>OX637333.1:24202348-26602348 GCA_951799405.1 Agapetus fuscipes
ATAAGAAAACAACTTACTATGTCAAAACTACGTTTGCGACACGCTGTTACTGGTGCAATTAAATATAGAAAATCACAAACGGGTATTACTTTTGATCAAAAAGTTTTAAATTTAAAATCAGACATCGAAAATTCACCCTATCATGTTTTCGGCGATCATTCAAAATGCGATGAATACTATTGTAAGACTAAAAGCAATCCTGAAGAAAAAACAACCAATTTCGTTCCTGAACTGCAAAAAGCGTCATTGTTTGAGAAGATTTTACTTCACAATGGAAGACTTGTGGTTAACGCCAGAAGTCTTCTGCACAATGTAAATAGTAATATTGTAGAATCCTTCAACAACGTTATAGCTAAGTACGTGGGAGGCAAAAGAATAAATTACTCTACGCGCCAGTCTTATTCAGGACGTTGCGCTGCAGCTGTAGTTTCATTCAACACGAAACGTCCTCATTCCTATCTACATCGAACAGTTTTATACGTAGATGCATCCCCATCAGCGATAAGCCTCGAATAAATCAAACCGTACATACTTTGTGAGCATTTAAAGCCCTCAACAATGGCAGTTGATTCCATGCCACTCGATGATCCATTGTAATTTTTGAAACAAAGATGATTATCTGAAACACCTGCATTCTCATTTTCATTTCTAGCGCATATGGCGCAATATTTATTTTTAACTGCTAAGTACAGAACTTTTTTTGTTCTGAAGCCAATTATTGCTGCTGCTCCAGATAATGCCGAATAATTTTTACCATATGATCTTTTAGACCAACAAGCGTCCGCTACAACTGTGATAAGAGGAGTCCCGTTTTTATCGACCTCCCCTAGTTCTTTAGCAAGCCGTGCTTCTTCATTCGCTGCCGCAGTCATACTCGTTGTTTTTGCCTTTTCCCACCATTCGCAATTTTTTTTATGACACTTTGAATATAAACAATTAGACATGGGAGGAATATCTGCAGTAGAAAACAATTGCGATAATGCAGAATATCCAAGGCCTACGCTAATGATCCCGGAAACCAACGACTCATTCAATGACATTTTATCATTAAGTTTTTCGCAACAATCTATTTTCAAAACTTTATTGCACATATCGCATTGAAATGTATACTTAGAGCAAAACCCGATTACGTGTTCATTTATAACTTTTAAATTGCTTAGGTTACATCCCATTGGAGAATCATGATGACTGATACTTTGTAGTGTTTGAAAGAAGTGCATAAAGTCGATGATGCGTCTTCCCTCGACCTTGTATGCGGGTGCTGGACTCGCCGCATCCTCTCTTTCAACAATTAATGCATCCTGCAACATACAAAAATAATTTTAGCATTTGTAAGTTTGAACCCATTCGATACTAAGAAAATTAAAATTACTTTCTGCATGAAATTTCTATTGTCTATCTAATCTGATCTAATCTAATCTAAGCTGCAAAGCTATATATCATTTAAGATTTACATTAAATGCATTCCCACAAGCAGACATGTATAATTTCGCGCTAACACATGCCGCATGTGGGCCTACAATATAAAAACCCAATCTCAAATGAACATAAGCCCTGCAACTCTTGCCGTACTTCCCTAAAACAGGGGTGACATTGGCAAAGTGAACCATTTTCCTTTTTACAGTATGGGTGTTCAGCCGCATACCAACCTATAAGTCAAGGAACATACATGACGAATTACAGTTTTTTTTTTAAATCAACAACAATATATACATGAACACCAAAAAAAAAAAACTAAATCATAAAACCAATTTCACTTTAATAATTAACCCTAGCCGCCAACATTGCAGATCAACCGCCATTTCTTTCTATCCTTACATACTTATTTTATTTCCTCCAGAGTCATAACCTTCTTCATACAAGCTCTTCTTTTATTATGACTCTGGATATTCCTTTCATTCGCAATTTCGGATATTTGGTCCATTCATACCTTTCTCGGTCTTCCTCTACCACGACATCCATCTATTCTACCAACATATTCTTTCTTCGTCAGTCTTTCCTCATTCATTCTCTCCATATGCCCAAACCATCTTAACAAACTTCTTTTAATCTTCACTTTCACACTTTCTCTTGCACCACATTCTTCTCTTACAAAATCATTCCTCACCCTGTCACTCCGTTTTTTCCCAATCATACTTCTCTATGGTGTCTATAATTTTGATTCTTTTAAAAAAAAATGACGATTGAAAAATAAAAATTATCATCATAGTCCTACATTTGCCTTATTTTGATAGCCCTTCACTTGCCTATAATTTTTCAATTGTTTTTTTCTTTTGTATGGCAGCCCACAATACAAAGATTTTGATGAAGAACTAGTGTCACCTAGCACTATTTCACAGACAATTATGAAGAAAAATCACATAACATCGTTAGAGCCGTTTTTGAGAAAATCGCATTCTAAATTTTCAGCTCTTGGCCTTGGGAAGCCATATTGAATTTTCGAAAAAAAAAAACACACACACACAATTATGTTTATATTTACTTACGTTAGAACAATGTGGGAAGTCTTTCGAAATTAGTTCTTCTTGCGTTGTAGAATTTCCCCTAAAAAAATCAAATCACATGCTTTGAAGCTCTAGAAAGTTTATTATATCTTTAATAACATACAAATTGAAGGTAGCATTGTAGGCTCTGGCTAACCCTTTCAAAATAGTGACAGAATTTCATTTTTTTTTTTTTTTGTTTTAAGTTAGTATTTTATTTGTTTTTTATTTGTATTTCATGTGTTTTTCATTGTATTTTTTTTTATTTGTTGTTTTTGTTAATTTTTTGTTTGATTTAATTTTAATTTTAATGTTTTTTGATTTTTTTTTGTGTGTTCCAGTTTATTATTATTTGTGCTTTGTTAATTTTGAATCTAATTTTTTTTTATTTTTTTATTTTTATAGTTGCACAAATTCATACATGTTCAGTTTTTTTTAAGTTTTGTCTAATTTTTATTTTTGACCATTTTTGTTTTTTTTTTAAAAGGATTTTTTTTTTTTTTTGACATATAAATCCACTCTTTAAATTTTCCACGATTACAAAGACGATAATGTTAGGTGATTGGCTGTTGGAGTATATAACTTGTCAGTATATAGGTACATATAACATAAGATATTTTTGTTTAAAAATCGTGTTTGATTGGTCGATAGAAAATATTTTTTTAATTTTCCACCATTTTGTCGGGAAACCAAAATTTCATTGGCTGTACAGTATATAACAAGAATGGATTTAATTGGTCGAAAGAAAATAATGAGGAACCAATCCACATAAGCCTATTTACCTCAAAACATATATAAAACAATACATAAAACTAAGCTGAATGATTTTGTAAAAAATCGTTAGTTTAATGTTTTGTTTGAACAAAATAGTCATTAAAAAAAAAGTTCTCACAAAAATTGTTGCAATAACTAAATTAAACTCGAAAATGTAAAAATAGCCTCTAAAATTTAAAATAGACGCCAGCAGACCTCTGAATATTAGAGAAACCAAAAAAAAATGTATGGCAGCTACTCTTAATCCTTCATGTATTTTGTTGTATTTTTGAAAATATGTAAGTTTGTTTATGTTTAGGTAGCATGTTTAATTTCTATGTTCCAACTTAATGCATGCGCCCGTTGTGCTACTTGAAAGTTATATTTTTTATTATTTTTCTATGTAGGTATTTACAAATTTTGTTTGAAGGATTTACTTTTTGCGAAAAAGTTTCTTCCAAAAGTCGTTAAAATTACTAAGAGACATGACTGTTTCGGATATCAAGCCTGTAAATTTAAAATGGCCGCCAGCGGCATAATTTCAATTTTCAGTCTGTATGGTAGGTATGCGAAGTATACAAGTGACGTCATCCGGACCCTGACAGTTGTTTAGCCACTAAGACTTTATGGGGGTATGCAAAATTTCAGCATCGCGCTGCGAACGGTCTGGGCGCCTATAATGGTACAAATATACAAACACACAAACAAACAAACAAACAAACACCAAAAATTCTGGATATGAGGCTTAGTTCAGTCCGTCAATAGAAACTCTTGTTGGAAAAACATTTTTGCTAATTCGAAAAAAACAGACGCAAATTGGGTCTACTTTTTTATATATAAGATAAAAAATTTAACGCATCATTAAAAAAAACAAAATTGATGTTGTTTTCTATTTTATAATATATCTATATTATAATAAAATACTATTTACCTTTCTCTTGCAATATTTTCATCGACAGCAGTGGTTTGACTCCCAGATCGAATAAATTGTAATTTTTCCCTGGCGGCTTTTAAAACTTTTTTTTGCTTGGAGCTACTGCATGTCGGTTTTTTTTTGTGTCCCATCTGCAACATAATGTCAATTGAAGCAAGTCAACAAAACCGTTTTGTTTACAAATACGTCTTATGTACGAATATTTTACCAACATTTCATGCAGCCCTGGCAGCACCACAAAATTCTTTTAAAATCAAAAAACTATCCAAAATAATAGTAAAAATGAAGAATAAAGGTTTTACTCACGATTTATTTCAAAGATATTAGTACCTTTTATATTTTTGTATCAGAAAACTCAAAATTTTCAACTTTTTTGACGTATTCTATAGTGTCCGCAAATTTGACGTGCGTTCCGCTCGGATAACAGCTCACGACTGCCAGACACCTGCCAGATAAATCCCCTAGCGGCGGGATTTGCTTCAATTTGTATGGGAAAAAGTATTTAAATTTGAAATATATATTTTTTACATTCTTCCGGCTAAAAATAACAAAATTTAAGACTCCTTAAATTGAGATAACAAGTTAAACTACAGGTCAGATTTTTTAAAATTTATTTTGTTTAGCGTGGATACCAAAAAAAACGTCCACAATAACACCCTTTTTCAAGCAATTTTGAGGAAATGATAATCTTGGGATTCTTTTTTTGTATTGTGAAGTATTTATTTTTACAGTTTTAGCATTCAACAAAAGTAAATGAAGACTTTTTCTAAATAATCTGATTTTTTATTTTTTTTCTATTCCATCGTTTGTATGCTAAAGTACATCCCAAACATGTGCCGTTTTCTCCGAAACGCACACGCCCCCGTTAAAGGGGAAGAGAATTTGACCCTCACTTCCACTTCAAGTGGAGTGCTTGGCATAAGGCCGGGATTCTACATAATCCCATTATATTCTAAAAATTAAGTTACAAAGATAAAGAAACATTTAAGAATATATTTAAATGCACGCCCACAGGCAGATATCGCACGCTTAATCATAATGAGTAATTACTCAAAAAATAAGAATGTTGGGAAATCGCGTTTGAAGTTCAGACAACCAGTACAACTTGTATGGGATGAAAAAGGCGACCGATGATTTATCTCGGTCATATTCGTCCAAATTGAACGACTGTCGCATTCTACCTATTCTTCTCGCATTGTTCTTGCGTTTTATTACAAAATCTCGATTTTCCCAATTTTTTAGTTATTGCTCTTTATGATTAAGTGTGCGATATGTGGAAGTTTGCACTTACACATGCTGCATAGGTATGTACTCATAAAATAAAATAAAATGAATCTCAAACGAACGTACAATCCTCCAACCTGTCCGCCCTTCCCTGAAACAAGTGCCATTGTGAAAATAAATAGGTTGATGAAAGGTTATTTTGGGAATAATGTGGCAAAAAGTTTCACTATATATGTTGTTTTTTTATTGCTAGTCAAAAAAAGATTAACAATCGCTTCTCCACGGAGTGGGCTGAAAAAAATGAACGTAATTTTCTCAAGCAGGATATAAAATGAAGTGTTCCCTTTGATATCGAAAAGTTAAATAACTTAAAAGTAATATAACTCCGAAGTTGTAGCGCGAATCAATAACCACTCGAGGCAAAATTTCTCCATGGAAATTTTGACCTTAAAACCATTAAAAGTTAAGATTTTCTTAAAAAAATATACACGCGCACATCAACTTACGATGTTATTCACACACAGCAAATCCATGGCTCAACCTTATCAGTTTTATTACCAAGAGTGTCAAATCGCTGATCTTTCTAGCGTAATTGGAATAGAAAAACGTTGGTTCGATCCCCGCTTTTGTCATTTGACCATTATTCTGATCCTTGCTCAACAGATGTCAGAAAAAATACCTACAATAATGAATGATTAATTGATGATATTAATATCTACTTCTGGCAAGGAAGAATAAGTTGGTGAATTGCAACCCCCATCTGACATGATTTTTCCATACAAAAAAACGATGATCCATGGATCAGCTAAGGATTAAATATGTTGTGAATAACCGTGTAAATGTTAAATTTAAAAATTATAAACGTATAAATATTGGATATGAAAGCTGTATGATGACTTGATAGAAATTTACAAAAGATTTTTACTCTTTTTTTTTCCCCCAAAAACACCGTTTATTTTATTTTATAAAGATAGCTGTTAGAATGAAAAAATATTAGCCAAAGAAGCGCGTAAATGGAATGCTAAGATATTTATAAAAGCGCCTCCAATAAGATGTTTAGTTTTCATAAATATTTCTGTTTACGCGATGGTTGAGTATTTATCCATTATTTTTACTTGAGCTTAACGAAAAACGAGGAAAGGGAAGACTGAAAAAAATATGATTGGATCAGATTGGTGAAATTATGAATGAATGGATATGAAAAATTCCTTGACTTATAAGTTGGTATGAGGCTGACCACACATAATGTTACAAATGGTTCACTTTGCCAATGTCACTCCTGTTTCAGGGAAGGTCGGCAAGCAACATTGGGCGTGGTCAGTGCTTGGATGGGTAACCGCGTGTCGTTGGCATCTTGGACCGGTCCGTAGTGGCAACACTTCGGACTCGTAAATGGAAGGTTGTGGATTCGGATCCCGGCGGAGCACAAAAATATACCATTTATATTTCGAATGTGCTCTTCGCTGGGTTGAAAAATTCATAAACCTTTACCAATGACCGGTCACCAAAGGTCCATCCAGCCTTACAGCAACTGGGTCTTGCTTGAGTATTGGCGCTTTGTAGCGACGACCAAGCTCGTACACCTCTGCGCCACTAAAACAAGTGTCATAGACCCCTAGAGTCTCTAGAATCTAGGGAGTCTCCCGCACAGGATTTCTTAAAAAAATAAAAAAACAAAAAAAGAGTTGCAGAGCTTATGTTCATTTTAGATTGGGTTTTTTTTATATTGTAGGTTCACATGCGGCATGTGTGAGTGTGAAATTATGCGTGTCTGCTTGTGGGAATGCATTTAATATGAATCTCAAATGATACATATCTTTGCAACTTAGATTTAGATTTAGAATGGAATAAACAAAGCGAATTTAATAGAAGGAAATGTATGAAACAGGTGATGGATATGAATTAACTGAAAGAGTTATGAAAGGATAAGAAAAAATGGCGGCCAAATCTGTAGAGGCTCTGGCCACCGTTATCGGGATGGTGACAGAGTAACAGTTACAGCTTCTGCTCAAAAGTGAAACCATTTTTTTTTATTCAAATTTTATTTTTGCGAAAAAAAACTTATTTTTCATAAAAAAAATTTTTAGAATTGAAGCTACGAGTACCTAATTTTTTTGAGAATTTGTTTACCATTTCTGCAAATATTTTTTTCAAAGTCAATATTTTTTCTTTGATGTTGAAATGGTTTTAAAGTTTTGTTTATCTCTGCGTACCTTCTGAAATATGACTTGAAAATTGTGTTTTTGTACACAAGAAGACACGTGAATGGTCGGGCCTTCAAATGTGCCCTTAAAATAAAATAATAGCCCAAATATATTATGATTAACATACACCTGATTTTTTGACCTTCTTTCGTAGAGGGGTGGCATTGGCAAATTAAATAATTTTGTAGTGTATGGATAGTCAACCTCACACCAACCTAGGAATCAATCAAGGAACAAGCTGGAAAAAAATAGAATTATCAAATTATGGTTCCAATTTCTTAATTTATAATAAGAATAAGTCAAAGACTAACGAACTATGAGTTTGTGTGTACATGTACCTTTGCACGTAGCTTGCTGGTATGCGTAACTGGAATACTGTCGAACAGATAGTATTACGATGGAATATATGAGTCGTAGAACTAACTGTAAACGCCGTCATCTCCAAATTTTATGATTTTAGAGATAATTATTGAATTTGATTCTGTGAAGTGTAACAAATCCCTTGCTGTGTGCAATGTGATGAAAACCTCACTTAATCTTTCGTAATTTTAATTGAAAAAGTATGATTTCGTGCAAACGCCGTCATCTCCAACTGACAAAAATTGTGTTCAAAATACAAGTTTTTTTTTCTCAAAATCAGCGCGTAAGGTGCTGACGGCGTTTGCATTTATACGACTCATATGATAGTAGACTGCTCTGGTACAATCAACTAAAGGAGAATCCGGAATACACGAGAAACGTCCATATGAACTGTATAAATATGAGCCGCAATTGTGTGGAGAGTCAGAGTCGCTTGAAATATTGTAACGTGAAGTCGATATAAATAGAGCAAGAAAAGTAATCAGTACATTGTGAACCGATATTGTGCAAACAAATCTTGTTAAATAATAAATCGCAGTTTGATTTTTTTTTAAATAAAGTAAAATCATAAAGCAATGATTTTTTTTATCATGTCAATTAAAAATAAATAGTTATCTATCTGGCTACTCTCTTTCAGGTTTGGTGGTCCAAGGTTCGAGTCTCCTTCAGCCACTTTATCTGTGGACACAGACGCTGATGCCGTTCTCGATTGTCGAGTGTCTGGTCTTCAAGACAAACTGGTAAGTACAACTATAACTATAAATTCGGCCTAACATATTAAAAACCCAATCTCAAATGAACATAAGCCCTAAAACTCTTGCTGACCTACCCTGAAACAGGGATGACATTGGCAAAGTAAACCATTTTAAGACTATGGTTGGTCTATTGGAAAAGGTTCAAAAAGGAATACAACCATCCTCAAGCATGCCTCCCGAAGACATTGGCTACAACGCCAGTAAAACATCAAGAATAATTTAAGTTATTGTAAGTTGTCTGATTACGGTTCCAGTAATTTCCGAAAACCGATACTATTTCAAAGTTTTTCAGTTAATCACTAACCTAACCTAACACTCAACTTATTTCACAATTGAGCCATCTATTCGGATTTTCAATACTGCTCCAACTTTCATCGATACCAATTCAAATCATGCGAAAAAGGGAAGACTAATGATCGTGTTCTGCACTGGGTAGAAACAATAGAAAGAGAGGCTAATGAATCGTGACAGGTTAGATGGGAACCCGGGCGAGAGAGAGCGGGACCGATGTACTCCTGAAAGTTACCGAATAAATTACCCCGGGCTCAATAATAAATTTTAAGATAAATTCGAAGTGAAGCCCGCTATCCCAAGTATACAAATTCACGTTAAAACGCTGCCATAGCGTTTCACAAAAAAAATATTAATACTAAAACGCTCAATAGAAGCGCTTTTCCAATTTTGTATAGATTTTTTGTTAGACGTTATAGTTTAGTTTGAGCGTGATTTTTTAAGCTTGCGGCATGGAGTACAAAAGAATGCTGACGGAAGTAATGGAAAATGATTGGAGGTTTTCGAGATATGACAGTTTAAAATATTGAATTATTACTCCGATGGACGCCGGGCTGGGAGGTCTTCGAAAAAAAATTGGGTCACACTTTGGTTTTGTATTGACTTTATTTTTTTTCAATATTCCATGTATAAAATTTCCATATTTTTCCTAAACTTTTTCGTTCAAAAATATTCAATGTATAAAAAAAACTTAGTTACATGAAATAAAAATACTCACTCAAAAAATTGAATCGTTACAAATGGTACTTGTGTGAAAGGTCCAAGGTTTGACCTTATTGACGTAGATGTCAAAAAAAAATCATACCTTTACATTTTTCTCTTACTCCGATGTAAGTCCCCGTAAGTTTCAAATATTTTTCATGACTAAGTCCAATGAACTATGTTTTACCATGAAAATACACCTTTCATTTCAAAATTAGCTTTTTGAGGATGTACTACCTTTTTATTTTCAAAATGAAGGTTCAAAATTCACATTTTCACAATACAAATTTATTTGTTTTTTTGTATTGTTTGTGTATTACCACTGTGAAAATTCATTTTGAATAATTTATTAATTTAAGGTTTAATTCCAATAAAAACACTGTTTAATTTTCACTGATATTTAATTTATTTTAATCATGGTAATTTTACTACCTAACGTTGATAACATATCGAAAACGTTGTAAGAAAATAATTTAAAAAAATGTAAATCAGTGAAAATTAAACAGTGTGTTTATTGGAATTAATCCTTAAATTAATAATATTAATCAAAATGAATTATTGAATATTAGTACACATTTATATATTTTTTATCATTTCGTCCCCCCAGTGCTTGTTTAGCTATTCTACTACTTGATTCAAAGACGACCTATCAATGAAATTGTCTTAAGAACCACATTCTACACAATCTGAACTAAGAACGAAACAGTAAACACGATAATGTGAGAATGGTTTTAAATATTTTTTAAATTTATTTACCGTTTTCAAAATACACTATGGTCCAGTATGCATATTGCATACAAACATTGCTTATGTGAAATAACCTCTGATGGACATAAGACAAACAAGCACTACGGGGGTGATTTGTTAATCACAGCGAAACTCAATACCCTTGTATTGTCTTGTATCCTGCCGCCATTCCTCTAGGGGTGGTCGGTACCTCCACACAAGTGCCTCCACTTGACTCTGTTCTTGTATACTTCTTTCATCTCATCTTGTTTCATCGCTCTTTTCATGCACGTTCTTCTCTTGTTTCCACTCTGTAAATTCCATTCATTCGCAATCTCACTTATCTGATCAATCTATTATTTCCTAGATCTTCCCCTTCCACGCTTACCTATTACATTTTCTTTATACACTTTTTTTGTCAGTCGGTTTTCATTCATCCTTCAATATGTCCAAACCATCGCATCACACTTCTTTGAACTTTCACTTTCACGCTTTCTTTTACTCCGCATTCATTTAGAACCCATTCGTTTCTTTTAGTGCTTTTCCTGTCATACTTCTCAAATATGCCATTTCTACGGTGCATACCTTATTTACTTCTCTTTCATTTACCGTCCACGACTTGCTTCCATACATCAAGTCGACAACAATATACAATAGTGAACTGATATTTTCATTTTTACCCTCTACGTCATAATAGATGCTTTAACCGTTAAGCTGCAATGATAATTATGGTGATGATGAGTTGGTGATTTCCTTAGGGCGCCGTTCTGTGATATAGTCACTCCAAATTTGCTTAAAATGAAATGTAAGGTACGCAAGAAATTAACGAAAAGTGAGATCAAAGAAATTTCAAATAAAATCAAACAAGCAATACTTTCAAACGGTGGACAGAAACAAGACTGGATGTACCTCTTCACAAAAACTTTGCCTGTCATTATTCAATTCCTTACAAATTAGAATGCAGAATATAAAGGAAGGTAGAGAGTGTAAGAATAAAGGGATCTCGGGCATTATTTTTAATTCAATAAAGGAGCAGACTGATTGAAACGTCCATTCTAGTGATTCTCAAAGTGCAAACACCCATAGGGGTCACTTTTGACGTGCTTGGGGTCCATCGAGCTATAATATAGAGAAGTGGAAATTTACTTACTGCGTATTGATACATTCTTTGGACAACAGTTGTCCCCAGTCCTGTCAAACACAGCAGTGGTGTAGTCATACAAAACATGTCTTTATCTGGAAAAACCCTGTGTTTTATTGTTCTCCACATTTTGTGTTTCGGCACCCAATAATGACCTATGATGTTGATTTGATATAGCGCCGTTTCGTGAAAGATTGTCACTCCAAGGGCATATGCGATAATGTCGTTTTCCTTTAAGACAATATCAAATTTAACTATCAAAAGATTTCTAACGCGTGCCCACAATATTCGTGCAAGCGTGAGTTTCAGAGCTACCAACTTGTTGGAAAGATTTCGTACTGTCACCCAAGTTTTTATTTATTTAAGGGCTTATGGGTATCCTTGACTTATAGCTTGATATGAGGCTGACCACCCATACTGTAAAAAAAAACTGTTCTCTTGACAATATCACGCCCGTCTCAGGGAAGGTCGGCAAGAGTTGCAGGGCTTATGTTCATTTGAGATTGGGTTTTTATATTGTAGGTCCATATGCAGCATGTGTAAGCGTGAACTTGTACGTGTCTGATTGTGGGAATGCATTTAACAAGAATCTTAAATGTAAAATATCTGTGCAACTTAGATTATAGATTGTAGATATATCTACGACTAAAATACATTGGGAGCATCTGGTCCATACGGACAGGTATCGCAAAAGTATCTCAAACTTTTGCGGGGAATTTGTTTTGTGCTAATTTGAATTATAAATTTTCGATGAATATTTATGCACTGTTTTGAATTACTGATTTCTCTCAGCGGGAAGTTTAACAAGAATTGTATACTTTACCTGTTTATTCGCAGAAATATGAATTCTGATTTCAACTGTTACATTATGAATTTATTATCACAAAATTCAAATTTGAGAATCTTTGGACAGCTAAATTAATCATTTTATATTTCATTTTCATTTATTATATTTTTATTATTTTTTTAAATGATAAATAACATTTAAATCGGATAATGCTTTTTTTTCTCAATTGAGTCAATAAGTTTAATTCAAATATTTTCTTTTAGTTTAAAGTCTTTTAGTTTTCTTTTAGCTCGACTTAATGATTGTGGATTGACGATAGGAGAGAGGAAAATGCTCGATTGGCGGTACGCAGTGGCATACTTTTACCCACCTTGATGTATGGAAGCGAGGCCTGGACGGTGAATGAAAGTGAAATTAGTAAAGTCCATACTGTTGAAATGGACTTTCTAAGAAGTATGATTGGGAAAAAACGGAGTGACAGGGTGAGGAATGATTTTGTAAGAGAAAAATGTGGTGCAAGAGAAAGTGTGAAAGTGAAGATTAAAAGAAGTTTGTTAAGATGGTTTGGGCATATGGTGAGAATGAATGAGGAAAGACTGACGAAGAAAGTATATGTTGGTAGAATAGATGGATGTCGTGGTAGAGGAAGACCGAGAAAGGTATGGATGGACCAAATATCCGAAATTGCGAATGAATGGAATATCCAGAGTCATAATAAAAGAAGAGCTTGTATGAAGAAGGTTATGACTCTGGAGGAAATGAAAGAAGTATGTAAGGATAGAAAGAAATGGCGGTTGATCTGTGATGTTGGCGGCTGGGGTTTGTTAAAGTAAAATTGGTTTTGTGATTTAGTTTTTTATGTCAATGTATATATTGTTAATTATTGATTTTAAAAATGTAATTTGTCATGTATGTTCCTTGACTTATAGGTTGTTATGCGGCTGACCACCCATACTGTAAAAAAAATTGGTTCACTTTGCCAATGTCACCCCTGTTTCAGGGAAGGACGGCAAGAGTTGCAAGGCTTATGTTCATTTGAGATTGGGTTTTTATATTGTAGGTCCACATGCGGCATGTGTTAGCGCGAAATTATACATATCTGCTTGTGGGAATGCATTTAATATAAATCTTAAATGATATATATCTTTGCAGCTTAGATTAGATTAGATTAGATTAGATTAAAAACAAACGATAAAATACATTGAAATCAAGAATTGGTTTATTTTCTCGAGCGCTTTCGGTGCAAAAACTTTCTCCTGAATACCTTCCATAGTTTTTCAAATATTAAAAGTGTACCCCTTAACTCACCCCACTCTAGCTCCGCCCCCTAAACCTTTTTCTGCAATCATTTCTGATAAATAATAATAATAATAGTATGATTTATTTGGTGAGCGCTCTTTTTGTGTGTATCACACCTCAAGAGTTCTCTGATATTGAAGATTTGTTAATTGTTCTCTTGTTAACACCAAAAGCGCTCGAGAAAATAAACCTACTCGTGAAGAAATTTTACATTATTGATTTAAATGTATTTTATCGTTTGTTTTAAAACAAAAATAAAATACACACCAATATTTAAAATTAATCTTCACAATGACAAAACAAAAACCTTTAAAACTTATATTATCTAGGTTTTTGGCAGTTACTTCGTGAAAGTTCATTTTAATAGATTAAAATAAAAAACTTATTTGTTACAATTCACATGAGCTTTTATTATTTCTTTCACATAACACTCCCCCCCCTCCCCCTCAGTAATTCAAATCCTCACGTCATAATGTATTGTATTTGTATGTTAGTTTATATTTACACCTGAAGATGGGAGGTATTGCTTCTCCCGAAACCGGTAGTGTTTAAAAAATAATAAAAGCTCATGTGAATTGTAACAAATAAGTTTTTTATTTTAATCTTTAAAACTTATGTTTATAAGTTTTGTTTTATACATTTATGAAGTTTAAGGGTACATCGTCGCATGAAGATCTTTGTTATACCTACTGGCCCCAAGTCCTTAGGTACTTCCTTTTTTGTGCAAACAAAACATAAAGCATTTTTCTTCTTAGTAAAAATTTATGAACTCACCTAAATTCTTGTCTTTTAACCTCAGCAAGGTGTGCCGCTATCATAAACAACTGAAAGAATAAAAAAACCCCGATAGCCGAAACTTTTCTTTTAAAAAATAAAAAAAACCTAAATTAACTTTTATAAAGCTGTCGTTATTTATAAGATTTTATTACGTCGGCTTGAAATTTTCATTTTATTTTTCCGCGGCTCGAAAAACCTTCTGGGACCCGAGCAGGTATAACTTTTGATAAGTGCTAAATGTGAATTTACGCGTCTCGTTCTCTCCTTTTGCAGGTCACGTGGGTGAGAAGAAGAGAGAACGATAATCTCGACCTCCTCACGATTGGCCAGCACACTTACACAGCTGATTCCAGGTAATGATCGCAACTTCTTCTTCTTTTTTTTAATCTCAACGGAGTCGTTCTAACAACAAATGATAATAAATGTAATAAGAAAATTCTAGAAAAGCCTTCAGTAAAACATACAAACTAAGTTTATGAATGTATAAGAATGAACGTGAACAAACTGTGTAAATTTCAGTGCAACTAGTTGATTCTCTGTACGGACATTACAGTTAATAAAATCATCGATTTAACCCATTATATTGCAACTGAGCCGCACACATGATGCAACTTCTATCTCTGCATGTGACGGAAGTTCCTATTTATTTTCACAGTTTTGAGAGGCGCCTTACGCCAACCGCTTAACTTGAGGTAGGTGTTGGCTCTTATTTTTGTGAAGGCTGAGTAAGCCTTGCCAGTATTTTTATTTTCGGTTTGGAATAAACACCGAAACTGTGAGTCCTTTCCGACACCCTTGTTGAAGGATCGAACCCTAGCACTCTTGCATTGAACACAACGTTCTACCAGCTGAGCTACTAAATGAGCAGGACTGGATAATCATACAAAATCATCTTGTTAGTCTTATGTCCAACAGAGGTAGTTTCACATGAGCAATGTTTATATGTGTACTGGACCAATGTGTCTTATGAAAACTGGAAATTGATTTTTTTTAATATTTAAAACAACTCTCACATTATCGTGTTTTACGTTTTTTCTTAGCTCAGATTGGGTAGAATATGGTTCTGAAGACAGTTTTGTTGAAAAGCTATCTTTAAATCAAATGGTAGACAAGCCAAACAAGCACTAGTGGGACTAAATGTTACTTCTTAAATCACCAGAGCGTTACATTGGAAAATATTTTGAATTTTATTCTACACAAATTCCTATCTATAATGCTTTACATTTTCATATAATGTTAAGATTTTTACTGTCGTCTTTCTATGTTCAGTCCGTGATAATCCTTCATTATCCAGGTTCATCGTGGACTTCCGCCAGCCCGACAATTGGCGCCTCGTGGTGAGCAGCGCCAGAGCGGCAGATTCCGGAACTTACGAGTGCCAAGTCAGCACCCATCCACCTCTCATATCCAAGCACCAGCTGACGGTCTATGGTGAGTGAAACCATCATCCTCTCACTGTGGAGTATCCCAGGAAAATGAGTCTGGTTTATTAGATTTTGAAACAACTATAGGGCAACTCTTTACCGCGTATTCCCCTTAAGGGTGTGTGGAACATGTGGCGTGTGGAACCACAGACTGAACTTTTCAAAAAGAAAAAAATGCGTTTTTTTTGTTTTTTATCATTTGAAGAAGGCAACAAATAGACATGTCATAATCTAGTGATTAACACACCAGACACGTTTTTGGAAGGTATAGAGTTTCAGCTTTCAGTCTTTATTTATAATTTAAGCTGAAATTATATTAATACTATTCAAGATTCATATCAAATGTATTTCCACATGCCATAGTTCACGTTTACTCATTCCATATGTGAGCTTACAACATTAAAAATCAATTCCAAATTATCGTACACCCTACAACTCATGCTGACCTTCCGTGAAACAGTACTGAAATTGGTAAAGTGAACAGTTTTTAACAGTATAGCTGGTCAGCTTTATACTAATCTGTAAGTCAAGGAACTTCAATTTGAAATATTTTTCTGCCAAAATCCCTGAAAAAAATATCCAATAAACTGATCATGAAAGTCGTCAATAGTCATTAAAATATAAAAATTGAAAAGGTGTTCCTTGTTCATTAAAAAGTCTCTTAGAAAAATTTCAAATCCGTTACCTCACTTTAAAAAGAGCAACAAAATCTCACCACCTTCTTTACGTACATAATATTAGGTGTTCCTCCCTAATCTGAAATCTCCCACCTTCTTGCAGCGTCATAAAAAAAAGTTTAGAAAAAAACCCCGTCTCGCAGGTGAGACGGTTTAATTTTAACATAATGTCCTTGGTTATAACCCTTTAAGTGGACAAGTTGAGTTTCCGGGTGAAAACTGCCACCTTTTCCTCAGCGTGGTGTCTCCTCCATACTTCTCCGCCCCTCTCACCACAGTCCTGATGTTCCCACTTTGTTTTTATGGCGTCACCCACTCACAAAGAGGCAGTACATCCGCCTTCAAAACGAAAGTTGCTCAAACGTTTCCAGATCGATGGAATTGGAACACTTCAGGAGGTGGTGTCACAGGTGTATTTGACTACTACCTTTACATTAGTTCCTTGACTTATAGGTTGGTATGAGGCTGAATACAAGTTCTGTAAAAAATGGTTCAATTTGCAGCCGCTTTTTCAGGGAAGATCGGCAAGAGTAGCAGGTCTTATGTGCATTTGTGATTGGGTTTTTGTGTTGTAAATCCACATGCGGCATATGTAAGCGCCAACTTAGACGTATGCGAATGCATTAATTATGAATGTTAAACATAATATATATTTTTGCCACTTGGATTATAGATTATACACGGACCCTTTTTCTCTCTCAAATATTTGATACGAAAAAAATGCTTGTCTTATTTTTCCTGAAACGAAAGAGTACAATTTTTAACAGAATTGTTAGTTTAGAACAAATTATAAGCAATAGAGATGAAATTTATACAATCAGTGATTCATGTTTAAAACAAAGTTCATATTTTTCATATTTATGATGGCGTTTTGTTTTTCACAACAGTACCCATAGTAGAAAACATCGCGTCAAGACACCAGCAAAATATATAAATTAAAACACTCAATTAGGGTACATTTTTTAACATACACTTAGTTAGGGAATAGTTAGGGTTAGGGAATAATGCAAAATCTTATACAAGTTGTGAAAAAAGTGTCACTGTTTTTTATAATAAAAAATCTTATGTAAAATGTTCTAGAACCACAGCGCTTGTGTTGTATAAAAATCGGTATGTACCGGCTTCTTAAAGTCTGCAGACAGTTTAAGAGTTTTTCAAGAAAATGTATGAAGCTGCCTTAAGAGGATTTCACAGATGAACTACGCCGCGAACCAAAACACACTAGAGCATCAACTTGTGGCTTACAACAAAGTTAATTATTTAACTACGTGCTATTCAACGAGCTTTCAGTACTTACGTAAAACAAAATGTAGAAATGTATGCACATAAAACAAATAATGTTCATTTATTCAGTCAAAACTGTTAATGAATAAAACGCACCCTAAACGCTCTTAGCGTTATATATAGTTACTTGAGCATTCCTTCAATGGAAAAATAGTTAAAAATATAAAATTCCTTGACTTATAGGTTGGCATAAGGCTGACCACCCATACTGTAATAAATTGTTCTCTTTGCCAATGTCACCCCTGTGTCAGGAAAGTTCAGCAAAAGTTGTAGGGCTTGTGTTCATTTGATTGTTTGGATTTTATTTGTAAGTACACATTCAGCATTTGTAAGCGCGAACTACACGTGTTTGTTTGTGGGCATGCATTTGAGAGCTTTAAATGAATATATCCTTGCAACTTAGATTAGATATAGATACAATTCAATTCTAAATTTATACAGCGCCTTTTCATGATTTTAAATCATTTTCAAAGGCGCTATAGAGTATAGAAATGACAGCACGATAAGTCCGGTCGATAGCTCATTTTATTGAATTCTTATATTCTAGCCTAGTACTAGGATTCGATAAAGGTTCAGAAACCTCGTTAAAGAAAATGTAGCAAAAAATTTGGTGTTACCTACATTCATTTGAGGTTTGGGTTTTCTTTTAATAGTAAATTGCAACACTTAGAAGTTGCACGTGTTTTTTAACGCTTAAATTTGCATTTATGAACACGTCTGCATGGATAGTTGAAACTTAATAGAGATAACAAAAACACGATTATTTGTTCTGATAAATAAAATAAAATTCTGCGAAATTTTGAGGTTACTCAGAGCTTCAAAAACACGTCGATGCTCACTAAAGTTGGCCTTCTATAGCTTCATAAAAGCGAGAAATTTGCATGCTATTACAAGGAAAATTTCGCCAAGAAAACTTCCATGAAAAACTCAATCTGTACGCGCAAAAAATATGGCATGTACATTTTGTAATTTCGCTGCCTTCTAAGAAGAAGCACCCTCTCGTCTTTGGTCAATTTTTCAATTTGCATTTTTCTCGCATACCACGGCTGCCAACCGAGAAATCAATTTTATTAATTTTGTCTTCTCAGTGTCCTTGCCTAGAATGGATTTCAAGTTGTTTGTGTTGCTAGAGAGAAAGAAACGAATAATGGTCTCCTTGAAATACATGAACGTTGTAATTAAATTCCTTCAAGAGACACAATATATTTAAGATTTACAAAGTTATAAATAAAACAGATTTATGTTATACAGCCTTAGGGGCTGAGATTTCAAGACGATAGGTATTGAGTTTTAGGTGCTTTTTCAGTGAAAATTCTTTACCCCAGTGCTTGTCTCGCTTATTGCCATTTGATTCAAAGATGACCTTTAAATGAAATTGACTTAAAAATCACATTCTTTTATAAGAAAAAAAAACGTAAAACACGATAGTGCAAGAGCTGTTTTTAATATTTTCAAAATCAGT
Source organism: Agapetus fuscipes (assembly GCA_951799405.1). NCBI lineage: Eukaryota > Metazoa > Arthropoda > Insecta > Trichoptera > Glossosomatidae > Agapetus > Agapetus fuscipes. The sequence continues at coordinate 24,221,632 of OX637333.1, forward strand.
TTCAAGCATTCATACACATTGGTCCAGTACACATATAACCATCGCTCATGTGAAATTACCTCTGTTCAAGATTAGACAAACAATTTTCACCTTAAACACAATTGCATGAAAGAAGGCAGCCTCTTTTTTTTTCAACTTCCTGAGGATTTTTAACCAGGATATTCTCCTCCAACCTGAATTATTTTCTATATGATGAGATGTATAATATTTTCGGAGTCAACGTTTTTTTATTTCTCAGTATGTGGCAGATAGTCCATTTTACCCTCTTCACGACAGCCGTGTCATTTTCCACAGTGACGACCAATGTCGTACAGAGCTCTTGAAGTTTGATTCAAACAAAACAGCGCTCAACAAATCAGTCATCCTAATATTTATTTATTATGAGCGTCACTTTAGTATTCATGCTGGAAAATACCTTAGCATTTGTTATTCAATCCATTAAGAAGATTTTTACCAACCAATAGTAGCTACAATACGATATTTTTAAAGGCAACCATTTTATTCTCAAAATAGAATAAAATGCATTATTACATTATTAGTAAGCTTCCATTGAAAGTTGTAAGAATAAAACAATAACAATAAAAATTTATATTATGTATGTACACTTGCTTAATTTTTATAGAAGTTTTTGCACTGTTTTATTGTAACAAACAGTGCAACAAAACAAAAATCATAAATTTTGTAGATTTTTCTTCATTCTTTGCTGCCACTATTTTCAACAAATTTGCATTTACAGATCACAACTATTATCATAATCTATATTTCTAACTTTTTTTGTATACATTAACAGTTGGTGAGGTTTAATTAAAAGCCATATGATAGTTTATGTGTTGATAACCGTAACTTTACGGGTGAAACAACTATCCAGTAAAATTAGTACAAAATAAATTGTTTGCATAAACCCAAAAGTTGTCGGCTCGTATCCTGCTTCCCTGTAGGTACAATGTTTGTATTAGATTAAGGTAATATTGTTGCCAATACAAACTCATTACACAATATATCGTACTCGCAGCTAATCTATACGAAACAAAGCGTTATTTGTAAGTTGTGCGCTAAAAGTCACACAGGGCTGTGAAAAGGTGGAACAATAAAAATAGCTGAAAAAATAAACTGTAACTCTGTCGCCATTCCGCTAGGGTTGACCAGAGTCCCAAATTCAACTACATTTTGCCTTCAGATTTGTAAAGAGGAATGCAATTCATCAACCTGGTCAGAAACATGTATTAACGTTATCAAATAATTATTATTTTTTTAGCATTTTTAATGAACCAGTAATTAAATAATCTCCAATGACATCTGTTGAACCAGGGTCGAAGTTTTTGTCAATAGGACATGACGATTATATTTGATTAGAAATTCAACATACATGTATGCCAAAACACATTACAGCAAATATAGCACACAGGAAGTGAAACATAGAGAATACTTTGAAACATAATAATCAATAAGCAAATACCTAGTCCTACTAACAGTACCTGCCCGGAAAACACCACCCACTTTCTCTTTCCTACCATGAATTTTGACCCCTTTGTTTTCAACCTCAGTTAGCTTCTGAAGATGGACGGATAAATTTCGATAGCGCTTAGGCATTGTTAACTCAAAAAATGTGAAAATAAAACTAAATTAGGTATAAGTCTTCAGTTGGTATTATAGCCGCGGGGATCAAGACAGGTTATTTGGAACCGGATAACGCTGGTTCGAATCCCGCAACGATAACTTCGACCCTGGTTCAACAGATGCCGTTGCATGCACACAAGCTTCTGCTTTCGCATGAAGACAACTGGCCAGGTAAAATAGGTTGGTGGATTGCATTCCTTTCCACAAATCTATTTTTTTTTTTTTTTTTTAAATAAGAAAAGTTTTTTGAATTAAAATTTAAATTTCATAATTTTTTGTGGTTTATGTATACAGAATTTCTCAAATTAGTCAATATTTTTCTAAAATCAAAAATCTAGATTTCTTCAAAAACAGTTTTCAAAAATTACGTCCGCTTTCTTTCATTGTATGATTTTGAGTTCCCAACCTACAACCCTGAATGTAGCCAGTGTAAATCGTAGAGCGTGTGTGTGCTGGGCTACGACTTGGCGTAGCAGCAAAACTTTTAATGGAACATCACCTATGAGACGTGAACGCAATCTACGCCGTGCACCTTGGAGGCTTCGAAATTAAAGACAGAGAGAAGCCTAACACATGAGTGTAAAGTGGGTAATTCTAAATTGTTCTGTCAACCTGAAACAGACGAGATAATGATCAAAGTTTAGACTAAAACTTACAAACGCTCCAACATTACTTACAATTCTTCTTGTATTTTTTTAAACTTAAATAGTCGTTTGTTATTCACAAAACATTTAATCCATACGTGATCCATGGATTGTAATTTTTTCAATATTTTTAACTCACTTTAGGTGGCGGATGAGCCATGAATTTTCTGTCCGTTAAAATCACGGATTTATGGCGCCCTTGAGATGGTCCTGGACCATTAAATGGCGCCACAGGAAAGAAATCATCCATCATCATCATCATCATGGTTTAAATAACGACTGATTAGTCTAAGTTGATGTTAGAGAAAAAAGAACCATATTAACCAGAATACAGAACAAATTGTATTTTTGCATTATAATCTAAGTAGCAAATATATTTTAACATTAGGATTAAACAGTAAGTTTGTTGACTTATAAGTTGGTATAACGCTGATTCCTTTGCTGTAAAAATGGATTTCATAAGTTTGTATTCATGTTAATCTAATCTAATCTAATCTAAGTTGCAAAGATATGTTACATTGGAGATTCACATGACATGCATTCTCACAACCAGACACATACAAGTTTGCGCTTGCACATGCCTCATGTGAACCTACAACATAAAAACCAAATCTCAAATGGACATACACCCTGCAACTCTTGCCGTCCCTCCCCGAGATAGGGGTGACATTGGCAAAGTGAACCATTTTTACAGCATGGGTGGTCAGCCGCATACCAACCTATAAGTCAAGGAACAGCCATTGGTTACGTTTAGTTTATTTTGTAAATACACATGCAGCATGTGTGAGCAAGAACTTACATGTGTCTGTTTGTGGGAATGAATTAAGTATGAGCCTTAAATATCACTATTTCTGTTGTACATAATAAATTATGAGATACACATTTAATGCAATGTCATAATCAAACATGTGAAAGTTCGCAATCATATGAGCTAAATTTTATTTTCATTTACCAAATAAAATACTAATCTCTAATGAGCATTGAGCATGAACCCTATCGGCACTATTCACACACAGCAAATCCATGGCTTAATCGCCACCTTATATAAATTTTCCATACAAAAAAGCGATGATCCATAGATCAAATGTGTTGGGAGTATCCCAGTAAATTCTGAGCACAATTGTAGGGCTTTCCCTGATATAGGGGTGTTATTGTCAAAAATTAAAAGATATTCTCATAATGGGAAGTAAGCTAAATAACTGAGTTGGTCACATTTTAGTTAAATCTATGGAAAAAACTAGAATATCAGACCGCTCGTTCTTACTAATCTAATCTAATCGAAGTTGCAAAGACATATTACTTTGGGGATTTACATCATATGCATTCTCACAAGCAGACACGTACAAGTTCACGCTTGCACATGCCGCATGTGAACCTACAACATACAGGTAAAAACCCAAATCTCAAATAGACATATACCCTGCAACTCTTGCCGTCCTTCCCTGAAACACGGGTGACATTGGCAAAGTGAACCATTTTTACAGCATGGGTGGTTAGCCGCATACCAACCTATAAGTCAAGGAACTGAGCAAAAAGTGATTTATCCTATTAGAGAGTTCATTTATATTCCACATAAAATACGTCATTAAAAAATGAGTTAAAACTCTCAGTCTCCTATAAATTATGCAAATTCCCGCCAAGTGGAACAATTAATAAAAACACAAAATTAATTCAAGCTCGAATTTTTTTATCCCAAGAGCCGGAAGGTGCGAAACATAATTAAAATTTAAATTTAAAACATCGTTTTCCGAAAAAGTAAAACTCCTTTGACGTTTCATCAAGGATAAAAATGTTGGCTTAAGAATTCCGAAAAAAAAGGAAACGAATAGGAATACCTTCGCCGGAAAAAATTATAAAAATAAATTTAGGAGTTAATTTCCCACGGGGAGTGAACTGTTATTTGTTTATGTTACTTTCATATTTGCCTCGCAAATAATTATGAAAAACACGTTTCGTTTCAAATGTGTATTATTACATACAGAAAGATATCAAGTACATAAGATGTGAAAAAAAACATTATTTCCGAAAATTCATTTATTCTTCTCCAATGGCTTTTCTCATTACTCAAGACCAAAATACCCTTCATGAATTTCTCTAGGACTTTCGGGCCTTTTAGAACGACCTTATATTATTATTATCTAGATTATTTTTAAGCTTCTCTATTAGAGGGTCCTGTAAGTTCCTAGAAGTGGTCTGACCATCGAAATAAATATCTTGGAATCATGTAATTACATTGAATTTGTTGACGTTATTTGTATTAATATTAGACGCCATGGATTATTTTCGATATTTCAATCACATTTCGTAATAAACAAAATACAAACCCAAAAATAATGAAACAATTCGCGTGTTTAAAAATGTATAAGTTTTTTACATTAAAAAGTTATCAAATGGCAATGGATTGGTTTTAGGTTTGTTTAAGAAAATCATTGCATGATAAATTTTAACAGCATTTTTGTTTTACAGAAAGATCTTGTCAATCAAATAAATTATCTCAAATATTACAAGAAGTGAGTTCAATGAATATTTCACAAAAACAAATTCTCACAAAAAGCGTCAAACTTTCCATCCTTTTCACGGACTAATTATCAAAATTTCCACCTCTTTCACTCAATAGAACTGCTGTTCATAAATTATTAATTTTTCAAAGAACATTCTTCATTCCGCAGAGGCATCGGAAAGTTCGAAGCAAGAAAATGCAGAGAGGGAGCTTTTCCCAAAATTTCCAACAGCAAATTTTATTCTGCTTGAATTTGGTTTTATTGCTTCGCCGGCACAACAATTTTGTATCGAGCGACAACAAACACTTAATTAATCATTCAAATTAATTATATTTCAGTTTGGAGCGCAATGAGCCATTCACAGCGTAATTTTTGTTTAATTACAGCTTATTGGTTTTCCAACAAATCTAATTTAATTTGACTTTTCATTCGTCTTAATTATGTCTCACTTTGTTGATTTGTCTCGAGATTGGGCAAACACTGTCGAGCTCACTTATCTTCATTTATTTGTTTGTAATTTCTGACGTCAAATAAAATGTATCTAGTCCAAGGGCATAATGAAGCTTTTGTTTTTCCCAATTATGAAATAAGTTGTATCGTACCAAAGACTGAAATCAAAGATGTTTCTTCAAAAACGAAAAAAATAATAACAGTGGAAACACAGAGGCATTCGTTTTCTGTTCTTCCATTTTCTATTCTCAGAACTTCTCTGCCGTTTGATTGTTATTTTCAGTGGAGCGTGCTTGTGTATCAGTGAGAACATGACAGTGTTGTAAGTTTCAATCAGTCGGTTTGTGTTTGCCGTGGCAATTAAATGAGGTACCACAATTAAAACTTCAGTGTTTTTAGTTACAAAAAAAACGCATTCAACATTAATTGATAAACAACCGTATTTTAAACAAAGTTGTATAAAAACAGCTTTATAATAAATGAGAGGAGTATCGACACCTCATTTTTGTTTACATTTTATGTCTGAAAGAACCTCCAAACTCGTTTTTCTCAATTTGACCTTTTTTAACTTTTAGTACCCTAGATCAAGAGGGTACAAAGATACGAAGGGTATTCATCTCATTTTTGGACAAGGAAAAAATGTTGTCTTGCAGTTTTCAGACCTATACGCAACACAACTAAGCTACGGATATATTGTAACATCTTGCCGCGTTATCGAAAAAATGGTTGTTAATGGCGGTCGGCACTTATATACGACTATGTATATGCATTTTTTTTAGATATACAGGTAAATGATTGTTATTTGAAAGTTTTCCCAGCACAGGTGATACATCAGGTGTCAGGGCGGCACACTGGCACGCCTTTAAATTGAAAAGTTAAATGTTTGCAACTCACACAAAAGGTTTCCTGCAGCTAACTCGCACTCTATTCAGATTGATTTATGGCCCAACACTCGACATGCCCTGACTTGCCTTAGAAAATATTTTAACTGCATTTTCCTTCCCCATCATTTTTCTTTAAGTTCCACTTCTAACGAAAATTGGCGTTCATCATGGTTATTTTCAGTTTAGATGCTGTGGTTCGAAATAAGGGCTTGGTTGTGTTACGAACTATGAGTTTGTGTGTTCATGTACCTAGGCACGTACCTTGATGGTGTGCGTAACTAAAATTGTGTTTGACAGCTAGAGTAATGATGAAATGGATGATAGTAGATTGCTCTGTTATAACACATTCTAGGAGTTCTAGTACGTGAGCCTAGGAACGTTGTTTGGTGTGTGTGGAACAATCCACTAAATACGAGTCTGGAATTCACGAAAAACGTCTATATTAACTCCATAAATATTTTGCAAAACCATAGTTTTTTCAACCAAGTGTGTTTTGGCGTCGGTAAGATGTAGAAGGTGGTATTTTTTTTTTCGACCGAAGATCAGTTTTCTCTGTTTGATGGTTGTCAGAAGTTCTTTAGTAGTATTCATGCGTGGGAGGACTTCTTCGTTGGTGATCCGATCACGCCAAAATATCCGAAGCATGTTTCTGTAGACACTCGGCTGGTTTTCATGCAAAATATGTTTAAGCTAAGAATTCAAAAGTCTACATACTTTTTTTTTTTTTACATGGAGCAGCTCTTCATTAATGTGTAACAGAGATCATCACGCTAGTCAAGAAGAACTTAAGAATTGTCGATTTTTATAGCGACGACCAAGCTCACAGAGGGCTTTTTAGGTGTGATTCACACAAAAACAGCGCTTACCAAATAAATCATCCTTATTCTCTTGGATAAGAGTATGTTAATATTATACTACTACATTTCAATACAGCGTAGGCCAATATAAAATTGTTCTAACTTTTCTATCGCGATAATAATACTGGGGTCGTATATTTGGGGTTTCATTGTTCTAGGGCTGAAAGAGTCTGCCGGCTCAGAGGCGTAACAAATAAGGTCTATTCTTATTCAAACTTTGGGCCCGGGTAAGTTATAGTTTTTCAAAGAATTAACCCGCACAGGAGCGAATAAATAACTGCCAGTATTTTCTCGCTTTTTCAGGCAGAGTTGAAAACCTTTTTTTTTTAAGTCTGCACAACGAGTTGGTTCTTTAACAAACATTTCTTTTTGTGAAACAGTTTTAAGTTTCACAAAAAAATGTGTTATTTTTATACTATTCGTTTTTTTAAGTTTATGTGCTTTTTAGATGAGATCTGACTCTTCTCAACGCTTAAAAATAGACTCTTTTATAAATTTTGATCATCCAAAAACTTTGTAAATCCATCACAATATTTTTAGAAGATCTTATTTAAAGGCTGATCTTTTATTATAAATTAAATAACTTTTCTAACTGTGCAAATGCAAACATAGGTTACGTTATTTATATTTTATTTGATTTTGAATATTAAAAGAGGAAAAACATATTTAATGGAAATATTTTTTCATACGTAATATTAAGTGAACATTTAATAAAAAGTGAAGCTTTTTTATTGTAGGTCTTTAATAATGCTGACTAACAAAAACTTTAACATATTATATTTGATGTGTAAATCTATTTACACGGTGAAAGTCCATTTTTAATTATTTAAAAATTCAAATGGATAAAAACAGAGTTATAATTCACTTATTTATTTGTTTGTTTGCGCTCAAACATTGTCGTCTCATGAGGCATCTTCAGGAGCAGAATGGTTAGAATAAGAACTTTATGGAACTAATTAGAACTTTAAAATATTTTTATTGAGATGGTTTATACTTTTTTTTTAAATTGATTTTCACAAGTTGAGCATTCATTTCACCTCAAGGACTTGCTGACGTCATTTTCAAGAAAAATTTGTTACAAAATTGACAAAACAAAAACCAAAGAGAAATGAAAAGGATGAGTTACGACTAACAGGTATAATTAGGTAATAACAAAGGCGAAACAGCAGGAATCGGAACATTGACCAAACTTTTTTGTATTACATTTCTTTAATCTTCTAAACAAGATATAGTGGCAGATACAGTGACCTTACACAGAAGGATTAATTTTTACTTGATTGTGGAATACTCCAATCTATAAAGAGCTTGCATTCCTATCCTACAACTTCAATGAAGTTTTTACTCTTGGTACAAAAAAAATAATACGCTAACGTATAGTGGGGAGTTAAAAATGTATCGATGTTTGTGTTTTCATTTACGCCCACTAAATGAGCTGCAAATTATATATTGGGGGTACATATCTCATTCCACACTGTGGGAAAATGTCGAGACTTGTTGACTGAAAAATAATTTTAGACCAAAACCTTTCTAATATACAAGTTTCAGTTCCATTTTCTCCATCTGATACCTTGTCATGGTCCTTCGTCTTCATGCCATTACTCATACTAGGGGTGTGAAGGAACCGCGCTGTCCATGGACCCTGTACCCCAAGTATAAAACCTTACATTCAAACATAACCAAAGCGTTAACCAAAAACTATACACCAATTGAAACAGTGCCTCTTAGAGAATGTTTTACTTTCCACGGATTTTTTTGGGTAACGCTATGCCTGAGTTTTATCGTATAGTTTTATACTTTGGGTCCATGTGTGACCCCAAACACCCGCCCTTGGTCTACCGCCCTCCGTCCAAAGACAATTTATTATCAGGCCGGCCCATCATCCGCCTACCACATCCAGTTTTTACCACGAGGAATAGTTTGTAAAACATCACAAAATGATTTGGGTAAGAATTTTTGGTTTGTAGTTTTCATGCATACGTAATTTTAGATTTATGTTTTGTAATATTTTACTCTACTCTTTTCATTTTAGTCATTATTTTAAGGTTCTTTATCTTAAGTTTCAGACAGCGCGTACAGTCCCGTCGATCACGTAAATTGAAAAAATGTATGGATGATACTAAAGCACTTCTAGTGAGTGATTTAGTTTTTATGCATTTTTTTCTATTTACAAGACAGAGAGGAGTTTCCGCAACGTGTTATACTCAGAGTACTTATACGTCGCTTCTTGATTTATAATACAAAACCTCACTTTCGATACAAGTGAAAATGTTTGAATACTTTTCGTAAATTTTCTATAAACATTCTAAAGACGCTTCTCTATTTTAATTAAATATTTTCAATACTCATTTGCTATCTTTCTTGGTAAAAAAACGTATAAATAACTGTTTTTTTTTTTTTTTTTTTTTTCCAAAAAAGTTAATAACATTTCGTGTTATGCCCATCCGAGGGTGTCCGAAATGATTTCCCATTTTGGTGTATTTTTCAAACCCAAAATAAATACCAGCAAGGTGTACTCAACCTGCACAAAAAGCAAGAACCAGTCTCCCTGGGAGCTGGAAATCCCCACTTTTACTGTAAGTTGTTGGTGTGAGGTCGGTCCCCTTATCCGTAAAAATAAATAGGTCATGAATCGCCACAACCCCTTCGGGGATACCGCAGGTAAGAAGTTACACTATATGTATAGCTTAGTAGCGTTTGCTTTTCGATGCGTTTGGAAACAATGTGAATTATAACAAAGTTGATTATTCCTTTAAATTCATAAAAATTAGCTTCCAGTGTTATTGCCAAAAATCTATACAATAATAAAAAAAATCCTGCTTCAATTTTCACACGCACTATTTACATTAGCTTTGATTTTTCCGCTTGGAGGCATCGCAAAACAAAAATCTTTCAACGACGCAAAAATTTGTTCTACATTCTGAAATTCCGCGAAAAAAATTCATGACCTGCGATTCCCAAGGGTGAAATTTTGAGAACGCAAAAGTTTGAGAAGTAAAATCATAGAAGTGCGTCGAAGCCTAAAAAATGTTTTCATATTTCGGCCGTTCCAATATTTATCCTGTCCCTAAGTACACACTTCTGTAACCCGTAGTATTTCCTATCCAAAGTACAAAAGCGTAACGTTAAGCAAAAATGTACAAAAATTAAAACGTTCACCTTATGCGCTGTTTCAGTTTCTATATATTTTTTTACAAACGCTTTAGATCAGTCTAAGCATAGAGTTTGTTACTCGGAGTATCATTTCCAAAGAAAACGCCGGATACAGTCAATTTCATTTTATCCGGCTTTGTTATATTATTCATAAGGTATTTGACATTGAAATTTCAAAAGAAATAATTTTGAGTTATTTGATTTTTGTCTTGGTAAAATAAATTTTGTCCCTGTGCGATTCAATACAATTTGAAAATTCAATTTATTGTTTTTTTAGCATATCCAGGTACAAAATTGTCAATGTAGTTTATCATATTACGCGTATTTGTAATGTTAGATATGAATGGATTTATTCTGTGAGTAAATTCATGAAAAGGAATGTGGTTTTTTTTTCTATTGAGTTTGGAGATCACCTTGGCGATTTGTGTTTTGTGTCTTAAATTCTTCAACCAGAATGTTCTCTTCTAACCAAGAGCTCTTTGTTTTTCATTCTTTTCCATATGATGGGATGCAGGGTCAAATATTTCTCATTTCTCATTATGTGCTCAAAATAAACAACATTTGTCTTTGACGGACATCAGGAGTTCCACTCCAGTACTTAGGATACAAGAAGGAAGAAGAATGTCATTCACAAGTTTATTTCATTGAAATATTTTGGCAGTTTATAAGATACATCTCAACACGGTTTTACTTATAGACAGTAACACTTTGGATCATCCGCTGACTAAAATAATTACATATGCGTACAAAAAAACAGTGATCGTTTATGGATAAAACGTTTGCAAATAAATAATTTCAGGGATCATAAAGCTTTCGTCCGTTTTATCATTATACTGATGATATAATTTATGAGGCATTTACTTACTAACTCTTCTTCTTTTATTATTATTATTACTATTAAATAAATTAATCTTCTTTTTTTATTTAATAAAAAAAACTTTGTACACAGTAACAGGATGAGTACAATTTACTTACGTTCTGCCGGTTTTATGAACAAACTTTGTTTAAAACATTGAAACAATGATGTTAATTAAAACATTTATTACCAGTCTTCCGCGAACTGAAAAATTTAAGATTTGTAGTAATACCAAAATCTTTGGATTTTAAAGAATGAAAAAAACGGATTTTACTGACCGTGCAAAAGAGAAGAACGATTTTCTCTACGTTTCATCGGAGTCATATCCGACGTCTTCAGGAGACGTGTGTCCTCTACAAAGGGGAACCACGAACTGTTGAATTATTGTTGTTTGTTCAAGGCCGAAGGTTGTAGGTATTTTTATTAACCTTCGGTGATACATCCATAGTTGTCGCTATAGCTCCAGTTGTACAGAAGGACGATATTATGTCTTCTTGTGAAATCGTTCGATTAATGAAAGGGTGGATCATTGAAGTTAGTACTGGCCTCCATATACTGGAAAGTTTGTAGATGCCATCTCTGTTGAAGTTGTGGTGCCTGTGTATTTCGATTGCTTCCTTCACAAGTCGGGGGATGAGAAATCTTTCTTTACATAGAATCTTTGTTTTATCAAATCTGATAAGATGATTCACCCCTTTCTGTGAATGTTCACAAATAGCAGACTTGTTCGGGTTATTCTTCTTAACTGCACCAATATGTTCCTTCAATCGGGTGTTGATGCTGCGCTTGGTTTGTCTAATATAAAAGGCTCCAAGTCAGTAAAATCCGTTTTTTTTCATTCTTTAAAATGTCTAACGACCGTAATCACAATTTAAAATCTTTAATCTTTGGATTGTTTATAATTTGTTTTAATTTTAATATCCTATAATGTCTATTTATCTCAAAATGGTGATATATTTGTTCAAGAAAACATTGAAAAGATATTTTCTGTGAAGGAAAAAAGCGTGTCAAATAATTCAAGGTCTGAAAAATACAGCAAATAAATGGGTTATATAAATTCAAGAAATAAAAGCAGCATTTGAAATGTCGCATTTTTTACAGCCAATCGTATCACGATTGTTAAAACCCCATTCATCTTTTTGCACTATAAAAAATCTCTTCCGCCCCCAGTAGAGAAATCGCACATCATATATTTTTTCTCTTCTCGCACAACGCGGGCACATATTGGTCCGATGTTTTATTGCCATACTTATGTGTTATTACAAAAACTCATACACACATAAATAAAAAATATACAAACATAAAAAAAAAAACATAACTTTTTTTGTATATACGACCATGATTAGATGCGTAATTTACAATGAGTTTTCACAGTGGTGTTTTCAGGTTGTTATGCTTTCTGAAAAAAGAAAAATAATCTGGTTATATAACCAATATTGCAAACATTTTTAATCTTTTTCGTTTTTTTGCTAGACATAACACCTCTGCTTGAGAACTTGCACTGGCTTCGTATCTCGGAAAGAATAGACTACAAGCTTTGCTTGATAGTCTTTAAGACTCTTCATGGGCTGGCTCCTGACTACCTGGTTGAACTCACGAGGAGAGCTTCTTTAAATGAAAGGGGAGCTACTCTGAGGTCGGCTGGGTCATGTGCCAGTATGTTAGAGCTGCCGAAAAGACAATTAAGTACTGTCTACGGGAACCGCTCTTTCCGTGTTGCCGAGCCAGCGGCATGGAATGCTCTCCCAGAGAGGCTGAGAGTCCAGGAAGATGAGACAGCCTTCAGGAAGATGCTCAAAGCATTCCTGTTTTCCCGGTAGAGCCCACATGCGCCTTTGTAGTGATGTAAATCACAAAAAGGCGCAGATAAATGTAGTTTATTATTATTATTATAAAAAAAAAATCCTTCCTGATATTACTATGTTGTGTCAGCTAGTTTCTATCATTTTTGTTTGTATCTAAATTAGTGTTATTGTCAATGGCATGGGTTTCTAATTTTCAAACCTCGGACCCTGCAGATCATTAAAAACAATCCATGGGTCAAAACCTAAAATATACCGATTTGGCTCAGTTGAAATTGTTGAGCATAAAATTTAGGGGGAGGCTAGTTTGAGAAAACTCATCATTATTCTGTGTTATTAAATCATACTTTTTTAGTTATGAATATTGAAAATAAATGACTTGTCAGGCCAGACTCAAGACACTGGTGGTAATAGTTGTTTATATAGAGTTTCCTGATCTAATCAATAAGCCTTAAAATCTACCACCAATTAATTGAACATCTAAATCTAAATCTTAATCTAAGCTGCAAAGATATGTATCATTTGAGATTCATATTAAATGCATTTCCACAAGCAGACAAGCATAATTTCGCGCTCACACATGCCGCATGTGGACCTACAATATAAAAAACCTCAAATAAACATAAGCCCTGCAACTCTTGCCGACCTTCCCTGAAACAGGGATAACATTGGCAAAGTGAACCATTTTCTACAGTATGGGTGGTCAGCCTCATACCAACCTATCAGTCAAGGAACATACTTGTTTTTATATTTTTTTTAGTGTTGATCTGTTAACACAGTGAAAGTCCATTTTTTTACATATTTAAAAAAATTCCATTCTGCTCCTGAAGATGCCTCATTAGGCGAAAATGTTCGAGCAAAAACAAAAAGAATAAAGTGAATTAAAACCATGTTTTACCAGTTCAATTTTTTTAATATTTTAAAAAAATACTTGTTTTTTTTTACTTTTCGTCTAATGGAATTTCCACCCACATTTTCAAATCATTCCTCATCAAAAGAGCTCATTTTGTGCATTTCAATTATTCAAATACCATCATGGCTAGCTCACACAGTGGGTTTCCAATCGCTCGCAATTTTTTTCAATGCTTTATTTTCCCTCTTCCAGCGCCCACTGTGCGGATCGTAGAGGCGGGCGGGCACGAGCTACGCGACAAATACTACGAGCGCAACTCTACGCTACGCCTGGCCTGCCAGGTGCGGCACCTAGCGTCCAAGGCCTACGCACCGGCAGTGGAATGGCTTCATGGAACAAGAGTGCTGAATGACGATACACTGAGAGGAGGAGTAAGGTAAGGATCCATTCATCATTCTACAGTTAGGACTATGAAAAAAGGACTATGAAATTAGTAAAGTCCATACGGTCGAAATGAACTTTCTAAAAGTATGATCGGGAAAACACGGAGAGATAAGGTGAGGAATGAGTTAGTGAGATAATAATGTGGTGCAAGGGAAAGTATAAAAGCAAAAATCAAACGAGAGAAGTCATCAGTATTCTACAAGCTACTCGATAATGCTACACTAAGGGCCGGTATTTTTAACGCTAGCATATCGACTTTATATTGAGTGAAAAGGACGCACTTATGTCACATTAGTCACATATGTTTAAAGTCACAAAATATGCTAACGTTGAAACCATACCTAAGAGGAATATTATTTTGCGATGTCAATCTTACGACGTAGAAAAAATTAAACGCAGCGTATTTGATTTTTTATTTCATTTTAAAAAAAAGTCAATCATCTCTGTAATCTATATTCTAACCTGCAAATAAACATGACATTTGAGATTAATATTATTGTGTTGTATTGACACAAGCAGAAAAATTGCCGCTTGCCGACTTTCCCTGAAACAGGGGTGACATTGGCAAAGTGAACCATTCTTTTTTACTCGAACAGTATGGGTGGTCAGCCTCACATTAGACTTTAAGTCATACCAATCTATAAGTCAAATTTCATTTTATAAATTCAATAATTTAATCGTTTTCATTGTATTTTTTTTTACTTTTTTTTATGAAATGTTGTAAAAGATCTTTGAGGCGATGTTTCATAATGTGGCGTTTAAAAATTGTCTAATAAATAAATACGTAAATAGTAAAGAAAAACTTTAGAAACTCGTGTCAAAGATAAAATAAAGCTTTTCCAAAAAATGTTAACACTCTTTATTTTGTAGTACAATTTTTACATTAAATCAAAGTTTCTTTTCTGGAATTTTACGACCGGAAAAAATATCTGAAATTCTGTGATCAATTTATCAAGATTAAAGTAATCTTATTGAATGTTTTAAAAAGCGTGTTAACTGACAATTTCCACGATAAATTCCGCCTCCTCCGTCTCACTTAAACCCTTTTAATTTATTTTTCGATTAAAAATATTGCTTCGTGAAATACGAAAACTGCCGAGCGAGACGGATAAAAGAAATTGTAAAAAAATGTTAATCGGGTTCTTGCGTAAAAATGAAAGTAATTTTATTTTTAAGGGTATTGCTATAAAGTAAAGGGGTTAAATTTCTGTAATAAAAATCATTTGTTAGAGTAGAAAATACTTAAAATAAAACATAAAAAACCCACCTGGAAAAATAAAATATTTATTATGGTACCTTTCATTTTTATAACCAATCATACAATGGTGGCTTTTGGTCTTTTTATTTTCCTTGTTGAATATTTTTAAATCTGCGTTTCACAAAAAATGGCATCGGCTCATGGATCTGGAGATGAGGATATTCGTTACCTTTCCAACTTTTTGGAGATCTTCCAGCTGGAATGAGTGTGAGGCTAGGTTTTCGCAATGGTCGTAGACCGATTGGTATCTCATATTCAGTGACGTGTGATGGCTCATTGTAAAGACATAATCTCTCAAATGCGATGAGCTAAGTATTCAGCGCTTTCTCTTATAGTCTCCTACCTACTTCTCTTTACCTACTCTAATTGCAGGACAGTTTGCCACCACTCCGTAAAAGTCATCTCGATCTAGGCCTACCTTTCTGTGTCCCTCTAGGTCCGTCACCAAAACGACTTTTTTGTGGTTTTTAAAGTCTGATTGTTAAATGTGACCCAGCCGATGTAGTCAGCCCACTCTTGGAACTTCTCTAACCCGTTCTCATTTTTTATCGGACCATAATACGACGGATAATCTTACGTTGGGAGCTGTTGAGTCAACATTGGTCATACTTAGTAAGCGCCCAGGTTTTAAAGGCAAATGTGAGGATAGGTTTACGACGTTCTTTTAGAAAGAAGTATGCCATTTTCTTGAGTATTTTTCTATGAGAATTTTTTGATATCATATTTTAAATACTTTTTTTATCCAGCGGAGTTTAAATAACAGACTGGTAGTCTCACAGAAAATTACATGTCTCGTATGACAAGAGAAAGATTGCAGGCGGGCGGAGCAAAGACAGTGTTCATGATTCTGTGTCAGGAGCGCTTGCGTAATGCCCTGTACCATGTGTATGCAAAACGCTGGATGATATATGACAACGTATGGCTTCCCAAGAGAAAAATGTGTGTTTACTTGCCATACACGCTTCTCATTAAAGTATATGTACAGGTTTTATATTTCACATGCAATTTATTAGTGGTTTATAAAGAAGATAATTGTGTGTGACATATTTTTGCTGAAGAAATTGGAGGACTCCTGTCAATCATACATTTGTAAAAGTATCTTTCTTTTTTCCCAAAAAGAAACAAGTCCTTAGTTCTTGAAAAAGAAAATAAGAATAATTGTACTTATAACCTAGATTGTAAGAATAATTGATTAAATTGGGAATACATTCTTGACGTTGATTCGAATACAGAAAACGGATGCATGAGCAATTGAACTAGTGACCATAGTTTACTTGTTGAGCTCTCGTACAATTTTTCGATTCTTATAACTCCATAAATTTTGGTATAAACCCTTTAAAGCGGTGAAAACTTTTATAAAATCACTGTAAAACAAGGTGGTTCTAAATAGCAGGTGTAAAAAATTAATGACGGAAAACCGAATGACCTCATTTCTAGAATCCTTTAAAATCTCTTTTAGGCTCTTAGCACTCTTTACGGCTGATACTAAATACGTGCTAAAGGTATCTGATGTTAAAATTTTATTACAAATTTGACTTTGCCTACCATTGTTTCGGAAGCTGAACCAGACGAGCTTAACTTTCCGTTCCGGGTCTTAAAAAAGACATAACAAAATCCTTTCTCTGCAGTTGTAAAAAGGCACTAATACTCTTTTACGACGCGTCAACACGCCTTCTGCATACATTCCTCTCTAGCTTACAGCACTCATTGCGAGGCGGTAACTAGAGAGAAGAGAAAAAAGAAAGAAAAACTTTGAAAGTGTGTCAAGCGACGCCGGGATTTGAAAGCGAAATATTTTCTTTCACGATAAATTAAACGGCCAGAGAAGGCGGTGTGATAAAAAAGCCCGAGCAAGTGAAATGACGACCGGCGTTGAAAGTTATAACGAATCTTCTCGTTACTAACGGCCGTGGGTTGTAGCGTTGACAACGGCTCGGCGTGGACTAGTGACGACACAATTTTTCCATTTTCTTTTCCCGTGATCTAAGAGTATTTTCTCTTTTTCGATTTCCGTAAATAGCCTTGTAAAATCATGAGAGATGTTTCTTGTCTTTTTCAGTGTATTTTTTCAACTACAAATATTTGGCGCTTGCGTTGTTAATAAACTAACGCCTCAAGAAAATTATGTTTTGATTTCCAATATTTTTTCAGGGTTATATTCTTTGGTCTGGAAAATCTTTCGAGAAAGAAACGAAAGCAGCGTTATAGCAAATGAATACCAGTTTTTAAAAAAATACAAAATTATGAGTTTATCAATTTCCAAGTTTGTGTAAAAAAATAATTGCCAAGCATGATATATAATAGATTTTTTTTAATGAGCTATAAGGAAGACTTTTGAAAAACAACTATAATCTATAATCTAAGTTGCAAGGATATATTCATTCAAAGTTCTCAGATGTATGCCCACAAACAAACACGTGTAGTTCGCGCTTACAAATGCTGATTGTGTACTAACAAATAAAATCCAAACTCAAATGAACATAAGCCCTGCAACTCTTGCCGACATTCCCTGAAACAGGGGTGACCTTGGCAAAGTGAACCATTTTTTACAGTATGGGTGGTCAGCCTCATACCAACCTATAAGTCAAGGACTGTATACGTATATACAATTGCAATAATACAAATATGAAATTAGCTGTATTTATTTATTCTAAATTTGTTTGTGTTAAATTAGGGGCATCTTTTTTATAATACTTAACATTTTTTTTCTGCGCCCAATCACATTTACTTGCATATTTTAAATAGTCACATTTATTAAAAAATATTTTTATTAAGAAAAACTGGAATTTAAAAAAAAAACATCAATATCGTAGAAATTCCCAGTAAATTCAATAGATTCTCGGGAATTCCCTTTTGAAGTCTCTAGATGCACTCCGACAAAACGAATTGAAATAAAATTGTTTTTTAAAGCTGGCAATCTACAAAGGGAACTAGAGCACTAGATGTATATACGTACACGTACAGCATGTATACAGATTTTATTGTTTGTACGTGACATGAGAAAATAAAATGACAGATTTGTAAACTCTGATGTCTAAATTGAGAGAACGAAGTGTTTGTTTTCACGAAGAATATTTTATGTTACGTATGAAATTCTTGAAAAATCTCATATAAAGTTAATTTATTTATGTTGTTTTAAACAGTCATAAAATAACTTGGTATTTGAAAGTGGAAATAAATGTGTAATCTATATCTATAAAGAAGGATGTATGTATGTATGTATGTATGTATGTATGTATGTATGTATGTATGTATGTATGTATGTATGTATGTATGTCCCCTATAGACTCATAAACCGCTCATCCGATTTTGACGAAATTTTCAGGAAACATGTAACATATTCTTAGAACGAATCCTGTGAAGTTTGATGGTGATCAAATAAACAGTGGTTCTCAATTCTTGATATTTCAGCAACGAGGTCGGTAAATTTCGAAACCACCCAATAGAAGACGACCATTATATTCAACTACAATACATAATCTTTGTTGCAAATATACATTTACATTAAAGATTCATATAAAATGCATGCTCACAAGTAGACACATGTAAGTTCACGCTTACAAATGCTGCATGTGTACCCACTCATAATTTAAAATCCAAATCTAAAATGAACAACCCAGTAACTTTTACTTTACGCCAACTTGAAATGGATGTTATTCAGCTCCTGAGTGGATTGACACTCATTTCTTATGAAGGCTGAGTAAGACTTGCCGGTATTTTATTTTGGGTTTAAAATAAACACTGAAACGGGAAATAATTTCTGACAACTTCGGTGGGATTCTAACTCGAGATCTCGGCATGGAATGCAATCTATCTATCTATATCTATAAAGAAGGATGTGTGTATGTATGTATGTATGTATGTATGTATGTATGTATGTATGTATGTATGTATGTATGTATGTTCCCTATACTCATAAACCGCTCATCCGATTTTGACGAAATTTTCAGGAAACATGTAACATATTTTTAGAATGAATCCTGTGAAGTTTGATGGTGATCAAATAAACAATGGTTCTCAATTCTCAATATTTCAGCAACGAGGTTGGTAAATTTTGAAACCACCCAATAGAAGAAGACCATTATATTCAACTACAATACATAATCTTAGTTGCAAATATACATTTACATTAAAGATTCATATAAAATGCATGCTCACAAGTAGACACATGTAAGTTCACGCTTACAAATGCTGCATGTGTACCTACTCATAATTTAAAATCCAAATCTAAAATGAACAACCCAGTAACTTTTACTTTACGCCAACTTGAAATGGATGTTATTCAGCTCCTGAGTGGCTTGACACTCATTTCTTATGAAGGCTGAGTAAGCCTTGCCGGTATTTTATTTTGGGTTAGAAATAAACACTGAAACGAGAAATAATTTCTGACAACTTCAGTGGGATTCTAACTCGAGATCTCGGCATGGAATGCAGTTACTCTACCAACTAAGCTATAGACCGGACTTTTTACAAATATGGTGGATCGATATCGGTTTGGTTAGGGGTAAGCAACCTGCGGCTCACCAGCCACATGCGGCTCTTTGGGTGTGAAGTTACGGCTCTTTAGCTTCATACGCAAATATAAAAAAAACACAGAATTATACTTCTGATCGAAAAAAACTAAATCGTTCTGAATCGATTAACGATCTCTCCGCTACTTGTACTCGCTTTTCACCCTCCCCCCGCCCCATCGACGCTATTTATTGTTGGCAAAAAAACATTTGTGGCTCTTTACAAATCCAAATCCAAAATAAGATATGTATCATTTGAGATTCACATCAAATGCATTCCCATAAGCAGACACGCATAATTTCGCGCTCACACATACCGCATGTGGAACTACAATATAAAAACCCAATCTTAAATGAACATAAGCCCTGCAACTCTTGCCGACCTTCCCTGAAACAGGGGCGACATTGGCAAAGTGAACCATTTTTTACAGTATGGGTGGTCAGCCTCATACCAACCTATAAGTCAAGGAAAAGCTTTGAAATTTGTAAATTGTAATTTTTGGCTCTTCCGACTCAAAAGGTTGCCGACCCCTGGCCTAGACAAAAGTTCCAAATTAAAAAATGTTATTCAAGTATTCCAAGTTGAATTTTAGAAATGTAAGAAAGCTTTTATATCCCGCACTTATAAAAAATACGATAAACGAAAGTTCGTAGGTCACAACTAGAAGACCATATTGAAATATATTATTATTATTAAAACCTTTTATTGAAACATACTTTTAATTAAAATATACATAATATAGTTGTTTTTTCAAAAACCGCATTTCTGTAAAATTATATACTCACGACAAATTTAAAGATCGTTTTTTTCTCGGCGGTTAAACGTCTTTCTTCTATGTGACAATGGTCCAAACGCAAAAACGCAAACGCAACTAAGCTACACATATAGTGTAACTTCTTGCCGCGTTATCCCCGAAGGGGTCGCATGTGGCGAGTTGAACCTATTTATTTTTACAGGTAAGGGGGCCGGCCTTACGCCAACCACTTCAGTTGAAGTGGAGGTTTCCCAGCTCCCGAGAGTGCTGGTACTCATTTCTTGTGAAGGCTGAGTAAACCTTGCCGGTATTTTACTTTGGGGTTTGAAATAAACACCGAAACGGGAAACATTTCTGACACCCTCGGTGGGATTCGAACCCGAGCTTTTGGCATGGAATGCAAGCACTCTACCAAGATAAACAAAATGTTTGCCTTTTACCTAACCCGGCCGTGCGACTTACAATTTTGTTGTCAATAGAAAATGTTCCGTGTGCACTACCTAAAACTTTCACTTATTGAAATAATGGATAGAGCACATTTTAAATGTGGGGAAAAAATGTGAATTCACTTGGCCGGGATAAAGACAGGACAGGGAGTCAAAAATTCAACATAAATTAAACACTTTTATGGAGATAGTTGAAAAAACACTTAAGTGCATCATATTGTATGTAGCATTTTCCACAACTGCATACGTTTCACAGTGCGGTTACATTGAAAAATATTCCTGATTGTTTGGAATACATTTATTTCTTCACTTTGCTCAAAGAGTATAGTGAATTTTATAGATTAGTTCTTTAATTATATGATTATAAAATTTAATTTATTGTTTATATTCTTTTCTTGTATAGGTCAATATGCATCTGACCAACTATAAATAGAAAATGGTTCACTCTGCCAATGTCACCCCTGTTTCAGGGAAGGTCAGCAAAGAGTTGCAGGGTGTATGTTCATTTGAGATTTGGGTTTTTATGTTGTAGGTTCACACGCAGAATGTGCAAGTGTGAACTTATACGTGTCTGCTTGTGGGCATGCACTTAATGTGAATTCTAAATGTAACAATTATATCCATGCAACTTAGAATAGATTAGATGAGTGACGTTACATAGCCGATTTTTTTATCTTAAATATAAATGGAGCACCGCAATCGATTTTCCCTATGCTTGGCTCTGCTGCTTAACAGTTATACCTAGACCTTTTTTTTTAGAAAACGTGAAGATTAACCTAGAGATAAATTGTGTGAAGCTTGATTCCGATTAGCACACTTTTTTTTTTGATCCTGTTGTTTCCTCTTTTATCTGTAGAAAAAAAATGATACCACATGCCCAAATGGCGTAGTGAAACACGCCGGGTACTGCTAGTATTAGTATATATTTTAATGTTATTCATTTCAATGACATCTGGAATTTTGTTTATGGTTTTTGTCTACCGGTACACATGGTAATTCACAAATACCAAATCCACGGCTCATCCGCCGCCCAAAGTGAATATTCCATTGAAAAAATCTGTTCGTCTACTTGAACCGGTCCGTAGTCCAGTGGCAGCACTTCGGACTCGTAAATGGAAGGTTGTAGATTCGGATCCCGGCGGAGCACAAAATATACCATTGATATTTCGAATGTGCTCTTCGCTGAGTTGAAAAATTCATAAACCTTTACCAAAGACCGGTCACTGAAAGGTCCATCCAACCTTACAACAACTGGGTCTTGCTTGAGAATTGGCGCTTTCTACAGCGACGACCAAGCTCGCAGAGGGCTCTTGAGGTGTGATACACACAAAAACAGCGCTCACCAAATAAATCATCCTAATATTATTATTATTATTAAGGACCTAAATGTGTATGAATAGTGTTTATAGCCTTTTTGAAGGTCAATAAAATGGTTGCCCTCAAAACCAGTTCTAAAATAGGTCGAAATTATTGGATTTGAAATTGACAATTTTGATACAGAAAATTCTGAACATTTCAAAAAGTCAAAGAGATGCACATTTCAATAAATTTAAGATTAAAAAATAGTTATTTATGCCACTGCCAAGTAATGATAGTCTTTTTAACACGAGTGCTAGTTTGTGCCATGAGGCGCAGCCGAATGGCACAATAGAAAGCACGAGTGTTACGAAGACTAATTACGTGCAGTGGCATACAATACTTTTTCTACGACCATGAGAGAATTAACAAAATAGTGAATAATAGTCATTATAATGTACTCGTCCATTTGAAGTAATTAAAACCTTACCTTTGTCAAAACGTGTGATTTATCATTCCCTTCGATTATCTAGTTTAACCTAAGTTGTAAAAATAAATTATATTTAGGTTTCATATTGAATTCATGCCCACAAGCCGACACATATGTATAAGGTCGCGCTTTTGCATCCTGCATATAAGCTTAAACATTCAAACCCAAAACTCAAATAAACATATGCCCTGCAGTTGTATTGGCAGGTGAACCAAATTTGTACAGCATAGGTGATCAACCTCATACTCACCTATTAACCAAGTAACTTTTTGAGTTTGTTTATTTTTTGCGGTGAAATTTTTTGTATTGTTTTCCTTTCAAGCCTTTTATTTTCCATTGAAAAAAGGAAAGCTTTATTTGGAGCAATCCGATAAATAAATTCGATAAATTTTAGCACTATTAACAATTTTTATTTGACTCTACACCTAAAATATACTTATTTATTTTCATCTGAACAGGGCTGAAAGTCTCATCACCACGGTAATTCCTACCTACCGAATATCACTAATATTGTATGAAGCCTAATCAGCTGATCGCTTGCGGCCATCTTGGATTGACAGGTCTTCATACCCCCATACAAGGTTGACATTTGAAATTAAAAAATGGTTCCAATTCTGACAATGCGCATGCGCACATGTTCATTTTAACACGGTTACCGGTTGCATAATGCAACATTATGCAACGGGTGTAGAAATGTATGGCATTGTGATTGCGTTAGCCGTTTTGTAATTAGTAAATTACCAAATGGGAGTAGAAAAAGTACTTTTTGACATAGACGTGTGATGTTTGCCCGTAGAGAAAAAAATCTAATTTCGATAATCCGTGCAAAAAACGGGTCCATACCAATTTTTCCAAACATATGTAATCACACTGCAACTTTTCAGACAGTCATTTTGTCTAAAGATTGAGCATGTAGAGATCTTTTGTGATTTTATTTACACAAATACAGAATCTCACAAATAAAATACTTTATTTTTTTCAAAAAACATATTCAAAGAGTGTTTGAAAAAATAAATCAACAGACGTATTCATTGATGCTGAGTATTAGAAAAATCTGCGTAGACTTTGGCAACCCCTAGTATAATACTCGTTTAGTGAAATATCTTTTGAAAACGTAAAAAACATTAATTCTAATTGCTGTTAGTGCTTTTAAGTGGAAACAGGCATTCGCAAAGAAATGATTTTCTACAAAGGTGGAATTATTAAAAATTGCTTTATGCATTTTATCACTGTATTTGAAATCTGTTTACTGAATATTATTAAATTCCTTTGAGAAACTTTGATTTTTTTTTATGTATAAAGCAATTTACGTAAAAACTATTTATTTCTCATGCATAAAATTCTTTCATGAGAAGTTTTTATGAAAACTAATTTTAATAATGGGATTTTAACAAGCACTATTTTATTTCAAACAAATGCCAGAATTTTTTTAGGATTTATTCCTTGACTTATAGGTTGGTATGAGGCTGACCACCCATACTGTAAAAAATTGTTCACTTTGCCAATGTCACCCCTGTGTCAGGGAAGGTCGGCAAAAGTTGTAGGGCTTATGTTCATTTGAGGTTAGGATTTTATTTATAAGCGCGAACTACTCGTGTTTGTTTGTGGGCATACGTCTGAGAGCTTTAAATGAATATATCCTTGCAACTTAGATTATAGATTATAGATCAAGTTCTTTCATCGTCATGATGTCAGTCCAATTAAGTGTTGGTCATGTTTATTTAATTCTTAAAAGTAAAATGGTATAAGTCTGATCCCCATGTTGTACAAAATTGGTTCACTTCTACCAATGCCGCCCCGTTTTCAGGGAAAACGACAGGAGTTGCATGGGCTATGTTCATGTGAGGTTTGCTTTATTATGTATGTACACATGCAACATGTGTAAGGGCGAACTAACAGACCTTCCGTGAAACAGGTGTGACATTGGCAAAGTGAATCAGTTTGTACTGTGTGGGTGGCAAGCCTCATACCAACCTATAAATCAAATAATAAAGAATGAGGCCCTAAATAAGCAGTTTAGGTTTTTCAGGTATCCTATGCGGGAGATTCCCTAGATTTCAGAGAATCACGAGGACTATGCCACTTGATGGAGTGCCGCAGAGGTGTGGGTTTTGGTGATGTGGAGGTTGATGACCCGATCCTTTGTATCCGGGCTGTTAGCTGCGTAGTGTTGTGTTGTCTTTGTTTCGGTACAATGAAAGGAAGTGACAATTAATCTGTTATCTCATATTAAAAAAGAAAATGACAAAATTAAATCAAGAGATAAATAACCTTTCTTTTTGGACTACATTGCAGGAAAAAAAGAGTGTAATCTATACGCCTGAAGGGAGGAATGGTTCTTCTAGCGTTTTTTTTCTCTCTCTCTAAACGGGCAATCTTAATGCTTGAACGGGTTTTGCATGCGAAACCTTCGTGTGCAAAATCACATGAAATGAAGATTTAGGAACGGTAAAGGAGAGGGAACGTTTCCCTGCAAAAATGAACATAACTTAGGGGATGTAAAACTTCATATGAATGCAGATAGCTCTTGTCTTTTTCTGGAAGGTTCTTCTTTTATATTTTACATTTTATATTTTTTGTTTTTTTTTTTTTTCATAGCTACACATTTAGTGTAACTTCTTGCCGCGTTATCCCCGAAGGGGTCGCACGTGGAGAGTTGAACCTTTTTATTTTTATAGGCCAACCACTTCATTTGAAGTGGTGGTTTCCCAGCTCCCGAGAGGGCTGGTACTCATTTCTTGTGAAGGCTGAGTATACCTTGCCGGTATTTTATTTTGGGGTTTGAAATAAACACCGAAACGGGAAATCATTTCTGACACCCTCAATGGGATTCGAACCCGAGCTCACGGCATGGAATGCAAGCACTCTACCAACTGAGCTATCGACCGGACTACCATCTTAACTGTTAAACTTGTGTTAAACTATTATTACGAATATGTAATTGTGTTAAAGTCTATTATAAAGTCTGTGACGTCTCTCTAGAAATGAATAGATGTGAGGTACTTATATAATTATATTTGGTGCTGTATTTGTATTTTTGGGGATGTTCTAGTAAAGTCTCGCATGTTCCGATTCTCAATGATTCGAGAATTATCCTTATTCCAGCTATAAAACAAGGGCCGAAGCTCTTTGCAGCCTGAGAAACCAACCGACCGCTGTATTGTGCACCTATAAAGTGACTCAGTATGTGCATCGTATCTAAAATAAATTGTGTACAAATAAATCACCACAATTTTAATTGAATTGAGCCCGCGAAAATGATAACACTATCAAAACTTACAGATCTAAAATTTGTCATCGTTAATATAACATGCAAATATAATAACTTTTAAGATTCATATTTGACAATGAATAATAAAATTAGGATGATTTATTTGGTGAGCGTTGTTTTTGTGTGAATCACACCTCAAGAGACCTCTGCAAGCGAGACCCAATTGTCCAAGGCTGGATGGACCTATGGGGACCTGATGCGATATTCTGCTAAGTTCCTTACTACCTTAAGGCGACGAGATAGCGATTCTATAATCTATAATCTAAGTTGCAAGGATATATTCATTTACAGCTCTCAGATGTATGCCCACAAACCAACACGTGTAGTTCGCGCTTACAAATGCTGTATGTGTACTTACAAATAAAATCCAAACCTCAAATGAACATAAGCCCCACAACTTTTGCCGACCTTCCCTGACACAGGGGTGACATTGGCAAAGTGAACCATTTTTTACCGTATTGGTGGTCAGCCTCATACCAACCTATAAGTCAAGAAAATCGCAAGGATTTGTGTCCAAAAATAACATGTACCTACTGTGATTTTTTATCTATGAAGTTCTTTCGCAAGCGCTAGCACGCTCCCACTTAGACTAATATCCAAAATGTAAGAAATAATTTAGCAGAATAGCGCTTCTGAGCTATCGACCTTTAAGATGTTTAAAATGCAAGGCGCATCTGTTTTTTTTTATAGAAAAGGTCACAATTCAGATACCGCCTCATTTAGACCTTTTTCTAGTTAACTTGTTTAAATGAGTTAAGTATTTTTTTAGAGTAGAGTCTAGTTGGAATGTATTCATTACTCGATTAGTTCGAGTCGATCCTGCCTCACACGAACCACTTCTCCATTTCATTTGTGAGCTCGGCCCTAACTTTCCAACCGCAAACTTTTAATTCAAATGTAATTTATTCTACAGCCTTTAGCAACAGGGCTGATCAGAACTAAGCATTCTAACAATTCGAATCTGAACAAAATGTCGGCAATTCTTTTTTTGCTGTAGGAATAATTGGCACATCTTTAGAATAGACTAACTATGTCAAACTGTGAAATGAATTTGACGATGTATTTAGGCATTCTGATAATTATTTGACTCCCTGAAACAAATAGAGGCTGACCTTCCATGCTGGAAAATATTTGGTTCTCTTTTGCCAATGCAATCAGAGAAGGGTGGCAGGAGTTGCAAATTTTTATGTGAGGTATGGTTTATTTTGTATTTGAATGTGTAAGCGCGAATTTATAGTACCTGCTTGTGAGCATGCATTAAATATGAGCCTTTAATGTCAACATATTTTTGCAACATAACTTATAGAAATATTCTTTTTTTTTATTGTAAATAATCCGATAACATCACGTCGATCCATTAACTCAGTGTAAAAGACATCTTCAAAAGGGCCTGATAGATTTTGAACAAGCACTATTTTATTTCAAACATATGCCAGTCAAATTTGCGTCACGATGGAGCAAAAGACAATTATTGCTGACAAATTCAGCCATAGCAACCTTCCAAATTTATCTATGTATGATGAAATACCGATTTTTCAAAGAAATTATCGAGAATCTTTAAAAAAACTCTTATTTGTATTTTGAATCTTTTTTTGACAAATGACTTGTAGAAAATACCTGTGTTTTATGGGTTAAATTTATCATGAGGTATTGTTTGAAAGATGTAAATAAATTCGAATAAACATTTTTGAGAATTTACCAACATGTAGGCAGTAGGTTCAGAAAAGGTTTACCGTGAAGTCTGTCACGACTTGAAGGGCAGTCTAGGTTAGAACATTAGAACGTTAGCACATTAGAACATCGGGCGTGGGCTGGTTGATAAGGGTTCGTCTATATACTGACTTGTAACAAGACACGTGTACAAAGCAAAGAAACGAAAAGCAGACAGGGTGCCGGCTAAGAGGGAGAGAGGGAGCTCCGATAATACTGCTCTAATGCTGTTTTGCCTCATCTTAACTTGTCCATAAAATGTAATACATTTAGAGGATTGGAGTTGGTGGCTTTGATGTATCAGTTTCCGATTTAATGTGAAGTAATAAGGATATGGTTTAGCAATTGAATAAAATAATATGTCTATATTGTTATGTTTTACGTGGGTTCTATTTAATTAAAACTGCGGTGATTTATTTTACAAAAAATATTAAAGATTTGGATCGTGCACAGAGTCACTTGACACTTGTACAATACAGTGATAGAATGATTTCTAAAGCTCCAGCGCATTTCGGTCCCTATTTTATGTTAAAAATAAAGATCATTCTCTAAACATCAGGAATAGCTACATAATAAAAATTATTGTAAGTACCTAGCCTCGATTTATTTCAAGAGAAACTTATACAAACACTTGCACAGACACTGATACAGACAACCCACAACCTATAAAATAAGGCCCAAAACTCTCCGTGGTTGCAGAAATCAGCCGACCGTTGTATTGTACAGTTGTAAAGTAACTCTGTATCCAACCGATTACTTAACTTTGCTTTATATAGCATTTCACTATTGTAAGATGTAAGTTTATTTTAAAATATTTATAAGAAGAAGAAACCGGTCAAACTCACAATTTGTTTATAAAAGATTAACAAATTAAAAATATCCAGAATTAAAGATTTTAAATTATGATTACGATCGTTAGACATTTTAAAGAATGAAAAAACAAATTTTGCTGACCGTGCAAAAGAGAAGAACGTCTCCTGAGGACATCGGATATGACTCCGACGAAACGTAGAGAAAATCGTTCTTCTCTTTTGCACGGTCAGTAAAATCCGTTTTTTCATTCTTTAAAATCCATAATATGGCCGTGATTTTTCCATATTTAAATATTGCTTACCTGTATTCTGTATAAATCATTATTTGTATTATAATTTTAATTAGTAAAAACAATTATTGATATTCAAATCGAAAATGTATCAACACATTGACGTGTAATTTAAGCAATTGTGTTCCATGCCACAACACATCAATTATCAGCAAAGTTAGTTACAATATAGTTGTGGGCTTAAGTCCATGTGCTCTGGATTTCGCCCGCAATTATTTGCATTTTAATACGCAAAACGCCCCAAAGTCGACAGAGGGAATCGCCCATTTAATTCAATACTGAAACTCAAATAACTGGATGTGCCACTTCTTGGATTCACGACCAAACTTTCCTCCCAGCTGGTTATCAGCTGGAGTGCTTGGCTTGTATCAACGAGGAAATTTGAAGGGGGAAATTAATAGTAGAGTTGCGACTCACAAGTTATTCAAGTTACGCAAAGAGTTAACTTGGATCAGAGTTAACATAGGTTATGTTAACTTAATTTCATGAAAGGTTGAAGATTTGCGCAAAAAGTTGATTCGTATATGAATGAATTCAGGTCAGTTATAAAACACTACTTTTTTACGGGTTTTGATTGCATAAAAACATAACGATTGGAAAAGTCTCAACTTAGTTTATTCATAACACATTTGATCTTATGTGATACATAGATCATCGTTTTTTTATGGAAAATTCACGTTAGGTGGCTGTTGAGTCATGGGTTTTCTGTGTGTGTATAATACTGTAAGAGATATAGTTAAGAATCAATTAGTAAAACATAAATCCAAGTTAAATAAGGATGTGAAAGTAAAGGTCCGATAGAATGTAATGAGACGGTTTGGACATAAAGAAAGAATGGATAATAAAAAAATTGTAATGTTTTTTTTTAAGGAATGACCTATATACAGAGTCACTTATCAAGAAGAAAATGCATCAAGAAGGTAATGGATGTGAATGAATTCAAGGAGGTATCCATGCAAGAATATGAAGAAATTGAGATAACTCTGCAGACGCTCTGGCCCCCTCATTAGTGATGATGGCAGGGTACCAGTTACAGTATGATAAAAAGAGATGATTTTTCATTCATTGTCTCTAGTGTCCTATCATGTTCAACGCTTTGAAAACCTATAAATATGAACGAGTAATATTTTTTTGTATTAAACTATCCTATACCTGTAGTTCCTTTAATATTGGGCTCAACACAGCAGCCGATAGGGGGACATGGAGAATATTCAAGGAGATCTAAGTCGATGAGTTGACTGAGAAAAGCTAAGGAAGAAGAAGATTCGTGTGGGAACATAGTTTTATGCTTTGAATCGTTTCTTATTCATTTGTAAAAAAAACTATTAGAAAAAATCCAGAATCGAAGTAAACGATAAGTCTAAAATTAATAGTCAATGATTAACACAAACTGGATTGAAAGTTTAACGATACAAATGGCGTGTAAAATATACTTTGTAAATCAGGTCAAATCATCCAATAGTCCTACATTAGCACAGAGCCCGCTGTGACCCTTTTGCAGTTAATCTATTTAAAATTTGCATCCAAGCCGGGCCGCTTCAAAAGCCGATCACTATTTCAATATTCAATACATTATGAGTTTGCTTGGGGTCCGGGGCTTCAATGCTGACCGCAATATTTGCATTTAGGGGACTGCAAAAGCCCAACACCAATTCAGAGATTATTCGAACCCATCAAAAATAAATATCACGTAAAAGATTTCACTGTTTTTTTTTTGTACACATTTTGAAGGTAAACTCTTCGTTTTACATTATTATCATGGGATTTCCATGTACTTTTTTCTTCCCTATATACAAAGGAAATGTGAAAGGAAAAAGAGGTAAGGGTTGATCGAGAAAAGTATGGAGTGATCAGATTGAGGAGATTTTGTAAGAATGCGGTATATGTAAAAGATGAAAATTTATGCAAAAGGTGATGGATATGAATGAATTGAAAGAGGTATGTAAGGATAGGAAGAAATAAAGGCAGCTTTACAGAGGTTTTTGTAACTCCTAGCGGAATGGCAACAAAGTTATAGTTACAGTGTTTTTTTTTCTGTCTAAATTTTTACATAAACGAGAATGTAGAGAATTATTCTTAAAGGTTTTTGATCAACAAGTTAAGGATTGATGTCTATAAAATCTCAAAAGTTGTAAGTCTATAAACTTTGAGGCATTAAAAACTGTTTCCAACGCCATGACTGACCGCAAACGTTTACCAAATTGATAGTTGCTTATTTTCTTTGGGCAAGGATTTTTTTTATTTTGGTCGATTTTCTTAGTTTGTTTATAATGTAATCTAAATCTTTATGGAATGGTTATTTGTATCATTTTTTTTACTTTAATGCTTAATTAACGCATCTAAAGGTTTATAATGCTGGACAATAATGAATTTAATAAAAGCATGCATATGAAAAGAGCAGACTTCTGCAGAAACTTGGCAACAGCGATAATAAAAACTTTTTATTTTTTCATTATGAAAAAGGTTGAAAATATTATCTTAACTTTTTCCCCGCAAACAAAAACAAACAAAAAAATGTCGGGAAAAAGTGTCAGGGAATTAGGTGCGGGCAGTTGCCTCCCCTGGCTCTGTATTGTCTCTGCGGTGCTGTGAATAGGCGATTGTACTTTTCCAATTGGGAAAACTTTTTCCCGAGGCGAGTGCGATGCCAACACTTAAATGCCCCGCTCGGTTCCTGCGAGTAACACGGTCTAGTAGAGAATATGCAATTACAAAAGTTCTATAAATTAACAATATATTTTTTTAAATAAATTTATGTACCAACATAGATCCTCTTTCAGAACCCCTCGTTAATTCTCCAACATCTCGGATATTACGAGAATTGTTAGGTTTAAGTTGTAACTACGGCCGTTTGACATATTTACAATTATAATAACTACACTATAATCTATAATCTAAGTTGCAAGGATATATTCATTTAAAGTTCTCCAATGCATGCCCACAAACAAGCACGTGTAGTTCGCGCTTACGAATGCTGAATGTGTACTTACAAATAAAATCCAAAACTCAAATGAACATAAGCCCTACAACTTTTGCCGACCTTCCCTGACACAGGGGTGACATTGGCAAAGTGAACCATTTTTTTGCAGTAGGGGTGGTCAGCCTC
The DNA here is from genome assembly GCA_951799405.1 of Agapetus fuscipes. Taxonomy (NCBI): domain Eukaryota; kingdom Metazoa; phylum Arthropoda; class Insecta; order Trichoptera; family Glossosomatidae; genus Agapetus; species Agapetus fuscipes. The sequence continues at coordinate 24,253,635 of OX637333.1, forward strand.
ATACCAACTATTTAATATGAATCTCAAATGATATTTTGCAACTTAGATTTAGATTATTAATTACGACCATGGCATATTTTTTCTAAGAATAAACTTCACATATTATTGAATTCCGTAGAGCTTTGTTTTGCTGAGGAAAGTATAAGTATTTATTTGACTATGCTATTGTAATATTAATTCTTGTATTATATTATTTTCTTTGTCATTTTCTGTAATTACTTTTTCATATAATTATGTAATTGGACTATTATGTCCGTTAATAAAATAAATAAAAATAAAAATAAATAAAAATATATTATAAGGTGATATTTGATCGAATAAAATTGAAAAATTGTATTTATTTTCCTACTTAAAAGCAAGCCATACTATTCAAGTCCTTTACTTCTGGACTTGATTACTAAACTAGTCTCCATGCCGATACTAACAGGTCACTTCGACCAAATTACTCGACTAGCCTACTTGGCTATTCGACCAGGTCACTTCCACTAGCCTACTTGCCCACTCGACCATCAGGTCACAACAGTTTTTGAGTCGACCCTCTATTACATGGACGGGCACAAAGTTGGGTCGTTTTGTCGTTACGAGTTCCAACCACTGGGCTGATTCCAACTATTACTTTACGTTTAGACGCAATCACAGCGTTGTACGAAAAATACACAAACTAAAGAAAGCCTCTTCTTCCTTTTTTGTACCTCTTTAGTGAAGATTGTTCGCACTTTGGACACTGCTGTACAAAAGAGAGATCTTGCACTTCCGACAAACAATGGCGCTGGTTTTACAACAAAGATATTTCTTTCTTCCTCGTTAAATAATATGTAGGAGCCGAGATTTCATTTCTTCGTGAGTTTTCCAGTATCCAACCTCGATGAATTGAGGCAGGGCTTATATTAATTTGTGTCTGCTTGTGGGAATGCATTTAATATGAATCTCAAATGATACATATCTTTGCAGCTTAGATTTAGATTTAGAGATTTAGGATGGGTTGAGAGGTTTTCAGCGACTGACGGTGCACCCACATTTCAAAAGCAGTGCTTTTATGTTTTAAGTACTGGCTTGTATCCACCCTTGCATGGCATGTTATAATCTATAATCTAAATTGTAAAGATATATTAAAATTTCAGATTCATATTAAGTGCGTGTCCACAAACAGATACGTGTAAGTTCACGCTTACAAACGCTGCATGGGTACTTACAAATTAAAATCCAGGCTTCTAACTTTTGCCACATTTCCCTGAAACACAGGTGACACTGGCAAGTGAACTCTTTTTGACAGTAAAGGCGGTCAGCCTAATCAACCTATAAGTCAAGGAATATGTAGGAGCCGATATTCTCATTTCTTCAGGAGTATCCGGTATCCACCCTCGATATCTCAATCAATCCTCTTGAATGAAGTGACACCCACGTTTTAAAAGCATTGCTTCTATAGTTGAAGTACTGGGATAGTATCTACCCTTTCATGGCATATAGTACCTACAACTGTAAACTTTTATAAGCCATAACTTTTCATTTCCATTAAACCTCTCTTACAGAGCCCTCTAGTGAGTGTTTAGGTTTTCATACATGCCTGACATACGCTATTTTTTAGTTTTATCCTATAGTTGTGTATTTGGAGCGGGGTTTGTATGGACCAGCCGCGTGTTGGTAAAAGCTAGCGCATCTGCATTTGATGTCAAATTGTTCACGGGGAAAAGTTTCGAGTGCACGTACCAAACTTTGTTATTAAAAATATGAAAAATCACATAGAAATTATGTTGTAATGAAGTTCATGCATTCCAAACTGAAAATCAAATTAATTTCTTTATTTTACGGTTTAACAAATGACACAGGGAAAATCCACTGGATACATGAATAAACAATTCATTAGAAAAAATAATCACAATGTATGAAAACCAAACATTAATTTATTTTTGAATACTCGTTTTTTTTAACTTCAACGTTTATGTCTATTCAGGAGCAGTGGGAATTGTAACAAAATTTTGTGAACTGCAATTATTGTCAAATCATTTTTTATTATCAGCGCATGTTTTATGAAATACATGAAGCGAGAACTATATTATAATCTATCTTTAATCAAAATTGCCAAATATATGTTTAACACTTAGCATTCATAAATACATGCCCACACCTCAAGAGCCTCTGTGAGCTTGGTCGTCGCTTTAGAAAGCACCAGTTCTCAAGCAAGACCCAGTTGTTGTAAGGCTGGATGGACCTTTTGATGACCGGTCTTTGGTAAAGGTTTATGAATTTTTCAACCCAGCGAAGAGCACCTTTGGAAATATAAATTGTATATTTTTGTGCTCCGCTGGGATTCGAATTCACAACCTTCCATTAACGAGTCCAACGTGTTGCCACTGGGCTACGTACTGGTCCAAGAATGTGCACTGTGCAGCGATACTGACAAGCATGAACGGCCACACATGAAAAGCTTTTATTCCAGCATCCCATCCCAGCAAGGATGTATGATACTGTTACGTTTTTACCTGGGGGTTCTTTTAATTAAAACACAAGTTTAACACAAGTTAGCCATACAGTTTATTTACACAGACTTTCTTACAATAGATTTATTTTAACAGACTTATTTTAACAGATTTATTTTAACACACTTATTTATTTCGTACAGATTACATTTATTTTACACCATATTGGTCGCCCTAGTAACTAGATATTACACTGTGTGAGTGCTTCGAAAGACTGACTCGCTTCAGCCGATTGTCGCCCTTCTTATAGCGGAACCTAGGGGCCATTCCAGCCTGCCCTAGAAAGTTCCACTACCACAGTTGTATAGACGATTCTGGACATATTTATTTCATGAAGAGTCCATTTCCTACCTACATACACACCTTACAATTACAATCGTCTGGGCCAGAACATTCTCTCAAAACACACGTACACCAATAAGCATCTACCAGTGTATTTCGTTACAATACCTACCCTCGCAAAAATGTAGACCTTCTTTATTAGTAAGACGCTTTTATTATTGTTGCAGTGTGAAGACGGAGGCAGTGGAAGGAGGCGCCGACAGTACTCTGCTGGTGGCGCGCCTGAACGCCAGCGACAGTGGCAGATATACGTGCGGCGTAGGCAAGGACCTGCAAGCCGTGGTCAGCGTGCACGTCCTCAATGGTTAGTATGACGCAACTAAGCTACACATATAGTGTTACTTCTTGCCTGCGCTATCCCCAAGATTTTTACGAGCTTGACCCAATTGCTGAGATGAAGAAAGGCTGGATGGTACACACATATAATAAGTAGCTCTTTACACTTAACGCATTCTGCCTAACTTGTATTTGGTTTTTCTAATGGTTCTATCCGGATCGGCAGACATTCCAAGCTCATATGATATTGCGGGCATGAGCCCTTTTTTACTATGATAGGGGCCACAAAGAATTGGAGGCTAAAAAATTCATCGAATAGAAATCTTCCTGTTTTACCCATATTTCCTAGCAATATTTTCAAATTTGTTTTTCTTTTGCATTAGCTATGTTTTCATAACCACACTTGCCTTGACACGACTTTATTTTACATTTCACAATTTCCTCTACCGACATATCCGACCTTACTTTTAACAAGAAACTTTTTCTTTCATTTCTTCATGTTGCCTTCTTAAAATGCAACAAGATACTGGAATTATGTATTAAAGAATACAATTAAAATAAATCTTTAAAAAAAAACTGATTTTGGACCGATGTTTTTGCGTCAAGGTTTTTTAATTGTTTTCCTACGACTTACTTAAATAACAGCAAAACAACCGACTGATTTATTTCAACTATTTAAATGTTGACAAATTCCACTCAATTTCACACTACAAAATATAGTCTAGGAAAATTTATAACTGGCGCATTCATTACAACAACCTTTATTTTCGTTATTATTTATTTAAAACCATGACATTTTGGTAAAATATTTTGCTTACTAAAGGAAAAACTATTTCTTACAGTATTTATTGCTTCCAAAGCTACGCAGAATTTATATTCAATAACGAAACAACCGATAGGAAATAAATAAATTTTCCAATCGGCTTCACCTCTGCGCACAAAGTACCGTCTCGATACAAATTCATAATGCTGGAACAATTTCAATAAATAACACTTTGCTTACGAAATACTTGGGATTGGACAGTCGCCCACATAGTTTGTCAGCAGAGCTTTACACCCCTGCTAATATAAATGCAAATCTACGAAGCGGCACCCCCTTGGATTTACTTGTTTGAGATAATTTCAGTATTCATCTTGTGCAGGAAAAATTTCCATCTGCGACGATTCTCACAAAGACATTAAGTGTTCATGCGAAAACTGAAAATGCACTTATTCAATTTATCAAATTAATTTTAACAGAAAGCGGTCGATCGATTGATCTGTTATTTTGGAAGTCCTCTCTTTTGACACTGAAGACTAGCTGTCCATCCACTTCTTAGAGGGGCTGCCTGGTAAGTGCTTACCAATTGGCAGTTCTTTTGCAGCCTAATTTGTCATGGAACTAATCCGATTTGTAAATAAACAAATACATTTTCGATTTAAATATAATGAACACCCACTAGCAGACACGTTTAAGTTCATGGTTACAAATTCTGCATGTAAAGTGTATACTTCCAAAATGATTACCCAAATTCAAAATTCACGTATACCGTGCGACTTAAAGCGTTCTTCCCTGAAACAGAGGTGGTATTGGCTAAGTTAATTAATTTTTACAGTTTGTGTGGTCACTTCATAGCAAACTATAAGTTAAGAGAAAAAAAAACGTTTTAATTGGAAATTTGATTCTTCGGAAAAAAAAATATAGGATTTCCCACTTATTGGAGAAAATTGACAACTTTTTTAAAGATAAATCTCGAAAAAATCTTTTTAAATGGGAAACTCGTTTCTAAACATCAATCGTAATACAAATTAAAAAAAAAATCTTTTTATTTACTTGATTTCCTTTTTTGTATTGATTATGTCATTACAAGTGGATGACATTTTTGTGTGAAAGGTTTTTCAACTTATATCCTAATCTTCTTTGTTCAAAAAATGGCGCTTTATTAAATTTTCTATTTTAACGTCAATAATATGAAAAGACCTCGTAAATAATTGATACGTTACATTTTAATCCTTGTGGGATCCGCTAAAATATTCATGGCTGCCGAATTTCCAATTAAATCACTTCAAAATTAATACAATATCACTTAAATCGAATTATTATAATCCCATCTCATACATAAATACCGAGGTCTGCACGTGAATCGGCATATAAAATTATTATTGTGTGTAAAAATATTTTTTTGTTTGTTTGTAAGTACAGCAGTCCCATACAAGGCTTTCGTTTGCTCGTCGAGAAAAAAGTTGCACATTTAAAAATGTTTAGACTTTATTAAAAAGTGATCTATTTCAACCTTCATTAAAAATATATAGGGTAGAGTGCTCTAAGAGTGCGCGGGAGATAAGAGTGCGCACTATTATTTTTACGCGCCCTAGATGTCATTTGTGGCTAACTTCAGTTCCTAGGTGACATTTGTGATGAAAGGACACGTTGCTGTGGCGCGCATCTTAAATAAATCGGAAAAACGGATTTCAGGTGAGTTTTAACAATAATCTGTGATTTACTAAATTATTTTTACGTCTTGAAATCTTTACGATGTCTTCGTTTATGGTGATATCGGATTTTTTTTCGAAATTAATACTATGAAATCAATTTACCAAGCGTCCACAAGAACTGTATTTCACTTATCCTAACAAAGATGCCACAACTTTCATTTAACGTGGGCAATACTGGTGGATTGTAAGAGTGCGCAGCTGTATAATTTGTAAGAGTGCGCGCGCACTCTTACAAATCTTTGCGCAAACCGATACCCCATTATGATTTTCTGGAACAAGATCAGATTTTTCTCGATCTTTTTAATTACAACTAAATTAAATAAATATGTATTATTTTAGAATGTCTTCACGAGAACAAAAATCAACATGTCAACTTTGTCCGCAAGCAGTCTTAGATGAGGCTAAAAAGAGGATCAGTGAGGGCGAAAACCAGAGAAAAGTCGCGCTTTTTGGCCAGTAGCATCACCAAAAGAGAAGATCGTGCAATAGCAAATTTCTCGGAATCGACATCAACCACTGTAAAAACAGAAACAACTAATCCAACTTCTAGTAAATTTGTACTAACCTTCATAGACCGTTCACCACTACCAAAATCAGTCACACATCGATCAAATCGGGTAGGTAAGAAATCAGAAATACTTACAAACTAACCTTTTAAGCAACAACTGCTCGAAGAAGCCAACCGTAAAAGAAAAGTAGAGAGGAACCTTAAAGAAACTAAAAAAAGGCGAAGGTAAATCCAAAGAAACCCAAATCAACACCTGAGAAAAAGATGTAGATCTGCCCAAGATGCAAGAAAGTCTACAAGGAACCGAAATCTGAGGATTCGATAGAGTGCATAATGTGTACTCAATGGTGGCATGACAAATGCACCGTTTATTCTGGAATTGGTCGGTACAAATGTGATCTCTGTGCCGAGGTGTCCTGTGCGCACTCTTAGGTTTCCAAGTGCGCACTCTTAAGTACCGTATATGTAAGAGTGCGCAAAAGACTATGTGCCAATATTAATTAATTTTAATCATTAAGTGTTTGAATTTCATTGATTTTTTTATACAGTTATGCTAATGAAATACGGTTTATTATGAATAAAGAAGTTTCATTTCCATAACAACATTTGTTTTATTGTTATCATTAATTATACCTTAAGTGCGCACTCTTAGAGCACTCTACCCTATATATATATTATTTAAAACAGATTTTTATGCATGAAGCTTAAGAAAAATATTGGAAAGAAAATGGTCCTTTATATTTAAAGTAGGGATTTTGTAAGGAACAGAAATATAAAAAAGAAATCTTAAGTTGAGAAAAATAATTTGAGGTACAAAATAAAAAACAATAACTACTTAAATTTTTAAAAGTCAAAAATATAAATATATAAATATATTGTGAGCTAAATTACGGGGAAATCCTAAAACGGGGCAATGAAATAATTCATGTTTTCAGACATCATTGGAAACACTATTCGTTGCAACTGAAAATGGAAATATTTAAGTGTATATCTGTTCAAACAGTGAAAGTCCATTGTATTTTTTAAAAATTCAATTCGAAAAACAAAGTTTTAATTCACTTTTATTTTATTTTTTGCTCAAACGTTTTCACCTAATAAGGCATCTTCAGGAGCATAATTTTAGAAAATAGAAATTATTTTTGATACTATGCTCGGCACAAAGTCTTTGGATAACAAAATTTGATGTCACACGGCTGGTTTACTAAGGAATAGACCAACAAATATTTTTTTCTTGGTAACTAAAAACCCTTGTCACAATACGTCCCCTTAGTGCTTGTTTGTCTTGTGTCCATCAGAGATAATTTCACATGAGCAAGGTTTCTATGTGTACTGGAGAGTCTTGTGAAAACTGGAAATTTCTTTTAAAAGTATTTAAAACAACTCTTACGTGATCGTGTCTTACGTGTTTTTCTTAGTTCAGATTGTTTAGCATGTGATTCTTAAGACAATTTCATAGAAAGGTGATCTTTGAATCAAACGGTAGATAAGCAAAATAATAGATTATAAGCAAAATCAAACAAGCACTGGGCGGATGCATGTGTCTGTCGTTTGCCTGCCGAGAAATACATTATAATTTCAATTTTGAGTCCATTTTGTGCGTTATTAAAATAGTCTCATAAAACATTTGCATCAAATGTAGCCGGTCATTATTTTCACGGAAAATCTCAAATTGTAATTAGATATATGAAAACCAATCTCGCGCCATACCTATGGTAATTTCAGTGGCGTACCGCACAAAATAAATATAACAGGTTACGGGCGCTGCGTTGCGTGTAGCAGCCACGACGCGAGTAGCCGCCGGGAGCTGGACAATTAATTGTGACCGCAGGCTGGTACAGATTGAACTAACATTCATGGCTATGTTTGCTTTACAGCCCCATTGAAATTTTTTTATTTTTTTCTTATTTTTCCAATCCATTTAGTAACAGTCCTTTTATTTTTATTTTTCCTTAATTGTGACAATATGCATATTTATAGAAATATATAACAAGAAAACAATGAGGTCTTTCAAATAGGTTACAAGATTTTTGAGGTGTGGAAGCTTGCCACACCTGTTTTCTTTTCAATGGAAACGATTTTTTTTGTAAGGAGCTATTGTGTTTTTCTAAATATTGCATCTATGAAAGGAGAAAACATTGACACTCCAGTTAAACCACCTCTATCTTAGGCCTTAAACATTGAATATTTTTTCATATAAGTCAACTTCTGAACTTTGGCTTTTGTACTATTTCCCATTTTTTGCTGTTTTATGTCATTTTGTTGAAAATTTAATTTTGAACTTTTTCCTTTTTTCAGATCAAGTTTTTTTGCCATTTTTTTCTCAATTCTTTTTTCTTATTTTTTATTCTCAATGCAATTTAACATCATTATGAAAACTTCTTCAACCCTTAAAGTTCCGGCACTGTAAAAATTATAAAAAGATAAAACAAGTTTTCTAGACTCGTTACACTATGATTAATTTTCGATTCAATTTAGTTTACCTAAGTTTGATGTTATCTAACATATTTATGGCTTCTTGTTTTACCTGGCGATATTCTAAGGACCCCAATCAATGTATTTTTTTTTCAAAAACTAGTGAAAATAGACCATATTACGAATACAGAATGATTGATTTTCCCTTTGATATATATTTCTGTACCCTAGAGCATAAACAACGGTAGTCCACTTTTTTGCGTTTTTGAGTTAATGATGCAGTAATTATAACAATTAGCTGTTCTATAAGTGGTTAAAATATTGGAGTCCTCGGACTCATAGTTACTGAGATATCAAGTGTAATAAATATGGGATGCACATATAAATGCGCGCATAAACCACGGAAGTTCCAAATAGGTTCACATTACTTCACATTAAATAAATATTGATAAAAGAAGATAAACAGTTTTTACAGATCAAAAATATCTCGTCTAGTTTAGAAGTTATGATGGTTTTATAAAAGTGCACATTTTCGCTAAAACTCGTCTCCTGCACATTTTACTAAATGTGACTACCGTTGTTTATGCTCTAAGGTACAGATTTGTTTTTATTTCTTGTATGTATTGTACTTGCACCCACATTTGTCACATAACACAATTAGTGCGTATCACAGCCCTGCAGTGATACCTAGGCCAGCAATAGCAAACATGTTCAGAATTTAATTACCTCACAAACGCCGTTAGTTACATGGTTTTACTACCCCTGCAATCACATGAATCAATTTTATTATAGAACTCTGGAGGTACATAAGCAATAGGTATATGAGTATATATGAAATACAATACAAACGTAAACTATACACTTAGTACGAGTTGCAAAAACTTGAGAAAAGTAAAGTTTACGGAAAATATTAAAGAGTGATTTCTCCCAAAATCTGCCATTTTTGTTTCTTACACTTTATGGTCTTAGCAAAAGAGTTAGTGATGAAGAAAATCAAGTTCAAACAAACAAAACGGCAGATTTTGGGGGAAATCACTCTTTAATAATTGCCGTTAACATTACAATAGGTACTTAAGTTTTACAACTCGTACTAAGGGTACTGTTCACCTTATCGATACGTGGTTATAGATACAACTTATTGATTTTATTTTATGAATACTAAGTCATTTCTTTAATATTTGTTTGATATAACATTCGATATAAAATTCACTTTAACATTAAGTCATTTGCTGGAGACAGGAGGAGCTGGGGTGAAAGTTTCGAAGATAAGATGAAATAAAACATGGCGGCGTATCAACAGCTGATCCATTTTAAACAAAACAGCAATCGACGTCAAAACTTCCCCTCCTGAAATATAATGTAACAGGATCGGAAAAATAAAAAGATTGCACACAAATTATATATGTAAAGATATTATGATACATTTTTGAATTTGCCGCGCAGGGCGTTGATTGGAGCAAGCTGTATTCTCGTGTGATTGGGCGGACGACCATGATGATGATCCTCCAAGATACTTTTTGTATGGTACAGATGTCACGGCTTTACTCAATGAATTAAAGCAAGAAAAATCGCATAGTAACTGGATCATGGACAGGAAAATGGCGCTTCAGAATACAATAAAATCACACAACTACAACAAGGCACTATTCGAAAAAGGCCGAAAACATTGCACATTCAGTGTAGGAGACAGAGTATACGTAGAAAATGGAAACAAACTGAACAGGAACAAATTAGACGAATTGAAAATTGGATCATATGAAATTGTTGAGAAAATTTCAAATTCAATATATAGAATAGATATTGGTCGAAAAAAAACAGAATCAAACCTTTTTCATATCACAAAACTTATTCCGGTTCCATCATTAGAAGATAAAGAAGAGGAAACTGAGGAGGACGAACATAATATAGTATAGCAAGATTGTTTTTGGTAATACTTTCTTTGGGGGGGAGATGTAAAGATATTATGATACATTTTTGAATTTGCCGCGCAGGGCGTTGATTGGAGCAAGCTATATTCTCGTGTGATTGGGTGAACGACGGCCATGATGATGGACGGCCATGATGTTTTTGTTTTTGGAGTGTTAAAATTTTTAGAGTTAAATTTTTAATGTCATTTATTTATAAAATAGTAACAAAATTAACTTAATTGTAGTTTTTTTGGTTTCAGGTAATCTTGTTTATAATTGATTTGTAAGAGCTTATTTGTTTTTAGTTTACTTTATGTTAAGTGTTATTTTAAACAAATAAAAACTTTGGTTTCAGAGCAACACGAGGAAGTTTAATTTTGAGGAAAAAAATAAAAAAATCTCCAACCAAATCAAATAAGACCTCTTATATATAAATATTTTTGAGAAATATAGTTTCTATTATAAAGATTCTCAAACTTTTAACAAAAAAAACAATTGCTCATTTGACCTACTGACAAACATTTATTTTATCAATAATTGAACAAGAAAATCATATGTGATGTATTGAAATTTACTCACATGTCCTTTTCTTGGTATGACTTTACAAATATAAATCTGTTTTTGTTAATATTAAAACTAGTTTTTTTTTCGTTTTTGACAGGAAAACAACGGATGCGACCTAAGTCTTACAAGTGAAAAATTGTAAAACTGAATGTTTATTATTTTTTGCTTACTACCCCACTCACATAGACGTAGTATAACGTTTGACCGCTAAGAAAAAAAAACTTGTTTTTAAATTTGCTCCGAGTTCATTCTTTATGTTAAACACAAAAGAACACGAATCGTAGATTTTTTATCAATATAATTTATTTATTTTAAATCTTAGGTGTTTCATTTGACCCCACACCACTCCGAAATACATCGAATAGCAACATTTACCCGGTGGCACAGAATTATCGTCGCGCCGAGCTGGGAGATCACGTGGCCCTTCGTTACCGGTGTTTATTGGTCAATATTTCTGTCGTTTGCCACCCCTGACCGCGGCCGCTAGCCCAATTACACGTGCCTGCAACCCCCATATTGCACACCCCTGCACTGCCAACAGGCGGCTACATGAGACCATTTTAGGGGCCATCAAATATTCATAGAAAAGTTGTGTGCTTTTACGACCTGAAAATATTTTCAGCGGCCTGAAAAAAAAAGAATTTAAGTTGTTGGATTTTGTGAAGTTTTATTGCGTCTAATGTAGATGTGAGGATATCAATAATTCATACAAAATTTATATGTTTTAAACTTGAAAATATGTAGTCATACAAATTATAATACGAGTAGGTTCATGGAATAATGATAGTACCATTTGACTGAAAAAAAATAGCTGGAGTGATGTTTTCCGGGATCTGTTGCCGTGGTCTGTGGGAGCTGGAGCTGGAGTAGAAATGATCGAAGCGTCCGAAAGGCCCTGCTTTCACAGACCACGGCAACAGATCCCGGAAAACATCAGGGAAAAAAACAGAGGGCTTTTGAGGTGTGATACACACAAAAACAGCGCTCACCAAATAAATCATCGTAATAATATTATCACTCTAGCATCATCAGCTGGCCGTGTAAGCGTAAAACTCTAATTCAAAAAAATAGCTGTTGGATTATGTAATGCTTTTCCAGTCGTCGGGCAGAGAGGGTGTCTGGTGAAGACGTTAGCTATTTCGTTAACGAAACGTCAAGAATGATGTGAGTTTTCCCATAACGATTCGTTGTAAATTCGAAAAGTTGAATTACCTAACTATGTAGTAATTATTTTTGTAAATATGTCAAACGACCGTAATTGCAGCTTAAGCCTAATAATATACCGACTCGTTGTTTATTTTTTATCACAAAATTTCAAAAAAGTAATGTTATCTTTTTGTTTATCTAATCTAATCTAATCTAATCTAAGCTGCAAAGATATATATCATTTAAGATTTATATTAAATGCATTCCCACAAGCAGATATGTATAATTTCGCGCTAACACATGCCGCATGTGGACCTACAATATAAAAACCCAATCTCAAATGAACATAAGCCTTGCAACTCTTGCCGTCCTTCCCTGAAACAAGGGTGACATTGGCAAAGTGAACCATTTTTTTATATTATGGGTGGTCAGCCGCATAACAACCTATAAGTCAAGGAAGACTTAAAAAAAACAATATCGTCAAGTCTAAAAAAATACTCGAATGTACCAACTCATATCCCGTAAAAATCATCAGCTTAACAATCGCAGTATTTTTTTTTCATCTTTTGACAACGACTTGCAGAATAAAAAATATTTCAAAATAAACTAAAGGCTCCTTTTTGAATTTCGTATATTTATTCCCAAGATAGCTTTTTAGTACAATTTTTTTCATTCAAAAGTTCATTGTCATGGCATAATTTTTTTTTTGTTTTTTTTTAAATCGTACACTTGAATCATCCAGGTTTTTTATACACACATTTTAACCCTCAAAAGTTAATCCGATTTCAATAAACAATTAAAAACCATCAAACCTACTTCCATTGATTGTTTTTATTTTAATCCGATGCGGTTGTGTTGTCATTTGAAAACTTTATCACTATTTTCATCGCGTTGAAATCCACTCAAACGCAATTTTATTTTTTATTCAATTATCTAGACTGAAAAAACTAATTTTAGAGAATTTTATTTTTGAAGCAATTATTTTTTTTAAAACAGGAATTTGTTTTCGATTTCAAGACAATACCGACCTTATTTTTCAGTTACCAAAGCAATAATTTATTTACTCGTACCATATTTCTGTAACTGGTCCGTAGTCTAGTGGTTAACGCTTTGGATTTGAAAATGGAAGGTCGTTGGCTTGAAACCCGGACGAGCACAAGAAAAATACCATTTGTATTTCCAAATTTGCTCTTCCCTGGGCTGAAAAATTTATAAATCTTTACCAAACGTCCATCTAGCCTTACAACAAATTGTCTTGCTTGAGAATTTACGCTTTTTATACCAAAGGCCAAGCTCGCAGACGGCTCTTGAGAGGTGATTCACACAAAAAACAGCACTCATCAAATAAATCATCCTAATATTTTTTATTTGCTACACCTCTACAAAGTCTACATATTCAGTATTTTTTAAATTTCCTGTTTTTTTTTTTTCAGAAAGCCTTGCTGAGCTTCATCAAGGAACCGGCTCAAGAATTTCTTCTCCGTCACCCTGGATTCTTCTTTCCCTCATTCTTATCGTCCACATCTTGGGAGATCAAATATCTTTATGGAGAAAAAACGCATCAAAAGAGAAGATAACTAATCCACCATTTCAAGGTCATCTCAATAGTCTAATCGATGTTAAATGACAAAATTAAACTTACAAAAATGTTATTTTATTTAAAATAACTGATTGGTATACTTTATAAGTAATCAGTATTGTAAAATATATAAATGTACAAACATTTTTAAAAAAATATATCAAGAGAAGAAGCTTTAAGGTTTTTGCAGAAATTTGATTGTTTAGATATTGGTGTAAAGTTTATTGTACATAATATAACAAAATTATACATAAAAAATAATAAATATTCATCATCATCATTAGCGCTACAACCCGTTAAGGGTCTTAGCCTCCGAAGAGCGTTGCCTCGACCTTTCCCTTTCTGTCATCTCTCGTCGCCAATGAGGTCACGCGGCCGGGTTGCTTGTGAACATTTTTTTTTATTTTTTTTGGTTATCACCACAGTTCCATAATACAAGTGTTACGTTTGTCTGCCGAGAAAATAGTTCAAAATTCAATTCATTAATGTTAAAATAAACAACTTTTTTTTTCTTCACGAGTTGATTTATTTTCTCGCGCGCTTTCTGTGTTATCATACTATCATCAAGAGAGCAAGTTATTTTTCTTGAATGGTGTGATAACACTGAACACGATCGAGTAAATTACAATAGATAAATTGCTTGTGAAGAAGAACTTTGATTTTGATTTTTACATTATTAATTTAAAACTTATCTTCACAGTCAATATCACAAACCCTTAGACTTCAAAATTTATATACGTGCTTAGTCGATTGTTCACTTCACACCAATAATTGATATAAAAAAAAGGAAACTAAGTACATTATATTTTTATAATTGCAATTCAAATAAAACGTAAGGTTTGCCACACCATTTTCATTTTGAACCTTCAAAAAAATTTTATTCCATTAAAAACACTGACCCATTTTTTTCAACACTTATATTGAATTGACTAATTTACCCAAAAATAAAACGTTTTCCATCTCCATTTAGATTTGAAAGCTTCAACAAAATTCAAAGCATTTTTCCTTCTGAAAGGCTTTATGTTAAATTATGTGGTATTTATTTTTTTGTAATCTTACCACGGGTGAATTTTTCAATGCCTTTTCTATGCATTGTAATTTTGATGAATTACATTGAAACATTTTGTTTATTGTTTCACCAACTTTTTCAGACTTAATTATTTCATTTATAAACTTCTGAAAGGATCTCAAATATTCCTTCTTTTGGATGAAAGGGAGCACTCTTCTCGCCCAAAACTTTTTATTATTTATCTTCAAATAAATTAGCACAAACTTGTATGAAATTACTCTGTCTTGAAATTTAAAGTAAAGGCGTCTAAAAAAATTAATAAAATATCAAAATGATTTTCAGACTTTTATGAACCCTTGCAAAAAATATAACATCATATTTTCAACTAAACTATTGACTCGAATTAAAGTTTCGATTTTTGTGATCGCCTCTAGCGGCAGTTTTAGCTGTTATAAGTCAATTTTCATGAGGAAGGGGAATACATAACTATCATGAAAATCATCAAACAAAAGTAAGGACTATACATTTGTTGAAAGTAAATAGTGCCACCAGGGATGATATCAAAAGGACCTGCATACTAAACGGGCGTAGGTAGGTCTTATCGTTTCTATTTCAAGATAGCAAGCAATAAAATATGACGGTGCTTAAACAGCTAATTGGTACCTACCATACATTTTTTTTATAAAAAACACTCATACAGTGATCAGCTGTTTATGTGCCACCATTTTTTATTACCGTATGTATTCCAGAACTGAAGTCTCTCATCTAGGGCATATCCTAAATGAGAAATTACCATCTAGAAAATTCCTGTGATTTTTGCATGTTTGGTTAAAAAAACTGTCTAGGCTCAAAACCGCTCGCATATTTACTTTTATGAAAATAATGTAATATTTTTTCCTTATTTTTTTTTAAATCATAAATGAAATCACGTACCTTTTGCATGATACGCAATGATATTGCCACTAGACTATTTATCAAAAAAAATGTACAGTTTTTATACGGCAATCATCTAGATAAAATTATGATAGTAAAAGTACGTATTAGACATAAATATCTTTAAAAATATGCCAAGACCAAAAAAAAACTTTTTTCATCATAAAATATCGGTCACTATTAGAAATATCCTCAGTTGACCTAAATCTGAGAAGTATTTCTAATAATGACTTGAACTATACTAAAATACTTAACTTGTACTATACTAAAAAATAATTTGTTTTATAATTTTAGAATAATAATTGGGTTGTATATGCTATATAGATTCTAAACTTCTTCTTATAATTAGTACTTATGAATTAAAATTGTGTAAACAACAATTTTAAGTCCGTGTCCAAGGAAATAAAAAAAACTACATTATCTTAATTATAATTTTGATGTTATAATACTATCTACTTGTTCTTAATAAAAATATTTATGTATTAAATTTATATGGAAAATTAAAGAATAATTTTGTTCTGTGAATGAGAAAATATATATATTTAAATTAAGTGTATATGTTTGTATATACGTAAATGTAATATTTAAAAAAGACGATTTAATGAAAAACTCGATGCCTAAATTAGTGTTAAATGATTTTTTTTAAAGTGAAAACAAATTAGTTTTGACGTAGGTATAACATGAAATTTAAATATCAATTACAAATTAAAAGAAAATATAATTTCTTAATAATTATTATATTTATGATGTACCTAATTATTATAATGAATAAAATGATAAAAAAACATTTATTATGTATTTTTTTTATATTTCATACAATTTCAGTCATTTGCAAAAAGAAGGAGGTACCTCAATATGTGAACAAAGAAAAATCTACTCTTGAGACCCGGTGAAAAAGATCTATGAGGATTATTCACAACACGTTTGATCCGTAGCTGATCTATGAATCATCGTTATTTTGTACAGAAAATTCCCGTTCGGTTGCAGCTAAGCCATGTATTTTTGATCACATCTCGCTACAGACTTCTATGTCCAAAGCTCATGCAGCATGCAGCTTCGGGAGACTTCGGGTTATGCCGAAGAAACACGACAGTTTTTGTAGTCCTTCGATTCGTCCTTCGGCTAACGACCGCGCCAACTATCACAGCAATGTCTATTGAATATTTCAATGTTAATATCTTGATAATAACATAACAATTATACATATACAAATACATGTTATTAAATTCACAATCTCCATCATATTGCACGTTCTCCTGTTGCTTCAAATTCCACAATTCAAATTCAAACATTATAATATAGCCTGTCACTTGTTAAGTTTCGAGTTGTAAGTTTTCACGGCTCGAACCAAAAGCAGCTTACCCTTCGTGTCACACTCCAATACCTCCATACAGCACATGCAAGCCCGCACCCCAAGAATTCCGTTCAAACCCAACCACAGCATTATAACAAAAATGTAACGAAATTCAAACAGCGCCTGCAGAGAGTGTTTAAACTTCCTTATATTTTTGGTGAAACGACTTGGATAAGTTGAAACATTAAGTACCTACTTTGGGTTCCGGTAGCTCAAAGCGACTGTGAAAAATGGGCGACAAAATACATACTTTGAAAGTTTAGACTTTCATATCCGTCTCAAGAACTTAAAAGTTTACAGCTTGTAACTTGTAAATAGAAGGGAATTATGAGTTTTTATAAGACATGAATTTTTGAAGACAATTGCAGGATTGTACCGGTCCGTAGTCTAGTGGTTGGCGCTTTGGACTCGTAAGTGGAAGGTTGTGGGTTCGAATCCCGGAGCGCATAAAATACATCATTTATACTGATGGATAGAAAAAAAATCTCCCTGTCCTATTTATTCTATTAATTCTACATTACTATATCGTCCAAATTCTAAAATTTCTGGCGTACTATCTAACAAATCATGTATGTCCGTGTGTAATAATAAATATTAATTAACTATTCTCATCCAAAAATAGAGCACAAAAAGGTCATTTTATTTTTACTTCATTTTGCGTAACATTTACAGTCTAGCAGGCGCTTGTATGGGGTATATGCAAATACATTTCAGAATAAATATTTTCTCCCATTTCTTTAAAAAAAACTCATTTGAAATATGTAGACTGAAGTGCTAACAATGGCTCCAATCGAACTTGAATTTTGAATTTTTAAAACTCAATATCAAGCTTAAATGTGTTTTTACCATATACTTCCTACCTATTAAGCGCATGTGCCTGTATGGGATGCACGCCCCTGCAGTCTAGTATTTTGTTTTAATTTCCAAATATTTTTTTATAATCCCCTTAAAAGATAAAAAAAATATATCCAACCGCAATAATACGAATGAGATAGCATGAATGAAATGGAGGTTTTTTTGTAGTATACATTTTTTTCGGAATCTTCCACATCTATCCAGTTGCAGTGACGCAAAAATGTATGAGAAATCTTCCGAGCACTTAGTGGAAAAGCGAGAGAGAGGACTTTTTATTGTGGGAAACAGGCAAAGTATTCTATTGTAGGCGAAACCCTGCTGGATCCACTTCGGGGACAGGGACACAATCACATGAGGGAGAACTGTCCCGGGTAATGTAAAGGAATTACCTTTATTGTGTGGGTAGATAATGAGATATGTGTACCTACAAATAATGCTGAGATTTCTTATACGTTGAAAGTAACGCCATTTGGAAATGACAAAAAAAAGGTTCTGAAAAATAGTATCACCTTACATCTTTCCATCCAAGGTCCATCCAACCTTACAACAACTGGGTCTTGCTTGAGAATTGGCGCTTTCGCTTTCTACAGCGACGACCAAGCTCGCAGAGGGCTCTTGAGGTGTGATACACACAAAACAGCGCTCACCAAATAAATCATCCTAATATTATTATCTTTCAGTGCTTCTTATATCAAAGATCATCATGGCTTTTTTAAATTCTGCCATTTGACTTTTCTCGGCATCTTTTTTAAAATCATATTATCGTTCGTTTATAATTCCTTGACTTAGAGGTTGGTATGAGGCTAACTACCCATACAGTTAAAAATGGTTCACTTTACCAATGTCACCAGAGTTTTACATCCCATGATATCTGTTGAACCATGGTTAAAGTTATCGTCAGGGGACTGAGGGAATCGAACCGGCGTTTTTCTATCCAAATTAGCGAAATTACCCCGTCAGCCATAACATCGTCAATTTTACTCCATAATTTTGAGGAGAAAATGAAAAAAGCCTTAAAAAGTATTTATAAATTCAGAATCGTTTTTAAAGTAAAAACATCATGTTTATGGCTTGTTTTTCAATTTAATGTACAAAAAATATGATTTTACACATACTACAATATAGGAACATCGAACAATTTATGACGCCATTAAAACAGTTTCTTGAATCTAAAACACAATGCTCCTCTTTTTTTTCCATGTAGAAAATACTTATTTTCTTGATAATTAATATTAATAAAAGTGGCAAAAGAATGCCCCGAGCAAGCCATAACTTAGCGAGATTACTACGATAAGTTTAGCCTAAGAATGTGTACTAGGAACAAGCAGGTGAATATCATGAACAAAGCTGTAAGTATCTTTATAAGAACCTAAAAGTATCTTAAGATACTTAAATTAACGTTGATAGTATTACAATCTTAGATACTTTACACCATATTAAAAACTATGAATATCGACGGTTAAAATTTTGTCCGGTCGATAGCTCAGTTGGTAGAGGGCTTGCATTCTATGCCGTGAGCTTGGGTTCGAATCCCGCCGAGGTTCATCATCATCATCATTGGCACGACAACCCGGGGTGGGTCTTGGCCTCCCTCAGCAACCGCTGCCAGCGCTGTCTATCCCGCCGAGGGTGTCAGAAATGATTTCCCGTTTCGGTGTTTATTTCAAACCCCAAAATAAAATACCGGCAAGGTTTACTCAGCCTTCACTAGAAATGAGTACCAGCCCTCTCGGGAGCTGGAAAAACCCCCACTTCAACTGAAGCGGTTGGCGTAAGGCCGGCCCCCTTACCTGTAAAAATAAATAGGTTCAACTCGCCACATGCGACCCCTTCGGGGATAACGCGGCAAGAAGTTACACTGTATGTGTAGATTAGTTGCGTTTTTTTTTTAAAAGGCACAAGGGCATAAGCGACATAAATTAAATTGTTCGGGAGAGCAGCTTAAAGTTTGAAATTGCAGAAAAATGGCATAACTTATTTATTTTTTATCATATCGTTAAAATCAAAACAGCTCTAAGATAAAATCATTTATTGGCATTCCTATTAATGTGGTTTTTACGATGTTTTACGGTTTTTTTTTATGTCACAAGCTCCTTTAGGACAAAAAAGGCCAAAATTTTGTCGGTTACACCAAAAACATACTTTGAAATCGCATTTGTTTGCTTGGGCATAAACAACACAAAAATCATCGTAGAGCTATGGGAGTTAGCGCATTAGAAGGAGCGGAAAATTTCAAGAAGGATAGCATTAATAACTCATTTTTGACCAAAATGTCGTTAAACTGCCTTTTAACCGTCGATATGTTTTTTTGCTGCATAACTTTGTTACTTTTGAAAGCATCTAGTATCTTTTAAGTAGAAAATTTTAATAAACAAATATATTTAAGATACTTAAAGAATTATCTTCTCAATGCTCGATTTTTGTAGTATTACCTCTAATGTACATGAGCGAAACAAACACTAAGGGACCGGTCTGTAGTCTAGTGGTTAAAACTTCGGACTTGTGATTCGAAGGTAGTGGGTTCGAATCCCGGCGGAGCACGAAAAAATATTTAATTTTTCTATTTTTCTCTTGCTGGGTCGAAGAAATAGTCTGCCTTTATCATAGACCGGTCACCATAGGTCCATCCAGCCTTACACCACCTGGGTTTTGGTTGAAAATTGGCACTTAAGCTTGCAGAGAGCTAATGAAGTGTGATTCACACAAAAACAGCGCTTAACAAATAAATCAGACAAATAATATTATTATTAAGGTACGTAGTGTCTACAGATAATTTTATCTGAAGTATCTTAGTAGTATCTAGATGCTTTCATCTGAAGTATCTTAATAGTATCTAGATGCTTTCATCTGAAGTCTCTTAGTAGTATCTAGATATTTTCATCTGAATTATTTAACTAGTAGGTATCTAGATACTTTCATCTGAAGTATCTTAGTAGCATCTAGATACTTTCATCTGAAGTCTCTTAGTAGTATCTAGATGCTTTCATCTGAAGTATCTTAGTAGTATCTAGATACTTTCATCTGAAGTATCTAGATGCTTTCACCTGAAGTATCTTAGTAGTATCTAGATACTTTCATCTGAAGTATCTTAGTAGTATCTAGATACTTTGACCGTATATTACAGCTCAGCAGGCGGGTATTATAAAGTATGAGGGAGGTGTTTACTTACCGTGCATTAGCTACGTAGAAGCTCTCCACTAAAACTACAGACAGATTCTGCCGCGTCACACTCTCAGCGGAAACATCTAGTGTAAGAAACACAGCATGTGCTGGTACCACTAAAGGATGCCAACCGTGAGAGCTTTCCGTGAAAATAACTAATTTAATAATAATAGGATGGTTTATTTGGTGAGCGCTGTTTTTATGTGAATCACACATTTTATGGAAATGGACTACTTAAGAAGTATGATTGGAAAAAGACGGAGTGATAGGGTGAGGAATGATTTTGTTAGAGAGGAATGCGGTGTAAGAGAAAGTGTGAAAGTAAAGATTAAAAGAAGTATACTTAGATGGTTTGGACATTTGGAGAGAATGAATGAGGAAAGACTGACGAAGAAAGTGTATGCTGCAAGAATTGATGGATGTCGTGGAAGAGGAAGACCGAGAAAGGTATGGATGGACCAAATTTTCGAAATAGCGAGTGAATGGGATATCCAGAGTCATAATAAAAGAAGAGCTTGTATGAGGAAGGTTATGACTCTGGATGAAATGAAAGAAGTATGCAAGGACGCAAGACAATGTCGGCAAGAGTTGCAGTGCTTATGTTCATTTGAGGTTTGGAATTTTTGGTAAGTACACAATCAGCATTTGTAAGCGCGAACTACACGTGTTTGTTTGTGGGCATACATCTGAGAGCTTTGAATGAATATATCCTTGCAACTTAGATTATAGATTATAGACACCTCAAAGCCGTCTGCGAGCTTGGTTGCCGCTGTAAAAAGTGTCAATTCTCAAGCAAGACCCAGTTGCTGTAAGGCTGGATGAATCTTTGGTAAGGGCACATGAATTGCTGAACCCAGCAATAAGCATATTTGAACAAATTCTTTATTTTTTGGTCCTTAGTAAATTAAAAAAAAAATCTGAAGCATATTTAGGATAATGGAATTATATCTATCAATAATGTCATCTAAATTATTTACGTGTTCCTAAATACTGTTACGAAATTAGGGTTCAGAAGTCTTTCAAATTAAAATACACAGGTCTTCTTATACAGTTGTTTATTTTACACTTTTAAATAATTTATTTTCACAAAGCTTTCTCGACTATTCCACTTGGTTTCTGTTCACTGATCAAGTTAGTTCTATGTGTTTGTAAATCTCGTATGATACTGCTCGCCCTGCAAGCCACTGGCACCCTTCTTATACTCTTTAAAACAGTACAATCTAGACCTATATTTGCTAGACAGTTCCAGAAAGGCATAGTAATTATTATTTCTCGATGCTGCACGTATTTTATTCAATGATTCCTACCCACACAATACAATACAGAGTTCCTATAACTAATACCTACTTATTTTAAATATTTATATTTCATATTTACATAACAATACATACTTTAAAACAGCACATTTTATTTAGCTATTGAACGGATAATCCTGCCTAATAATAACTCTACAGAAATACTCAACAGAAATAGAATATGAACTTTTTAGATACAAGAGGTTTCCGCGTAGCTTTCAGAGATATCTTGAAAGTGGGTAAGTAAGTAAAACAGCCAGTTGCCATAACTTATTCCTGAGATAGAATTATCTGGAAAACGGAATCTATTTTCTCTGACTCATCGAACTAAGTACACAAACTTTAAATGAGGTATCGATGCAGAAAGCTCGTCGACCAAATGACTCGGGAGTTTTGTGAGAGGGCACCCACCCTACTGGTCCTACCCCATTAGCTGGCCAACGGTTCATTGTGGTGAGAGGACGACTGGCTTTGATTGTTTATTGAGAAAATACATTTCAAACTCTAACCGTTACATTGAAGATGGTAATTGTAACTAAGTTTGGTTTGCAAGGTTTACCCCGCCTTCACAAGAAACGAGTACCAGCTGGTGACCCCCACTTCAACTGAAGTGATTGGCGTAAGGCCACCAATATTTGAAATATTCCGGTCGATAGCTCAGTTGGTAAAGTGCTTGCATTTCATGCCGAGAGCTCCGGTTCAAATCCCACCGAGGATGTCTTTCCGTTTCGGTGTTTGGCGGGACTCAAATTCTCGGCATTTTATTTTTGAAAATTATCAATGATATCTTTATTTTTAGTACTTCAAAATATATGGTTGGGATCCTTGAAATGTACTCTACACAACCATAGGACTTTGAACACGTTTTCTTCACCACTGCAATTACCCTATTAGGGTAACCTGTGGTGCACCATGAAAAAAAATAGTTGTGGAGTGTACATGTTTTTAACACAAATTTAAAAGCGTGTCTGTTTAGGAGATGCTTTGGCTCTGCAGTGAATTCACAAAACAGAACAAAAAAATTACAATTTTTTACTATTACCTACCCCTGCATGTAAAAAAAGAATCCTATTTAAGCATTTAGAGAAATACAAAAAATGTAAAAATTCAAAAAGCCGTTTTACCCGAAAGTATGTTCCTGCTTCGCGAATTTCACAGCAATGCCCGCAGGACTGCAGAAAACTGTAATTGTGAAAACACAAAGTCTCGCATCTTGCATCGCTTGCCACCCCACTCCATCGGAATGGCGGCAAGAGCGCACAGATGCAGATGTCTGCGGGTTTTTTGCGTCACCGCCCTTATCCCAGCGCTCGGGGTTGGCTTTTGTGCCGGCTCTTTGTAATCCCTTCGAGTTTTCAGGCAAGAAAATAATTAAATTACTTTTCCTATAAAACTGCTTGCTACCTATACTATCGTTTCAGGATTTCTTTGTTTGAGAAAAGACTTTTTTAAGTCACAAAAAAAACTGTTTCACAATGAAATGTAAATTATTCTTACATATTAATTAAGCAGTACATGTATTTTACCGAAACATGACTTCTGAATTTATGTGGGCTACACTGAATTTGATATTTTCAATCAATTGTTTTGAAATAATTTTTATGATTTTTAATGTAATTTGCAATTTGTTGTGCGTGTTCCTTGACTTATGGGTTGAAATGCGGCTGACCACCCATGCTGTAGAAAATGGTTCACTTTTCCAATGTCACCCATGTTTCAAGGAAGGTCGGCAAGAGTGGCAAGGTATATGTTCATTTGAGATTTGGCTTTTTATGGTGTAAGTTCACATGCGGCATGTGCAAGTGCAAACGAGCCGACCAAGCTTCTAAAAAGTCCTGTCAATAGCGCAGTTGGTAGAATGCTTGCATTCCATGCCGAGAGCAACGGTTCGATCCCCACCGAAGGTGTTAGAAATGATTTCTCGTTTTGGTGTTTCTTTCTAATCCATAAACAAACACTGGCAAGGTTTACTCAGCCTTCACAATAAGTGAGAACCAGCCAACTCGAGAGCTGGAAAATCCTCCACTTCAACTGAATTGATTGGCCTTGCCTGTAAAAATAAATAAGTCTAGAAGCGCCGCATGTGACGTCTTTGAGTATAACGTCGGCAACCAGTTACACCATATGTGTAGCTAGTAAGTTGCTTTATCCGGTTGGTTTTTCGTGACCTTCCTGATTCCTAACTGTCCTATAAATTGTTTCACTTGCTATAGGAGACGATTTATCCCTTCCTCGATAAGAATATGCTGGGGCAAATTAATTATTACTGGTTACCTGTTTATACTAACTAAAATATTTCAAACATTTATACATGCATGGCATTAAACTTTTTATTATTTATTTTCACAAGATTTTTTTCACGTCTACGAAGATGTCTTGCAAACGCATTTCAATGGGATCCCCACCAGAGAGCGCCACATTTCTTTATATTTGCGAAAGTGGCGCAAAAATAAGCTTTTTCTAAAAAATAAATAACACACTTCGTGAAAATAATTTATACATTTTCCGGAAAAGCCCTTTGAAGTTTTTTTTTCTTCGCGGAATGAAAAAACTGCCAACAAAATGTATATTCGCTGAACGCTCCATCATAAATAATATGTGAAAATATTTACATAGGCTTTGAACTCAAAAAGAGTTGATTTTTGCGTGGGAATTTGTACTACGCAAATTGTAAAAGTATCATTTTATTTGGTAAAAGAAAAATCCTGTCAAATTTACTGCGAAATTTCATATCTGCCAATATTCTGTTCTGACAAAAATCTCATTTTAACGCTGTTCAACAAATTGGAAGGCATTGGAAACAAAATATATAGGTTATTCATGCATCTGTGATTTTCCCATATAAGAATATCATCGTAAAAATGTATGAATGGCCCCAAGACTAATAAAGTGTCCAAAAAACCGAGATGTATAATTATTCGTAATATTAGGTCCTTACATATGAAATTGGCGTTTTGCCAATTGATCTCAAATATCTCCTCTTTGGTTAAGAATTTCAAATTCAAATTTTTACAGCTATTTACTCATGTATTTGTGTTTTGAAAACTGTAACTCATTTGTTTGTTCCTCAATTGTTTTTTTCTTTGCGTCACTCATTTTACGAAATGGAAAACTTTAAATATCACGTTATTTACAAGTATGAGCTCCACCATGGCACCAGTGCTGCAGAAACGGCTCAAATGATTAATGATGTGTATGACGACGGTGCAGCAAAATAAAACACAGTGCGTTTTTGGTTCCAACGTTTTCGTTCTGGAAATTTCGGCCTGCAGAACAAGCCCCGTGACTGCCGGAGACCAAAGTTGATAATGAGGAATTGAAGGCTATTGTGGAAGCGGATCCATCGCAAAGTACGTCCGAGTAAGCTGTAAGCTGCAAAAAATAGTGATAAAATTATTTTAATCCACTTGAAGTTAATTGGAAAGGTAAAAAAGCTTGAAAGGTGGGTACCTCACAAATTGGGTGAAACAAATCAACAAACGCGCGTCGACTGCTGCGTTACATTACTCAACCGGCACAATAATGAAGGGATTTTAAATCGAATTATTACTTGTAATGAAAAATGTATCCTGTGCAATAATCGGAAGTGCTCACCGCAATGGCTGAACTCTGCCAAACCAGCCAAATCATGCAACGCAACTAAGCTACACATATAGTGTATCTTTTTGCCGCGTTATCCCCGAAGGGGTCGCATGTGGCGAGTTGAACCTATTTATTTTTACAGGTAAGGGGGCCGGCCTTACGCCAACCACTTCAGTTGAAGTGGAGGTTTCCCAGCTCCCGAGAGTGCTGGTACTTATTTCTTGTGAAGGCTGAGTAAGCCTTGCCGGTATTTTATTTTGGGGTTTGAAATAAACAGCGAAACGGGAAATCATTTCTGACACCCTCGGTGGGATTCGAACCCGAGCTTTCGGCATGGAATGCAAGCACTCTACCACCTGAGCTATTGACCGGAGCTATGCCCTAAACGAAAATTGGCTCAAAAAAGTTACTTGTGAGCGTTTGGTGAACTAGTGCCGGTGTCGTTCACTACACCTTTCTTTAATCTGGTCAGATGATTACGGCAGATGTCTATTGTCAGTAACTGCAAACCATGATGGAAAAGCTAGCTGCTAAACAACCGAGGCTGGTCAATCACTTTAGGCCACTGCTGCTTCATGGTGGTGCCATGTAGACCACACACTGCACAACAGACGGCTACCAAATTAGGAGAGCTTCAATTGGAATGTTTAAGACATCCCACGTACTCTCCGGACCTTGCTCCAACAGATTACCTTTTTTTTTAAATTTGGATAACTTCTTGCAAGGGAAATAATTCAACTCCGATGGGGCAGTCCAAACCGCCTTCAAAAATTGTATTGATTGCCGTCCGAATGGTTATTTTAGTAAAGGGATCAATGACCCACATATGAGATGCCAAAAATGCTTAGATAGCAATGGTACATACTTTGATTAAATAAATATATTAGATTTTAAAAAATATACTTTTTGTTCCTCCCATACAAAACGCCAATTTCAGATGTAAGGACCTAATATTAAAATCTTCTCAAAAACATACGCAGTGAGCTTCGATGAAGAAAAGGATTTTCCTGAATAAAACAGAAAAGTAAGAATTGGAAATTGTTTTTCTTTTAAACTCACAGTCGTAGTAAAATTACGAGTTAAAAAAAGACAAAATGTAATCCACTTTAAAATAAATTTATTTTAAATTTGAATTCTAGGAACGCTTTCTTGAATCCCTATTAGGTTTTATTTTTGTGTACCGCTCTAGATACACAACTTAAGAATCAAATTAAATTACTGCTATATAGCTTACGTCGTTTCCATAGAAATCATAATAAGCCTATAAGTTATACAACACAAAAGCTCAGAAATGGCATGATAAAAAAATTATATATACTCGTATCTTTATTAATCCTTCCCTGACGGGGAGTTGTTTTTAAGGTAACGATAAGCTTTTATTTTTTTCGTTAATTCTTTTCCCTGTATTTTTTCCAAGTCACAAGCATAATGAAACATAAATGATTTGTTTTTTTTTTTTGAGCTGATCTTATTTTTTTTAATGAAGGAGAAAAAAATACTGATATTAAGTAGAGTGCCAGATAAGCTTATCACAAAACAATTGCTTACATTTAACATCCGTCAATAAAGTGTTCCAGTTATTTTTTTCATGCTTTTTATTTTGTGGTGATTATTTCAGGTTTAAGCTGGAGTCACGGTCGTTTAACATATTTACAATTCTAACTACTTCACAATTATATAATAATACTTTTCGCATATTCAATGAACTGTTATAGAAGACTTACATAATTACCGACGTTTCGTTGGCGTCTTAGCCAATGTCTACAGGAGGCACCCTCTCTGCACAACGGCTGACGATGAACTGAATTTTACTACATAAAAGTATTTTCACAAATCACTGCGTACCCTGGGACGGAGATAATCTAATCTAATCTAATCTAAGGTGCAAGGATATGTTACATTGGAGATTCACATTACATGCATTCTCACAACCAGACACGTACAAGTTCGCGCTTGCACATGCCTCATGTGAACCTACAACATAAAAACCAAATCTCAAATGGACATACACCCTGCAACTCTTGCCGTCCTTCCCTGAGACAGGGGTGACACTGGCAAAGTGAACCATTTTTACAGCATGGGTGGTCAGCCGCATACCAACCTATAAGTCAAGGAACACACACACACGACAAATTACATTTTATACATCACTAAATAATAATATCCAAAATTCCAATTTAATAAATTCCAATTTAATAAACCCTAGCCGCCAACATTACAGATCAACCGCCATTTCTTTCTGTCCTTACATACTTCTTTCATTTCCTCCAGAGTCATAACCTTCTTCATACAAGCTCTTCTTTTATTATGACTCTGGATATTCCATTCATTCGCAATTTCGGATATTTGGTCCATCCATACCTTTCTCGGTCTTCCTCTACCACGACATCCATCTATTCTACCAACATATACTTTCTTCGTCAGTCTTTTCTCATTCATTCTCTCCATATGCCCAAACCATCTTAACAAACTTCTTTTAATCTTCACTTTCACACTTTCTCTTGCACCACATTCTTCTCTTACAAAATCATTCCTCACCCTGTCACTCCGTTTTTTCCCAATCATACTTCTTAGAAAGTCCATTTCAACAGTATAGATACAAAAGTAGTAGATACAAAATACCATTGGGTATAGAAGAATAATTATTATCATTTTGATTCTGTTTTGTGTCCATGTCACAAGGTGGTACTATGTTACCCATAAAAACGTAGCTAATTATGTCATTGTCTTTCATAGCAACACATTAAATTCACATTAAATTCTTGAAAATTATAAATTATAAGCTTAAAATTCCTATTTCTAATTTTGATCCCATCCTTTTGAACTCTTTTCTTAAATTAAATAATTTACTGGAAAGACGCAAAATCATTGACTTGTTGACCCTTTATAAAATAAAAAATGGACTTATAGACTGTCCGTCGTTGCTGGGCGAGTTAAATTTTTTAATCCCTCGTCAAGGATCACGACACATTATTCCTTATCGCCCTGTAGCTTCCAATACAAATGCACAATATAACAGTTGCATAAATCGCCTTCAACGTAGTGGTAATACCTGTACACTAGACTTTGACCCACCCAACAATAACTTTGATAGGTATAGAGCTGGTCTGTTGAGGTACTTTTTGGATGAATAATGTTTTTATTTCTGTTGCTTGTATATTTCTTTTGATTTTTGATTTATATTTTTTCTCTAAATAGTAACTTTGATTGTTATTCTTATTTTTATATAGTTTTTTTTATTGTGTTTATTTGTTTCATTTTACTTTCATATATAGGTATTTATAATTTTTTTCAATCTATTTTTAATTGTGGTTTTATATTCAGCTACTTACTTCTAATTTCTGCTTACTATTTATACATTCATAAACTGTCTTTTCTCTTGTTTTTTTATCTCATCTCTCTATTTTTTTTTTAAAGTATTAATACCTACTTATGTAATCATTATTTTGTTTTATGTTACTTTTTATCCCGGATAGTTTTCAATTGTAGTTCTGATATATTTGTTGTTTCATTTTATACTTTTTACTTACTCTTGTATTTATAACACTATTTTTAGTATGGTTTGTAAAAGGCACTAAGTGTCGTGAATTTATAAATAAATAAATAAATAAATAAATAGCAAAATATTTGATAGTCTTTGTCCTGGCAACCCGACCGTGTGACATCACAACTTTATTATTATGCCAAAAAAATGTGCCGGCATCATTGTTTTAACTGCATAAAATGCATCCTACGTTTGCAGTTTTGCAATTGTTGTTATCTTTGCGTCAAAGCGATATTAACTGCTTCATAAATAAAGTAAGATAAAATCTGAGGTACGATTCGACTGTCAAATACAAAAACTAACTATCACCCTCGAAATTTTATAGTTCGCCATTCCGTTTCCGACTCCGATAACATGATATGAATTATTGCTGGACGAGAAATACATTACCATCATTTTGCTCTATGCCAAATGTGGCTACAGTAATTTTAAATTCTTTTGTTGACTTTTTGGCAATCTCCCATTATCATTTCTCTAAAGATATTCGATTGCTTCAGTATCATAAATATATCTGCAAAACTTTAAAAAGGGAGGGCCACGCCGTCAAAAATAAATGTAAGTTAATAAATATAAAACTCAAGAATTACTGAACAGACGTACATCATATTCACAACAAACATTATGTAAAACCTCAATGGAAGAACGACACACAAAGCTGACGACGGAAAATGGTTGAGAATTGGCCGACAGAAGCAAGTGGATGAATGTATTGTCCATGTTCAACGGCGAAATTGGAACGGCTAATAAAAAAACAGATTATAACATATATTATATGCCTACACCATTGGCTTATGATATCTGTGGATTAGGAACTATTTTTACGTAAATAGACACTTTATCAGTTTCAACGTACTTGACAGCAATCATCATTAGTAAGAAAGAGAATAGAGATCTTGACCATGTCATTCTGTTGTAAACAAAAAAACTTGGGTGAAAGTACGAAATCTGTCGGAAACTGTTAAACTAGCCCTGTACAAAAGTTGTGCTCACGCGTTATAAATCTTTTGATCGGTGAATATGACATTTTTTTTTAGAAAAAATACATTATTTTGAAAGAAAATCGCATGTGTGATTATTGGGTGTCGAAACACAAACTGCAGAAAGCCAGAAAAAACAGGATTTTACACGTAAGAACGTGTTTTGTATGACTACACCACTGCTATGTTTGACAGGACTGGGTGCAACTATGTCCCATATAATGTATCAATACCGTAAGTTAGTTTCTACTCCTCTTTATTATAACTCAATGGCTTACACAATGGTGTAAGTATACTTATACATAATACATAGATAGACAAATTCGGTGCCTCAAGATCTCTCAATTTTTACAGACCGGTTTAAGAAAAAGAAAAGCGGAAAGGGAAAAGCTTATCGTCATTTTTATTGGGCTACAATTATGCATGAGTTCGTAAAGTGGTACGTGCTCTGAGTTTAAAGCATTCTGAGCCGTCGTGTCGTCAGTTAAACCGATATCTGCTGTCAATTCATCAGGTCTTATCGGTAACAGTATCTCACCAATAAATGGTGTTATGGAGATTTCTCTCCACTGTGTAATTCGAATGTCATTTCACCCTATCTCACTATGTGTTCTTAAATTTGTTACAGATTTCTTGTTTGAAATCTATGTAATCTATAAGCTAAGTTACAAAGATAATTATAATACATTTAACATTCATATTAAATACAATCCCACAAGCAGACACGTAAAAGTTTGCGCTTACAAATGCCGCATGTAGAACATAAAAACCCAATCTCAAATGAACATGAGCCCTGCAACGCTTGCTGACTTTTTCTGAAACAGGGGTGACATTGGCAAAGTGAATTATGAAACAAATGAAAATAAAAAAATCATTATATATTAAATAATAGCAACTTTACTGTTTACGGATTGATTTAGTTGCATTTTCATGTTGAGAAAAGTTATTCAATGCCGTAAACCACTCAATTATGTAGTAACGCCTACTTTACCTAAATTTTCTTATGTCATTATATTTTACAAAACGCGTGACGGAATAATTCAACAACCATTCATAACAACAAACGAGTAGACAGCGTTCCCTATTTCACAACTTGTATAGGTACCTACATGGGCAATTTTAATTCCACTGTCGTTACTCAGCTGTATTAGGTGCTTTGCCTTCCGTCATGACGTCATAAACCTACACCAATGAGGAGATCTAACATGTTCATGGGAGGGATCGGTTCAGTGGAGGTCAGACCGGCGGAGAAGGTGGTAGGTATTATTCTAAAGAGCTGCATTCAAATGAGCCGGATCATTTACACTGATCCGTTATTAACATAAAGCTCACTCCAACGAGAGCCCGAACATTGAACGTACTAACGTCTGAATGTTTGAGCTGTGCAAAAGCGGACTTACGGAAAACGAGATCCCAAAAAGTAGATAAAAGAACCGGATCTAATATAATCCATTCTAAGCTTCACATTTAAATGTTTTTTTTTTCAAATCAGTTACATAAATATTTTTTCTGTCACCAAAAGAACAGGTTCTCAGTTTTTGAAAAGTCTTGTTAAATTTGACGTAGTAATGACCCAGGCTTGACAGTTGAAGCAGAGCTTTTTTCTTGCAACTTTGAATTAATACCCTGCACCATTTGCTTACAAATCAGAAACTCATCAAAGTAAGCTATCTATCAATCGTTCAGTGATATGAGATAAATAAATTAAATCTACGATTGATATGAGCTTTGTTCTTCAAAGCGTATTTGAGTTCTGTAACATACAAAAAAATTGATGATTTTCAAGAACTGTATTAAGTTGAATCCTCCATTGTAAAAGTAAATGGGTTCATATCTGCGCGAAGACAGCATAGAGCAGAAGCCCTTTGAAACCCAACAAGAAACTAACAATCACGAGTAGATGTCTTGAAATGTACGGAATGTGAACGCATGTATGTAAGCCTTTTCAATCTAAACCTAAATAATTAAGTGCTCCGTCATGGCTGATGAAATAAACAATAATTTAAGATGTATGTATATTGTATAACTACATCCCTGCATGTTTACACAGAAGAATATGCCTCAAAAGTATATATAAGCATGGAGGTATATTCAATCGATGCCTATAAGATATTCGTAGGAAAGTGTTTAATCTACACCAGTTTTTGTTTGGCTTATCTATCATTTGATTTAAAGATGACCTTTCAGTGATATTATTTTAACAATCGCATATTACACAATCTGAGCTAGGTAAAAAAATTAAAAACAGGATAATGTGAGAGTTGTTTTAAATATTTTCAAAATCCATTTCGACTTTTCATAAGACACATTGGTCCAGTGCACATTTTTTTTTTTTTTTTTAAAAGCATTGTGCAATGTGCATGTGAAACAACCTCTGATGTACATAAGACAAACAAGCACTAAGAGAACGACTTTTCTATGATAGGAGATAATTTTACCGGTCCGTAGCTCAGTGGTAACACTGCGGACTCTGAGTGGGAAGGTTGTGGGTTCGAATCCCGGCGAAGCACGAAAAATATCCCATTTATATTTTCAAATTTGCTCTTCGCTGGGTTGAAAAATTCATAAGCCTTTACCAATGACCGGTCACCAAAGGTCCATCCAGCCTTACAGCAACTGGGTCTTGCTTGTGTATTGGCGCTTTGTAGCGACGACCAAGCTCGTACACCTCTGCAGCACTACAACAAGTGTCATAGACCCCGAAAGTCTCTAGAATCTAGGGAGTCTCCCGCACAGGATTTCTTAAAAAATTAAAAATACAAATATAAATACACTTTGATTAAGGCGTTCATTCAAATGTTGCCAAAAATTCTTTGATCCAAAATAAATTAACTGTAAAAAATATTACCAATAAAACGCTATTTTTTTTTCAAAAAGCTCAATGAAGCATTAGTTTCATGTTTTTTTTAAGAAAGTAAAATGTGATACAAACCATAACAAGTGATAACACAATGATAACAAGCAGCGGTTTTGATACCTCTTTATTGAATTAAATGTATATAAATAATAATAAAATAAAATAAAATTAGGCTGATTTATTTGGCCAGTGCTGTTTTTGTGTGTATCACACCTCAAGAGCCCTCTGCGAGCTTGGTCGTCGCTGAAAAAAGCGCCAATTCTCAAGCAAGACCCAGTTGCTGTAAGGCTGAATGGACCTTTTGATAACCGGTCTTTGGTAAAGGTTTAAGAATTTAACAACCCAGCGAAGAGCAAATTTGAAAATATAAATGGTATATTTTGTGTGCTTCGCCGGGATTTGAACTCACAACCTTCCATTTGCGAGTCCGAACTCCGAAGTGTTACCACTGGACTACGGACCGGTCTTTATAAGATCTGATCACCTAACATAATGGCAGAGGTACGCAAAATAAAACGACGTGCTTTCACTTCGAAGGGTAGAGGGTGACTGACATTTTGCCGGGCACGTAGCTCTATCAGCCTCGGCAGTGGGCGTGGCATAAATTTACTTGCGAACTGCTCACTGCGCAGACCGATAATGAATTCTAAAGTTTTCATATTCTTTTCTAGCAGCGTACAAACTTAACGAGCATTTTGTTCATGTAATGTTCAAAAATCATGTAATATCACAATTATTTTAATCACATAAACCATTGGTTTCCTCAGTATTTTAAAATTCTTTTAATTAAGAAAATTAAGAAAAAATCATTAACAAACTTGTTTATAGAAACAAAAAACGTATAGTACCTAATATGTTCTTGTGGCTCTATATTACAATTCGTTTTCCGTTGAGTGTCGCTGTTTTCTTAGTGGGAACACTCAATATTGTCTTAACAAAGTTTTCAAGCTTCCACAACCTTTAACTTGGTGTAAGTAAATACAAGAACAAATTTCTTTAACAAGAAAGAAAGCGCAAAAGGGAAATGAAACTTTATCTCTACGACGACATCTGAAAAATATACTCACTCATGTTTAAGTTAACAGTTATAAAGACTCTTATTTGGTTTTATTCTATGTATGTACTCGTACATTGAATATTTCATGAAATAAGGAAACACTTTTTCGTGTAAATTTTTCAAGATGCAGAGGTCATGTTTTTTATGTGAAAGTACTGCGTATTTTAATACGCGAATAAACCAAAATATAAAATACGAATATTCCTTCCATGGAAATTCCTTATTATTTCAGGTTTAACTTATTCATTTTTTTCGTGAAAAGTAAGTCAAGCCATTTTTCTCCCTGAAAAGTAAATATATTAATTAGTAGATATTGTTGTGTTCTTGGGGTTCTAATGTTTTAAAATTTAGAATGATGGTCTTATTAATTGAAACAGCCGGAGATTTGTGTTAAATTTATTTATTTTAGTTCACAACTTATTTTACACAGTTTCACTTGGATGGTTGACTTTCACTGAGTTGGTCTGTAATGGCCAAGAGTATTTCGAGGCTAAACTACTTGCAGGAAAATCTCACCTTAATATATATTTACTACAATCAGAACATTCTGGGCATAGATTCGTCTGGAAACATCTATCATATTCTACAAGGTTCCAATACTTATACTACTTTTATCATATTTGCTTACTCTATGTACTTAATAATAATTTATCCTACAGCAACAGTCTATATACACCTACCCTATTCATTTTGTTAATAACTAAGTAGGTACTATTTACATAACAGTATAATAATTATTTCAAAATTCAAATGGATAAAACAGAGTTGTAATTCACTTATATATTTCTTTTTTTGTGCTTGAACATTTTCGCCTAATGAGGCATCTTCAGGAACAGAATGGTTACATTTGAATTGTTAAATAATTAAAAATGGACTTTCACTGTGTAAACAGATTAACACAAAAAAATATAATTAGTAAAATGTTTATTTATGAAAATTTCACGAATATTAATTATTCCTTGAATTATAGGTTGGTATGAGGCTATTCACCCATACTGTGAAAAAATGGTTCACTTTGCCAATGCTTAGGAAAGGTCGGTAAAACTTGCAGGGCTTCATTTGAATAGGGTTTTATATTGTAAATCCACATTCGGCATGTGTAAGCGTGAAAAAGAAAACCTTTTTTTAAATTGAATTATTATTCAAGCTGAGGCGTACTTGTTTCTCATGTAGGTTTAAAATGAATTTTAATTTTATTGTTATTATTTTCTCAAATGATTATTTAGTCACCCGAAGATGCAAACGGAATGTTTGCAAAACCGGTAGTCGAAATCAATATATACTCGTACTAGCCGTAATCTAAAACAAAGACGTTTTTATGTTTTTAAAGTGAATGCTACCACAATAAAAAATAAAATACAAAACATAATGAAAATGATACAACCGACAGTTTCTGAGACATGAAAAAATAAATTCCTTTCACCACATTCATTCCTCAAAAAAGAAAAACACTTTTTTATTTTTTATGGTTTGTGTATTAACACTGTGAAAATTCAAATTGATTGGTTGTAATCTTACCTGATGACGACCTATAGGGTCGAAAACGTTAGTAATCTATAATTGAAATAAATAATCAAAAACACTTTTCATTGCAGGTTCATAAAAGTGCAAAACGCAAACGCAACGCAAACACGCAACTAAGCTACACATATAGTGTAACTTCTTGCCGCGTTATCCAAGAAGGGGTCGCTTGTGGCGAGTTGAACCTTTTTATTTTTAGAGGTAAGGGGGCCGGCCTTACGCCAACCACTTCAGTTGAAGTGGGGGTTTCCCAGCTCCCGAGAGGGCTGGTACTCATTTCTTGTGAAGGCTGAGTAAGCCTTGCCGGTATTTTATTTCGGGGTTTGAAATAATCACCGAAACGGGAAATCATTTCTGACACCCTCGCCTCGGTGGGATTCGAACCCGAGCTCACGGCATGGAATGCAAGCACTCTACCAACTGAGCTATCGACCGGACTTGCAAACAAAATTGAAATACCAAAAAATGATAATATGATATTTGAAAAGCTGTTAGGTTGAGTATACATTTCCGTGACATTTTTGTTTCATGCAGTTTCAAGCTGTTTCACAAATAACAATCGTCATGCTTTGCCGGTTTCGCACAAGGCCGAGGTAACCTCAGTGGAAAGTTTCCACCGGAACGACAGCTGACTTGTTATTGTTTTATATAAAGGGTAAATTTACATTGCTAGTTGATTAATGAGGACAAACTTTGGGCAACAGATTATTTAAAAGTAATTTGATTTTTTTGTAGATACCAGTCGATAGCTCAGTTGGTTGAGTGCTTGCATTTCATGCCAAGAACTCGGATTCGAATCCCACCGAGGTGTCAGAAATGATTTTCCGTTTCCGTGTTTATTTCAAAGCCTAAAAAAAATGCCGGCAAGCCTTACTCGGCCTTCACAATAAATGAGTACCAGCCCCTTAGGGAGCTTGAAAACCTTTACTTTAACAGAAATGGTTTGCGTAAGGCCAGTCACCTTACCTGTAAAAATAAATAAGTTTCCCTCACCACATGCAACTTCTTCGGAGAAAAGCGTAGCGTTTTTGTCAACGTGGTTTTGGTCACTCCAGATTTTTGTTTTCAGTTTTTTTTTTCAAAAATAAACTCCATCTGGGTCTATTATTTATAATCTAAGTTGCCAAGATGGGTTGGCATTTAAAGCTGATATTTAATGCATGCCCACAAGTAGGCACATGTAAGTTTGTGCTTACATACGCTGCATATGTACATCAGAGGCGTCCATACTATACAGGCACATGCGCCTAATAGGTAGGCAATTTATGTTAAAAAACGCATAAAGCTTGATATTGAGATTTAAAATTCAAAATTAAAGTTCGATTGGAGCCATATTTATTGTAGCATTTCAGTCAATTTCAAATGAGTTATTTTACAGGAATGGCAGTAAATATTTATTCTGAAATGAATTTTCCTATACCCTATGCACGCGCCTGGTTTACATAGACAATAAAACAAAGCTAACATTAACATAAACTTTGCAACTCTCGCCGCCTTTTTCCGAAACTGAGGAGGCATTGGCAAAGATGTACCTAGTTTTTACAGCATGGGAGGTCAGCTTTATACCAACCGATTAGTCAAGGACTTTTATTTTCATAAATCTTTTTTCTACATCTATAATCTTTAATTTGTATTGCAGAGATATATAAATATGTCATTCAAGATTAAGTAAGGTAACACAGAAATTTCGGAAAGTCCCAAAAATAATTTCAGTGTGTCTCAAATTTGAGCACTGGGTTCGGAGAAATGTTTGAAATAATGCTGGGCCGGCAACACGCAAACTGGCTTTAAATATGACGTCATGAAATACTTGGTTAAGGCTTGTGTCACTCCTAATTAACTTATGCCTCCGGATTTATGTTTACAAACGCAAATCCACCTCAGCTTCCTGCCGCGCGAAATATAATAATGCAAATTAAAAACAGAGGACGCCCTGTGACATCTGGGGGGAAATGTAGAGCGCCGCTTTGAAAAATATTAAACCTACAAAAATATCCAAAACAACATTTACAATTACCTACGAGATAACACTGTAAAATAGTAATTTTGAAATCAAGTTATCTTAATGCAAGATATTGTACATTCAAAATATTCCGTTTGAAATGCATCACATTCCTTAATTTATAGGTTGACGCGAGGCTGACACCTAATCTAATCTAATCTAATCTAATCTAATCCTCCTCATCACCTCATGCTGTGAAAACTTCTTTCACTGCAGCCAATGCCGCCCCGTTTTAAGGAAATGCGGCAGGATTTTCAATGTTTGTGTTCATGTGAGGTGTGTTTATTTTTGTGTGAACACATGCAGCATGACACATATACTTGAAGAATGAAAATGTGGTCCGTACTTGAATTAGCATAGACAATATTGGGTCGTTACCCAGCCGGTTTTCTACATACAAATATTTTGTTATAGGTTGCTAAGGATGGCATTCCCATACAATTCTGACATTTGCAATTCAAAAATGTTCCGACCTTTTTGTAAAAGAGCATTTTTAGTCCAAAATAAGAAGTATGTATCTACGACAAAATCGTAGACGCTCGCGGACGCTCGTATCTAAGCGTAGAACATTAAAATTACAATACTATTGTAAGCCTAGGTATGTGTGTTGGTATGGTAGGTAGGTGTAGGTAGGTATCTAGGTATACTTACTTGGAATGTTTTCTTTTTTTCGTCTAAGATTACCTTTAAATTGCATCTACATTTTCAATACTTCTGTTTTGATATTTTAATCTTATTTCAAAGCAACATAAAAACAAAAAAATAATGACCAAACTGTGTGTTTCTTCTCCAAAAATGTTTTAGTAAAACGGATGACGCTACAAAATTATGAATTTCGTATATGAGGAACAGGTGGTAGTGAAATTTATTCAAAATGGCCATTCTAATTAATTTTGGTTTAATTTTATGCCACACACGATGTTTTTTTTAATTATTAGGTGGTTTCATGTTAGATACGCCTTTTTATTATCATGAAAAAATGGTTCTTAATTCATTTGGTTTAATTAAACAAAATGAAGATTAAAAAAACGTTTTTGCAAAGGTGGTTAGCCATAACTTATACCTAATATTAATCTAATCTAAGCTGCAAGGATATATACCATTTAAGATTTACATCAAATGCATTCCTACAAGCAGACATGTATAATTTCGCGCTAACACATGCCGCATGTGGACCTACATTAATAAAACCCAATCTCAAATGAACATAAGCCCTGCAACTCTTGCCGTCCTTCCCTGAAACAGGGGTGACATTGGCAAAGTGAACCATTTTTTACAGTATGGGTGGTCAGCCGCATACCAACCTATAAGTCAAGGAACTCTACTACGGAACTATTAAAAAGAAAGAAATATGGAAAAAACAAATCTACATTTTTATTTCATTTTTCAATAAGTTCCTATTGATTCTAAACAATTGATTAAAAATAATAAATGTGATATTAAAAAAAGCTGAAATCTGCAGAGTGAGAAAAAGAGAAGAACATGCATGAAGAGAATGATGAATTTAAAGGATACGAAAGAAGTAAGCGAGTATAAAACAAATTAAAGACGCATTTGTGAAGGAGTTGACCACCCTTAACAGAATAACGGTTGAATCGAGTTATAGAAATTGCTTATGCATATATTTTTCATTTATTCGTGTACGTTTTTAAATAAAATTATTGTTTTATTTTATTCAATTTAAACAAAATATATGATTTTAATTTACTTCTTCATTAAATTTCCCCGCCGTATTATCACAGAGTTGGGATTTTCGGGAAAATGTTTTCATTTTTCAAAAAAAAAAGGTCGAGATAAAAAAAAAACAGTTACAAAACAAAACTGTAGCGGAAATTTCGCTACTCTGGGTATCACACGTTTTATCGAGCTCACTGCCCAATTGCGAACTGTTCAACCCAAGTAAGTAAACGCGGTACTTTAAATATTCACGTATGTGTGATGCAGTATTGAATTAAAATTCAAAAAATTAAAGTTTCGACTTTAAATCTACTGCTGTATTTCCTCGTAGTATATGTAAAAAAAACTATTATTTCTTATTATAATAGTATACGTCCAAAAAAATACTATTCTTTTCATAGACATTCATAATTTGGCACATGTTCTCACACGGAAAAGAATTTTATTTTATATCTCCTTAATTTATAGTTTATAGGGTTGGTTTTATGAGTCTGACCGCCCATACTGTAAAAACAACGGTTAACTTTGCCGATGTCACCCCTGTTTCAGGAAAGGTTGGAATCAGTTACAGGGCTTATTTTCATTTGATGTTGGGTTTTTATGTTGTAAGTCCACATGCGGCATGTGTAAGTGCGAATTTACATATTGCATCTGCTTATGGTAATGCATGTAATATGAACTTTTAATGTAATATATCTTTGCCAATTAGATTGTTCATTATAGAGATTATATATGGCTTGATTTATCCAGGCTAGTTAATCATATAATTGAATATTCAACAGTTGACCAGCGTTTCCAAAACTGTTATTTGTAATGTCTACGCTTCCATTTTCAAGTGGCGTGACCAATTGGTTTTGATGATGATGATGATTGGGAAATGTATTTGGACACTTGAATTTGATGGCTTATTTATTTTGACTTTGTAAGGTATTGGCAGCTTGTTGTGCGATGGGAGTATGCCACTGGAAGAGAAATCTTTTAAATAGACACAGCTGGTAGTGGTTCATCAAAAAAGCCAACATCTACCTCAAGTTTTTCTTTCAATCATAATTTCGATGATTGAATTTGCATGTGTCGCAACGCAACTAAGCAACGTTATCATATACAAGCTCTTGCCACGTTATCCCCGTTGGGTTTCGCATGTGGCAAGTGGAACCTATTTACTTTTTACAGGTATGGGGGGCGGCTTTACGCCAACCAATTCAGATGAAGTGGTGTGCTTTCCCAGCTCCCAAAGAGGCTGGTATTCATTTCTTGTGAAGGCTGAGTAAACCTTGCCAGTATTTTATTTTGGGTTTTTGAAATAAACACCGAAACGGAAAATAATTTCTGACACCCTCGCCTCGATGGGATTCGAATCCGAGCTCTCGGCATGGAATGCAAGCACTTTTTAACAACTGAGCTATTGACTAGACCATAACAAAAAAACTCGGTTGTCGGAATAAGACAGACTGTTTTAAAAACATGAAAGTCTAAATTGCGGTTTCCTTTTTTGCACGCTCGCCCAGTTTCAGCCAAAATATTATAATATTAATACTTAAAATACTCTTGGACAAAAGTCACCACGAGGATACAACGTATTATGAGAGGCCTCTTTTCGCAAATTTCACTCAAACAATAAGCAACTTACGGTGTAGACACGAGCAGCCATATTATATAACATCTACGTGAGGGTACTTTAAATTTTTTGTTGTTCCCGGGATGAAAAGTAAAATGGAAATATCACATTCGACGCACGCATGAAAATAAAATTGTTAATCAACTTATACCTACCCTTATAATACTTGGAATAAATTTACCTAAACAATTTATTTATTTTTTTCATCTTGCCTCGGCTTCCTTTGAATTTGCCAAAGTAAAAATTGCATTTTCTTTTAAATTAAAATATGTATGAGTTATCCTTTAATTAGTCGATGTGATTTGAAACCAAGAGATGGACTGTTTTAAATTGAATGTTTAAATTGTCCGGTCAATAGCTCAGTTGGTAGAGTGCTTGCATTCCATACAAAAAGCACGGATTCGAATCCTACCGAGAGTGTCAGAGACGATTTTCTGTTATGGTATTTATTTCAAAGACAAAAATTAAAAAAAACCGGCCAGGCTTACTCAGCATTCACAATAAATCAGTAACAGTCCCCTCGGGAGCTAAGAAACTTCCACTTCAACTGAAAGTGGTTGGTGTGAGGCCGGCCCCCTTATCCGTATAAATAAATACGTCACGAATCGCCACATGCGATCCCTTCGGGGATAACGCAGGCAAGAGGTTACACTGTATGTGTAGCTTAGTTGCGTTTATTTTAAAGAAATGGGAGAAAATATTTATTCTGAAATCTATTTTCTTATAGGTACCCTACGCACGCGACTGGTGTTTTTTATTTATTATCTTGACTTATAACTTTTTTTAATCCTAAAAATTTACTAAAATAGTTACATAAAGTAAAATGATTTTTTTTTTCGCTACAAAGTTGTCTACTTCCCACCTGAGCAGTTTTTGTTAGCAACATTACAACCCTTAATTAAGTCTTTCTCCTTACAACACACGATTCCAGCCCTTCTTCCGCTACAAATCCTCATTTTCTGATCCCGTGGCCAGTGTCGCCGCTTCCCTTATAAAGATTTGTACGTATTGCGACCCCAATAAACCCTCATCCCCTTCAAATGCTCCACTCAGGGGATGACGATTAAAGTAACGTAAAGTGCAGGCAGATCGTCCGAGGATTATCTTGTATCGTAGACCATTCAGAGAGGATATTATAAACCTGTGGCTCAGGAATTAAGAGGGAAATCGAGGTCATAAAGAGAACCATTTAATTTTATTTGAACATCCTTAAACCTTTTAAAAGTCGCTTATTTGATTTCGCTTTTTTCATTAATTATTACAAATTGCAGAGTAATAGTACCTACATACATAGGATAGGTTACCTCTTACCTCTTAAACATTTCTACGGAAAGTTTTTGCCGTTTATTTTTGTTATAGTGTCCTTATAAACAAACCTCTATCATGATTCATGTTCATTTTCAAATGAAAGCTTAAACTTTACTTTAAGCTTATCTTTATTAATAATTACCAAAAGTTCCAATACGTTTTTTATCAATAACTTGTATATATATCCATTGACTTTTAGATTGGCACAACACATTCTGTAGAAAATGGTTCACTTTGCCAACGTGACCCCTGTTTCAGAAAAGGTCAGCAAAAGTTGCAGGATGTATGTTCATTTGAGGTTTAGTTTTAATTTGTAAGTACTCATGCAGAATTTGTAAGCGCAAACTTACGCATGCCTGTTTGCGGGCATGCATTTAATCTGAATTTTAAATGTTAATATTATATATTTTGTATTGTTTGTGTATTAACACTGTGAAAATTCATATTGTTTAATTTTATAATTTTTTGATTAATTAAAAACACTGTTTATTTTCACGGATAAATTTATTCAATAAGATTAAAATCTTTATACAAATTACTAACGTTTTCGACCTAGAAGGTCATCATCATGATGACCTTCTAGGTCGAAAACGTTAGTAATTTGTTTAAAGATTTTAATCTTATTGAATAAATTTATCCGTGAAAATAAACAGTGTTTTTAATTAATATTATATCTTTGCAACTTAGATTATAGACTATATAGACGTCCTGCAAAGGTCTATTATGTATTTTCAAGTGCATATTTTGACGAAAGATTTTAGCCCTTAATGTTTTACAAGATAAAAAAAATAACGACTTTGTTTTGATTACGGGGAGTACCTACATATGAAATTCTGGTTTCGCAAACAATACGCTTTTATCTTTAGGTGGGATTGTTTAACAACTGATCGTGGAATATAGTATATAATCGTTTTTATTGTTTATATTTTAATATGTATGATTACCAAGTTAATGCCCCTACAATACACTGAAATGTCTTGTTTGTCAAGTGTGTAATGGGGATCGATAATTTTCCCAGGCATTTTTGAGATCTGGAACCCGGAAGAAAAACCTTGATCTCAACATATTAAATGTCCATTAGAAACCAAAGAATTCAATTAACGTAGAAATAAAAACTAATTGAGGATTGCATTGGATTTTTCCTTCACATAATTAAAGATCGCCTTCTTGAGAACTTAATACAACACATAAGGCATTATTATTGCCATCACCACCCCATAAAGGCGAAAGGCATTTCTAAATTGTTCTCCGCGGAACATTTTTATCACGTACAATTTTTCATTAGTGGAATACAAAAAGCTTGATGGCTTCCCTGTTTTATTAAATGCCTAAGGAAGTTTATTATAAAGAAGAAAACGCGCCGGGTGAAAAAATAAAGCTGAGAAAATTGCCTCGCTTTTTTTACTTTTTACCTTTTTGTACGGCGTAATGCGAATTCGCCCACCTTTTTAATTCCTTTATTTATCTTTGATTTTTTACGGTTGGTGGGAAATTTTCTTCTTTTTTTTAAATGGAGTCTGTGACTCCTAAGAAGGTGCTGCGGATTTTTCGGTTCAGTTGAGTTACTACCTACGTGCGCGTGGACGCAAACGCAACCAAGCTACGCATATAGTG
Organism: Agapetus fuscipes; assembly: GCA_951799405.1. Taxonomy (NCBI): domain Eukaryota; kingdom Metazoa; phylum Arthropoda; class Insecta; order Trichoptera; family Glossosomatidae; genus Agapetus; species Agapetus fuscipes. The sequence continues at coordinate 24,297,686 of OX637333.1, forward strand.
CAACTTTTTGCTGCGTTATCCTCAGAGGGTTTCGCATGTGTCGAGTTGGACCTATTTATTTTTACATTTACCTTGGAGGCCGGCCTTACGCCAACCACTTCAGTTGAAGTGGGTATTTTCCAGCTCCCGACCCTTCAAAAGCTGGGTACTCATTTCTTGTGAAGGCTGAGTAAATCATGCCGGTATTTTATTTTGGGGTTTGAAATACGTACCGAAACGGGAAATCATTTCTGACACCCTCGGTTCGGTCGATAGCTCAGTTGGTAGAGTGTTTGCATTCCATGCCGTGAGCTCGGGTTCGAATCCCACCGAGGCGAGGGTGTCAGCCTTCACAAGAAATGAGTACAACCCCCTCGGGAGCTGGGAAACCCTCACATCAACTGAAGTGGTTGGCGTAAGGCCGGCCCTTACCTGTAAAAATAAATAGGTTCAACCCTTCAGGGATAACGCGGCAAGAAGTTACACTAAATGTGCAGCTTAGTTGCGTTTTTTTTTGGTGGCATTCAAACCCGAGCTCACGGTATGGAATGCAAGCACTCTCCCAACTGAGCCTTCGACTGGACTGGTTTGCCAGTTGATCTTGAAGCAAATGTCTTCGGAATTTTTTCATCGTCATTTTTTCTTCCGATGAAACTATAAATCTGAATAACACTGCTATATTAGATAGGTGTCTAGAAATTTCAAAGCACCAGAGGATGAGGTACCTACAGGGTGACGCCCGGCGTCTTAAAATGTCTTCTGGTGATTTAAGTGCCGCCATCCATCCCTGTCGGCAGTCTAATTAAAGTAATGCCAAACCCCTGATTTAACTTTTGTTTACTTACAACTTTGTAGTAGGTACGAGAGATTTACTAAGCACCATACAGTGCATAGGTACCTTATAGTATACCTATGTACATATACACATCTTCTATTCTTATTGCAGTACCTAGACAAATAAAACATTTATCCTTCCTTCCTTGACTTATAGGTTGGTATGCGGCTGACCACCTATGCTCTAATTTCACCGCTGTTACAGGGAAGGACGGCAAGAGTTGCAGGGTGTATGTCCATTTGAGATTTGGTTTTTACGTTATAGGCTCACATGAGGCATGTGCAAGCGCGAACTTATACATGTCTGGTTGTGAGAATGCATGTAATGTGAATCTCCAATGTAACATATCTTTGCAACTTAGATTAGATTAGATTAGATTAGATCCAACTTTAAAGGCGGGTAGGTAGTTCCTTGACTTATAGGTTGGTATGCGGCTGACCACCCATGCTGTAAAAATGGTTCACTTTGCCAATGTCACCCCTGTCTCAGGGAAGGACGGCAAGAGTTGCAGGGTGTATGTCCATTTGAGATTTGGTTTTTATGTTGTAGGTTCACATGAGGCATGTGCAAGCGCGAACTTGTACATGTCTGGTTGTGAGAATGCATGTAATGTGAATCTCCAATGTAACATATCTTTGCAACTTAGATTAGATTAGATTAGATCCAACTTAAAAGGTAGGTAGGTACTGATTCACTGATCTGAAAAATGGCGGATAAAACATTTCATTACGAGTAACTTCTCCATAGTCCGTGAACTACTTATTATTAAGAAATACTCATTAGAAACTTCTAAGCTACAGGATTTTCACATTTTAGTAGAGTTTTTTCTCGTAGAAAGAAAGAAAAAATATGCATTTATCTGCGAAACTCATGTTAGCTTGATATATCACTTATTCAGTTTAACCTTTAAGCATCGATGTAAATAAATAATATTTTATTTATAACAATGCCTTGAAGGTATCAATTAGTAGAATGCTCACACTATCTAAATTTAAGTTGCCAAGATATGTATCATTTGAGATTCATATTAAATTCATTCCCACAAGCAGACAGTTTGCGCTAACACAGTTTGCGCTAACACAGTTTGCGCTAACACAGTTTGCGCTAACAAATGCCGCATGTGGACCTATAACATAAAAACCCAATCTCAAATGAACATAAGCCTTGCAATTCTTGCCGACCTTCCTTGAAACAGTGGTGACATTGGCAAAGTGAACATTTTTTTACAGTATGGGTGGTCAGCCTCATACCCACCTATAAGTCAAGGAATACTATCATCTCTCAATACCGGTCAATATTTTTTTTACAAGAATTACCTACAAAAACTAAATTGTTCAGGAGAGCAGTTTAAAGTTTGAGATTGCAGAAAAATGACATAATTTTTTTTTATCATATCGTTAAAATCAAAACAGTTCTAAAATAAAAAAAAAAGGCATTTATTGGCATTCCTGTTAATGTACCTAGTTTTATGATTTGTTATGTCACTAGCGCCTTTAGGACAATAAAGGCCATAATATTGTCAGTTACACCAAAACCATACCTACTTCAAAAACGCAGTTGTTTGCTTGGGCATAAACAACAATAAAAAAATCATCGTATTGCTATTGGAGAAATTTTAAGTAAAATAGCATTCATAACTCATTTTTAACCAAAATGTCGCTTACATCCTTTTAAACGTCGATATATCTACATACACAAACTAAACCTACATATCCAAAATAAAATATTTTGTAAATGAGTCAAAGTTGTTTTGAGTAAATATTAAAAAATAATAATATTTTTAGATTTTACTTTGTCTATTCGCCGCTAGATGCTACTATTCTCATTTGTTGTACTCTCATTCGTGGTCATCATCAGGTGATACGAAGTAGTCGAAAACGTTTGTGTCCTTTATATAAATAATAAAAAAAGTGAAAATAAAACAGATTTTACAGACTAAATAAAGATGAATTTTCACAGTGTTAATGCACCAACCATCCAAAAGTTTTATTTTTATTTTGTTAGCTGGCAGCACTAAAAGCAGGTTAGCTATTTACAAAATTTAAAAAACATGTTTTGAAATTTCGCGCCTGTACGTGTAAATAACGTCGATTCTAAACGTGAAATATTACAAGGACAGAAATAATAGATTAAACATTTTCACAAAAGAAAATAAATGGCTTAAGAAACCAGTCTTTAAATATTGAAAGGGTTTTATTATATAAACGTAAAGGAACTTTCATCCCCCGTCTGACACTCCTAAAAAATCGATACGCACACCGAAGTATTTCGTACTGGGTAGTTTACGCAAGGGTGCTTTATTTTGTAAATATCTCAAAATGGAAGAAATCTGGAACAGCGTCTTGCACGAGCTAGCAGTGCCTGATGAAATAGCTACAAAATGGTGGCAGAGAATCGTGGAGCAATATTCGGAAGAAGGGAGAATATACCACAATATGGAAAATTGCCTGTCAGTCAAGTTTAAAATCTACGATGAGCTCGTCAAGGACAATATAACAGAACATTGTGCTTTCATAATTGCCGTGTTTTTTCAGCATTTTGAATATGATTCAAAGGTGTATGGTGGCTGTATAGATAAAAACATTCAGCATGTCAAGGAATTCTTCAAGGATGCTGGCATTGAACATGTAGGTTATGTTTGTTAATTTTCTTAACAAGTCTAAATTTCTATAGAAATCTGTCAATTTTACTCGATCTTCAACATGGTTTTTAATCTTAAGTAGGTAAATAAGTACCTACCTACATCGTTATAATAAGGTTATTATTTGAAAAGGTCCTCTTCACATTATTTTCTGTACCCCATGTTAAATAATTTCTAGTAGGTACCTATGCATGTACCTACACATGGGCGTAACTAGGAAGGGGCAGCTGCCGCCCCCTGGAAGAGAAAAATTAACCTAAATAATCCAAATCTGACCATTTTTCGATCATGGCTTGCCCTGCCTTAGAGATGTGCCACACATGTCGAAATCTTGCAATTTAAATAATATAATTATTAAATGTTTAAGTAGGTACTTAATTAGAAAGAATAAATTGCAAAGATGTATCAAATTTAAGATTCATATTAAATTCATTCGCATACGCAGACACCTATTACCTCGCGCTTACATATGCCGCATGTGAACTTACAACATAAAAACCCAATCTCAAATGAGCATAAGCCCTGTAACTCTTACTGACCTTCCCTGAAACAGGTGACATAGACAGAGTGAACCATTTATTTTACAGTATGAGTGGTCAGCCTCACACCAACATATAAATCAAGAAACACAAAAAAATAATTGCATTTAACTAAATATAGCAAACAATCAAAGTAAAATAATAAAAATAAAATGTACCCACAGAATATCTACAAAAATGAGAATTCAAAATTTTAAAGCTTTAACTTCTTAACTTTCAAATAAAAAATAAAAACATTTTAAGCACTTACGGGTATGACGTCCAAGGGAAGTGCTAGTGGAATTGGTGAACATGGGGGTAGATTGGGTTAAACCGCTCACCTGAGTCGTCCATATAATATAAGTGCACCTTTAATCAAATCTACCGTGGCCCATTTCCAGGAAGGTCTGATAGCCTCAGTGGTAGGTCTGCTGGGAGCGTGTCCTGGATGTGAAGGCACCGGCGCTTACTTCCAGGACTTGGAGCTTGCGGTGCTGGGTTCTCCTCCAGAGGAATACCAGCAGTACATCCAGCGAGTGGAAGAGGAATGCTCACACACACCTCAACATCTATATCGGAGTCTTCGACTCAAGGTATGTGATGTAGGTATATTTAAACAATGACAGTTTTATCGGTGTTTTGGCCGAGGGGGTAGAGAGGCATGTTCGACTAGCGTATTTGGAACAGAATAACGTTGGTTCGAATCTGCGTCTGGCCCACTTGACCATAACTTCGACCCTGGTCCAACATATGCAATTGCATGCACACAAGCTTATGCTTTCGCATGAAAACAACTGGCCAGGCAAAATAGGTTGGTGAATTGTATTCCTTTCCACAAATCTATTAAAAAATAAATCTGAAAGTTTTCAATAATCGACCCGCAGAGTTGTGAGCAAAGCTGTGTCTCCTCTTTTCATGACAAAAAGCAGTGTATGGGTCCCAAGTTTTTTGAAGCTAATTTTTATTGTAAAAAATTTAAATTAAGTGTTTTTTTATATGATTTTTTTTTTAAATGAAGCTATAGGTACAATGTTTTCACTGAAAAATTTCACAAATAATTTTAATTGTAATTTACTGACTTAAAATTATTGAAAATATGTCACTAAATAGAAAAAATATTAATTACTTTAATGTTACTAATATCACAGTGTATTCAAAAAAGATTTCAAATTTAGTAATTTAATAAAACAAAACATGCATGTATGTTTCTAAACCGTAAGGCGGGAAAAACAAAAACGCTCGTAATGAATGCACAAGAAAAGTGTGATGTCAAACAGCCGGGTTTCTAGGGAAAAAGGCAAAATTTTGTTATCGGTTGCTACGCACCATTGACGTTTACCTGCTGAGATTTTTTTTTTAAAATGACTGGTTTCATTTTATTTTCAGATCCTGCAGACCCTTCTACTCATTCCAAGAATTTATAACACCAACATCTTCTATGAAAAATATGAAGCCATCGCAAAGGACAACATTGAACACGAAATCGAGACAATGCTCCAGTAGTAAATCCTTTCATTAAAATTATGTTTTAGTCAAAAATAATCTGTGTTATATGTTTAAGAAGATACAGGAGCAGCGTCACTTGGAAAGAGTTAAACCTGAATCTTGTCACAAACCGAAACTGGATTGTGTGAAAATGCACTTACAGTCTCAAGATTTGTTTGTTGAGCGCTGTTTTTCGCACACAGCAAATGATTTGTTACACTGCGCAGAATCAAATTCAATCATTATCTCAAAAATCGTAAATTTTGGAGATGACGGCGTTTGCAGTTATACGACTCATTTAATGCATGCCCACAAGCAGGCACATGTAAGTTCGTACTTACACATGAGTTCATTCAAAAATTATTATAATGCAAGTAGATGGTTATTGAGTAACAAAACATTTGGATGGAAATGTGTTTTTTGGCAAGTTTTTCATTTCATTCATTGGTGAAATACACAACATGTAAAGTGCCTATTCCAAAACAGCCATATAAAAAGACTAATTACAAGTAAAATCCAAGTGATGCTTGTAACTTGTTAATTGTAGACTTCAAGTCAGAATATTTTTGTTGTAATTACTAAATTTCAATAACAAATTTAATGTTAAATTAATGTTCTTATTGTCCATTTTGTTTTATTGTGTAGTCCTTTCAGGGAAGGCGCAATCTTATGAAAATAATATTACTTTAAAGCTAAAAAAATATGCTTTAACTGTCTTCTAGCTGATGTCTTGTCAATGTGTATGATATTTTATAAAATAGATAATTACTTATAAACATTTCTTAATTGTGTATTTATTTCATCCCTTGAAGAAGCCTCAAAAATTTATAGAGTTTAAAAATCTGATGAGTCAATTGTCATTTTTCATTGGCGCTGTTTTGCAATATTTTCACCTCAAGGGCACGGAAAAAAATTTGGTAAACAGATTGGTCTTGAAACATCTCTTGAAGTGACTGCTGTCAACAATCTTTCGAACCACAGGTAACAGTCGGTCCTATGCCCTTGAAGCTGCTACTGCAAAAGCACGCTCACCAAACCCTTTTGCAGCCTTTCGCAAAGGCTTATTGACCAATGTTTTGGCTCCGATTTCCACAGAGCACAAAGTCAGATATCTGCTATTCAGACAAGTTTGCTTGATGACTTTCACGAGGTATAGCGGTGTCCTCTCATGTTTTTTATTTTACAAATATTTTGTACCCAGCTGCGGTTATCATGTGGCAAGGCTCCATATATTGTATCAAGACATAAATTGTCGTGGACACACAATGCATGATTGTGTATTTAGATGAAATAAAAACTGTAGAAGAGCACCTACTCCAGTGTAACTCTTGCCAAATTCAATGAACGAAGTTAACTGATTTCTACAGTACAACAGGTCAACTTCAGAGAAAATATTAAATGATTTAAACATGGTCGGGGCCAAAAGACTGAAATGAGATTGTGTCCTTACTCTGCCATGTAGATAACCTAATAGCAATTTCTTTGTCGCTAAGAACTTTGGAGGGCTTGACTCTGGCCAACATGTGTACACGCAGTATTCTTCAGTTCTTCGGACACGTTGTCCGTGGCAATGAGGATAGCCTGGAACGACTGGTTGTGATCGGTAACTTGGAGGGGAAGAGAGGAAGAGGTAGATCCCCCACACGATGGACCGATCAAGTGAAGACAGCAGCAGGCACCTCGGTAGTTGGAGCGTTGCGGGCAGCGCAGTCGAGGGAGAGCTGGAGAAGATTGGTTGCTTCCACAAGGGTCACAACCCTCAGTAATGAGGAATAGGATTAAGAAGAGAAGAACTAGAAAAAAGTGTCGTCTCCTAATCGAGAGAAATTTGGAATGCTGGCAACTCAGCTATTGAAAAGCAGAGGCAAATTTGTAACATGGTAGTTTTTGAGTAGTTCCAAAAAAATTAAAACATTTTTTCAGTCTAATTTATTTTATTTTTCACTTACGTATATAAATAATATGCATATAAAACAACATTAGTACTATTCTTAATGTAATAATAATCCATTGGAGTATGTAAACTTAAAGGAAGGTAATTTTAATAATTTCATCGGAGAGAACTGCAAAGTTAGGAAGACGTAGCAGGATCCGAATCTGTAATCAGAACAAAAATTATAAACAAACTGATAAAACCCATTTTGGTAAACTCTTTCTCACAATGTTGCTGAAGAACTCTTGATATTTTCAATCTGCTTTGAGGCTGTGAAGTCATATGATGAAATGCAATCAACGGGCTTCTTTCTTCATGGTATATTCAGTGCATTCTTCCAAGTTCATTTACACTCGATGACTCAGTTCGGATATTGTCAATATTGCTTGAATATTCTTGAGGCAGCTGCATTTAGAATGTTTGGTGAATATAATGCAAGCGATCAATTGTCTGATTTAGAATTTTTTGTAACATCTTGTATGAGGTTATCATTAAAGCTGCAAAACTTTGGCACTACCAGTTCTTTACAACACATGTGACGTTCGAAAATTAAAATTATTTTGTTAACCTGGTAATCAATTTTCAATGAGTGACATAAAAACAAAGTCTCCATTACAAACTTCTCATCTTATGTAATTAAACATAAGGTTGAAGGTTTTCCCTGACATAAAAATAGCATTAGCTGAAGTGTACAATTTTTAACAAGTTGAGAGGTCAACACTATGGCAACCCACTAGGAATGGACCAATGTCATCCGAATTATAATAATTCACCGCAATAAACCTCATGGAAAGGTAAAATAAAAACTGTCTTACCAGTCTACGTACTAATCTTGGTTCCCGACGAGATCTTGATATCGGGCCATGGTCAACTTCTTGACACACCCCCTGTAGGTCTCTCCAGGCCCCGCTGTGTAGATACCTCTCTTCTGCGTCCCCAGCCCCCCACTGGTGGCCTCCACGGGCCCCACCCTGCCCTGCCCCGCCTTCCCCAGACCCTGCCCGCTGCTCCATCCCATCTTTTTCAACAAACGATTACCCACATTGTCTTCTCCGATTTCCCGCGGCAGACTTGAAACAGGAGCTGCATAATTAAATTGTTTCTTGGCTGGAACAGGGGGCTGATCATCCTCTCCGTATTTGGAACGCCTTTCAGCAGCACGATCTCGGTAAGACTCGCTTGTATTTTGAACTACTTTAGAGTTAACTTTGGGATTGGCTACTCTATATTTACTCAAATTCTCTTTGTGCAAATCTGACATAACCTGATGCTTGGACAAGACTTCCTTTGAAGGAAATTGTCTTTTACAAAGCAAGCATATAAGTTTGTTCCAATCTATTATTCCTTCATCTTCATCGCCTTCACTTTCACTCCCGTCTCCATATGATACTAAAGTAGCAACTGGAGGAGGTGCTTTCGGTACACTGGCAGCTGAGGTGCGATTTTCTAAGACAGAGAAGCCAATGTCAGCGGAGCCAGACGATGCAGCTACTGAAGCTGCAGCTTCTGCCGCCATCGCTTCTGCTTTTGCTGTCATTTCCTTCTTCTGATTCATGGACTTGGCCCAGCGTGCCATATCTTTTGCAATCTGCTTTGCTTCTTTATTCTTATCAACCTTCCTTATTTTATTGTCTCCTGCTGAGGCTGCATTGGGTGTTGGGGGTGGGACCATTGCAGACGGTGCTTGGGCAGGAGGTGCAGGCGCGGGCACTGCAGCCGCTGTGGGGTCCACAGTTGCTCCTGCAGCTGGCACAAGACAATATTGCATCGTCGTAGAGTTGTAGTACATAAACTGCTGGATCTGATTATTAAAATAGTACTGAGATTGAGGATCAAAGTAAAGCCCAGTAGTGGAGTCATAGTAATAACCTGACGATTGATCGTAGAGATAAGAAGTAACATCTGGCACGGGAAACAAGCGGTTCTCAAATCCAGTGATTACTCCATTCGGCGCAGGTGTGGCAGCAACAGCCTGGGACACTGTTTTAGCCTGCTGCAACTGACTGATGGCTGACTGGGCCACAGCAGCAGCTGCATTCACTTTATCTGATTCGGTGGTGGGGGAAGTGAGCTGATTGGTGTAATATGTGGTGTAGTATTGCATGTAGTGTGCAGTCTCCTGGGGTGTGGTGGCATACATGGCAGCACTGTAAGCAGCCAGCTGGGGGACATCAGCTAGTGTGTAAGCTTGGTTGAGGGGAATGGGAGGTCGGGGAGTATTGGTTGTTCTGAGGGAACCGTACCTCGGTCCGGCAGGAAAGCGCGATGCCCCTGGGGGGCCCCGAGAGGGGAACTTTCCCACGCGGTAACTTGGAAGGCGAGGCCTTTTGCAACTCGACAGTGCACAAAAAGACCTAGAAATATAATTGACAAAGCCACACTCGCAGAACCAAGCTGATGCCCTGGAATCGTTCTCTCCATCACTTTTATTCCAACGATATCTATCTGATTCACTTCTAGAATCTTTTTTCCTATCATAGCCTTTGCTTTGGTCTTCATTATTTTTCCATCTATGATGTTCCTCTTCAGTATTATATGGTTGGTTCTGATCCCATTTGGAATGCCTTTTATCTTCACCCCAGTTGCCTCTATCATTTGACCTCATTTCCCTGAAATAGCTCCCGGGTGGTCCATCATCTTCACTCTTACGTCTATCTCTGGCAGATTCATCATCATCCCAGGCCTGACTATTCTCCTCCCTCTCATGAGCCTTTTCCCCATCTTGATCCGTTCTCCCTGTGTTTTCAGAGACCCTATCTTCATGCCTACTTTTAGAGCTGCTGCCGGGTGGTCCATCATCTTCCCATATCTGGCTATTCCCTCGGTCCTCGTGCCTACTTTTGATATCCCAACCACGAGATCCGTCTTCCCTTTTACTTTCTCCTCTGGACCGACTCCTTTCATGTTGATTTTCTCTTCCTGAAAATCTTTCCCTTTCGTGTTTCCGCCAGTCATCCTGAGCTGCTTCTGTATCATCAATTTCAGCATCATCAAACCGGCTTTTCTTGTGAAAACCTGATGATCTTTCACCATCTTTTCTTCTCCTATCATGCTCGACGTCAAAATAATCTTTTTGATGATTCTTCGTGTTATATTTTTTCTCTTCACTCTCGCTTTCGGAGCTTTCTAAAACGTAGTCTGACTTTTTATGCGCCCTGTTTTTTCCAGCAAAATGGTATGATCTCTCTTCGGAACGCCGCCTTCCCTCAGGATCGAAGTCATCTTTCCCCGAGGCGTTCCCAAATCTCTCATCTCTTTCGTCATTTCTCCACACATTAAAATGTCGCTCATTTCTCTGACGAGCGTCCGATTCTTCAAGGTTCCTGCCCTTAAAGTCCATGGTGCGTCAAAGCAGATTGCTCGGCGCCTGTAAAAATGTAATAACATAGCGATTGAAACAACAAAGAAAATGAAATGGATGGATATTCTCGACCGCTGCATCAGAAATAGTTCGCTGAAGGGGGGCATGTTCTTTCTCTGTGACAACCACTGCAACCTGCAATAATATGTACAAAAACACATCTCAGAGACTCCTGAGAAAATGGTGCACATTAAATCAACGTCTTTTATTTACCTATATCTGCAAATAAACACTATTGAAAACGTAATGAGTCCATGTATGGAAGAAACAATGGGAAGAAATCAAGATCTAGCACAACGCGAACACGGTTGAATACGGGCTGAGACGAGACGCCATTTTAATTCATTTTTCATAATATTATTTCTATCGATTAGGTATGGTCTAGTTTCACCAAAAATACCTAGTATTTTTTTAATCCAGTTAAATATTTTCTTTATGTTGTTATAGATAGTTTTTTGTTATAATAGAATAATATAGGTACCTATTTTTTTTCATTGAGTAATTTTGGATGATTATTATATTTTCAAAGCTCGTTGCAATATTAGCTGTTTTTTAAATGAAGAAGAATACGTCAATGTTTGCAAGTTATGTCAAAATAGACAGTAAAAGTGTTGGAATACTTGAATTTATAGTTTTATTTTAGATATGCAAATAATATCGAGGTATATCGCATCGAACAGATGCTACAGAACATGCAAGCAAATACTGAGTTTATCAAAACCCGTAGCGTCTCGAACAAATAATGAATCCTCATCAAATAATTGCCTAACCTCAAAAATGTACAACAATAATAATTTCAAATACACGGCGCGCTACTTCAGCAATGAAGCCCCGCCGAGCGAAGATGAGCGAAAGGGATTTCCCAGCCTGATGGATTTCCCGATAATAGTGTGGCCATCGCTATGGCTTTCCTTCAAAAATTTCATATTTGCTAATTTTATAATAAGGCCGTATCTGGACAGAGAATTCAACATTCAAGATTTTATGGATGCATCAAAGCAAGCAGTTTATGTATGAAACATTTTATTTATCATGCTGAAAAGGTATCGAATCTTTAAATGATGAAAATGTATAGGTACAATATTTTAGCTTCATACAGCTCAGTAGGTAGAATATTTGCGTAGTAAACAGTTGCTGGGGTTCGATCCCGCTTCGGATATCGGACAGGATTTCTGGTTTTGGTGTTAACTTCAAGTCAAAATCATACTGCTAGCAAGGTATACTTAGCCTTCACAAGAAATGAGAACCTGCTTCCTCAGGAACAGAGAAACACACATTTCAATTTAAGTGGTTGCCTCCCTTTGCCTGTGGAAATAAACAGGTTCCACTTGCGACCCATTTGGAAGAGAATGCAGCAAGAAGTTACACTACATGTTCAGCATAGTGGTATTTTATAGAACTTACATTTTTTATGTAAGTAAGTACCTTGGAACAAACGAGTTATTCAATATAAATGTGTCAAAAAATATTAACTCTTGAAATCTTGTTAAAATTGTGTAACGGTGTAAAATAAGTGCAAGGATCTTTTTAATGACAATATGATAAAAAGTTGCATTATATGTGCAGTTAATCTGCATCTTTTACATTGTCACCCTGAGTATAAAACATACAAATAAAAGGAGTTGGTGTTAACAATTAACAATTTATGAGAGTAGTCTTGACGAGCCTAACATACTTACAATATTTTGATTTTTTTTTTTTTTGTTTCAGGTAATATCCAACACTTTGAGCCAAGGAGACTTTAAAACCCTGAAAGAGTTAGTTTCTCCGGAGGCGTTTGATCAACTCAAAGTATCTGTTGGCAAGATGTCAGTCGCAGAAAGGGAAGAATTGACATTTGAAAAAAAAGACATCTATTTTACGTTTGCCTACCAAGTAATAATACTATCTTTATTGTGTCACAACTTTTTTTGCCCATGTCAAATGTGCAAATTCCCAAGTTTCCAAATCCAATGCGTTTTTTTGTGAATATAATTTCAGATAGGCGTCATGTTTGACGAGAGTGACAATAGATGGGTGGAGATCACAATGGTGTACCACGGCATGCGAGGCTTACAGCAACTGAAAGATTCAGATGAAGCTCCTCCCATGTCTCTGGGGTAATGTATATTTTAGTTATCATTTGTAATTTTGGGCTGACGTCAAAATGCTATGGTCACTTAACCCTTCAATTACGTGTGATACGTATATGCGTCAATTATAAACTTGCATACAGGGCGGCTGTCAATCATAGACGACATCAAACTTTGAACCTAACTCTGACATCTGTGTTCAAGAATTCAAAAGTCTGCAAGTGGAAATATGTGCTCAACCTTTGTGATTTTTGTTTTGTTCTTGAATAACTAATCTATGTGACTGTTTACGTGGTTTGAAGTGTCATCAATCAATTAAGGTAGGAAATCAATAAATGATTAAAAAAATGTGCTAGGAAAAGTATCCAGCACTAGGGTTATTCATATAGCCAGAATATTCTGAAGCGAAAAGGTTAATAGTGCACAATGAAGAGCCTTAGCAAGTAAACTTGGAATGACTCTACATCACCATCTTACCCAATACATCTTAACTTCCACCACAATATAAAAAAAAAATTGAATGATTAGTTAATTTAACTCTTTCCATAAAGGCAACAAGGCAAGAACTTGGACTGTGTGAAGTAGACCGAGGAAGGAACAGATAGACCAAATAGGTGAGATTGCGAAAGAATGGAACCTGCAGAGTGAGAATAAGAGAAGAGTATATATCGCACGTTTAATAATAAAGAGCAATAACTCAAAAAACATGAATGTTGGTGAATCACGTTTGAAGTTTAGATAACCAGTACAACTTGTATGGGATGAAAAAGGCGACCGATGTTTTATCTCGGTCATATTCGTCCAAATTGAACGGCTGTCGCATTCTACCTATTCTTCTCGCATTGTTCTTGCGTTTTATAACAAAATCTCGATTTTCCCAATTTTCGAGTTATTTCTCTTTATTATTAAACGTGCGATATGAAGAAAGAGATGAATGTTGAAGAGATGAAAGAGGTATGCAGGGACAGAAAAAAGTGGCGACACATCTGCGGAGGTACCGGCCACCTCTAGAGAATGGCAGCAGGATACAATAATAGTAACAGCGCCTTTTTACCAATTTTTAATAACTTAGTATGTTAGTGGTTTTTACTCATCCTTTAGATGCTAATGAATTCATGTATGTTTTCAGGTTCCAGTCTGCTTCCCAAGATAAATTATTTGTGTGCAACTACCGCTTCATAAGAGATTACACCAAGTCTAAGGCTGAAAACTCCAGCTGGATTGTCAACATAGTCAACCACTTCAAACCTGTAGACTTTGCCAAAATGCGAAACATGTGAATCATTCACCATCTAAATTACAAACCTTCCTTCTCCTTCTTTTCAAGATACTTTCTCAAGATTTTTGTAGAAGATGGTAATAGTCTAAGAGCTAGACGTATGAAACCTTACCTCATCGACTACCAGGCAGAGACATGGTCAGGCTGGTAGTTTGCATCGAGTACATGATTTTTTCACAGATCTGCCTTTTCCTATCCTGGAGCGTTTTGGATGCGGCCTCTTCAAAGAGGCCCAAAAAATGGTGCAAACTACCTCATCGACTACCAGGCAGAGACTAGTAAAAACTAATGCTCCATATTAATTACCTGCTTTTTGCATAAAAAAAAATATTCCAAACCTGGAGCATTTTGAATGCGGTCATTTTTTTGTAAATTATAAAAAACGATCTTTCGAAGTTAGTTGTATGAGCCATGGAGATAAAGTAAAAAAATATTATACTACATACATTACTTGTAATAAGAGGATAAACATACTACAAATTTGTATTTCCAACCCTTCTTGTTCAGGAGAAAAAGGGGTAAAATGTTATTTTTTACAATATATTTTATAACTCAAAAACAAAATAAAAAATATGATATTTTTGTACGTCAAATATAAGAGCATAAATTTTTATACAATAATGACCTCTTACATACTCTTGCTATCTGCTGTAGTTTCAGAGCATTTTCCAAAAAACTTTACGGCAGTTCCCGTTTTTGGTTCAAAATTCGGTTTGAACGCCTTAGTATTTTATTTTAAAAATTTATAAAAAATACCATCACCTAGAAGATTAAATTTCCTTTAAAATTATATGAATATTTACTATTTTATTGTGAAAGGATTGTATGTTATAGCGGTTTAACTTTTGTAACGTATTTTGATGGTTGTATATAAGTACCTACCTATCTAGCACGAGTATCTGCGTAATATTATGATGATTTCATATTATCATCATAATATCACGCAAAATATATTACCACAAGATTAACCGCTATTCTGTTCAAACCTTTCACGATAAAATAGTTCATATCCATACAGTTTTACAGGCAATTTAATCTTCTAGGGGATGGTATTTTTTATATATTTTTACAATCAAACACTAAGGCGTTCAAACCGGATTTTGACCAAAAAACGGGAAACGTCGTAACGGTTTTTGGGAAAATATTTCACTTCAAAACTTATTTTCTCTGAAACTATAGCAGATAGCAAGAATATGTAAGAGGTCATTATTGTATAAAAATTTATGTTGCTATATTTGACGTACAAAAATATCATATTTTCAATTTTGTTTTTGAGTTATAAAATATATTGTAAAAAATAACATTTTACCCCTTTTTCTCCTGAACAAGAAGGGTTGGAAATACAAATTTGTAGTATGTTTATCCTCTTATTACAAGTAATGTATGTAGTATAATATTTTTTTACTTTATCTCCATGGCTCATACAACTAACTTCAAAAGGTCGTTTTTTATAATTTACAAAAAAATGGCCGCATTCAAAATGCTCCAGGTTTAGAACATTAATTTTTATGCTAAAAGCAGGTAATTAATGTGGAGCATTATCTCTTACTAGTCTCTGCCTGGTAGAAATGAGGTAAGGTTTCGTGCGGCCGGCTCTTACACTATAATGTTTTTTATTCAGAATTGCTTCAATGAAGAAAAAAAATGTAGTTTCATATATGAAAGAATTTTCCATGTACATTCATTGCATAGTCAGTTCATACTGTGTTTATCATATAAACTGTCATTTAAAGACATCAAAGCCATGGAGTAAATCATCTAAAGACTAGGCGAATTTTGCATATAAAAAAAGATCCTTCGGTCATTATGGATTCAAAATCTGTGTTGATGGATATCAAACATCGTTAACCCCTGGAGCGCCAGCGATTTTCTGCCTAATTCAGACACCCAACTCGTGGTTTTTTATATTATATATCTCCAAAGATACAAAATATATCTCCTGTGGGTTTTTTTATATCAAAAAACAATGAAATAAAGTTTTTTTAGTGCCTACCAAAAAAAAAAAACTTATGTGAAATTATTGTTATGCTCCATCATAATTTAGATTACGGAAAAAAGATCGAGATTCTAAAAATAGAAATACCGCATTAGTATGCGTAGGCACGAAATCCCAATACATCGCAAAAAATAGAAGTAAACTTCTTATTTACACAAAACCAAAATTTGAGTGTGTTAGTGTTCTTATGTCAACAAATTGTGGAATTCGGCTTTTTCAACAGTCAGTTTTTAACCTTTACCACCCTAAGTATCTAAAAATTACACATGGTCCGAAGTGGGGTACCGGAGGACCCCAGCTACTTTTCATACAAAATAATCATAAGGCAGAGAGCCCGCCAGACGTGCGTTTCGCTCCGCATACGCCGTGGGAATGACGCAAATAGGACAAACTCAACCAGTGTTTCCTAAACGGTGGAAGAGAATTTAAAATAAACATTTTTATAATAATTTTTATTTCATTTTCAATTGTATAATAGTGAAATATGCAACATACGAAATTAAAAAAAACATAAATAAAGTTAAAATCCAAAAAAACATAAATACAATTTTTCAAGTTATGTACAATAGTGTTGAGAAATATCAAGCGAAGGCATCTTTTTTATCTGGGCGTAGTTTATATCTGCAACAAATTAACGAATGGTTTGTTATTTATTTAAATACTCTAAATCTAAATCTAAGATGCAAATATACCTATATTAAAATTTACAATCCACATCTTATACACCCACAAAAGTAAACATACGTAAGATTTTCTTGCATACAAATACAATTTCAAATGTGTCTACAGTAGGAAATACCGCAAATGACCGGTCCGTAGTCCAGGTGGTAACACTTCGGACTCGTAACTGGAAGGTCGTGGGTTCGAATCCCGGCGGAGCACAGAAAATATACCATTTATATTTTCAAATTTGCTCTTCGCTAGGTTGAAAACTTCATAAACCTTTACCAAAGACCGGTCATCAAAAGGTCCATCCAGCCTTACAACAACTGGGTCTTGCTTGAGAATTGGCGCTTTCTACATCGACGACCAAGCTCGCAGAGGGCTCCTGAGGTGTGATACACACAAAAACAGCGCTCACCAAATAAATCAGCCTAATTTTTTTTTTTTTTTTTTTAAATGAACATAAGCTCTGCAACTTTGCCGCCTTTCCTTGAAGCAGGGGTGGCATTGACATAATTGAAACATTTTTTTTACAGTATGCAGACTCAGATTCATCAGACTCAGATTCAATAATATCTCCGACTTCAGAATCACCCGAATTACACAATTCGAATTCTAAGTCACTGTCAATAACTTCGTCATCACTAAAGTCTTGCAATTTTTCTATTTCTTCATAGGTATTTTTTCTAGCCATTTTCTAGAGAGAGAAAAAAATCAAATGGTTGGCACATATCACAAAGGAAAAACAATATACCTATTCAGAAAAAAAAACAACGAACTTACCGTTCTCTTCACAAAAATATATTTATTTTATATGTGTAAAATATTATAGAACGTTTTGGGAGCCACAGGAATGACAGGACTGTTCCACTCGCTTACCCAGAAAGACGGAGTAAAGTCGTCAGCGGATAATATAGTTGACTCTCTTCCGCACAGCTGTGACGCGGTAAGCTCGCGTAAAAAAGTGAAACAAGTAGCTTATCTCTGGACCCACCACACACACAATGGCGCGCCAGCCCTTCCCGTCCCTCACATGCTCCAGCGCTCCCCCCGCGAGGGCATAATGTGACGTGTTTCTGACCACGTGATTAGTAGAGTACGCGAATATTTATCAAAAACAATTATTTGAAGACTACATGCTTTGAATACTTAAAAACAAAAAATACAGAAATGTTTCTAAGTAGCTTTACGAAGATTACAAAAAGTTTCAATTGAATTGCTCGATTAATTATTGAGTAATCAAATAAAACGTTTTTTTGGGGTATCTCATATACCCCGCTTAGGCCAGGGAAGGTTAAGGTCAACTTAAATATTATATTTTAAATACCTACAAACAAAAATTAATGCTTTGAATTTATTGGTGGATGGTACCCATTATTTGAAATACAAGAATATATTATGCAAAATCTCATTCTGATACCGACAAAAATACTAACTTTTTTTTAGTTTGTGGGCTTTACTACTTATGATATCTATCAACACATTTGTGAAAAACAATGTCAGAATTATTGTAAAGAAATCTTCTTGATGAAATTTTAAATGGGGGTATTTTCTGTTATATTCTTCCAAAACAAATGTAGTACAAAAAATATAGGGTTTTTAGAATTACCGCTTTTCCTAAAAAATACATATGATAATTGTTAAGTAAAAAGTAAAATGAATCATTTGATGAAATGGATGATTTCGGACATTGTAAATACAACTATTTATGCTTTCTAAAATTTCTTCATGAAATTATTTTTTTGTAATCATTTTCTGTTTTTACTTATTTCTTTATGTTTTTGTTATTTCTAACAGGAAAATGAAATCAAATTTCCCGAGTGTTGATTTTAAGACTGTTCTTTATTATTTGTTTAAAGTACCCATATTTATAGCTTACCAATTGTTCTATGAAATATATTGTAATATTTTTAGACAAACAAAAGACAAAAAGCAATAAAACAATATTAATATTTCACTTCTATTTATATACTCATTATCATCGTATCTCAATTGCACAAGAAACCGGGGTGGGCCTTCCACCTCGTCTTTTATTGACTGAACCACATCTTGGTTACATAGTGTAAAAATAAATTCATCGTGGAGTATTCACAAGGCACTTTTTGCACACTACAAATATTCACAAAATGCATCTATACCCCGAGTAAAAAACATTAGGTAAATTCTCCTCGCATATGTAAATAGAAAAATGTATGGAAGATAAAACAGCACCTCTAGCGAGTGATAAAGTTTTCATACTTTTTTTTTAATTACATGATGGATGGGAATTAACTCAATGCTTTATACTTGGGGTACTTGAATCGCATTATAGCGGTTTAAAACTTTTGATTTTTATCTGCATCGCCTCTAAATTTGAAGTTTTATTTTCTAGATCACTGTTGAAAGATGCGTCGCCTAAAAAAAATCAAAAACTCTTTACTTACTGCATTTTTATTTTACTTGTTTCATAGGTATTAATATTGGCTTTATACCTTTGACAGGCTGCGTTAAGAAAAAACTGTCGGCAATGTTGGACAGCAGTTCTGGAGTTTGTTCTTCACTACGCTTTGCAGATTTAAAATCTAGAAACAATAGAAAAATTGTTAATTGACACAGAGTAAAAATATAAAACTCTCATGAAATCAAAAAGACATTACAAGGTTTGATACGTGCAGCATACCACTTTTTTAACTCATTAGACAAAGCAAAAATTTGAAAATACATAAGTAGAATGGTTTTCTCCGCACACACACCTCACACGTCTATGTGATTGAATAATAAAATAATATTAGGATGATCTATTTGGTGTGCGCTGTTTTTGTGTGAATCTCATAGGAATCCGGCCCAATGATGAGGTTTATTTTGCGCCCTTTTCAATGTTCCGACCTCATTTGAATACAATGTTGCTTTTCATAAAACAATTACCTTTATGGACCATTTGAAGTGTTTTCAGAATATCTTGGTCTTTACTCAGATGCTTCAGGAGATGTGACATGTAGAAGCTGCTTTCTCCCATTCCTGAAGACGTGGAAGCAGAAAGGTTTCCTTCTTCATAAGCCTCTTCATAAGAAGAAGCGGCAAAGCTGGTTATGGTGTTACACTTCTTTGCTAAATGCTCAGCCCTCGATACTTGTGAGTATATTTCTGGATTAGCTTTCCTACAAAACTTAAACAATTAATTAACTGATTATTAATAAATAAATCACTTTTGTGTTCTTTCGGGTTTGACCATGTTCCACTTGCAGCTCCCACATCTGTCGACGTTTCGCTTTCACGAGCAGAGAGCATCTTCAAGGCGAGTTTTCAAAGCGCCGTGGCGGTTCGTTGTCTTCGCGGACGCGCGGTGGACATCACAATGTGGAAGCTGCAAGTGGAACATGGTCAAACCCGAAAGTACACAAAAGTGATTTATTTATTATTAACACCGGCCATGAAAGTGAAAGTGAAAGTTTTAAACTTTATTTAACTGATTATTGTTTACGCATCAACATCAAAATAACCAGTGAACAGAACAATGAATTAACTATGATCTAGGATTATTAACTTACTCTTCAGAGTTTGACCGGCACATATCCAATATGAGTACAAGTAAATCGGGTACATTTTGTGAGCTGGTATTTTTGATAAACCTTTCCGATACTCCGTTGTACATCTCAAGGGGGCACTCGATTCCAGTCATATAATTTATACCTTTGGATTCAAAACCATGACCGGCGTAGTAGAATAAAACTGAAATATGTTTTTTATTGAATGTAAAATATGTAATTTGTGCATGTTAAGAGGATAGTTTGTAAGAAAGCAACTCAAATGAAACAATTTGTAACTAAAAAGTAAAAGTTACAAACGTCAATGGAGTCAAAACAAAACAACAAATTTGTTTTTTTTTGCAGGTAAACACCGTAGTTCTTTGTGGACAGGATCCTTAGCAATCATTTATGAAATACTAGATACAATTCTTCTAAGCAACCGGCTAGATGACATCACAATGTTTTTTGTCTTTTTCATATTTGTATTGATTCCATACTATTATATTGATTTGCATTTTTGCGAGAGGGCTAGGGTTTAATCCCCACTAAAGCTGTCAGCTAAATGATATCCTGTTTTGGTGTTTATTTCAAACCCAAATTTAAATACCAGCAAAGTTTACTCCCCCTTCACAAGGAAAACAGAATTTACCCCTTTGGAAGCAGAGAAACCCCCGCTTCAAGTGGAGTAGTTGGCGTTAGTCCGGCTCCGATACCTATGAAAACATTTGGAGAAACCTCGTTGGAGAAGTTGCTATAGCCAACACAAATGACAAAAAAATAAGTTGTTCAGTCATTCAGCCGGTAAAGGAGAGCTTACTCCCAGAACTTTTGAAGGTTCTGAAGGTTTTGAAGGTAAGTGAAGCGACACAACACATAGAGTCCTAGAGGATTGTGGTCCGGAAGGCTCTGAGGCTTTAAGACTTGTGAGCCAAATTAAGTAGGCAAATGAGCATTCTTTGTAAGAAATGGTATGAGAAGACAATAACTTACTATATGATTTAGGAGGAACAATACTGGTTATTTCTTGCAGTGTTAGCTCCAATTGTTGACAGGTCACATTTTCCACTATCACAACTGTAAATCCCATGGAAATCAACGCGTCTTTTAAATTATTACAATCCCTTACGGGCGACATCAGATTAGGCCAATGTTCATAGTTTCGGTTGGCAACTAAAATGGCTAGTTTGACAGGAATCTCAGTTGTCATGTGTCGTCTTAAAAGTCCTTTAAATTGTTTATATGTGTATAAATTATAATGCAGTTGATTAATTAGAAATTTGGCCGCTTCAGATCCTGATTTATCTCCTCTGCAAAAAAATTAAACATAATAAATTATTAAAATCCAGTCTTACCATTAATGTTTTATTAAAATAGACTCAGCACATAATTTGTAATTAGAATTTTGTCTCGTTGGTCAAACGGCATAGGCCATGCGTCTACAGTCCTTAGCAACCAACAGAAAATGAGTAAATATTTTTCCTAGAAAACTGGCCCAGTGATGTCACAATTATTTTGTTTATGGAATTTGTGGCAAGTTCATTGCTTTGTGTGACTGTCTAAATCAGGGGTATCCAACTCAAAATCGTGGCGGGCCAGATTTAGTACATTTGTAATCGTTGCGGGCCAGAAAAAGCGTCAACGTGGGGAGGTAGGCACGCAATTTAAAAAAAAAAATTGTAGCGGGCCGTATGTTGGACAGGCCTGGTCTAAATGATGTCATATGGGTATCGCCGTCGAAATTTGTACCTTTTGTCTTGTGCGTGTGTCCCCTAATGATTTTCAGCTTTTTCATAAAAACTGGTGATCTCTACTGAATTCTAAAATTATCAGAGTAAAGTAAATAAAAAGCGTATCGAAATACAAAAAAAAACTGCAAAAAGCATTAAGTGGCGATGTAATTAAAAAATAAAACAAAAACGCCTTTTTTCCATTCCCATACAAATTTTACATGTCCGCAACCCGTTTTTGACCCTTTGATGGCATGATACGATCAAAATAGTCAAACGTTTTCAAAGTTGAGTATTTTTGCATATACCTTAGTAACGTATCTTTCATTTTCTGTACTAGCCACAATAATATTTACTTATTTAAACACGAAATATTGATTGCTAAGGGTTGTCTCCATTTTTGGCTCCGAAATTTTTCTTTTAGTATGTTACCAATTCCATTGGAACTGACAAAAATCTTGCAATCTTAAGTATTTGTTCACGTATGGTAACTCTTTGATGCAGTGTGGACAACACAAAAAAACTCATTCGATACCTTCATTTTCTTCTGAGAACGTTTACATCAGACTCGGGAATTTGTCGTGAATGTTTTGAGTGGAAGTTAGCTTGGCATTATTAAGGTATGTATTCGAATATGTTGTCAGTTGTATATTTTTTACTTAGATCCATTAATTCTTCTAATGATTGTATGTTTTTTTCATTGCTGACAGTATTATTTTTCAAATGGCACAAGTTTAAGGTAATGTCGGGCGGTTTTTTATTTACAATCTTTACCGTATGTTACCAGTATTAAGGTGTATTCACGTAGGTGTAAAAAAATACACCTACTTACCGTTAATTTATGGTTGACTAACAAATAACATTTACGTACCTAATTGAAACATAAAACTATCTAATCAACCTTACTACATGCTATTAATATTTTAAATGCACCGTTTGATGTTTGTTATTCAAAATAGCAAAAAGGTTTATTCCGTGATCTGTGGGCTAAACGATTAAATGAAATTTGGACCACAGAGGTACCTAATTTTTATATCGGTGCTGGATACTGTGAAAAATGTACGCAAAAAAAACATTGCCTATCTATCTAAATCTATGATAATCTATAATCTAAGTTACAAAAATATATTGCATTTAAGACTTTAAGTTCGTACTTAAACATGCTGCATGTGAACCTACAATATAAAACCCAATCTCAAATGAACATAAACCCTGCAACTCTTGCCGACCTTACCTGACACAATGGTAACATTGGTAAAGTGAACCATTTTTTACAGTATGAGTGGTCAGCTTCATACTAACCTATAAGTCAAGGAAACTTATTGAAATACAATAAACGAACGATTTTAGATAGTTATTAAATGTGCGTATTCATATTTTTATTAAACATTCATAGACAAACAACATTCATATTTATAGACATTCAAAATGGTGCTCTTATATTTTTACTGAACAGTGTTTACGAACTGCTATAAAATCTTGTATTCGTCGTCGAAAAAATAAATGAGATATCGAAATGTAAAAAATCCTAATTTTTCGAA
The DNA here is from genome assembly GCA_951799405.1 of Agapetus fuscipes. Taxonomy (NCBI): domain Eukaryota; kingdom Metazoa; phylum Arthropoda; class Insecta; order Trichoptera; family Glossosomatidae; genus Agapetus; species Agapetus fuscipes. The sequence goes on from OX637333.1 coordinate 24,321,222, forward strand.
CCTGTCCGTCATTTTGAATAGACCTTAATTTAACTCACGATGTTTTCGTTTTCTTGAATCTTGCCGGTCGACAGTTATGGTACAAATTTCGACGGCGATACCCATATAGAATCATAGTCAGCGATTTAGGATTTTGTCGTAAATGAGAAAAAAGGTGATGTATATGATGGAGTGGAGTAAACTTTGCAGGGGTTCAGGCCAGCCCTAGTGCAGTGGCGTCAGAGTTACAAATATAATATTATAGTTTTTCAATACCTACTCACAAATCTATCTTTACATCCTTTGCTATGTTCGTTACCCAGTTACCCTTTTTTGAGAGAAGAGCAAAATAAAGTTCGCTCGGCATCTCCTCCAATAGTGTGCCCATATTTGAAAGAAATCACCTAGCTCTTCTTATGTGAATTTTGAGGCTTATTTTCCTTATTACATTATTTTGAAATATTAGATTGCTTCTTGTTGACCACAGTTGTTGACATTTAACTTTTTCTTCTTTTTTTGAAATGTCAAATTCAAAAATACTCTTCTTCTTTTAATAGTGAGTTTTTGAAGGAAAAAATAAGCGCCAGTTGCACAAGAACTATCTGTCAAACAAACCCCGACAAAAGTGTGTTTATTTATTTGCTATTAATCTAATTTAAATGATTAGTCGCAGTGTTTCTTATGAAATATTAGCAAAATTTAAATTTGTAAAGGTTATTTTAAAATGTCAGATTGTGAAATAGACATTAACGCTGTGTTTGACGAGATCGTCTTCAGCGAGGAAAAACAGATTGAAAAGGGCTATCAGGACGGATTGAAAATTGGAGAGAAGGAAGGAAACGTTGAAGGATATCATTTGGGTTATCATAAAGGCGCTGAGGTTGGCAGAGAATTGGGTAAAAAAATATTTTTGTATTTTCATACATAACCTGCAAAAATCTTGTACAGTCCTATTATAGGAAGAATTTTATGAATGTGGTCGAAATTGGAACTACAGGTGACGCTCTCTTGTAAAATCTCACGTGGGTGAGTTCGCCTTTAAGTTAGGTAAAAAAAACGCAACTAAGCTCCACATATAGTGTAACTTCTTGCCGCGTTATCCCCGAAGGGGTCGCATGTGGCGAGTTGAACCTACTAATTTTTACAGGTAAGGGGGCCGGCCTTACGCCAACCACTTCAGTTGAAGTGGAGATTTCCCAGCTCCCGAGAGTGCTGGTACTCATTTCTTGTGAAGGCTGAGTAAACCTTGCCGGTATTTTATTTTGGGGTTTGAAATAAACACCGAAACGGGAAATCATTTCTGACACCCTCGGTGGGATTCGAACCCGAGCTTTCGGCATGGAGTGCAAGCACTCTACCACCTGAGCTATCGACCGGACTTTCTGTGTCCTGCACAAATGTCATACAAAGACCTAGAAGAAGACGCTACAGTACTTAGGCCCGTACAGACTAGACACGTTCTGCCCGTTTTTCTATGGTGTGTTTATGGATCACTGGGTCAGAAGTCTAGTGGCGTATGGGGATGAATATAAGCTTTCTTACGATCTGTCTAGTAATCCATAGACAAACTGGTATGAAAAACGCCTTAGAAAACGCAACTAAAAAAAAAGGTTGTTGTTGAACATTTATTAATATTTTGCTTAAGAAAACTAATATGGTGACTCGTTAACTTTATCAGTTGGTAGCTCCGAATATCACAGCATGACCCGGACTCAAATGTCACTAAATCTAAATCTAAATCAAAGCTGCAAAGATATGTATCATTTGAGATTCATATTAAATGAATGCCCACAAGCAGACATGCATAATTTCGCGCTTACACATGCCGCATGTGGACCTACAATATTAAAAACCCAATCTCAAATGAATATAAGCCCTGCAACTCTTGCCGACCTTCCCTTGAATCAGGGGTGACATTGGCAAAGTGAACCATTTTTTACAGTATGGGTGGTCAGCCGCATACCAACCCTTATTCATAAATATCCTTGTCTGACTGTGACCAGTAATGGTTTTAGCACTACCAGCGCCCTGGCCAAGATTTACAAAGCGCCCCCTATCCATCATTCAAATCCATACAAAAAACATATTACTCAAAGGGTGACTACGGCGTCCTATTTTACCTGGCGCCCTAGGTGGTCGCCCAACCGCGCCCTACCCTAGCCCCGGCCCTGACTGTGACATCCTTATCTAAAATATCCTTAATGATTGCATTATACTGTCAACGACGTTAGCCATGTTGAAAGCACCGGTTCCCATAGATCACCGAAGTTAAGCAACATTGGGCGTGGTCAGTGCTTGGATGGGTAACCGCTCAGGTACACCGCGTGTCGTTGGCATCTTGGACCGGTCCGTAGTCCGTAGTGGCAACACTTCGGACTCGTAAATGGAGGGTTGTGGATTCGGATCCCGGCGGAGCACAAAAATATACCATTTATATTTCGAATGTGCTCTTCGCTGGGTTGAAAAATTCATAAACCTTTACCAATGACCGGTCACCAAAGGTCCATCCAGCCTTACAGCAACTGGGTCTTGCTTGAGTATTGGCGCTTTGTAGCGACGACCAAGCTCGTACACCTCTGCGGCACTACAACAAGTGTCATAGACCCCTAGAGTCTTTAGAATTTAGGGAGTCTCCCGCACAGGATTTCTTAAAAAAAAATACTAGCAGTATTCAAACCTAGCCTTGCCTTATCATCTGTAGCCAAAATTAAAATTCTATTTTGTAGATTTTTTCTTTTGTATTCCTTTATTTATTTATTCTTCTCATTTTAGGCTTTTACCTTGCGATTGTGAAAGGTCATTTTGCGGTTGAATTTGACAAGCCGGGTTCCTATACCAGCAAGACCTTAACATTGCTGTGGAAGATCAAAGAGCTGATAGAAAGTTTTCCGAGTTCCAACACTCCTGACGCTGATATTCCTGGATTGATTGAAGATATTCGGGCCAAGTTCAAGCGCGCCAAATCCCTATTGAAGACTGATATTCCCAACCCGTATATGAGCATAAGCAATCAACTGTAGAAGTAAATTTTCAGTAAGTATCAATTATGATATCATCCATTGTCAAATAAAAATTATGTCAGTCTGAAGTAAATCACAGCACAAAAAAAAATTGACAGTTTTGTTTAAAATGATTTATCACTGATGGCAACACAAAAATAGTATTTGAATATATTTTATCTTGTTATGTCAAGCCTGAAGATATAACTTCTTACAATTATTGATCTATCTTTCATCCTGCTGTGGCAATTTCCCTCTCAAAAAACGAGGATGTCGTTTGCCTGAAAAACAAGATGCCATCCAAAAGTAATCAGGATGTTTCAAGAATTACTAGTACATTAAAGGTAAAATAGGGAAATAGTAAGATGGACTCACCACATTTAAATTTTGGGGAAATGTGTGTCACTTGGCCAAACTAGAGGCAGGATCGAGAGTCTTAATTTCAACACAGTATTATATTAATGCTGGTAGGTTGTAAAGACACTAAAGCGCTTCATACTGCATTTAGCATAACTGCCAACTTCATATGGTTAGAAAATTAAATGTTAACATCTTACTTTTTTTTCTTACAGAGAATGAGCGAGATGAAGATCAACACACTGCAAAACAAGATAGATAGCATCATAAGATATCTGAAACCTTACAATTCATTAATCAACTGCCATATGGTGGAATATATTACCCTTGACCATTGGAATAAACTTTTACCCGGGGATATCGCCAAAGAGGTGGATGAATATGGGACTGATCTAGCCTGTAAAGCTATTTGGGCTGCCAGAAATGAAAAATTTAAACCCAATTCTGCAAACGAAGGTTTGTTTACCATTGTTTTCTAAATTCGTTTTGTCGCCCATATAGTTTTTTCTTATGTCACATAGATCTGTTGTCCAAGGGCTTAAAGCTTCAGACTTGGAAGGTAATGAGTGCGAGTCCAGGCAGAACACTAAAGAAAAACAATTTATTTTCAAATATGCATTTCTCGTGGTTTGAAAATTTACAAACATAAGATTCATCCAGTCTTAATATTCAGCTAGAAATGCCTTTCTCTTTGTTTCCATGTATTATTGATTTAATTTTTGTAAATAATGTACATCCCCCTCCATTGATTACATCTTATTTTCCTTTCTTCATTACACGTCATATCTGTTTGCGGGCTTGCATTAAATTTTAATCGTAAATATTGAACTATCTTGGCAACTTAGATTATGTATAGATTACTTTTTTATATAATAGAATATTATTTTTTGCAGGAAAAGTTGGGGTCTACAATAATTTATCTAATTTTATAAGAGAATCTGATAGCCTTACGCTACAACCAGATGATAAGATATGTTTATCTGTTGACCAATTGCAGATAAAGTTGAACTCTTTTGGAGCAGAAGCTGTGAATTCTTTAAAGTTTAAAGATTTCATGTCTGACAAGAAAAGCCATGAGGTATGTTTTCCAGATTCTTATTTAATTGTTTGTAATGGAGTTGACATAGTGCAAATTTCCTACAGCTTGGTGATGCCGAAGGTTGTACTGGTAAATAAAAATTTAAATTCCAAGTTATCAAGGATTTTGTTTTTTTACAGCATTGTAATATAAGCGTATAGTGACATCCAATGACAAGTATGGTAAAAACAGTACTTGGTGTATGCACCATTATAATATTGTACTGGAGTATAACGGTATGTTCTGTCTCGAGAATAATATTTTATTTTGTAAATATAAAAGCTCCAGGAGGGTGGTTGTCAGATTTGGAACTATTAGCAATCATCATTAGGTAATTGAAATATTTGTTGCTTCAATGTTGTATTTTGAAATATCTTTTCAGGTTGAAGTTTTGTCCAGCATTGTTGCCACATTGACAAATTGGACAAAATCAACTCATATTGTAGATGTTGGAGGCGGGAAAGGTTTTTTGGCAGCAATGTTGGTAATGCTGTACAATTTGAAAGTTTTGAATATTGACTGTTCACACATCAATGAAAAAGGTGCCATAAAGCGGAATGCTAAACTACTGGTAGGTATTTTATTCAACATTTAAAAGAAATCTATTCATAAGTTAATAATATACCTATTGATCATTGTTTGTTTATTTTATTTTTTTAGAAATTGTGGCCAGGGCTTCTGAAGAAAGCTGAAGAAATTAAATCAGGTGTGCCAACAGAGCGAAAAGGCAGAAGCCGCCGCAACAAAAATAAAAATTTAGATGCCTTGGAAGCCAATAAACAATCTTCATTTGTTGAATCAGATGAAAAAGAAGTACAAACATTATATTGTGATAAAAGTAAAGAAGATTCTCTTTACAGGCATGTGACAGAATTTGTAACAAAAAACACAGATTTTCATCAAATTATTGAAGATCATTTTTGCTACAATAAGAAAGATACTAAAATTTGCTTCACAGGTAATATTCTTTTAAAGTTCACCCTATTTTATTTTTTAAATTTGTGATTTAGAACCCAATGATGCATGTGAAATGGCATAGACAATATTATATTGTCATCCTGCTGGGGGTTGCTAGGGAAAAGGTATATGTAAAAGTATTTTGTTATTGTTTGCTAAGGACTGCATTCCCAAGAAGGTGTTGAACTCAGCTTTCAATGGCTTCACTGAACATATCCGGGCCCATTAACAATAGAGGAGGGTGTCAGACGAGGCAGGACTAGAGAGCGGCCGCTCTATAGTTCTCCTAGCGCGCGTGACGTTTCGGCTCGCATCAAGCCCTCATCAGCTAGACTGCGATGACTAGGACGCGGAGAACCACCAGTCCCGCCCTCGACCTCCCTCTCTCTACCTATCGTTCCAACCTCATTTTTCAGCTTTTTTTCCATCTGGTCAGAAATAAGTAACATTTTTTGATAAAAATATAAGTCTATAAACACATTCTGACAGGCTGTGTATACTACAAATTCAGTAAACACCTTTATTTCCAGGACTGCACACATGTGGTGACTTGGGATCTACGATTGTAAGATTGTTCCAGAACTGTCCATCAGCTGCTGTTTTGTGTGGAGTGCCGTGCTGTTACCATCTGCTATCTGAAAGCTCTGTTGAAAATGCATTCTCCGATTTATCAATAAATCTTTCTGAGACTAACACAGATCAAGGATTTCCTATGTCTGAATATTTGAGAGGCAAGTGCATTCTTTATCTCCACCAGGCATACCGGATTGATATATCTTAGTGATGAGTCTGAAATTAAAGATGAGAAATAAAATGATTATTAAGAAGTCTCTTGTCACTTGAGTATGTTACAAATGAGGAAAATTTACAATAATTGTTTTGACATTATTTGGAGATGTAAACAAAACTCATTTATTAATTGAAGTGAAATTCAAAAAATATTTGACTTAATAAATAGAAGTTCCAGGTACATTATAATATTTTTCTCTTTTATGAAATTGAGAATGGAATCCGAGCTTTCAAAATTTCTCTCAGCAAGATAACGTTGTAAGTCACATTTAGCAATAAATTACAAACGCTTAGCAACCTGGCCAAGTGACTTCACGTTTTTTCTACAATTTAAATCTGAGGACTCGGCGGAAAATAGAGTGAAAGTTTAATATATAACTGTTTCTTGTTTTTTTTTCTACTAGGTGTCAACATTGGAAGAAATGCAAGAATGTTGGCGTGCCAATCCGTCGATAGAGTATCAGCAAACGAGGAATTACCTTCGGATTCTCTTTTTTACAGAGCTTTGTTACAAGTAAGAATCACACTTATTTTAAAATTCCTCTTCCTGAACAGTGTAATGACCACTGAAGGCGCTCCACTACAGGCGCTCCATGGCGCTACCTGGAAAGGCAGACCATTTTGAGGTTGGGATTCCGACAACGGACAGGGGGCTCCTTTGAGGTTAGGTTGCGCGCTTTTGCAGTTGCCCGGCTAGCACAAGACTCCTCAGGGTGGTGTTCAGGCCCAACACCTTGCTCGCTTTCCACTGATGCTAAAGAGGTTCAAAAATATAGGTGATGGAGAGAAAAACCGGGTAAAGGAAAGACGGGATTTATTTTAAATTATGAGAAATGAGAGCATCACCACGCTAAACTGCACGACTGACTGGTTCTAAGTTTAATTAGATAATGTATTTAAAGGGTTTGATTAGCTCACGAGGACGGAGAGAAGTCTTGATGCTGGGATGCGGGTAGTCGATGCTGGGGCGCCGGCCTCGGGCACGGCAACGCTTTTGGCGGGATGTCGGGGCTCCACACTCCGGAGGAATTGCGGCACGGGGCTCAGCCAGCGATAAGACGGGAGCGCTCGGCTGGACGGGGCAGGCGCTCCGTCCTCCTGAGGAACTTTGGGCACGGGGCTCCGGATATCGAGTAGCCAAGCAGGCGCTGGCGATGGGTAGAAAGCAGGGGCTCCTTCCTTCCGAGGAATCCGCCACGGGGAACCCAGGCGCGGCCAGGGGCTGTGTGGTGCAGGCAATAATGGCGACTCAAGCCTCCGCAGATAGATGTTTTTGGCCACGCCTGGTCAGTGCTATTGGTTCAGGTGTTGAAGAGCTTGTGTCCCCGATTGTGGGGGGTCGACGCCTTTTATAAACTCCCTACCAGCGCGATGCGGAGCTTAACGGGGGATTTTAAGTGTTTCCCTCCTAACTGTCAATCTCAGCCTGTCTTCTTCCTCTAATCTTGATCCGGCTCAATTTCTGTGGCTTAAGATGCGCCTCAATTTCTTTCAAGTTGGTAATGACATTATTTTTCCTTTGACAGGTATAATGTTTTGACAGATCATGTCTTCTTCTTCTTCTTTTTTTCACAGGTAGCTATCTGATATGCTAGCTACCTGACAACAGTTTCATATCTTATTCTTATTGTATTGTCCTTCATGTTTTTTCAGGTTTTGATCAAAAGTTCTGGCAATGATGCTCCTACTGGAAAAATGAAAAAAGTTGGTGACAGTTGTAAGAGCTTTATCCAATATGTAAACATAGCCACACAAAAACTTCATTTTGATGCAAACACATTCAGGGAGAGTTCCATAAAAGATATAGAGGAATCACATCAAATAGATCGACAGAGGCTCAATATTTTCTATCATATAAGAATGAGTCTTGCTCCATTGATAGAAAGCTTGATTATTTTAGACAGACTAATGTTTTTGAAGGAAAATGGCTTTGATGGTAAAATCGGGGATTCTTTTGTTGTTAAAATGTTTGATCCAATAATTTCTCCTCGTTGTTTCTCCATTGTGGCTTTTAGGAATCAATACCAACCTATTTGATGGCAAAATTCACTAACCAATGAAGACAGAGCATGCTAAAGATTCATCAAATATGACAGGTTATCTGTGGATATTGTAGATAAAAATTGACAGCTTAAGAGTTTAAGAAACTAGTAAGGTTTATAGCAAGCAAACAAACAATGTTACCAATTAACATAACACCCCATTGAGCATATATCTCATCTTTTCCCCATCTTGTATGTCACAACTTCGTTATTCTAAATCTCTTGTAACAAAGCATTCAAGATATAAGTGCTTACCTATATGTGGCTTGCGACTTGATTAATATGGTATGAGGCGGACCCCCATTCATGTTTATTGTAAGTTTGTTTTTATATGTCGGATTAATTTTATTTTATGTTAGTATTATTACTGTTAATTTTGTTAAATTTGATAGGATTGTTTAGGTTTGAAAATATATATTTTCAATAACTGACCCCCTTTTTGCACAGTCCGGTTTCGATTTGGATCAGATCGTGAAATGTATGGGATCGCCGGAAAAACCACGCTGGATTGTGTGAAAACTTAAAAAAAGCCTTTATGATTACGGTCTTTAAGACATTTTATAGAATGAAAAAAACTGGTTTTACTGACCGTGCAAAAGAGAAGAACGATTTTCTCTATGTTTCGTCCGGATATGATCCGACGAAACGTAGAGAAAATCGTTCTTCTCTTTTGCACGGTCAGTAAAACCAGTTTTTTTCATTCTTTAAAAAAAGCCCATACACTAAGTGACTTCTAATCCGGCACTGGACCGGACGGAGTGAAAAAGCGCTGGCACGCTAATAGGGTTGCCTACTTTGGATAAAAGTTTATCATATACTTTATGGTCCTTACATTATGTCCAAAAAATCCTATATTTTATGTATTTTTAAGGGTTTTTCTGTTATCTTATCACAGTGTAAGCCCATAGTATTTTTTATAAATTGAATAAAAAAAGCACAGTTTTAATTTACTTTTATTCATTTTTTTGCTCAAACCGGCATAAAAAATAAATTCAAAAGTCAACATGTCGCACGTTTAATAATAAAGAGCAATATAACTCAAAAAATAAGAATGTTGGGAAATCACGTTTGAAGTTCAGACAACCAGTACAACTTGTATGGGATGAAAAAGGCGGCCGATGTTTTATCTCGGTCATATTCGTCCAAATTGAACGACTGTCGCATTCTACCTATTCTTCTCGCATTGTTCTTGCGTTTTATTACAAAATCTCGATTTTCCGAATTTTCGAGTTATTGCTCTTTATTATTAAGCGTGCGATGTGTAACAATTATGCTCCTAAAGATTCCTTATTAGGCAAAAACGCTTAGAGCATAAAAATAATAAAAGTGAATTAAAACTGTGTTTTTTAATATATTTTGTACTTTTCTACAAAATAAAATAAACAATAATTCTGAAACTTCTTCCCGTTGGTTTTTATTGAATTTGAGTTGAAATTGTTACCAATGAGGTTGGTATGTGAATTGACATGTCTTTACCAGGCCGAGTTACCAGGAAAAAGGTATACAAATATTTTGTTATTGGTAGCTAAAGACCGCAGTTCCATATAAAACTGAAGTTTGCTCGCCGATAAAAAAAGTTCCAAATTCAAAAATGTTCCAACCTCAATTATATTATTCAAAAGTGTAGGTATTATTTATTTTGTGCACAGAACATCTATAATTTTGTAGGCCTACCACCATGTAACAATGAGGCCACAAACATGTTGCTCAACGAACCAATAAGAATGTAGTACTCACATTCAAAATATCCCTTGTCTATATTGTTATATCACGCAAACAACAACAAAAATTGCAACAGGTTTTTCACATGAGAATGCATTCTGCCCAGATTATTTATGGTTTGTCTATGGATTACCGGGTCAAAAGTCTATGGATATATGAAAGCTTTAACACGGTCTGTCCGGTAATCCATAGAAAATCTGGGCAGAATGGTTCTCGTGTGAAAAGGGGGTAAGGGATTTTATTTTATTTTACAGTATTGTGAAATCAGTGTAATTTGAGTAGTCCAATTGCAAACAGCGCTATGTTAAAAAAAGTTTATTTTACGAAATTCAATAAAAACATCTACTAGTTAAGTTATTGAAGAAAATGTTGTTACATTATAATAATTCTACAGTGGTATTATTTAGAAATTATTTTATTATAAAAAATGATATCTCGGTATTATATAATTCTTGTAATTTGAATATTAAAATTGAACATGGCAAGTTCTGCAAAAGTATTTGTAACATAGACATCTTTGCAGTTGTATGGAATTAACATAGACAGTTTTGAATCAGTAAGTCGTAAAACTAAGCCTCTTTTAGTCTTAATCTCTCTTTCAATATTGCCAAATATACGGTCAGGGGGCAAGAAAGAATGCCCAACTACCGGAAATATAATTGCTATTTTTTAAATTTGATTTGGAGCTTTTGTTTTACAGGCAAGATAGCGGGATTTGCACGAGGATGTTGGCGTCTTAGCGCCATTTGCAAGTGAACAGTAACATAGACAGTTTTGAAAGTGGATTGTCAAATATCATAGCGACTTTTGCAAGAGTATACCGTATTAAGCCTCAAATTATACGTAACGTAGCGAGTTTTTGAATAGTTTAATAAAATACACATAAGCGTTTTTAAAAATCCAATATAATGACATCAAAAACAAAAAAAAAAAATTTTTTAACAGCGCTGTTTGCAATTGGACTACTCATTTCACATATTGTGTTAAATGCAGCATGTAGGGCTTTGGTAGTGTATTTACAATCTACTTACATAATAATATTGTATTTGAGTATGACGCTATGTCCTATACTTATATTTTGTATGGATAACAGCGCCAGAACGGTGCTCACCAGATTCAAAACTAACTCAGCCAATTTATTTACAGTATAATATGTTTGAAGCTCAGGATTTCTATAGCATCCTACAATACTAATGTGATATTGAAATTATTGTTTTGTTTTTATATGATAAATATTCTTGTTTTTATTCTTTCTTCTCTCTTTTGTCTTTAGATGCAGAATAATCGGCCGCATCCTCAACTTCTGTTTTTATAAAGTTTTTTGTCATCTTTTGAGTGGCGTGGAATTCCCGTTTGAAGCTTTGCAAAAGCTGAGTATTCTTACACTCTGTGAAGTTGCTTTCCTGATTCCTACCAACTCTCGGTGGAGCAATCATCAGCAAGTTATTCCCATTTCGATCAAAAATCATTCCGGTATTTATATTCAAGCATCCGTCGGTAGTCAATTTTTGATTGCTTATTTTTGCCGCCATTATATTATTTGGCCCAGTCGGTAAAGCAGAACCCTGTTGTTCCCCTCCACAGTTATTTATTTTGCCATAAAATTTTCCTGTCCTGTTGATAAAAACATCATCTCTTTTATCATAACTTTTTCCATTGTTCTGATTGGCCGACAACAGCCCGCGTTCCATTTTCAAATTTTCATTGATCAAATTTGAAGTTGTTTTTATAAAATTGATTGAAGCATTTTTCTTATCAATACTTCGATCATCTTGATTTATTATTGAGTTTCGTCTCAGCCTGGCTCTTGTTCTCAATTGGCTTTGCTTGATATTACTGTATTGGCTTGTATTGTAATTCAACGGACTCGCAGACAGAAATCTTGTAGTATTGTTATTTGTTACATTTTCACATTTGATCGTGACAGATTCGCTAGCACTGTTTCTTGACAAAGTTGATTGACCGCTTGGAGACTTTTGCCATTCCAGTACATTACATAAAAGCCGAATATATCTGGAAAGATAATTTGAATAAAGCACTTGAATTCATTATCAAATATTAATTGTTTTTGAATAAATAATCTGGACTCTTACCTGATAGACATGCGCAAGATTTCATTTTTAGATAGCTTTTTATCTGGAGGATGAGTTGGCACCAGTCTTCTTAGTTCAGCAAATGCCCCTGATACATTTTGCTGTCGCCATCTTTCCCGGCAGTTGGTAAAAAGTTTCCGGACTGGCCTTCCAGGAATCTACAAAATAAATGCTTTTTGTCTTATCTTATATTGTTTATCTTATCTTATGAAAGCCAAATTAAAGTAGAATAACATTTCCTTGTTAATTCTTTTAAATTTTCCAAACCAGCTTGAATGAATCTAATTCAAAGGAATCTTTCTCACAGCTATCTCAAATACTTAAATAAAAGGCTGTCATTCCATGCAAAGACTTAATTTGTTTTTTTTTAATGTGACAATAAATAAAAGAAGAAAATCATGTTTGACTTCATTTTGACACAATCTCTGACTTTCCATTGATAGTTTTTTTTTGAAAATTAAATCAACACAAACAGTAATAAAAGAGATCTTAAAATTTTCTTAGTTTCATGTATACCTGCGGTCGGTCTACTCTTGATAATTGTACGTATAGAATATTAGTCCCAAAAAGGGCTTTCTATGTGCGACATTTTAGTAAGTACAGTTGGATGAACCTTTCAGCATACTCAGCGGAAAATTTGAAATTACATTTTTTTCTTGGTGCGAAAACATCACAGGTATATGTGGCTAGCGTCATTTTGTCTATCAGTCTTCAGATAAGTACACTAATGCTTATTCCAAGACATTTTACAATCAAATAAGTCATTTTTGTTTTACTTGTAAGGAAGTTATTCAAAGCATGATCATACCTTTTGATCCATAGTCCTTAGTAATAACCACAAGAAATATAAAGGTCAAGGGAAACAATTTAATCGGTACCTGATGTCCATTTGATAGTGCTCCGATTCTGGCCACCTTCATGTCTGCATCTTCATCACTATCCTGAAGGGAAAACTCATCAGACAGCATTTCACTGCAGTTCTCATCTCCCGAAGAACTTGACTCTTGGTCTGTCACAACTTCTGCCATTTTTCCAGTGGATATTTACTTCTGGATTTCACCAGGAATAATAAAAGAATCTGAAAAAAAAACATTTAGTAGGATCAAGTAGGTTTTATGTTTTGTTACAAAATTTAAAAAAAAATAGGTAGGTAACTTGATTATTTCATTTCTATGTATAAAGCTCTAGGGTGCATCACAATCTCAAGGACTCTCTAAGCTCATCTGTTTATACCAGTGGCTCCCATTATTTAGGCATAAGGGGGTGATAGCCTCATATGACCCTCTATTTGCACATAAAGGGGCGCCGAGCGCAAAAAGGTTGGGAAACACTGGTTTATGCCATCCATTGAAATAGCAGGCAAGCTTTTATTTTTCTGAGGACAGGGAGGTATGTACCTACCAAGGAAAAATATTTTTTCTGACCGGTATCGACAGTAGGTAGACAATGTATCACAAATCTCTATTTGATATTTTATGGACCTGTGCTTTTAACCTCTCATGCACTGATGGACCGTCCATACGGGTCGAGTAGGTACTAATGCATTAGTAGGAGGGTGGATGTCTGACAGCATATGCGCACACGCAAGTGAGCTTGTATATTAGGCGGGTGTAGTGTGTGCGTATAGGCAAAATATGCAGGCCAACACACATAGATATATTTTACCTACTAATGCACCTACTTAACTCAACTGATCCGGGCATTACGTAGGGATAGTATTCATATGTGTACATAGCCTTTACAATAGTTTTGCACATGAGGACACAATTCTCAATCACTTCTCTGAAACAAAGCACTTCCACATTTGGCTAATGAAAATAGTTCTAATTACTTGTAAACGCTGCGAAAACCCCGTCAGTTCCAGGAACTGGATTATGAGACAGCAATTGAACTGGAGATCAGTTCAAACACCAATCCCCAATGAGGACCAATTTGAAAGCCGCTGATGGAACTCTGTACAGTTTTTTTGTTATTTCTATATTATGATACATCTACTTTCACACACTTTGCTTTTACAAGAATGCAATAAAAATTTACAAGCAGGTTGAAAACCACTTGAAAACCATTGATCAACATAAGATATAATAGATGGAGCATCTGAGTCGATTTTTGTACCAAAAAGAGTGCACCCTGGTGTGCACGCTTCATACAAACGAGGTCTTGTTATAGTCAGTTTCCAGGCAATTCGCACGTTTAATAATAAAGAGCAATAACTCAAAAACATGAATGTTGGGAAATCACGTTTGAAGTTCAGACAGCCAGTACAACTTGCATGGGATTAAAAAGGCGGCCGATGTTTTATCTCGGTCATATTCGTTTAAATTGAACGGCTGTCGCATTCTACCTATTCTTCTCGAATTGTTCTTGCGTTTTATTACAAAATCTCGATGTTCCCAATTTTCGAGTTATTTCTCTTTATTATTAAACGTGCGAATTGTCAATGTCTATTTCTCTTTTTGACGTATCTAATCTAATCTTAGCTCAGTTGCAAATATATGTTACATTGGAGATTCACGTTACATGCATTCCCACAACCAGACACGTACAAGTTCGCGCTTGCACATGCCTCATGTGAACCTACAACATAAAAACCAAATCTCAAATGGACATACACCCTGCAACTCTTGCCGTCCTTCCCTGAAACAGGGGGACATTAGCAAAGTGAACCATTTTTACAGCATGGGTGGTCAGCCGCATACCAACCTATAAGTCAAGGAACATACACGACAAGTTATATTTTACGTATGAGTAATTACTAGGGACTGGAAAATTTCGCGATCGCGATAAAACGAATTTATTCGCGAATTTTGATGTTTTTACGCGAATAACGCGAAATTTGAGGTTTTACGCAAATATCGCGAATTTTCGTACTTTTGGTAGAAATTGTGCGAAAAAGTTGTCATGTATCGCTTTTGCAACGCAACAATTTTGTTGGAAAGAAAAAAATCCTGTGAAAACCCTTTGAAAGGTGCAAAGCACAGGAAAATTGGTCGGTGTTATAACCGAGAGGGCCAAGTGGGCTGATCTTTCAACGTTTAAACACGCTAGAACGCTAGACGCGGGGTTCGATCCCCGCCTGGGTTATTTGACCATAAATTTGACCCTGGTTCAACAGATGTAAGTGGGTAATTATAAATGAATAATTCATTAAAATAAACAATAATGAACTATTCATTAATGATATTAATACCTGTATCTGGCCAGGCAGAGTAGGTTGGGGAATTGCATTCCTATTCACAAATCTATTTTATTAAAAAAAATAATGATAAGCAGAACTGTCCTGGATCATCCAAGCAGACTTGAATCGTGACATCAATGAAGGAAAATACTTCAAGGAGTGAAGCTGTTGCTGGATTAGCCAAGAGCACAACTTGAAGCTTTCATAAAAGCCAACATCCCTTGAAAAATTAGATAATCCTCATCTAGAGACTAAATGCACAAAAATTAAATATTTTAAAAGGATATTTGGAGGGTATTCGGAGTGTCATTGAAATATTAATACTTTTTTCAATCAATGGTGTTTTTTGTAAAAAAGGATTATTTAAAAAAATAATATACCTACCTACATTTTTTTTAAGAAACTAAAATTAAAAAACATTGTTTTGTACCTACCACTTGAGTATTTTTTATTGCAAAAACGTTTTCGGTGGGTACTTCCACCATCTTCGGTTGCAGATACTCGTATTGATTCAGATTTTGTTTATTCATTGTTTTTGAAGGTACATATTGTTGTTTATATAACAAATTGTACATATTAGAAACATATTTTGTTTTGCAATTATATAAACCTTTATTTTGATCAAATCAACTCTAAAAATTATACCGAATCTCCCCGTTTATCATGAAAAATAACGCGAATTTCCCTGTTTTTGATCAAAAATAACGCGAATTTCACAAAAAATAACGCGAATTTCCTAAAAAATAACACCACTATTTTCCAGTCCCTAGTAATTACATATTTTGACGTATGAGGATAATATATCTTATGTCTAATTTTTGTTGTTGTTCCCCTATTATTTTGTTTGATGGAACGTTTGTTCCTACATGTGGAAAAAAAAGCTGTACGACATCTATGTCTTTATATTGATCGATGTTTAAAACCCATTGTTTCAATAGGTACCTACCTGTTTAATTTTAAGTGGGTCACCATTTTTAATGGTTAAAGTAATCGCCGCAGGTGGACTTGCAATATAAAAACCTAATCTCAAATAAACATGAGCCCTGCAACTCTTGCCGACCTTCCCTGAAAAATTGGCAAAGTGAACCATTTTTTTACAGTGTTGATGGTCAACCTCATACCAACCTATAAGTATTGTCTTGTCTTGTATCCTGCCGCCATTCCTCTAGGGGTGGCCGGTACCTCCACACAAGTGCCTCCACTTGACTCTGTCCTTGCATACTTCTTTCATCTCATTTTATAGTTTCATCACTCTTTTCATGCATACGCTCTTCTCTTGTTTACACTTTGTAAATTCCATTCATTCGCTATCTCACTTACCTTATCAATCCATTCTTTCCTAGGTCTTCCGCTTTCACGCTTATCTATTACATTCCCTTTGTACACTTTTTTTGTCAGTCGGTCTTCATATAAGTACGCAACTAAGCTACACATATAGTGTAACTTCTTGCCACGTTATCCCCGAAGGGGTCGCATGTGGCGAATTGAACCTATTTATTTTTACAGGTAAGGGGGCCGGCCTTACGCCAACCACTTCAGTTGAAGTGGAGGTTTCCCAGCTCCTGAAAGTGCTGGTACTCATTTCTTGTGAAGGCTGAGTAAACCTTGCCGGTGTTTTATTTTGGGGTTTGAAATAAACACCGAAACGGGAAATCATTTCTGACACCCTCGGTGGGATTCGAACCCGAGCTTTCGGCATGGAATGCAAGCAATCTACCACCTGAGCTATCGACCGGACTAAGTCAAGGAATAAATAATAATTTTACATAAATCCAACCCAAGAGCGAACATTATGATAGTTTTTACTAAAATTTGGTACATACTAAAAAAAGTCCTTGTTTTTCGTCTATTTTAAGAGCCGTTATCTTTTATCAAACCGGGATTTGAAACAGCTGTTCCCTTTGCATATCCATACATAAGTACATAGGTACCTAATATGATGAAAAATTTCTTGTTGCAGCTGTTAATATATCCACCACATTATATTATTGAAAAAAAATGTAAGTAGGATGTAAATGTATTTTTAAAGTAAATTTTTAAACTTAAATTATTCATTTGATTCTCAGGATAAACTATTAGGTATGCCTTCACAGTAGGTACCTATCCGCAAAGATGTGGTAGGTAGGTATCTTTTTATGTTTTTTTATAATTGATTTATGTCAAATATCACCCCCATTTTAGGGAAGGGTAGCAAAAGTGGCAGGTTTTATTTTGTACATGCGTATGCAGCAGGGCAACACGTGTTAGCGCGAACATACACGTGTCTACCGGCAGTTGCAACTTAGATTCTAAATTGTTAGATATAGATGTAGGTAGACATTTTTTTTAAAAGAAATTCTGTGTATCCTATTTAAAGTGATGTATCCATAGATGATCACATTTTGGCAAAAATATCTGCCAAACATTTCCGCGTCGTACTCGTATATTAAAATTAAATGTATACCTATATAGGTACCTATTTTTTACCAATTCATTTCTGCAGGTCCGGCCGGTATTTTCAACGTAAGCATATCGTCCTCCCAGTGCTTGTTTGGCTTATCAACTTGATTAAAAAAAGACCTTTCAATGAAATTATCTTAAGAATCACATTCTGAACAATCTGAGCTGAAAAAAAAAGTAAAACACGGTAATGCGAGAGTTGTTTGAAATATTTTTTAAATCAATTTCTAGTTTTCATAAGACACACTGATCTAGTACACATACAAACATTGTTCATATGAAATTACCTCTGATTACATAAAACAAACAAGCACTAAGGGGACGATATTACATATATTAGTTCAACCTTTTCATTCAGTATAAAGTCGCTATGCTAACGTTGAAAACACCGGGCCTCAGACTTTTTTATTGTCATTGGTAGCTGGTAGGTAGGTAGTTACTACATTCATTTTCGAATTTACAGTTCATGTTTCACTTATATACATCAGCATCGGTAACAACAAACCAAGGATACTTAAATACCGCAATCCTTGAATCTAAAATCATACATTATTTCCAAAATATCATCACATACATTCGTAAGTCGATAACTAAGTATGTACCTACTTTCAAAAAAATTATCAACTGTAGGTTTCTGTACACAAATAATTAAGCAGTTAAAATATGTAAAATATACCTTTTAAATAAAATACTCTTTACACAGCAATTCCCATAAAGTATTTTCTTGTACACAAAAATGAACTTTTCACTTTATTAAAATTTTTGACCGTTCCCTTCCATTATATTCAATGAACTGACTGTTTCACAAAGGACTCTAGTAAGTACTAAATAAATTAATGTGTGGGTGTGATAATGCTCATGTCGACGCATAAATGATTTCACTTTAGGGTGCTACATTTTCCTGCTTTCTGATTGGAGGGGATGAAAACTAGGGGTGATTTTCATCCAATAGGATTGCTGCTGGGTGGAGCCTAAATTTAGAAACGCCCTCGGAAAATTCTGGCAAGGAAAAGCCTTATTACTGTTCAATTAATAACTTATTAGGTTTCAGATTATTTTTTGTTTATTGAGAAGGGTAGTTTACACAAAGTAGAATACACATAATGAGCTCTTCAAGGAAATGCAACCAGAAGAAGAACTCCAGGAAAACCTGCGAAGATATGGCTTGACAGCTGGCAGTACCTACAGGGCTGGAAGTCTCATCACCACGGTAATTCTTACCTACCGTATATCGGCAACATTTGCATGAAGACCTGTCAATTCAAGGTGGCCGCAAGTGAACAGCTGATTAGTCTTCATACAAATATTACCGATATTCGGTAGGTAAGAATTACCGTGGTGATGACTGATGAGTGATGAGACTTCCAGCCCAGCTCACACGAGAAAGAAGCGGCACAAGCAGATCCTTTGCATCAATGAATGAAAGCAGATGAATGTGAATATGTCTTTTTTAAGTATGCAATATATTTGGATTAACAAAGAGACAATGCACCAATATGACAAAGCTAAGCTTACTTGAGAAAAATATAGGCAATATTGGAGATTAAAGGATCACTGTAGGACATAAATATTTTTTTAATTTACATGTTTTGTATCTCTTTGTATTATAATAATTGTCATCAGTTAATGCCGGGGATTAACGTTTTAATTAATATTAAAACTTCGGGACATCAATCAATCAATTGGAAATTATGGAGAAAAAACAAATTGAGTGCATTTCAAACAGTAGCGCAGCTTCTGAACTGCTTTACAGTTCCTTGACTTATAGGTTGTTATGCGGCTGACCACCCATACTGTAAAAAATTGGTTCACTTTGCCAATGTCACTCCTGTTTCAGGGAAGGACGGCAAGAGTTGCAAGGCTTATGTTCATTTGAGATTGGGTTTTTATATTGTAGGTCCACAGGCGGCATGTGTTAGCGCGACATTATACATATCTGCTTGTGGGAATGCATTTAATATAAATCTTAAATGATATATATCTTTGCAGCTTAGATTAGATTAGATTAGATTACAAGAGTTGTAATCCTAAATTTGTAACTTTATATGAAAGGTACAAGTATTTTTTATATATACTGTTGATTATCTGGTCAATTAGTCCGGTCAATATCTCAGTTGGTAGAATGCTTTCATTCTATGCCGAGAGCTCAGGTTCAAATACCACCGAGGGTGTCAGAAAGGCTTTCGCGTTTCAGTGTTTATTTCAAACACACAATCAAATATCGGCAAGTTTTACTCAGGCTTCACAAGAAATGAATACCAAATCCCTCGGGAGCTTGGAGACTTAAATTTCAAAGTGAAGTGGTTGGCGTAAGGCCGGCTCCCTTACCTTATACCTGTAAAATAAATAGTTTCCAATCGCTAAATGCGACTCCTTCGGGGAAAATGCTAAAAGAGTTACACTATATGTGCAGCTTAGTTGTGTTTTATTGAATGCCAGGATAAGTTTTTGTCCTGAAACCTATTAAAGCTCCTATGAAATTTGAATACAATTTTTTTCTGAATTATCTGTTAGGTAGGTACCTACATCAGTATTTATTTTTTGTTTTTCTCTGGGTTATCACTAGTGACATAAATATATCACCATTTAATCTTTGGAGTACTTAATTGATATGTACATATTCAAATTATAGATATTGTTTTGAGATCTTTTTTGTTTATTCACACCGAAATGGCTACCTAGGTCATTAATCAGAACCGATTCATCACTTTGATAAATAAATAATCTATACTCTAAGTTGCAAAGATATATTAACATTTAAAATTCATATTAAATGCATGCCCACAAACAGGCACGTGTAAGTTTTCGCTTACAAATGCTGCATGTGTAGGTACTTATAAATTAAAATCCAAACCTCAAATGAACATAAACCCTGCATGACTTGCCGACTTTCTCTAAAACGGGGTGGCATTGACAAAATGAAACCAAGTTGTTAAGCTTGGGGATCAGCCTCATACCAACCTATAAGTCAAAGAGTTCAACCCTGTGATAAATAAATATTTTTTCTTTGGTTGTAACTGTAAGTATTATAAATATTCATGTGAATGTAATAAATTCGCAGCGAAGATTTAAATTTGTTTTTTTCTTTGCAAGTTGTGCCGTTCGTATCCGACATCAAAAATTTATTTTACTTTACTCAAGCAACCCAGCTGGGTGAAGACACTTTTTTTGTCTTTGTGCCGACTCCATGTAATTATTACGTCACCCATTGTCCGGTTGGTATGTCAGCTGCCACAGAGATAGAATCCGATCCAGGGAATGATTTCTTGTCGTCGTCGCTTTAGCGCCAATTGCTTAAGTGAGACCCAGTTACCTACTGTGACACTAAAAGACCTTTGGTGACCAGTTTTTGGTACAGGAATCCATTTTTTTCATCCCAGTGAATAGCACGATTTGAAAATTAAATTATAGTTTTTTTGTATTCCGCCAGGAATCGAACACACGAACTTCCGATTACGAGTCCAAAGCGTACACCACTAGCCTATGGATCGTTCAAAAATAATGAGAGAAATCAAGAAGAAAAGGAAGAAGAATTTCAATGATAACAAGCAAAGCAAGCCGTCGATAGCAACCCATGAAGGA
This sequence comes from Agapetus fuscipes, assembly GCA_951799405.1. Lineage (NCBI taxonomy): Eukaryota > Metazoa > Arthropoda > Insecta > Trichoptera > Glossosomatidae > Agapetus > Agapetus fuscipes. The sequence goes on from OX637333.1 coordinate 24,342,437, forward strand.
GTTTAGGTATATATTTTGTAGGTTGGTATTCTCTTATCTTCAGTCTGCCTGATAATGTGCATTCACATACGTGAAATTGCCTGATTTTGTAGAGCGTTTAATGATCATTCTCTGTCTAATATTAATACACTGATAATAAGCAAACTACAAACAGATATAGCGCTCAGTGTGTTAGAATCCAACCCGTTCGACGGACAACAGACAAAACGTAAAAATAACTTTAAAAACTGTGTATAAAACATCGCTGAAACGGAATTCATTATTAAGTCAAATTCCAATCTGCTTTATCGCGTGTTTATTAAAAAAAAAAAACATATTTTAATAATTGTACACAAAGGATAAGTTGATATTAATTAGGTATGTATACTAATCACTAGATAAATACTACAATTAATGTTAAATGGTAACAGCACTAGAATATTGAAAAATTGTTCTAAAAACAAATGAAACTCGGTTCTATTTTTGAAATTTGGATGAGGAAATTAGGTTTCTTGAAAATATTCTTTTTTCAAAATTTCAGTACATAGAATACCTAACCAAATGAGAGGTAACAAAATGGTGTTGACCATGAAAAACAGATAACAGATCTTTGTTCGAACATCTTGAAAAGGTTACGTAGGTGTTTAAAGTTTGATTTGTAATGTTTATTTCCGAATTTATAAAAAAAACACATGTGGTAATGATGCTGATGATTGTCGCTTCAACAGCAGCTGTGGAAATAAAGATTCAATAAATTGTACTTCTTTTTTTAGATATGCGCGAGAAATCTGAATACAAGAGTGAATTGTTGTGAAAATTAAGTGGATTGTCTTTTTTGTAAAAAAAAAAAAAAACGCTATCTACCTATTATCCAAACATAATTAATAGTAGGTAAGATGGTTCGGGCATTTGGAGAGAATGAGTGATGAAAGATTGACGAAGAAAGTATATGTTGCTAGAATAGATGGATGTCGTGGTAGAGGAAGACCGAGAAAAGTATGGAAGGATCAAATCTCTGAAATAGCGAATGAATGGGAAATCCAGAGTCATAATAAAAGGAGGACTTGTATGAAAAAGGTTATGACTCTGGATGAAATGAAAGAAGTATGCAAGGACAGGAAGAAGTGGCGGCTAATCTGCAATGCTGATTTTTAATGTTGGTTTATTGGCTTGCTACATTTTTTGCATAAGACATTTCTTTTTTTTTACTTTTTTTGTATAGATTTATTTTTAAGGTTTTGTTGTTTTCTTATACTTAAATGTTATTTTTTACTCGTATTCCTTGACTTATAGGTTGGTATGAGGCTGACCACCCATACTGTAAAAAATGGTTCACTTTGCCAATGTCACCCCTGTTTCAGGGAATGTCGGCAAGAGTTGCAGGGCTTATGTTCATTTGAGGTTTGGATTTTATTTGTAAGTACACAATCAGCATTTGTAAGCGCGAACTACACGTGTTTGTTTGTGGGCATACATCTGAGAGCTTTGAATGAATATATCCTTGCAACTTAGATTATAGATTATAGATTATACTTATATCTACTCATAAAATTAATAATATTTTGAATCCTCTACATAATTATATCTAAGTACCTACATGTAGGTAATTTCTTGACTTTTCCTTTAGTAATGCCTGCTCAAATTTTATTTTGCAAATCGATATAACTTTGTGCGTATCCTTAACTCCCATGTGATTTTATCGCTTATTTGCAATATATAAAATCAGCAAGATTGCCCCGAAGGACAATATCTTCTAAAAATTGCGCCGCAAGCGAAATAATAATATGACGAATTTAATCCTAAAATACAGACAAAAAAAGAAATACCTATATTTAGGCGATTTTCATTACATTACAGGTGCATTTTTTTTTCTTAAACGTTGTTTTTTTCATCAACAAAATACGTTACTTTTTACCGTTGTCTGATGAAAAGGCTTTTTTTTATATGTTACCACATATTATAATACATTTATATCATCGAAAAGTATAAAATTAAAACTAACATTGTTTATTGATGAGTAGATATTTTCTTAATCAATTTTTACAAAACCTGCCGACCTTCAAGATTTTTCTAAAATATGTAAAAAATAAGTCTGTTTTTAGCCCAATAACCATGTTTCCTCAAGTCCTAAGTCTTGATTTATTATAAAAATCTAGTAAACAACACATTTCACTGTTATTGATATTCATTTATTCATAAATTTTTAATGTGTTATCATTTGAACACGATAAAAATAACTTAGTTTAGTTGACTCACTCATTTGATTATTAGGTTTACCTGAGTTTTTATTTCCTTGTATTTCACAATGTCGACAATGTGGTTTTATGATTTAAGAAATAAAACACAAAGTACCTACCTATGAGTTTAAAGCATTTTCTTAACTGTCTCATCCACACATTTGTTGATCTATCCGTCGGTCAAGGTCATGCTAAGATACGGCAAGACCTAAGCGATTGCAGAAAACCCGACAACTATCCGATAGTCGCCGATCATAAGAAAATTGCTCAGGAATAAGCGGTCAACGCTCTAGCTATATCTACATACGCAACGCAACTAAGCCACACATATAGTGCAACTTTTTGCCACGTTATCCCCGAAGGATTTCCCATGTGGAATGGAACCTATTTATTTATACAGGTAAGGGGACCGGCCTTACGCCATCCCCTTCAGTTGAAGTGGGAGTTTCCCAGCTCCAGAGGGGGCTAGTACTCATTTCTTGTGAAGGCTGCACCGAAATGGAAAATCATTTCTGACATCCTCGCCCTCGGTGGGATTCGAACTCTAGCTCACGGCATGGAATGCAAGCTCTCTACCAACTGAGCTATCGATCTACGCGTTAGTGATACATGGATTAAAGTTGGTTGCGTGTAAAGAAAAGCCTTATTCAATTTACAATTGAGGCATTTGTTTTAGGGAGGAGGTAGTAAATATATTTGAATCTTATGCTGAGAAAATTGCATGAATTTACCAAAGTTCACCCTTGTACCCCTCAATAAAATGCCACCTAAGTATTTTATGCTTTTGTCCATAGAAATGTTGATTTTATTTGTGTAAATATATGGATATGGAGTACAAGGATAAAAAAAAAAAAAAACTGACCGGTCCGTAATTCAATGGTAACACTTCGGACTCTGAATGGAAGGTTGTGGGTTCGAATCCCGGCGGAGCACAAAAAATATACCATTTATATTTTCAAATTTGCTCTTCGTTGGGTTGAAAAATTCATAAAACCTTAACCAATGACCGGTCACCAAAGGTCCATCCAGCCTTTAACAGCAACTGGGTCTTGCTTGAGAATTGGCGATTTGTAGCGACGACGACCAAGCTCGTAAATAGGTCGATAGCTTAATTGGTAGAATGCTTGCATTCCATGCCGAGAGCAAGGTTCGATCTCCATGTTTACTCAGCCTTCACAAGAAATGAGAACCAGCCCCCCCGGGAGCTGGGAAACCCCCACTTCAACTGAAAGTGGTTGGTGTGAGGCCGGCCCCCTTACCTGTAAACAAACCACATTTGTGTCTTGGTGTACCATTTATTTCAAGCCGATATATCGAATGTTTTGTTGGTCCCCCAGGACAGCTGCCCCACCTTGTATGCTCCGCGATCCCCCTGCCCCGTCTCCTCCTCTTGATGGAATGCCAGCCCCTAGAGCGCGTCTCCAGCAGCCTCTCCCTGCAGAGCCTGCAGCATGCCCTGAAGGATCCAGAGCTGGTGCCGCTGGATGAAGGTACACATCTGTCTTATTCTTCAAAAGGTGCCCTAGCACTATCGTCATCGTGTGCTCGAAAGCCCTGGATGGGCCTTGGCTGAATCCAGGATTCTCCTCCATTCTCGCCTGTCTATCGCCTCTGCTTTCCAAATATGTGACATATTATATTAAGCTAACATGGATTTCTCAGATAAATGCAACTTTTTTCCTACTTTCTACGAGAGAAAATACTAAAAAAATATTTTAGATGCTTTTCATGACCACTGTATTATTATTACTTCATTTACTACTATAAATTGCACCCAATCAGCAATTTCTCAAATCAGTGAATCAGCACTTATTGAGGTGATATGTTTGCTTTACTTGCAGCTGCGTTGACAGCGTCCATGCATGGCATTTTTGGCTTTCTTGGTCGTATTGCGAATGAATGGAATATCCAGAGTCATAATAAAAGGAGAGCCTGTATGAAAAAGGTTGACTCTGGAGGAAATGACTCTGGAGGAAATGAAAGAAGTGTGTAAGGACAGAAAGAAATGGCGGTTGATCTGTGATGTTGGCGGCTAGGATTTTTTAAATAAGAATTTGTTTTCTGTTAATTTTTGATGTCCATGCATATTATAATTTGTTGATTGTAAAAATGTAATTTGTTGTGTATGTTCTTTGACTTATAGGTTGGTATGCGGCTGACCACCCATGCTGTAGAAAATGGTTCACTTTGCCAATGTCACCCCTGTTTCAGGGAAGGTCGGCAAGAGTTGCAGGGTGTATATCCATGTGAGATTCGGGTTTTTATACTGTAGGACCACATGCGGCATGTTTAAGCGCGAACTTGTGCATGTCTGTTTGTGAAAGTGCATATAATGTGAATTTTTAATGTTACATATATTTTGCAACTTAGATTAGATTAAATTAGATTGGTCTCCTTTCTCACCACCTATACCTAAACCCTAACATTATGGTCTATGAGTACCGTAAACTCTGTCCAACCTAACCCACACTGAGAAAAAAATACATCATTACGCCCTTTTCTCACAGAACAAATTCTACCTATGGTTTTTTCTATCCGTTGCCAGATCGGAAGTAATGAATAGGTAAGGATCCTGGGTACCTCAAGTACAGGAAGTCAGTCGCAAAGTTTTTGCATCTGTGGGGTCTTTGAGACGACTACGCAATCTCCTGCCAATTTCCACTAAAACTGCGCTTGCACAATCTCTCCTTCTTCCGATTGTCGACTACGCCGATGCCTGCTATCTTGATCTCACCGAGGACCAACTTGATAAACTTGAACGACTTCAAAATCTTTGTATAATATTTATATTTGGTCTACGCAAATATGATCATGTTTCAGAGTTTCGTACTAAGCTTAAATGGCTTCCTATACGTCTCCGTCGGAATACACATATTCTTCACCTTCTATACAATATTCTGTACAATCCTTCTGTGCCTCGCTATCTTAAAGAACGTTTTGAGTTCCTCCATGACACACATTCGAGATCCCTACGGTCATCAGAAACTTTAACATTGAAAATACCAACGCATTCCACAAATTTCTTTGGAAAATCGTTTACAGTTCATGCAACTCGCTTATGGAACGCCTTGCCATTAACTATAAGATGTGCAAAATCCCTGGCAATATTTAAGAAACTTTTAAAGGAACACTTACTATCAGTGTAATGGCTAAGTTATATGTATATATGTATGTATGTTGTGTGTGTGTATGTATTTATGTATATGTGTTTATGTGTGTATCTATATGTATATGTTGATATATAATTTAAAAAAAAAAAATATATATATATATATGTATTTATACAGTACTTTTTTTTTTAACAATAATTATTGTAATACCACGGACCACCCATGTCATTGTGCTTGTAGATCTTGTCCATCCTAATCCTAATCCCATCCCATCCTAATCCCATCCTAAGGTTGTCTGTAAGATATCGCCATGTGCGATAAGACCGCCCATTGTACATATGTCTCTTTTTGTTTATAATTGTAATGTAATTTATTTGTGGTGTACAATAAAGTTTATTTTCATTTCATTTCATTTCATTAAGGATGAATAAAAGTTTTCACACGGTTTTTCTGGAGATCCCTTCCGAATCCATATACAAAGTGGGTAGAATTTTTGCTGTGTGAAAAAGGAGTAAAGCTCAATGGCGTTGGGTTTTTTTAGCATGCCAATATTTCTTTATTAGATTGTCTACTTCGCAAACGAGAAGTGTGTAAGGTTGCCTTACAAAGAAAACATCAAAGGCACGAGCCATAAACCAAAATGGTGGGTCACTTATGTATATTAAATAGTAATTAAATAGTAATCACCTACTTATTTAAATGTCACATTGGTGTAGGGCAATACCTACGAGTACAATCAATACAATTATTTATATTTGATTTGTTGTATTTGTTTCCTAATATTGTATTACAGATACATAAAATGCAACGCTCTCAAGATTTGGTTCTCACAAACAAACTGACCACCATTAATTGCATACACAAAATCTGAAACGCTTGGCAAAAATATAAAAAAAAGACAAATTGCTAAAAACATCACGTCTTGCCGAAATAACACATTCAGAGAACCGTGTATGAAACGAATTGTTTTCACTTTATTCAAATCTGTTTTGATTGGCGTATTTTAAAGTTTTGTGTGTTTTTTTTTAATTTTGTTGACCGTGAAAATTGCCTTTTACCGATGATGAATGGTGAGTCTTGAAAATCGACTGAAATATTTTTTTTAAATTAGAAACGAGTTCGTCAATTTTTTTTAATGAAAGACCTGAAAAAATAGTGCATGTACGAGTATATGTGTTGTAAATTAAAGAAAATTATTGTTCATTTCTTAAAAATAAATATATTTTTGACAGTGAAAAGAACTTGAGTGATCTAATCTAATCTAAGTTACAAATATATGTAACATGATCTTCTTAATCCTATTCCTCATTACTGAGGGTTGTGACCCTTGTGGAAGCAACCAATCTTCTCCAGCTCTCCCTCGACTGCGCTGCCCGCAACGCTCCAACTACCGAGGTGCCTGCTGCTGTCTTCACTTGATCGGTCCATCGTGTGGGGGATCTACCTCTTCCTCTCTTCCCCTCCAAGTTACCGATCACAACCAGTCGTTCCAGGCTATCCTCATTGCCACGGACAACGTGTCCGAAGAACTGAAGAATACGGCGTGTACACATGTTGGCCAGAGTCAAGCCATCCAAACGCAGCTCCCGACGAATGGACTCATTGGTGCGTCTAGCCGTCCATGGGATTCGAAGCATGCGCCTCCAGCACCACATTTCAAAAGCGTCAATTTTTCTTCTTTCTGCTGCTTTTATGGTCCATGTTTCAGCAGCATAGAGAAAAATAGAGTGGACCAGACTCCTGACAAGCTTAATCTTGGTGCTGTTACTCACACCCCGGTCTTTCCATATTTTGTCCAGCTTAGACATGGCACTTTTGGCAATGGCGATACGGCGTCTAATTTCTCCTTCGCAAGATCCTTCGTTACTAATTTGAGATCCAAGGAACTGGAACTCGTTTATGATCTCCAAACCTTGAAATGAGTTTCCCAGATCACCAAACTTTTTTGATCGATCTATGATCATGATCTTGGTTTTACTCTGGTTGATCTCGAGTCCCAGTGCCTTGCTCTCGGTCTCTACTCGTTTAAGGAGATCTGCCATCTCTCTCGGGTTTTTGGCCAAAAGTGTTGTGTCATCCGCATATCTTAAATTGGACAGCTTTACGCCACCAATAGACACTCCACCATCCCATTGGTACAGAGCCCTGCGCATTATGTATTCCCCATAGATATTAAACAGGTCAGGGGAGAGGATGCATCCCTGTCTTACACCTTTTTCTGTGGGAAAACTTGTTGTGTTCATGCCATTAATCCTTATGATTGCCTTACTAGGAGTGTAAAGTCCGTGGATGAGTTTTATCAAATGGGATGGAACCCCCATTTCCTTGAGAACTTTCCACAAATATTCCCACTTCACGCAATCAAAAGCCTTCTTGTAATCAATAAAACATAAAACAACTGGCGTCAGGAACTCTCTGCTCTTTTCAATAATCTGACGGATGTTGAGAATCTGTTCTCTTGTACCTCTTCCTTTCACAAAACCAGCCTGTTCCTTAGGAATTTGCCATCCAATATAGCTGTGCAAACGCGCCTTTAGCACATATAACAATATCTTGCTGGTGTGAGAGATAAGTGCTATCGTTCTGTAATTTGCACATTTTTTGGATGATCCTTTTTTGTGAAGAGGAATAAATACAGACTCTGTCCATTCTTGAGGCCATATTCCCGTTTTCCATACAAGGTTGCAGAGATCTAAAATTGTTTTTATGCCCTTATCCCCTAGTTCTTTTAAAAGTTCGGCTTGTAAGTAGTCATTGCCGGGGGATTTGTTGCATTTTAGTATTTTCAGTGCATCTCGAACCTCTTCTTCCAGAATATCGGGTTCCATGGTTTGACCATCAAAAGTAGGACTTGCAGCTATTGAGGGGTCAGTATATAGCTCAGAACAGTAATCTCGCCATCTCTCTAAGACGCTATCAATGTCCGTCAAAGTGCTTCCATTGTGGTCCTCTATTGCCCATGTTTGAGGTTTGAAATCGTGGGTTAAGAGTTTGACCTTTTGAAAGAGATCCTTTGTTGTAACACTATTTGTTTTTGCTTCTATCTCAGCACAGATATTAGAGATTTGTTTATTTTTGTCCCGTCTGCAAAGTTTTTGTACCTCTTTATTAAGTCTAGAGTATTCCTGTTTTGTTTCTGCGGATGAGTTCCCTGTTATTCTCATAGCTTTCCGCTTTGATATCATGTCCCATGTGGGTTCCGATATCCAAGACTTCCTCTTTTCATTTCTGGGTTTATGATGTTTCTTGGCAGTTTGGACAATTTTGTCTTTGAAGCTGTTCCAGCACTGGTCAACATTATTGAGAGAGTTTATTTGGAAATCAGCATCTTGATTCCTAATATCCACTCCAAAGCATTTTATTTCTTGCTCATTAAGCTTTAAAGTTTTAAACACATTCCTTTTGATGATTTTAAATTTGACTCTAATCTGTGCAATTAACAAATTATGATCAGAGCCGCAGTCAGCACCAGGATACGTTTTAACACTGCCTATTGAAGATCTCCAGCGGTTTTTTATCATGATATAGTCAATCTGGTTGCGACATCTATCACCTGGTGATATCCATGTGTACAGGCGTCTGATGTGCTGTTTAAACCAGGTATTCATGATTGTCATTTTTTCCTCTATGGCGAATTGGATCAGTCGTTCACCTCTGTCATTTTGTATGCCAACACCGTAATGGCCGACTGTGTCCTCAAGGTAACTGTTAGATCCAACTTTTGCATTGAGATCTCCGATAACCAGCGCTATTTCTTTGTTTGGTATTTGAGCAAGTGTTTGCTTGAGAGTGGTATAAAAATCATCAATGGTTTCATCTGGGGCATCGGCAGTTGGTGCATATACTTGTATAATATTAAATTTGCAAGGTTGGGTGTTCAGTTTGATGTGGATCATTCTGTCATTAATGGGATTGTATCCAATGACAGACTTATTTAACTGAGCTGTTAAAATAACTGCTACCCCGCTAAATGTTGCACCTGCATTGCCTGAGAAGTAGATGGTATTGCCATTGGCTGTTGTGAAGTGTCCATTTTCTGTCCAGTGTGTTTCTGAGACTCCGAGTATGTTTAAACTGTGGTTGGCCATCTCATTCTCAAGAATATCTGTCTTTCCTGGCAGGCGTAGTCCTCGGACATTCCAGGTGCCAATTTTGTGTTTGTCACGCACGGACATTCTTGGAAAGGAATTTGCCTCACCAGTCGCACATTTCCCACATGGTGCCTGGTGCGTCACACCGATGTGCCCGGTCACCGATTTCCCACCTCGGGGCCCGGACCCCCAGAGGCGCCGGGTGTCAGCCGGATCGCTCGACGGCCTTCCTATTGATTGGTTTGCTGTCATTTTGGGTTTTCTTGGGAAATTAGTGCAGTGGTTTCCCGTTGCCTTCTGCACCGCAGTATTCCAGTCGTTGAGGCTGTTGCAGCTGCGCCTGGAATAGTCTGTGAAGTAACCGTTCTGGCATCCATTGCCTCCGCTTACTTCCAGTTGTGATGGATACTGCTGCCCTCCATCAGTGCAGTAGCCCAGCTGACTCGGGCTGTGGACGCCGGCTGTACAGTTTCCTGGCAACCACCATCCTCAGGTACGCGGCCTGCACCGGTACCATCCAGAAAGCTCCTCGCCAGTTCAGTACTGACGCGAGCACCCCAGACCCCCGTCTCCCGTCTGCTCACCTACCCAGGCTTCCAAAGGGGTTGGTTACCGCAATCTCTTCCTGGGTTGCTAGGTTTAACAGGGTTCACCACAGGTAGGTGGGAGTGGAGTTGGTGCAGAGAGGCTAATATGTAAAAACTTGCATAATTACATTGTGTTGCGCATCTGCACCCTTGAACCCATTATATGTATTTTCACAAGCAGACACGTATAGGTTCGCCCTTTAACATGCCGCATGTGGACCTACAATTTAAAAACCCGAATCTCAAATGAAAATACACCCTGCAACTACAGGAATACCCTGTAGGGTTTTATTTTCCAATAAGAAGAGAATGAGAAAGCTCCGAACACGTGTGAGTTCTTGGTAAAATTGAAAATCCTTGCAGAATTTTTCGACTTGGTGATTTGTCTTTTAAATGTAACTTGGTCACCATTCCACATAGGCCAGAGCCTCTGCAGATTTGCCTACTTAACATCATATTATGCGTAGGTACACAATATAAGTATCTACTTAATTCCATTAAAAAAAATTGTCCTTAGTCGTATATTATGTTTTACTCCTCATATTTCATCTTACAGATCACTTTTCTCCGTCCTTCACCCATTCTTCTAAAATTCACAAAAAAAAAATGTAAAAATAAAACACAATTTTTTTTTTCACGAGTTGATTTATTTACTCGTGGGCTTTCGGTGTTATCACATCAGTATCAAAAGGACAACGTCGAAAGCGCTCGAGGAAATAAATCAACTCGTGAAGAAAAACTTTGTGTTTTATTTTTAGGTTGTTAATTTAAAATGAATTTTCATTTTGTCAATACACAAACTTTTATAAAAAAAAAATGGAGTTCTGCAAAGTTTCCGCTAAAATATTTCATAAAAAAAATTAAGCTCAGATAATTTTTAAATGCTCTTTCATGCTTGGTTACAGTATTAAGCCTAGTTTCCTTTCATACTTTTCAAATTGTACAGTTTTTCCCTTTTTACTACTTCTTCGTCTTAATGTTCAAACAAAAACAGACACCAAATTGTTTTTTTCTCTCGTCAAATAAATAAGTGATTCGGTACAATTATCTACAGAATGTAAGATTGATTGACAGTGCAGTGTCGGCTGTTACTATGCGTCGTTTCTGAATTGAAATTATGAAACGGAAGATGCTAGGCCGAAACAATTAAGTATTAAAGAAGGTCATGATACTGATTGTGTTTTTGTTTGTGTTTGTTTTGATTGCTTGCTTCAATATTGTTGTAGATCAATAATGTTCAAACAATATTGTTCAAGATATTAGGTGTAGACGCAGAAAGTCGAAAACAAACTTTTGAACTACATTATAACGTATATTATAACGCTATTAAAAAAAAGTTTATGTTAGTTTTTGCACGGCGTTGTTTTGTTACTGCAACTAAATTTGAATTAAATCAAAGAACACAGTTGCTGCTTGATTTTTTTCATTACTGTAACTATTTTGCTAAGACCATAAAGTGTAAGAAATAATAACGGCAGATTTAGCTTTATAACGCGCCCTAATGAACAAATTTAAAAATCCAATGTTTTTCTCGGCAGGAAAACATAAAACTAAATATTTTCTGGGCTTAAATTCCCTAGCAACCGGGCTCTGCGACGTCACATTTTTTATCGACTTATTTGTGTAGAATCCACTCACTTCAGAATAAAGCATTTTTGAAAATACGATCACAGTGGATAATCACATTACCTTATAGTATGGTGTCCAATACGATAACCACTAAATTACTAACCAGTAATTAGGTTTTTGGGGGGGACATTTTTTCCGTGGACAAAATATGATACATACACAAATAATCGGTCCAGACAAATCAAGTACAGTCAAATCGTACTTTGCCAATGTCACCCCTGCTTCAGGGAAGGTCGGCAAGAGTTGCAGGGCTTTATGTTCATTTGAGATTGGGTTTTTTATATTAGGTCCACATGCGGCATGTGTAAGCGCGAAATTATGCGTGTCTGCTTGTGAGAATGCATTTAATATGAATCTCAAATGATAAATATCTTTGCAGGTTAGATTTAGATTTAGATTAGACTACGACACTAGGCAAGAATAATGTTTAAGTACTACACAATAAATTCGTCAGACATTTTGAATAAAAAATAAGTGCCATTTTAGATTGACTATTTCTTTGTTAAATAAAAAAAAAGATAAATATTACGCAAGAATTCATCTTTTCCAAAATTAAGTTTGATTTCCCCTCTTGAAGTGATTCAATTAATTCCAAATTCAAACGCGCGCCGCATCCAATTCAAATATCGAACACGGCGCCATGCCGGACACGCGCCATTTAAATTGTGTCACTACCAACATTGAAAAGATAAAAAATATTTTAAATATCATTATCATTATTTACCTACTTAAATTTATAATAAAAAAATGTATATGTAGTATTTAAACATGGATATACATACATTAGAATATTTCGAAAAATCCTCCCCCCCCCCGTCAACAGAATTTTTATGGGTAAAAGTATATGTTGATCTCCTATTCATAAATTTTTGCTAGTGTTGTGTTGTTTATTGAATAACAAACTAAAAAACATAAATTTTCACAGTGTTAATACACAAACCATAAAAAATATAATTTTTACAAGTCGATCTCTTCAAGAAAAAGTATGGGCACCCCTGTTTTAGATGCTTCTAAAAATGTTTTTCAGATTTGATAATAAATATTTGTGAAATTGAAATTCACTTGCGAAGTTCATTTTTAAGGAATGCACTCGGAACATTTTTGAATTTTGAACTTTTTTCTCGACGAAACTTCAAGCTTGTATTGAACTGCCGTCTTTAGTAACAAGTAAAAAAATATTTGTTTGCTTTTTCACTAGCAATCCGGCAAGGACCACACAATTTTTTTTTCATGTGAATTCACAATCGGACCTCATTGAATTATTCAAATTCAAATATTATTTTTATTGTTAAGGGCTTGGCTAATTCTCAACATTAAAATTAATTTATTGCTGACATCAACCGTCGTGCAAATCAATCAAGAGTTGATGATTGATACGATTGTCAACTTTTTAAGACGTAATTCCTATGATAGGCATTAAGCTACGTAATTCCTATATATCCTCGATAAAGAAAAAAATACAAGCTGATAAGAAATACTTAATGCGTCTACGAATTGAAAAAACTGAAGCAAAGATTATGATTATAAATCATTTTCTATTAATGTACATCTCTAACAATAAATAAGCAAAGAAAACTTCCATTTTCTTCACAATAAAAAAAATGATTTCACTCTTGAAATTCCAAAATTTTCATTTCTTATTTAATTTCGTAGCATACTTAGCTGCCATGGTAAATGATTTTTTTTTATGTAAAAATAAAACACACAGTTTGTATTCAAGAGTTGATTTATTTATATCCCGATGACAAACTGAAAATTTTTGGTTTATCGGGACAAAAATGTTTAATTTTTAAGATTTATATTTCTTGTAAAAATTGTTTATGAAATAAAAAAAAAAAAAAAATAAAAAAATTCTCGAGCACATTCGATGTTATCACATCATTATCAATTAGAGTGTCATAACATGGAAAGCGCTCGAGGAAATAAATTTGGTGTTTTCTTCTCACATTGTTAACAAAAAATAATCTCTACAATGTCAATACACAAACCCTTAATAAGCTTTGAAAAACTATGTTGCACAAGAGAAACTCCACTGAATCGAGTCATTCAAGATGTCATGTCAGCCAGTATGGCGCCCAAATCAGCTGCATTTGACGCAAGTCGGCTACCTAATCATAATATTATAAGTCCCAGTGTCATAGTCTTTGTCATTGCATTAAGTTTTGTTCTCTTCACCGTCTACTGAAAATGTTATAGACTGCATCATGGTATTGATTAGTTCTATTCACCGTCTACAGAACATGTTGAGAGGTTTTAAATTTTTAATGCTCTCCTGTAAAATTTGATGTATGTGACATTTGTTGTTTTTCTGCCAAGGTCTTCAAATGGTAAAAGAGTGATTTCATTATCATCTTCATCATCACCGCATATATTTACAAAAATATTTTTTCTCTTTCCGGTCGATAGCTCAGTTGGTAGAATGCTTGCATTCCATGTCGAGAGCTCGGGTTCGAATCCCACAAAAATGATTTACCGTTTCGGTGCTTATTTCAAACCCAAAATAAAATACCTGCAAGGCTCTATTCCTTGGCTTATAGGTTGTGTGACGCTGACCACCCATACTGTAAAATATGGCTCACTTTGCCAATGTCACCCCCTTTTCAGGGAAGATTTGCAAAAATTGCAGGGCTTATGTTCATTTGAGGTTTGGTTTTAATTTGTTAGCACACATTCAGCGCGAACTTACACGTGTACATGTTTGTGGGCATGCATTTGATATGAGTTTTGAATGTTAATATATATTTGCAGCTTAGATTATATATTATAGCTTTTTAGGCCTTCACAAGAAACGAGTTTCAGTCCCCATGGGAGCTAAAGTGGTTGGCGTAAGTTGGCCTCCTTACCAGTAAAAATAAATAGGTTCCACTCTATGGTTGTTTTCTTTCCAGTTACAGTCATCGATATTGGAGGTCGCAGTATCAGGAGGTGTTCTGCGCGGAACCGCAATGTGCCCAGCATAGCCGCCAGCTGGAGGGGACCCCTGAGAGCCCTTAAGTTCCTCCTCGTAGCCGCATTCCTACCTGCCATGCTGATAGCAGTGCCTCTGTACCTTAGGTAGGTGACGTCATCATTATTTTATGTGAGCCTGATACAAAAATACGGTAGTGATGTGTTTGAAATAAATCAGCGTCGGTTGGTTTTTGTTTAAAGCGCTCTAGACGATATCATTGAACTTGAGTTAACAGATTCTATAAAGTGTTTACTCACTTTTTAAAAGTAATATTTTATTATTTTTTATATTTTTCAGGGTTTGGCGGTTTACATAATAAGTTTTCCATAATTTTTTTTTTTATAATTTATATTAGTAATTTTAACTATATATAATAAGTTTTAAATAATATTTTTATTAATTGTAATCCGGTCTAGTAGTCCGGTAGTCCAGTCGATAGCTCAGTTGGTAGAGTGGTTGCATTCCATGCCGTGAGTTCGGATTCGAATCCCACCGAGGGAGCCAGAAATGATTTCCCGTTTCGGTGCTTATTTCAAGCCTCAAAATATAATACCGGCAAGGTTTACTCAGCCTTCACAAGAAGTGAGTACCAGCCCTCTCGGGAGCTGGGAAACCCCCACTTCTACTGAAGTGGTTGGCGTAAGGCCTAACAAAGGCTTAACTGTAAAAATAAATAGGTTCAACTCGCCACATGCGACTCCTTCGGGGATAACACTGCAAGAAGTTACACTATATGTGTAGCTTAGTTGCGTTTTGCGTAATACGTCTGCTATAATAAGATTTCCTTCATTGTAGGTAATACGTCTGCTTTTTGGGAAGGTGGTAAAAAGATTGTGAATTAGATTCTTTTGCTTTTGAACTTACATTTAAGCGTTGAAAGCTATTGAACACGAGTTTATTTTTAAGTTACGCGAAAAAATATACAAATTTCCATGCATCCTCATAATAATATAATACAACTAACATAAGGAGGTACAAATCCTATGTAAGGTAAAAAAACACACACACCGAAACAAGACTTTATTTTTGGCCCTTCGAGCCTGCAAGGAAATGAAAAGAGATGAATCGAGGTAACTTGAGGCCCAGAGCAAATATTTTTTATTTCCTGGACCCTTTCTTAAACTTTTTGCTGTCTCATTCAGATTTTAAGATGCTTACAAAAATCAATAACGTTTCGCATTGTAGGTAAATTTTTAATTTTTAAATTTTTACATGAAAATGTTCAAACCCACTGAGTAGACATTAAATACGAGGAACTTGGTAATCTATCTTTAATATAAGTTGCTAAGATATATTAACATTTAAAATTCATTTGAAACGCATGCCCACAAACAGACACGTGCAATTTCGCGCTTACAAATGCTGCATGTGTACTAAGCCAAACCACAAATTAACATAAGCCCTGAAACTTTTGCCGACCTTTCCTGAAACATCAGTGACATTGGCAAAGTGAACCATTTATTTACAGCATGAGAAGTCAGCCTCATACCAACCTAATGTAATGAATTGTTAGGTTTAAGTTGGAATTACAGTCGTTTGAAATATTTACAATTATAATAACTACACAGTTAAATTTTTTTATTCGGATATTAGACGAACTTACATTATTCTTGGCGTTTTGTTAGTGACGTAGCCAACGTCTTCAGGAGACACTCTCTCTGCACGACGACTGAGAATGAACTAATGTAGTGAATATGAGAATAATTTTAATACTTCTCTTTCTCAGGTATTTCGTGTATTCCGGTCAGCTTTATCCGGTAGGAATGAGCGATATGAGAATGATTGACAAGAAAGTATCAACCACATGGTGTCAGGTAATAAAAATGTGATTTTTATCTCACGAAAAAAGAAGCGAACCGGTTACATGCAGAAATGGATGAGAATGTATTGTGTTCATTTTTGAAAAGATATCAAATGTTTACCGAGTGCAATAATTCTGAGAAAATTCTACTTTGTAGAAAAATAGTAATTTTAGCGCCGTAAAATAGAATGAATAGGTTATATTTTCATTCAACTATTTTAAGTGCTACTAAAACGAATCGTAAATTTAATGACTGCTCATGAATCGATAGGCTTTGAACCATAGGATTTTGAACCAGTTTTTTTTAACGTTTACAGAAGCAACTCGTCCATTCCAATGCCACTTTCAACGCTTACTTGATGTCCTCTCAGCCCTCTCTCTCCAGCCAATTGGTGCCTGTCAGCATGACAAGAGAACTTTCTCTGGAAGACGATATGAAGGAATACTGGGGCTTCTATTTGCTACAAGGATCAATAGTCACCGTTTCTACGTGTGTCAGGTTACTCTCCCAGTAATATTTTTTGCATCCTAAAGACTAGTAAACTGATGTAACTATGGCTTTCAAATGCCCAAGCTATTAATATATTTTCAGGTTTTGTCTCTGTTTTTCATTCATGAATCATCCTATTGCATTGATTTTCATCGTTTTTCTTAAGTTATTACACAGCCGGTAACTGGATTAAGATCACTGGGGGCCCTGGTGTGGGGAAAGTCATGGGGGCCCCAGCTCCCTTCTCCCCTCCTCTCCTTCATCCTAGCTTCCATAAAAAGCATATACTTATAACTAACTTAAGCTTATCTGATTACTGAGCACTGATTCACAGATTTGATCTCTTTTAGTACTTGCACACTTCTTTCATTTCATTCAGATTTATGTAAAATGATAAAATCAGATGATTCTCGAACAAAATTTAAAGACAATGCGTCATACCATGAGATACACAGTGTTATTTTATCAATACTAGTATTTTATCAACACCTTATAGAAACAGACAATGTCCAAAATACATCTGGTATCTGTAGGCTGTAAGAAGGTAAGTACCCTTAGTGCCAATCTAAGGATTAATTCCCAACTTGATCACATTTTAATTATAACAATGGCTTACTCGTAAATCTTATGCTCTGTTGACAGGCAATTTAAGCGATGAGCATTTATCATAATTTTACTGCCTGAATTTGTACCTAATCATATTGTCTCGTAAATGTGAAAATCCGCCGATGAGAGCTAATGACTTTGTTCGGTGAGAGATTGTAGGTCGGCTCATTTTCATCGTTGTAAATTATAATGTAGAGATTAGATGTGTTTGATCAACAGACTTGTAATTAACGTGCCTCATTATTTGAGCACGTGTTTTCTGGAATACCGAGCGCATAGTGATATCTACACAAAATTTCAGATAGAAAGTCTATTTGCAGACACTAAATATTATCAGAGTTATCATAGTTATCACAGTTATCACAGTTATGTTGACTTACTTTATCCGAATTGTCATAAGAATATAATTGTTGTTGTTCGTCAATCTTCTTTATTGACTCGAATCATTTTTCCTGTAATAAAAATATTTCCTGTTGCTTAGAAACAATTTTATTTCATTCTTATAGATAGTATCTACTCATTTTACTGTAGATATTACTTTTGTACTTAAGAACGAAAAAATGTAAAGTAATAGAGATAACATTTCCTTTTACAACTCACAAAAAATATTTTAAGTTCATTTTACAATAATTCACGATTCCACAAAATTTGCTCTTAACCAAAAAATAATCTTAAATCTTACCCAAATACTTTCATTTAATAAAATGTTAAATTAATTTTCCAAAAGATGGCCGGGGGCTTCTCTGATTATGATACGTGGTCACAAACATCTTCAAGAGTGTGCATACATTGGAGATGATTCTTCAGAAGAACTTGACGAGATTTTGATGGCAAATGGAGGACGCTTGGACAACGCTACGATCGATAAGCTTACGAATCCAAGGGCAGTCAAACCTGATGGTGTGGTGAATAGACCTGGTGAGTTATCCAAAATGAAGTACTTAATTCTACGTCAATTTATTTTCTTTGAAGGTATTACGCTGATAAATTTCAATAAAATAGTTGTTATTTTTTTTTATAGATGATATGATGCGCCACTTAAGTGGAATCCAATTCCATTTGCCTCGGATGTCCACCGTAGAAAAACAGGCACCAGCACATTCACCATCTAGTCACAGTGATGAGAAAGACTCTCCGGATCCAAAGGTAATTTCTTGAAATAAATCTAAATAAAGTATTTCTGGCCGTTATGAAGTCCATATTATTTTACTATTCACTGTTTGTTTATGGATAGGTAAGTTTGTTATATAAAGCCAGTGTTGTCATTTGACCATCAGAGTCTGAAAAATATGGTGGACCCAGAGGATGGTGTAGAGCAGTGGGAAGACCCAGATCAATGTCGCAGGCAGACTGTGGTGCGGTAGGAATATGGAACTGGAAGAGAAAGGTGTTGAGCAAGCAATTTGTAGTTGTCGTGTTAGTTATGATGATGCGTTTTTACATTTATGTTTTTTTTCAGGTTTTAAAGATGATACTCAGTCAGCTCCATGACATGCACGAAGCAAACAAGAAGTCGACCAAGCAATCAGCGCGTCAGGGCAAACCAAAGCACATCATCAATGTGCCAGAACTTACTCACCGGCATCGCGATACTAATATCAACGAGGAAGAAGGAAAGTGGCTGACTTTTCGGGGTGAATCATTATTGCATCTTCTTCTTCTTCGTGTCAGCTTCACACTGTATTGGCCCAGTAACGAGCAATGTCAACAGCTCTTTGGTTTCCCGCAAAGAGATCATCCATGGAGCAGCTTGTCGGACAGGAAGGACAACACCGCAGGTGCTCCATTGTTTGCTGAGCTCCACACTCACATAGTGTAGAGTCCTCCCATCCCAGAAATCCCTGGGTCAGCATGTTGGCCCGGGCTCTTCCAAAATTGGTCCTCAATCTGTTCATGGATTTCCACACGGTTATTATTGCATCAATATTCAGAGTATTTTGGTGGTTTCCCTCATTCTTAGTTTTCAAAAGATACATTTCATACATCTGATGCCGCTTCTTTGTCTGTTGCATCTTCAACAACCTTAAGGTTCTTAGCTTGCGTATCAAAATTTCAAAAATGACAAAGCTGTGAGAGCAAGGCCGTATTAAAATTAATCTTCTAGTATGGCCCTGCTGTGAGAGTATGACTCACTATCGTACAAAGTTCTGAAGAGACTTTTTACATTTCAGCAATAAAACTTAACTTTTGCGACTTTGAGTAATATCCGTGCAGGACTGTATCTAAATTTATTTAAAAAAAAATGCAACCGTAGTCAATAAATTGACACATTAATCAATATTCTTTTAGTTCAATCATTCAAGTGATGTGTCCAGCCTTTAGACTTGGACACTTCATACATATATTTTGGCATGTATTTATGCAATGACTAGAATTCGTAATTTCATGCATTTGTGAGATTACTTACAGATTGTTGAATTATAAATAGTCTCTTAAGTAAATGTTTATTTCAATGAGACGCTATTATAACTAATACTATCTTGCAAGACATGATTAATGATTTGTGATGCCATCAACAATGTTGCAAACTACACTGTCAGCAAATAAAAAATAAATTATCTTCTCCCTACAATCTCTTTGATGGCATAAACAATGATAAGAATAATTCTTTTCTTGCAATATTTTAATGCATTTATTAACACTTCTTTGTAGAATTGGAAGAAGGTAAAAAAGTAGATGACTCAGTTGACGACAAAGCAAAGGAAAAAATTATTGGAAAATTGACGGAAAAAACAAACAAAACTGTGGAAATATATGAAGTTGAATCTCATAATCGGACAAAAGGCTCAGTGCAAGCCTTGAGGAATTTGACGGAAAGCAAAAAAGAAGCAGACATTCAAGAGCTTTTAAAAACACAGAATGAAACAAATACGAAAATAAATGATACGATATATTGGAAAACCGATGCAAGTTATATTGAAAAAGAGAAAGCAAAGCAAATGATTGTGAATGATGACATTGATGAAACTAAAAAGGAACTGGAGAAAAATGATGGTGGTGAGGAAAAGGTATTATTAAAGAATGCAGTGTAAAAAATTTAAACAAATATCAATTTCAATTGTTAACGTCACTATCAATTAAAGTATTTTTGAACTTGAGTAGGGGCTGAATATTGCAGACGAAGGAGAAAATGCTATAGAAGACGCCCAGCCCTCATCGAGCGAGATATTTGAGGATTTCTATCAGAAACTTACGAGTCTCGGTAAACGCGGAGAAAATATTTTACAAAGGCTGAATGAGAGGCTGATCAATGAAAAGGAAAACAAAACAACGGTAAGAAATTAAACATGGTTTTTTGGTTTCTGATTTTTGTGAATCCAGAAAGTTGAAAATGAAATGTGAATATTGCAGATTGACCAAAATCCAGCTGGATCTAACGAAACATTCTCCTCGGAGCAGTTAACCACTGAAGAATCGGAAGAAGAAGAAGCAGAAAAAAAGATAGAAGCATTACGATTGTTGCTTCAGGAAATAGTTAAAGAACAGAAAAACATAAAAAAAGGTTGGTGCAATCCTATCCTGTTGTATTTTATGACTTGGTGCAAAAACATCGAAATTTTGAATGCTATGCTTGTGCATTTTTTTAGACAAAACAAATAAAAGAGGCAAGGATGTGAGATCAAAGCGAAGGCGACGGGATATTCTTCTTCAACCAGCTTTGCAAGATGAATTAAATGAACACGATGAAAAGGGGAATGCTGCTATAGAAGAAGTACGCTTACAACAATGTATTAATTGACATGCTTCGAAAAGCAAACTTTATCTGTGAACTGTAGCTCTGTCATAGTTTACTTAGAATTTGCATTATCTTTGCAGATCCGTTTCCACCCTACTTTTTTTCCCCATTGTGCACCGCAGGGTCATATTTGTCGAAATCCTTTAAATCATTGACTTCAAATTCAGCACTGGCTCCCAATCGCTCATCTCACACCTTTCTTTACTCGAACTCTTTTCAAGCTCTTTCCTCTGGTTACCATTCCTCTGAAAATTCACCATTTTTTAAAACACATAGAGAAGGAACATAATTGTTATCAGGCTTTAACTTTCTAGGGTTTTGAGCCTGATGGGTATGCTGAACATCATTCGAAGATAAATGAGACTACACCTAACGATATGTCACGTTCGGAATTCTGGTCTTCATTTTCTTCCAGTGAAGAAGCTCTCCTGGAATGTGATGGGCTTATACTAAACCTTCCTTTGACTCCACATCACTCTTGCGTAGCAACTTCAGCATCAGAAAAAGACCATCGAGATGTATCAAGAGCAAATACTGTCACGTACAGGTAAACGAAATATTTCAGAGACAAATTTTAGTATCAGGTTTATTATGAGTGTGACATTGGCGCTAGAACCAATTTTGGAGGAACTGAGAGGCGAAAGGTTCCAAATTATTATAAGAAAACATTGTATCTTAAGAATTTGAGACAGAAACTTGACAAATGAATGAGGATCTTGATTGGTTTGGTTGTATCTAAAAAGAAAATCACGTAGATCATCATCTTAATTCAAGAAACTCACGAAGAGAAATAAAACAGGTCTGCATATTTATATTGTAAATGTAACTAAAAATAAAATCACGTAGATCATCATCTTTATTCAAGAAACTCACGAAGATAAATAAAATAGGTCTGCATAACTATATTGTATTTTTTTTTGCAGGGTTCCATCGAATGGCTATTATTTCTTCGTATTCAACAGTGAAAATGAAGTCCAGACAAACTACATTCGAGTGAGATTTGATCTTCAAAAGACCATCTACGATCTCACCAATGGAACCGTGATGGAATGTAAAAACTCCTCGACACATTGTGCCATGCCACTAGCATTCTTCAGCTCTGAAAAGGTATCTGCTTACTCAATTGTCAACATCACCCATTATAGTACACACTTTTTGTTGCCATTTTTCGCTACAGTCAGTCCAATCCACTACAGAGCTTGTTCTACTTCTTTTTATCTTTACCCTTTCAATTCATCCGTAACCATCATATTTTCCATAGATTTCCTGCTCATTCTCCTACTCTAGATCCTATTCTTTCGTTATATTTCTAATCTGATCACCTAATCTAATTTAATCTTATCTAATCTAAGCTGCAAGGATATATACCATTTAATATTTACATCAAATGCATTCCCACAAACAGACATGTATAATTTCGCGCTAACACATGCCTCATGTGGACCTACATTATAAAAACCCAATGTCAAATGAACATAAGCCCTGCAACTCTTGCCGTCCTTCCCTGAAACAGGGGTGACATTGGCAAAGTGAACCATTTTTTACAGTATGGGTGGTCAGCCGCATACCAACCCATAAGTAGGGACTGGAAAATAGTGGTGTTATTTTTTAGGAAATTCGCGTTATTTTTTTGTGAAATTCGCGTTATTTTTGATCAAAAACAGGGAAATTCGCGTTATTTTTCATGATAAACGGGGAGATTCGGTATAATTTTTAGGGTTGATTTGATCAAAATAAAGGTTTATATAATTGCAAAACAAAATATATTACTAATATTTACAATTTATTATATAAACAACATTATGTACTTTCAAAAACAATGAATAAACAAAATCTGAATCAATACGAGTATCTGCAACCGAAGATGGAAGGACCCACCGAAAACGTTTTTGCAATAAAAAATACTGAAGTGGTAGGTAAAAAACAATGTTTTTTAATTTTAGTTTCTTTAAAAAAATGTAGGTAGGTATATTATTTTTTTAAATAATCCTTTTTTACAAAAAAAAAACCATTGATTGAAAAAAGTATTAATATTTCAATGACACTCCGAATACCCTGCAAATATCCTTTTAAAATATTTAATTTTTGTGCATTTAGTGTCTTGATGAGGGTTATCTAATTTTTCAAGGGATGTTGGCTTTTATGAAAGCTTCAAGTTGTGCTCTTGGCTAATCCAGCAACAGCTTCACTCCTTGAAGTATTTTCCTTCATTGATGTCACGATTCAAGTCTGCTTGGATGATCCAGGACAGTTCTGCTTATCATTAATTAAAAAAAAAAATAGATTAGTGAATAGGAATGCAATTCACCAACCTACTCTGCCTGACCAGATACAGGTATTAATATCATTAATTAATAATTCCTTTTTGTTTATTTTAATGAAGAGTTGCAAGGCTTATGTTCATTTGAGATTGGGTTTTTATATTGTAGGTCCACATGCGGCATGTGTTAGCGCGAAATTATACATATCTGCTTGTGGGAATGCATTTAATATAAATCTTAAATGATATATATCTTTGCAGCTTAGATTAGATTAGATTAGATTCATTTATAATTACCCAATTACATCTGTTGAACCAGGGTCAAATTTATGGTCAAATGACCCAGGCGGGGATCAAACCCCGCGTCTAGCGTTCTAGCGTGTTTTGAGGTTTTCGGGGTTTTAAAGGGTTTTCGCATGATTTTTTCCTTTCCTACAAAATCGTTGCGTTGCAAAAGCGATACATGACAACTTTTTCGCACAATTTCTACCAAAAGTACGAAAATTCGCGATATTTGCGTAAAACCTCAAATTTCGCGTTATTCGCGTAAAAACATCAAAATTCTCGAATAAATTCGTTTTATCGCGATCGCGAAATTTTCCAGTTCCTACCCATAAGTCAAGGAATCACCCGTCTTTTATTTGTCGTTCTTCCATTTCCTCTTTTATTCTTTCACATTACCTCACTGTAAACACTTTGTCAACCATGCATTCTTTGTCCAAATCACCTCATAATATTTTTTACGCCCTTATATTTACATTATTTTTCAAACGTCGTTCATTTATTACACTTTGATTGTTATTTTCATTGTCATTTTTGTCTCCAATTTCTTTCAATGTTTTTCCAAATTTCAAATACATTTAATTTTTGCAGGTGGTCTTAGAAGTGCCAGTCAGAAACAACGACTCGTTGTGGAACGAAGAGTTTGTGGTGATTTCAGAATGTGAGCCCAGAACTAGCATTTATTTGGCGTGTGTCATTGCTGTTCCAATATTCATCATGGTGATAGCATTCCAATGAAATCTGCAATTAATCAAACTTGTCAATACTTCTCCAATGAGATACATTGTCTCGCTGTGAATCGCATTTAAAATTTCTGCAAATCTTTGAGGATTCCGTGCAAACATATCCAGGTCATCCGGGACTCCACTAAATTTGTGAGATGTTCCAGGTTTCTACTGAAATTATCTTGAGTCAATCTGGCTATATCTTTTTCTGAAACGGGTCATATTATTTTACATATAGCTCTTAGAATATTATTACATTTCGAAGCTTTACCAACCACATATTTTGTCTTGGGTGATTCAAAATCTGAAGAAATGACAAAATCTTTAAAATGCTGGAGTCTTATACAAATAAAACAATTGAATCAGTGGTAAGATGTGACACCAGTGCAACAGTACAAAGAGGTAAGTATTTTCCAAAATTTAACATGGGTACATTGTTTACAGACAATCTTAAAAGTTAGTTTACGTCATTTTCCATAAAAATGGCATCTTCATTCTTCAATACAAAATCTAAATGCGAGGAATGTAAAAAATAATACCTTGATTAAAATGTATGCCATAAAATACGCCATTGTAGGGTTAGAAAAACGTTGAATATTTGTTATCAATATTCGCACTTAGTTCTTTTCATATGCCATCATAAAACTGGCGCCCGGGGTAGGTATTTGAATTGCTTCCCCCAAGGATCG
The DNA here is from genome assembly GCA_951799405.1 of Agapetus fuscipes. NCBI lineage: Eukaryota > Metazoa > Arthropoda > Insecta > Trichoptera > Glossosomatidae > Agapetus > Agapetus fuscipes. The sequence continues at coordinate 24,367,609 of OX637333.1, forward strand.
GCCCTGTTAAAAATACGAATGCTTTATGTTATTATTATTGTTTTTTTGTGATTTTTGGCTGTGTAAGATGTTAGTAAGAGAGATTATGAATATTGTGGTTCTCCACGTCGAAATAATCGCAAATTTCGTGTCACTCTCGGCCAGATGAAGGCTAGCCGCTTAATGTATGTATTTGACTATATTTTCCTACGTAAGATACTTATTTCATGCAATTTAAAAAAAAACAATGAACTGCCTACATAGTTCAACTATTATTTACGCCGTACAAAAATAAAAATGGTCTCTATCAATAAAATAGAGTTGAAGTTTCCCACTTCAACTGAAGGGATTGGCGTAAGGCCGGCCCACTTGCCACGTGCGAAAACCATCGGGGATAACGCAGCAAGAAGTTACACTATATGTGTAGCTTAGTTGCGTTTAGTTACGTTGCGAAGTCGAATAAGTGAGTGAGTGGGTACATTTTAGTCCGATTCACACTAAAAGAGTCACATAAAATCAAAGATTGAAAAGTCTTGGATTTCTAAAAATGAGATTAGGTATACAATATGCAAACGCAAGACATTCAATTTATTTGTTTCCAAATAAGTACCTATTTATCTCATTCCCGGAAAAAAGGTAGATTGCCGCCTTTGGTTCTTCGTGACTCATACTATATTATTCCAATTTTGAGATCAATGTTGGCAATGCTGACTTATACATTATTATGACGACGTCAGATGATTTCTTTGATGATTTTAATATAAATTTAGGAAAAGAGGTGATGAAAAATTCCCGTATTATTTCGATGCAGAATCACAATTGATTGAAATACAGACTGAATTTAATTAACTTAATATAATGAAAATACTTAATATTATGCTTATTTACTTACGTATATACCTAACATAAGTATCTATCTATTTAAAAATTATTCAACAATCAAGTAGGTATAGGTACCTACTACCCAGGCGCGTGCATAGGGTGTAGGCAACTACATTTCAGAGTAAATATTTTCTCCCATTTTCTTTAAATAACTAATTTGAAACTGACTAAAGAGCTAACGATGGCTCCAATCAAACCTAAATTTTGAATTTTAAGTCTCCTTATCAAGCTTAAATGCGTATTTTACCATATTTTGCCTACCTGTTAGGCGCATGTGCCTGTATGGGATGCACGCCTTTGCTACTACCTATGAATTGGGTATTTCCATAACTTTTCGTCTAAGTACTTACATTACTTCTACGAAATATCGCCACCTTAAAGGTAAAACTAAATAAGTTCTGATTAACTGATTTTAAATATTGTGGATAAAACATTTTATTGGGTGTAACTTCTCATAATAAATGAACTGATTATAAGTAAATGCTCATGAAAAACTTCTAAACCACAGGATTTTCTCACTTTTGTAGTGTTTTGTCTCGTAGAAGATAGGGAAACAGATGTATTTATTTGAGAAACCGATGTTAGCTCAATATGTCACTTATTCAGTTTTACATGTAAGCTATCGATATACTTAATATATAAAAATAAAGTTAGGACTAAACCTACTCTGCTTGTAAGTAAATAATATTTTATTGTTGATTATTGTTAATTTTTTACGAATAAGAACTATCATATTGTTACGAAATTAGGGTTCAATTGTCTTTCCAAATTAAAAAATACACAGGTCTTCTTCAATAGTTATTTATTTTACACAGTTACAAAATTTATTTTCACACTACTTTCTCGATTATTCCACTTGGTTTTGGTTCACTGATCAGATGACTTCGATGTGTTTGTAAGTCTCTATGATACTGGCGCTCTGCAGGCCATTCCCACCCTTTATACTCTTTAGAGTAGTATGATCTAGACCTAAAGTCGCTAGACGGTTCCAGAGCAATTATTACTTCTCGATGATTCACGTACTACCTAGACACAACCAAAATCCTACCTACAAATGTAATACAGTATTCCTATAATTATAACAAATACCTACTTAGCCTAGAGAATTCTTATAACTATAACTATCCATACTTATTTCAATATTTATATTTACATAACACTACCCCCCACCTAGACTGTTTCGTCCCGGAACAGTCTTGACTCTGTGTAGGTAGGGGCATGCTGATCCACGTCGACACCCTGTGGTCAGGAAGAAGTGGCAGTCCACGGATTTCTCCCCACTGGCTCTCGGCTGCGCTTGCTCGCAGCACACCATGACGCTGATGCCGACTCCCGAGAACACTGCTTCAATCATACTCCGGATTATCCGCCAGTCTCGATTAGCGCGGCCGCCACCCATCTTCGGTATTGCCAGACGCGCCTGCTGATCCTCCAACATGTAGTCACGCAGCTCAACAAGGCCGTCCCACAATGCCTTGTAGTCCTCTTCCAGGTTGCTGGAATCCGGGACAACCAGGCAGTATGCTTGTTGACGCCCCTTCGGTAGTCTCAGAGCTCTTCCTTGCGGGCTGCTCGAGGGTTGCGGTTCTCCGAATTTGTATCGGAAGACCCGTGCAATTCCTCTAGACATATCTAGATCTTCCGGTACACTGCATGCCAGTGTGTGGTCCCTAGTGACCTCAAATAAGTCCTTGTGGACTTCTGTGGTCACTCCATGGCGAAACTTCTGCCCTGCCTTCGCGTTCTCCCAAAACGTCTCAAAGGCTGGTGATCTTTCGGATGCGACGCACTGTCGTACTTTTTGGGCTGGTTGGTCATCATTATCGCCTAGGTATGGTGAGAGGCGATTGTAGTGCACGACCCTTGGTTTTCCGTTTGGTCTCTTTTTTATGCGGTAGACCACATCGTTGATGCGCTCCAAGATCTCGTACGGCCCGTCCCAGGAACGTTGAAGTTTCGGACAGTATCCTTGGCGCCTCTTGGGGTCAAAAAGCCACACCCAGTCACCAGCTTTGTACCCCATGCTGTCAGCTCTGGTGTCATAGCGCTCCTTCATTTGATCGCTGGCTTCCCCGATGTTCATGCGGACCTGATCATGGATGTCATCCAGCCTCCTGCGAAGGTCTGTCACATAGTCTTCTCCGGCTAGGTCTTCACCTGGTTTGCAGCCAAATTTGAGATCACAAGGAAGTCGCATTTCTCGCCCAAACAGTATGCTGCTGGGAGTCTTCTTCGTCGTTTCCTGAACAGCCGACCGGTAAGCCAATAAGAACAAAGGCAGATGTCGGTCCCAGTCCCGCTGATGGCTGGACACTACTTTGGCTAAGTACCTCCCCACGGTACGGTTCATCCTTTCCACCATTCCATCAGACTGTGGATGTAGCGCAGTGGTCCTGGTCTTGTAGATCCCTAGCCGCTCACACATTTGCTGGAAGATAGCAGCTTCAAAGTTCCTTCCCTGATCAGAATGTAATTCCAGGGGTACGCCAAACCTGCTGATAAATTCGGTAACTAGAACTTCAGTCACGGTTACGGCCTCTTGGTTAGGGATTGAGTAAGCTTCCACCCACTTGCTGAAGTAATCCATCACCACCATGATGTACTTGTTACCCTTCTCAGTTGTAGGAAATGGGCCAGCTATGTCGATGGCAATTCTTTCAAAGGGGCTGCCAACATTGTACTGACGCATTGGTGCTCGCCTTTTCCTTTGCGGTCCATTGGCCGTTGCACAGGTTACACATTTTCGACACCAATCTTTGACGTCTTCGCTGCAGTTGATCCAGTAAAATCGCTCTTTCACTTTCTCCAGCGTCTTCTTAACGCCTAGATGTCCTCCAGAAGTTCCTCCATGCAGCAGTCCAAGGATTTCCGGTACTCGGCTCCTCGGAACGAGGGTTTGCTTTCTTCTAAGTGTGCCGTCTTCCTTCTCGATCTTTCGTTTCAGAAACCCTCCTTCTATCACTATGGATCCCCATTGAGCCCAATAAGCCTTGACAGTTGGTGATAAGGGGGCGAGTTTTTCCCAGGTTGGCCTTTCTCCTTCTCGCGCCCATTCCATCACATACTTCAAGTCCGGATCATTCAGTTGGTCTTGCGCCAATTTTTCATCTTGCCAGTCCTCATCTTCGGTGGTCGTCCTTTGGACAATTGCTACCTTGTCCTCCATCTTGCTGCAATGTTTGCAGTCACTGGCGCATGGTCGTCTGGATAATGCATCCGCATTTCGATGAAGCGTGCCAGGTCTATGTTCGGAGTCATAATCATACTCCTGGAGCCTTTCAATCCATCTAGCCACTTGCCCTTCTGGGTTTTTGAATTTCAGAAGCCAAACCAGTGCAGCATGATCAGTCCGTAGTGTGAATTTTCTCCCGTACAAGTATTTGCGGAAGTGTTCCACTGATTTTATCACGGCAAGAAGCTCTCGTCTGGTCACGCAATAATTTCGTTCTGGCTTGGAAAGCACTTTACTGAAGTAACCCAGAACAGTCTCATGCCCATCCTGTATTTGGGAAAGGACGCCTCCTATCCCCACATTACTAGCGTCGGTATCCAGGATGAACTTTCCATCTTTTCGTGGGTAGCTCAAGATGGGGGCACTTGTTAATCTTCCCTTAAGCTCTTCAAATGCTTGTGCGCAGGAATCACTCCAATGGAAGCGAGTGTTTTCTTCCGTAAGCTTGGTGAGCGGTTTTGCAATGTCCGCAAATCTTGGCACAAACCTCCTGTAATAAGTGCACAGCCCCAGGAAACTCCTAGTTTCATGTTTGTCCTTCAGCACGGGCCAGTCTCTTACTGCCTTGATTTTGGCAGGGTCAACTTCAACTCCACGTTGAGAAACTATGTGTCCCAGGTAATTTACTTGTTTCTTGAACAGGTTACACTTTTTCGGGTTGAGCTTCAGTCCAGCGTCTTGTAGTCGCCCGAAAACTTGCTCCAGATTTCTCAACTGATGGTTGAAGTCCTTTCCCAGGATGATTATGTCATCCAAGTATACCAGGCAGGTTTCCCATGACAGTCCTCGCAGCACATTCTCCATCAGCCTTTCAAACGTGGCGGGGGCATTGCATAAGCCAAATGGCATCACGGTGAACTGCCAAAGTCCAGATCCAGTCGAGAATGCAGTTTTCTCCTTATCTTTGGCATCCAATTCAACTTGCCAGTAGCCACTTTTCAGGTCCAATGTGGAAAAAATGGTGCATCCTGCCAATGTGTCCAAGGTGTCGTCAATCCTTGGCAGAGGGTAACTATCCTTTTTCGTAACATCGTTGAGCAGTCTGTAGTCCACACAAAATCTCGTGGTACCATCCTTCTTTTTCACCAGTACCACCGGGGATGTCCAAGGGCTACTTGATGGTTCTATGATGCCATCCTTGCTCATGTCTTTGATGATCTTGTCAGCTTCTTCCCGCTTTGCAAAGGGTAGTCTTCTTGGAGCCTGTTTTATTGGTCTCGCTTCTCCGGTGTCTATGCTATGTCGCACTACCTTGGTTCTTCCCAGACGGCCATTAGAGTCCTCGAAAATGTTCTGGTAGCGGCAGATCAAACTCCCCACTCTCCGTTTGTTTTCCTCGGTTAGACCTTGGGAAGCGTCGTGGACCAGGGCTTCCAATTGTGTTGACAATTTGTTTCCTTCGCATGACATGTTTGTCATCTGTTGCACAATGGAAGTTATCCTCTCACATCTGCCCAAAACAAAACCTTCATTCATTTTAACTGGGTAGCTGTTCACATTCATGATCTTGACAGGAATGGTCTCCTTTGCGCGAATCACTGTTCTTGCCACCATGACTCCTTTGTTAACATTGTCCATGTTCTCCGGTTCTATCATACAGATTTGGTCATTTGTACTACTGGAATCCAGGCGGGCACTCACTATCATCTCGGATCGCCCCTTCACTTCGGTATTCTTGGCTAGGATAACACGTGCAGCCAGTTCTTTCCGTCTTTGCAGGATGACTTCTTCATTTCCAATTTTAATGGACCCTTTCTTTAAATTTAAACTGCACCCAAATCTGTCCAGTATGTCCATTCCCAATATAAAGTCTTCTTCAATGTTGGCCACCAACGTCCGATGATCAAAAGTGGTGCTGCCAATTTGGAAGGTGGCAATCGTCTCCCCATACACCTGTGCTGACTCTCCCGTGGCGGTGTGCAGAGACCACTTTGTTGGTGCAATCTGCTTACCTCGTGCCACTATGTCGCGTCTCAGAATTGTCCTGGTTGCTCCCGTGTCCACCAGTAGTTCACGAGTTACTCCATCTATTATGCCATTGATAAAAATGCTGCTGGCTTTTCCTCTCACGGTCGCGACAGTAGCAGCAGATTTCAGGGCCTCTCCAGCGTGGGTCAACGGTTGCCCCTTCCCATTAACCCTTTCTAGTTTTCCGCAGCCTGTCCTGGGTTTCTGAGGCTTGGGACACTTGGTGCTAAGGTGGCCCAGCTGTCCGCAGTTCCAGCAGCGTGGGTCTCGTCTTCGAGGTCTCAGACGTTCCAGCACTTTTTCAATTAGCTCCTCGGTTGTAGGTAGCTTGACCTCCTCTGCCTCGACTGCACGAACCCTGGCGTGGCCCCTGATGGACTGTTTGACAGCCTCAAACTCGAGAGCTTGGCTGAGCGCCTCGTTCAAAGCCTTGGGATGGGCCAGTTTTACGGCCTGTTGCGTCTCCCATTCCCGCAATCCATTTAGGAACTTGTCCACTGCCAAGCTCTCACAGATGTCGTCGGAGGCTGTCGGGTAAGCGTCTCGTACCAGGCGGGCGATGTCCATTTCAAACTCCTGGAGGCTCTCGTTGGGCTTCTGCACCCTTGTGTTCAGCTGCGACTTGTACAGCTGCTCCAGGCACTTGTGGCCATAGCGCATATCCAAGCGCTGCTTCAGCTGCCCAAAGTCACCACGGTTGTCCAGGGGTATGGCCTGCAGAACCCTGAGAGCGTCTCCTCGGAGCGACAGGCTGAGAACCGAAGCCTTCTTCTGCTGGCTCCAGGCTCCCATCATGGCAGCCGTCTCAAAGAGGGTCAAATACTCCTCCCACGACGTCTTCCCGTCGAAGGTCGGAAGGTTGTGCTTCGACAGCGAAGGGTCGTCATCCCCTCTAGTGACCCTGGTTGGAGTTGAGCATCCCTGGTCGGTCTCGTCGTGAAGGCCGTCTTTGGGGGATATTCTGGTGGACTCCATCTGGCACTTGTCAGCCAGCTCGGCACGCAGACGATCCTCCAGGCTTGCCACACGGGCCTCAATCTCCGACATTGCTCGCGAGCTTTCTGCCACTTTCTTCTCCAGCCCGGCTAGGTTGCTGGTCATCTTCTCCTCCAGCCCAGTCATCTTCTCCTCCAGGGTCTTGGCGTTGTCAGCCATCTCCGCCTTCAGGGTCTTGGCGTTGTCAGCCATCTCCGCCTTCAGGTCTTCCCTCAGGGTCTTTGAATTGTCGGCTAGCTCCTCCTTCATAGACTTTGTGATGCTGATATTTAGCTCGTCCAAGGCGCGGTCTCCCCCAGATGCCATGACAAAGTATGCTGGGTCTTCGCCTGACTGTTCTAAGGCCTCCATGAGGCGTGCCTGTAAGGCCGCCTTCCCTCCTGAGGTCTCCAGGTCCCTCTCCAGAAGCTCATTTTTAAGCTCAGTGACTTTGAGGTCCTTGATGTTCACTTTGGTTGCCATTTTTTTTCAAAATTTACTTCAAAACAAAAATATTTTTAAATTTATTTAATACAAGTTTTGAGTTTTATATATATAGCTGTTTTGAATACGTACTTTAGCAAAATAATAATTTATCTGATTACACTGATTGGTAGGTACTGTCTTTTAATATTTATTTTTAATTCACCAATATTTTTTTTTTAACATAATAATGTCTGATAGTACATAATTATTTATTTCGTCTCAAGTCTTTCAAACACACAGGTAGGTAGTTAATGTACATTCACACACTTGTAAACAAAGGATAGTTATTCAAAAACTTTTTCTCGATGAATCTGGAACGTTCTTTTGTAATATTTTTCAAGATTTTTATTTATTTTTTTTTTTTTTTTTTTTTAATCACACACAATAATAAAAAAAACTATGGTCCAATTTGATGACTTTCTCAATGCGGTAAAATAGTCATTATGTTATGTCCAGAATTATGTCCAGAATTATGTTCCATATGATGTTCCAGAATTTATAAGCAACTTGCTTTTGCGTCTTTTCTTTTAACAAAAATTTATAAACACTTGTTTTCACAAAAGTCAGTTCACACAAAGTTCAATTTGAATAAAGTTCATTTTAACACTATTTAATTTATTTTATTTATTTTTAGACAGAAGATCTTAATTTTTCTTGACAATTCCGCACCTGACGCCAATTGTTACGAAATTAGGGTTCAATTGTCTTTCCAAATTAAAAAATACACAGGTCTTCTTCAATAGTTATTTATTTTACACAGTTACAAAATTTATTTTCACACTACTTTCTCGATTATTCCACTTGGTTTTGGTTCACTGATCAGATGACTTCGATGTGTTTGTAAGTCTCTATGATACTGGCGCTCTGCAGGCCATTCCCACCCTTTATACTCTTTAGAGTAGTATGATCTAGACCTAAAGTCGCTAGACGGTTCCAGAGCAATTATTACTTCTCGATGATTCACGTACTACCTAGACACAACCAAAATCCTACCTACAAATGTAATACAGTATTCCTATAATTATAACAAATACCTACTTAGCCTAGAGAATTCTTATAACTATAACTATCCATACTTATTTCAATATTTATATTTACATAACAATATTATATTTTGTATGTTTTATCAACTTTTAAAAAATAATAAAGAAAAATATTTTAAATAATACAAATATGTGTATATTTTAATTTCAAAGTAAGTTGGTAGATACCTACTATTCATTGTCTATGCAATGCTTAGAAGAAAAATAATTCTGGACAATAATCTAAGTTGCCAAGATATATTGTCATTTGAGGCTCGAATATAAAATGCATGTCAACTAGCAGGCACTTGTAAGTTCGCACTTACACATGCTGCATGTGTGCATACAAGATAAACTAAACCTCCCATGAAAATACACTCTGCAAATCCTTCCGCTTTTTTGTGAAACTGGGGTGGTATGGACAAAAGTGAACCAAGTTTTTACAGCATGGAGGTCAGCCTCATACCAACTTATTAGTTAAGGAGCGTGAATGCTCTTATGAAAAATCTAAAATAAAGAAGAAAAGTGGAAAATTATAAGAAGGCCTTCATACAGAATTGTTTTCTTTCTCATAATGACTGCTGAGGAAGAAAAAGAAGAAGACCCGAAAAAATCATTTACCCGAATGAGTAAATAAATAAGTACTTAAGACTTAAGGGCTTTGTTACTCAATGCCTTTGGAAGGCTCTTAATTATTTTATAATCCCATCCACGGATCCACCCTTCTTGTATAAAAAAAAAGTGATCTCCATTTAACGGTGATCGTGGAAAACATTAATTAAAAGTTTCGCGGATTAAAAATTAAGTCTTGCATTAATTGTTTTATTTTTTAAGGCACGATAACCACACCCCTTTAAAACATTTTTTGAGTGAGAATTCCAAATATTTTTAACAATACTGTTTTATTTTCTAATCTTTAGGTAGGTATATTTTTCTTTGTTATTGACAGTCATTTCAAAGTCGAAAGATGATCCATGGACTATAAAAGATCTATGTTTAATGTTTTGACAGATTTGAGATAAGCTACGGATCATCTTAATCTCAAAATCCGTCTAAATTACACAGTACACTCATTATCTTTTATTATCCTAACTCTTTGCATTCGAATTATATTATAAATGACTTAAAAACTCCTTTTTGTATAAAATCGGTGTCCATCGGAAATTTTCAAATTTATCAAAGCGGATGAAAATAAAAATAAAGAATAGAAACCTAATCTAGGTTGCAATTATATGTAACATTGGGGATTCACATTACATGCATTCTCACAAGCAGACGCGTACAAGTTCGCGCTTGCGCATGCCGCATGTGAACCTACAACATAACAAACAAGTCTCAAATGGGCATATACCTACACCCTGCAACTCCTACCGACCTTCCCTGAAACAGGGGTGACATTGGCAAAGTGAAACATTTTCTGCAGCATGGCTAGTCAGCCGCATACCAAACTATAAGTCAAGGAACATAGGTACACAAAAAAATACATTTTAGAAATAAAATAATAATATGGATAAACATGCAAATCATACACAAAATACAAAATTCTAATTTAAAATTTACAAAAATTTTAAAAACTTGAGAAACCCTAGCCCTAGCCGCCAGCATTACAGTTAAACCGCCATTTATTTCTGTCCTTACATAATTCTTACATTTTTTAAAAATAAATTGCCAACATTAAAAAAATTACAGCTCAAAAATAAATGGCGTCCATCTGACAGCTTTTATGGCGGCAAATCTGCCACAATGGCGACACGTGCCGGATATATCAATGAAATCGTATTAGAGCTGCCTCTCGCCGCTTTCATACACAATCCTAATTTTAAATGGGTAGAAGCAGCCCCATAATCACTTATTCATGAGTGCTTGAAACACATATATCCGTGATAAATTAGACAAAAATAATAGGAACAACTTGGAAAGAAAGCTTCAAGAAACCTTATAGCATGGGGACCATCATACATCTATAGGTAGCAATGTACAAATTATTATTTTAATTCAACTTGCAAATTTTCACGATTGGCGTAGTAGTTTGACCGGTCCGTGGCTCAGTGGTAACACTGTGGACTCTGAATGGGAAGGTTGTGGGTTCGAATCCCAGCGGAGCACAAAAAATATACCATTTATATTTTCAAATTTGCTCTTCGCTGGGTTGAAAAATTCATAAGCCTTTACCAACGATCGGTCACCAAAGGTCTATCCAGTCTTACAGCAACTGGGTCTTGCTTGAGTATTGGCGCTTTGTAGCGACGACCAAGCTCGTACACCTCTACAGCACTACAACAAGTGTCATAGACCCCTAGAGTCTCTAGAATCTAGGGAGTCTCCCGCACAGGATTTCATAAAAATAAAAATAAAAGTAACATTCCATAAAGTGAAACATAAAATGTAATAATTATTTAAAAATTCAAATGGATAAAACATAGTTCTAATCCACTTATTTATTTATTTTTCTGTGCTCGAACATTTTAACAAACAGATTAACCCTAAAAAATATGTAAAATGTAATGTTCATCAATCGTAATTCATCAAATAAAAACATGTTTTACTTACAACGCCTAGAGTATAGGCAAGCGTGCCTACCTATATTAAAAATTCAGCATTGTTTTACTTTACATTTTCTACAGCATCTTGGGAAAGCTCTATACAAATTCTTTTCGCAATGCTTTCCTTAATTTGTTTGAGAGACTAAATACATAAATATGTAATTTAAAACAATATTGAGTGCAGTTGTTGAAATTTTTCTAATATTTTCACCAGATTATGAGGATGCATATTTTGCATTTGTGATTTGTCCATGATCCCGCATTAGGGTGGTCCTTGAGCGGCATTATTCCCACATTAGTGGTCACGTGACAGGGTGAGGCAAAAGTCACCCCAAGTGAATACGGACGAGGGGAAATCACGGTATCGGAAATATCAATTTATTTATAATGTGTAGCATATTAGTGGCACCAGCTATTCGTCTTTTTTATCCCACAAATATATGCGCGGCGATGTGTGAAAACATGGGGATATGGTGACGGACCAAAAAGAATGCGCGTTACTTGGTCGTATTTTAATAAAGAAAATCAAATAAAAAAAGAAAGAAAACGCAAGACAAATAAGTGTAAATGTAATATTAAGATTTAGATAGGTATCCAATGAAATACAAGTGAAAAGGCTAAATTGTTGTTCTGAATAACCTATTACTTATTAGCTCTGGTTCAAACCCCTAAAAAATTATTTCCCGTTTCTTTGTTTATCTCAAACCCGAATTAAAATTCCAGCAAGGTTTACTCAGCCTTCACAAGAAATGAATACCAGACACCTCGGAAGCTCAACTGAAATGGTTGGCGTAAGGCCGGTCCTTTTATTTGTCAAAATAATTAGATTCACTAGCCACATTTCTTCGGGAAGAACGCAGCAAGAAGTTGTACCTACTTTATGTGTAGCGTAGTTGCGTTGTGTTTTATTCCATGATTCATCGCCAGAAAAATGTAATATTCAATATAATATAGGTAAGTTAGACGGTTTCTTGCTAAAAATAACAAAACTGGTTGCGCATTTCTTTGTGTAGAAAACTGAGAGTGATGCTTGAACAATGTTCATAAAAGGAAACATTCTACCAGTCTGGGGGGAGAGGGGGGGAGGGGGGATAACCAGCACGCGCCCGACGAGTGTTTGGATGCGATAAAGGCTGGTTCGGACAAGGCGAGTAATTTAGTCAAGTAACGAGTAATTTAGTGGCTAAACGTGTGCGAACGACAACAATTTAGTCCAGTAGTTAAGTCAATGGTTTAGTCAAGCCGATCCATTTCATTCTATTTTTTCGGGCAAGTAGCGGCCCCGCCCACCGTCCGTGGGCGAGTGTTGCCGAGAAGCCACGGAAAAGTCCGAGTCCGAAGAGCCACGGAAAAGCCCGAGTCCGAGTCGAGTTTATTAGCGGCCGCGCCATTGGCCGCTCACTCTTGGCGGGGAAACGGAAATGCAAGAATGGCGGCAATTTAAATTGGCTGCAGTTTGAAAAGATAATGCCCGTTTTCAGCAAGAATATTTAAAGATAAAGTGCTGTTTAAAAATATTTAAGTACTTAAGAACTTCTTATATTTGCGAGCCCGATGTTCCGCTCCCTAAACTTAGCGACCTGTCAGTGAGGTTATGTCATGTTTAAACTGTAAATAAGTGGATATGCACACCGATATCCTTGTTTTTTTAGAAACTCTTGAGAATATAGAAGTTGCTAGGACTTATCTACGTCCAAAAAGTTTTGAGAAAGGTATTTTTTTTTCGATAAGAATAGTATGACATCGATTTTTGGTGCGGATATCAGCTGTCAAAAATACAATCATGTAGCTCCTTGCTGACAATAGAGCTGTACAAATATAGTTTTGGTAAAGATGTTGTGGAAATAACTATTATCGTCCATGAATTTATTACGTAATTAAAAACATCGATCTTTTACATTGATCGATGTTTATAGGTACCTACCATAAATTTGTCATATCACAGGCCTTATGATATCCTTCAGATGGATTGTTACTTGTTGTTTTGTACAGAAACAATTCAGTGACACACGGGGATAACTAATTAGAGGCATTACAATTTTATGCCACTGTAAGCCATCAGCTGGTATCTGTGACAGACGTGAGAGGCGTATGTAGCAGGATTGAACAAGTTTCTCGCGGTCAGCCTCTGAAAAGTTGAACCATGTTTCTTCTTTAACTTGATAATTGATTGGTGACCGCCGTGTATTTGAAAATGCCGATTTTACATGTCGAATATTGATGTTAATTGTCAACAACGAAAAACGCAACAGAGAAATGCATCTGAATGCAGCTGCAGACTACGAGCCGTATTATAGTGTGTGCATACAAAATATACTTTGTACACATCATTGAAAAGATAAAAATTCAATTAAAAAATAATGTTTGCAGCGTAAATGGTAGATATTATTTTAAACATCAAATAGTCATGTGTTGTTTTTATTTAAAATGTGTATATTATTTTATAAACCATAAAATACATTTCGAATTTACAAAAGTCGAGTTTCGAAGTTGTTTGCTAAACAGGCTCCTAGCTAGGTGGCCGGGCATAAATCAGTTAATATTACCAAACTATAGCCAATTTAAAGGGCTTTATAATAACATGATTTTAATACTCAATTAATATTTTCAAACTGCAGCCAATTCAAATTTTCCGCCATTATAGAAAGGGCTTTCTGCAGCCAACTTCGCACTTGTGTACTGTACTGGACCGTAATGCGAACGCTTCACGGGCGAGTAGCGCCCCGCCCACTACTAAATTACTCGCTACTTGACTAAATCAGTGGCCTCGTGCGAACTAGCCTTAAGGGCGCCAATGTTGGCTTAACGCCTCCTCATCCCCTCGAGCAGTGCGCTTTGTTGTCATTCACCCCAGTCACCCCCTTAAGGTCCATTGAATCCTATGCTTCCCATCAATAAAATTATATTTAATATAAGAAATGTACCTACCTAAAAAATAACTGGCTACGAGTTTTATAAGTACCTAGGTAGGTACTTAATGCATTTTTTTTATATGTCAATTAATAATTTAGAATCGATGCTGTTTTTTATTCATCACTGATAGTGCAAACCCTGTGTCATAAAACAAAACTAAGCTGCATTAATTATAAAATGCAACTTTTTATTGTGTTCTCCGAGAGAGTCCCATATGTGAGTCCCATATGTGGCCCAGACAACTATTTGTTAATAAATAAGGGGGGGGGGGTAAATAGCCCGACGCCAGGATATTTCCCTGTTCCGTGAGGTTATCATTTTTTGTGAAGACTGAGTAAACGTTCTACCAAATCAGATCGATCTGAGGACATAAAATTGAATAGGAAAAGACTTATACAATTACATTTGAGAAAAAAGCACTTGGGAGCACCTAAAACCTGTTTTTTTTATTTCTTGCTAGGTACAAACAGTATTTTTTCGTGGCAGGATTAGGGAATACGCTGCGTGTGGCACGACTGCATTCGAAAATGATTGTTTTGACGTAAGTGACGTTAATGAATTTTAACTCAATGATTTTATGTTTCATTTTCAATTAAAATAAACCAATAACATGAGTAATATTTATATCCAAGAGCCTCCTGCATTGGGAAAGGTAATAAATCATTTCCCTTTAAATTATAACACTATTTGATAACAAATCTCGAGAACTTTTGTCAACATTAAAACCAAATGTCTTAATTGACCAAATGTCTTAAATTATTCTTGTGTTTCGAACTATAATAAATAAACTAATAAGAAGCATTGAACGTAGTCAATCATTTACATGTTTATACTGTTGGCAACGATAAAAAATCCGATCAGAAATTTCACCGACAAACATAACCTAAAAGCGAAACGTCATTTATTTAAGATTCCTTGTTAATTCAACTGTTCCAAATTTAAAATGACGAGTGGGTAATTTTTAAAAACTGATAAACATCGTCTTTTATGATCGTAGGTTCTTTTGAAAACTTCAGTTGGAGACATTGATTTGGAGCTATGGACCAAGGAAGCTCCAAAGGCTTGTCGGAACTTCATACAACTCTGTATGGAAGGATATTACAATGGTATGTATTCATAGAGTAATCATTACTCTATGTAAGTATGTATTATTGATTTAAATTTGAATTCGAATTGGTTCTAAATTTAAAAATGTTCATCAATACCAAATGCAAAAGGAACTACTGGCGCCATCTTGTAAGCATCATGTGACATCAGTTAACTATGAAATTAATTGTGTTGTTTTGATCCTGAATATTATTTTATATTTGGTTAAAAAAATCACTTTCACCTGATGCCATGAGAAGTGGTGGTAGACAGGTAGTTTTATAAAAACGTACCAAAAATGTAGTCCTAAAAGAGTTCAAAGTTTTTATTTTCCTTCAGTGGGAGACGTCCATGACTTTGTTGTTTTTTTGTAACAAAATACTCTGTAATCTTTTACACAACCTCTTCAGTGCCCTTGCGGTGAACTCACAAAACGGCACTAAAAATACTGTCACATTATTATAACCTCTTTGACACTACGTCTTATTACTTTTGGTGTGTAATTGTGACAGCCGGATTGCTAGGGAAAATGCTTAGAAATATTTTGTTATTGATTGCCGAGGATGATAGTCCCATACAAGTGTGACGTTTGATCGCCGAGTTATAAATACAAAATTATGCCTTCATTATTTAGCATTGATATTTTTCAAAATTGATGTTTGTTTAAGCATCCTATAAATTAATATACTGGATACATTTAAGTAGTTACCGATTGCTTTGTTCTGTTCATAGGAACAATATTCCATAGACTGGTCCCGGAATTCATAGTCCAAGGAGGTGATCCTAAAGGAGATGGAACAGGAGGAGAATCCATATATGGCGCACCCTTCAAGGTAATGCTAGACCAGTGTTTCCCAACCTTTTTTCACCCATGCCCCTTAATGCATGAATAGGTAAGCCCACCGTCCCCTTGTGCCCTAATGAATATCCTCATCGGGGCGATTACCTCCAGGTTGGGAACCACTATGCTAGACTATCTATGTATAATCTAAGTTGCAAAGATATCTTAAAATTTAACATTCATATTCCATGCAGATACGTGCCACTTCGCGCTTACAATGTGTAGAATAAAAATAAAATCTTAAGTTGAGAGCTGGAGTTATGGTTGTTTGACGTATTTACAAATTAGTCTTATATTCGTAAAGTGTAATGAAAATTAAAATGAATTATAATTGCTAAATAAAAGTCCTAATTTCAAATGAACATAAACCTTGCAACTCTCACTTTCGTCTTTTTTGAAGCATTGGTGATACAGGAAAAGTGAACCAATTTTTACACTAAGGGTGGTCAGGCTCGTACCAACCTATAACAACATCTTTCCAACTCTCTCTCTTGCTCGGCAGTTTCTCATCTCTCCAACTTTAAGTATAATTTTTTTTAAAGAAATGTGTATTTATTTGGTAAGTTTGTTGTTGAAGAATGACTATTTTACATAAATACTTTTGAGGCTATTCTTAGACATTTTAGTCGTCGGTTGAGCCCACGATTTGACAAACTAATGATGCATTTGTATGAAGACCTGTCAATCCAAGATGGCCGCAAGTGAACAGCTGATTTGTTTTCTTACAAATATTACAAGTGTGGTAGGTAAGAATGACCCCGCTTATAAAACTTCCAGCGCAGGCATCATTAATTTGTCAAAACGTGGGCTCAACCGACGACTAAAATGTCTAAGAATAGCCCCATTTGTTATTTGTTACAATGAAGGTGTCAATTAATCTTGATAAAATAAATAAAATATGTGAGGTTATGTTGGTGAAATTTTGACAGCTGTCATAGGGCGCTTCCTATCTTGTCCCTAGTATAGTGGTTTTGATTTGATTTCAGGATGAGTTTCATTCCCGTTTGCGCTTCAATCGTCGTGGTTTGGTTGCCATGGCTAACGCTGGCAAAGACGACAACTCCTCGCAGTTCTTCTTCACGCTCAATGCCACACCTGAGCTGCAAAACAAGCACACCATCTTCGGAAAGGTCACGGGTCAGTATATTTGTATTTTTTCTTATTCATTACAGTAAATGAATCCTGATTGTTTGTCTGCGAAAGATAAATGCAGTCAAACTCGATTGTAGTGATCATAGAAGTAAGAAGTTCACGGCTATTATGGGCAAATACTAATAATACAAATGTTTTATTTTTTTTTTTTTTTATTGTAGCAAAATAATGCTAATTTGAACAATTACATATCAAGTCAAAACAAAAACAGTTATGTCAGAGGCGCTGTGCAAGTAGGAACCTGACAGCTTTCTCCTTAAATTTAATTGCGTCACTAGTTTGCTTGATTTCCGCTATGTTGTTTCTGTTAATTCAGATTTATTTAAAAAATAGGCACCAGGCCGGCTCGACAGCAGATTTTCCGTAAATGGAGGACTTATAATCCCTGATTCCGTGATTGATAAAAGAAAAAATAAATGCTTGACCTCTGCATTCCTATATTGTATCTGGTTGTCCATATTTCGTAAAATCAAAATATGTTGCTTTTTAGTATGCAAGCTTTCATGCCCTGGCATAAATATCATGTTTAGATACTTTTTGGATTTTTTTTTTACATTTATTGGTTGCCTTCCTGCATAAACAGAAGATACTTCAGTTTTTATAATAGCAGATGTCATCGGTACAATCTAACTTTGATGATTTGAATATGCACTCATTCGCTTAATGCCTAAAGCATCTTCCAAGTAGAAAAAAAAGGTAAGTTTCCAGAACCAGCAATACTTTATAATATGAGTTGCAAAGATATATTACGTTTAAGATTCATATTAAATGCATTCCCATAAGCAGACATGTATAAGTTTGCGCTCACACATACTGCATATGGACTTACAACATAAAAACCCAATCTCAAATGAACTCTTGCCAACCTTCCCTGAAACAGGGGTGACATTGGCTAAGTGCACCATTTTCTTACAGTGTGGGTGGTCAGCCTTATACTAACATATAAGTCAAGGAACTTATATCAGAAATTAAAGGCATCCCTGTTATGAAGCTTCAAAAGCCGCTCAGTACAAGTGCAGATGTAGGAAAATGGTGCTTTAGCCCGAGAAGAATTAAAAAAGGGTCATAATCTTTGGTAACGAGGCATAGGACTAAAGAAGAACTATATTTACTATAAGAGATACCGAAACGTCCTGAAGCTCCAGCTCCCATAGACCACGGCAACAGATCCCAGAAAACACCTCTCTAGCATTATATTTACTATGTGTCTTCTTGTTACTTTACAGGAGAGACTATCTTCAACATGCTTAAGTTAGCTGAGGGGCTGACAGACAGTGACGACAGACCATTGTATCCTCACAGGATTGTCAGTACTGAAGTATTAATCAACACATTCACCGATATTGTCCCGAGAATTGTGCAAAAGAAGGAAAAAGATGACGCTGGGAAGAAGAAGAAGAAAGAAAGAGCTGGAGTCAAGTGAGTCAAAATAAATTGTCATTTCTATTTATCTGGTCCGTTAGTAGCTCAGTTGGTTGTGTGCTTGCATTCCGTGCTGAGGGCTCGGGTTCTGAAATGATTTCCCGTTTCGGTGTTTATTTCAAACCCAAAATAAAATTACCGACAAGGTTTACTCAGCTTTCATAAAAAAATAGTCCTAGCCCGCTCGCGAGCTGGGAAACCCCTACTTCAACTGAAGTAGTTGACGTAAGTCTGGCCGTCTTACCTGCAAAAATAAATACATTCCACTTGCCACATGCGTTCCCTACGGGGAGTACGCGGCAAGAATTTACACTATATGTGTAGGTTATTCGTGTTCAGCGTAGGGTTGTATCTCTTCTGTAGAGCCTTAAAAAAATATTAAATTTACAGAGTGCAATATGATTAAAACTTATTACTGTTTCTATTATTTTGTAGGAACTACAAATTGCTATCTTTTGGTGAAGAGGCAGAAGAAGATGAAGACCAGACAACAGAGTATAGAGGGAAACCTAAATCAACACATGACGTACTGGACGACCCTAAACTCAGTCGGTTAACTGGCTCAGGTATAGTCAAGAAATATTGCTTTAACTTTTTGTGGCACATGTTACTTAACTTACTTGCCACTCCAAGAGATGACCTATATGTCTTATTCTGATCTGGGACTTATAAAAGGTAGTGTATAAATAATCATTATTATCTCAATTCTAAATGGTTTAGATTCAAAGTTGTAAAGAATGCTCTTATTTTCTTTCATTTTTTAGATTTAGAAAATGAAGATGAACCTGGCTCGTCTAATGCGGTTGAAAAAGAAGTAGACGAAGCGACGAGAGCGGCGGTCAGCAGTATTAGAGATAAACTCCAGGCCAAGAACAAAAAACCCCTAGAAGTAGACAAAAAGACTGAGGAGAATAACGAAGTGAAGAGCGACGAAGAAATAGAAGAATATTATTTGGGGAAGGACAGAAAAGAGGCCAGGAAGAAAGAAGCGTAGATATATTTTTTTGCTTTCACTTAATTAGGAGGCAAACTGTCTGCTAGTATTATGAAAATTGTATTTTTTTATCCGTAAAAGAAATTGATTGAATATTATAATATTTTCAGGGAGGAGATTCGGCGGCAAATTTCTGATTTAAAACGCGAAATGAGCGGCAAAAAGAAAGAGGCGGCTCAAGCAGAGATTGAGAAGGAAGAAGAAAAGAAAAGAACAACAAATGAACTGAAGGAAGAATATGAATTAGAACAGGAAAAGTATAGAAAAAAGAAAGAGGAACTTCCTGCCAAGGGAGCTTCAAGGTAAATAAAAGTTTTTTTATTTTACTTACATATTTTTACTCTTATTTGATGAGTGCGTAAATCCGAATGATGAAGATATGAACTTTTAGTTGTATTTGTACTCATGCTTTCCAGTTTATACTGTTTTGGCTGAAAGAAATTCAAAGAATTGATGTGAATGCATGCAGGTGTGATTACTAGTATAAAATGCGATGGCGATCGTTGATTGCCTCCGTGTCCTAGAATCATAGTTTGTTATCTGCCGCCTTAAGCAGCGCCTAAGCAAAAGGAGAAAACAGCTGATCTTTGTTATTACGGAGTGGACCAATAGGAGCATAACATTTTTCGATAGCCAATAAGCTGGCTTAAACGCGGCTCTGTCGACAATACTAGCGTCCTCTAGCATTGGAACAGGGGAGCAATCAACTTAAACGGAGAGTTCACACACCTTATATTATATCCGCCTTGAAGGAGATCTAGGGTTGTTGCCTGATAGTAAAAAAATCTTTTCCAGACACAACCAAAATGAAGATGAAAATTACCAAGAAAGGAAACCGTGGGTTAAGAATTTATACGAAAACACCGGACATTATCCTGATAATTACACGGATATAAAATTCCTGGAACAAATGAGGAGAAATGTCAACCCACACAACGTTACCTTTTTAGAGTCCTTCTTGGGATCATGTAGGCTGTCAAACAAAATAGCCAGCTGCGTCTTATTCTCCGTTGTGTTTACATATCTCTATAATGAATGGATTACAGTACATGACGTCTTCACATACTCTAGTGGCATAACCATGCTAGGATACTTATTCTTTATCCTAGCCAGGAGTGTGAATACTTCAAGAGTTGAAACTAGCACCAAAAAAGATGCTAAAAAAGTGAATGTGAAAGAAAAGTTGAATAAAAAATATTGTGATGAAAGTGAGGACTTGAATACAGAAATTATGTTTGAGACAAACATGAGAAATTATCTAAGAAGATCAGCGAATAAGAAAAAAGACAAAAATTTCAGTGTTAAAGTAATTGAAAATAAAAAGGATAAATCCAAGAATACAAGTGACAGTGTAAGCTATTTAATATTTGGTGACTTGAAAACTGTGTTGATATTTTTAGTTTTTGGATACATTGTGTCACCGATACTGCACACATTAACAGATACAGTCAGCACTGATACAATATTTGCAACTTGTGCCATCATGATGTTGATACATTTGATATTTTCCGATTATGGGATATCGGCTGCAATAGTTTCAAATTCTCTCTCCATTAATGCTGCCATCTTTGGATCAATATGTCTCTCCTCCAGACTGTCAACTTCCTTCCACGCATTTGTACTTTTGACTGTTGCAGTTGAATGCTTCGTCTTACAACCAATTCTCACCAGTTTACTTTTAAACACCCCGTACTCTATTTTAATTTACACTGTGAACATATCAAGCGCATTTATCTTCCTTTGGTCTGTGTCGAAGACAATCTTCTATCTGTTTGCCTTTACAATATTTCTTGTGAATTTCTATTGGCCGTTACTGTTCATCAGATGGCAGAAATATAAAGATAATATTTATGGACCTTGGGACGAAGCTGTTGTTCATGATTCAGATAATATTGAAGAATGTATTGGCGACACCTAAAATAAATCATTCCTTTTTAAAATTATTCTTTAATATGTATTTTGTGTAATTCCTCTCGTAAAATGAAGCTTTAAATATATACTTTTATGTTGTTGAACTGTAAAATCACATTGTTGCTTGTATTTTTGTACTAAAAAAAGATTGAATAAATTGATGTATTTACCATTTTTATTTATAAAAATCTTTGTTTGATTTAAGGTTATACGAGAGCTTAAGAAGATTATTAATATCGGGACTAAAGAACCTCTTTAATAAGTTTTATGAAACTAAAATCGTAATTTTATGTCAAATAACTTTGACTGATCATGGCCAGATGTCGTTGCTGAAGTATATAACTTAATGTTCTTACTCAAGCATTACGTTTCATAAAAAAATAATGTAAATTATCTTGACACTCTTAGCGAGCGTTTTAGTTTTTATAAACTTGTGTTTAAACGCTATTGTTGAGTATTTACGACCGCATGGCTCATTCCGTAAGTTATGCATCAAAAATTGCAAAAAGAAATGATTTGACACAAGTATTATTGTATGTTAGAATTATTTAACTTTTTTTGCATCTTTAATCCACACGGAGGAAGTGTGACCAGAGCATGTTATGTCGTTTTAAAAAAGGCGTGTAAAAGTATTTTTTCGTCTATCTCACACATACGTATTTTTTTTATATTTTCAAAGTGTAGGTCCTAGTGATAGCAAACCAGTGTATTAAAACAAATTTGGCCATAAATTTTTTTTTCATTTTATTTATCATTTTTTATCTTCTTTTATATCTTATCAGTCCGTAGTGTAGTGGTAACACTTCGGACTCTGAATGGAAGGTTGTGGATTCGAATCCTAGCGGAGCACACAAAATATACCATTTATCCTTGTATATAAAAAAAAAACGCAACTAAGCTACACATATAGTGTAACTTCTTGCCGCGTTATCCCCGAAGGGGTCGCATGTGGCGAGTTGAACCTATTTATTTTTACAGGTAAGGGGGCCGGCCTTACGCCAACCACTTCAGTTGAAGTGGGGGTTTCCCAGCTCCCGAGGGGGCTGGTACTCATTTCTTGTGAAGGCTGAGTAAACCTTGCCGGTATTTTATTATGGGGTTTGTAATAAACACCGAAATAGGAAATCATTTCTGACACCCTCCTCGGTGGGATTCGAACCCGAGCTCACGGGGTAGAATGCAAGCACTCTACCAACTGAGCTATCGACCGGACAACCAGTTATAGCCAGTTAATATACCAGATCCTTGACTAATAGATTGGTTGATTGTCGGTTTTGGTTTCAATTTGTAAATACACATGCAGCATTTGTAAATGCGATCTTACAAGCGTGTATGCTTGTGAGAATGCGCTTTATATGAATCTTAAATGTTAACATACCTTTTCAACTTAGATTATAGATTGTGGTTATCAAGCGCAAAACTTTGCCAATTCACTTTGCCAATGTCACCCCTGTGTCAGGAAACGTCGCCTAAAGTTGTAGGGCTTTTATTCATTTGAGGTTTTTCATTTGTAAGTTCACATTCAGCATTTGTAAGCGCGAACTACATGTGCTTGTTTGCGGGCATACATTTGAGAGCTTTAAATGAATATATCCTTGCAATTTAGATTATAGATTATTATTATTACAGATCATCAGTCACGTAAGTCTATAATGTTTAATCTAAGTTGCAAAAAAATATTGAAAGAATGCGACGTACAAGTGAATGCAAAAGAAGGAAACCTATGAAAACGTTGATGGGTACGAATGAATTGAAAGAGGCATTCACGGATAGGGAAAGATGGAAGCAAATCTGCAGAGGCTCTGACAACCCCTAGCAGAATGTTGACAGAGTTACAGTTACAGTATAATAACATGTTGGATTTAGACTCCGTCTACACCCCTATCCGAAATTATCCGAAACTTTTGTATCGGTTTCGGTTCCGAACATGTTTTTATTTTTATTTCGGATACTTGAATGTTTAAATTACGATTACAATTAATATCCACAACATCTCTAGTTATACTCACACATTATTACCGACGTTACGTTAGCATTATAGACAATGTCTCCAAGAGGCACTATTTCTGATTGAAGATTAAGTACATATGTACTTTTTAACTTTAATTTTCGTCTTAATAGCCAAAATTTAATAAATTTTAAAAATTAAAAAAGGTTTCACATAACTTTACAGAGAATGTTGTCAATACTTTATTAATACATCAACAAAATATCGCTCGCCAACACACACACACATATAGTTTTTTTCACCATAATGTTAATGTTCTAGAGGCGACAACCGTTTCAAAATTCAATATTACCGAAGAGAGAAAACATTTACCATGAAATATTTTTTTGTTTTGTTTATCATTTTGATTATCCAGCACATAATTTCGTACAGTTAAATGATATTATTTCGGATATCCGCTAGTTTTGGAATGTTTCGGTCACGGATATTAGATTTTTAAGAGATTTTGAAAATAAAATACCTACAAATAAGAACATTGATTGTATGGCATTATTTCTAGGCTATCATTAAGTTTTTTAATCAATCACACAAGAATACGTGATTATTATTAAAGCTCCGTATTAACTGAAAAATGCAAAAAAAATATTGAAACGATGTTACAGACGACATTTTCATTACATTTTTCAATCTGTTTTGGATACGGATAAGAGTTTTTTTTTAGTTTCGAGTATCCGATAGTTTCAGTTATGGATACGGATGTCCATTTATTACTCTAAAATCTAATCTAAATCTAAGCTGCAAAGATATGTATCATTTGAGATTCATATTAAAGGCATTCCCACAAGCAGACATGCATAATTTCGCGCTTACACATGCCGCATGTGGACCTACAATATAAAAAAACCCAATCTCAAATGAACATAAGCCCTGCAACTCTTGCCGACCTTCCCTGAAGCAGGGGTGACATTGGCAAAGTGAACCATTTTTTACAGTATGGGTGGTCAGTCGCATACCAACCTAGTATGCATGTAATAAATTACGTTCTAATCTAATCTAAGTTGCAAAGATATGCCACATTGGGGTTTTACATTACATGCATTTTCAGAAGCAGACACGTTTTACACGCAGAACCAATTTCTACAGCATGGGTGGTCAGCCGCATACCAACCTATAAGTCAAGAAATGTACACAACAAATTACATTTCAGAAATAAACGATCTTGATAAAAAAAATCTTAATAATTTACAATTTACAAACAATGTTTGTAACTTCTGGAACACTTTGGACCATTGGAAGCCGGCGGGCGAATTTAAGCTCCAAGTATGAAAGTCAACGTTTTAACTGAGCCGTTGCGCATACAAATAATGTATCAGGATGTAAAGCAGCACCTCTCACGAGCGTCTCAATTTCTATATATTACTAGCAGACTGACCGTACTGCGTACGGTTGTCTGCTAGGCCCTTCGGGCAGTGTAAGTCTGGCTTCGCAATATTTTTTCCTCAGACCTCCTTCATAGTAATTAAATGCTTTAAGAAGTAATTTGAAAAAAAAAATGCGGTAAAAGGGTTATTTAGTTCTTTCATGTTCTGAGTATCTTGTATGAAGCATGAGGTATGAGGCTGACCTCCCATACCTAAAAAAATGTTCACTGAACGAATGTTTCTCTGTTCCTGAAAAGGTCGGCAAAATTGCAGGGCTTATGGTCAAGAGAGGCTGAAATTTTTATTTGTAATTAAACATGCAGCATTTGTAAGCGCAAAGTCACTCATGTCTGCTTGGGGGCATGCATTGAATATGAATTATAAAATGTATGTATGCAACTTAGATTTATATTCTAAAATTAAAAACATCAAGTGCCACAATTAAATGTTAGCGTGAAATGACATTTGCCAGTTTGTAGGCGTGCATTCAATTTGAATCATCAAATAACTTTTTTTGCAACTTTAGATTATAAATTAAATTTAACATTGTTGAAGGATTTTTTAAACTCAAATCCTTGACGGATAGGTAAGTATGAGCTTGAATACCCATATCGCAAAAAATGGTTCACTTGACAAATGTTTCCCCTGTTTTTGAAAAGGTTGGCAAAAGTTGCAGGGCTTATGTTCATTAGAGGCCTTAATTTTAATTTTTAAGTTAACATGCAGCATTTATAAGCGCGAACTCACTCATGTCTCCAGGGGGGCATGCATTGAATATGAATTATAAAAGTTATTGTATCTGTGCAACTTAGATTATATATTCTAATATTTAAAAAAAATCAAGTGCCACAACTATATGTTAGCGTGAAATGACATTTGCCAGTTTGTGGGCGTGAATTCAATTTGAATCATCAAATAACTTTTTTTGCAACTTTAGATTATAAATTAAATTTAACGTTGTTGAAGGATTTTTCAAACTCAAATCCTTGACTTATAGGTAAGTATGAGCCTGAATACCCATATCGCAAAAAATGGTTCACTTGACAAATGTTTCCCCTGTTTTTGAAAAGGTTGGCAAAAGTTGCAGGGCTTATGTTCATTAGAGGCCTTCATTTTAATTTGTAAGTTCACATGCAGCATTTATAAGTGCGAAACCACTCGTGTCTCGAATATGAATTATTAAAGTTATTGTATCTGTGCAACTTAGATTATATATTCTAATATTAAAAAAAATCAAGCGCCACAACTATATGTTAGCGTGAAATGACATTTGCCAGTTTGTGGGCGTGCATTCAATTTGAATCATCAAATAACTTTTTTTGCAACTTTAGATTATAAATTAAATTTAACGTTGTTGAAGGATTTTTCAAACTCAAATCCTTGACGGATAGGTAAGTATGAGCTTGAATACCCATATCGAAAAAAATGGTTCACTTGACAAATGTTCCCCCTGTTTTTGAAAAGGTTGGCCAAAGTTGCAGGGCTTATGTTCATTAGAGGCCTTAATTTTAATTTGTAAGTTCACATGCAGCATTAATAAGCGCGTACCCACTCGTGTCTCCAGGGGGGCATGCATTGAATATGAATTATAAAAGTTATTGTATCTGTGCAACTTAGATTATATATTCTAATATTTAAAAAAAATCAAGCGCCACAACTATATGTTAGCGTGAAATGACATTTGCCAGTTTGTGGGCGTGCATTCAATTTGAATCATCAAATAACTTTTTTTGCAACTTTAGATTATAAATTAAGATTACCGTTGTTTAAGGATTTTTCAAACTCAAATCCTTGACGGATAGGTAAGTATGAGCTTGAATACCCATATCGAAAAAAATGGTTCACTTGACAAATGTTCCCCCTGTTTTTGAAAAGGTTGGCCAAAGTTGCAGGGCTTATGTTCATTAGAGGCCTTAATTTTAATTTGTAAGTTCACATGCAGCATTAATAAGCGCGTACCCACTCGTGTCTCCAGGGGGGCATGCATTGAATATGAATTATAAAAGTTATTGTATCTGTGCAACTTAGATTATATATTCTAATAATATTTAAAAAAAATCAAGCGCCACAACTATATGTTAGCGTGAAATGACATTTGCCAGTTTGTGGGCGTGCATTCAATTTGAATCATCAAATAACTTTTTTTGCAACTTTAGATTATAAATTAAGATTACCGTTGTTTAAGGATTTTTCAAACTCAAATTCCTTGACTTAAGGGTTAGTATGAGGCTTATCACCCATATCGCATAAATGGGTTCACTTAACAAATGTGTCCCCTGTTTCTGAAAAGGTCAGCAAAAGTTGCAGGGCTTATTATGGTCATGAGAGGCTGAAATTTTTATTTGTAAATACACATGCAGGATTTGTAAGCGCAAACTCACTCGTGTCTCCGAAGAGGAGTGCATTGAATATGAATTATAAATGTTAATGCGTCTATGCAACTTAGATTGTATATTGTAATAATACTTTAAAAAAATTAAATGCCGCAATAAGTACGGTTTCATATAAAAAGTTGACCTAATCGATCGTCATTATTTCTAAAAAATACATGTTATAACTGGTTGAAGTATAATTTTGAAATAAATAAAGAATATAGGTAGGTACTCAACGGAATTCAACCGAAAAATAATCGACTTGGCAATGGCAACGATGGCAACTTTGAAGCCTATGTTGAAGTGCTGGCAATTTATTTGAAATTCGAATGTCAAAATGAGTTTTGTTTCTCGCATAGGTTTTACATAAAAAGGTGTTGTGATTGATCATGTTTATTTATTTAAAAAACAACAATTTAAAATCTACTAATGATGAGGAAGCACATCCCAAGTCCTGAACAATATTTGTTGTGAATATGACGTGCATCTGTTCAGGAGTTCTTCAGTTTGAATGCCATTAACGCACAACTATTTTGTATGGGGAGGCCGTTGCATTTTATATTATAGGGGGATAATAAAACTCTGTGGTTGAGTATAAAAAATGATTTGTTTACGTTCATTCTTCCGTACGCAAAAATACGTACATGCCTCGAGTATAACATTTGACGTTAAAACTCAAACACGGAGAAAACAAAAATAAAAAACGATTTTAAACAGCGCCGTGTGGCCGTCTTAATTTTGATGCATTTTTATAAAACGATAACTCCAAGTTACAACGTAAAAAAATATTTGCTTCTGGGGAAATATGAACACCGAAAATTGTCATGATTTTTGTCTCTCGGAAATATAATTGTTTGAATAGTTCAAAAAAACGACACAATGGCGCACTAGGGTGGATCGCGTTTAGTATGAAAATCATTATTTTTCCATTATTAAATATAAATTGGAAGAGGAAAAATAAAATAAGAATTACATTAAACACATAAAAAATATCACTTCAAATCCTAAAAAGAAAATATACCATTAAAATGCAATTTTAGCTACACGAAGATTTGCAAAATTTGGGTACTTTTTAAATAATTATGAAGAACCAATGAAAAGTTTAAAAAAATAATTTTCATCTAGAAAAAATACAACTAATCAAAGTTAATGTTTTGAAATAAAAAAAAATTAGGATTTATTCATAAGAACACTGGAAATCTCCATTTAAGGTATCTCCGTAAATAAAATTATTTTGAATTTGTATTTTATGGGAAAAAATACCTAATTTTATGTGTTAATTTAATCTGGAGAAAAAATACTACCTTACCACTTACAAAATGGGTCATTTTGGTCATCAAAGTTGGGCGCGCTGACCTCTCGATCACCCTTAAGGGTGTATGATTTCATTTTAATATGAATTTATTTGCCCGTCACGACCACCTATTATCCAGTAGCCGCGAAAATGCATCAAATCCCGCGTTTAGCTTTGAGAGTTCGTCGGTAGGAGATCGTATTGAATCTGAACCATTTTGTGGTTTTTTTAGCAATAAAATAACATGAAAGCGAAAGCGAAGCGAAGTTATACATTAATTATTACAAACAAGCATTTATTTTATTTTATTTACATACAAATACAAAAAAAGGCATTCATTTTATTTGTAAACAAATTTACAACAATTCACTTTCGTTCGTGTTAACAGATATATCCAAGTATATAAGTAAATAATTATTCACCCTGTACCGATTACTCAAAAATGCAAAGAAACTGGCATAAGGTCTCTAGAGAGCGTTTTACATTTCACAGAATTGGAATAAAACGCTACAATTCAGTTTACAACATCTAACAACATCTAAACACGAATATGAGATTATCATACAGATACAAATCAGTACGGCCTTGTCAAAGTTGTTAAAAAAACAATATATAAAAAAATATTATATATTAACAGCCGAACATACAAATTTCCATAGAGCCTTTCAAATTTCTTCAAATACAGTAAAAAACGTATGCAAGTTCTAAAATAATCTGTAATCTATAGTGCAAAGATATATAAACATTAAAAACTCATATCAAATGCATGCCCACAAACAAACACTTGTAAAGTTCGCACATACAAATGCTGAGTGCTTACTAACAATTAAAAATCCAAACCTCAAATGAACATCAACCTTGCAATACTTGCCGACCTTCTCTGGAACAGGGGTCACATTGGCAAAGTGAACCATTTTTTACAGTATGTGTGGTCTGCCGCATACCAACCTATAAGTCAAGGTTTGCATGTAATAAATAACGTTCTAATCTAATCTAAGTCGCAAAGATATGCCACATTGGGGTTTCACATTACATACATTTTCACAAGCAGACACGTTTTACACGCAGAACCAATTTATACAGCATGGGTGGTCAGCCGCATACCAACCTATAAGTCAAGAAATGTACACAACAAATTACATTTCAGAAATAAACGATCTTGATAACAAAAATCTTAATATTTACAATTTACAAAAAATGTTTTTAACTTCTGGAAGACTTTGGACTTAACACCCGCATTGAAAGCGGGCAGGCGAATTTAAACTCCAAGTATGAAAGTCAACGTTATAACTGAGCCGCGGCGCATACAAATAATGTATCAGGATGTAAAGCAGCACCTCTCACGAGCGTCTCAATTTCTATATATTATAATAAAACTCTGTGGTTGAGTATAAAAAATGATTTGTTTACGTTCATTCTTCCGTACGCAAAAATACGTACATGCCTCGAGTATAACATTTGACGTTAAAACTCAAACACGGAGAAAACAAAAATAAAAAACGATTTTAAACAGCGCCGTGTGGCCGTCTTAATTTTGATGCATTTTTACAAAACGATAACTCCGAGTTACAACGTAAAAAAATATTTGCTTCTGGGGAAATATAAACACCGAAAATGTGTCAGAATTTTTGTCTCTCGGAAATATAATTGTTTGAATAGTTCAAAAAACCGACACAATGGCGCACTAGGGTGGATCGCGTTTAGTATGAAAATCATTCTTTTTCCATTATTAAATATAAATTGGAAGAGGAAAAATAAAATAAGAATTACATTAAATACATAAAAAATATCACTTTAAATCCTAAAAAGAAAATATACAATTAAAATGCAATTTTAGCTACACGAAGATTTGCAAAATTTGGGTACTTTTTAAATAATTATAAGAAACCAATGAAAAGTTTAAAAAAATAATTTTCATCTAGAAAAAATAAAACTAATCGAAATGAATGTTTTGAAATAAAAAAAAGTTAGGATTTATTCATAACAACAGTGGAAATCTCCATTTAAGGTATCTCCGTAAATAAAATTATTTTGAATTGGTACTTTATGAAAAAAAATACCTAATTTTATGTGTTAATTTAATCTGGAAAGAAAATACTACATTACCATTCAATATACGGGCTATTTTGGTCATCAAAGTTGGGCGCGCTGACCTCTCAATCACCCTTAAGTCAGGATTTAAAATTTTACAATGGTTTTAAAAAAAACATTGCCATGAAAAAGAACGAGCCTTGTTGACCTCCTGCAATGTTGTCTAGAATCAGATGCAAACTGAAGATACAAGCATACAGCCAGTTGGTCTAATGGAGCCAAAATAGTCTTGAGAAACGGGTCGAAACTAGACTCACAAATGGACATTGGCCTGAGAGGACTATCTTACTCACGTTTTTTGATCCAATCACTCTCAGGCTTATGTCCATTTATAAGTCTAGTCTCGACTCTGTTCACAAGACTCTGTCTTGTTGACATGTTGACACCAACCATTAGATTGTGTAGCTTGGAAGACACAAAATAGAAAGGCCAACCCCAAATAATGTAAGGGAAAGGACCAGGATTAAATAAATATTTTAATTGAAATGAGGCTAACCGACCATACTGTGAAAGAGATTGTTGACGTTTTAAGCTTACATGTTCCAGTGCAAAGGGACAGGAGTTGCAGAGTCTATATTGCAACTGTAATTTTGTCGCCATTCTGCTAGGGGGACCCAGATCCTCAGCATAATTGCCTTCTTAAAGGATTGATTTTCTTAAATTATGTACACCCACAGGTTGTGTAGTCAAAGCTACGTTCCAATATGTAGATTGTAGATTATTTCTCTTCTCCAGTTGTCACTCATTATTGAGGAAATCCATGCTGAGTTTTTCTTCGGACGTCGGATGATATTCTGTGAAGTGCTTGTTGAAAGATTTATGAAATATTTTTGTATGTCTTGTTTTCAACAGAGAAGAGTTTACCCTGAGTCTATTAAAGAAATTCCAGAACAAACTGTCTTCCATGAGGGAGAAGGTCACAGAAGATGGTGAAAAGTCAGAGACAAAGGACAAGGAAAAAAATCAGTCCAACGATCTGGATGAGATAAACAGCGATGAATGGTTAATATTCTTTTATTATTTATTTTGCGACAACAAAACTTATACATATATCAAACAAATAATACACTCATATTTGCATTATCATTTTTTTTAAAGGATTTTTTTTTTATAAAAGCTTCTTTGAGATGTAGTTGGCTCATTAAGGATCCTTTACAATTTAAAAATTCAAGTGAAACACATACTTACATATTTAAAATTAAACCAGCTTTACCAATTATACAATAGTTTTGTACAACTTATGTACAAAATGGAATACATTTTTTTAATCTAATGAAATCACATGAAAAATACTTTTATTTCAACTAAGTATTTTATTAAATTTAAACTTATTACTTTTTTTTTAGTAAAAGCAATTATAGAATTCAAGGGTTGGATGAAATATTATTGAAGATCACATGTATTGATCAGTATATCTATCAAAACAGAAAATATATACGTACATACGTAAGGTTATTAAACTTAAAAATAATAGGATTATAGTTGGTTATACAATATGACACTTTTATTTCTTTATTGTCCAACAAAAAGCGGTTTGCTTTAGAACACAGGTTCTTAACCGTATCCTGCCACTAGTGGTCTATGATAACCTCAAAAGTGGTCTGCGAGATGGTCATGCAACATACATAAGAGAGTTATTGTTAAGGCTTTTCATTCTATTGACATATATTCAAACCAATTACCAATTCATAACCCATAAAATGATAATCACAACAATGTTACTAAGTTATTCTACTTAAATTCAGCAGATGTCGCTTTGGTTACTTCAATTCGAGTATATCATTGAATTTCCATTCAGTTTTTTCTTCTCGATTGTAGACATGCGTAAAGTTTGTGCTTCAATAAACGTGGAAAAATCAAGATGGCTTTAATTCAAGACCAGAACCAGCCCATCGTTACAGTCCACAATAATCAAGTCCCGGCACACCCCAAAATCTCAACAATTATTAAGGAATATGCTTTTTTAAACCAATCGGCAATCCCCAATATCGCCACCATATAGATTCCCTATACATAGATTGATCACATGATCAAATTAATGAAGGTATATGTTCAGATTAAAATAGATTTATATTTTTGTACCTTATGTTCACTGATGATAATAAAACCATCAAAGCGAACACTGGTCAAAACCAAACAATCAAAGGAGTCTCTAGTCGAAAGAAAACAAAACAATGAATGTGGTCTCTGGTTGAAAAAAAAAAGATTTAGAACCCCTGCTTTTGAAGGATGCAAAAATGACCTTTCTCACTAAATTCATTTGAAATTTATTTAATGAAAATAAAACAGTATTAGTTGCCTTTTGAAGGTTAGCAAACTATGTTAATATACTTGAATAATAAAATAAAAAACATATTTCAGGTTGACGCATGAATTGCATTTTGAAAGTAAGGGAGCAGTTTTAGCAAAGGATGCTTCTACAAAAGGGGACGACTGGTTTGACATTTACGACCCAAGGAATCCACTTAATAAACGTAAAAGAGAAAAAGGAAATGCTCCGCAGACGAGCAAAAGCATGAAGAAATCAATTTAAAATATAAGTCATTGATTATTTTACTCATACATCTCTATGTACACTTACTTTTAATAAAATATAATGAACTATATTTTGTATTTTTTTTTTAATTCTGTTCTCAGAGATCTATGTATTTTATTGTATAATATTTTGATCACATTTGCTTATATATAAAAAAAATAATTAAAAAATCAAAGAAAAATGTTTTGAAAGTAAAAAAGAGTCATGTTGAAATTAAAAAGAAAAAAAAGTGCTTTTGAAAGAAGGAAATTCAAAAGTAATGTGAAGAATAATGAAAAGCGATTAGCTCATTAAAAACATAATAAAAAAAATATATTCAACTGAAAATAAAATAAAAACTTGTAGCTAATGCATAGCTAAGATAATCTATTATTTAAAAGGATTGTATGTATCTGTATCAGGCAACGCTATGGGATCTCACAGAGTATGCAGGAATCATATTGATGCTTTTTTAAATACATCACATGGTTAGAATTCATGCTTAGGGGCTGTCCATATATTACGTCATTCGCATTAAGGGGGGGGGGGAGTCTGGTCTGCGGATGATGGCAAATAATGTACGAGTACCAAAAGTGACGTCGTTCTTGTAAATACCAATTTCTACAAAATATATGTAAGTAATATAACATAATTAATTATTAAACTCATCCATTATTACAGAAAGAGGGGGAGGGGGGGGGGGGTCATTAGATAATGACTATAGGATGATTGTAATGGATGGGGGGGGGGTCGAAAATCGGCCAAAATCGATGACGTAATTTATGGACGGCCCCTTAGCGTAAGCGCTCACTGTGAGTCCTCAAATCAAAGGTTTGTGAAGATGTGTGCGACAATCAAAAGAGAAAATATCATTTGAGCACAACAATCTTTAAACTGAATTCTGGGAAGCTTGAAAAACAAGAAATTAATATAAATAAATATATTCTTATACATACTGGTAACTATCATGATGTATTATTCTCCTCTTACTATTATTACCAAGATCAGTTGCAACTTCATACCAACTTGGAACAATAGTCTTTCGCTGCATCTAACATCATAAATTGGAAACTGCTCAGATAACAAAACAAAATTTCCTAAATGACTATAAAGAAAAACATCTTTTTTTTTTTTTTTTCAAGAAATCCTGTGCGGGAGACTCCCTAGATTCTAAAGACTCTAGGGGTCTATGACACTTGTTGTAGTGCCGCAGAGGTGTACTCGCTTGGTCGTCGCTACAAAGCGCCAATACTCAAGCAAGACCCAGTTGCTGTAAGGCTGGATGGACCTTTGATGACCGGTCATTGGTAAAGGTTTATGAATTTTTCAACCCAGCGAAGAGCACATTCGAAATAAAAATGGTATATTTTTGTGCTCCGCCGGGATTCGAATCCACAACCTTCCATTTACGAGTCCGAAGTGTTGTCACTACGGACTACGGACCGGTCCAAGTTATTCTTTATTTAAAAACTATTTATTTCCATGTATTTTGTATTGATTATAAATTACAATTTTCAATTTACCTGATGATGGTCTGCGGACTGAAAGTATTCATAATTTATAATCAATACAAAAAAGTGGAACCAAAACAGTGTTTGAATAAAAAACAATTGTTTTTCTTTGTCATTTGAATGAATTTTCAGTGAAAATACACAAACCATTAAAAACATAACAAATAATTGTAAGGTCATCTGGTCCGGTGGCTATATTTTGTTCTTGGTTGCTAAGGGAACTGTGAAAACCTGTTACAACAGTAAGTTGACAATACTACATTTTTAGTTTATATTCTTTAGATATTATATATTTATTGACACAACAATCACTTTATTCGGGCTGTGTAGCCGTGGTCTGGTTGATTCTTTCCGGACAGTCTTCTGTAGAAGATCACAGCGACTAGCCAACCGCTGATAATGCCCATCGGAGCAATGGGCGAAACTGTCCGGAAAGAATCAACCAGACCACGGCTACATAGCCCAAATAAAGTGATTGTTGTGTCAACAAGAACCGGCCTTGAAAGCTTCAATGTATATTTATTTCCACACATTGATGACCCCATCAGCCGAGGCACTGAGCAAGTAGCACCTGTTGGCCTGAACCATGGTCAGGTCCGTGATTGGTGCGGTGTGATGTACTCCTCGAGGCTCCGGCCCACATCTGGAGGTGTGGTCCTCCGCTGCGTGGAGGGAAGAGGAGTTGGCGGAGACAGAAGACAGCTCCTGGATTACAGATGTGCCGTCAACTAGACGAGATCTGAAATTTGAATTAAAAGTAAGAATAGTTCTTGTAAAGATACCTAGTCTGGAAGTCTCATCACTAAGGTAATAAAATAATATGAAGACTAATCAGCTGTTCACTTGCGACCATCTTGAATTGACAGGCCTCATACAAATATTACCGATATTCAGTACGTAAGAATTACCGTGGTGATGAGACTTCCAGCCCAGCTGTACTTACTTTAATAGTACCTACATATGTATTTAAAATTATTTTTCCTAAGGAAAATATACGAGAACTTGAACCAACTGTACTTTTATGGTTGGTGCTTCAGACTCATAATTGGAAAGTAGTGGCTTTGATTCTCAGTGGAGCACGAAAAAATCATTGAATTTTCAGAATTGCTCCTAACTATAAATTTATACCTACTTATTTAAAAATAAAATTGGATAAAAACAGCGTTTTAATTCACTTATTTATTTCTTTTTTTGTAAGCTCAAACATTTTCACCTGATGAGGCATCTTCAGGAGCAGAATGGTTACTGGAATATGGTTATTGGAAGATGCCTCATAAGGCGAAAATGTTAGAGCAAACAAAAAGAAAAAAAAATAAGTAAATTACAACTCTGTTTTTATCCAATTTAATTTTTAAATAATTAAAAATGGACTTTCACTGTTTAAAAAGATTTACTGTTAAAAATATAAAAAAATTATACCTTTACCAAAAACCAGACACAAAGGTTAATCCAAACGTACAGCAGCTAGGTCTTGCTTGAGTATTGATACTTTTTACAATGAAGATCAAGCTTGCAGAGGGCTCTTGAGGTGTGATTCACAGCGCTCACCAAAGAAATCATCCTAATATTAGTTTATACGTAATTTAAATTTTAGATTATAGCTGTACTCACTTGTATGACACATTGGCATGGCTGGACATGAGTGGATCATTTGGAGCTCCGACCAGGATGTAAGACTCCTCAGGCTGGTACAGGTCCCAGAAGCGGATCCTCTGATCTGATCCAGCAGTCAGCAGGAACTCCTGGCCTTCCTCCAGGGTGCCCCCGTACATGGCACCAATGTATTGTGAGCATGGCTGGAAAGGAAGCATCGTGTTGAATATTTAGGAACATAGCTCCTGACAATGGCTGGAAGAGATCTTAAGTGCTCGAGCATTTTATACTCAAATTCATGAGAACAACAGAGTACGTGCTTTAAAAAAAGTAATTTCAATAAGTGTACAAAAAATGTTTTTGCATCTGTACAAGCATTCTAAAGTAAAAATAAATATATTTTGTTACAAATAAAAAAAAAAAATTGTGACCAGAAAACTGTACTAATTTCATGAATCCATCGCAACTAAAAAATACAACTTACAATAGCTCTACATATGTATTTTTTATTGCCGCCTTATCACCAATAATCAATTACTAAATACATCTGCATGACTTATGGGTCAATATAAATTTTCAATTCAATCTATTTGAAACACAGCCGTCATCTTGGCGAAACATTGGAGTTCATCAATTTAGACAACTTGGTTTTATACGTCAAGCAAGGAAATAAGTAGTAAATATTTTGTACTATACCAAAGTTCCAGCTCCGAAAGACCACTTCAACAGATCCCGGAAGGCAACTCTCCAATAGTATATTTGTTTCAATACAGCTAACAAAAGGGTACTAAACCCAGTCTTACAACAACTGGTCTTGTTTGAGTTGATTTTCTCAAAATATAACCAATCTCCAAGAGCAGGGGTCGCCAAACTACGACCCGCGGGCCAAATGCGGTCCACGAAAGGATTTGGTTCAGCCTGCAGACGCCAGTAAACAAAAGTTTTGTTTTAGATATTGAGAATGGAAAGATCGGCCACCCGAACTAGCAATGTACAACGTAAATATGCTGTCACCCCTCCACCAGCATTCCAAAAACACTGTTTCCAAGTGTCAAATTTACAAATTTTTCCACCCTGACCCTGTTGGCCCGCGATACCATCTCAAAATTTCAATGGCCCTTGGGTAAAATAGTAAAAATAGACCTCTGTCCTAGAGTGACCTTGAGGTAGAATTAACACAACAACAGAACTTTAAAAATATGAATCTAGCTAAGTACATATTATACATTCCATATGTCTGATCTAAGAATGCTTACAGCTTGGTAAGTGAGAGGTGGTTTGTTGGAGGGCCACAGCACAGCCTGCCTCTGCGCGCTCTCCAGGCTCCATATGGAAGCTTCTCCTCCTCCAGCACACACACACCAGCACGCCATGGTGGGGTGCGCCTTGATGCTCCTGATGCGGTTCTCTGGAAGAGCACCATCAAATGAATCACTAGATATCGACAGCATAGTCGTTTGCAGGCATAATGGAGTATGCACAAATGACATACATAAAAAGTTGTCATGTCACACAGGGTTGCTAGGAAGAGAGATAATAAATGTTTTATTATTGATGGGTAAGAAAACTTTATTCTGACATCATTTTAGAAAGTTGGCAACATTGCCGCGTGCGTACTATGCCCGAACCAGTCTGAACATAGCACTACATTGCATGCACGCGTTATAAATAATATTATGATCACTAAAATTGACAAGTTTTAAGACATCATGTGTTATAAATGGATGTCAAAACAAAATGAAGAAAGCAAGAAAACATTAGAAAGAATTTGACACATAAAAACATGTTTCGCATGAATGCACCACTGCGATGTTTTACAGGCCTGGAACAAATGTGGGCTATAGTATGTATCAATGCAGTAAGTTAGTTTCTGCTCCTCCATGTTATTACTCAATGATTTTACAGTAGACAGTGCTTTGCCAAAACTATTGTAACTATGTGATAGACATCTGTCATTGGAGCATTGGAGATCTTATGTTTTAGTATCATGTGTTGTCTTGTATAAATTCTTTTCAGTGTTCTGTTGATGTCTTTACAAATAAATATATATTACCTTTGGGATGCACGAGTGTGGTGATGGGCAGACTGAACCGCAGGTCCCAGGCACTGACGCAGCCACTGGAGGTGCCCACAGCCAGCCAGCCCATACTGCTGGCATACATGCACGTGTACACACCCATCTTCAGGTCTCCCTGCAGCTTCCAGGCATTACCTGCAGAATCCCAATCATTTTTCACAATTGAAGAACAATCGAAACAAAGGACAACCAGCAAGACACGACAAAACTCCAATCAGTTAGCAACGACGGGCGACCGAAGAGACAGAAAAAACCGCCACGCCGTTATAGCTCGGGTTGAAAATGCCTTCTACTCATGAAGGCGAAACGTCGGCAGATAAAAAAGCTGCATGTAGACCATGGTCCAACCCGAAAAACCACAAAAACAATTCAGTATAATTTACCTAATGTTACTTGATTTATAGGTAGGTTGATATGAGGCTGATCACCCATACTGTAAAAAATGGTTCACTTTTCCAATGCCATCCGTTTTAGGAAAGGTCGGAAAGAGTTGTAGGGCTTATGTTCATTTGAGATTGGGTTTTTATGTTGTAAGTTCACATGCGGCATGTGTAAGTGTAAACTTGTGTCTGCTTATGGGAATGCATTAAATATGAATCTTAAATGTAATATATCTCTGCAACTTAGATTATAGATTATGATAGGAAAATGAGCATTGAATTGTACTGGTTGCAAGGCAATGGTCATTGCTCCTGATGATACCTTGTTAGGCGAAAAAGTTTTTGTTGAAAAATAAATATTTCAAGTGAATATAAACATTGTTTTGAATAAATTTTACAATTGATTAACATTGGACTTTCACTGTGTGAACCACCAAACCAAGAAAACATCCAGAAGTGTTTTTCAGTTGTGATTAAGATTAATTATTTTGGAAAGTTTAATACATGTGATCAGTTATTGAGACGGCAAACTTTTTTCAGTCGCATATTATCTGCCAAAAATATTAAAAAATCTTTAAAGATAAATGCGAACTATAGAGAAGCAAAGCTTCTAAGCTCATTCAACTGAAAAAAGTCACTTTTAAAGTGAATAAAAATACCTGGTGCTCTGAGATCCCATCCTACAATGCCGCCATACAAGGTTGCATAGATGACAATGTTGTCTCCCCCTTGGCACTGACTGTTGCACGACACGTCTATAACTCCTCCATCATCTGTAGGATCAAGCTGCCGACACTGTGATAGCACCATCTTGGAAGAGCCAGAATCTAACCTAAAAAGTAAATTATAGAGAGGTTTATTAATACAAAGCACAGATATTATAAACACTGTTAAGGCTGCCTAATACCAAAAGCTTTAAAGTTGGCATTAACATTCATAGGATACAACAGTTTTGAAATTGTATGAAAGTAGAAAAAAAAAATCCAGGATATGATGATGATAATTTAATATAGCGCTTATTTGTAAAGATTGTCACTCCAAAGGCGCTCGCTATGCTATTGCGGCGAAGTAGCGTATCTGATGGATTTTTTTGAATTTCCCTGGATTTTGACGCTCGCACTTTCAGTGGCAGATGGTTCCACGAAGAGGGACCCGCAACAGCAAACGCACGATTGCCGAACACAGTAATATCTCCTGGTTGGCACGCTCACCAACGTTTTGGAGCCCCTCTCTGCCGAGCGCGGCGTCAGTCCTCTCTCCTGTATATCCTTTGGGTGCACTAGTTCCAGCAAGTACTCCGGCGCCATTACTTGCAGAGCGTTGAACACCATGAGGTTCAGTTTGAATTGAATTCTTTGAGGAATTTCCAGCCAGTGGAGTCCTTGCAGAAGTGGCGAGATGTGGCAGTACCTGTTCTGCCCGAATATCAGGCATGCACCGGCATTCAGCACTGACTGCAGTCACTTCAGCTGATATAGTGGTTGTGCAGCATAGATGGCATTGCAGTAGTCCACCTTGGACACAACAAAGGCATTTACAAGCGCTTTCATAGCCTCAAGTGGGAGGTAACTCTTGACTTGCTTGAGCTACCTGAGGCGAGTCATACTTTGAAGAAATAATGTTACTTACCTCAATACAAATACAGAGCCATCTTGCGTTGCCGCTGCAAATGACTGGTTGTTCTCACAGGGGGCTAGACCAATCACAGGACCTGCCCCACGGTTATACATGGACTTAGATCTAAAAACAAATTTAAACAAATCAAATTGACTTCTTCTTCAAATCTTCTTTTATCCTAATATAGATTGGTCTGCAGTCTAGTTGTTACACCTTGGGCTTGCGATTGGAAGGTAATGGCTTTGAATCCCGGCGGAGCACGAAAAAATATTTCGTTTTTCAAAATTTCTCTTCGCTGGGTTGAATAATTCATATCCCTTTACTAAAGACCAGTCATCATAGGTCCACCCAACCTTACACTAACTGGGCCTTGCTTGAGAATTGGCGCTTTCTATGGCAACGACCAAGCTCACAGAGGGCTCTTGAGGTGTGATTCAAACAAAAACAGCACTCTCCAAATAAATCATCCTAACATTATTATTATTAACATCATTATTGCTTGTTTTCTGCAAGTGGCTGCTCTGCTAAATATAAAAATAAGAATGATAAATGGAGTCTGAACAAAATAGGCAGGGGACTGCGATGCCAACCTGCAGAGAGAAATTTGGAATGTTCCGAATTCATTGAACAACTGCACAGTTTATTGAGATGCAGAGAAAAAAAAAATCTGATATTTTGCATATAATTATATGCTTGCAGAATTGATTTGTAGTTGCAGATTATGGAGATCCTCCAGGATGATTCAGATATACAATGTTATTTACTTATTGATAATGCTGATGCCTTCCATCTTGGCGAGATCCCAAAGTCTTACAGTCCCATCATTAGAACAAGAGCCAAAGAATCCTCGAGTATTGTTTCCGCTCAAATGTGGACCGGTCGACAGGTTGACCAATTTATTTACCGATGCTCTGAAATTTTTAAATAATTTGTTTTTTAAAATGACCATATTAAAATTACAAATGCATAATTTTGATTGAGAAATATGGAGGTACCTGTGTTCATGTAATTGTGCCATTAGAGATGATCCTGGTTTCCAATTTGAAGGTGGTAGAACAATGCCACAATTCTTTATTGCACATTCTCGAGACCTAGAAATGGAACATGCAAATTATCATAAAAAATTACACCACTCACAAAAGACTTCATGAATTAAAATGAATAAAACTGTGGATGATTCTAACCTCAAAGCTTTGGCGTACTTCATTTGTTGTCTGGATGTCAAATCTCTCAATTCCAGTCGGCATGGAGCCATTGTATCTAAAAGTTAAAGAGAAAATATTAATTCGTACAATGTAATAGAAAATCAAAAGTGGTATTCATGAAGATGCAATACAAGAACATTAGGTAATACGATACATCAACACCACAGTAATTTGAGTTTACAACATAAACAAAACCATGACAGTATATGAGTAATCCCTTCAAATGTCAAACTGAGACTATCTGCCTTGAAGTTAATTTGATCCTTACTTTATTTTCTACAAAGATAGAATTTACTCTGTAAATAGCACTACTTATTTCATGATTTTTTTTCTTAACAATACCGTCTTTGATAAAACCCTACCAACCTGGCTGCATGAAGTCACAATTCGCTTGTCAATAGAATTGGTGCAGAGCCCATTGGCAAGTTGAGAACATGTGTATGCTGATTTTTGTACACTTTTTATAACTAAAAAAATGATGGCAACTTGATGGCGCTTACATTGCACATAGCTCCTCTCCTGCATCAGGCTTTGCTCTACGAGGGAAGACAGATGCGTGACATTGGAGTCTGAAGAGTTGGGAGACTGCGCCCTCTGACTGAACTGGCTGGTGGGGATGGACCCTGCCAAGGGAGTGCTGGAGGCCTGGACCATGGAACTGGAAGGGGGACTCACAACGTCCAGCTGGGAATCTGGAATAACAGCATCATCAATAACCAGCTATGGACATTTATAAAGTTGAAATTAAAGGTTAATTGAAGCTTAGATGATACCTGATGATAGCTGAGAATAAGAGTAATAAAATCTGTAAATAACAAGGAAATTGAAGCCAAGACATTGAGGATTTTAAGAAACCATTAAGACAAGAAAATTCAGAAGGTCAAATCCATGCAGAAAGGTTAAGAGAATTAAAGCTTAGATGATTAGGATAAGGTATAAGCTAATCAAAGTGTGAAGATGGTCTTCAATAGAAAGTAAGGAAATACTCCTTCAAGGTTGGGAAGAGTTGTATGGCTTGTTTGTTTAAGATTTGTGTTTTTATATTGTAAGCGGGGAATCATACGTGTCTGCTCGTGGGAATATATTTGATAAAAATCTTGAATGTTAATATACCTTTGCAACTTAGATTATAGTATGCTAAGCAATAATCTGGGCACATGTCTCAATATATCTACACCATTTCAATTTTGAATTAAAAAACTGAGGACTTTTGAAGATTTTGATAAGCATACCTCTTTGTAACAGCGATTGTGTGACATCTCCTCCTGTATTTCTGTCACCAAACATGTGTTGCCATTCCGAGTTCATATG
This sequence comes from Agapetus fuscipes, assembly GCA_951799405.1. Lineage (NCBI taxonomy): Eukaryota > Metazoa > Arthropoda > Insecta > Trichoptera > Glossosomatidae > Agapetus > Agapetus fuscipes. The sequence goes on from OX637333.1 coordinate 24,410,350, forward strand.
GCTGTGGTGTTCCCCTCCCTGACCTGATATGCTGGTCTTGCGGTCTTTTCTGGAACCAAAAATATAATCATTTTAAATTTAAATCATACGTCACAAGAATATCGAAAAGGCCAAATGTAATGAAGTTGGCACAAAATGGTATGAACATAATGGAGTCAACACAAAAGAGGCAGGAAAAATGCATCAAAGGATGCTAAGAAAATAACTAATCAATATTTTGTTTTTGGTTGCTAAGGTCCCTAGTCACCTAAATCTGTGACGTTACTCCGCTGAAAGCACTTGGAAATTTGGAACTTTGGTCCAACTCCATTGATGAACAAAAATACTCAATTAATAATAGAGTTCACAAATTTGAATAGAATTGGATAATTCCAAATTTTCCTTGGCAGTGCAGGTTGTCTATATATGTATATGGCAAATACAGAAACAGATGAAATCGACATCTGATTACAAATTTGGAAACCAAGGTCCATAGCAATCAAACAAACTATATTACTATAGAAATCCAGCAGATATGCCCATATCTTTTTCATAAAAAGAATCAGATTTCAAATTTGAATTTGGAACATATCAATGCGAGAAGTACCATAGATAACTATTTGACAGGTGTTTGAAAAAGGAATACAAATATTTTACTTGTAACTGGTGACACTGCTACTGTTGTACAGAGATTTGCCAACAGATGGCGGATGGTTGTCAGAAGTTCCCTCCAATAAACCAACATCCAACGGCGCCACCCGTGACTGGCAAGCATAACTATGCAGGCAAAGTTTTCCTGGGGCTTCATTTGGGACCTTAAAAAATAAAAGATTGATGAGAATAAAAGTTGAAATCAAAAACAAAATGAATATTGTATAACAATGTAATCTTACCAGATATACATTGCTTTGAGCTCCTGCCCTTTGAATTTCTATAAGGTGAGTGCTCATAGCTAGTATTTGGCTTTCAATTTGATCCGTCAGACCATCGGAAGTCATCCTACGAAATAGGTTCTTTAAAGTTTGTCCCATTTCACAATATTGGGGTATTGTTCCTTGCTTTACCTATAAAAAGGTCAATGTTTGATAAGCACAGATAATAATTAAATGAGATCATTTGATTTTGTTAAATTTGCACCGACAATTATAAAAAAAAAAAAAAATGATTTTGTAAAAATATTTTACCTTAAGTCTAACTGATCTCCTTTCTCTCAACGTTTGTATAAGTTGATTTATATCCTTATATTTAATCACAGCATCAAAAATTGGTCTAGGTATTGGCTCTGCCAAACTCTCAAGCAACAACTCGGGTTTATCCACCTAAAAAGCAAAAAAAACATACATCATGTTCTTTATTTAAAATTTACTTTTAATTTATTTAGTTAAATACAGACATACATAAAAATTTAAAGGTATAAAGGTAAGAAAATAAGCACAAAGAAAACACCTACCTGCGTTAGTTTATGGTGTAAGTGTGGCCATACCAATGGAAGTATTTTACAATTTACATCAATGGGGTTTAATAATGTGGCGACACAAGTTATCAATCCACAGGTTTCATGTCGAATCTAGAAAAAAAAAATAGTTGCCATATATTTATAAAGAAAAAAGTTTAATGCATTCATAAGTACAAAAGATGTCATACCCATAGATTGGGATGTGCCAAATAGCAAACGGTTTCAGAAATCAGCTCGCAAAGAGATAATTTCTGTAATAATCCTAGTTCCGCTAACGATGTTGTAGCCCTTAACGATTTGGCTATAATAAATTCCGAAGGATCTGTGAGTCCCTGAAAATCCAAATGAATGTAATTAGCTCACCAGAATAGAAAAGTATACATAAATAAATAAGATATTTGTCAGATTTTGTAGGGTTTGTGTATTCACACAGTGAAAATTCATTTTTTTAAAATAAAGCTATTTTTTGTTTAACGTAGTTTATTTTCACAATAATATTTAATATCTCGAGTACTTTCGACCTCTCTTGATAATGGCCTGAATATTGAAGGTCGAAAGTACTCGAGATATTAAATATTATTGTGAAAATAAACTACGTTAAACAAAAAATAGCTTTATTTTAAAAAGATATTTGTCATTTAAGTATACCATAGATGGCCAGATGTTATGTTATGGGATGTTAGGTATAAGATGAATATAATAATAATGAAGCATGAAAGAATAGATGTACAGGCCATTTCGTAGAGTAGTGCAAAACTGGTTCCCAAGCGAGCAACACCTATTGTAGTATACCAGGCCATTCAAGAATACAAAACAACATAGAAAATACATTGGATGTCTTATAATTGATTCTTAACATGGCTGGGATTCAGCCAGGACATCACATGAATCAAATACAAAACATTTTTTAATACAAATTTGATTGAAAGCTTACTTGCTGTAGAAGAGGAACTAGAATATGTGAACAATGCCATCCTACATAGGCCGCTACGCCTACGATACAGTCGAAGAAGCTGCCTCTTAACGATGTATCTTCCTTGTCATTGAGGAAAGTAATCATGTGTGATAGCAACACATCGTTAGCTGTAGAAAAGTAAAAGTATGATTATTATTTGATTTATGAACGAGATATGGTTTCTTTACAAGAATATATTATGGTCTCATCTCGGAATATACATCTATATATCTAAGTTGCAAAGATCAATTCAAATTTAAGATTTATATTAAATGCATGCCCACAAACAGACACATATAAGTCACAAAGAATCGTTTAAAAAAAAATGTATATGTGTACCAAGTGAACCAATCTTATACACATTTAAAATGATTTAATGGTTCTAAAATTACCTTTTTGCTTTCCAAAGAAAACGCACAGTTTGGTAATGCCACTTTCCATGAAAACTCTTCTCACCAAAGTTTGAGAATCTGTGAGCAAGCTTGATACTGTTTGTCTGACCTAAAAGTATTTACAAAGCAGGTGATTAAAAATTACCATACACAGGTAGTAGAATTTTTCACCAATACATTTGTCAATTTCGTTAAGATAAATTAAAAGGCAATAATTTTCTGTTTACCATCTCATGAAGTGCAGACAGCTCAGACTCGTAGTTTACTTTGGCCGACTCTTTTGGATTCTCCATGTTTTGAGTTTGATCCAAAAATCTGAGTGCTGTTTCTGCTAACACGGCTACAACAAAAGTTTTCAATTCACAATAATTCCAAATCATCAAAATTAAAAACGAACAAGTAAAATCAAACATTTATTTTCTAAAGGTTTACCGGATTGTTTATTGACATTGTGAAGATTCATTTTAAATTAAGAATGTAAAAAAAAAACAAGACACAAAGTTTTCTTCACGAGTTGATTTATTGCCATGAGCGCTTTCCGTGCTATCACACCACTATCAAAAGAACACGTAACAAATTTAAAAATGACAAAAGAGAATTATGGAGAAAGTTTTAGGTGGCGGAGCTATGGTGGGCTGAGAGAAGGAATAAACATAATATTTAAAAACTACAATAGGTGTGTTATAACACTGAAAGCGCTCGAGGAAATAAATCAACTTGTGAACGAAAACATGGACAATTGAATGGAACATTTTTTTACATAATTAATTTATTTTTTATTAAACATTTTGGGAAGTCCTCTGTGTTGATGTCTTCTTGATAGTGATGTGATAACATCGAAAGCGCTAGAGGAAATAAACCAACTCGTGAAGAAAAACTTTGTGTTTAATTTTACATTATTAATCTATCAAATATCTTCATTCACCTCCTGCTATCTCTTCAACCTGGAATTTCATGCAAATTTCCTTCTGGAAAATAGTTCTCACCTATATTATTGGCGTAGGCAGCTCTCACAGAAATTGCTGGATCTGTAGCAAGCGGGGCTACTTCGGGGAAGATGTACTCCGGGAAGACGTTGGTGTCTGATTTCGGAAGTGTGTCGATCATGCAGAGGCACTTGGTGAGGGTGTTCAGCGCATTCACACGCACCCTGGGCAGGGGATCCCTGGTGAGGTGGATCTGGAAACAAAAACAACAGTTAATTATACCACAATATTATTAAAATTAATAATATTAACGAATTAAGTAAGTACTATTCATCATTTTCTTGAAAAATATATATTTGTGATTTATGAGTGATAATCGTTGTTAAAAAAGTTTGAGATTAGACAGATGGGTTAAGCACAAATGACAGTTGATAGTATATGAAATAAGAGCAGAGGTCATTCTGTCTAGTCAGTGCAGCTTAGACCTCCAAGCAGGCAACAAATACCTTTTGTAGTAGACCAGGGCTGGAAGTCTCATCACTACGGTAATTATTACCTACCGAATATCAGTAATATTTGTATGAACACCTGTCAATCCAAGAAGGCTGTCAGTAAACAGCTGATTAATCTTCATACAAATATTACCGATATTTGGTAGGTAAGAATTACCTTGGTGATGAGACTTCCAGCCCAGGGCACCAACCAAAACTTGTTCATCTACTCAAGTCTTTCAATTAATCAAGTTTAATGAAACTTAATACTTACAATGTAAGGAATGATCCTATCCAAAATGGTCTCTTCCGATGCATTCTCTGCTAACTGCAGAAGTATATCCAAGCAGTTCAACTTAGAAGTACAATGGTGCAATCCACGAATGCAAGAAGTCACCAACGAAGTTATAATAATCAGTCCTTCACTGTTTGCACTTAGAATCTTCTTCTTCTTCGGTAAAGTAACATCCTTCTCATCTGTATTGTTTCCCTTTGTCATGGAAATAGTTTTGAATCTGACATCTGCTCCTATGTTTGGATCTCGATTTTCATTGACTTCAACTTCTGTTTTTTCAAGCTCCGCAGGTTCAATTTTTTCATCAGTCGCTGCCTGATCGACAGTCAACATTTGTATGATGTAGCTGATGTCCTTGTGAATGAGAGATATCTTCTCATCGGGTGGTAAGATTGGTTGTCCGGAAAAAATCAGCATGTACGATTGTAGAAATGAGTAGAAGTACTCGGGGAATAATCTGGAAACATAAAATCATTTCTCAATGTCTGAAATAATGAATATTAACATCAAGTTTGGCAAAATAACTAAGAGTTCAAAGACGACCGATGAAAGAAATAGAAATGCGGAAGCATAAAAAGGTTATTCAAGTTAAGGATAAGTGATCCAAGCTTTGATTCAAATGTATGCTTCACTAGAAGGCTTAATTGGTTACAATCCCTAAGTAAGACTAATAAAATTGAAAGATAACACTAGCATTATATTATGATATAAAATAAATATAGCACGTACATAGGTAGAAGAAACAAGTACACAATAGTACAATGTAATATTTCCTACCAATATTATTTATTTCAGTTAGATAAGATTGCTCTATGAAGTTATCAAACAAAACAATAGTAAAGATAAGAAAGGCAACACAAATATTCAAGAAAAAAATACTATGTGTGTTGGAAGTATAATGCAAAAAAACACACTCACATAAAAATTTAACATTATACTTTTTCAGTGTCACATTAATTTATAATATATATTGTTTAACTATCAGAAATATATAATGGCAGTACCAGAAATAAATATGACAATAAGAGATCCTATTGGATGACATAGAGGATTGCATAGAGAAGTGGGGGAATGTGTTTGTAAGGAGTTTGTTGTACAAGATGCTTTCAGTCCAGAATAAAAGAGTTATGTACGGAAATTCAAACCTCAATAATCTAGGATTAAATGTAGGCAATAATAAAAGAACAGAAACTCAAATCCATATCAAAGTGATCCAATCCTGTTGATAGGTTTAAAAAAAGGTCCTACAAACGCAAGTAGAAATTACCATGAAGATCGCCGGTGTAACTTAAAATAGAAAAAATAGTAGAATAAAGCAACATTGTTGACTCACTTTCCCTTCTCATTGTCCAGATAGACTTCAGCAGACAGTCTTGCTTGAGGGTTTTTCTGAGTCATGGAAGTCAGTAGGTCAGCCAGCCGCTTGTCACAATGCTTAGGCAGCTTCAGTGGGGGAGGAGCATCACTGGAACGGAAAGCCAGAAGACCAGAGAGATCCCAGGCAGGTGTGCCGTCGTTCCACAACTCTAAAAGAGCACAGCTGAAAATATTAAATTATAATTACCGTCAGAATCACTACTCTCTACCGTCACTGTGATATTGAAACTGTGAAACTATGATGTTTCATCAAGATCATCTTCATCATTTCACTTTAACGCCAAAGAAGCCCATCGTAGACATGGACGAAACGTTTGAAAGCTCCAGCTCCCACAGACCACGGCAACAGATCCCGGAAAACATCTCTCCAGCAACAAAAACAATCATTATTTGAGATTTGCAAATGTACTGATGCACAATTTTATCATCAGGAAAATAATTGAAGAGAAATGTGTAAGAACGCAGACATAATGAAAGAAAATACATGATATTTTTATTTTATTTTATTTTATTCAGGAAAAAAACAACAAATTTCTTCGGATAATTACAATAAATCAGTAGATTAATAAATAATTGAAAAAATTGTCTCTACATTTTCCGTTAATAACAATAACAATAAAATTAATAATAATAATAACAATAACAAAATCAATGAATCATCAAAAAGCAATTGATACTTTCATAATTAAAAAAATATCAACATACAGGCACACATACACAACTCCATACATCCACACATCATGAGCACATTTTATTAACTACGTGTTTAAACAATTAAATATTAATATCATACATGACTCTGGAGGAAATGAAAGAAGTATGCAAGGATAGAAAGAAATGGCGGTTGATATGTGCAAGATGAGAGTAGGTAAGTTGAAGGTTTTAGTCTGAGAAAAAGTTTGTGGTTTTTTTGGTGAGATGACGTCAATTGCAAATAACTCAAGAAATGCAGATGGCAGCCCTATCACTAAACACTAGTTGGAAAGGTAACATTTTGAACACGGCTTCCATTTTATAAATACTGAAATTGGTGCAGTCTCTGGAAAGTTATTTAAAAATGGAGAAAGATAATATATGCAGAAGTAGCAGTCGCATAATATGTTGGAATGGCTGAAGGATGCAAGACAAAATAACGCAAATTAAGTCACGTACCCGGCAGAGAATATATCCATGCTAGGCAGCAGGTCTCCAGTCTTACAGGGTGACTCATTCAGAAGCAATCCACCTCCAAGCCTGTCTTGTTCCTGGTTCTTGTTGGCACTCTCCATTCCGAGGGTCTTCACAAACCTCTCGGGAGCTACATAGCAGAGTCTACGGCGAGACGTGTCAAAGAAGTAGCTGTAATCTGCCGGGTTGTCCTCGGGCAGGAATGTCGGCTTAAATGAGGCAAAGTCGGCCAGCAGAACCCAGTTCCATGATGTGAGCATTATGTTCTCAAGCTGGAAATATAATTTGTACATGCTTTACTTCTTTTAAGAAAAAACAGTCACAGGTTGAAAAAGAATAATGTTTTTTTTGAGGAATCCTGTGCGAGAGGCTCCCTAATTCTTGAAAGTCTTGGAGGTCTATGTCACCCTGGAAGGGTGCTGCAGAGGTGTTGCTTGAATTGTTGCTTCTGTCGTGAGGCGCTGCAAGGAAGTGGCGATTGATGTTGGTTTTGAATAAAACCGGATTAAACTGGGAAGGGAACACAGATATTGATACCTAGACAATTCCATAAACAGGCAGTTTGGCAAAGGAATGAGTCATGAAAATGCCAAGTTCTGATAGTTTTGAGGTTGACTGCAAAGGGATGATTGAGAGTCGTACTATGAGTTTCATTTTTTGAAATGCGAGGGAGAGGGATTGATGAATAGAGCTCATTAGAACAAGTTTTGTGGTAATATTGACGTGGCAGTGTTGATGTAATCAATAAAAAATAGTGCATTGTCTATTTAAACAAAAATTTCAGAATAAATATTTTCTCCTTTTCATTTAAAATAACTAATTTGAGATTGACTGAAGTGCTAACGGCGGCTCCAATCAAACTTAAATTTTGAATTTTATAACTGAATATCAAGCTTAAATGGTTTTTTAGCATATATTGCCTACCTATTAGGCGCATGTGCCTGTAAGGGATGCTCACCCCTGATAAGTACCTGACATATATTTATTTTTAGAGAGACTTCTCGGACTTTATCACATACACTAACACAGACGAACAAAACACACAACGATTGGTCCATAGTCTAGTGGTTAACACTTCTGACTCATGAATTGAAGGTTGTGGGTTCGAATCGCAGTGGAGCACAAAAAATATACCATTTATATTTACAAATATGCTCTTCGCTGGGTGAAAAATTCATATACCTTTACCAAAGACCAGTCACTAAAGGTCCATCCAGCCTTACAGTAACTGGGTCTTCCTTGAGAATTGGCGCTTTCTACAGCGACGACCAAGCTCGCAGAGGGCTCTTGAGGTGTAATACACACAAAACCAGCGCTCACCAAATAAATCATCCTAATATTTTTTATTATTAATTACATTATATATACATGCATTCGTAACAATGTGATATAAAATGAATTCAAGTCACCTTGATGTCTCCATGGCATATCCCGAGTTTATGGCACTGATGCAGAGCGTAGAGGACCTGGAAGGAGATCCACTTCTTCTCCAGCTGGCTGAGGAATGGCCGGGTGGAGATGCGGTCGTACAGGCTGTACTTTACATACTCGCGCATGATGAGCCCCGCTTTCTCCGTCAACTGGAATTAAAAAATAATTGACTATTTAATAAAAGAATATGTACCTAATGTCACATTAAAACTGCAGGTGACACGTATAGGCGTCAAGTGTAAACTTGCATACAGTGGGGCTGTCAATCATAGACGTCATCCAACTTTGAACTTATCCCTGACATCTGTGTTCAAGAATTTAAAAGTCTACAATTGGAAATATGTGCTAAACCTTTGTGATTTTTGTTCTCAAATATTGATACATGTGACTGCTCACATAGTTTGAAGTGTCTTTGACTTTTTTTCTCTACGAGCAAATATCAGTCTTGTATAGAATTGCTGTCCCTAGCAACCAAAAACAACATAATTTTCTGCGTTTTCCTTGGTAGCCCGGACAGGTGATTTCACAATATTGTCTGCTTCAAATCATGTGCGGATTTCATTACGTTAGAAAATATTTTGTTTTGTACAAAAAATATCTACATATAGGTTAGGTTTATCAATGTTAAGTATATTAAATTTAGTTCCCGCCATCTGTAAAATCGAATTTAAAGCCAAATATGAACTTACCACGACTTTTTGGAATGGCAAACAGTTGAACGATGACGCTAAGTGTGTTCTTATGTACTCCAATCTCTCTTTGTGTATTCCCAAAGGCAGAGAAGGATCCTGAATGGCAAACACCTTTACAACCAACAACCCTTCTTGGGACTTCGCCCTGGCAACTTTGAAGAACCTAGTGGACCCCAGGCTGAAACAATTGATACTTTAATAAATAATTCGAGTAAAAAAAAACTAAATTTTCAGGATAAAAATGTGTTTGCTTTGTGCGTACCTTTGGTCGAAATACAAATCATGATGATCGGTCAAGTAGTGCTCCACGGGAAGAATTTGTGAAGGAGCAACGCTTACAAGCTGGTTGCCCATCTTGGTGGCTTTTTAATCTTTCATTTATGGCGTATATTTAATAAATGCGACACATTTTGCGAGTTAACTTTCTCTTTAACAAAATAGAAAACAGCTGATGTCAAATGTGACATTTCCTTATTTTGGTTTGCGTCGTCATGAGTCACTGAGTAAGCTGTTCAACCATACTTGTCTATGGATTTAAAATACTGTTTTAGGTACCTACAACTCGAAAATGATTTAACAAAATCAAAAATATTACAATAAGCATTTTATGTGGAGTGTTAAATCTAAAACTTTTTTTTTCAAAAATAAATAGTTGATACATTTAACAATTGTAAATAGACATCTAGCAGACGATAGAATAAACTAATTTCCCAACAACTTGTAGATGTCGCTGTGTACAAGAAAAGTGAATATTCAAGCCTATACACATTCTATTTACTTATAAGTATATAATTTAAAATCTGAGCTGCAAAATATATTGTCATGCTTATATTTAATGCACGCCCACAACAGACACGTGCAAGTCCGTGTCAACACATGCTGCATATGTAAGTACGTTCGTAATAAACCATACCTACCTCACATGAACATAAATATAAATTTTTTGACGCTTTTCCCTTAAACCGGGGTGGCATTGGAGAAATTTACTACCTTTATTAGGTCGGCGCCCGAAACATACCTATGTACCTACTCTTCTCCAAGAGCCCCGAGAGACCTAGTTGCTGTAAGCTTGGTTAAATATTTGTGACTGTGATAAAGACAGCTGGTATAGATCTTTATTCCAACATAAAGCATAATATGAACGATGGACCATTTTTTTCTTGTTTTATTGTCTTTGAATGAAATCATGTCATGATAAAACTGGAAAATAAAAATCTGCAGAATTCGCCATTCAGACAGAATCGGCGGGAAAACAATAGAAATTATTGGCAGCTGAATGGTGGCACATTGCAAAAACTTATAAAATCAAACAAATCAATTGTTTTCCACTGTATGGACAATGCCAGGGACGAGCGCTGGATGAATTACGACTTTTGTTTTGAAGCCAAAATGCGAATATACTTACCTACACATGAAAACTCGTACACTGGAACCTCTGATAAAGAGACTCATTCTTTTAGAATTTCATTCGTTATGTGAAATATTCGTTAAGAGAGTAGGTGCTTATGCAGTAACTATATCATCTAATGTGGCAATGTTTCAAGCTGCAAGTGATGCACGACTGAATTAGCATTGTTGAAATATGAGTCTGTACTTTTATCAAAGACCAGCCTTATAGCAAATGGGTCTTGATTGAGAAATATGCCCGACTAGTGACGATCAAGCATGTAGAGAGCTCTTGATTTTATCAATTTATATTCATTTTGATTGTCCGGTCGACAGCACAGTGACAGAGCTCGAGTCCGAATCCCACCGAGGCAGGGTGTCCGAAAGAATTTTCCTCTTCGGGGAGAGCGCGGCAAGAAAGTACACTATATGTGTAGCTTAGAAACGTTCGTATCGCCATGATGATTTGTAATTTAAGTTCGGTGACAAGGAGATTAAATTAATCTGGTACTTTTGCCAAACAAATGATTTTGGTTCTTTTGTGGGAAGATCTAAACTGTTGATATCTTTGATCAACTTAAAATAAGTAAGCGAGCCCTCTGTCGTGTAGGAATGACAAATTAAAACTTTCCCACCATTTGCAAAGTCAGCACTCGTTTAGACACGCCCCCAACCAATCACAGTGAGAGAAAGTCGCTGAGCAAGAGAAAGCACTTAAATAAAATCTCGACCACGTAATCAACAGTGTTTGCCGGTAAGCCGAGCAGTGCGTGGTGCTTTCGCGCTCAATTTCGTAAATTTGAAGTTTGCGGGTAAATGTTATTTTTTAATCGTTTTTTGAAATGTTAACAAGTGTTAATAATAAATCAAATTAAAAAAAAATAATATGAAATAAACTTATATTTCTATGGTTTGTGTATTAATACTGTGAAAAATCATTGTTAATCTTTTTAAAAATGAAGCTTTAAAAAATAAAGTAAATTGTTTTTGAAACAATATTTCACTCGTTATTTTTATAGATAAATTTACAAACTTTTTCAGTCTATATAGGCCGAAAACGTTTGTAAATTAATCTATAAAAATAAACGAGTGCAATAAAAGCAGTGTTTCATAAAAAAATATTACTTTATTCTTTCAACTTTTAAATAAAGAAAGAAATAAACTTATAATTGCCCGATTTGTATAATAATTTTACTGAACGTAATCTGAAAAAAAAATAATGAATCGTATGTCAACCAAGGCAGCGATTTAGGTTTATTATTTAAATAAAATAAAATATAAAGAAATAAACGAAACAATTTTCTTTTTCGTCTTCATTCAACTGAGCACCATCATGAGAAAGCCTGCAAAAAATGCGATATTAATATTTTTCTATAAAAATAAGACGTAGGGCTACACAAACTTTTATATCCTAAATTGAAGTGATGTGAGTTAAGTGTGTTAAAAATATTTTCAATTGATTACTTGAAATAAAATAAAGTGCCATGTGAAAGCCAAGATAGGAGCAGCAGCCGGGAGCTTGCGCTAACACATGTAACTTACTATTTATTAATACTCGCGTAAAGTATATAGTGTGTTCCAGGGGTGGTTTCAGAATAATGTAAGTCATTTTGAATTTATGAAATGTTTTTATGACATTAAATTTATTGCATTTTATTATGTGTTGACATTTTTTTTTTTTTTTTTATATTATAAAGATTTAGTTAAGGAATCCTGTGCGGGAGGCTCCCCACTTCTTGAAAAGCTTGGGGGTCTATGTCTCCCTTGAAGGGTGCCGCAAAGGTGTTGCTTGAATTGTTGCTTCTGTCGTGGGGCGCTGCAAGGAAGTGGCGATTGATGTTGGTTTTGAATAAATTGAGAAGGGAACATAGACACTGGCAGATCATTCCATAAACGGACAGCTTGACAAAGGAATGAGTCATGAAAAGCCTAGTTCTCATAGTATTGAGGTGTGTGTGTGAATATATTGTAAGTCATGACTAAGGTACAAGTTACAACGAATCGAAACATTACAATTTTTGTACGGAAACTGTGGTTCAGTTAACTCTCATCTACGGACTACGAACTGTTGTTGGTATCGATTTAAAGCAGACTCTCGAGTGAGATACGTTTAGCGTCATGGTACGTGTACTTAAAATTAATCTTTTGAACTAATTTACCAACCTGTTTTGGTCGTTATGGGAATTAATCGTTGTGGAAAATGCTCGTTACAGGAGGTCTCACATTATTTTATTCTGCGTGAGAATTATTATCGCCTCCTGATTTATGGCTGGTGCTGTGCTATTTATGTTGGTCCGGCCATCCCAGTTTCTGCGCAAGCAGTATGGCCACCCCGCGTATTAAATGAATTTTCCGGCGCATGCAGCGAATTAAAGATAACCACGGTTTCTTCTTCTTATCGCTCATCTCCCTCTGCAGGTTGGAAATCGTTACAGGGGTGGTATTGTAAGCACTTCTAAACGACAAATGCCGCCCAAGATATGTGTTATGTATTTATGGATGGAACGCAAACGCGACTATGGAATCTCGGATGGGATATTTTCAGATTTCAAATTAAAAATCTCATTTCCGGTAAACATAGAACACCTACTGGCATTAAATTCCTCCAAAATAAACAGCGTATTGTTCAAATCTATAATTAAAAATTGTTTTAAAATCTAAAGTTATCATCAATATGGTTAAATTAAATTCTTAAACTTTTTTGCAACTCATTATAAAATATGAATCTACGGCTCTAACATCTTCAGAGTCAGATGCCAAAAAAAAAGTATATTTTAAGATTATTGAAAAATAAATTAAAACCATATTTATGGATACATTTTCATACCTTGCCTATGTATTGTTATGATTTTCGCAGGTTCAATTTAGTTCAAAGTGACGCGGAGGTAGTAGGAACAGTTTCCAACAGAAAGCGGACGCGAAGGTCACCACGTCTTTTTTATAACCCGACTTGAAAATGCTTTCCGCTCGTGGAAGCGAAACGTCGGCAGATAAACCAACTGCAATTAGAACATGGCCTAATCGTGATTGTGAAACATACACAGTTGTTTTATGCAACCAATCATGGAGCATTGTGTTTTCCCGATTTTGTTTGCCATTACATAGGGAAACCAATAAATTATCCCCAATTTCGTGTTGCCATCGAAATATTTACGAGTTTTTTTCAAAGAAATCGATGGCATTGTCGTGTAATCCGAACCTCTAGTATAAAATTTTAAGTTTAAATTCCACCAAAGCGTTTTCAACAAAACATATAGAAAATTAAGCAGCGCCTTAAGTGAGCGTTTTACTCATCTTTCATTTTGGTGATTTGGTTTATTCTCGGGGTCTAGAAATGAGTAGGCCCACACTTTATCCGTCGCCATGATCCGCCTACCAACTTAGTGTCCTTGTTTTATTCAAATCTCAAGCCGAGGCGGCATTACCAAGTCGATGGAGCCGCAAAAAGGACGAACATTCTTTAAATATACGACAATATACGAAATTGATGTGTTTCGATAGTTGGAAGTTTAAGCGTTACGAGCGTTTACAAATCGTCTCCTTGGTGCTTGTTTTTCTTATCACCAACAGAGGTAATTTTACTTGAGCAATGTTTGTAAGTGTACTGGACCAATGTGGCTTATAAATACCGGACATTGATTTTGAAAATATTTAAAACAACTCTCACGTTATCGTGTTTTACGTTTTTTCCTTACCTCAGATTGTGTAGAATGTGATTCTTACGACAATTTAATCTAAAGGTCATCTTTGAATCAAATAGTAGATAAGCCAAACAAGCACTGGGGGGACAATAAGCGGAATTTATGTATAAAATATTTAAAATCCAAAACAATTTGTAAATGGTTACGAGGCGAGTAAAATTTAGTAATGTACGATCGGTTTCGAAAGCAGTGTTTCCATCATCAGGTAATTTTACTCGGCCCATAACCATGTACAAATTGTTTTTGATTTTTAATATTTAAAAAATGAAAGGTGTACAAAATGAATGCCTCATCAATTAATGAATTTATGTATTTTATCTCTGATTGTCGCACAAAAACTTGAAGTTATCATTAAATTGAAAAAAAAACTTATAAAATACCTTCTTTATTCCCACTGCCTATCGCTTGACCACCTGACACTTTTTCATCAAGCCACCTTGTTCTGGGTCTTCTCTTTACCCTTTGTACCATTATTGTGTCAAAAAATACGTGTTAAAACTGCAAAAATCACTTTCAAGGACTCTTCCACCATATTTCACATTCTAAAATGGCGCCCCTTTGCTGCGTCAGATATCAGATCCGATTATCTGGGGTCTTCACAGTTTTTGGGGCCCCGAGGAGCCCTAAGCGTACGCAGGCCCCCGCCCCCTCACGCCCGCCGACCATCAATCTTGAATATTTTTACGACTCTATCTGTTTTGTGACGTAAAGATCACTAACGCGGGAAAACGTCTCTGTTTCCCGCGCGTTTTTATTGCCATAAGATAAAAAAACACAACCCCTTTTTCCCGTTTCGGTGTGACCACTTTGTGAGGTGAAGGATGCTGGGAATTTTTATGGCAATACTTTGATTTTTATATTTTTTTCTTAGTAACCATTAAAAGGACTATAATTGGATTTGATTTTAGGATAATTTGATTTTAAGACCTAATTTTATTTAATTACTAGCCTGCCTACTCGTGCTACGCACGATTACGACATTCTAGTTTAAAGTCCGGCTTCGCCAGTACACTTTACCCCTGCTCTGATTGTTAAACGATCCATGAGAACTGACCAACAACAAAAAGAAAGTGCACAGTTTTATGGTAGAATCCTAGGCCTGATCGTGCTACTTACTATTTTTTTGCAGGTGCTGAATTCCTTATCCTGCTTTTTATTTCTGCTCTTTGTTTTTTCTGGTGATGACGTAGGTATTATGCTTGCACGACCCGTTCATTATCATTTAACCCCTGGAGTGCCAGTGATTTTCTGGCATAGCAGTATTTCATGCAATTTTTGATCTTATTGCTGTGTAACAACTAAAGAAAAATGAAAAAAATCGCATTTAGTACTATGAGCGTAGATCCACGTTCGGGCGCTCGAGGGGTTAAGTGCTTGTCTTTTCTGCTCTTTGTCGTTTTGCTGGTAATAGTATCTTAAGCGTACCTGTATTGCTTCCAATGTTCATAATTTGACTTCAACTATGTATATCAATCTTCAACAGTATTTTTTTCCAGTGTCCTCTTAAAAACGCAGTCAGTAAGTCGAAAGTATTTGAGATGAAATAAATGCTCAACTTGTGAAAATAAAACTCTGTGTTTTTTTTAAATTTTTATACTTTCACTGTGTAAATACACAAACTCTAAAGGCCTAATTATATAAAAAAAAATGTAGGTAATATCCCCCCAGAGCATGTTTGAAAATTAAATAATATTTTTCAGTACCGAATTTGCACATGATATCTTCTGATCAGTAATCAAAAGCGATAACCATCAGACTATTAGTTGAGATGATGATGGTGATTGATTTTATTTTATTGGATGACTTAAAATGGCAAAGGCTTGGTCACCTCACATTTTTTCGCTTCCGGCGCCGACCAAAGATCACTTTATGTCTTTTCTTCCCGCTTTTTTTCTCTGGAAATTAACCTTTAAAATGGCAACTCTTTACACAAGCGCCATAATTTATGGCGTCTTATTTAAAATTATAATGCCTTATAAATGGTATTATATTTTTGAATTGAGTAGTACGTTTACAAAAATATATCAAGTGTCCGTTACTTATTTCGTACATCGAAATCGCTTATTGTATTGCGTATGTTTAAGATCCAAAGAAAGAAAAAATAACCTGTATATTGTTATGATTTTACCGGGTTCAATTTAATAAAAATTGTGGTTATTTATTTTGCACAATTTATTTCAGACACGGGTCACATTCGATTCGTACACAGAGTTGCTTTTGAACTGTATATCACGGTTTTTAAATACTAGTCTTGCTACAGAGCATCTCAGTCTTTATTTATAGGTAACAATAAGCGTCATTCTCAAAATATTGAAAACTGGCACATGCGAGATTTCGCCAGAACATTCTACTTAGTACACTAACACAATCTCGAAAAAACACAAAATTGAAATGATTGCAACTAAGATTACAGATTATATATTATAGATATTGTAACATGTTTTTCAGGAACTACTGGTCCATAATAATTTCCTTGAAAAACCTATCGATTATTATAATTTGACAGTGATCCTGAATAAATTTTATCCTTGAATATTTTTGATAAAAAAACCTCTTCTTGAAGATAATAAATCTGAATTAATTTTGATATTTCAATAGACTTAAAAAAAGCCTTTGTGAATTTTTAAAGTAAAAATTGAGCCTATGTGAATTATGTAAGATCTATGAAAGGAATGATTTATATTTATCCTAAAAATGATCGACTATAGTCTAGGAATTAAGGTTTCGACCTCGTAATTGAAATGTTGTGTGTTTGAATCTATACGACGCATTAAAGTATACATTAAAAGTCAAATATCATTTTCACTGTGTTGAAAATTTTATTTGCCTGCACAAATCCAGCCTTGCAGCGACTGGGTCTTGTTTAAAAATAGGCGCTTTCTATAGCTATGACCAAGTTAGCAAAAGTCTCTTGAGGTGTGATTCATACAATGCTTCCCCTCATTTGGTATTTCCACCATTTGATTCAAAGATGACCTTTTAATGAAATTGTCCTAAAAATCACATTCTACAAAATCTGAACTAAGAAAAAAACCTAAAACACGATAATGTGAGAGTAGTTTTCAATATTTTTTGTATAAATTTCCGGTTTTCAAAAGACACGTTGGTCCAGTACACATACAAGCATTGCTCATGTGAAATTAACCCTGATGGACTAAGGCAAACAAGCAATAAGGGGACAAATAACGCTCACCTTGTAAATCAATTACTATTTATAATTTTTTTGGATGGTTGGTGCATGAACACTGTGAAAATTCATCTTTATTTAGTTATTAAAAAATCTGTTTTATTTTCACTTTTTTTATTATTTATATAAAGGACACAAACAATTTTTTTTATCACCTGATGATGACTACGAAGTAGTCGAAAACGTTTGTGTCCTCTATATAAATAATTTAAGCCCAACAAACGAAAGCCTAAACATCAACAACAAACACATAGAGGCTGTAAACGAATATATCTACCTTGGACACAAGATCAAAATGGGAAAGGAAAACCAAACTGCAGAGATACCCAGACGAATAGGATTGGGCTGGGCAGCTTTTGGAAAATTAAAGCACATACTCGAAAATAAAGACATCCCAATGAACCTAAAGAGAAAGATCTACGAGACTTGCATCCTCCCTGTGACAACATATGGCCTAGAAACCATCTCGCTAACCGCAGTGAGCGTCCATAAATTAAAGTGCTCACAACGATCCATGGAAAGACGGATGTTGGGAATAAGTCTTAAAGATAGAAAAAGAAACGAAGACATCAGACACCTAACAAAAGTCACAGACATCATGGATCGTATTGCAAAACTAAAATGGCAATGGGCAGGCCATATGGCAAGACGAGATGACAACCGATGGGCAACGAAAATCCTCAAGTGGCGACCATGGGAAGATAAAAGAAGCGTCGGCAGACCACAAAAAAGATGGTCAGATGACATTGTTCCAATCGCGGGGCGGAAATGGATTCAGAGGGCACAGGATAGAAAAGAGTGGAGAAACATGGAAGAGGCCTATATCCAGCAGTGGAGAGATGGCTAAGGAAGAAGAAGAAGAAGAAGATATAAATAATAAAAAAAGTGAAAATAAAACAGATTTTTTAATAACTAAATTTGTACATTTGCTTTTATTTCAAAATATTACAAAAAAAGTTCAACGTTGCGAAACGTCTATTCAAATTTTAATCATTCGTAGAATTATTTTTTATTCAACTTGATAACTCATTTTTCTCTCAATCAAATTCATTGCTAACCTCGAATAAAAAAGTGAAAAAACTGTCTATGGGTTGCTCAGAAAAATAAAACAATGTTTTGTTTTTAATAAAAACAATCTGCGAGAACTTTCTCGAGATGTTATGAAATATCTCAGGACTTTTTGGCGTCTCCTTGAAAGTTTATATTGTTGCTAGGAATTGCTAATACATTCTTTCCTTGAAAAGGAGGATAACTGATAACAACAACATTAAAAAATATTGGAAGTTAAAAATACAAAGCAGCCTTGAGAAATGATTTAAAATATTACTTTTCACTAGATTCTTGTTTTTTTTTAAATGAAAAATATAGCTTTGTATGGGCGACAACATTCAGTGAATTCTTTTGATGCATTCCTACTGGATAAGGTGAGTTTGAATCAAATAAGGTTTATTTGTTCTCTTGATAATGGTGTGATAACACCGAAAGCGCTCGAGGAAATAAATCACCTCGTGAAGAAAAATTTGTTTATTTTTTTTTATTTGTACATCAATAATTTAAAATGAATATTCACAATGTCAATACACAAACTAAAGTTGATAGCTTAGTTGTTATAGACAAAAATCTCTCTCGCTATAAATTTCGGATCCGTTTGTGTGTTTTCCAGAAACATTTATTGGCTCTGAATTGTTGACAAGTTTTGTGTAAACTATTTGAAATTGATTGAAGTGCTAACGATGGCTCCAATCGAGCTTAAATTTTAAATTTTAAATCTGAATATCAAGCTTAAATGGGTTTCAACATATATTGCCTACCTATTAGGCGCAAGTGCCTGAATGGGATGCACGACCCTGAGTCGTACTTGGTTACACTAATGTCTGACATTCTTGGATCTGAAAACCAGACAGAAAACTAACTGAGCTATCGAATGAATTGAGAAAAACTTAGAAAAATTGAGGAAAGAAGGAAGTAGGGAATATCTGGAATGGGATAAGAGTGTAAAATACGAAACGTGCCAAAAATTATAATGAAATCATTGTAAAAATAAAAGTCAGCCATCTTTGCATACGTAAGGCAGCTTGCGCGGTTCTGAATGGGGACTAGGGGGATTAAAATAAAATTTTACAACCTCCTTTTATTATTTTCGGTTTTGAAAGGGAAGACGCCAGTAATATTGATGTGAAAATTATAAAATGCAATGTTTTAAAAGAGGAGCTGGATTTTAATCGATTTTATTAAAAAATATATCGACGGTTAAAAGGCAGCTGGATTTTATTAAAAAATAAATATCAACAGTTAAATGGCAATAAGCGACATTTTGGTCAAAAAATGAGTAATTAATGCTATCCTACTTGAAATTTTCCGTTCTTTTTAATGTGCTAATTTCCATGGCTCTACGATGATTTTTGTGTTGTTTATGCCCAAGCAAACAACTGTGTTTTTGAAGTATGGTTTTGGTGTAATTGACAAGATTTTGTCCTTTTTTGTCCTAAAGGCGCTTGTGACATATAAAAATCGTAAAACATCGTAAAATCACATTAATAGGAATGCCAATAAATGCCTTTATTTTTAAATTTTAGAGCTGTTTTAATTTTAACGATATGATAAACAATAAAAAAGTTATGCCATTTTTCTGCAATGTCAAATTTTAAACTGCTCTCCTTAACAATTTAGTTTATGTCGCTTATACTGCCCGCCCTACTGCCTTTTAACAGTCGAATTATTTAAAGTATACGTATTTCCGGTTTGTACTCCAGTCGTTAACGCTATAGACTCGTAACCCAAAGGTTGTGAGTTTGATTTCCAGCGGAACGCAATAAAAAAGTATGTTTTCAAATATAATTGTCTGAAAACAAAGCCAACGCAACACACACCCCAACACTACGCGGCTAACAGACATGCTACTAAGGATCAACCGCCACATCAACACCTCTACGGTACTACAGCAAGTGTCATAGATCCCTAGAGTCTCTGAAATCTAGGGAGTATCCCGCACAGGAGTCCTTAATTTTTTTTTTTAAATTTACTCTTCGCTAGGTTGAAAAAATAATAAGCCTTAAACAATACCAGTCACCGAAGGTCCATCTAGCCTGGGTCAGGGAATGGGCCTTCTTGAAAATTTTTGCTCTCTATAGCGACGATCAAATTTGCAGAGGGCTCTCGAGGTATCTTGAAGCTCAACTTGTCAGATTCGAAAAGGCATATTTGTCATAATTTTTTTGGTGCAGTTAGTGAACCTTGTTATCATAGATAAAATAATATAATTTTATCTATGATAACTTTATTCTTGATTTGTGCTTGTTATACTACTTACATATATTTTCTTTGCACTTGCGTTACCCTGGCAACGAAGTCCGCAAACGAAGTTCCATCAAAATTATTTTGTAACACCTACACATATTATTGATTATGTAATAAGGTTAGTCCTTAAGCTCAACAGAAACATAACGATCAGATGTATGCTCCATAACACACAGTTATTCACCCTTACACACCCTAACTCTCTTTCATACATGTATATTTTTTTTATTATTAAAAAAATGTATTTTGTTTTTGGTGGACAACTGTTTCATTTCCTCATGTTTTGTTTATTTTTTTGATAATAAGGCCGCAACGTTTTTTTTAATTTGGAACTTTTTTCTCGGGGAGCAAACGTCAGTCTTGTATGAGACTGCCGTCCTAAGCAACTATAATCTATAATAATCTATAATCTAAGTTGCAAGGATATATTCATTTAAAGCTCTCAGATGTATGCCCACAAACCAACAAGTGTAGTTCGCGCTTACAAATGCTGAATGTGTACTTACAAATAAAATCCAAACCTCAAATGAACATAAGCCCCACAACTTTTGCCGACCTTCCCTGAAACAGGGGTGACATTGGCAAAGTGAACCATTTTTTACAGTATGGGTGGTCAGCCTCATACCAACCTATAAGTCAAGGAATATGAATAATAAATTACATTTAAATATAAAAAAGAACAAAACCTTACAAAGAAATCTATACAAAAAAAGTCAAAAATTTCCTATGCAAAAAATGTAGCAAATGAATACACCAACATTAGAAATCAACATTGCAGATTAGCCGCCACTTCTTCCTGTCCTTGCATACTTCTTTCATTTCATCCAGAGTCATAACCTTTTTCATACAAATCCTCCTTTTATTATGACTCTGGATATCCCAGTCATTCGCTATTTCAGAGATTTGATCCTTCCATACTTTTCTCGGTCTTCCTCTACCACGACATC
This sequence comes from Agapetus fuscipes, assembly GCA_951799405.1. Taxonomy (NCBI): domain Eukaryota; kingdom Metazoa; phylum Arthropoda; class Insecta; order Trichoptera; family Glossosomatidae; genus Agapetus; species Agapetus fuscipes. The sequence goes on from OX637333.1 coordinate 24,432,029, forward strand.
CATCTATTCTAGCAACATATACTTTCTTCGTCAATCTTTCATCACTCATTCTCTCCAAATGCCCGAACCATCTTAACATACTTCTTTTAATCTTCACTTTCACACTTTCCCTTACACCACATTCTTCTCTTACAAAATCATTTCTCACCCTGTCACTTCGTTTTTTCCCAATCATACTTCTTAGATAGTCCATTTCATCAAACAAAATATTTATATGCCTTTTCCCTAGCAACCCAGCCGGGTGACGTACCAATATTGTCTATGCCAAATTATTTATCTAGAGGATTTTTATGTAGCTGACTTTGACATCCATGGAATTTTAGTATTACGGAATTGACTATAACGGAGTTGTAGGTACTATCACGGAATTTTTACTATTACGGAATTTTACTATCATGGAATTTTATTGTCATGGAATTTTTTCACATTAAAGCGGATTTTTTTACAAATAAATAGTAACCCATACAGCAGCAAATGTGAATATAATAATATCCCTTTCTCTCTATAATCCGATTATTTACCATTGATTTGTTTGAATGAAAAAATACTTGATTTGCTGAAAAAACATGACCGGATTTTATTGCCGGAAAAATCTCACCATACCTACAGGTATTATTTTTGGCCTGGATATTTTTCGTTTCATTTGAAATGGCCAAATAGGGATTTATTTTCCTTGCATTGATGGGATTTTCTGCTCGGCGATCGCTTCAAATCGAATGAAAGGTTATTTTGTTAAAGGAAAAATTTAGCGGGATTCGCCAAGCCTGGTTTGTCATTCTATATTATTACAGATAGAAAATATCAATGCAAGATTCTTTACCGATTTAAGAAAAATATTTTTGGAAATTATTTAGTGAACGCGACGTGACCAAAAAAAACGTGAATATTTTTACAGGTAAAGGGGCTGGCCCTACGCCAACCAGTTCGGTTAAAATGGAGGGTTCACATCTCCCGAGGGTCTTGTATTCATTTTTTGTGAAGGCTGAGTAAGCCTTGCCGGTCTTTTATTTTATGAATGAAATAAACACCGAAACAAGAACTCCTTTCTGACACCCTCGGTGGGATTCGAAGCTAAGCTCTCGGCATGAAATGCAAGCAATCTACCGATATGACAAATGAAAAATGCGTTGGCCTGAGCCTGGCCACTTGTACCGTAAAAATTGGAGCACTTTGCCAATGTCACCACTGTTTCAGAGAAGGTAGGCAAGCGTTGCAGAGCTTATGCTCACTTGAGGATCGGTTTATCATGTAGGTAAAAAACATTCAGCATATCTAAGCGTGAACACACACGTGTCTGCTTGTGGGCCTTGCATTAAAATGTATAAATCTCAAATGTTAAAATATATCTTTGCAACTTAGATTATAGATTATCATTACAACTTTTATTATTAGAGGCTACGAAAGACATTTCAATATTATAATATTTCATTATCTTCTTACAATTATCATTAAACACAAAGAGCTATAAGCGCCATTGTTATATGTTGGAACACTGAGCTTTGTGTTTGTACTCCCTAAGGTTTACAATTCTTTGGAAAAGTTGTTTGAACAACTGTAGTAAGGCTTCAGCTGAAGGCTTAAGGTAAAATAATAGAAACGTTTCTAAGCCGAATAAAGTAATGTGAAAGGTTAAAATTTCACTTGTACATATCAATGGCTCGAGGAGTTTCAAGTCTTTACTAGCAGTCCGTCTCAAAGTTTTTTTGAATTTTCATCATTTCTCATGGGAGTTATTTTAACACGTAAAATGGGTTAATTACCTACGGACTCCTCAAAAAAATTATTACATTATCCGAATACAAAGTAATATTAATTGTTGTCAGATGTTGCTCACCTCTGTCTACACACAAACAAGGTGCTTACACATGCTAAATGTGAAGCTATAAATAAAGCCCCAACCTCAAATGAGCATAAGCCCTGCAACTTTTGTAGCGTTTCCTTGGAACAGAGATTATATTGACAAAATTGTCTATATTGTGACGAGCGTATGGTAGTATTAGTGGATACGTGATCCTTATCACGCTGGTGGAACAACGCTGTGGTATTGAAAGCATCCTCCATGTTCCTGAAATCGAGAACAGTCGAGAAACGTCCGTATGAACGTATATAAATGTAAGCTGCAATTGTGTGCATTCCAGAGTGTCGATTGAAAAGTACATTGTAAGTTGTGAATCAAACCGTGTAAAATAAATTGTGAAAAACAAATAATTGCAGTTAAATTAAAAGAGAGCCCCAGTAAAATCGTGACCATATTTTACAATGTGGGTGGTCAGTCTCGTACTAACCTTTAAGTCAAGGAACAAGAACTAGTTTCGCATTATTAATTGATGTAGTTGAGCTTATTTCATTCAGGTTAAATAAAAAGAGTTTATACGCCGTCTTAAAAGTAAAACTGAATGAGTGCTGATTCACTGAATTAAGAAAAATGGTGGATATAAGATTTTATTACGAGTAACAACTAGTAAGTGAACTAATTATAAGGTAGTACTAATGAAAAACTTGTAAACGACTGGATTTTAACACATTTTTTTGTGTTTTCTCTCGGAGAAAACAGGTAATCAGCTGTTCACTTGCGGCCATCTTGGATTGACAGGTCTTAAAACAAATGCATCATTAGTTTGTCAAAGCGTGCGCTCAACGGAAGACTATAGTGTCTAAAAATAGCACCGTTAGTGTTTAAAGTAATACCATACCAAGGATGCTATAATCACTTGCGAACCCCAGTTTTAAGGGTTGTGCCTTTGCCATGCCAGAATGTATTTTAGGGTCGCGATAAGAGAACTCAGAAACAAGGATTCCTACCTTTACATAGCCTTCTTCATACCAACCCTTATCTTACTTTATTCAAAGGGTTGTCGAGCGTCCAAGAATGTATCAAAAATGATAAAAAAATACTCACTTGAAAATTTCCTATTCATGTTAAAAAATGTAAGTCAGGTATCAATTTACTTTTCGGCACAAGGTGGGCATTGAAAATCTTTTTCCGTTTGTAGTTTTTATTGAAATTACGATTTGAGTTTGTCTAAACGGTTCGAAATAAGTCTAACATTAGATAGACGAGTTTAATAAAACACTGTGTTTAATTTTGATTTGGAAAAATTAAAAAAAAAACTTTCGGTGTGATGACGTCATAGATTTATAATGCAATGCAGATCGTCATCTAAATATAAGTCAGCTTTTCTCTGGAAACCTGATTTAGTGAAATCGAATTTTGTAGCATCTGAAGCAGGTAAACATATTTGGCTTTAATGAAACCAAAAAAACCAATGAGAAACATAAGGTTTTGAACATTTCATTTTTTATATTTTTCTTTGTATTTGAATCGCTAAAATGGACTATTTCCTCGGTGGTCAAACGTATCACTTGTACGATTTTTAACAACCAATAACAAAATATATGCTGGAGAGATCTTTTCCGATATCTGTTGCCGTGGTTTGTGGGATGCTGGAGCTTCCGGACATTTCACCAGTGTCTACGATGGGCTTCTCCGTGAAAGCAAAGTGATGAAAATGATCTTAATGAAACTGACTATAAATTTGCTTTTTCTCCAACAACTTTGCTGAGAGACCTTACAATTTTGAAAGTGTCTATACATGTGCAGAACTCATGCGCTGGTTTCACATTTGATTGCTTTAAAAATACTCATGTGCGGATAGCTTTTTAAACTGAAAAAACATGAGTAAGTATTTAATTTCCGGGTTACTATTTATTTGAAAGTTGTGACCCTGTTAAGATCTCTATTGTTTCTTCGTTTATTCTAAAATCCCGGATAACATGACACACAGAAACGGGGATTTCAACGGAAATAATACAAATGGGAAGAACTAGAAGATTCCCGACAGCCGTAATATCCAGAGCGTGGACGTGGAATTCCTAATTAGTTTCCAGAGAGCACAAGTCAAACGGAATCTGTGATGTCCTTAATGCCCAAAAAGGACAAAAATAGATTAAGTAACATTTATTTTTAAGATACGAGCCTTGCAAATGGATGTTAAAAGGTAATCAAGTGAAATTAAGTACCCTGCTAATTAAAGGCATGTGGATTAAGGCCTAGTATTTTCAACTTTAGCAAATCATCAGCCCAGTGCTTGTTTGGTTTATCCACCATTTGATTCAAAGTTGACCTTTCAATAATTTTGTCTTAAGAATCAAATTCTACCCAAGGTGTATTCAATCTTGCCGGTATTTTATTTTAAATTTGAAATAAACACCGAAACGGAAAATCATATCTGACATTCTCGGTGGGATTCGAGCCCGAGCTCTTGGCATGCAATCCAAGCACTCTACCAACTGAGTTATCGACAGCAGAACCAAATAAAAAAAATCAGAGTCTTGAAACTGACATAGGGCTAGCAAGAGAATACCTGGAAACTCCTTGACTTATAAGTTATAGGTTGATATGAGACTGACCACCCATTCTGAAAAATGCTTCACTTTGCCAATGTCACCCCTGTTCCAGGGAAAGTCGGTAAAACTGCAGGGTTTATGTTCATTCCAGGTTTAGATTTTGATTTGTAAGTACACATTCAGCATTTGTAGGTGCGAACTAACCCGTGCCTGTTTGTGGGCATGCATTTGATATGAGTTTTGAATGTTGATGTATCTTTGCAACTTAGATTATAGATTATTATAGATGGTGAAAAGCTAAAAATTGTGCAGCGATGAAATGAGAGGTTTACAAATTGCAACATATTATTAAAGTTATAAGAAGTGAAGAAAGTGATGTGAAGTTTGTGGGACGAGAGAGTGAACTGTGTTAATATGAGAGGGAACAGAAATGAACAAACTTGCAGAGCTGGGGAAAGTTTTAATACAAAAATTATAGCAACGAGTGTATACTCGCCGAAGCACTTGTAAGTGCGAGATGACCAGAGAGGTGAACTTTTTTAAAGATAAAATGCTTCATGCCTCTAAGTTTTTAAATATTTTTAATAATACCGGCCGATGGCGGCTGTGATGTTGGCGGCTAGGGTTTTTTAAATTAAAATTTGTTTTCTGTTAGTTTTTGATGTCCATACATTTTGTAATTTAGTGATTTTAAAAATGTAATTTGTCATGTATGTTCCTTGACTTATAGGTTGGTATGCGGCTGACCACCCATACTGTGAAAAAATGGTTCACTTTGCCAATGTCACCCCTGTCTCAGGGAAGGACGGCAAGAGTTGCAGGGCTTATGTTCATTTGAGATGGGTTTTTATAATGTAGGTCCACATGCGGCATGTGTTAGCGCAAAATTATACATGTCTGCTTGTGGGAATGCATTTAATATAAATTTTAAATGATATATATCCTTGCAGCTTAGATTAGCTTAGATTAGATGGCTCAGTAGGTAAAAAGCTTGCCTTCAAAGCTAGAGGGGTAAGGTTCAAGTTATAAGAAATATACCTATCTTGGTTCATATATATTATATAAGAAATGACGCTACTAAAAAAACGCAACTAGGATACACATATAGTGTAACTTCTTGCCTGCGTTATCCCCGAGGGGTCGCATGTGGCGATTCGGGACCAATTTATTTTTACGTGTAAGGGGGCCGGCCTCACACCAACCACTTTCAGTTGAAGTGAGGGTTTCCCAGCTTCCGGGGGGAGGGGCTGGTTCTCATTTCTTGTGAAGGCTGAGTAAACCTTGAGATCGAACCCTTGCTCTCGCCATGGAATGCAAGCATTCTACCAATTGAACCATTGATATTTTTACGAGCTTGGTCGTCGTCGCTACAAAGCGCCAATTCTCAAGCAAGACCCAGTTGCTGTAAGGCTGGATGGACCTTTGGTGACCGATCATTGGTAAAGGTTTATGAATTTTTTAACCCAACGAAGAGCAAATTTGAAAATATAAATGTTAAATTTTTTGTGCTCCGCCGAGATTCGAACCCACAACCGTCCATTCAGAGTCCGAAGTCTTACCACTGAGCTACGGACCGGTCTTAACCTGCTTCTAATCAAAACTTATCTTAATTGCAAATAAATATTAACATTAATTAAAGATCATATTAAAAGCATGTCCACAAACAGACCCGTGTAAGTTCTCGCTTACTAACGCTGCATATGTACTTACAATTAAAAAACCAAACCTCAAATAAACATAAGCCATGCAACTTTTGCTAACCTTCCCTGAAATAGGGGTGACCTTGGCTAGGTGAACCATTTTTTACAGAACCACTGGTTAGCCTCATACTAACCTTTCATTAATTATGAAAAAAAACAGGAGTTATTAATTAGTTCAGTATTGTACATTTAATTAAAAAAAACAAAACAGAATGAATTTGTGAGCCGTTAAGGTGATTATTTATTTAGTACGGAGATTGTTTGTTTTTGTCCCATTTGAGATATTAAAATAAGAGATTGTTTATTCATGAACAATAAAACACAAAAAAATGACCCAAAAAATGTACCCGAGCGAATCACAAAGGCGAACGAAAAAAAGCTTTATTTTGTCGAAAAAATATTGTACGCAAGTTTTTCTCTTTAAAAGGGTCAATCTAGGGATGGGATCCAAAGAAATGATTTCAATGAAAATAAATGTTGGAAAAAAAAAACACTTTTGTAAATTTTAAAACATAACATAATTTTTTTCCACTTCTATCAGTAGAGTTTCCATTGCTGGATGAGAGATTCTATCATTTCTATGAATTTACATGAACGTATCCTTTTTGTTATGAAAATTGGGAGGTAAATACAAGTATAATGGTAGCAACCTTGAATTGATATATTTTTTTGATTTGTTGATAAAACAAATAGTGAGTTTGACCAGTTTCGGCCTCTTGGTCAACTTCAAATAAACATTTCACAAGTATTTTTCAATCAATAAACAACATCACAAGTATCCTTCAATAAATAAACAACATCACAAGTATTCTTCAATCAATACACATTATCACAAGTATTCTTCAGTCAATAAACAACATCACAAGTATTATTCAATCAATAAACAACATCACAAGTATTCTTCAATCAATAAACAACATCACAAGTATTCTTCAATCAATACACATTATCACAAGTATTCTTCAGTCAATAAACAACATCACAAGTATTATTCAATCAATAAACAACATCACAAGTATTCTTCAATCAGTAAACAACATCACAAGTATTCTTCAATCAATAAACAACATCACAATTCACAAGTATTCTTCAATCAGTAAACAACATCACAAGTATTCTTCAATCAATAAACAACATCACAATTCACAAGTATTCTTCAATCAGTAAACAACATCACAAGTATTCTTCAATCAATAAACATTATCACAAGTATTCTTCAATCAATACACATTATCACAAGTATTCTTCAGTCAATAAACAACATCACAAGTATTCTTCAATCAATACACAACATCACAAGTATTCTTCAGTCAATAAACAACATCACAAGTATTATTCAATCAATAAACAACATCACAAGTATTCTTCAATCAATAAACAACATCACAAGTATTCTTCAATCAATAAACAACACCACAAGTATTCTTCAATCAATAAATAACATCACAAGTATTCTTCAATCAATAAATAACATCACAAGTATTCTTCAATCAATAAACACCATCACAAGTATTCTTCAACCAATAAACAAATATGACATTATTTAGACATCACTATGCTCACAAAATTGTCACTTTCACGCGTCCCCGTAGAATCTGTCGACGTGCGTATTTTGGAGTCCTTAAAAAGTAGAAAAAAATGTCATGCCCAGTGTGTTCCAACCGAGTCGAAAATATAACAAGGGTCCTCACATGTACTGCACCCAAAGTATAACACATTGCCCTCAAACTCAAGCTTACAGTTTCCACAAAAATATACGACAATCGAAACACTCAATTGAGGCGCTCTTTCATTTTGCATACAGTTTTTTGGTAATCTCTACGGTTGAGTTGAAACGTTGTGTGTTTACACTTGGGCTGCTGGACTGAGCTTAATTTCACATTCACCCATGATTTTTCAGGGACCTCTGAATTTCCACAGCTCGCACCCTTTTTTGTCTAATGTTACACGTTTAGAGAGCGGGGAGAAATTGAAGGAGTGAATTTGAAAAGTTTTTTACAGCGAGTGGTGCTGAAACAAAGTTTGAGCATTTAAATGTAAAATAAAAAATAATAATGTAAGAGAAAGTTGGTATAAAAATCTCCAACCAGCACTATCAGTTTATGCAGATTAAGCCATTTTACTTTTGTTATTTAGTCGTAAAATTTATCAAGCATCATGCCAATATTATAAAATAAAATTCTATGTAAAATTTATGAAGGTATCATTCTTGCTCAATATTTTGCAATGTATTTGGAATAAAGTTCCAAATTCCTAATTTCTCTCGGCAAGATCACGGGTCAACATAACTAGAGCAAACAAAAACAAAATGTTGTTCAGCTTTTTCCTTAGCATCCCATTCGGGTTACGTCAATTTTTATGTCTTTTGTGCCGGCTCCTTTGACAAGTCTTTTGATTTATACATTGTTGGTGAGAACGCGAAAAGCAATGCCAAATTGTCACCTTAATGCTTATTTGTCTTATGTCCATTAGAGGTAATTTCACATGAGCAATGTTTGTATGTGTACTGGACCAAATGTATCTCATGAAAACTAGAAATGGATTTAAAAAATATTTAAAACAACACTCACATTATCACGTTTAACATTTTGTTTTTAGCTCAGATTGGGTGCAATGTGATTTATAATATTTTTTTATTTCAAGGTCATCTTTGAATCAAATGACAGATAAGAAAAACAAGCACTGGGGGGACGAAATGTCATTGCTTATATTTTCTGCCTCAGCTTGTGTGAGTTATATTATTCTTATGTAATACCTCAGCTTGTATTTTCACACTTTCTCTATCTTCGTCTTTCCACTTTCCACTCGTGTGACTTTTACATGCTCGACATTAGGCCAGGCCTTCCAGACACTTGCACCTGAAAAATATAATATTTTTATCTATCAAAGACCTCATCATCATCATGAGCTTGCTTGATGATGATGATGATTTATAGAGCGCCGTTTCGTGACTATTGTCACTGCAAGGACGCTTTCAGTTTTGACGAGGCAGTAAGTATAGAAGTGGTCTTCATTCTCCTTTTGAAGCTCTCAATTCCTTCCTGGGCGCGCATTTCTGAAAGCAGTCGATTCCAAGTGGACGGTCCTGCAATGACGAAAGCGCGTTCTCTGAACACTGTGCTCCTTTTTCTGCATGGTACGCTAATTAGGGCCTGTTGCACCAAACTCCAATCAGACGAAAATCAAAATTAAGTGTGATTTCTCCCTTTCAAATCAAACAATTGATTGCATATACTTAAGTCAGCTGATGTGAATCATATTTCCTGTTCAAATTTCATCACATTTTTACCAACTTTCGAGAAATATTTAACCGAGGTCCTTACCAGAACTAAGCAATCAAATTTGATGTTTCAATTAAATATTGATTGGAGGTTGGTGCAACAGGCAGTGGTTAGTGCAATGTTGGAAAATGTGCTAAATAAACTCACTAACGCTCAGATTCTTCCGGATTATCAGTTTTTGCAGGTACTCTGGCGCCACTCCATGCAGTGCCTTATGTACAGTGAGACCCAGCTTAAATTAAATCCTATCTGGAGTCCTAAGCTAGTGGAGCTTTTGTAGGAGTAGGGTAATGTGACCGACTTACTCTAACCATAGAACTTGACTCGCAAGCCCCAAGTAGGTCTTGGCTGAATCCAAGATTCTCTCGTCTAAGCATAGTCTTTGTTCTCCAGCTACGTATGCCAGCCTTGGCTGCATCTGCGTTGACATAGTTCTTCCATCGCATTTGTAGACTTTCTGATCTCCTTCGTCCTTGTGATACTGAGAATGTTGCCTCGTCCAGTAGAAAACACCTGCTGGGTTATTTACAACACGTTTGAGCTGAAGCTGATCCATGGATAACTGTTTTATTGTACAGAAAATTCACGTTAGATGGCGGTTTAGACATGGATTTGCTGTGTGTGAATAACACCGATAGAAGCTATGTAATCTTAAACAACTATGCTATAAGCTTTGTCATCAAAAGAGAGCGTCAAAATATCAAAAACGCCAACGGAATTTGTATCATATTTTTTAAGATACCTACCTGATATTTTGAATTCAAGAAAAAACTCCTCTGAGGTAGGTTTCTTTAATACTGAAATTTAAACAGTAAATGGTTTCAAGGGATGAAATTTCTTGATAGTAAATTTGTCACAACTAAGACCTTGTTATTTTTTTTGGATTTAATGGAACAGAAGAACATTTAAAGGATTTTAATAATAAAAGAGCCTCGGGTTAAAACGGTTTCGTATTTCATTGTTTTTTGTTCTTTGAAAAACAAAATACAACTTTCTTCTGATAAAGTGTACAATTACACCCAACTTTTGAGTAAGTAAATACGGTTCTTCATGAATAAATAATTTATTGAAAAATAAATTTCGTAAATTTAGTGTTTTTTGTGGACACAGCATTCAAAATACAATTAAATTTTGACAACTTCGAGAAAACAATATATACTTTTCAATATGTTAACTGACTAATAGGTTTTTATGAGGCTGACCATCTATTCTGGAAAAATTGAATCCCTTTGCTAGAGTAGCCCCTGTTTGAGGAAAGGTTGGCAATAGTTGCAGGACTTTTCTTAATTTGAGCTTTAGGTTTTTATTTTATTACAAACTTACAAAATATACTCACAAAATAAGCGCGAACTTACACGTGTCTACTTGTAGATATGTATTTAATATGTGTCTGAAATGTTAATACATTTTTGTAACTCAGATTACAGATGGATTGTAGTCTGTACGGCCTTATCCATTCTTATACAGCGGGTCATCACACCTTCAAAGAGATGGAATTTCTCGTATTTCTGTTCTCAGAGTATTAAAGATTGCGTAAAACTCACCTCGATTTGCGTAAATTAAGAATGTGTAGAATGAACGACGGCACTCCAAGAGGGCAAATTTAGTTTTCATATATTTTTATTTTACGCAATAGACGTGAGTTTCACACAATGTTTTATACTAGGGGCACTGTACTTATAAATAATTATTTCTTACAAATAAACGCTCGGAATTTTTGTGGATATTTTTCTCATTTTGGGCGCTTCTTGCTAAAGAGGATTCTATTGAAAGAGATGTGAAGAATGTACTAGAAGCCTTCTGAAGAATCTTGGTCATTTGAATCAGATGTGTTTCAAGTCAAAGGATAACTTTGAGGTTCATTTTGATCTTTGAAATCTTTTCGAGTTTTTTTCAGTTTTTTTCTTGGCTACTTTAAAAAGCTTTGAGTGAACAAAATCCTACAAATATTGTACTGCATTCAAAGTTAAGTATACAAAGAGGCATTTGAAAGTTTCAACTTTAAAACCCCTTATTTTCATGCATTGAAATATGCCTTAGAAATTTTGTTTGTAAGTATATATTTTAAAATGGTATTTTTTCGGTGTTCATATCGTTTAGTTTTTTCACAAAAGGAATGTGAATTTAAACAAAAACAATATCCAAAATTTCTGTCCGGTCGATAGCCCAGTCGGTAGAGTGATTGTGCTTGCATTCCATTCCGAGAGCTCGGGTTCGAATCCGACCGAGGGTGTCGGAAATGATTTCACGTTTCGGTGTTTATTTCCAACCCAAATTAAAATTCCGGCAAGGTTTACTCAGCCTTCACAATAAATGAGTACTAGCACCCTTTGGTGTTGGGAAACCCCCACTTCAACTGAAGTGGTTGGCGTGAATACGGGAAATGGATTTTTATTATCGTTTTGTAAGTTTTTTTCATAGCTCAGATTGTGTAGAATGTGATTTTAAGATGTTATGGCTGAGGGGACCAAGTGGGCTGATCTTTCTAGCGTGTTTGGAATATAACAACTTTGGTTCGATCCCCACCTGGGTCATTTGACCATAACTTTGACCCTGGTTCAACATATGTTATTGGGTAATTATTAATTAATAATTCATTAAAATAAACAAGAATGAATTATTAATTGATGATATTAATACCGGTTTCTGGCCAGACAGAAAAGGTTGGTGAATTGCTTCCTTTTCACAAATCTATTTTTTATATTTTGTATTGTTTGTGTATTAACACTGTGAAAATTCATATTGTTTAATTTTATAATTTTTTGATGAATTAAAAACACTGTTTATTTTCACGGATAAATTTATTCAAAAAGATTAAAATCCTTAAACAAATTACGAACGTTTTCGACCTAGTAGGTCATCTTCAGGTATGATTACAGTACAAGATTTATTAATAAATTTAGTCAATAGGTATGAATTATAGTCAGGTAGGTAAAAAACATTCAGCAGAAAAAAGTATAATAAAAAAACAAATAGCTCTATATGGCAATCAAGAAATAAAACTAATTAATACATTATAAGTCTTTTTTTAAAAATAATAAATTTGGTCTAAAGGTATAAATCTTAGTCAGGTAGGTAAACAATACAGTAAAATAAATTTATTAACATTACGAATAGCTATATATAGTAATTATGAAATATAATGAATTAATAAATTAAATGTCATTTGTTAAGCAGTCATTATGTAAACAACACGAAAAGACAGAATAAAATTAAAATTAAATTAAAGTTGACATCTAAAAAGACCAAAAACAAAAACACCATCATACCAGTCGTCTCAAAGGAACAGACAATAAAAAATATAATTAAACCAAAGTGTCATCATACAATGAACATAATATACAAAAAATAAATCAAACAAGTTAGTCCTCGCACATAAGCAAAGGGGAGACAGGAGGGATCTGGATATTCACAACTTCATCTCTGTGTCTGTGGATTTGGAGTGCCTCAAAAGCCATCAGACGTCTACCAAAACACTCAGAATGCAGGACCAATGTATTGGCCGTGTCAAACGTGTGGCCATTCTCGATACAGTGGTCCGCCATCTCCGAGTATCCCGACAGACCCCTGAAGGCTCTAGCATGCTCCTTTAGTCTTGTTGTGATTGCCCTGCCTGTCTCGCCAATGTATATGGCTTGACAATCGTTGCAGTTAAGTTGGTACACTCCACTCCTACTAAATTTCTCCAATTTATATTATTTAGATTTTGGGCAGTAACTTTGTGAAAGCACATTTTAATTAATTAAAATACTTTTTTAACTTTGTTACAATTCACTTGAGTTTTATTTTTTAAAAAACACAACCAGTTTCGGGAGAAGAAAAAAAAAAAAAAAAAAAAAAAAAAAAAAACTCAAGTGAATTGTAACAAAGTTAAAAAAGTATTTTAATTAATTCTCCAATTTATCTTTATTATTGAAAATCATTTTATCTAAATTGTTATTTGTGTGATAAGCATTTTTAAATTTATGTTTTATAATATTGTTTATTTTATAATTTACATTCCCTAGAAACAAAATTTTCTTGTAGTTATCATTATGTACAATCTGTACTTTAGGGTAAATATATTTGTTATACATCATACATTTTTGTTTTTTATTTAGTAAATTATCAATTATATTCTCGCAGTAACCATTGTTAGTTGCAATTGATTTTATCACAGTAAGCTCCTTATCAAACTCTCTCTTATCCAATGGGACATTCAGTAATCTATGTATCATACTATTGAAAACTGCCATTTTATGTGCCTTTGGGTGGTTTGATGTAGCGTGAATAATGGTATCTGTATAAGTGGGTTTGCGATATATACCAAATTTAAATTTATTATGACTAATACTAAGTTGGAGATCTAAGTAATTAATTGAGTTATTGTTTTCCATTTCCATAGTAAATTGTATGTTAATGTCAATAGAGTTTATAAAATTTAAGAATAAGCTAAGTTGTCTGAGTGTTCCCCTCCAAATACATAGTATGTCATCTACGTACCTAAAGTACTTGAAAACGTACTCCAATAAATAATTTCCCGAATTAAAAAGCTTAGTTTCAAAATCGTCCATGTAGATTTCACTGAGAAGTGGGGATAACCGGCTACCCATCGGCAATGCATCATTAACTTTGTAGAATTTGTTGTTAAACTGGAAGTAATTTTGCTCCATGCACATCTTCGTAAGATTAATAATTTTAGTACTCACGGAATCATCCGTACCCCCATCTCTCAGTTTCATTTCTAGTATATTGATGGTTCGAGCTACTGGTATGTTGGTAAACAAATCTTTGACATCAAATGACACCAGAGTACATTTGTTAGGAACTGTGACAGATTTCAAAATGTGTATCAATTCTAATGAATTTTTAATACTTAATTTAGGGTGAAATTTGGTGTTAATCAATATTTCATCTATTAAATGTTTCGATATTTTTACCACAGGTGCATTTACATAAGACACTACAGGTCTGGCTGGTTGTTGCTCCTTATGCAGCTTGATATTTCCATAGAGGCGTGGTGCAGATGGGTTCATAACTGTGAGACTCTTCTTGGTTATGCCTGTATATCCGTTACTCGTAAGACATTGTGCCACCCTCCTTTGGTATTTGTCTGTCGGATCTGATGTTAATTGTGTACATTTATCATTAATAATGGCATCATTTAATTTTCCGATATATGCATCAGTCCGGTCGATAGCTCAGTTGGTAGAGTGCTTGCATTCTACCCCGTGAGCTCGGGTTCGAATCCCACCGAGGAGGGTGTCAGAAATGATTTCCAATTTCGGTGTGTATTTCAAACCCCATTATATAAATACCGGCGAGGCTTACTCAGCCTTTACAAGAAATGAGTACCAGCCTCCTCGGGAGCTGGGAAATTCCCACTTCAACTGAAGTGGTTGGCGTAAGGCCGGCCCCCTTACCTGTAAAAATAAATAGGTTCAACTCGCCACATGCGACCCCTTCGGGGATAACGCGGCAAGAAGTTGCACTATATGTGTAGCTTAGTTGCGTTTGCGTTGCATCTCTATCTATAGCTACAATAGAGTGACCTTTGTCTCCTCTTGTAATTACAATATTATTGTTTTTTATTTTGTCTTTTATACTAAGGGCAGTGTTAGATGTTCTTCTGTCATTAATCCTATTATGTTTTGGTTCAATTGTATTTATAATTTCAGCCACTTTCGTCTTCAGGGATATTTTACTAGTATCCATCCTCATACTATCTATTGCTGTGTCCAAATCTACTCTTAGTATATCCAAATTGTGTGTGCTGTTGTTCTTGTTAAAGTTGAATTTAGGTCCCATATTTAACAAATTCAGTTCTTTTTTATCAAAATTTACATTAGTAAGGTTAACAAATCTGTCATAGAAAGGGGTTTTCTCCTTATGACTTATGTTTTTGTACTTAGGTTGTTGTATTTCATGTAACCTTTTAAGTTTTCTATCTAGATGTTGTTTTTTATCATATCCAAATCTTGTAACATAGTCATATATCTCGTTATCTAGTATATCCCACTCTAATGGATGTAATAGTTCAACTAGTTCCAAATGCAAAATTTTTATATAAGTTCTTAAAGTATCTCTTTTTATAAATGCGACTTAATCTCTTCCTTTATCCAATTCACTTTTGCATTAATCATTATTTGATTTATATTAGCTGATTTAGAGTTAAATTTCAGATTTATATAATTAAGGATTTTCTTTTTTAAACACATTTGATTATAATAAATTCTTAAACAACATTTCCTGACTTTTATTTTTAAATTTCTGTAACAATACACTTTTTGGGCTAGACTGCCATTAATTATATTTTGTATTGATTGTGTATTAACACTTAAAATTCATATTGTTTAGTTTTATAATTTTTTGATGAATTAAAAACACTGTTTATTTTCACGGATAAATTTATTCAAAAAGATTAAAATCCTTAAACAAATTACGAACGTTTTCGACCTAGTAGGTCATCTTCAGGTATGATTACAGTAAAAGATTTATTAATAAATTTAGTCAATAGGTATGAATTATAGTCAGGTAGGTAAAAAACATTCAGCAGAAAAAAGTATAATAAAAAAAAAAAACGAAAAAAACAAATAGCTCTATATGGCAATCAAGAAATAAAACTAATTAATACATTATAAGTCTTTTTTAAAAATAATAAATTTGGTCTTAAGGTATAAATCTTAGTCAGGTAGGTAAACAATACAGTAAAATAAATTTATTAACATTACGAATAGCTATATATAGTAAGGAGGGCCACTGATGTATGGGAAAAAAAAATTACGCTGAATTTTAATCTAAGAGTAAAATTATGTTGCTAAATGACGTAATTTTATTGTACAGAAAGTTTCATTAGAATCAAACGACAACTTTTGTCTCCAAATCGACATTGAAATAATGAGAAATTGAAAAAATATATTTTTACATACTGACTTTAAACCCGATTTTTGAATTTTATTTCTCATGTAAAACAAATGTTTAAGGTATAAAATAACACATTTGAGAGAAAAAAGTAAATTACAGAAAGTAAAATTTTGTTATTGATAACATAAAAAATCCGTTTTTTTTTCGAATTTTGGCCTGACACTGCGAGACGTTATTTTAGGTAAAATATTTTTTTCTAATGTTGATTTAAAAAAAAACGTTGCAGAGACTTTTGTGCTGTTCTTCAAAGACATTTTGCTAGTTTTCGTATGATAAACGCAGATGAGATAAATCCATGTGCTGTGAAAAAAAATGAGATCTCGATCAGATGTCTTTTGAGATGTTCCTGGTTCAGATGTATTTTTCTGCCAATTTGTAATACCACAGTAAGTTGCAACAACAAATTTAATTCATGGAACTTGTAAGAGTCAATTTTCCCACCTTGCATGATAAGAATTTTTAGAATCTTACGTGTATCTGCGAGGAGTTTACTTAGGTGTTTGTGAAGATTCGTAACTTCGCTATCAGTAAGTTTTCTGAATGAGCAAAGCAACTATTTTTTCACTTGGCGCAATCAATTATCATTTAGGTTCTCCTGATGAATATTTTGAATTTAAATAAACTTCGATAAATGTCGGAAACCATCTTTGCAATAGGATAGCACTTACAAATATCATAAATGTAACTGAACATAGTTAAACTGAAAAGTAATCATTCTTTTTGAGTATATGTATGTACCTTAAGAAGGTTACTGCTAAAAAAATAAGACATATTATTATAAATCAAGCTAAAGCGTATGCTTTAACAACATAATTTGCCAAATTAATAAGTTTTTTAAGGAATGCTAAGCTCTATAGCTCGCGGAATCCACCAAGCATAGGATTTTTTTCCTGGAGTTTTATGGGTTTATGTTTTCTAAGACAAACTTGTATAGATATAATTGATTTGTACTTAAATCTTGTGCGAATAAAGCATAATGGGTATTAAAGGTTTGAAAACTAATTGAATGTTTCACATTTGATACCATGCAGAACTTCTAAAGTTATGAGTGCTGCCACTTTTCCCAAAACTCAATACCTGTAGAAAGTTTTTGCCAATGTAGAAACATCCAGTAAGCCTTTTTTGAAAAGTTGGCGATGCAGCTTTGGAAATGATTCTTGTGAGACTGGCTGTGTAGATATACATACTCAATGATGATGGTGTTTTATGTTATTTTAAGATTTATGCGTGTTCTTTTACCATCAATGTATTTTGGTTCGATTATCTAAGCTTTTTTACGTAGATTCTTTTTTCTATGATTTCTTAGTTACTTTATAACGACTATAGCTGTACCTATTTCCAATAATCATTTTCCCTGATGTTTGCTAGTCAGTTAGGAAGCTTCACTCTTGTGCGAACACTCCGCAATCTCTATGAAAGGCGCATTGATTTATTTCTTTACATTTACAGGACAATAAATGTAAAACAGCACATTATTCATCACCTTCATCATAAGCTCAACAGTCTTGCGTGGGTTTTTTTTAAACAATATCAGTTGTTTTTTGGCGTTTTTTCGTGATTTTCAAAACATTTCTTGTCCAGTTGTGCAGTTACATTACTGCATTAAAAGATACATTTCATGACAGTTCATGCTTTCTAAAAGAATAAAACAAATTTTACCAGTCACAGGGCATTGAAATAAGTTTCGTATTCAACTCATAGTGACAACGCGCGGTCACAAATTATTTGCAAAATAGTGAAATTCGACGCTCTCTCCACTACTCCTACTGATTATTTAGTGAAAAAATAACTTGTTTATTTGTACTATTGCTGCGCATTACAAAATTTTATGCACAGAAATATAGAAATTACCGTAAAATCTCAATTCCTTATTGTATTATTAGCCCTCATGAAAAATGATAAAAATGACATTTTTTCGAAACTTTGAGGCCGATTTGGAGACAGATGATTAATACTTTTACGGAATTTTATTTTACACACGTAATTTGAACTTCTCTTGGCAACATATTCTTACTATTAGATGATTATTATCCAAAAAAAAAAAAATCGGCCCTCCTTAAAATATAGTAATTATGAAATATAATGAATTAATGAATTAAATGTCATTTGTTAAGCAGTCATTATGTAAACAACACGAAAAGACAGAATAAAATTAAAATTAAATTAAAGTTGACATCTAAAAAGACCAAAAACAAAAACAAAAACACCATCATACCAGTCGTCTCAAAGGAACAGACAATAAAAAATATAATTAAACCAAAGTGTCATCATAAATGAACATAATATACAAAAAATAAATCAAACAAGTTAGTCCTCGCACATAAGCAAAGGGGAGACAGGAGGGATCTGGATAATATATATTTAAAAGTCACCTTTGGTTCAGATGGCAGATAAGCCAAACAAGCACTGAAAGGAAGGTATATGAAACGAGTTACTAGAGCTCAGTGACCAATAACATATTATAAATAAGCCTTTACCCTAGCAACTTGTCCGTGTGATGTCACCACATTTTTGACGTTTTCAAATGTGGAAAGAATGAATGATGGTAGACTGACAACGTATGTATACAAATAAAGTGTGAAAAGAAAAAGAGGGAAGGGACGACCGAGAAAAGTATGGAGTGATCAGATTGTGAAGATTGTAAAAGAATGGGATATACAAAGTGAGCGTAAAAGAAGAAAGTGTATGAAAAAGGTAATGGATATGAAGGAATTGAAAGAGGTATGTCAGGATAGGAAAAAATGGAGGCAACTCTGCAGAGGCTCTGGCCACCCCTAGAGGAATGGCGACAGAGAGTTACAACCTTTAATTACATTTTTATTATTTGCCTCTTTTATTGAAGGCCTTACAAATAGGTTTGTGGATTTCATTCCTCTTTTTGCACCTATTAAAAAAAAAATCTGGGGCCATTTTTTTTAAACACGGACAAATAAAATACACACTACGCATGCAAAGACAATAGGAATTTAAAATAAACTTGTAGGCAAATACGGCAAGATGCAAAACTACTCTGCCTGATAAAGACGCATTACTTTCAAAGACGAAAAAGACTAAGAAGACGTCGGCATATTCCTCGACTGGAAGGCGGAGGACCTGTGATTGATGCAGAGGAATTTATCCAGGGTTCTCGGAGGGAATGGCTACCATAAATAACCCTACAACTGCCTTATTTCACGATATATCTGCTGGCGGGAATGAGGTCTCCTCAGCCATGTTGCCCGCGCATAAAAGACAGATCCGAGGAATTGATGGCAGGTATTCAAATTGATGCAAAAGGAGATATACTGAGCGAGGGTTCTGCCTGAAACTTGATAGTGTGGATGGTGTAGGAGGAACATGAGAGAAACGACAAAAAATTATAATTTTTAATTTTATTACTGGTCTAAATTTAATATGAGAAATATAATTGAAAGAAGAAGACTTGTCTGACGTCTTCTGTCATTTTATATTGTAATTTATATATAACCCGTGACCTTATGTGGATGTTAAGAATTAATATCCTAATTAAAATAATAAACCTACCAAGAATATTTTTCTTTTGTCTGTGGCATTTTTTGTTGGGTTGGTATTGCGTTTGACAGTCGCCCAAGCGTGTAAAATCTCTCTCCTCTTACGATCGTTGTGCTGGAAAGTTGTCTCAAAATGTTCATCTAACTTTATATAAATAATCATTTGTTAAATACAATGTAATCTCTTTTGAAATAAACTCCAACTAAATTGTTTCAATTAAATAAACGTTCATTTTAACATAAATCACCTAAATTTTAAACCCAGCGCCTACATCAAGATTTCATCATGATTGAAGATCAAGAAATCGACCAATTACTACACTACCTATTCTGTCACCACTTGTGGTGGCTCGTCTGGTTACTGGTATTATGCCGCCATTCTAATAGGGGTGGCGAGTATCTCCGCAGATTTGTCTCAAACGCGTTGTGTCCCTGCACACTTCTTTAAATCTAATAAATCGCTGTCCTAAGGTGAAGGTGTAAGCATGTTTCTGCACTCATTTCCTTCATTGCTCCACTTTTTTTACACAGGAACCTAAGTTTAAATGTAAAAAAATACTCGTGTAAGTTTCATTGCAATCTATTCAGTAGTTTAGGAGCCCATACAGGACAAACATACATACATACTCTTTACTCGTATATCAATTTGATTTTGTATATTTAGATTTACGTGTACAATATACTTTTTTGTATTTATCTATTTGGGAACATTATAATTTATCTAATCTAGGGAAAATAATATTCATGCCTATAGTAGTAGGTACACATATTATTAATTTTCTATTCTTAATTCTATTTTTTTCTTCTTTAAGATTATGTTGATTTTTCCGAAATCAATGAATAAATATTTGATTTCTACTAAATTTTATACAATCAAAACAATTATTATTTAACACTGTTTAATTTTCACTCAACTTGTTCATTTTATTTTAATGAATACACACGAACGTTTTTGATCTCTCCATCGAACCAGAAAGCTTTGCTGTATGGACAAATTTATCTATAATCTAAGTTTAAAAAATATTTTAACGATTCATATTTATAACATGCCCCCCCCCCAAAAAAAACACTTGTTAAATCGAGCTAACACGTTATGCATCCATACTTACAAAATATAACATCAAATATCGAATCAACATAAGCCCTGCAGTAATTGCTGATTTTCCCTAAAATAGGGGTTGGCAAAGAGTTTAAGATTTAACAGTACAGGTCGTAAGTCTAATCCTAAACCAATTCTAAGAAGAATTATGTTTTCATATTTGTATCATATAAGGATATTGTGTATTTTTTTTCTTTTTTGTGACTTAGTGGCATTGTCTTCAAAAGTGCTCACGAAAGAATCTGTTCTGCAAAATAATGTATTTTCTTTGTATTATTATTTAAATTGTAGCTGTGAAGCTGCTCACTGGAAAAGCACATTTCTACGCAGAAAGATTGCCGTTTTCATACAACTGACTTTTGAATTTGTACATGTTTATGTTTTATGTACTTGTGTATGAACTATTATTCTAGAAATACAAATATTTTGTTTATTGAAAAATATGAAAAAAATGGTATACTTTAAAAAATGTAAATAATTTAAATGCTTATGCGGTTTTAAAATTGGAAATATTGAAAAAACTGAGCTACGAACAGGTTTATGTATACTTTTTTATTTACAGTTAATATAAGCTCACAGACAACATGTACACAAGTTTGCTTTTACAAATGCTGAATTTGTAGTAACATAAAAAAACTTATGCTTTAAATGAACATAAACTTTGTTAATCCAGACGCTTTTTTTGTGAAGCACTGAACGCAACGCAACTAAGCTACACTTATAATACAAATTATTGCTGCGTTTCCCCCCAAGGCTGGTTTTAGTATCGCGCTGACAACGCGCTGACCGTCAGCGCTGACCGTTCAAAATATATGAACCTGTAGGAAGCGTTTTAGAATGGCGCGTAGCTGTCAGCGCGACAAGTTCATATATTTGGCTGTCAGCGCTGACGGTCAGCGTGTTGTCAGCGCGACACTAAAACCAGCCTAAGTGTTTCAAAGGTTGCAAGGGGAACCTATTTATTGTTACAGGTAAGTGGGCCGGCCTTGCGCCAACCACTTAAGTTGAAGTGGGGGTTTCCTAGCTCCAAGAGGTACTCATTTATTGTAAAGTCTGAGTAAACCTTGTCGGTATTTTATTTTGGGTTTTGAAATAAACACGAAAACGGGAAATCATTTGTGACACCCTCGGTGGGATTCGAACTCGAGCTCTCGGCATGGAATGCGAACGCTCTACCAATTCAGCTATCGACTGGACCGGAGTGCTGTGGCCAAAGTGAAAAAAAATCTGTACAAGTGGTCGTTCTCATAACTTTTAGTCAAGAAAATAAAAATTGTAAAGTGAGGCTTGATCGGATTGGTAACAATATGAAAGAATAAAATATACCTACAAAATGAATGTAGACGTGTGAAATACCCGATGGATATGAATGAACTGAGAAAGACTTCTGGATAGGAAAGAGACTCTCTCCACCTCTAGTGAAATGGTGACAGAGTAACAGTAACAATGTATGTCGAGGTTTAAACGCCCATAGAATCAAGTATAATGAAAACAGATTGCGTCCGGCAATGAATTTTTTTTTTTTCTCTAAGTAATTAATTGGTAAAATTATCTGGAGAACATAGACGTTACGAGTATCAATACACTGTGCAAAGTAAGAACTGCTAATATTGACTGTTGAATAAAATTTCTAATTGAATATTAAAGAGTTCTCAGAAATGCCAATTTCAAGATTCGGGAAATAACTTTCCAAGGAAATTATCAATCAGCCTAATTACTTAAAGGGGAAATTAAAAAAATTCCACTTTGATATTCATAATTTTAATTAAATACGTAGATTTATATTTTCAAGGGGTCAAGGTTTCAAGTCTAATAGATTATAGCACGCAAATCACTGAGAGATAGCATTGGGAACAAAAAGATGAAGGAAATGTGTGAGGCAGACGATTTGTGCGCTTATTTGTGGACTGATTCAGAATGCTGCGATTTCCATCGATGGCAATTATGGAGGTCCTTAGCAAGTAGACTTGGAACGGCTCTACCATACTATCTTACTCAACATCTAGTTACTTCCACAGATGTTGAAAGATGGAGCAGACAGTGAAAGAGGGAATGATATGGGATTTTTGAAGAAACACCCAGTTGTAGGAGGGCTTGATGGACCGTTATGAAAGAAATTTGATAGCGGTAGATACACTTTTCAATTCATGATGATGTTTGAGCCTATCTTCCTCCAATCAGAAGTCTGAAGCGTTAACTCTTAGATTAAATTGTTAAGTTTTTCACTTGAAGGGACTGGAATGCATCCTTATTCACCTTATCTCTCCACCGCAACCTTCTGTCTACCTTCCTACCCTCGTTTGACCTCCTGCATAACCAACAAGGACCCTTTTTGGTACCCATGATGATGACATCCTCAGTACGTGTCCTGCTCATCTCAGTCATGTAAACAGATATCAAAACTGAACGGCAAGATTAGGTCACTGACGAGAAAGTTCTTCAAATTAAAATATTCAAAAGTTCATCAAAGAGGGAAAGCTTTTGTCCGTTGGATTCATTAGGTGAAACGAAAAATATCATTCATTAAATAAAACAAAAAATTGTACAAGAAAAGATTGATAGGAAAAGGATTCAAACGACATCGCCAGGAATGCAATTCACAAGCGCATTTTGCCTGTACAGACACAGTTATCAATGAATAGTTCATTATTTGATTTTTTCACTAATTCTTAATTAATAACTACCCAATGACATCTGTTGAACCACGGTCGAAGCTATTATCGGTAGGCGGGGTTGGAACCAGCGTCAGTGACAATGACGCAAATTCAAGCGCTTATCCCTTTGACCATCCTAATATCTAATATCACGTCTAGAGAACTCATGAAAATAATTTAGTTAAAGCATCAATTACCTACTTAGAGCTGCAGAAGTATAAAAATATATGGATCACCGATATTCGGCTACAAAAAATAAAAGGCACCTTGAAAGACACGTGAACCTAAAAGTTAAAATAAAGAGCCCATTATAGCTACTGCAAATTAATCTTTCGATAATTAAAGTCTTTTTGGCAACCTTAAAAATTCAATTCACACAAAAAATTGCCGTAAATATTCAAGACATTTTGGAATTTCCCGTTGAAAGGCTTCACTGCAAAATTTACGATTTTTCCGTGAGCCCTCCGTTTTAATTTCCCTTTTCGTTTCACGTCCGTTTAAGAGAGGAGCGCCCCATTGTTCTGGCGCGTAAGCCGGCCCTGTCATTACCCCTTTGCTATGATAAACAATTTATTCGTAGACCTTTAGTAGTGCGTCTCAAGAGTTTTGGGGATGGGGTTTTTTGTAAATACATTCACAGGAATGTAAGTTTCGTCTTTGTTACTGTAACTTTAAAACCATCCACTAGGGATGACCAGAGTCTAAAAAAATTGCCACCATTTCTTCATATTCTTGCGCACTTCTTTCAATTCATTCATATACACCGACATAGACTCGGGTTCGAATTCCACCGAAGTTGTCAGAAATGATTTTCAGTTTCGGTGTTTATTTTAAAACCCAAAATAAAATGCCGGCTAACACAGCCTTCACACAGCCTTCCAGCCCCCTCAAGAGTTGGGAAACCCCTGTTTCAACTGAAGTCGTTGGTGTTAGGCCAGCCCCCTTACCTATAAGAATAAATAGGTTCCACTCGCCATTATACGAAACCCTTCGGGAATAACACAGTTAGAAGTTGCACTTAATTTGTAGCTTGGTTGCGTTTGGTTACCGACTACATTTAAGTATACAAAAAAAAAACAACAGAATCTTAAAAAGAAATGTGTACAAAAAGAGTCAGAGGTTTTATTAATTACATAAGATTTTTTTTTCTTTGAACTTTCCGGTTTGCGGGACCAGTGGAATGGAACAGACTGCCACCCGGAGTGAGGGTTTCGGAATCTGTTGGCATTTTTAAGAAAGCACTCAAACAGCACCTTTTTAAAATATCTCATTCATGATTAGGAGGGCCCTTGAGGTGTGACATACACAAAAACAGCGCTCTTTTGTCATGTATTAATTTTTAATTAAATAAATTATCCTCATATATATATATATACGATTAAAAATTATGAAAGAATAAGCCACCAACATTACAGTTCAGCCGTCATTTTTTTCTGTTCTTACCAACATCTTTCATTTGATCCAGAGTCATAACATTTTTTCATCCTTCTTAATCTTTTGTAACGAGATGGATTTGTTTGTTAGGTAAAATGGAACATGAGATTTGAATTTGAATGAAAAGGAAAACAAAGGAAGGCAGAAAGAGAAGAGAAGCTTGCCTGGCGTGAGAGCCAGAAGCCTGTGTAATTAAGAATAAAGAATATTATTGTGCTGTGGTTAATTGTGTATACATTGTGAAAGAAATAAAAATAAACATATTAAAGTGTGGCTGTTAATTATTAATTGTGTCAATCAGCAGGACAGAGAGGAAAAACCCTCACATTTTGGCGCCCAACGTAAAAGAAAAAATCTGTACATGAAATTCCTATGAAGAAAATTTTTCACAAACAAAAACAAATGACAGTCAATTTCAACAAATGACATTGAAAACAATACAATATATGAAATGATTAAAATTGGACAGATTTATGGTTGTGAAAGCATCAACACGTTTAAAAGCTAGTGAAGACATCGACTTATACAATTCTTCTTCTTCTTAATCCTATTCCTCATTACTGAGGGTTGTGACCCTTGTGGAAGCAACCAATCTTCTCCAGCTCTCCCTCGACTGCGCTGCCCGCAACGCTCCAACTACCGAGGTGCCTGCTGCTGTCTTCACTTGATCGGTCCATCGTGTGGGGGATCTACCTCTTCCTCTCTTCCCCTCCAAGTTACCGATCACAACCAGTCGTTCCAGGCTATCCTCATTGCCACGGACAACGTGTCCGAAGAACTGAAGAATACGGCGTGTACACATGTTGGCCAGAGTCAAGCCATCCAAACGCAGCTCCCGACGAATGGACTCATTGGTGCGTCTAGCCGTCCATGGGATTCGAAGCATGCGCCTCCAGCACCACATTTCAAAAGCGTCAATTTTTCTTCTTTCTGCTGCTTTTATGGTCCATGTTTCAGCAGCATAGAGAAAAATAGAGTGGACCAGACTCCTGACAAGCTTAATCTTGGTGCTGTTACTCACACCCCGGTCTTTCCATATTTTGTCCAGCTTAGACATGGCACTTTTGGCAATGGCGATACGGCGTCTAATTTCTCCTTCGCAAGATCCTTCGTTACTAATTTGAGATCCAAGGAACTGGAACTCGTTTATGATCTCCAAACCTTGAAATGAGTTTCCCAGATCACCAAACTTTTTTGATCGATCTATGATCATGATCTTGGTTTTACTCTGGTTGATCTCGAGTCCCAGTGCCTTGCTCTCGGTCTCTACTCGTTTAAGGAGATCTGCCATCTCTCTCGGGTTTTTGGCCAAAAGTGTTGTGTCATCCGCATATCTTAAATTGGACAGCTTTACGCCACCAATAGACACTCCACCATCCCATTGGTACAGAGCCCTGCGCATTATGTATTCCCCATAGATATTAAACAGGTCAGGGGAGAGGATGCATCCCTGTCTTACACCTTTTTCTGTGGGAAAACTTGTTGTGTTCATGCCATTAATCCTTATGATTGCCTTACTAGGAGTGTAAAGTCCGTGGATGAGTTTTATCAAATGGGATGGAACCCCCATTTCCTTGAGAACTTTCCACAAATATTCCCACTTCACGCAATCAAAAGCCTTCTTGTAATCAATAAAACATAAAACAACTGGCGTCAGGAACTCTCTGCTCTTTTCAATAATCTGACGGATGTTGAGAATCTGTTCTCTTGTACCTCTTCCTTTCACAAAACCAGCCTGTTCGTTAGGAATTTGCCATCCAATATAGCTGTGCAAACGCGCCTTTAGCACATATAACAATATCTTGCTGGTGTGAGAGATAAGTGCTATCGTTCTGTAATTTGCACATTTTTTGGATGATCCTTTTTTGTGAAGAGGAATAAATACAGACTCTGTCCATTCTTGAGGCCATATTCCCGTTTTCCATACAAGGTTGCAGAGATCTAAAATTGTTTTTATGCCCTTATCCCCTAGTTCTTTTAAAAGTTCGGCTTGTAAGTAGTCATTGCCGGGGGATTTGTTGCATTTTAGTATTTTCAGTGCATCTCGAACCTCTTCTTCCAGAATATCGGGTTCCATGGTTTGACCATCAAAAGTAGGACTTGCAGCTATTGAGGGGTCAGTATATAGCTCAGAACAGTAATCTCGCCATCTCTCTAAGACGCTATCAATGTCCGTCAAAGTGCTTCCATTGTGGTCCTCTATTGCCCATGTTTGAGGTTTGAAATCGTGGGTTAAGAGTTTGACCTTTTGAAAGAGATCCTTTGTTGTAACACTATTTGTTTTTGCTTCTATCTCAGCACAGATATTAGAGATTTGTTTATTTTTGTCCCGTCTGCAAAGTTTTTGTACCTCTTTATTAAGTCTAGAGTATTCCTGTTTTGTTTCTGCGGATGAGTTCCCTGTTATTCTCATAGCTTTCCGCTTTGATATCATGTCCCATGTGGGTTCCGATATCCAAGACTTCCTCTTTTCATTTCTGGGTTTATGATGTTTCTTGGCAGTTTGGACAATTTTGTCTTTGAAGCTGTTCCAGCACTGGTCAACATTATTGAGAGAGTTTATTTGGAAATCAGCATCTTGATTCCTAATATCCACTCCAAAGCATTTTATTTCTTGCTCATTAAGCTTTAAAGTTTTAAACACATTCCTTTTGATGATTTTAAATTTGACTCTAATCTGTGCAATTAACAAATTATGATCAGAGCCGCAGTCAGCACCAGGATACGTTTTAACACTGCCTATTGAAGATCTCCAGCGGTTTTTTATCATGATATAGTCAATCTGGTTGCGACATCTATCACCTGGTGATATCCATGTGTACAGGCGTCTGATGTGCTGTTTAAACCAGGTATTCATGATTGTCATTTTTTCCTCTATGGCGAATTGGATCAGTCGTTCACCTCTGTCATTTTGTATGCCAACACCGTAATGGCCGACTGTGTCCTCAAGGTAACTGTTAGATCCAACTTTTGCATTGAGATCTCCGATAACCAGCGTTATTTCTTTGTTTGGTATTTGAGCAAGTGTTTGCTTGAGAGTGGTATAAAAATCATCAATGGTTTCATCTGGGGCATCGGCAGTTGGTGCATATACTTGTATAATATTAAATTTGCAAGGTTGGGTGTTCAGTTTGATGTGGATCATTCTGTCATTAATGGGATTGTATCCAATGACAGACTTATTTAACTGAGCTGTTAAAATAACTGCTACCCCGCTAAATGTTGCACCTGCATTGCCTGAGAAGTAGATGGTATTGCCATTGGCTGTTGTGAAGTGTCCATTTTCTGTCCAGTGTGTTTCTGAGACTCCGAGTATGTTTAAACTGTGGTTGGCCATCTCATTCTCAAGAATATCTGTCTTTCCTGGCAGGCGTAGTCCTCGGACATTCCAGGTGCCAATTTTGTGTTTGTCACGCACGGACATTCTTGGAAAGGAATTTGCCTCACCAGTCGCACATTTCCCACATGGTGCCTGGTGCGTCACACCGATGTGCCCGGTCACCGATTTCCCACCTCGGGGCCCGGACCCCCAGAGGCGCCGGGTGTCAGCCGGATCGCTCGACGGCCTTCCTATTGATTGGTTTGCTGTCATTTTGGGTTTTCTTGGGAAATTAGTGCAGTGGTTTCCCGTTGCCTTCTGCACCGCAGTATTCCAGTCGTTGAGGCTGTTGCAGCTGCGCCTGGAATAGTCTGTGAAGTAACCGTTCTGGCATCCATTGCCTCCGCTTACTTCCAGTTGTGATGGATACTGCTGCCCTCCATCAGTGCAGTAGCCCAGCTGACTCGGGCTGTGGACGCCGGCTGTACAGTTTCCTGGCAACCACCATCCTCAGGTACGCGGCCTGCACCGGTACCATCCAGAAAGCTCCTCGCCAGTTCAGTACTGACGCGAGCACCCCAGACCCCCGTCTCCCGTCTGCTCACCTACCCAGGCTTCCAAAGGGGTTGGTTACCGCAATCTCTTCCTGGGTTGCTAGGTTTAACAGGGTTCACCACAGGTAGGTGGGAGTGGAGTTGGTGCAGAGAGGCTAATATGTAAAAACTTGCATAATTACATTGTGTTGCGCATCTGCACCCTTGAACCCCACCCTGCAACCCTTGAAAATATTGAAGGTGAGAGAATTCAAACTACCTACATTACGTTCAGAAGAATGGAAATTCAAAAATCGAACGTCGCGGGAGAATGAAGAATGGATATGAACCAGTTTGTTTCAAATCAGTTTAGATAAATATAATTGGAAAGAGATACCTATTATAGACAATAGATTAACTATAATAAAGAATCATCATGATAATGGACATGTAGGTATTTTTAAAACTTATAAATACATATCAAGATGTTACTATTGGAAAAATATGTATGCAGATATAAAAAGTTTTATAAATAAATGTCAAAAATGTAAAATGTATAAGCCGAATAATTTACCTCCAGCAGGAAAAATGGAAAATAGAAAAAGAGTGGATAGACCGTTAAAAATGCTGAGTATTGATTTGATAGGACCATTACCAAAATCAAGTACGGGCTATATACATATATTATCAATAATAGATGTTTTTACCAAATATTGTTGGTTATTTCCTTTAAGAAGAGCAACTACAGAAGAAATAGTAAAATTAATAGAAAATAAAATATTTTTAACAGAAGGAGTACCGCAAACGATAATAACAGATAATGGAAAGAATTTAAAGTCAAATGCATTTAAAGATTTTATGTACTCATATGGAGTACAGAAAATATTTTATACAACTTTATATACTCCCATGTGCAATAATGTAGAGACATATAATAGAACAATAGGATACACATTAGCTATTTTTGTTGAAAATGAACAAAGAAAATGGGATACTTTCTTAGATTCAGTACAAAGCATAATAAATAATACAGTCAATTTAGCAACAGGATACACACCTAATGTATTAGCAAGAGGTAGGGAGATTGTACTAAATGGTGAAATTCATGGTGAAATAGTAAATGATGAAATAGAATCAAAGGAAGAATTAGATAAATATAGAGATATGCATAAAGATAAAATGAAGGAATTAAACACATTATACAAAATTGTAACAGAAAATTTATGGGATGCATATAATAAAAATGCAAATTATTATAATAAAGGTAGATCAAATCGTGTCTATGATCAAGGGGATATTGTATGGCGTAAAAATTTCATACAATCAAATGCAGGGAAATACTTCTGTACAAAGTTGGCTCCAAAATTTGTCAAAGCCAGAATAGAAAAGAAAGTTAGCAAGATAGTCTATGTATTAAAAGATATAGACACAAATGTTATAAATAAATATCACATCAAGGACATAATCAAATTAGATTAACAAAAAAAAAAAAAAAACATATTTTCATGTGTATGAAAAATTTGAGGTGATGCATGATACGGTGAAAGTTGATATAAAAGTGATCAGTGAAAGAATGAATTATGAAACATTGCATGAATGAAGGTATGAAACATAAATTAAACAAAGTATTACATATGAAGGTAAAGTTTTTTTAAAAAAAAATTTAATGGACTGATAAATTTATTAATGAAAAATAAATTTGAAATAAATTTAAATATTGGGAAAGATGTGATACATGTTTAAAAAAAAAAAAGGTTATTTTAATGAATTGATTAATTAACTGGTGAATGTTTATTATGTATTGTTATTTGATTATTTTGAATTGTTGAATTAAGTATTTAAAAAAAAAAAACAAATATTTGTTTATAATATTGAATATGAAATTTGTGTTAAAAAAAAAATTATATTAATTTTAGTATGAAAATAATTGGTATTGTTAAAAAAAGGTATTAATGACTGAATAATGTATCAGAAACAGGTTTTTTTTTTTATTTTCATATTTTTGAAATTTATCCTTAAAATAAAACAAAATATGTGGCGCCGGCTGAGCATTATGATACATTATTTACTCATTGTAAAAAAAAAAAAAAAAAAATTGGGAATGTTTTTTTTTTTTTTTATGAGAGGAAGGAGGTGTATTGTAACGAGATGGATTTGTTTGTTAGGTAAAATGGAACATGAGATTTGAATTTGAATGAAAAGGAAAACAAAGGAAGGCAGAAAGAGAAGAGAAGCTTGCCTGGCGTGAGAGCCAGAAGCCTGTGTAATTAAGAATAAAGAATATTATTGTGCTGTGGTTAATTGTGTATACATTGTGAAAGAAATAAAAATAAACATATTAAAGTGTGGCTGTTAATTATTAATTGTGTCAATCAGCAGGACAGAGAGGAAAAACCCTCACACTTTATAAAAGTGAAAGGGATCACTTGCACTTTTACAGAGAATTGTTCTACTCCATTCACCACCCCTATCTGTTTGTACCGCTCGCAATACCGGAGGGTTGTTTGTATTTTAAGTGAAAATAAATTCACACTTCCGACTGCTTAAGCGTCTGATAAATTTACCGCTGTAGGTGCTCCAATGATTCATGCCTTTAAATAAAACTAAACAACCCGACTACACTCTTGGCTTCCCCCTGTTCTATTAAACACCTACAAGAGTAATGGTCTCCTGCAGACAAAAAACACCGTTTTAAAAGGTGTAAATCTTCAACTTGTGGAATGCAAAATGCTGAAAAATTAATGTATTTTTTCGGATAAATAACGTATTTTGTTTTTCAAATATTTTCACCCTTTTATTGAGTTTAAAAAAGAAGCATACAATTCACAAAGATCACCTTGGAGTATCTCTACTTGTTTTAAGTGAAAAAAAAAAGATTATGAGAACTTAAATGAAAGGTAGCAGTGAATGTTTTAAAATGCGTTAATTATAATCGGGCAATAAATTTTCGAAAGATTTTTGTGAAACAAACTCCCCTTTTACTGCTACCACCAGTTCATTTCACTCACATGCCCACTCAAAGTTTAATTTTAGTCATAATTTGTTGCCAGAAGATGGAGAAGACTCCGTTCGACCTGTCCGTAGTCTAGTAGTAACGCTTTGGATTCGTGAATGCAGGGTTGTGGGTTCAAATCCTCGTGTACCACCAAAAATATACCATTTATATTTTCAAATATGCTCTTTGATGAGTTAAAAAAGTTCATATACCTTTACCAAAGACTGGTCACCAAAGGTCCAACCAACCTTACAGCAACTGGGTCCTGCTTGAGAATTAGCTCTTTCTATCTAGCTCGTAGAGGGTTCTTGAGCTGTGATTCACACAAAAACAGCGCTCACGAAATAAATCATCCTTATATTATTATTTATAAGGCAGACATACGTAGCTGAAGATATTAGCAAGCGATTCACAGCCGTGAGTGGAGTAGAATCCTGGATCAGCCAACAATCACACAAGGCTGTTGATTTCATGATGATGATGACTATGAATGTGTAACATAAGACGTAATAGCTGTTTCTTAATGTTTATTTAAATATCGAGTCAGTTAACTCGGTCCAAGTTCGCGCATAACTTGATTAACGAATACAATTATTCAGTAACCATAAGTACTGGCGTGTTCCCGGGCACCTACATGGATAAATTAATAATGTGTTTGCCATGAATATAACGATTAACGAATCTCGCTTTTAAAGCCGCCGCACACACGAGGTTATCTGTTAAGTGACAAGTAAAAATTGGCAAGTGGTAAATTTTGCATTGATGTATTTTGAGGAATGTGATGAGATGGTTTGAGCATGTGGAAAGAATGAATGATGATAGACTGACAAAGTATGTGTACAAAGAAAGTGTGAAAGGAAAAAGAGGAAAGGGATGACCGAGAAAAGTGTGGAGTGATCAGATTGAGGAGGTTGTGAAAGAATGGTATATACAAAGTGAGCGTAAAAGAAGAAAATGCATGAAAAAGGTGATGGATATGAAGGAATTGAAAGAGGTATGTCAGGACAGGAAAAAAATGGAGGCAACTCTGCAGAGGCTCTGGCCACCCCTAGCGGAATAGCGACAGAGTTACAGTTACAGTACAGTTATATTACAGTTACAGTACAGTTACAGTAGACGCATTCACTTTGTAATCATTCATCTTAAAAGGTAAAAGATAAAAACGACTTTGTTTTAGATCACGGCGAGTGTGTATTAAATTTCACGAGTGGTTTCGCAAACAATGCGTTTGCAACTTCAGGTGGTTAAATAATCACTTAATGGTTCAGATACGGAATCAATCGTTGACAGTGTCATCGTGTGAGGGTGTAATAGAAGAAGGGGATGCAGGACAGCCATGTGTGGAGTTTGTATTATCTGCGTCATTTCTTAGGAATTGCTTCCTCGGGAATATGGTCAACAGAGGGGGTGAATTGGGTACCAGGATGAAAATACTTCAACTATGATAAGATTTATAGATATGGAATATACAAAGTGAATGTGAAAGAAAGAAATGTATGATAAAAGTGTTGGATATGAATGAACTGAGAGAAGTACGTCAAGATCAGTGGAATAAGTGGAGGAGACTCTTCGTCGGTTCTGTCCATCTTCAGTGGAACAACGACAGCGTTACAGTTACAGTAACAATCTGTTACTCATCTTATATGACCTTTTTCATGTTTTGTACTAACAGCAATACCGTTTTCTTCTTCTTCTTTCAGTGCTACTACCAACGAAGATCGGCGATCATCATGGCTATTTTCACTTTTAACGCTGCGAGTTCAAATTGGGACTTGGTGTTTTTGCCAAACCACTGTTGTAGGTTTTTCAATCCGTATTATAACCAAAATTCTTCTTATAGAGCGGTTATCCTATTTATATTAAAATTTGGTTTACTTGATAACTTTCTTACTTTGTATTTTTTTTTCTATGTTTATGCTGGTGTGAACTGCTTCTTAGGCGCAGAAACAATTTGCTTAAACCGAAATCTTGGCGCCTCTGAATTAATTTCATCTAATTAATTTATTTACTTGCTAGGCGGCGTGTTTTTGTACGCACAGTCTTCTGAAACCTAAACTTGAGGTTTTCCCTCATTCTGGTTGTGTGTAATTGGTTTTGTAGACAAACGTATTTATTATGTTGTTTCATAATTTTAATTGCATCTTGAAACGAGTTTTAAAAAGAAATTCATTTTGTACGAAAAAGATTAAGAACCTTTTGAAACATTCCTAATATTCAGATTCCATCTATGTTTAACTAATTAGACTGTAGCACATTTGATCCGTGGGTGTTCTACGGATCATCTATTTTTTGTACGGATAATTTACTATAGACTGCGGACAAGCCACGGTTTTGCTGGGTGAGAATAATCTATAATATAAGTTGCACAGATATACAAACTTTTAAAATTCACATTGAATCCATGCCCACAAACATACATGTGTAAGTTCACGCTTACAAATTAAAATCCAAACCTGAACTGAGCATCAACCCGGCAACTTTTTCCGACCTACGCTGAAACAGGGGTGACATAGGCAAAGTAAACCATTTTCTACAGTAAGGATGGTCAGCCTCATATCAACCCATAAATCAAGGAATATGACAACCTATAAGTCAAGGAATACCACCGCAAGAAACGCAACTAATCTACACATTATAGTTTAACCTCTTGCCTGCGTTATCCCCGAAGGGGTCGCATGTGTCGATTTGGGACGATGAAGTATTTCTGCAACATCTATAAATTAAAAAAAAAAAAATCGTAAGCAAAATACAACCAAATATATATAGAAAAAATATGTCCTAAAGTTCTAACGTAAAAAAAATAATATAATTTACCTGAAACACAGTGTTAAGAGTCTGTCTAGTCGAGTGCAAGTTTTTATTACAAACTTTGTCTTGCAAGTTGTAACTTTGTTTCCTATGAGGAGCGCTAAAAGCGATCGACACAAGTTTATATCGGATGTATTGCCTTACAAAAGTTCAGTGTAAAAAGCCAACTGAAACAATTTGTTGGGTAACTAACAGACTATGGGAGCAGAGGTTGTTACTAGTGAAATTGCAGTCATGATTTGAGTTTCCAAGTAAGGCAAAGTGTACAAAAGTTTAAGAAACCAGATTCAAATTTTTCAGTGTTTTTTTTGCCTTTGTTTTCTGTTTCATTATTTTATCTTTCGGTCATATTTTTTTTTAAACAATATTACTTAGCTACACGAATAGTGTAACTGTTCGTGTAGCTAAGTTCGTGTTTTCCCAGGAGGGGTTGCATGTGGTGAGTGGAACCTCTTTATTTGTATAAACAAGAGGTTCAGGCTTACTCCAACAACTTCAGTTGAAGTGGAAAGTTCCTAGGTGTCGAGAGTCTGGCAGTATTTTTTTTATGAAGGCTGAGTAAGCCTGCTGGTATTTTATTTTGGGTTTGAAATAAACAGCGAAACGGGAAATCATTTCATTCACCCTTGGTGGAATTTAAATCCAAGCTCTCGGCATGGAATGCGAACACTCTACCAACTGAGCTATCGACTTGTTGTAAAAATTGGAAATAAGAAAAACCAATGTTTCTATGATAATGGGTACGTTCTCACCTAAAGGGTCTTGGGTTGCAGTGACATTTACAGTTTTTATTCACAGGTAGAACCTTACACCATTTAAAAAAATAAAGTTCTGAATGAGCGTCAAAGTGCTGCAAGAGCTTGCAGATTTCTAATAATCTACTCAACAAAAACTTCCATATTTTTTATTTCCAACAACATGCGAGTTTACTAGTTTTTCTACTCAGGATATTTATGTTAGTCAAGATGAGTTTTGATAATATTAAAAAAACAACCAATAGAAAGCATTAGGTTTGATGCTTAGATTGTAGATGTGGTTGTCTGAGACTAAAATAATGTTTTCTTTTAATAACGATTTTTTTTTGTTCTAGAAAATTTCAAATAGACCTTGTAAAAAAACTCCTGCCAGACATCATCGCAGTGATAACAGCCGAGAAAAACACATGAAAAATTACATTTTATTAGTGCGGCCATCCGACGCGCGCACAATCCCCAGTGAAAGGCTTTATGCATGCCGATCACGCAGGCTGTTCTAGAACCTTCTCTCCGCCAGCCAAATAATCATTGCCTCACACCCACACGCCCACCCCTCTCACTCAAGACTGACAAACTTAGCGAGGGTACACTTGAAATGAGCCACTCGAGGCTTGAAAACAGTGTGATCGCAAGTCGGGTTACAAATATATTTTTTTTACCTTACCACCGGTTCGTAGTTCAGTGGTAACGCTTCGGACTCTGAATGGAAAGTTGTGGGTTCGAATCCCGGTGGAGCACAAAAAATATACCATTTATATTTTCAAATTTGCTTTTCGCTGGGTTGAAAAATTCATAAACCTTTACCAATGACCGGTCACCAAAGGTCCATCCAGCCTCACAGCAACTGGGTCTTGCTTGAGAATTGACGTTTTGTAGCGACGACGACCAAGCTCGTCAAAAGGTCGATAGCGCAATTGGTGGAATACTTGTATTCCATGCCGAGAGCAAGGGTTCGATCTCAAGGTGTACTCAGCCTTCACAAAAAATGAAAACCAGCCCCCCCCGGGAGCTGGGAAACTGCCACTTCAACTAAAAGTGGTTGGTGTGAGGCCGGCTCCCTTACCCGTAAAAATAAATAGGTCCAGAATCGCAACATGCTACCCCTTCGGGGATAACGCAGGCAAGAAGTTACACTATTTGTGTAGCTTAGTTGCGTTGCGTACCTTAAAGTGATAAGATCAGCCAAAAGACAGGTATGGAGAGGATTCTTCTTCTTCTTCTTCTTGTGCCACTTCTAACGAAGATCGGCGATCATCATAGCTATTTTGAGTTTTGATGCTGCGGCTCGAAATAGGGACTTGGTGCTTCTGCCGAACCACTGTCGCAGGTTCTTCAGCCACGATGTCCTTCGGCGTCCCTGAGATCTTCTCCCCTCAATCTTACCCTGAATGATAAGATGAAGGAGACGGTACTTCTCATTTCTCATAATGTGACCGAAGTACATTAGCTTTCTCTGCTTAATGGTAGGCAGGAGCTCCTTTGTAGTGCGCATTCGTTGAAGGACTTCTTCATTGGTGACTCGATCACGCCAAGAGATCCGAAGCATTTTTCGGTATAAACACATCTCGAATGCTTCAATACGTCTCTCCAGTGCCTGCGTGAGAGTCCATCCCTCCATACCATACAGAGCGATTGGGAAAACGTAGCACCTCACTATGCGCTTCCGGAGTTCAAGGCTTAAATTTCGGCACAACAGTAATTTGCTCATTTTAGCGAAGACATTTCGGGCTTGCTCTAGTCTGCTTCTGACTTCTTGACACATGTCCCACTTTTCGTTGACCACACATCCCAGGTACCTGTAACTAGTGCATCTTTCAATGCTTTCGCCATCTAGTTCTACATGTACGGAGGCGTTTGTGTTTCTGCTGATAACCATGACCTTGGTCTTCTTAAAGTTAATGTTAATGCCAGCTTCTTTGCTAGCGACATTTATTCTGGTCAACAATGTTTGCAGATCCGCCTGAGTGTCAGCGAGTAGGACTGTGTCATCGGCATACCGCAGGTTGTTTACCAGCTGCCCGTTGACAACAATGCCTTCTCTAGCCTCATGAAGTGCTTGCGCCATGATCCTTTCTGAATATAGGTTAAAAAGTGTTGGTGACAGTACGCATCCCTGTCTAACTCCTCTTCTGATGGGTATTTGTCTGGTCTCTGAACTCTCTACAAGCACTGAAGCAGTTTGCTGCCAATATATATTAGCAATAATGCGAGTGTTTTTATCGTCTATCCCAATGTCTTTCAGTATACTGATCAGCTTGTCGTGTCTCACTCTGTCAAAGGCCTTTTCGTAGTCAATAAAGCAAACATAAACATCTTTATTCATATCGAGACAACGTTGCACTAAAACCTGTAATCCAAACAGAGCATCTCGTGTGCCAAAGCCGTTCCTAAAACCAAACTGTTCGGCTGATAACTGTTGGTCACACTGTTGGTATATTCTCTTTAGTATAATTTTCAGGAAAGATTTCATCACATGACTCATTAAGCTTATTGTTCGATGTTCTTCACATTTTTTAGCATTAATATTCTTTGGTATAGTGATGAAGTAGGATTTTAACCAATCCTCTGGCAGATTACCACTTTCATACACTTTGTTGAATAGCAATGTAATCTTTTTGAGTGCATTTCCTTCCATTAACTTCAGAATCTCCCCGTGGATGTTGTCTGGACCGGGTGATTTCCCATTTTTTATTTGCTTGATAGCATACTCAACCTCATCTTGTAGGATCTGGGAGCCGTCCATTGCTATTTCAACACCATGTCTCTCGTTACGTGTATCCATATATAGCTCTTCAACATATGTCTCCCATAGCACCTTTTTTTCATCTATGGTCACTGCTAAATTACCATTGTTATGCATTAGCTGTGTAAGGGGTCTTCCTCTACCCTGTTTTGGAGAGGATTGGAGAGGCCTATATCCAGAAGTGGACTGAGAAAGGCTGAGGAAGAAGGAAGAAGTAATTGATTAGTTCTGAAATGAAAAAATGAGATTTTTTGCACATCGTTTGATGCACCTTCACTGGTCAGTGCTTGTTTGGCTTATTTACCATTTGATTCAAAGATGACTTAAAATCTGAGTTTAAAAAAATGTAAAAAGACGATAATGTGGGAGTTGTTTAAAATATTTTTTAAATCAATTTCCAGTTTTCATAAGACACATTGGTCCAGTACTACACATACAAGCAGTGCTCATGTGAAATTACTCTGATGGACATAATACAAACAAGTACTGAGGGAGAGATTTGTTGATGCACCTTCATATGCCATTGATATTAATCTTTGATCATGAGCGACAGCTATGTATAATCAATATGTAATCTAAGCTCAGCAACTCTTGCTGCCCTTCCCTGATACAGGGGCCCTAACATTGGCAAAGTAAATTATATTTTCACAGTATCAGACTCTTTTTACTAACCTTTTTTATTTTATTAGTTTTGTCAACAAAGTATGAGTAGATAATATATCCCTGCCCTTAAGGATCACAGAACTATGCAGAACAGAAGGGCTAGAACGGAGACTGCGTTACGATGGGGGGTTTAGAGATTCCGGGATTTCATTCGTGAAGACGGAATTTCAGACGTAATTTACGCGTCTTATCGAGGGGCTGCCTCACTGCCTCACTTCCTCACTGCCTCACTTTCCCACTCCCCACTTCCACAGATCTACGCCATATAGCTACGACACTGATGTCTACTGACACTGGCATTGTCAACTGTTCCATACTCACTAACACGGACATTCAGAAGTAAAAAAAAACGTGATTTTCAAGTATTTTTTCCAATTTAAAGCTTTTTCACACAAAGTGTTTTTATTGAATAAGATTTTTAGGGTAACATAATAAGATGATGCTCGAGAGATGTTTTCCAGAATCTGTTGCCGTCGTCTATGGGAGCTGGAGTTTTCGGACGTTTCGTCCATGCCTACGATGGGCTTTTTCAGCGTGAAGTATGATGAAGTATGATCTTGATGAAAACTGTGAACTCACTGTTTTTATTGACTTACAGGTTGGTAGGAGTAGGCATAGGTGTTGTTTTTTTTTTTTAATATAACTTAGTGTTGTTTATTATTTGTATTGCTTGACTTAAAGGTCGGTATGAGGTTGAGCACACATACTATGAACATCATCCCGAACATTTTTGAATTCGGAATTTATCAGATATTTTCACACTTTTAACAACACTAGTAACAAATACCGGTACCATAGTGATTTCATGGGCTTCCATGGTGATATGTACATAGATTGAAGACGGAGTAGAGACACGTTGCTTACATATAAAATAACAAAAGCATTTCATATGTCGTGAGCGAGACAGCACTATTAACGATGTATGGTGTCAAAGACGTTGCATAATGTCGATTGGTACTAAATCACATTCAAAGTCCCTCCATTGAATATACCTTCATGGTAAAAAATCAAATACTCGTCATTGTTTATGCTTCGCGTGTTGATTCACGCAAAGCTGCTAGGAACACGTTCCGCGTCAGTGTTATACTCCTTAATCCTGGACGTTTTTTTTTCTTTGTGCGTTATCTGCACGGAATTACGCTTTTTAATACTTTTCACGAATTCGACACTTAGCCGAGCTTATCAGCGCGGCAAGTTGGGCGGGCTTTCACAGTCAACGAGTCTCGGCGTAATATCACAGCGCTCCCACGTCAAGTCAAATGTGGGACAGAATTTGGATATTTCTAGAATATACGAAAAAAGGGCATTCATGCATGTATATCTATTTGTAAATAGATTATATACGTAACTAAGCCACAAATATAGTGTAACTTCTTGCCTGTGTTATCCGCGAAGGGTTCGCATGTGGCGATTCGGGACTTATTTATTTTTACGGGTAAGAAGGCCGGACATACATCAACCACTTCCAGTTGAAGGGGGGGTTATATGAATAATGTTATTTAAGTTGCAAAGATAAATTGACATGTCGCTCCCCCAGTTCTTGTTTGCCGTATAGGCCAATTCTGTCAAATATGACTTTTTAACGCAGTTGTCTTAATAATCAAATTTTACGCAATCTGAGCTAAGAAAAAACGTAAAAATCGATAATGTGAGAGTTGTTTTAAATACTTTTTAAATAAATTTCCTCAAGTGAATTGTAACAAAGTTAAAAAAGTATTTTAATTAATTAAAATGTGCTTTCACAAAGTTACTGCCCAAAATCTAAATAATATAATAAATTTCCTGTTTTCATAAGACACATTGGTCCAGTACCTACACATGCAAACATTGCTCATGTAAAATTAGCTTAATGGTCTATACGGCAAACAAGAACTAAGGCAGCGATATATTTAATTGAATTATAAAAAGGCTTATATTTAATGGGCGCCCACTGGCAGTTCACGCTTATACATGCTGCATGTGTACTTACAAAATAAACTAAACCTCACATTAACTTTAGCTTTATCTCTCACTTAAAACGGGGTGGCATTGGCAAAAGTATGTCAAGTTTTTAAGTTTTTTATTCTGAGTTTTTTATTCTAAGGGGTCAATGTACAAGGGATTAACAGAAAAATAAAAAATATATTAAATTAAATTAAGAGCCCTAGCTGACAACATTGCAAATAAATTGATGCAGACACAAATAAATAAATAATTGAATATTACGACACAAAAAAAGAAATCAACAAATATTTTGATTTCGGACTGTGTAAGAAAATGAAATAATTTACATATTGTGTCAAAATATTTTTTTTTGCTGTTTTTAAAGCCTTTTTTTTAATCCAAATTCAGAATGTAGCGGTAGCCTTGCACGTAGGTACACGAAAACAGGGTTGTATCTTTTGAAAGGGGAAAATCAAAAGTTTAAAGTACAACAGCTCTTATACATTTAACTTTAAAGTTTATCGCATCAGCCCTGAGAAATTCCCCTTATTATTATTAAAAATAAAGAAAAAAAACAGAAAAAAATCCCGCAAAGAAAAAAAAAACGACTTGGGGATGAAAATATTGTGCGGCGAAAAAACCCTTATCGTGCCTTAAACTGAAAAGGCTTCATTCTCATCTTGAAAGTTTTTTTTTTCTGTGAAAAGAAACGGGATGCCTATCTGCTTTTTACGTATTATAATATTGTGATGCGAAGCCTTAGAATTGTATTATTTTAGAGTACACAGAAGAATTAATTTATATATTTTCGTAAATATAATAAACAATGAACTTTATTTTTTATTTTGTACAGAATGAAAACATTTGGAAATGTTATATTTGTAGATACTTGAGTTTCCTAAAAGGAAGTTTAAATTGTATTTAATAAAATTTACGTAAAATCAGTTTATAAATATGATTTTTTATTGTATTCAAACAAATGTATCAAAACGTTCATTGCTTGTACATATGGCAATGTATGAAATTTTTTCTTACCTTGATATACCACTATGAAAATTTTGAATCATTTTGGGTATGACTTAAATATTTTCTGACTTGAATGAATATGGCAACATAATAATTTTGTATGTTGCTATGTCATTGTATATGTGATCATACTGCGCATACAATTTATAATTTTATAAATAATTTAAATATGCAAAAAAATAAATGAAAGAAATAAAAGAGGAAATGCGTGATATTGTGAAGTTTATTGTAAATTGGTCTTGAAGTAATGAAAATATTTAATCTGTGGTTACATAGACTTAGTAACGTTATCTCTGCGACATCGTTAGAAGTTAATATCAAGTTAGTAGTGTGTTCCCTTTAAAGTAACATGTACCCGCTTCAGTAGCTGACATCGGCGTATGAATAAAAGTAATCAAGACAAACCCTCCATTAATACTGCCGACCAAATTTTGTCCACACATACTAACACAGTTAATTGTTGTTTTCCCAACACAAGTACATATGATCAAAAAATTAAAAATAAGGAAAGTAATAAAAAAAGACATACATCACGTCCCCGGATGCTTAGATTTTTTTTTCCTTTACATTTTTGTTTTTTACATCGCCTGCCCTACAATTATCCGTTAGGACTGTACAGATATAATTATGCACCCCAACAAGAAATATATTATTTATTCACCCCTAAGTAATTAATAGCCGGCTTCCTGCTAAAGCTTTTCCGGGCATTAAAAAATTACGATATTTCCCCCTCCCCACCGAATCAAGAAATTAAAAATGTTACACGGATTGTAAGGTTGAGAAAATACAGTAAGCTGGATTATGAAATCAGAAATGCGTAAATTTGATATTTATTGTTATGATTGTAGGGTTCTAATAGTCTCCAAATTAAACACTGGCCTTCTTTTAGGATATTTATATTACAGTTAGATTTATTTTACCATTTATTTATTTCACAGATGGTTTGTGTTCACTAATGCTGTTGTCGTCTGCACAGGTATAAAGTCGCAAAAGAACTCTGCTCCTGCAAGCTGGTCGCGGCTTATATACCCTAGTGATAGAAGCTTCTAAAGGTGAATTTTGCCAGAAGCTTCTCGAAACACATTCTTATGACAATCTAGTGAGTTTTCTATGTACTCAACAATCATTAATCCTACCCACAAATATTAAACAGAATTTCTATCAGCTATAACTAATACCTATGTATACCTATCTAAATACTTATATTGCATATACTATTTAAATAACATGATTATCATTTTCAATGACTGGTCTGTAGTCTAGTGGTTACCGCCGTCTGTAGCATAGACTAGTATCAGAGCCATTGAGCTGAATATTTAAAAAAAACACTCTGTGTCTTTTCTTAGTCCACTTCTGGACGTAGGCCTCCTCCAATCTTCTCCATTCCTGTCTATCAGCTGCTGAAGTTCTCTTGATGTCGTCCAGCCACCTTAGTTGGGGTCTCCCTGCTTCCCGCTTGGACATCCTGGGCCGCTACTGGACGATCCTTTTCAGGCACCTGTCATGGTCCTGCCTTGCGACGTGACCAGCCCAGCGCTACTTTAAGCAGGCCACTCGCTGTATGACAACAGTGACATCAGTGCGCCTACTGATTTCCTGGTTTGGAACCCTGTCTTTGAGGCTGATTCCCAGCATTCCTCCTTTCAATGGCTATTTGGCACGTCCTCAGTCTGTTGGCACTACACTGTGTGAGCCCTTGTGCTTCCAAGTCATGGGTAGGTACTGGAAGCACGCATGACTCAAAATCCCTGCGATTCAGGTTAACAGGCATTTTCGTGTCATTGAACAACTCTGTAATCGAACCAAATGTGGATAGAATCTGAAAATATATTAAGTGACATTAATTAAAAGTTTTTATTAAATTGAAACCAGTAAAATCATAACACTATCTCTCCGTAGTTCAGTGGTAACACTTCGGACTCTGAATGGAAGATTGTGGGTTCGAATCCCGGCGGAGCACAATAAATATACCATTTATAATTTATATTTCCAAATTTGCTCTTCGCTGGGTTGAATTATTCATTAACCTTTACCAATGACCGGTCACCAAAGGTCCATCCGGCCTTACAGCAACTGAATCTTGCTCGAGAATTGGCGCTTTGTAGCGACGACGACCAAGCTCGAAAAAATGTCGATAGCTCGATTGGTAGAATGCTTGCATTCCACGTTGAAAGCAAAGGTTCGATCTCAAGGTATACTCAGCCTTCACAAAT
This sequence comes from Agapetus fuscipes, assembly GCA_951799405.1. Classification (NCBI taxonomy): domain Eukaryota; kingdom Metazoa; phylum Arthropoda; class Insecta; order Trichoptera; family Glossosomatidae; genus Agapetus; species Agapetus fuscipes. The sequence goes on from OX637333.1 coordinate 24,475,934, forward strand.
TAAAAATGAGAACCAGCTCTCCCGGGAGCTGGGAAAACACCCCCACTTCAACTGAAAGTGGTTGGTGTGAGGCCGGCCCCCTTACCCGTGAAAAAAAATAGGTCCGAATCGCCACATGCGACCCCTTCGGAGATAACGCAGGCAAGAAGTTACACCATATGTGTAGCTTAGTTGCGTTTTCCTGCAACTTGGATTATAGATTATGGAGGTTCAGACTCATACCACCTTTTCAGTCGAGGAACATTTACTACACAACATATACTATTTTATACTAAGCACATATCCTTGTGATATGTGCTTATTGCACGCTAACAATATTATGTTAAGTTACGTACACACTGTGAAGTTAGCTTGCAGGAGGTCCGTTCGCAAAGGAGACCATTGCACGTCGTCTGAAATATGATAGAGCATGTGATTATCTAAGGCCAGCTCACACATAAATATGTCACGAGGCAAAGCTTAGTTTACGGAGCAGACACTGCAGCAGGGGAAGGGGAAGACTGGGGAAAGTGTGTGTTGATGAAACTTGTAATGGGGCTTCCACACGCTTGCCAACCCATCACAAGTCAAGCGCACAGTGTGTCGTCTAGAACATGCTAGCTGGACAAAATTTTGTCTAATGGACTAATTTTGTCCAGCTAGCATGCTCTAGACGACACACTGTGCGCTTGACTTGTGATGGGTTGGCAAGCGTGTGGAAGCCCCATAATATCGTGAGACTAAGTTTACAAGGGAAGGTTTCCATGTTAGAACGACACAGCGACAAAACAACACATGACATAACGACACATGAGAGTACATCAAATGACAAAACTTTTTGCAATGGTTTTCATGTGATGTTTTGTCCATGCGTTGATTTGTCTAGTGATGTACTTTATGTGTTGTTTTGTCATAATCATGCTTTGTCTAGTGATGTTCTTTATGTGTTGTTTCGCCATAATCATGTTTTGTCATTGTGCTGTTCTGTAATGTGTTTTTCTGTCATGTGTCGTTCTGTCATGTGTTGTCCTGTCATGTGTCGTTATTTCATGTGTGTTATTTTGTCACTCTGTCGTTCTACCATGGAACCATTCCCCTGCAAGCTGAAGTAAGCATACATCATGTGTAAGTGTGAACTTATCCGTATTTCCTTAGGGACATACATTAAATGTGAATATTAAATGTTCATACATCTTTGCAACTCAGATTAAACATTACAGGTGATATTTTTGTTTATTGTCTTGGCATAGCATCAGTGCTTGTGGGCATGCGTTTGATATGAATCTTTAATGTAAAATATCTTTACATCTAAGATTATAGATACCATAATAATATACTCATAGAACCAAACTGTTTACTTTGTTTCAAACTGAATATCTAGGTACTTGGTGCATTATTCAAATCAGCCATTCTAATAAAAAAATATCCTGAAACAATTAGTTCATTAATTATGTGCTATCGCAAAAAAAAACCTGAGCACTTAGTGATAATTACCGAGTGATAGAATCTAGAAGGATTGCGTGGTAATCGGCAGTATTTGAGATATTGCACGTTTCAAGTGTAGCTCTGTTATTATAAGGCTTTGCCCGGTTGATGCATATCTCAGAAAATATGGTCATTGGAGACCGTAATGCGAACGTAAGTCACATAAAAGGGTGCACTTAAAAACACACACAGGAGATTACGTTAATTGTTATGAAAGTCTTTAAACATTTGGGTTAAGTATTGAAAATTGACCAATCTATTTGAGAAAACAATAGACCCGAACGCTTAACACATGTTAGAGGGCTCTTGAGGTGTGAGACATACAAAAACAGCGCTCACCAAATAAATCATCCTAATATTATTATTATATGTACGAGTACATAGAAGTAGAAAACAGCTTTAGAGAATACGTCACCTAAGTGCTCGTTTGTCTTATCTCCAAGAAAAGTAATATCACATGATCTAATCTAATCTAATCTAATCTAAGCTGCAAAGATATATATCATTTAAGTTTTATATTAAATGCATTCCCACAAGCAGATATGTATAATTTCGCGCTAACACATGCCGCATGTGGACCTACAATATAAAAACCCAATCTCAAATGAACATAAGCCTTGCAACTCTTGCCGTCCTTCCCTGAAACAGAGGTGACATTGGCAAAGTGAACCAATTTTTACATTATGGGTGGTCAGCCGCATAACAACCTATAAGTCAAGGAACATACATGACAAATTACATTTTTTAAAAACAATAAATCACAATATATACATGGACATAAAAACTAACTAACATGTAACTAACACAAAAAAAAACTAACATGATCAATGTTTGTATGTGTACTGAACCAATGCATCTTATGAATGCTAGAAACTGATTTGAAAATATTAAAAACAACTCTCACATTATCGTGTTTTATGTTTTTTTCTTGGCTCAGTTTGTGCAGAATGTCAAGATAATTTCACTTTAAGGTCATCTTTGAAACATATACTCGTATTTTACATAAGCCAAACCAGCACCAGGAGGACGAATAGGCGGTTTAAGCGATAGTGAAAGCCAACGAACGCCAAGGCTATAAATAAGGTTAAAATCTATTGAAAAATAAGATTTTTCAACAAACAAACCATTGAAAAGACATTTAACATTTTATTTTTTGACCTTTTGATGGTCTACTTAATTTGTTATTATTATTATTTGTCTTTTTGTGTTTTAATTTTACTTTTTGACCTTGATATTCGTTTTACATTTTAGTCCTGGATTTAATAATTTTATTTGTCTTTTTAACATTTTATTCTTTGATCTTTTGAAGTTTCAATTAATTTATTATTATTTTTTTTTTTTTTTGTGTTTTCTTTCTTTTTTAAATTTTACTTTTTTACTTTTAGATTTAATTTACATTCAGTTTATTTTTACTGTATGGGTACCTATTCATTTTAATTTTATAAAATTTATATAATTTTGATCCACAATTATGGTCCACATGCGGCATGTGTAAGCGCGAAATTATGCATGTCTGTTTGTGGGAATGCATTTAATATGAATCTCAAATGATACATATCTTTGCAGCTTAGATTTAGATTTAGATTTTTAGATTGATCTATGGTTTTTGTTCTTAATAATTATAATTTGATATGTATACATCACTTTTTATTTTGAAGGTTAAAATCTATTGAAAAAGAAGATTTTTCAACAAACGAACCATTGAAAAGAGAAAGAAAAAACACTTTTAATATCAGTAACAGCTGTATTTTCATAATTTGTACAACTGTTTGCAGATAAATTTCTGTTTACGTTGTCTGCAAGTACTTGATAATAATTATCAGAGCTTTCTTAATGAATATTTCTCACGACGATGTTAACAACCCTTTCAGCGCACATTTCAGTTTCAGCGCAGCCTTCATAATCAGAGTACCACCCCAAGTTCTGAAACATTACGTTAAAAACCAACTACAGGACAAACCCAAAATGTATTTCAATTAAAAAAGCATTGCTAGTGAGCGTTTAAGGTTAAATAAACTTCTGGTAAAACGTCAACGGAAAGTTGTGTGTTTGGCGTAGAGAGGGTAAAGGCTTTTCATTTGTTAGTTGGAATTAGCGACTACATAAAGTCGAATGTCACCGTTCGCATCCGGCTAGCGGCGCATAACGATCCGTTAGTCGCAATAACGGCTGATAACGCCCGTTATGAGGTTGTACATACTTTATTGCGCGGCAGTATTTATCAGCAATATTATCGGGCCCCGCTGAAACACTCACAGCTCACGTTATCTCCACAGACAGTGAATAAACTACGCTACTGTGTTTGTACTCTACTGACCTAGAAAGCAGGGTGGACAATTTACAGCTTTTTCTTCTTCGTTTTCTTCCGTCCTGAAAACCATAACACCCCTGATGGAATCCCTTTTCTTCTTCTTTCAGTGATATTTCTTTTCTTAATCCGCAAACATCATCACAACTTTTAAAGCTCATACGCAGACTTTTGAAGATGACAGAACGCTCCCCCAGTTCTTGTTAATCGTATAGACCAATTCTGTCAGACGTGACTTTTTAATGCAGTTGTCTTAAAAATAAAATTCTACACAATCTGAGCTAAGAAAAAAAGTAAAATTCGATAATGTGAGAGTTGTTTTAAATATATTTAAAATCAATTTTCCTGTTTTGATAAGACACATTGGTCCAGTACACATGCAAACATTGCTAATGGAAAATTAGCTGAATGGTCTATCCGGTAAACAAGAACTAAGGCAGCGAGAAGTTTTCTCGGTGACTGATTTTCTTATTCAATGTCCTTTGGATACCCCTTGGATAAGTTAACCCGTTTTCGGAGACCATTTCTCGCCTCCGAAACAACATCATGGTTATTTGTAATGCAAAAATAAAATTGCGGTAAGGTTTTTACTCAGCCTTCACAACAAAATGAGGACAGGACTCTTGGGGTGCTGGGAAGCTCCCACTTCAACTGAATTTATTGGCGTAAGGCAGGCCTCCTCACCTCTAAAAATAAATAGGTTCCAGTCACTACACGCGGGAAAACGCGGTAAATAGCTACACTTTATGTGTAGCATAGTTGCAGTTGCTTTGAATGCACTTGGCTAAAGCAATTAATACGATGCATTCATATCTGATTATATGATACTGCATTTTCATATAGTTGCATGAAACATACAATGTCGCTTGGGGAATAGTGTCGCATGACTGGAAAGCCGAAAACGCCAGAGCACATCAGTGTTCAATGGAAAACTATTCGACAGGGCAGTCAAAGATTTTCCATTATATAAAGCCTCGCTTGAATATTTCAGCATTTTCCCGAATACGTAAAAAGCGTGAATTTTTAAATGAAATTCGTCGGATGAAATTTTACACTCGGATTAAACCAAGCCTGAAATACAAACGTTCCTTTCAATTGCAATTATTTATTTTCAAATACGAAGGCAGACTTCAATAGTTTTACAGAGAGTATATAAAACACTTTGTTTTATTCTTAGACATTTTAGTTGTCGGTTGAGCCCACGCTTTGACAAACTAATGATGCATTTGTATGAAGACCTGTCAATCCAAGATGGCTGCAAGTGAACTGCTGATTTATCTTCATACAAATATTACAAAATTCGGTAGGTTAGAATGACCGTGCTGATGAAACTTCCAGCGCAGGCATCATTAGTTTGTCAAAGCGTGGGCTCAACCGACGATTAAAATGTCTAAAAATAGCCCCGTTTGAGCTTCAATTTTCACTCATGCATAATGCTTACATGTGCTGCAAGTTTTCTAAGACATCGTAGCCTAGGCAAAAAATGAACGTTACTAAGCTACACGTATAGTATAACTTCTTGCCGCGTTATCCCCGAAGGGTTTCGCACTGGTGGCGAGAGGACTCTGTTTAATTTTACAAGTAACTTGCGCCAACAACCTCAGTTGAAGTGAGAAGTATACAGCTCCCGAGAAGTCTGGTATTCATATCATGTAAAGGCTAAGTGAACCTTGCCGGTATTTTATTTTGGGTTTGAAATAAACACCGAAACGGGAAATCATTTTCGAGGAATCCAAGATCTGCATCAAATGCAAGCACTCTACCAACTGAGCTATCGACCGAACGTTTAGTCCTAAATTCTCATTATTATTTTAATTTGAAATTTTCGTCAATTTGAAAAAATGTGTACATCTTAATATTATCGTTATTGTGTTTTTTTTTTAATCAGAACCAAAAGTACGTAATCATTCAAAATTACAACGGAAGTGATTATTAAAAAATAAAAAAGCTGAAAATGAGAGAAATAAAACAATATGAAATGTAGGTTTGTTCAAAGAACTAAGGTAGACTCTTTAATCTGGTATTGTTGGGGAGAAAAGTTGCCGACCTCGTTGTAAGTAGGTACTCGTAATTATTCCAGAACAAGTTTTTATCTGTACTACTTAGGGGAATGATGCAAACTTTTGTATTAATTAAAATTGTAATTGTGTTTATTCAAATTTGTAGACCTCTCCTCATGCTATCATTATATTCGGTGAGAAGTAAAAGAGGACCCTTCGTGTTTGAAATTTAACTTTTGAATTAGAGATAAAGAATAAAGTGTATATAGTATATTGTATGCGTGGGCACACTTCTGACATGGAGGTTCTTATTTTGTCGTGCAATTAATTTTACTTCACAGGAAGGCCTTACACCCTTTGAGAAAATATATAGCTTTGCATTGCAGTTCCTTGACTTATAGGTTGGTACGCGGCTGACCACTTATGCTGTAAAAATGGTTGACTTTGCCAATGTCACCCGTGTTTCAGGGAAGGACGACAAGAGTTGCAGGGTGTATGTCCATTTGAGATTTGGTTTAATGTTGTAGGCTCACATGAGGCATGTGCAAGCGTGAACTTGTACATGTCTGGTTGTGAGAATGCATGTAATGTGAATCTCCAATGTAACATATCTTTGCAACTTAGATTAGATTCCATGCCGACCCTTGGCCCGAGGGTGTCAGAAATGATTTCCCGTTTCAGTGTTTATTTCAAAACCAAAAAAAAATGCCAGCAAGGCTTACTCAGCTTTCACAAATAATGAGTAAGTACATAATGAGAAGTAGAGAAAGAGGAAATCCCCACTTAAACTGAAGTGGTTGACGTAAGCCTGGCCCCCTTACCTGTACAATAAATAGGTTCCACTGGCCACATGCGAAACCCTTAAGGTATAACGCGTCAAAAAGCTTCGCTATATGTGTAGCTTAGAGAAGGATTTGAGCATGCATACAATATAGGGTAGAGTGCTCTAAGAGTGCGCGGGAGATAAGAGTGCGCACTATTATTTTTACGCGCCCTAGATGTCATTTGTGGCTAACTTCAGTTCCTAGGTGACATTTGTGATGAAAGGACACGTTGCTGTGCCGCGCATCTTAAATAAATCTAAAAAACGGATTTCACGTGAGTTTTAACAATAATCTGTGATTTACTAAATTATTTTTACGTCTTGAAATCTTTACGATGTCTTCGTTTATGGTGATATCGGATTTTTTTTCGAAATTAATACTATGAAATCAATTTACCAAGCGTCCACAAGAACCGTATTTCACTTATCCTAACAAAGATGCCACAACTTTCATTTAACGTGGGCAATACTGGTGGATTGTAAGAGTGCGCAACTGTATAATTTGTAAGAGTGCGCGCGCACTCTTACAAATTTTTGCGCAAACCGATACCCCATTATGATTTTCTGGAAAAAGGTCAGATTTTTCTCGATCTTTTTAATTACAACTAAATTAAATAAATATGTATTATTTTAGAATGTCTTCACGAGAACGAAAATCAACATGTCAACTTTGTCCGCAAGCAGTCTTAGATGAGGCTAAAAAGAGGATCAGTGAGGGCGAAAACCAGAGAAAAGTCGCGCTTTTTGGCCAGTAGCATCACCAAAAGAGGAGATCCTGCAATAGCAAATTCCTCAGAATCGACATCAACCACTGTAAACACAGAAACAACTAATCCAACTTCTAGTAAATTTGTACTAACCTTCATAGACCGTTCACCACTACCAAAATCAGTCACACATCGATCAAATCGGGTAGGTAAGAAATCAGAAATACTTACAAACTAACCTTTTAAGCAACAACTGCTCGAAGAAGCCAACCGTAAAAGAAAAGTAGAGGGGAACCCTAAAGAAACTAAAAAAAGGCGAAGGTAAATCCAAAGAAACCCAAATCAACACCTGAGAAAAAGATGTAGATCTGCCCAAGATGCAAGAAAGTCTACAAGGAACCGAAATCTGAGGATTCGATAGAGTGCATAATGTGTACTCAATGGTGACATGAAAAATGCACCGTTTATTCTGGAATTGGTCGGTACAAATGTGATCTCTGTGCCCAGGTGTCCTGTGCGCACTCTTAGGTTTCCAAGTGCGCACTCTTAAGTACCGTATATGTAAGAGTGCGCAAAAGACTATGTGCCAATATTCATTCATTTTAATCATTAAGTGTTTGAATTTCATTGATTTTTTTATACAGTTATGCTAATGAAATACGGTTTAATATGAATAAAGAAGTTTCATTTTCATAACAACATTTGTTTTATTGTTATCATTAATTATACCTTAAGTGCGCACTCTTAGAGCACTCTACCCTACATTTGAATGATTGACTAAAAAATAATTTCTGCCATAATAGTAAAACTGAAAGAAAAACATATGAAGCTTATAAACTCTTACAGGGTTAGTCACAATACATTTGATCTATAGCTGAGCCGTGGATCATTGTTTTTTAATGGAAAATTCACGTAAGGTTGTGGTTGAGCCATGGATTTGCTGTGTGTGAATAATACGGTTAGACTTTAATAGAACAATCAAGAGAGAAACTATGTATGTTTATGCATCTCACAACACTCATCACCGTTATACAATATTAATACAAACTGTCATTTACCGCGAATGGTATAAGTAAGGTCCATTTTAAACAATTAACTCCATCACGCAGTGCTTTAACAAATTTTTAATATGAGAAAATATTTTTAGCATGAGAAGGGCTTGATGGAAATTTAGAGATGGTTGAGAATTTACGTAATATTTGATGAATAAAAAGGAAAACCACTTTGTTTTCGATTACTATGAGTATTTTATTTAATTTAATACCACAACCGGTCTCGCAAACATCCGTTCGCATCATCAGGTGGATAAATTAATACTAAATGGTGTAGAAAAAGGAATCAATCTTAGACGGTGTCATTGTGTGAGGGTATGAGAATGCCTCTTCAATCAATAAAATAGAAATATTTGATACTCGAAATATACTTCATAAATCGTACAAAAATATGCAGATTCTTTAAATAAAAATAGTAACATTAACAACATAAAACAAACTAAAAGTTAACTGTCAATTGAACGTCCTTGAATTTATAAACACCTTAAAACATTATGCAGAAACTTTCAAAAGATTTACAAGTCGTAAGTTTTATCGTGCAGATTCTGCGGTATGGAAAAGCCATTTGAAAGTTTCCCAAGAATTCCACCGCCGCAGTCAGCTGGGAGATAAGATATTTTAATCTTGCATCACGCGAGCTTCTTTCAAGATAAACCGTTGTTGAATATTCAAATTCCTTCATGAAAGTACACAGGTTTGAAACAATACCGTTCTTTCATTCTTTCTCATTGCAGTGGCGACGCTTTCTCACGAAGATTTTCTTTTGTTGCTTTTTTTTTCGTTTTTCCGACTTGAAGAAAACAATGTAATACAATACGTGTTGTTTTGAAATAAATAAAAAAAACATTAAATTAAAAAAAATGTACATATAACCATGTAATCAAACTATTTTTCCGTTTATGTTACAAGAAGATACGTTAATTTGTATGATTTTAAATAGATATTTGTAACCATTTTGACTACTTTGCACGCAACTAAGCTACACATACAGTGTAACTTCTTGCCTGCGTTATCCCCGAAGGGGTCGCTTGTAGTGATTTTAGACCTATTTATTTTTACGGGTAAAGCCTCACACCAACCACTTCAGTTGAAGCGGCTGGTTCTAATTTCTTGTGAAGGCTTAGTAAATCTTCCCGGTATTTATTTTGGGTTTGAAGTAAACAACGAAACGGGAAATCAGAAACGGAAAATTTCTGACACCCTGGGGGGGATCGAACCCTTGCTCTCGATATGGAATGCAAGCATTTTACTAACTGAGCTACCGACCGAAATTTTTACGAGTTTGGTCGTCGCTACAAAGCGCAAATTCTCAAGCAAGATCCAGTTGCTAAAATGCTGGATGGACCTGTCTTTGGTGGTGCAATTTTCAACCCAGCCAAGTGCATACATGAAAATTTGAATGGAGTATTTTTTGTGCACCGCCGGGATTCGAATCCACTACTTTCCATTTACGAGCTCCACGTGTTACCACTGGACTACGAACCGGTCCTGAGTAGGTACTTCAATTTCATCAAAAAAGCCAGCACGTATTTCGCAAGTTTTACGGATTTAAGACCAGCACCACTTGTCGTGTGTGTATAATATATTTGCCATGATATATCGCGCCGCCAATACACGTACACTTTCATCTGACATAAAGTCCTGGTACATGAGTGTCGCGCAGCACTGTACAGTGTACATATCTCATGCGCTGATGAAGTGCGCACACGTGATCTGGCAGACGGGGATTTTTACGAATGTCGTGTACATGAGCATGAACATGTATAAACCCCTCTCTCTCTATATAAACTTATTTGGTAGGTATACTCCGTGAAATATTGTACTAGATTTTTCGTAGGTAACTTGTTCGGTCAATCGTTCAGTTGGTATTGTGAGTGCTTGATTCTATGCCGAGAGCTCGGGTTCGAGCCCCAATGAGGGTCTCAGAAATGATTTTCCGTTTCGGTGTTTATTTTAAAACCCAAAATAAAATACCGGTGAGGTTTACTCAGCCTTCACAAGAAATGAGTAGCAGACCCCTCAATCTGGGAAACCCCCACTTACCAGTAAAAATATATGGGTTCCACTCGCCACATGCGAAACCCTTCAGGGATATTCCTGCAAAAAGTTACACAACATGTGAAGCTTAGTTGCGTTTACTTGCGTAGCGGCAGATACACTTCTACAATTTCAGTTGTGTGCTTAGATCTGTTTAGAAAAAACGATCCTTCTTTGTATAAGCTAGTAATCGAAGACAAAGCAATAGAGCCGGTATATAGAAAGCTATAATAATCTTTAATCTGAGTTGCAAAGATATATTAACATTTAAAATTCATTCATTAAATGGATGCCTACAACAGACAAGCGTAACATCGCGTTAAGAATATAGCATGTGTACTAACAAATAAAAATCTGACCCTCAAATTAACATAAGCCCTGCAACTTTTGCCTACCTTCCCTGAAACAGGAGTAACATAGGCAAAGTGAACCATTTTTGTACAGTATTAGTGGTCAACCTCATACCAACCTATAATTCATTGATTTATATATTGGTGAACTGATAATACAATAACATTTCCTAATATACATATTTGCCTTAGAGTACGTGTATTTACTCATTCCAATGTTGCAAAAAGTGAACCGGAAACTATGTCACATTAATTGTAATTTATTGTGTAATGGGGTGTTAAATATAAACGACTGAAATATTTCAAATGAATTGTGTTGCTTCACGTGGTAGCTCATTAAAATGGCGTCGCTGGTTTGATCACGGATCACGTTGTCAACGCGTCGTTTTGCAATAATGCAGAACGGCCGTGGAGGGAAGCTGAGTCTGATCATTACATACAATCATCATAATATACATGATGACGTAGATTTGTAAATATAGTATGTAGAGAGAAGAGAAGGCGATTGAATCAAACGCTTCTTTTTCAATATGAAATGAATTAAATATGGCCAGAACAGAAATGAGAAAACTGAGAAAAATGGAAAAACTTTGAAAGATAAAGTAAAGGATGAATTATTGACACAACAATCACTTTATTCGGGCTATGTAGCCGTGGTCTAGTTGATTCTTTCCGGACAGTTTCGCTTATTGCTCCGATGGGCATTATCAGCGGTGAAATTAAGAGTATCAATGTACAATTAAGAATGAATTAGTTTCAATTATGTAGATTGGAACCAGTTCGTAGTCCAGTGGTTCTACTTTGGACTTGTTAATGGAAGGTTGTGGAATCGAATCCCTGCGGAGCACAAAAAACAAATCATTTAAGTTTTCAAATTTTGCTCTTCACTGGGTTAAAAAAATCATAAGCCTTTACCAAAGACCAGCCATCACAAGGTCCATCCAGCCTTACAGCAACTGGGTCTTGCTTCAGAATTTGCGCTTTATAGCGAAGACCAAACTCAGTTGGTAGAATGCTTGCATTCCATGCCGAGAGCAAGGGTTCGATCCCAAGGTGTACTAAGCCTTCACAAGAAATGAGAACCAGCCCTCCGGGAGTTGGGAAACCCCCATTTCAATTGTAAGTGGTTGGTGTGAGGCCGGCCTCCTTACCCGTAAAAATAAAAAGGTCCCAAATTGTCACATGCGATCCCTTCGGGGATAACGGAGGCAAGAAGCTACACTATGTGTGTAGCTAATTTGCTTAGTTGGAAGAAAATTCGAGAACAAAGGTACTGAAGAGGATATTGAGATGGTTTGGAGATGGAGAAAGAAGGGTGATGAACTTTTGACAAAGGATATTATCTACAGGAAAAATGAAAGAAGTAACAAGGAAAAGGGAAGATCGACAAAGGATCGGCTTAGTCACACTAAATTGTGAAGGCTTGGGATATATATATTTTTTTAATTTTGCACAACAGGTCACCCTTATTACAGTGCACCCTCACAGCTATCAACACGCTGGGAGGAACTCTATTGCAAGATTTTTAAATGTTAATAAATTACACTCAAAAATGTCTATACTAGACTGATTTAAGAGCTTTATACTACGAGTCACAGGGTGTTGCGCTACGACATCAGTACGGCTTTTCGGTACATGAAATAGATCATGTCCTCGCCCTCGGGTGTAGTCGTCAGGCACATACAACCTGTAGCCCTCCAACAGGGTGGGACTGTCAATTAAGCCGTTGATGACCTTATGAGTGATCACCATAAGGGACCTGTTGCGCCTCGTTTCCAGGCTTCTAAATCCAGTCTCCCGAAGTAGCTCCTCATGATGCATGAATTGTGGATAACTTCCACACCGCCTCATGAGAAGATACCTGAGAAACTTTTTTTGGATATGTAGTGTTAATGAAAAAGAAGGAAGTGTATAAAAAGTAAATGAACTGAAAGAAATATGTCAGGATAAGGATTAAACAAATAGACCTCGACAGACTATCTGACTACTTTCAGTGGAACTGCGACAGAGTTATGGCTACATTATACGAGTATTGTATATATTTTTGGTTAATCAAAAAACTTCGGACGTAATAACGTGATCCGGTCACCTAAAAAAAAGTCCTCCAACGCATGAAAACATAGAACTTCTGGCACCAATTATAAAGAGAAAGCTTATTAATCCGCAAACCGATATGAGGAACGAAAATACGCAAACCCAACGTAATTAAGCTACAAATACAGTGTAACTTCTTGCCTGCGTTATTCGCGAAGGGGTCGCATGTGGCGATTCCGGACCTATTTATTTTTATGGATAAAGGGGCGAGCCTCACATCAAGCACTTTCATTTAAAGTGGGGTTTTTTTAGCTCCCGGAGAGGGGCTCGTTCTCATTTTTTGTGAAGGCTGAGTACACCTTGCCGGTATTTGTTTTGGTTTTGAGAAGTACACCGAAACGGGAAATCATTTCTGACACCATAGATGGGGATCAAACCTTGCTCTCGGCATGGAATGCAAGTATTCTACCAACTGAGCTATCAACCGGATTTATTACGAGATGAGTCTTCGCTACGAAGCACCGATCCTCAAGCAAGACCCAGTTGCTCTAAGGCTGGATGGACTCGAAATGGAAATGGAATGGAACAAAAATACTATTTTCATTTATCATAAAAAGATCATGAAAAAAAAACTCAGTTGTATTGTCTTACATACTTGAGAATTGGCATTTGTGTTGTTTTACCTTCAAACTGTTGATATTTTGTGCTTAGTTAGGTGACGCTAATTCTGTGATTTTGTGTTTAGGGTTAATCAGAGATAATTAAGTTGGTTTGTAGCGAATAATTCAAAATTACGGGGGCGCTTAGATAAAGCAGAAACCATAAATGATGTACTATTGATGCATTAACATATACATATATTCAACTTTGAGAGTATTTATTGACTAAACAAATTTTTACAAAAAAGAAAATAGACAGAAAATTATACATTCTTTGAGTGTTCAGAGTTAAACGCAGACTTAACTTTAATATAGTTTTTATTTTGTCGAGAGAAGAAAAATAAATAAAAAAGTTGCTTAAAAGTTCACAAGCGCACCACGTACTCAAGAAAATAAAACGTGCGTGTTTAAATTATCAAAAAGAAAACAAATTGAATTTTCACGCATTGAAAATCTCATTGAATATTGGAAGAGCTGTAAATTTCATATTGAAAACATCAAATATTGATAAAAACGTGTGTGCTGAATTTTTTTTTAAGAATTTTCTGAAAATATATAAAAAGCTGCTAGTACAAAAAAATGCAATTAGATTAGTATCGTATATGTTGGAGAATTTATTTTTTAAGCATGTCGGTATGAAAGCTCGACTTTCATATTCAGTACAAGAAAAAAGCTCAGAGCCTAAATGAATAAAAAAAAAATGCCTGAAAAGTCTACCTAATAAACCACTTTACAACTCCGCCATCAACAATATAAAAACTTCACGTCAGAGAGTAGAGGGAGAGCGAGGCACAATAAAAATGCAATGAAAGGACGGTCGGCATTAAAAGCTTTTGCGGAGCTTTCAAAGAATGCATATTAAGTTAAGAAGTTGTATTATCCGCACAGCCTTTCCAGCCTTTCAAGGCTTCAAACCGCTCCCTAGTCCCACCTTCTCCCAACCCCTCACTTTTTTTTGTGGAGCCTCATAATATTGCACGCATTTTTCGCATATCCGTTTCGGCGGGAAATGACGACCAACTTGATGACGTGGAGGGATGATTTATGACGTCACAGTGACCATCCGGGTTTTTTTAACCGGAAAATGGAATATTTTATACCCCAAAATGGAGTGTTTGATGGTGCATTATTGTACTAAAGAGAGGATTTTTTTTTTAAGGAGGATTTTTAAAGGAGGACGAGTACTTGACCGGTCCGTGGTCTAGTGGTAGACAGTTGTGGGTTCGAATCTCGGATGAGCACAAAAACTGAATCATTTATGTTTTCAAAATGCTCTTCGCTGGGTTGAAAACTTCATAGTCTTACCAAATACAGGTCACCAAAGGTCCATCCAGCCTTACAGTAAATGGATCTTGCTTGAGAATTGGCGCTTTTTAATTTATTATTATTATTATTATCAACAATAAAAAAATTATTCTAGAAATCCTATGACCACCATATAAATCATCGTAATATGATTGTTATTGCTTGTTTTTATCTAAGTTGCAAATTTACAATCCTAAATGCCAACATTTTTTTTCTGTATTATTTTTATGATGCATTTTTTCTTTATTTTTTTTGTAGGAAATCCTGTGCGGGATACATCCTAGATTTCAGAGACTCTAGGGTTTATGAAACTTGTTGTATTGCCGCAGATGAGCTACAAGCTTGGTCGTTGCTACAAAGCGCCAATACTCAAACAAGACCCAGTTGATGTAAGGCTGGATGGGTCTTTTAGTGACCGGTGTGTGTTTAGTGAAAGGTTGTATGAAATTTGCAACCAAGCGAAAAGCATTTCGAACCCATAAAAATAATTACAATATAATATTAGGATGATTTATTTGGTGCCCGCTGTTTTTGTGTGTATCACACCTCAAGAGCCCTCTAACATGACCTTCTATTTACGAATTCGAAGCGTTACCACTGGACTATGGACCGGGACAAATGGTATTTAAGACAAACAAGCAGTAATGTGACGTAATGTGAATATAACACACTTAAACTAGTATATACTGGTGCTTAGATGACGTCACAGCTCAGTTTGGCGGGAAAACTGTCGCCATATTGTGGATTAATGCACACGGCGCCCTCTAGTGCAGTTCAGTGTGAGAAAATGTCAACTAATTCTATGCGCCGTGCAACACGTATGTGCACTCTACTGTCTAACTGGCATAATGTGATGTGGGTAGCGTGAATAATCCACTTTTTTTAAAAGAGTTAATGAGTTTTGTTTATCATACTTCCTCATTCTAAAAAGATCAAACTCCTCTATTTTAATACATGGATGATCCCGAGTCTTCTAGAAGACATTCATTCTATTATACTGGTTATTTAGTACAGTATACGGAAGTCAGGTATCTATAATCTAAGTTGCAAATATGTTTTACAATTAAGATTCATGTTACATGCCGAATGTGAAGTGAACGTACAACATAAAAACTCAATTTAAAATGAACATAATAAGCCCTGCAACTATTGCTTGAAACACGGGTTACATTGGCAAAGTGAACCATTTTTCACAGTATGGGTGGTCAGCCTCATACCAACTTTTAAGTTAAAGGAACTGTGTATAACTGGAAACACTTTTAATGTTCTCAATCAATTGAAGTCATAAAGATTTGTAAGAGACTTAAATCATAAAAATAGCGATATAAAATCGTATAATCAACCAAATTATAAATCATTTTGTTTAGTAACTTATTTCTACCAAATTTTATTGTTATTTAAAAATAAAATTGGATAATAACAGAGTTTTAATTAACTTTTTTTTTTTTTTTGTTTGCTGTAACATTTTCGCCTAATGAGGCATCTTCAGGAGCAGAATGATGAGTAATAAGATTCCTCATTAGGCGAAAATGTTTGAGCAAACAAAAAAAAAAAAAAAAAAGTGAATTAAAACACTGTTTTTATCCAATTTCATTTTTAAATAATTAAAAATGGATTTTCACTGTGTAAATAGATTTACACTTAAAAATATAAATTTTATTGTTTTTTACAACGCAAGTTCACTTCTTTATTTAGATGCTCTTTAAAGTATAGATCTAAAAAACAAACACAGAATTTTTATTATTATTTTAACTTATTTATGTCACAATTTCTCAAGCACTTCATTGCTGTTTAAATTAACGTCATTCATTCAAGAAATAAAACACCTAATAATAAAGTCAGACAGCTGAGAATTTTCCCTCATTTTTTTTTTTTCATTTTCTCACAAAGGGTTCCGGGGACGTTTTTTTCAAGTGTCACAATTATTCGGAAGAGGTCCTCTCTCTAACAGGCCGCGCTTTCATCACAAAGAAGACAAAAAGCAGGAGACGGATGGAGTGGACCTTAGTCCTAGTGCTACAAACGCTCTACGGCAAGCCTCTACGATATGCCTCTACGACGATCTTCTACGTTTTGTCGTAGATGCCTACGAAAAATACTAAATTTTTTTTTACTCAATTATAGCGAAAATTGAACGGATATTCTGTAATATGTTTTTAAAAGTTAAAATATCATTTTATAGGTGCTAATAATGTAAATGGTTGGATATCATTTATTTGACAACCTTTGGATGATTATTTTCTTCCATATGGTTTGTAAAATTAAAAATATATTTTTAAAGGTTTTTTTTTATTGAAGATGAAACTTTGGATATTATTGTGGGAAATATGTACAATTTTGTCTTTATTTTGTTGGTGACAATTGACAAAAAACTGTTGGATACATTTATTCATTGATGCATTATAAAACATTTTTTGCTTGGAATAATGTAGCTAATTTTTGGTGTTTAAATATACCTTACTTGAAATCCGCCTTGTCCAAAAAACATTAAATCTTCTAGTGAATAAGCTTATATCGATTAAAACAAATGCTTAAATATAATTATAATAATGATAAAAATAATCTTTATTCCAGCGGAAGGGCTATGTTAATTTCATGTACAATTGTTCTTTTGATAACACCGAAAGCGCTCCAGGAAATAAACTAACTCGTGAAGATTTATTTTTTGTTTACGTTATTTATTTGAAATTCTTCTTGAATACTGATTTTAGAAAAGAACGTGGTTGGTTATTTATCGCTACAAAAGTAAAATAAAAAACAGAAACTTTTTATTTCTCAGGCAATTTTCATGGCCACAGCGGAAAGTGCGGGCCATTGTTGTGAAGGCATACCAACCCTTAAAAGGGAAATTCGTCCTTCCCTCAGAGACTGGGAGCGCTAAGTTGTTTAAGGGATTCTTTGTTTGAATTTTAGAGTGGCCCCCCTAGATTTGCATGATGCTTAGTAAACAAACGGCGTATGCAATCAGAAATAAAAGCCCAAAGGACCCCATGAAAATGTTTGTTTTGATAAAAAAAAATGTACATCAAATTGGTGTGGATTGTTACACAAATATTGATTGAAAAATGACTCACGCTAGAGAGCTTTCGCTGTAGCTAAATAACAAAAAAACAGTACCTAACAAATTATATGGAAAATCAGTTGACCGTGCTACGGTCAAAGCTCAGCTCGGACCCATCACGATCTAACGCGAGTTATCATTTTAAGTAGGAATACTATTATTGAAAGCCAATTAACGCTTTAGAATTGGCTTTCATGGCCGGCGGTTAACGTTGGAAGGATCTGTTGTCGCAGCCTGCCGAAGGTACAATTTCCAGATGTTAGGTCCATATCTGCGTTGAGCTTCTTCGGCGTGATGATAATGTTATGTGTTTTTGATGAAGGCATTACAAAAATGTATATAAATTGAAAATCATTATTGCAGTATGTAACTGACTTTGGAATTCAATCGGCACCATTAGCTTTAGGTAATAGGTTCATTCGGAGTTCTGGAAAAAAAAAACAATGGCATATGTCTTTAACGCTGTCTTTAACGTCCGAGTAAGTAGCCTTATTTTTGTAAAGGCGTGGACGTTTGATTTGAGCAAAAAAAAACATCGAAACGGAAGATCATGTGTAACACTCTTCTTTTTTCAACTTCAATTGTACATATTTCTTAATTTAAACATAATGCATCATGAAAAGGAATTATTAAGATAACAATATTAATATGTTTTTAAAAAATATTTCAACAACAAAAAAAAACACGTGTTAAATTATTACTTCCCTCGAGAATATTGGTACAAATAATTGTGTATGAGGCTGACGCCTCTAAGGCTTTCTTATAAAGCCTTCAGCAGCCGGCACCCCTCTTATTTCCTCGTTAACTTTGTATAGGACCCGCCAAATTATCAAACAAAGGGGCTGCAGACAGACGAACAAAAGCCTTTTCGCTCCCAAAGGGTGTGCATAACAACTTGATTGGTGATTTTTGTACCTAGATTATGGTAATTAGACCTGCCTGTACTTAGAACTGAGATCAAAGAATGTATGATTTTTTTTTGATTCAAAATGAATTCAAATTCTAACCTCCTGCTCAAAAATAGTTAGAAAATGAGAATTTTGTTTTTTCAATGAGAAAATAACGCTTAGACTACATATTAAAAATTTGAATAGTCTTCTGAAGTTAGTGATCTAGAAATAATTTTAAATAACTCGTTAATTTTGAAAGATTCTTCCTATAATCTTGAATCTGAGTTACAAAGATACATCGACATTTAAGTCTTATGGTTTTTGGATTCCTTCTAGTATGCACATGTAACTTCACGCTCACACATGCTTCATGTGTACCTACATACAAAAAAAACAAACTTGACATGAACATAAACTTCCTTTCATAAATTTCTGAAATCAGGGTGGCATTGGCCAAAGTGAAAAAAAAAAATCAGCGTGGAAGTCACTCTCTTACCAATTACAGATACTTAAAATTTAAATTTGAATTGAAACCGAAGTAGAAACTCACAGTACAGTGACAAAACGCAAGAAAAAAGTAAAAACAAAAATAAAGAAAGCAAAAAATATAAATACCTACTTCGATCAAGACCCAAAGATAAATTTCATACAAAAATCAATTAAAACTATGTTTTATGAATTTTTAAATAATTAAAAATTGACTTTCACTGTGTAAACATATTAACACTAAAAAAATATAAAAATCCATTAAATTTTTCAGTGGTCCAAAGATCACTTGTTAGCATATGAAGATCCCTATTAATTTTATCAATGGCCCATTCATTTTACTATTACAATTTGTGTACCCTTGAAGGGTACAGCTTGGCCACTCAGCTAGAGGGCTCTTGAAGTGCCTTCGATCTATAATCTAATCTAGATTACAGATGTGGTTCACACAAAACAGCGCTCACCAAATAAAGCATCCCATTATTGTTATTATCATAGCACTGATTTTTCTATGGCCTGATTCAAAAGCTCATAATTCATCCCTTTTTACACCCTTCACTTGTATTATTTCCCAGCGATGGTGGCTTATCCTGGAACTTAAGGAATTTTAAAGTCACCATTGTCAGGCAGGGGGGATTTTGTGGAAGCCACCCTTTGTGCTGGAGCTTAGCAAAGGTTTGCTTTGCATTAAACTGTATTAGTTGCAATAAGAAGAAACAGCGCCGTGAAGTATTCATATCGACGGTTAAAAGGTAATAGGGCATAAGCAACAAAAATTTAATTGTTCAGGAGAGCGGTTTAAAGTTTGAGATTGAAGAAAAATGGCATAACTTTTTTTATTTTTTATCATATCATTAAAATAAAAACAGCATTAAAATAAATAAAAATAAGACGTTTATTGGTATTCCTAATAATGTGGTTTTACGATGTTTTACGATTTTTTTTATGCCACAAGCGCCTTTAGGACCAAAAAGGTCAACATCTTGTCGGTTACACCAAAACCATACTTCGAAATCGCAGTTGTTTGCTTGGGCATAAACTACAAAAAATCATCGTAGAGCTATGAGAGTAAGCGCATTAGAAAGAGCGGAAATTTTTAAGTAGGATAACATTCATAGCTCATTTTTGACCAAGATGTCGCTTATGCCCTACTACCTTTTAACCGTCGATATCAAATCACTAATGTATTAACAAGAGCTTAAATGCTTCATCATGTATTCAAAAAAACAAAAGTACATGTCTAGCAGTTAAAGCATCAGGCTGGGCACGAAAAACTATTTAATATTGGGCTTAAAAATTAATCTGCGTTTACCAAAGACCGCTTCCCATATCCAGCCTTACACCAATATGGTCTTACTTGAGAAATTATGCTTTCTACAGCGACTACCAAGCATGCAGAGGGCCGTTGAGGTGTGATTCACACAAAAACAGCGCTCAAGAAATAAATCAATTATTATTATTATTACTATTATAACGTCTGTTTCACAAGATTTTGCTTGTTTCCTGTCCCCTAATTCTCTACAAAAAAGTAATAAAATCTGATTTTTTTGTTGATAATACTCAAGCGCTTTCGACCGCTATTAATTAATCGTAAAGTGAGAATTACAGTTAATATTGCTGATACATCTTAAGGTATCGTTGACTTCATTGACCTCTACGGATTGCCCGCCTCTGCATCATGCATACGTACAATGTGTAATCTCAGACCGCATTGTTTATTATAATAATCAACATTAATTTAATGACAGATGATCCGGATATCAGCCTCGAATTAACCGGCCCCAAGCTGCGAGCAAAGTCAATCCAATTACCATCGACGGCTTATTCACAGACGCGTTGTATCAGCAGATTATAGCGATAACAAGACTGGCATTATGAAGATCAAAAGCTCCCAAAGTGTTTATCCTCATAAACCCATTTGAATTATTTTTAGTATGTGTATCCCTTGACTTGACTTGGTTGGTATCAGGCTGACCATCCATACTGCAATAAAATGGTTCGCTTTACCAAATAATTAACATTTTAATATGTGTGAATTCTCGCTTACAAATACTGTACGTGTATTTTCAATTTAAAACACAAACTTCAAGTGAACATAAGCCCATCAACTTTTGCCGTCCTGCCTTGCGATTGGGGCTACATTGGCAAAGTGAATTATTAATTACAGCATGCGTGGTCAGCCTTATACCTACCTATAAGTCAAGGGATAGGCGTGATTAACACAAAAACAGCGCACACCAAATAAAACATTATTTCACATGCCCTAATAAATTAAAGAATATCAGTTATTATGTCTGTGTCTATCCCCCGCAAGTCTACATGGACGCCCAAAAATGTATTTATTACGAGTACCACCTTAAAAAGGTAAAACTGAATAAGTGCTAAATCGTTGATTTGAGAAATCGTGCATTTAACATTTTATTGTGAGTAATTATAATAATAATAGGATGATTAATTTCGTTAGCGCTGTTTTTGTGTGTATCACACCTCAAGAGCCCTCTGCGAACTTGGCAGTCACTGTAGAATGCGCCAATTTTCAAGCTGTAAGTTGCTGTAAGGCTGGATGGACCCGATGGACCCTTAGTGACCGGTCTTTGGTAAAGGTGTATGAATTTTTCACCCAGCGAAGAGCATATTTGAAAATGTGAATTGTATATTTTTTTGTGCTCCGCCGGGATTAGAACCCACAACCTTCCATTTTCGAGCCAGAAGCGCTAATGGCTAGACTACGGACCGGTTAAATAAGTGCTGAATCATTAACTTGATAAATCGTGGATATAACATTTTATTGCAAGTAACATCTCATAGTAAGAATGAGGAAGTGCGCATTTAAAACTTCTACACAACAGGATCTCCATACTTTTGTAGTGTTTTCTATCGTAGAAAATAAGGAAAAAGGTGCATTCATCTGAGAAATCTATGTTAGCTTAAGCCCGTTGCACCAAACTCCAATCAGCTGATATACATCATCGTTCCTGTTAAAATTACATCATACTATTACCCACTTCCGAGAAATATTTAACCGAGGTCCTTACCAAAATAAAGCAACCAAATTTGATTTGTCAATCAAATATTGATTGGAGGTTGGTGCAACAGGCCCTTAATACATATGTCACGTTTTCAGTTTTTCGTTGAAGGTGTCGACATGCAAATAAAATAAAATAAATGCCACTTTGGGAACCTCTGATGTAGATTAAATAGATACACTGGAATCCGAGACGCCATTGTCTTAGGAATTGCCAATACATTAAGTGCTATTCAGAGAGATTATACCCTG
This sequence comes from Agapetus fuscipes, assembly GCA_951799405.1. Taxonomy (NCBI): domain Eukaryota; kingdom Metazoa; phylum Arthropoda; class Insecta; order Trichoptera; family Glossosomatidae; genus Agapetus; species Agapetus fuscipes. Next base: position 24,498,387 of record OX637333.1, read on the forward strand.
TTCAGGTCGCATTGAGGGTTTTTGGTTAGTCAGCTCCAGATCATTATGCTAATACCAGTACTAAGAGATAACGATATGAATAGAACCGTGCGGTGTACTGACTAGACCTGGCTTAAATTTAGTAACAACTAAAATTAGCTATAACACACATAGTAATAGGTAAACAAGAGTATTAAGACATTTAATAATCTAATCTAATCTAATCTAAGTTGCAAAGATATGTCTATAATCTATATCAAATGCATGCCCACAAACAGACAAGTGTGAGTTAACGCTTACAAATGCTGAATGTGTATTTTAAAATAAATACCAAATCTCAAATGAACATACACCCTGCAACACTAGCCGACCTTCCCTGAGACAGGGTAGACATTGGCAAAGTGAACCATTTCCACAGCATGGATGTCCAGCCGCATAGCAACCTATAATTTAAGTAACATAGACGTTAATCATGTAAAAATAAAACACGAATATGCTAATGATAATGGTGTGATAACATCGTAAGCACTCGAGGAAATAAATGAACTCATGAAGAAAAACTTTGTGCTTTATTTTTACATTATTAATTTATAATGAATTTTCACAATGTTGACACACACACACTTAAAAAATTACATTTTGTAGTCTAGTTATTTTCGTCTTAAGCTGGTTATTGGAAAGTACTGGGTTCAAAATCATTGAACGTAAGTAGGATTAAAAAAATGACATTATACTTGTACTTGTGTCAAGCCACCATTTCACCAGGGGTGGCCAGTACCTCCAAAGGTGTATCTCTATTTTTTTCTGTCCTTGCAAACTTCTTAAATCTCCTCTACATTTATTATTCTCCTAATGCATGTTCTTCTCTTTTTCTCGTTCTATATATATATATATATATATATATATATATTCCAGTAATTTGCGATCTGACTTATTTGATTAATCCATTCTTTACTCAACCTTTTCCTTCCACGTTAACCTTTGACATTCCTTTGCTCAAAGACATATTAACATTTAAAGTTCATAAAAAATGCATGCCTTCAAAAAGACACGTGTAAGTTATCGCTTACAAATGCGCACTTACAATGTGTACTTACAATTAAGGAATCAACCTTCAAATGAACATACGTCTCTTTTTGTCAGTTGTGTATAGTCCATTCTTTCACGATGCCCGAACTTAAAGAACTGAAAAGACAAAGAGGAAGAGAAGGCATAGGGATGTTTTTTTCGATATTTGTCGCCAAATTTCATCACCAGTCGAAATCAATTGAAATTATTTGAGCCTTATTCATTTTGCTTGGTAGGTACATCCATCCCCGGGTAGCTGAAGAGACAGGAGGTATTAATGTGCGGCTAGAGCGCTGGGCTTTGCATCTAACCACGGTCTGACCCTCACTGGAACCAAGCTGGGCGGTTGACCGAACCACCTCCTCACCCAACCTGATACCTTGATGCTTTACCCTGATAGATATTGCGAAAGAAAATTTACAGAATAGGTTTTAAATCAGAATCAAAACTGATATATTAATTTCATCCAAAGTGCCCGGCTTCTTCTCTGCATTTCATTTAGACTAACAGCACTGTAACTGTAACCTTAACTCTGTCACCATTCCGCTAGTGGTGGTCAGAGCCTCTGCCAAGCTGCCTCAGTTTCTTCCTACCTCTTTTAATTCATTCACATCCATCACCTTTTTCATAATTTTTCTTCTTTTCACTCACTTTTTATACCCCATTCTTTCACAATCTCTTCAATCTGATCACTCCCTACTTTTCTCTACCATCCCTTACCTATTTTTCCTTTCACACTTCCTCTGTATATATACTCTGTCAGTCTATCATGATTCATTCTTTGGATGGTGTCTTCTGGTAGGTATAGCTCTTCTGTCTGATTCTCTACCCCACAGTCGCATCCTGGAGATGAAGCAGCCTTGTTTGGATCGATGCTTGTTATGAGTGTCACACTAAGAGTTATTTCTCGGGAGATCTTAGCTCAAGGAAAATCTTAAGCTTACGTGCATAATATCGATAGCTTAGTTGGTAGAGTACTTGTTTTCCATGCCGAAAGCTCGAGTTTCAATCACACCGAGGGTATCAGCAAAAAAAAAACCGGCAAGGTTTACTCAACCTTCACAAGAAATTAGCACCAGCCCCCTTTGAAGTGAAGTGATTGGCGTAAGGCCGCCCTCTTACCTGTAAAAATAAATAGGTTCCATTCGCCACATGCGAACCCCTTGATGGAATAACGCGGCAAGAAGTTTCACTGTATGTGTAACTTGGTTGCGCTTTGTATTTTGTAGAATTCTTAGAAACAAGTAGATTGCAACATAAAAATAAAGAGAATAATGTTGAATAAGTTTTCTTTCCGTATATGGTTCCATTTAAAATCTGCTATATGAGAACAACTTAGAAAAAAAAGAAAAACACGCATTTTAACAAGGGTAAGTAACTTTTGAAGTTAGCCTTATTTGACATAGCAGCCGTACCCTCTTGTATCTTTGTCCCATTCTTTTGGTTTACACGTCATTTTCGACATTCCATCCCTTTTCATTCCATCATGCCGTCTACCAGTGCCGACAAGTGACATCTTTCAGAAATGTAACTCGGTGTATCTAAATCTAAATCTAAGTGGCAAATATATGTATCATTTGAGGTTCATATTAAATGCATTTCCACAAGCAGACACGCATAATTTCACGCTCACACATGCCGCATGTGGACCTACAATATAAAAACCCAATCTCAAATGAACATAAGCCCTGCAACTCTTGCCGACCTTCCCTGAAACAGGGGTGACATTGGTAAAGTGAACCATTTCTTACAGTATGGGTGGTCAGCCTCATACCAACCTACAAGTCAAGGAACATATGTATATAAAGGAGTATATAAAAAAGAAAATTCCATTACATACCTCTACAGATAGAATGCTTACTTATTTTATTACTTTACTGAGTAAATTCATCAGTATTATTGTTTGCAAAAGTACCGTTTAAATATTTTTCCCATCTGATTTTTGTTGAGTAAGTCTTTTTAATTGATGTACCTACATACGAGTATCCTCAAGATACATACAACCGTCCACAATGCAATCTAAGCCCGATTTCGTAGTGGTTTTTAACTTTCAACTCATAGTAAGTGAACTAATCATACTGAAGTGAAAAAATATATTCGATTGTAACTTTAAGGTATCAATATAACTTTCACAAAGTTTTTCTCGCACAAATTTTAAAGAAAATTAATTTGATGGGAATCATGTTTTAAGGGACTAATTTAATAAATATTCAATTTATTTTATATTTAATTCAATTTCAATATACTTAATTGAATTTAATTGATATGTGTCGAATGTTATAAAGTATTACATTTTTAAAAATATTTTAAATGTTTGTTTTCAATAATGTAAATGTACATATAATTGTGTATCTTTTTGCTTTATATTTAATTGTTAAAAAGGCTCTTAAGCCGTACATTTTTTTAAATAAATAAATAAATACACTTACTATTACGTTAACAACGTTTTTTATGTACCTACACATTTCAAAAGAAAATTCGATAGGAATCCTGTTTTTGGAGCCTACGCCACTGCTCTGTGCGTATCTCTCATAGAAATTCTACCCTTGCAGAGGCATCAACAATACACAAGTACAGGGTGTACCATAATTCTACCCACATCTGTTTTAATTGTACCTCTGACAAGTGGCAAGTGTCAACTTGTGTCAAGCCAAGCATTACTCACTTTTGTACTAATTGTACGGCCAAAGGGCAGACAATGGATAAATACATTTTGCTTCCCTATTTTGGACACAGCGGTTGAATTATTCAATGTAACCTCTCCCCATGTTAACTGCTGCGATATTTATTTATAGAGTCATTAAAATCCATTTTCTAAATGCAGATTGTATATGAATATAAATTGTTGCATATACTCCTCGTTCCTTGGCTGATAGGCTGGTATGAGGCTGACCCCTCGTGCTGTAAAAAATGGTTAACTTTTGCCCATGCCACCCCAGTTTGAGGGAAAGGCAGCAGGAGTTGCAAAGTTCATGTGTGTGAGGTTTTGTTTATTTGTATGCACACATGCAGAATGTGAAGGCGCGAACCTGCATGTGTCTGTCAGTGGGCATGCATTTGATATAAGCCTTAAATGTTAACATATCTTTGCAGTTTAGATTATAGATGGATATATTATATTTCCAGTTATCTAAAACGCATCTAAGCTTGCATTATATTGAATGTATGTGGAGTTTTTTTCTTTTGTAAGTTAGGGGGACAGCCCTACGCTTACCAATTCAAGTGGAGGTTTTTCAGCGATCTAAACAGTCTGTTTGCTTCTACTTTTTGAGAAAGCTTAAGAGAATTATCCTGGTCATCGTAACTACAATGGTTTAGCTGAGAAGTAAACAATAAAACACGTTTGGAGAAATCGAGCCCCAGTTCTGTAAAATTAGTGAGTCATTTTACCATGTCAGGTCGATTGCTGAATTGGTAAAATCATTATGTCAGTCTGCTCCTTTATCTTATTCGTCATTACTAGGGGTTATCGAAGCTGCCATTATTATCCAGTTCTCTCTTGAGTATCTTGACTCATCATGTCTTCCTGACCTTCTTTACCTTTTCAGGTTACCTATTAGAATCAGTCGTTCCAGGCTATCCTCATTGCCACAGACAAATCGCTGCCTTAGTTCTTGTTTACCGTATCCGCCATTGAGAAAATTTTACATGAGCAATGTTTGCATGTGTACTGGACCAATGAGTCTAATAAAAACAAGAAATTTATTTAAAAAATATTTTAAAAACTCTCACATTATCGAGTTTTACGGTTTTTCTTAGGTCAGATTGTGTAGAATTTGATTCATAAGACAACTGCATTAAAAAGTCATATTTGACAAGATTGGCGTAAACGATAAACAAGAACTGGGGGAGCGAAATGAACAACGTATCAAAAGAACTGAAGAATCCATTCTGGAGAGATATTGGTCCGACTCAAGCTATCTCATCACTTTATTGCTAGTTTATCTTATTTCCTTCAGAATCTAATTTCACATGAGCCATGTTTGTATGTGTAATGTGTATTGGTCTTATCTGGAAATTGATTTTGAAAACATTAAAAAAACACTCTCCTAACGCGTTTTACATTTTCTTTTTTAGCTCAAATTAAGTAGAATGTGATTCTTAAAACAAATTAATTTATAATGAATCAAATGATAGATTAGACAAACAAACACTGGGTGTACAATCTGAGCGCGTTAGTTAAAAAAAATTAACTCGTTTTACCGAAAAAAAACATGTGAAATTGGCTAAATATAATTCAAACCTTTTTTGTGTAAATCTATGAATTATTAATTTGGCGCTTCCAGTTAATTTTTTTCTGCCGCTTCCAAGTACACAAATGAACCCGAGTGTTATTTTTCTTTCGGATACATAATGAAATTGTCCGAAAAGCAATTACACCTCGTCCTAATCCAATTCCCCCGCAAGGCGTGTTCTTGAATACAGATAGGTCATATCGATTTGTACCGGGCACACACCCCAAGTGCAAAACGTTCCACATCAGCATTCCTTTAACGTTTCGTTAAAACTGCATAGAATCAAAAACGCTCACTCGAGGTGCTGTCTAAGTTTTCATTCATTTTTTAGTTAAAGTGTTGTACTTTGGGTGCTGTGTAACATCGTTATTATATCCCAGGAACAGGTTAAGCCCGGAATCATCTGGAAAGTAAGGAACAGTTTTAGCGGATTAGCTTTGATTTATCTGCGATCTAACTGGTATGTAATAGATAGCTGTGGCCTATTTTTGGACCTTGTGTATCGCATGTCCGAATAATAAATCAACCGTGATTAAATGTAACATGTTTTTTTTTCTCTACTGCTGTATTTTATGTACAACATTTTGTAACACGGAATTCTTCAGCAATGGAGTCCGACAAATACAAAAAAAAATGTGACGTCATACGTCCGAGTTACTAGAGCATAGTGTATCTATTCTTTTACTGTTGATTTATAAGAGTCCTCGTAAATTACGTAGACGTGAGACATTAGCCCACCAGGAATCAAATTTTGAACATCTGTGCAAAAAATTCAAAGTGCATAGTTTGAGTCCTCGATTGACCAAATCGCCTTCAATAATAATAACAATAATAACAGGCTGATTTATTTTAAATTACACATGATAAGAGAGCGCCGTTTTTGTGTGTGTCACACCTCAAGGGCCCTCTCCGATCATGGATAAGACTTTCTAAACAAGTGTGCCTTGAGTGCTCCTCGAAATACACCCACAGATTTGGAGTTCTTCACTCCGGGTGGCAGTCTGTTCCACTCCACCGGCCCCGCAACACGGAAAGCGCGGTCTCCGAAGTTTGTACGAATCTGACGGCGCGGCTGAACCAAATTGACTACTCCATCACCCGCAGATCTGAGTGTCTGCCTCCTAACACCCATTTCAACAGGTGAAATCATATCAGCCAGATAAGGTGGGGGCAAGCCATTGATGGCTTTATATACCATTAAACAAACACGGAAGACCACCCTCTCCGGGAAACGAAGCCAATGAAGTTTTTTTAACAGCGGGGTGATGTGAGCGAATTTGGGAATCCCGAATATGAGTCTTGCTGCCGAATTCAACACAGATTGAAAGCGATTAAACTGTTTCTTCGGCTGACCACTATAAAGCGTCGAGCAATAGTCAATCCGAGACATCACAAACGCACTCACCAGGGTCTTAACCGCATCTGACATTCAAATACTATTGTTGTATGTAAGGGTCGAAAAAAATGGCTGTCGATCAGAAATAATAGCGACAGAGGCTTTTAAAAATATATATCTGTTGTAATTATCATACTGCTAAGACAATTATTTTTTATACTGTTCATTGTTACGTCGTCAAATGTAAATTATTATTTCTTCCATAATTTGCAGGTTGGTGTAAAGATGACCACCTATACTTGCGTACTGATTATATTTTGCCAATGCCACCCCTGTTTCAGTCAGTAAGAGTTTTTTTTAAGAAATCCTGAGCGGGAGACTCCCTAGATTCTAGAGCCTCTGATTCTAGAGCCTCTAGGGGTCTATGACACTTGTTGTAGTGCTGCAGAGGTGTACGAGCTTGGTCGTCGCTAAAAATGCCAATACTCAAGCAAGACCCAGTTGCTGTAAGGCTGGATGGACCTTTAGTGATCGGTCTTTGGTAAAGGTTTTATATTTTTTTTAACCCAGCGAAGAGCATATTTGGTATATTTTGTGTGCTCCGCCGGGATTCGAATCCACAACCTTCCATTTACGAGTCCGAAGTGTTGCCACTGGACTACAGACTGGTCAAAAGTTGTCGAAAGAAGCCATTTTTTTTCTATATTTTTTTCATATAATGTAGGCCACTAAATAAGGCATAAACAACAACAAAAATGCAGGTCATTATGCCTGAAATAGATTTACTCACATCGCCTGTTAAAATGAAAATACATATTGCATGACGTTAAAAATGAGAAAACAACTTTGAGGCAAAAATTATAAATGCACACATAATTTTTTGACGTTTCGTTTTCATAAATGTACCCTCCTTTACCCTATGTACCAAAACTTAACGTTAAAATAAAAAATTAAACATAAAATGTATGAAAACAAAAACGATCCCTAAAGGCGCTGTTTCACTTTCTTTACATTTTTTGTAAGAGGCTATGGTTGAATTTAAGCGTGTAGTTTTATACTTGAGATACTGCTTCGCGTGTCCCGAACAATATATTAAGTATTTCTGACATCTGCATAGAAAAATACGTCAGGCTATTTTCATATTATGTGTATTTTTTCAGTACAAAATTTCTACTTTCCGCTATGAAAAATGAACAAACAGCTGTTACGCGAAGCCTTTATGATTTAGTCAGAAAACAGATTTATCAAAATTGTATGTTTTATTAAATTTTGTTTAAGCGATGGTATGAAATAATATGTATCGTGGTGTAAAGACAGGCACTGGAGAGACGAATCAAAGCGTTCGAGATGTTCAAAGTGCTTTGGATCTCTCGGCGTGATTCGAACCCACAACCTTCCTATTCAGAGTCCGCAGTGTTACCACTAAGCTATGAACCTACTTCGGTCACGTTATGAGACATACAACCTTTTCCACGAAAAGATTTGAGCGGAGAAGAATTCAGGTACGCCGAAGGACATCGATGCTAAAATCATGAGACAATGGTTCAACAAAAAATCCACGCCCCTGTTTCGAGCCGCATCATTAAAGATGAAAACAGCCATGATGATCGCCAATCTTCGATAGTTGTGGCACCAAAGACGAAGTGCCTTCAATTGGTTCACATCTTAACGTCTCATTTGTTAAAAGAAACATGTCACTTCTTGGGAGTTGAATTGATAAAAAGTTTGATCCCTGTATGACTTATATGGTCAACAGTTTCTATATATTATGAATTGGAGTTACGCATGCGAATGGTGAAATTTACACAAGCCTGTGGCTCTGAAGCTAGGCAAGCGATCTCCTTTTTTTCTCCTTGTGCATCATCTTTTGTTTTTCTATTCCATATTTAATAAATCCCTATATTCTTTATTTTTCCCTTCATACCTATAACATCCTTTCCTTACAATACGTAGCTGAAATAAACCAATTTTCTCCTTTTGTTTTTTTATCCTTTGATCAAGATTTGAGCTCTGGTATTCAAACTCGAAAGAACATCGGAATCTTGTTTAATTATTATACTCTATGCCCTATGGCATGTAATGGTGGTCACTAACCAAGTGCCTCGAGAATAAAATCACTGCTTATGAAATGTGGGTGTGCCCTCGGGTGCTAAAAATCTACTAAATGGATCCAGTCCCAAATTCCGAGGTTCTTTCAAGTTTGAATACCAGAGCCGAACTCCTGATCAAAGCATAAAAAGCAAAACGCAGAAATTGGTTTATATCATCCACCTTTACTAACGAAAGGATTTTGTAGGTAAGTAGGGAAAACAAGAATATAGAGAGAATTTGAATATGGATTAGAAAAAACAAAAGATGATTGAGAAGGAGAAAAAAGAGATGGTTTCGTCGGTTTCAGAGCCACAGGCTTGTGTAAATTATTGTAGGTAATAAAATTTTCTGTGTTTTGTAAAAAATCTGATGGCGAATAAAATAAAAGTGTGTAATTAAGTTTTGGTTGATTGTCTTCTTTCAAAAATGCTATTATTCTCGCGCTCAACGCTCCAGCAAGTCTTTTAGTTTCGTAGCAGATTTTAAACAGATACCTAATCTAATCTAATCTAAGTTGCAAAGATATGTTACATTGGAGATTCACATTACAGGCATTCTCACAACCAGACATGTACAAGTTTGCGCTTGCACATGCCTCATGTGAGCCTACAACATAAAAAAACAAATCTCAAATGGACATACACCCTGCAACTCTTGCCGTCCTTCCCTGTAACAGGGGTGACATTGGCAAAGTGAACCAATTTTTACAGCATGGGTGGTCAGCCGCATACCAACCTATAAGTTAAAGAACATACACTACAAATTACATTTTATACATCACTAAATAATAATATATATGGACATCAAAAACTAAAACATAAAACAAATTTCACTTTAATAAACCCTAGCCGCCAACATTACAGATCAACCGCCATTTCTTTCTGTCCTTACATACTTCTTTCATTTCCTCCAGAGTCATAACCTTCTTCATACAGGCTCTTCTTTTATTATGACTCTGGATATTCCATTCATTCGCAATTTCGGGTATTTGGTCCATCCATACCTTTCTCGGTCTTCCTCTACCACGACATCCATCTATTCTACCAACATATACTTTCTTCGTCAGTCTTTCCTCATTCATTCTCTCCATATGCCCAAACCATCTTAACCAAACTTCTTTTAATCTTCACTTTCACACTTTCTCTTGCACCACCACCTCGTTAAAGAAATATACTTCATCGAAAATATCGTCACACTATTGAGAAATGAGAACCTGTATCTCTTCATGCAGGAAAAATGAAGAAATCAACATTTTCCGTGTTTCCATTTAATTATCCTATTCTTGAAAATATCCCTATATTACCGTCTTTGGTTATGAAGTGCTTAAATAACAGCGCTACAATCAATCTCACAAAATTTATTACTCTGATACAAAGCTCTTTTTTAACATAAAAATAGATATAGTATACTCGTATGTGCGTATTTCGTAAGAGCTCAAGAGTATAAAAAAAAACTCTTTGTTATTCCTAAGATGAATGTAATATTTCCAAATGCCTGAAGCATTACAACCCTGGATACATTTCCAGCCCAAAAGTCAGAGCCGAAAGTGTGAGAAATATTTCACAGGTGAAGGCGAAAATATAAAAAAAATAATGGGGTATTACTATTACACGAATGCAGAAGGCAAGAAATAAATAATATAGCCCACGCTCTGTCGGGACTCAAAAGAAATTCAATAAATCTAAATATAAAAGCAGTCGTCAGCGTTTGTGAGGGCCTGCTCTATACAGTGAGAGCTATTGTGGTATTTAGGGATGGGACGATATTTTCATACTAGATCTATTACAAGTGTTCCAACAGTCCAATTTATGGTCCAAAATAAGCCGCATTACAAATAATCTAAATTAACAATTATAAAAATTCCACTAACAAACTTATCAATAACATCATGGTATATAACATTCATTCCATCTGTTGACCATATTCCTGAGGAAGCAATTCCTAAAAAATGACCCAGATGATACAAACTCTGCACATGGCCATCCTGCATCCCCTTCTTCTCTCACACCCTCACACGATGACACCTTCACCGATTGATTTCATATCTGATACATTTAGTAATTATTTAGCCATCTGAAGATGCAAATGGATTGTTTGGCGTGGAATTTAATATATACTCGCTGTAATCTAATATAAAGTCGTTTTTATTTTTTATCTTTTCAGATGAATGATTACCATTTTCTTCAACGAATATTGATGGAGAAAATGAGGGACGACGAGGGATTAGTAGGAGATGATGACAGCCAATCCTCGTTAGAAGTAGCACCTTTAATTTATAATCTAAGTTGCAAAGATAATTCAACATTTAAGATCATGTTAAATGCATGCCCACAAACAGACACGTGTAAGTACGTGCTTACAAATGCTTGCGTGTGTACCTACAAATTAAAATCCTAGCCTCAAATGAACATAAGCCCTGCAACTTTTGCCGACCTTCACTGAAACAGGAGTGACATTGGCAGAGTGAACCCTATTTACAGTATGAGTGGTCAGCCTCATACCAACCTATAAGTAAAATAATATGAATTGAGAAACGCGTGATGGTGCTAAAGCTAGCAATCGGCATTTTCAAGCACTCTTTTTACTCTAAAACGCGTCTTTTTCAGATTGATTTTTTTTAAAAAGCAGCCAAGTCGAGACCTTTATTTTTGATGTGAAATCAATTGTGATGTACATAATATCTCGTAAAAAAAGATCAACTCTACATATCAAATCAAATAAGTATAATTTTTACTTACTTAAATGATGAGGATAACATACACACTCGTATTTTGATACTTTTCTTTGTAACTGTTCCTATTGTATCAGATTTTTTTGTATCGCCTCGTGCCTTTCAGGTGTAAGAAATTCGGCATCTCTCGGGCGCCCGTGAGGAAAATAAAAAAGGACTTGGATACACATAAATAACACACTTTATCAATATGTAGCGCGCTTGGGGGGATTCCGGCCCTGGAATTGAACGGCCTGGGTGGGAGAATTTATTTGACGAACCGTCACTCATGTGACACGTCAAAAAATAACCAATCATAACAATACAGCCTGCACTTCTTCTTCTTCTATACTGGCCGCTTGTAGTTTCACAGTAAAAAGGTTGTGTGGCATTTGAACACAATTTCTTAACTGAAAATTTGTATGATGCTATGTAAGTACAACAATTACATGTAGGTACATTTACATTATTTTGTAAATATGCTGGGCTGAAAAATTAATACACCTTAACCAAACACCGGTCACCAAAGGTCCATCCAGCCTTATAGCAACTGGGTCTTGTTTTATAATTGGCGCTTTATTTAGCCGGTCCGTAGTTCAGTGGTAACACTTCGGACTCTGAATGGAAGGTTGTGGGTTCAAAGCACAAAAAATATACCATTTACATTTTCAAATTTTCTCTTCGCTGGGTTGAATAATTCATAAACCTTTACCAATGACCGGTCACCAAAGGTCCATCCAGCCTTACAGCAACTGGGTCTTGCCTGAGAATTGGCGTTTTGTAGCGATGATGACCAATCTCGTTAAAAGGTCGATAGCTCAATTGGTAGAACTCTTGCATTCCATGCCAAGAGCAAAGGGTTCGATCTCAGGGTTTACTCAGCCTAACTAGCCCCCCCGGGAGCTAGGAAACCCCCACTTTAACTGAAAGTGATTGGTATGAGGTTGGCCCCCTTACCCGTAAAAATAAATAGGTCCCGAATCGGCACATGCGACCCCTTCGGAGATAACGCAGGCAAGAAGTTACACCATATGTGTAGCTTAGTTGCGTTACGTTTATATAGTGACGGCCCATTTCCCAGAGGGCTGTTGAAGTGGGATGCCCCTTAGCTGTAAAATAAATAGGTTCCACTCGCCACATGCGGAATCCTTCGGAGATAACGCGGCAAGAAATAACACTATATGTGTGTCATAGATGCGTGTTCCATTCCACTCACCGCACTACTAATTTTACCTAATAAACAAAACTTGCAATTAAATATTAAATTACTTATGAAAAATGAGGGCTTTAAAATATTTGCGCGTCGTTTGTAAGTTTTGACGTTTCGAGGTCAATATACGTACAAGTCATATAGTAATGGAGACCAAGAAATATTCCATACTCCAAGTGCAAACATTCCGTTATAACTCTACCGCAAAATTCCTGAAATTAATACGTTCACCGGAGGTTCTGCTAAGTTTATATTCATTTTATGTGGAACTCTACTGTTAAGTTAAAACGTTGAATGTTTGTATCTAGACAAGGCTCTAAATTACTTCATTTCGTATTCATTCTCCATAGCAGTGGGGGCACTCTTCACTCAGTTCTTATGCCGTAATATTAAACAAGAGAAAAGGGTGGGCCTGATAATAAAACAACATACTACATAACATCCAAGGTCAGCATTTTGCTATTTTTCTTTTGAATCAAAACTGTGTATGACACTGACCAAGCGTGACCAATGCTCTCTCAACGTCTTCGAAGGAAAATACTCCGACGTATTTATGGTCCAATAAAGGACAGAACAGGACAGCTGTAACTGTAACTGTAACTCTGTCGCCATTCCGCTAGGGGTGGCCAAAGCCTCTGCAGAGTTGCCTCCATTTTTTCCTATCCTTACATACCTCTTTCAATTCATTCATATCCATCACCTTTTTCATGCATTTTCTTCTTTTACGCTCACTTTGTATATCCCATTCTTTCACAATCTCCTCAATCTGATCACTCCATACTTTTCTCGGTCGTCCCTTCCCTCTTTTTCCTTTCACACTTTCTTTATATACATACTTTGTCAGTCTATCATCATTCATTCTTTCCACATGCCCAAACCATCTCATCACATTCTTTTGTACTTTAACTTTCACATCCTCTTTCAAATTACATTCTTTTTTTACCCATTCATTCCTAACTCTATCCCTCAGAGTTTTTCCTGTCATGCTTCTCAAATGCTTCATTTCCACCGTACATACTTAAATCATTTCGCTATCGTTCACTGTCCATGCTTCACTTCCATACATCAAAGTCGGTAACAATATGCCATTGTGTACCGCCATTCTCAGATCCATCGTCAAAGAAGATATAACTCCGAATTGTATAAGATGTACCAGGACGCTGATGTGGTCCGCTCAATAAAGGTCAACCGACTGCATTGGCTGGGGCACATTCAGGAAATGGACCATCGGAGCCTGGAGAAGACGAATGTGATGACGATCCCGGAGGGACGACGGACAGTGGGAAGACCACGTTCAAGATGGTTGGATGGAGTAGTGGCGGATTGCCGTGCAGTAGGAATGTGAGACTGGAGGAGGAAGACGTTGGATAGACAGCGCTGGCAGCGGTTGCTGAGAGAGGCCAAGACCCACCCCGGGTTGTCGTGCCAATGATGATGATGATGTATGATTGAATAATAATAGCCAGTAGCTTAAACAATAAGGTTTATTACATATTTACTTAGACTCAGTATTTTCTTTAAAGTTTTTAAACTGATGTAAAAAAAGCTATCCACACGTTTGACATAAGTGCATACTTTTCCATTCAGTATAAAGTCGCTGTGCTAGCGTTGAAAATACCGGGTCTTAGTAAACCATTCTCGTCCACTGCGAATCATGAACCTACTTAACTATATATACAAACTATAGCCCGGTCTGTTGTATAGTGGTATCGCTTCGGACTCGCAAATGGAATGTTGTGGGTTCGAATCCCGGTGGAGTACAAAAATTTACCATTTACATGTTGAAATATGCTTTTAACTGGGTTCAAAATTCATATGGTTATACCAAAAACCGGTCAATAAAGGTCCATCCAGCCTTACAACAACTGGGTCTTGCTTGAGAATTGGTGCTTTTTATAGCAATGCCAATGCTTGCAGAGGGCTCCTAAGGTGTGATTCACAAAAAAACAGCGCTCGCCGAATAAATCTTTCTAATATTATTAGTATTATTACCTCATACCTCCCCAGGCCATCTACTCTATACCCAGTCAACACAAATCCTTTCTACGTAGTCTGACTATTGTGCTAGAAGTCTTTCTTGAGTTCTTTGGTCCTTACGATGTCTACATTCCAAGATCCTCTTGCTACAAAACGGTAGATTTTGGAAGAAATCACTCTTTAATATTTTCCGTAAACTTTACTTTTCTCAAGTTTGCAACTCGTACTTAGGGTACAGGTCACGTCGCATCACAGGGCCAAGACAGGTGGCTGAAATGTCCACTGACAACCCAGAATGTCCAAGCGAAGTAAAAACCCCTACTGAAGTTGCTGGAAGATGTTAAAGGAATTGTATAATATAACTCAGTGATGTGTCAGATAAGAAAGTATGTCAAAATAAAAGAAGGCTGCCTTTGGAGAAGGAAATATATTTTGGAAAAAAGAGTTGTGACGTTTTTTCGCAAAGCTGTTGGAATGTTAATAATACCAGACTGGCATTAATAATATTAAAACGAGCATACAGACAAATTATAAAATATTTCACTGTAGCTGAATACTTTACGACAGGGGATAAACAAATGAATACACAGCAAGGCGGGAGTTTTAAATAAAATAACGATAAATTACTTTTCCTCGAAACTGCTTACAAAACGCATTATCATTATCCTGTTAGATTCAAAATTTTATTTACAAATATAATTCCTACACATTAAGGTACTCGTAATTAGGACTTATACCATTCGAGGATTATGTAAGTTTTCCCAGCGGTTCGTCTAATATACGAAAAGTTAAATCTAGGTAATCTAATCTAATCTATCTAATCTAAGTTGCAAAGATATGTTAAATTGGAGATTCACATAACATGCATAATCACAACCAGACACGTACAAGTTCGCGCTTGCACATGCCGCATGTGAACCTACAGCATAAAAACCAAATCTCAAATGGACCTGCAACTCTTGCCGTCCTTCCCTGAAACAGGGGTGACATTGGCAAAGTGAACCATTTGTACAGCATGGGTGGTCAGCCGCATACCAACCTATAAGTCATGGAACTAATCTAATATCCAAAAAGCTGAATCTGGGTAAACCTAGGTAAAAATAATAATCATCTACAGATTATAATATTTTCCCCGTTATCGTTATGGTGCTGTTTTTGGGGACATGATTTTCGTTTTACATACAGGGTATTTTTTTTTCTAAAGGCAAGGGAAGATTGTGTATGGATTTAATAAAAATATGTTTTTTTTTAATGTTTTTTGCAATTAAGGCTCAGGTAATTAAGGGCGGGACAAGATTACAATTGTTTTTTTGGTTATAGGATTTTATTAGCGTCTTTGTTGTGCGGCTAATGAGTCAAAATGAAAATTTCAGGATTAAAAAATATGACGTAATAAAGAAAAACGTGTGCCGTTAAAATGTACAAAATTAATTCATGAAAAAAGCATATAATTTTACGCGTTAATTAATAAATGCGGTAGGTATGTGTTTTAATTAGTCATAAAAGGCCTAAAATTGTATGAGAGATTTTTTTATAAACACCTCTATCTTTCCTGGATTTACGAATTTTGTTTTTGTTTTTTTTTTTACATTTAATGATGTCTTGATGCTGTAAAAAAATGTTCACTTATCCAATGTCGACCCGTTTCAAGAAAGGCTGGCAAGAGTTGCAGGGCTTATGTTAATTTGAGGTTTGATTTTTGAAGTGTAAGTACACATGCAGCATCTGTTATCGCGAACTTTCTCGTGTCTGTTTGTGGGCATGCATTTAACATGAATTTTAAATGTTGATGTATCTTTGCAACTTAGATTATACAGATTACATATATACACCTACTCCAAAAGTTTAAGGGTTCGTGTATTGATTGACATTGTGAAGATTGATTTCATACTTCAAGATACTTTGTAGGTACTTAAGTTTTGAGGAGGATTTGTTTAAAAAATGAGTAAAAGAGGAGTAGACTGCCAAATACAATAAAAAATAAACAGATAGATTGAGGTCCACACGTGATTTAACAAAGATAAATATTGTAATGTCACCTGGCTGGGTTGCTAGGGAAAAAAGCAAATACAAAATATTGCTTGCTATGAAGCCATACAAGCCTGACGTTTGCTGCCAAAAAAAACGTTCAAAACTAAAAAATATTTTGAGTGCATTTTCCGTGCGAATCATTTATTATGAAATTCAGTATTAAAAAAGGATGACCTGTGAAGTCGAAACCTGGACAATATATTTTAGCTTGTGATATATTTATTGTTTATCTCGTCCTTACAATTTTCGCAATAAATATTCATTTGGCATTCTTCAATTATGAGAATATCTCATTTCCCAGAGACAAAATTTTCGTCGTCTTTTTACGAAAATCTTTTATTCATCGGCGGAGCGGCCATTTTCAAAATGCGAAATCAAATAGCGAGTACAATGGACATTACTATTAATAAAATACGGTGTACCTCGGTACACGAACGATTCGTTCAATGAGCAATATTTATTTGAGAATCCTCAATTTAGTGGGTTAAGCATGATAGCGTTTTTCCATAGATGATCCACATATTATATATTTTTTTGTATTGAAAATTCATTTTGGAAAGCAGATGAACCATGTTTTTGCTGTCTGCAAAATACACCGTTTTTATTTCCCATTTTCCTATTATTTGTTACATTTTAAAACAAACTAAAAAGTACCAAGTATCTAAACCAGTCGGTTTTAACAAAATGACAGTCGTAACGAGCGCTGTATATATACGAGTACTAAGATGTTTGATGAACTATACAAATGTTAATATATTTGTTCGACAGATAACAAACATTTCTACATGAAATAAAGTAAAATAAAATATACGACTAAGTTACCAACTAAATTAATCTTTCGTGGCTTTGTTTTGTGTATTGATTATTGAAAGTTTCACCATACGATCAAACGACATGTAACGATAATTGAGGTACATTGAAATGTATTTTTCGGACAACAACAGTCGAAATAAACAAAAATCGTTCATTAATTCATTCTACTTTGAAAGTTGGCCGTTTTCACTGAGAGAAAGATTACTGTTACAGAACCCCAAGTACAACCTTTTACGTTAAAATTGAATCTTTGCGTGTATTAAAAAATGTGAGGAAACTAAAAAAGCGCCCAAGGTGAGCGTTGTAATTTACATACATTTTTGGTTAAACGCTGTGGTTTATTTAGAACATATTTTTTTATACTTAGGATAGAGAAACACAACCTGAAAGAGAGGCTAGGATAACTTAATTCTCCAGAAACAATTTTATTTATGTTTTGTTAAAAAGATACGACATATTTTATTCTATACACAATACAATACAGACTTTTATTTGCTTAAATATCTTTTACTGTCTTGCTAACTTCGTTTGTTTTCCATTTGGTTTATTATTGGAACATTAAAAGTAAATGACTTTGTGATAATTTTGTTTTAATGGTCATAACTTAAAACAATCTCAAATTCACAATTGGAATAGGACTTTTTCAAACGAACCACTTGAAAATATGTCATTCTATAAATGAAAGTATAGTGTTACGTTATATTTTATACAAAGGATGTTCAGAGATGATTTGTTCAAACACGCAAAACTTCACCACTCACAGGTCTGAGTTTTTGTATTTTTCCAAGTTAAAAACAGCGATGCCAGCCACTTTTCTTTGATAAATCGCCTTGAGAATGCTTTCGTCTCGTGAAAACAAAACGTTGGCAGATAAAAAAGTTGCAAATATACCATGATCGTTGGTCCAAATTTAATATGACCAAATTAATTAAAATAATATACCTACCAAGAATAGTAATCTTTTTGTCTTTGGTACATTCTGTTGGGTTGGTATTGCATTTCTGACAGATGTCACAGGCGCATTAAAACCTAACTTCCTTCTGTCTCTTCTGTCTCAATCGTCGACCTGGTAACTTGTCCCAACTGTTCATCTAATTTTATTCACGTAATCCTTTGTAAAAACCCCTTGTAATCTTTATGGAATAAAGGACCATTAAATTGTTTAACTAACTACATCTTTCAAGTCATCTCCACACCCCGCATCACCTCAAAATTAAAGTCAGCACCGAACATACAGTCCACGAACAAAAACCCGACCATTTTTGGTCCATCGAGCCGCATCGTGACCATTTTTGGTCACTTCGAGCAGGATGAGCGACCTTGTTGCTCCATACCAGCGGATTATTCAGTGAACTAGCATCTGGAGTCATCTGCGTCCACCGAGGACCCTTTTGTGCTCACAAAAAGCGGACTTTTACGCAGCGCGACGGAGAGGAGAGCACGTGGCCCCATACAGCGGGCGCACATTCATCAGCGGGCCGGGCAGAGGGAACCACTCCTTCTGACGAATGCGGAGCGCTGCTTTGTACAAGCAAGCGTCCCCACATCAGTTTGTGAAGCAAACTGAGCCCCACATCGACTGCGCAAGGGCCGCATGGCCTAGTGCGAGAGTCATCCTTCATCATCGGGCCGGGCAGAGGGAGCTTCTCCTTCTGACGAATGCGGAGCGCTGCTTTGTACAAGCAAGCGTCCCCACATCAGTTTGTGAAGCAAACTGAGCCCCACATCGACTGCGCAAGGGCCGAATGGCCTAGTGCGAGAGTCATCCTTCATCATCGGGCCGGGCAGAGGGAGCTTCTCCTTCTGACGAATGCGGAGCGCTGCTTTGTGCAAGCAGCCGCCCCCACATCAGCTGATTGCCATCAGTTGAGCCCATCATCGACTGCGCAAGGGCCGCATGGCCTAGTGCGAGAGTCATCCTTCATCATCGGGCCGGGCAGAGGGAGCTTCTCCTTCTGACGAATGCGGAGTGCTGCTTTGTGCAAGAAGCCGCCCCCACATCAGCTGATTGCCATCAGTTGAGCCCATCATCGACTGCGCAAGGGCCGCATGGCCTAGTGCGAGAGTCATCCTTCATCAGCGGGCCGGGCAGAGGGAACCACTCCTTCTGACGAATGCGGAGCGCTGCTTTGTACAAGCAGGCGTCCCCACATCAGTTTGTGAAGCAAACTGAGCCCCACATCGACTGCGCACAGGCCCAGGCCTAGTGCGAGAGTCATCCATCATCATCCACGAGCAGGAGGAGCTTCTCCTTCTGACGAACCAGGAGCGCTGCTTGGTGCAGGCAGGCGCCCCATATCAGCTGACCAAAGCTGAGATCGACACCACGCACGGGCCGCACGAGCTGCCAGACCCAGTACGAGTCACGGGATCACCGAGGATTCCTCCACACAGGCAGGCCAGTGTTATTTATCTATTTATTTGTGATTAGTGTATATTGTGTTTCAAAATGACGACTAGACTGTCAAATTGGACGAGGACATTGTCAGCTAGATTAGCTACCTATGAACAATATATTTTAAAGGAAAATTTAGAAATCTCACTAGTAAAATCAAAACTATGTCAAATCAGAGAAATAATAACAAAATTTAATGAATTGTATAACCATAATGTAGATGCTTTGGCCAATGATGAGGACCTGCATAGAACAATGCTACACCAGGAAGAGGTCCTGGTGAATTTAATAGCAAAGTATGAAGGGTTCTTAGAGCAATCTGAGGCCAATAGCCTAAAAATTAATCATATAGTTAATAATGAATTCTGTAACCCCATGAACTTACCTAAATTGTCAATTCCGATCTTTGATGGAAAATATGACAACTGGGTAACATTTAGAGATTTATTTTTGGCCTTAATAGACAATAATGCAAACATTTCAAATATAGAGAAATTCATGTATCTGAAAAATTCGTTATCTCCTCAAGTACAGTCAATCTTAGCGCAATTAGAAGTATCAGGGAAAAACTACCCCCTGGCATATAGTATTTTGGAAGCCAGATACAACAACAAGGAGATCTTAATAAAAACGCATCTAGATAACATACACAGTATTAAATTTAATGTGAGAAGATTCAATGAGATTCACAATTTCACCAACACTATTAGTAGTAATTTAAATGCACTGAACAGCTTGGGGGTTGACACTTCGAACTGGGATGAATTACTCATCTACCAGTTTCTGAAGCAATTAGACCCACCAAGCATTAGCGATTGGAAGTCCCACAAGGACTGCAAATCGGTTAATGATTTTTTGGCATTTCTAAAAAAAAAGGCATCTCATTTAGAAATGTATAATCAATACACTCTCGAGCCAACGAATAGCAAACCTGCAACCAAGAAAGCGTTGCTTACAATAGAAGGTGTCAAGTGTCCGATCTGTAAAGGACCACATTACATTCACACATGCAGTCAATTCATACAGTTAAATGTTTCTCAAAGGCGGGATTCCGCAAAAAGTAATAGATTATGCTTCAATTGTCTTCGCATTGGGCACCAAGCATACAAATGCCGTAGCTCAAGCAAATGCAAAAAATGTCAAAGCAATCACCATACATTGTTACATACTATAGACCATAAGATTGCCTTGGCAGCATTTAGTAATTCCAATAATGTTCAAGCTATGTTAACAACTGTAAGCGTACACTTGTATGACTCAGACGGGTCGTCAAGAGCTGTACGAGCCGTTTTAGATAATGGGTCGCAGGCAAACTTCCTAACAAGGGAACTAGCTGACTCATTGAAGCTTCCTAAATCTACGTTAAAAATGCCTATTGAAGGTATTCAACAACAAACAAGTTATTCATCTGAAGCCGTTACGGCTACAATAGCTTCTCGATTATCTGGTTTTAAAACTGAATGTTCATTCCTTGTTGTAGAAACCATAACTACAAATCTTCCCCAAACCAGTTTCAGGTGTGAGCCGCCCGTACCACTGCGCGACCTGGCAGACCCACAGTTTGCCAAGGCTGGCGCAGTCTCCATGCTGCTCGGCGCAGACGTCTTTTGGAGAATCCTGCGCTGCAGCCGGACGTCGCTGTCAAGGGGAGGGCTCCGGTTCTATCCCTCACACTTGGGATGGTTGGCGACCGGTTTGGCACCAATGCAAACTACCTTCGTATCATCGATGCTGACTGCGGCGTCTGGAGGATCCCGAAGGACGTCTGGGTCCAGCAGAGGAGCGTCAACCGGTCTTCACGGACTGGTAGAAGCTTTTTGGAAGTGTGAAACCATCGAGAATACTAAACATCAATCTTTAGAAGAAAAGGCTATGGAAGATCTATTCGTCCAAACCACAACCCGATCACCGCAGGGGAGATTCCAGACACGCATAGGTCTGAAGTCGGACCCTGGAGTATTAGGCGATTCATTAGCGCGAGCATCAAAATGTCTGATCTCGCTAGAATCCAAACTCAACCGCAATCCTCAGCTCAAGGCGCGGTATGATGACTTTTTATCCGAATATTTAGCTTTAGGACACATGAGTCTTGTGCCCCCACATAACACTCAAATTGCTTATTATTTTCCGCATCACGCGGTAATAAAAGAACATTCCACGACTACAAAACTGAGAGTAGTATTCAATGGGAGCGCCAGAACTACCTCTGGGCTTCCGTTGAATGACATTTTAATGATAGGACCTACTGTGCAACAAGATCTATTTGACATTTTGTTACGTTTCAGAACGCCCAGTTGGGTGATGACAGCTGACGTGGAGAAAATGTATCGACAAATAGATATTCAGCCACAGGACAGACCTCTTCAAAGAATCCTATGGAGAGACAGTGTGACTCACTTGCTTTGCCAGTATCAGTTAAACACGGTTACATACGGAACCGCTTCAGCCCCCTTCCTAGCTACGAGATGCATCATGCAACTCGCTCAAACAAATAGGGACAAGTACCCTGAAGCTTGTCAAGTTATCGAGTCAGACATGTACATGGACGACTTGATAACTGGACACGACGATATTAATCAGCTCAATTTGATTAAAACCCAAATTACTGAAATATTTAATAGTGCATGTATGTCATTAAGAAAGTGGACAACCAATAGTTCCCTACAATTGCAAGAAAGTGTTTCATCTGTAAATTTTGCAAACCATGACACTTATAAAACTTTAGGATTAACGTGGCAACCTAGTACTGACACGTTGATATTCAATTTACACATTGAATGTAACGAAGCAAATTTAACCAAGCGATCAATTTTATCTGCGATAGCCAGAACGTTTGATCCTTTAGGGTTGCTCTCTCCCATTACTATAATTTCCAAACTCTTTATGCAACGGCTGTGGCAAGAAAGCAGTAAATGGGATGATGAGTTATCTACTCCAACAAAAACTGAATGGTGTAATTTTGTGCATCAGTTCAACCTAGCAGCCTCCATACATGTAGCACGGCATGTATGTGGAACAGATCATAAATCCTCCGTAGAACTACACGGCTTTGCGGATGCCTCTATACGAGCATTCGGAGCATGTATCTATTTAGTTACTCGCAACGAGTTGACTTCCGAAGTTAACTCTCAACTTTTTTGTGCCAAGTCAAAGGTAGCACCTTTGCAACAAATCTCCTTACCCCGGTTAGAATTGAACGCAGCTTTATTATTATCTAAATTATTTAAACGCGTTAGTGAGACCAGTAACCTGGTTATAACAAGTTCCACATTGTGGACAGATTCTAGCATAACACTTGCCTGGATTGCCAGTCAAACTTTTAGATGGACCCCATCACGGTGGTCTATGGGAAACTACTGTAAAAAGCGCAAAGCATTTATTTAAAAAGTTAGTGGGCAATCATACCCTCACTTTTGAAGAATGTTCTACTTTATTAATCCAAGTCGAAGCTTGTCTGAATTCAAGGCCGTTGACACCCTTATCAGACGATCCTAATGACTTGTTACCATTGTCTCCGGGTCATTTCCTTATCGGAGGACCACTGGTCGCTCTTCCCGAACCAGATCTGAATCATATTCCAATCCATGCAGTTAATCGGTATCAACTGTTAAGTCGACTATTCCAGACCTTCTGGAAGCGTTGGACTAATGAATATCTCAATTCTTTGCAACCTCGCAAGAAATGGACTCAGTTAACGACATCTACACTACAAATTAATGATTTAGTTGTGCTTAGGGAGGATAATCAACCGCCCTTGAGATGGAGATTGGGAAGAGTAACAGAATTACATCCTGGTACGGATGGTATTCTGAGAGTAGTATCCATAAAAACTGACTCTGGTATTAAAAAGAGACCAATTCAAAAATTAAGTAAATTACCTATTTGGTAATTCCTAGCAGGATAAATGATTATGTACTTACTGATTATTATTTGTCTTATTATGTTATCTGTAACTTCACTTTATGTTTTATGTTACTATGCAAGAACTGATCACATTAAATTATGTATTTAATTAATTAAAAGGCTGAGTAATTATAAGTACACTTTATTGAATCCATGTAAATTTGTATGTAAATGCTTACCTAAAAGGGTAACTCACCATATCAACTTAACTGAAGTATCATTTGTTGCTAACACAATTGACTACCATACATACAACAAGTAAGATTAATACTTAACTTTCAACTTCTTCAAGGTGTATAAGTCAAATAAATTATTTTCAAAGTCAAAATTCTATTGAAGTTTGTATGCACCTTACCATTGTTTTATATAATCAATGATTCTTAGATCTAAGTGTTGATTTCTACAGACAAGTACCAGTTATTGAAAAGTAAAAAGAATTATAAAATCAGAGTTAATCACTGTTAACCAATCTTATAACCACTTCAAATTACAGTCCACGATGTAACATTATGTAAACGAGCTATCATACATCATTGTGGAGATGACCTCTCTAGTAATATTGCCAAATAGTCACCGTTATAACACGGTATTTGCCAATCTGAGGCCCGCCAGTATGGTCCAAATTTAATATGACCAAATTAATTAAAATAATATACCTACCAAGAATAGTAATCTTTTTGTCTTTGGTACATTCTGTTGGGTTGGTATTGCATTTCTGACAGATGTCACAGGCGCATTAAAACCTAACTTCCTTCTGTCTCTTCTGTCTCAATCGTCGACCTGGTAACTTGTCCCAACTGTTCATCTAATTTTATTCACGTAATCCTTTGTAAAAACCCCTTGTAATCTTTATGGAATAAAGGACCATTAAATTGTTTAACTAACTACATCTTTCAAGTCATCTCCACACCCCGCATCACCTCAAAATTAAAGTCAGCACCGAACATACAGTCCACGAGCAAAAACCCGACCAATCGTAATGAACAAAAACAATTTCGTATGCAGAGTTCATCATTCTTCACATATAAACCCCGAGTGTTACACACTCTCATCGCAGTTGTCATAAAAATCATCTTTATCATCACCACACACTTCACGCTGAAGAAGCCCATCGTAGACATGGGCGAAACGTCCGGAAGCTCCAGCTCCCATAGACCACGGCAACAGATCCCGGAAAACATCACTCCAGCATCATCAGTCCGCCGTGTAAGCCTAAAACTCTTATACAAAAACAATTCATAATACATCTCAAAATTATTCAGAATAATCATAATTAGACCAATTTATACAGCGCCGTTGAGTGCCACTAGCCACCCCAAGGGAGCTTTTATGTGTTGATTCTATTAAACCAATGTGTCTCAAGCACTTCCTGAAACTGCCAACACTGGTCTCTGTTCTCAACTCCAGACGTAGACTGTTCCAGCAGGATGGACCAGCCGAACTAAAAGCCTTGTCCTCGAAGTCCCGTGTCTTAGATATGCTGAATCCAATACCTTATTATTTCAAGTATTGACAGTGAGTAAGACTCACCCCTCTATTGTGTCTCCCTCCCTCAACCCTTACTGATAAGTTTTCGGGTTGTTAGCGGCGGACAGAAAGATTAAGAAGAAAGTCGAACAGGCCGAACTAATAAGAAATGTTGGACGGAGTTGGCGGGATTTCTCACATAACTCTTGTATATTATGATGGGGTATGTGTGAGCGCGAAAAATAATTAAGTTCATTTTGTGAGAGAGAATGTATGTGATAATAATGAAGCTTCTTTTCTTGTGTATATTTCCATTGTTAGTATTTTCATTCCATAGACCGGTCCGTAGTCCAGTGGCAACATTTCGAAAAAGAAGGTTGTGGGTTCGAATCCCGGCGCAGCGCAAAAAATGTACTATTTATATTTTCAAATATGCTCTTCGCTGGGTTGAAAAATTCATAAAACCTTTAACCAAAGACGGGTCACTAAAAGTCCATCCAGGCTTACAGAAAACTGAGTCTTGCTTGAGTATTGACACTTTTTAGCGACGACCAAGCTCGTAAACAACACCTCTACGCCAACACAAAAAATGTCATAGATCCCTAAAGTCTCTGAAATCTAGGAAGTCTCCCGCTTAGGATTTCTTAAAAAAATGTAATTCCTTGCCTTATAGGTTGGTATGAGGCTGAAAACCCATTTTGTAAAAAATGGCTCACAATGTCGATGTTAAACCCCTGTTTCAGGGACGGTCGGCAAAAGTTGTAGGTTGTATGTTCGTTTGAGGTTTGATTTTAATTTGTAAGTACCTACACAAACAACATTACTTACACGTGTCTGCTTGTGGACATACATTTAATATATTAATCTTAAATGTTAACATATCTTTCACAACTTAGATTATAGACTATTCTTATTATAAAAGCAATGCCTTTTTTATCATTATTTTTCTATGAATGGCAAACATTACAATTCAGCTAGAGAGTTGCTTTCCGGGATCTGTTGCCGTGGTCTGTGGAAGCTGGAGCTTCCAGACATTTCGTTCTTGTCTCCAGCAAAATCCTCTTGTAATTTTTATTGTTTTCGGACGGATTTTTCATTTTTTTTAATTATATAATTAATTTATTTTGTCTATTTCTGTGAGTTTGTGTATTGACATTGTAAACATTCATTTTAAATTAGTAAGGCAAAAATAAAAAAAGCAAGGTTTTTCTCCACGAGCTGAGTTTAATATCTCGAGCGCTTTCGGAGTGTGAACCCCTTTTTTAATGAATTTTCATAGGAAAATTAATATGCAACCGGCCCGCAGCCTAGTGGTTAACGCTTCTGACTCGTAAACGGAAAATTATGAGTTTAATTCTAGGCGGAGAACAAATAAAAAAAACGATATATATTTTTTTTAAATATGCTCTTCGCTGGGTTGAAAAATCATCAGCTTCTACCAAAAGACCGTTCACGAAAGGTCATCCAACCTTTCAGCAACTATATTTTTCTTGCAAAATCAGCGCTCCCTAGCGACAGTCATGTATAGGGCTCTTAAGAAATGATGTCCACCAACATTAGTGCTCTCTAAATAAAGCTTCCTGAAAAAATAGACAATTATAGTTCTATAATCTAAGTTGCAAAGATATGTTCACATTTAAGATTCATATTAAGTGCATGCCCACAAACAGACACGTGTAAGAAGGTAATGTATGATTATTTTCTATTAAGCCAAAGACAAATCATGTAAGTACCAAGGTTGATCTTTGAAACCAATATGTTTTTCTTGTATTATGAAAATCGTTGCTGTACTTATATATATTTCTGTTGTACTAGTGCTTTATCCATTTTATCGTTGTTTTGGTGTGATCCAAAGTAAAAAAACGTCACTTTGAAACTCAACCATAGCATTTTACCCAAATATATGCAAACTGAAAAAATAGCTCTAGTGAGCGTATTTGTTTCCATACATTTTTGATGAAAAGCTAACGTAAAGTTTTATCGTCGTGCTCTGATCACACATGTCTGCCTCCATACAATATGTTGTGATTTGAGATTTCACAGCAGACTGTCAATATCACTCTCAGTCGACAGAAAAGTTCAGCAGAGAGACAGATATTTATCGCGAGTATTAGAAAGCATCTCTTTGTGAACAGAGCTTGTAAAATGTGTTTTTTTTTTAATTTTTACTCTTTTTTCTGCGAACTCTTGTCGGTTGGTTTTTTATCAGAAAGTGATTTATTCTATACATCCTGCAATATTTTTTTACTGTTAGATTTTATAAGATTTTTTTTAATGATTTGTAAAAACCAAATACATATGTTTTTTTGTTGAAAAAAAAAATATAAACATAGAAACTCTAGTCTTGAGAGTACCTACACGCATTGTTGGTTATCTTGAGTGTTTTTTTTACTTAAAAAGAGTTGGAGAAAAAGTTGCAAAAACTCACATATCCATAGATGTGCAACTTTGATGCAGAAATCAATTACCAAGTGTTATGTTATTTTAAAATAACATATAAAAAAACAATCACCAAGTGTACAGTGTGTTTTGTGGGCCGAACGGAGCCGAACGGTCACGGAAGCGGCCGAACTGCGCCGCGTGATCTGATCGGGCCGTCGGTCATCAGTTCCCGGCAAGATGTGAAGAGAGTCAGACGTCAGCGACCAAGCACCAAGCGGTGCAAGAGGGGGCATTACAATGGAGCTCCCTCCTCCCCATCTACTTGGATTTCCTGCCAGCAAGGCACCCGCCTTGTGGACCAGAGGCATAGGAGACGTAGTGCATAGAAGCGCCCACCCAGGGGCTCCAACGTGTGGAGGCGTCCGCCTCGTGAGCCGCCGCTAGCCTGGGGCGCTGCCCCAGGCCATTCAGTTTAGAACTCCAGCCAACGGAGTAGGGAGTGTTTTAGTGACAAGTTCAGGTCTGGCCATTCCCTTATTTCCCCTTTTTCCCCCATATTAATAAAGTAAATAAACCCTTATTTTTTCATGTTAAGCTTATCTTTTAATTATAAAACCCTTCCCAAAGTACAAGTAAGCAACCGAAAGAAAGAACCCCACGCCCTGAGAGTGATGCTGATGAGAGCTAGCCGGATGTAAGTATCCTGGAGATACCTTTCAATCTTAACATAACACAACATCATAAATATGTTTTTTTTTGGCGATCAGTTATTCCATATCTGAAAACAAATAAAAAATGTATTTTTTTACATTTCGCGCCAAAATAATCAATGACACTTCCGTTCCCGCCTCTGCGAGGCATATTTACATGTTAAAAAATCGCATCTCGATATTCTGGCGGGCTTTTGTCGCGCCGACTCATATTTCATTCAACATTACTATCGCAAGGTAGACATGTTTAGTATCTATCTAAAAAAATCCCGGTAATCCAAAAAGGTCACAAATTTAGAATCCCGGGAATTTCTGAATTGTCGTTGAACTTTATATTCCATGATCTGTGCGTTGAACATATAACGCCTTTAGTGTTATTATGCATTTTATATTGAAGAAGCTGAGTGGTTATAATTTAGAATCTTTTGAAGATCTCGTCAAAACGTTCCTCCTAGCCGTGTGAGGGTGCATTAGATAAGGAAAACCTGTTGTGCCCAAAAATTACATAAACATTTCAAAGTGATAATCGGACGATAAGTCGTCTAATCTCCTGGTGATGAAAGAGCTTTGCAAATACGACATCCAGCTTTGCGGAACCATTTTGTCAGACCATCTGCCTCTTCAGTTGAAAGGAAAAACTACAAAGACAGTTGTTAAGAATTAACATTAGATTAAATGTTAAGATACCTATCAAGAATTATCTGCATTTTGTCTATGGTAGTTTTTGCTGTTTGGACCCTCTTCTCTCAAACCTTGTGCAGGCAACATGTCGCCTGAATTTCTTACGATTTAACTTACGCAATCTCATTGTAACTAATATGTAAAATAAATAGCATGAACAATCAATCGAAAGTGTAGCAGTCATTATTTGGAAGATTTGTATAAAACCCAATGACACAGTACAACAAGATGGACAAGTTTGGCACATCCACGCCGGATGATCGACCATTTGGATCACTCCCCACAGAATAAAGTGAACATTTGGTCCTCCTCGCCAAATCTACCCAACGTTTGGTCTTTGCATCAAATAAAGTGCAACCAACAGTTGAAAAGAATGAGGAAGATACAAATGTTTCCATGAAACGATTGAGTTTTGAGCAATCTTGGCGGGAAAGAGACATACAATTAGTAAAAACAGTTACAAAATGCCTTATCTTCTTTCATATAAATGTGAGATAGGCTTTTGTATAATGAAATAGATAAACTAGTAGATTGAATCTCAATTTTCGTTAAGAACGATAAATACCGTACAAGCATATTTTAAATTTTCTCCCTTAATTTTTTTTTAATACATTTCTAAATAAACGGAATTTCCCAATGAAAACAATAAATACGGCTGCATTTTCTGTTAATAGTTTTTTTAATAAAATAATAATGTTGAACATGATACCGGGAAATCCCGATATGCTTCTCTTCTCTCGACCTTCAAGAGTCAAATTCTACAATTTATATTCCCGCGTAGAGATCCATTTCCGATAATGTCAGTGCCGTAAGTCAAATTTCGTATTACTTTCATAACCAGCGATCCGCGGGGTATTCGGACCTAACGTAAAATATCGCCAAAAACACTTTATAAGCTAGTTTTTAGATCACTTTGTCAAATGTCTGTTTTTATTTCATTTATTCATGACAAAGCAGTATTATGTATGACTGAAAGTTTTCCAAACCTCAAATTTATTATTACTTTCACATTGCTTACGCGCATAACTGTTTTATTTTTACAGGTGAGTTTTTAAGTTATTGTCTGACATGGAAGTTACCTACATTTTTTTCTGCTCAAATCTTATCTTTCATACGACTTTTATATTTTTGTCTGTTCATCAACTATTCATGCTATTTTGAATTTAGATGTACATATATAAACAGGAATTCAGTGCGTTTATTAAATAACTGTCACAGATTCCCTCAGCCATCATGCCCATCGGTGTATAAATTAAATTTGTGACTTTGTGAATGAGTTCGGAACAAATACCGTAAACAATAAAATTGCGTCGTTAAACGGCCGGGTTTCTAAGGAAAAGACGCAAGCAAATATTCTGTTATTCACTGTTTAGAGCGCTATCCACATAGACGTATGAAGTTTGCCCGTCGACTGTTTTTTTTTTTTAATTTGTGCTGAGGCTATTGCGTTTTCATATTCCGTCTATAGTCTATACAAATGAAAAGTATTGTCAAATGTGTGCACAAATTGAATATGCCTTAACGGAAGTCATTGTTGACATGTGAATATCGGGCAAAACATAGATTTGTGCCCACTTCATTACAGATGCGAGCCTCGGCTTTTAGGATGGCTTTGAATCAAGTTGGGCCAATTTGCTTCAATTAAGCTTAGATACCAGGCTCAGGGACATGACCCACTAAAAATACTAATTCGAATTGCCAATTTTCGAATTCAAAATAATCCAGAACACAACAGTCGGAAAAATGAGTTATCACTCGTTTGCTACACATATAGAATTCTGCATTTTTCTGTGATTATGAAAGATCCTTGTCACGTATAACACCTGTGACGTTACCCCGTCGAAATAAATTTAGCACCTTCCGACCTTCATCTACTTTTTATCTTACTCGTAGATAAAACTTCTTTCAAAAGCCTAATCATTAACAACAAAAAGAATATGTTTTAGATTACAATTTAAGTTATGTCGCTGTACTTTTTTATTACTTTTTTCAATCTGTTGTAAAATATGGTTTATAAAAATATTAAGTTTAACTAATATATTATAGATGATAACGATGATAATTGCGTCTGCAAAGACAACAAAGACCGCCGCGGCGCTTTGAAAACTCGCCTGGAGGATGCTTTCTGCTCGTGAAAGCGAAACGTCGGCAGATGTAGGAGCTACAAATAGAACATAGTCAAACCCAAAAGAACACAAAAACGATGTAATATTTCTTATTCAATTAAACATAAATATGAGAAGTGTATACTTATAATAATAATAATAATTATAATAATTTGCGTTTATTCCAGCTTAGTCATGTGGAGGGTGCAATACATGACCAGCCATAAAAAAATAATACATCAATAGAAAAAGTACATAGAAAATTACAAAAATGTAGAAACAGGAAAATATGTGATGAATTATATGAGAAAAAAGAGCAAACAAAATATATAGTTAAACAGTGAAAGAAAAGAGAAATACATGGTCATTGTACATTAGAATATCAGGAACATATTAAACAGGGAAAAAAGGCTACGTAAGCTTCAAGTTCCTTGCCCAATGACGCCATATGCCCAACTCCCATTTGAACCATTCCAATCTTTCGAATTTTTATCAACAAGGCCTTGAAGTGTATTCGAATTTTCGATACATTCGAATATCTTTGGCATCCTTGCTCCATATTAGCATGGGAAGTCCTCTTGATTTGCCTTAGTTCTATAGTGAAGTACCCGCTCCAGCATTAGCATTCCTGATGTTATAAAGACGAGAATTTGTAATTGAACAGTCCGTTGTTTGTTTGGTCCACAGCTCACTTCTTGCATTCAACTCCAGAGGGCAAGCGTTTGATCCCCACCAAGGATCTGGCCCATAGTCCAGTAAATGGAATGCTTCGTGGGTTCGAATCCCGGCGGAGCACAAAAAATATACCATTGAATAGAATTTTTAAGCTTACACAGTCGGCTGATGATGCTGGAGAGGTGCTTTCCGGGATATGTTGTCGTGGCCTGTGGGAGCTGGAGGAGAATAATCTTGATGAAACTGTTTCATCAAGACAAGATCATTGTTATCATTTCACTTTTACGTTGAAGAAGCCAAGTAATAAGGATATTATTATTACTAACAGAGGTGGGTTTTGATCTTGAAATGTATTGAATATGGTTGTGCTAAGGTTTGGCGCAAATTTGGTTGAAGGTCACGCTATTAATTGATCCTTGTAAACAAATTAATTTTGAATTGGATGATTAGAAAGATTCTCTCCGGTTGTCTTAGAAACTGAATGTCAAGTCTAAACTAAAACAGTTGTTGGTTCTACAGTCTATAATTTTAGTTAAAAAGATATATTACATTAGAAAAATATATTCCATGCATTCTAAAAAAACAGAGACGTATAAGTTCGCGCTTACACAATACACATGCCGCATGTGCGCATAGAACATAAAAAAACGCAATCGCAAATAAACATAAGCCCTTCAACTTTTGCCGGCCTTCCCTGAAACAGGGATGACATTGGCACACTATTTTTTACAGTATGGGTTTTAAAAAAACAGTATGGGTGGTAAGCCTCTTACCAACCTCAAGGATGACCTCATTAATAATACAGTACTACAAAATGTATCGTATAGAACCAAACGCGGCATTATAGTTTTTTTTTCTAAAATGAGATAAGTGTATGTAAATAATAATGGCAAGGGATGGATTTCCTGAGTTTCCATGTACATACATAATTTTCGCAAAAACTCTAGATAGCCACCTTCGATATCGTATATCGCCCAAAGAGGCAATCTAAATTTTTTTTTCGGTTTTTCCAAAAATTAGTTCAATCGGGAACTAATGGGGTAGGTACTCACTGCTCCAAAGTACCGCAGTCCGTATTTATACAATGGCTAAAGATTATTCTCGCATGCATCAGATTACTGCAACTGTAATTGTAATTGTGTTTGCCATTCTGCTCGGAGTGGCCAGAGCCTCTACAGAGCTGCCTACATTTCTTAATATCCTTACATACTTCTTTCAATTCATTCATATCCATTTATTTCTTCGAGAATTTTCTTCTTTTAAGCTCACTTTGAATATCCCATTGAGAAGATTGTGAAAGATCACAATCTGCTCAATCTGATCCCTCCGTACTTTTCTCGGTCGTCTCTTACCTCTTTTTCCTTTCATATTTTTTCTGTTTATATACTTTGTCAGTTTATCATCATTCAATTTTTCCACATGCCAAAACCATTTCATCACATTATTTTGTGCCTTAACTTTCACATCCTCTTTCAACTTACATTCTTTCTTTACCCATTTATTCCTAACTCTATCCTTCAGAGTTTTCCTGTCATGCTTCTTAAATGCTTTATTTCCATCGTACATGTTTTCCACCGTACTGTTTCACTGTTTCCATATATTTATATCACTTTAGGGAAAAAATCCTATATCGCTGCCTTTGATTGTATACGACGCATATGCGTAGTAACTAACAGTATATGGTGGGATCATTATTCTCAATGCTCTATAATTCATAATAATGTATTGCAGAGAACCGGTGAGCTTCCTGTATGTCAAATGCAGATCCGTATTCACTACCACTCGAGCCTATGTACAACGCCTGTTTGATATACGCCCCCTGCTTGATATACGCCTCCGTTTGTTAAGGTCATGACTCGCTATACACCCATATTTTGTGTGGTGTATAATAAATCATTGAATACGTATTCACAATAATGAATGAACGTTCAAATGCAAAGCTTTTTATTTTCATTTTCTGTTTGTGTTTTCGTTTTACTGTGAAAAACGTATGAATGGATGAGAATATAATTTTCAATTGAATATAAAATTTTATTAAGAAGATAATAATGTTGGTATAACGTCTCCCCAGTGCTTGTTTGGCTTATCCATCTTTTGATTTAAAGATGACCCAACCAACATTCCACCCAACCTGAGCTAAGAAAAAATGTAAAACTCCATAACGTGAGAGTAATTTTAAATATTTTTGAAATAAATTTCTAGTTTCCATGAGACACATTGGTCCAGTACACATACAAACATTGCTACATACAAACATTGCTAAATTTCCCCTAATGGACATAACACAAACAAGCACTAACGGGACTAGAATCAACGAAAACGAATAAATTCTCTCTTAGACATGCCGCATGTTGACTTACAACATCAAAACCCAATCTCAAATAAACCTAAGAATTGCAACTCTTGCCGACCTTCTCTGAAACAGGAGTAGCAGTGGCAAAGTGAACCATTTTTTGCAGTACTGGTAGTCCACATAACCACCTGTGAGTCAAAGAATACAAATAATAAATAACATTTATATATATATATAGAAACAACAAAAACTTAAAAAGAAATCTATACAAACAAGTCAATAGGTACAACCTTGATATATTTGCATTTTGTGGTTGAAATAAACACCGAAACGGAAAAACATTTCTTACACCATTTGCAATGATTAGAAATTTTTCCATTGAACGTAATTTTTGCACCCACTGATCTATCAACCAGACCGGTCAAAAGATAAATAAGTTCAAAACGTAAATACTACAAAATAATAACAAGCTGCAAACAAAACTTTGTTTTCGTTTACAAAGCGTCTCGAATTAATTCCGCAAAAAGTGGAAACACGAGATTTTCATGAAAAACTTACGAAATGATGCTAACTTTTTTTCCTTGTACTTGTTTTTCCTTTTTGATGTGCTGGTGTATCTTTTACTTCTCAGTGAGCCAGTATTGGTTTCTCCTTATTATATCCGAGCATGGAATAACAATTTCTAAAATGTTTGTGGAACTTTTTTAATTACTTCTTTTTGATATTCCTCCCCATTTCGCTTTCAGATTTCCGCCCCCCATACACGAAAACGTTGCTTGTTTTTCGGCATGTCATTTTTCAAGTGTTATTCATGTTTTTTTTAAATCCAAATACAAAATAACCTTGACAAATGAGAGCTATTGAATCAAGGACGACACTTAAGTTTTTTTTCCAAAAATGAGGAAATGCCGTTTTCTGAAAAATATCTAATTGCCTGTCTTTGCTCTTTACGAGTCATACTCGTATATAACTCAAAATGAATAGGATGATAAACAAAATGCATGTACTAACGTGGAAATGAGGTCAATATTGAGTTAAACATCGTGCCAGTAAAGAAATTAAGAAGACGTGCAGAGGACTCCAGGATAATCTGAAATGTCTTGGATAGTGCTCCCTTTTGTATCCGACCACTAGAACGTCCCAGAATGCAGTGAGCAGATGAAATAGCTGTATCTTTCTTTATTAAGCAGTCAAGAAATACTTGAATGGTTCAAACAACAACAAAATTAATAAAACTCGAAGAATAAATACTGAAAATAGATACTTTAATTTTTCGATGTAGCATATGACGCCTAGAACATATTTATTTTCATAGCTCAGAGAGACAGCCTTACATCTACTCCAATGCCTGAAGTGGGGAATTCCATGATACTAAAGAAGTTTTCATTCCTTGCGAAGGCTGAAGACTGTTATTCAAATAGGTAACAATAAAACTGCGAAAACAGAATGCAATATTTGACACTCTGATAGGGGTTGAGCCTCACTTTTTTGGCATTCAACAATTACACAACAGATCGATCAGGCGTGTTGATGCGTGCGTGTATGTCCACCAACATCTTGAGACTTTTTGTCGGCCTAAGTGGGGCGGGCGCGCTCTGAATGTAATAGGATTTTCGTGGAACAAAAATCTCTTGCGCGGGAAATCTAATCAAAATATTCCGCGAGTGGACGAAAACTCATTTCGGCATATCAGTGATATTAATGTGGACTAAGTGAATAAGCCGGAAGATGAATCGATACGAGGCAGACCATTATATTCTTCTGATTTGTATTCAGAGGTCATAGTGTGTGAACGAGGGTCAACGTGAGATTTAATATTTTTATGCTATAATTAAATATTTAATTACTTGACTTATAGGTTGGTGTGAGGCTGGCCACCCATACTGTAAAAAAATGTTCACTTTGCCAATGTCACCACTGTGTCAGCAAATGTCGGCAAAAGTTGTAGGGTTTATGTTCATTTGAGGTTTGGATTTTATTTATAAGTACACATGCAGCATTTGTAAGCGTAAACTAAACGTGTTTGTTTGTAAGCATGCATTTGATATGAGCGCTAAATATGTATATATCTTTGCAACTTAGATTATAGATTATAGAGATTATAGATGCATCGAAAAATGTGTTAATAAATAAGTGAAAGTTGCTAAATTTGATGCAGTCATTATTTGAATACTCATAATTATAAAAACAAGAGGAGATTAGGGAACGCAGCGCAAAATGCGTTCAAATCATTTATACTCAGTGTATCATTTTCAGGAAAAACTGGTTCAGGAGGAGTTTTCTTCACACATTTTTTAAACCAATTTTCACATAATGTTTACGAAAGGAAAATTAACAAGATCAATAATTTGTACCTACAAGAAAATACTCAGTGTGATCGATTGTAAGTACCTACATGGAACTGCATGGCTCATTAAGCATGTCGGCATCGCTGGTGACACATTGACATATCGATTTCCACTTGATTAACTAAGAACCAGTAATGCCTTCGGATGACATGACGAACGTGAGAGATATAGAATATTGCACCTTTTATAATGAGGTCAGAAAATTGAAAAGTGCGCAAAAGTAAGCCTCATCATTCCATCGGATTACAAATCTGACAGCCAGAGGCGCTAGTCTCATATCCAAAAAGTTCATCCGGCTGGATGATGAGGCTTATTTTTGCGCCCTTCTCAATGTCCTGACGATAGTTGTAAACACTCAAAAATTCTACACTTTCAACGTGAAAATATATTTTTTTGAACAATGTCAAATGGTCAATAAAATATTTTTCCAATATACGCAATAGAGTCGCATCTTATTTTTAAATTTAAATTTTTCTCCGTCGGTTCTACTCCACAGATCAAGGTAACTAAGGTCTTTAAAAAACAGTTACAAAGTTTTGGTTAGCATTTTTATTGGCAATACGAAAAAAACAATTGTGAAAAGAAAAACTGCATGTGGCAACTTGTTTTAACATACATGTGGATGGTTTATTGCAACACAACTAAGCTACACATATAGTGCAACTTCTTGCCGCGTTATCCACAAAGGGTTTTGCATGCGGCGAATGGAACTTATTTTTTTTATAGGTAAGGGGGCTGGCTTTTCGCTAACTACTTCAGTCTCTTCCCAGCTCTCGAGGGGCTGGTACTCATTTATTGTGAATTCTAAATAAGCCTTGTCGGTATTTTATTTTTGAATTTTGAAATAAACACCGAAACTGGAAATCATATGTGACACCCTTGGGAGATTCGAACCGGAGCTCTCGGCATGGAATGCAAGCACTATACCAACTAAGCTATCGTTCGGACTATAAAATTAACAGATAAGATAAATTGTTGTTATGGCCGAGGGGCTAAAGGCGCATGTTCGACTAGCCTATTTGGAACAGAATAACGTTGTTTCGAATCACGTCTGGCCCACTTAACCATAACTTCGACCCTAGTTCAACAGATGCCATTGCATGCACACGCAAGTTTTCATTCCTCTTCACAAATCTATCAAAAAATTGAACCTAGTTAACCCATTCTGGTTAAAAAGAAATATTTGAATATTAAAAAAAAACATATTTTGAATAGTAGAATAAATTAATCAGAGTCCTTGGTAGGCATGTGGATCAGTAAGCGTTATAAATCCTCCTTGCTCTGCACACAATTTTCCATCCAATTTGTCAGGCTTTCTCTGCGGGGAGGGCGTTGTATCACCACAGTGGTTTGTATTCACATCTTCATGCGGAGATGTAATAAATTCATCTGAAAGATTGCTACATTACTTAATTAATAAAGGGACGGTTTTAGAAACACTCCTAAGCTTTGCATTTCATGCAAAAGAGAAGGACTTGTTTGAAATAAATTTTTTTATACTGTCTCTAGGTTGTGTTGTTTTTTTTTTTTAATAAATTTGTGAAGAGGAATTCAATTTACCAATTTATTTGCCTGGCCAGAAATATGTAGGTGTTAACTTTATCAATAAATATTTCTAATCTAATCTAAGTTGCAAAGATATGCTACATTTGAGATTCACATTACATGCATTCCCACAACCAGACACGTACAAGTTCGCGCTTGTACATGCCTCATGTGAACCTACAACATAAAAACCAAATCTCAAATGGACATACACCCTGCAACTCTTGCCGTCCTTCCATGTAACAGGGGTGACATTGGCAAAGTGAACCATTTTTTACAGCATGGGTGGTCAGCCGCATACCTACCAACCTATAAGTGAAGGAACTATAATAATTAAAAACAGTAATCAATGATAATAACCCAATGGTATTCCTTGGCTCATAAGTTGCTATGAGGATGACCACCCATACTGTAAAAAAATGTCTTACTCCGCCAATGTCACCCCCGTTCCAGGTAAGGTCGGCAAAAGTTGCAGGGCTTATGTTCATTTGGTGTTTGGATTTTAATTTGTAACTACACATGCAGCATTTGTAAACGCGAACTTACACATGTCTGTGGGCCAGCATTTAATATGAATTTAAATGTTAATATA
Source organism: Agapetus fuscipes (assembly GCA_951799405.1). Taxonomy (NCBI): domain Eukaryota; kingdom Metazoa; phylum Arthropoda; class Insecta; order Trichoptera; family Glossosomatidae; genus Agapetus; species Agapetus fuscipes. The sequence continues at coordinate 24,536,933 of OX637333.1, forward strand.
ACAATATCTTTGCAACAAATTTTAATTATAGATTATTGACATCTGTTGAACCAGTGTCAAAGTTAATGTCGATAACTAGCCCGACATCAACTGATATGGTTGGGGTAAGGCCGGTCCCCTTACCTGTAAAAATATTTTTTTTAACTCGTCACATGGACTCCTTCGGGGAAAACGCGGCAAGAAGTTACACTTTATTTGTAGCATTAGTTGGTACATTCATAATTACAATCCTTGAGTCTTTTTACTCAATATATTTTGTTTTCGGAAGATCTGTTCGGTTTAACCATTACTCACATCCTATCACTTTCTTAATACAAATGTAACGGTTATTTTCTATTATATCCTATGTAGTTAGTTTATCTTACGACTGTCCTTATACAGAAGAAAATAATTCCTCACACGCGTTCATACGTTTTTTTAATCCACCATTTTATTAAATAACACAGACACTTTATACATAATATTACTTCTTCTTTACACAAACACATGTACTTATTTTTACAATTTAATAATTTTAACATGACGGCTTGCAATTCCGTCTCCTTTCTTCTCTGCCTATTTTTCAACCCCCTTTTCTGCGTTCTGTTGTTTTTATTTATTTCAAATTCAAATTCAAATTTTCACATGTTCCATTCTACCTACATGACCAATTTATCTCGTTACACAATGTATGTTACATAACCTTCAATTACATCCCGTATATAACTTAGTACATTTGTACAAAGACATACTGTGGTACGGCCAAGTGGATGTTTCAATAAATACCCTGCTTGGACTCAGTATCCTTAGTATAAAGCATCACATAAATCTTCACGGTAGCCTATTCCCAAAAATGTATGTAAATTAAAACAGCGCCTAGTGAGATTGTTTAAGTTTTTATACAGCTTCGGTAAAACTCTACGGGTGAGTAGAGGTCTGATTTTATACTAAGGGATTGATAAATGAGCTACCGCAGACATGACCGTACGGTGGAGCTACGGACTGAGATGTACTGGGCTTATCCCGAAATGAGGAATCAACGTAGTACAGTCGAAGCCCTGCTTACAGGAAGACAGTCGTCTATAATACAAGTTGCAAAGATACGTCAACATTTTAGATTCATTAGATTTGGTAGGGTTTGTGTATTAACACAGTGAAAATTCATTTTAATTTCAAATAAAATACTTTTTTCATAACGTAGTTTTATTTTTACAATAATTTTATCTACCTCAAGCACTTTTAATTTATGCATCACTCTTGATAATGAACTGAATGTTGAAGGTCGAAAGTGCTTGAGGTAGATAAAAATATTGTGAAAATAAAACTATGTTTTGAAAAAAATATTAAATTTTAAATTTTAGATTCATATTGCATGCCCATAAACATAAGCGTGTATATTCGTGGTTAAAAATGCTGCATGTGTAGGTACTAACAGGCCTTGTTTTGACTTATAATGACCGGTCCGTAGTCCAGTGCTAACACTTCTGAGTCGTAAATGGAAGGTTGTGGGTTCGAATCCCGGCGGAGCACAAAAAAAAATACCATTTATATTTTCAAATATGCTCTTCGCTGCGTGAAAATTTATAAATCTTTACCAAAAACCGGTCACCAAAGGTCCATCCAGGCTTACAGCAACTGGGAATTGGCGTTTTCTACAGCGATGACCAAGCTCGCAGAGGGCTATTGAGGTGTGACACACACAAAAACAGCGCTCACCAAATAAATGACCCTAATAGCATTATTATTATATTATAGACAGACACGTGTAAGTTTGCTCTTACAAATGCTGCAAGTGTACCAACAAATTAAAATCCATTACTTAAATGAACATAAGCCCTGCAACTTTTTCCGAACTAACCTGAAAAAGGGGTGGCATTGGCAAAGTGACCCATTTGTTTTAAAATGGGTGGTCAGCCTCATACCAACCTCTTAGTCAACGAATAATGGTACTGAAAAAAATTATTGTCACGTTAAACGCCACTGAACTTCACATATAGTGTAACTTCTAGCGAAAGGGTTGTATGTGGCGAATTGAACTATTTATTTTTACAGGTAAGGGGGCCGGCCTTACGCCAACCATTTCATTTGAAGTGGGGGTACCTAGTTCCTCAGGGGGCTGGTAACTTCTCATTTTTTGTGAAGGCTGAATAAACCTAGCTTGTATTTCATTTTGGTTTTGAAATAAACACCGAAACTGGAAATCATTTCTGACACCTTCGGGGGGATTCGAGCCCAACCTCTCGGCATGGAATTGCAAGCATTCTACAACTGAGCTATCGACAGACTTGAAGACAGAATATCGAAATTCGAAAAACTGAATCTTTTTAGACATAAGATGAAGAAAGAATAATAATGAATGACTTTTTTGGTTAGGTCAATTTTTGGTGCGTCACAAAAGTGAAAAAAAAAATATTTAAATTTTCAAGCAGAAACGCTAATTTTCTAATGTATTGATTCCAGTTTCTTGTCAGAATCGATGAGTACTTAATTCATTGTCGTCTCGTGTAAACAAAGCACAGAGGCATTATGCCAAGTTTTCAAGGCCCCAGACCAAAACCGGAAAATACTCACTTGACAATAAGTTGATGAAAATCTCAAATAAAACAAAAATAAGAACGGAGCTTAAGTTATCCGCTTCGTCGACTGACATTTCAAAAATCTCCTTGTTTTATTTTTATACCAAAAATCGGTCGTTTCGGTACCAAAAATAATCTTCCATTACATATCTTCCCCCCAGGGCTTGTTTGGCTTATCTACGTTAGTTATGGAGAATTACAAAATATTAAGGGTGTCATTTATTTATTGGTAATAAAAAAAAACGTCATGGTATTTGTATATAAATATATTAAAATATAATAAAAAGACAATGACGAAAAACGTGAAATTTCCTCGTGTTTCCATTGATTTTCCCCCAACAATCAGGGGTATTTTTCTCGGTATACTTAAATGAGAAAAACATCATAATATTGCTTTCATGCTGTTAACTATTTTGGCAATATTCCAATTAACGTAAAAGTTCATTAATTAGCGAAAAAGAATCTGAGAAAAATAAGTAAATGCTTTATCATTTTCTAAGACAAAACAAAAATAAAGTCAACAAGTATCATTAAATCTAAGTATTTATTCACTTTGAGACCAAATATTTGCAGTTGTTTGCGAAAAATTCTAGACATCCAACAAACAATGCCTTTGGAAATAACGATACAATTAAAATTATTTTCATTTAGAATTTAGTTTGAGAATTTTTTTTTATTGAATTATTTGAAAATATACACACTTTTTGAAATAACATGTAATTGTGATTCTAAAATCTTTACTCTAAGTTGCAAAGCTATATTGACATTTAAGTCTCATATTTAATGCATGTCCACAAGCAGTCAAATGTAAGTTCACGCCGCTTACACATGCTGCATGTTAACGAATAAAATAAACCGAACCTTACATGAACGTAAACATTACAACTCCTGCCTCAGTTGGGGTCTCCCCACTCCTCGCTTGGACATCCTGGGCCACCACTGGATGATCCTTTTCGGCCACCTGTCATGATCCTGCCTTGCGACGTGACCAGCCCAGCGCCACTGTAAACATGCCACTCGCTGTATGACATCAGTGACACCAGTAAGTCTACGTATCGCCTGGTTTGGAACCTGAGGCTGATTCCCAGCATCCTCCTTTCATGTCTCTTTGGCGCGTCCTCAGTCTGTTACCGCTATACTGAGTGAGCCCTTTTGTTGTCAAGCCATAAATGGATACTGGAAGCACGCATTACTCAAAAACACTACGTTTCAGGTTAACTGGCATTTTCGTTTTATTGACACACACACACAGACACACATTAATAACAGTAGGACACAGTTTATGTATATTTTTCTCCATAGATTTTATAGAAAATCTACCCAACATTTTGAAAGTGAAATAGCTTGAACTAAGTCGAAACTTATGATTATTGTTGCACTTTCAAGCCAAACTTTAACCACCAAAGAGCTTAACTAACGTTAATCCCAGTTTATGCATAACATTAAATTACACGAAATTTCGTAAAGTCACGGCTTATTTACTATAAGCGCTGCACCCCGAGTGTAAAACATTGCGTTAACGCTCTCGATCGAACACATAGAAAAATGTACTTAAAATACTCTTGCACACCCAGGGAATAATTAAGTTTTAATACAGTTTTCTTGTTTACGCGATCGAGGGGAGTTAACGTTTTTGTTTTATACTTGGGTGATGAACTGCAGATTGCGATGCTTGCTTTTCAGAACAGACGCATTAAATTTTCATCATTATCAAACATTTGCACAGAGCAGCTTCATTTCTATATATTATGGAATGCTTAACAAAATAAATAAAATGCTTTGTAGAAGTACTCAGTTGTTTTTCTTGCATTATTAATTCATTAGTGAACCGTTGAAAATGTTATCGAATTCTTTATACCTGTAGACAAAATAAAAATTCCCCTGATTTAAAAAAGAAAGAAGCTATAATCTAAGCTGAAAAAATACATAAACAATTACGAGTCATATTAAAAGCATGCCCACAAGCAGGACACGTGTAAGTTCACACTTATAAATACAGCACGTGAACACCCTGCAACTTATGCAGAGTTGATTTTTTCCAAGTATGAGTGGTCAGCCTCATACCAAAGTATTAGTCAAGGAATACATATAAATATCCATAACCCTTTAAAATAAAGGGATCTAAATCTAATCTAAATCTAAGCTGCAAGGATATGTATTATTTGAGATTCATATTAAATGCATTCCCACAAGCAGGCACGCATTATTTCGCGCTCACACATGCCGCATGTGGACCTACAATATAAAAAAAAAAACCAATCTCAAATGAACATAAGCCCTGCAACTCTTGCCGACCTTCCCTGAAACAGGGGTGACATTGGCAGGGGATACTTAGTCAATTTGAAATAACACTTTAGTACATACAAAAATCATATTAATTTTCAAGAGTCAAAAATCCTCTAAAGTGAAGAAGTGTATTTCCAATTGGTGTACGTAGGAGTTTTTGACGAAATTGGACACTGTCTCTGTCGTCTTATCGGTTGGTTGAGAATCAGTTTTTATGCTAGAGGCCTTATTTTTAATCAAACTAGGGCCAAACGGTGCTATTCTTAGACATTTTGGTCGTCCGTTGAGCCCACGCTTTGACAAACTAATGTTGCCTAGGCTGAAAGTCTCATCACCATGGTCACTCTTACCTGCCGACTTTTGGTAATATTTCTATGAAAACTAATCAGCTGTTCAGTTGCGGCCACCTTGGGTAGACAGGTCTTCATACAAATGCATCATTACCGCAGTGGCGAAGGGTGCCATAGAACTCGATTCCCATCGGCTTCCCTTTTAAAATGAGGCAACAAAGTAGTTAAAAAATATAGGCACAAAGTAAAAAAACATACGTGAAGAAACAATACGTATTTTTCCGCCATTAAAACCATGCAGTCTACTTTATTATCATTTTTGCCTCATTTTAAAAGGTAAACCGATGGGAATCGAGTTGTATGGCACCCTTCGCCTCTTTATTCATTAGTTTACCAAAGCGTGGGCTCAATGGACGACTAAAATGCCTAAGAATAGCACCGAAAGTGTTTTTCGTCACAAAGCACAAAAAAAATATTTTGAGTATGAGGAAATCTCCTTTGTTGTAATAACTTTTACCTTTTTTTTAAACATAAATCTTGCTATTTGTGTTTGTAATAATGCTAACAGCTCATATGCCTCTTTAAAAAAAACGCAACGACGCAACTAACTAAGCTACACATGCAGTGAAAACTCTGGTAACTGAAAACTGTGGCACGTAGCAAGTGATCGCGGCATTTCATTTTGGGTTTTTTGATTATTAATTTGATTAAATTTCATTGATTGTAGAGGCATTAACTTTGTAATCGTTCATCATTAATGATAGAAGAAAAACAGTTTTGTTTTCGATTACGTGAGTATATGGTATATAAAAATATACTCACGTAATCGAAAACAAAACTTTTTTTCTTTTATGATTAAATTTCAACCTAAATGTTCAATAGATTTTCTTAAGGGTACAATAATCAAATCAAAACCCAGTTATGTAATATTCCACGACAAAAAACAGGTTTCACCTGCTATAAAATAATAATTGTTTATTAATAAGTATATATCACTTCGAGTGAGTCCTTCCTAACAAGCATTAATTTCTTATTTTCCGATAGACAACAGAAACGACAGACATTTTTCACGCAGACAAATTGAGTTTCGTGGAAGATCATACCGCTCACTTTGTCTATAAGTAATTTAACGTGTCTCCAGTATTGTAAGGGATTGATGAACTCTTCTGCGCCTAGTTGGCTGGGGTGTGAGGGCAGATCAGCTAGGTGACGATAAATCAATATACAGCCAAAGACGCTGCTGTCTAGGAGACACGAAGAGACATAGCCGATTTGGCACATGTTTTTATTTTTTAAATTTAAATAAAGGGATGCAAGAGTAAGAGATTGGCGGTACGCAATGGCATATTGGTACTGCCATTGATGTATGGAAGTGAGGCGTGGACAGTTAACAAATGTGAGTTGATTAAAGTATGTACGGTTGAAATGGCTTACCTGATAGCAATGACTAGATAGACACTGAATGATACGAGTCCGCAATGATCGGGTGATGAACGAGTGTGGTAGAAATAAGAGTTTAAGAATGAAAGTACAAAAAAACACAAAGAGATTGTTTCGACATCTTGAAAGAATGGATGATGAACGACTAACGAAGAAAGTGTACAGAGGAAATGACAGAGGAAAACGTAGAAGGGGAATACCGAGAAAGGAATGGATAGACCGAATTGGTGAGATTGCGAAAGAATGGAACCTGCAAAGTGAGAATAAGAGAAGAGGATGTATGAAGAAAGTGATGAATTTCAAAGAGATGAAAGAGGTATGCAAGGACAGAAAAAAGTGGAGACACATCTGCGGAAGTACCAGCCACCCCTAGTGGAACTGCGGCAGAATACAGTAACAGTATGCAATGCACTAGAATATTTTTACCTGGCCAGTAAAAGTATTAACAATTTGAATTGTACGAGTATTTAATGAATTATCATTAGTTTTGATTTTTGACCAGGGGCATAACAAACATTGTGAGCAATGATCAAATGGTTGAAGGAAGCGGAATTGCCCTTTCAGAACTATCTAACCGGACGCCACTGAACTTCATCGTCTTATAGGTTGGTATGAGGCTGACCGCCCATACTGTAAAAAAATGTTTTAGCCAATTTATCGGTGTTTCAGGGGAGGTCGGCAAATGTTGCAGGGCTTATATTCATTTGAGGTTTGAAGTTAAATTTGTAAGTACACATGCTGAATATAACATATCAGAATATGTACACGTGTCTGTTTATGGGCATGCATTTAATATGAATTTTAAATGTAAATTTATCTTTGCAACTTACATTATAGAGAATAAATGATAGGAGTGGAATGAAACAATAATTTTATTGTAGGATGACGTGAAATATGCTTAAATGTCTAAGAAGCATTTCTTCAGGCATGTTTCATTTGGTTCTGTCTAGGATGAATCCGCTTTAACATTATTACGAAGCCCGTACTATACATTCCAATTTTACTTCGTTTTTTTTAATAACAAAGAACAATGTAAAGATACACGATGGAGCCAAGTTAGACACCATCCTGTGTGTTAGGAGAGAGGCGATTGAGTGTTATTTATAAGTTCAGTTAGGCGTTTCAACAAAAATGATCACAAACAAATCTGCTAAAGCCAAAAACCACCAGGGAACAATGATGGGAGTCTGGAATAATCAGAAAGGACTCACGTCACTCCCGAATGATCTTCGTTTATTTGGTTCTCTCTGTAGACCACGCGCGACTTGTGATGCAGCCGAAGAGACAAGACACGTCTCTTCTCAATGAGTATTCACAAGCACCCACTGCTCAGCCTCATACCAACTTACAAGTCAAGGAATAAAAATATTAAAAATAACAGTTAAGCATATAAAAACAAAAAGCTTATAAAGAAATCTATACAAAATAAGTCAATAGGTCCTTCAATAGGTTTTGCTTTTAATTTGTATTTCTAAGCGCAAACTTAAACAAGTCTTTTTGTGGACATGCATTTAACATGAATTTTGAAGGTTTGCAACTCAGATTAAGGACTATAGATAATAATCTATGTAATGACGCACCCAAGAGTGCAATTTATGTTCATGTGAGGTTTGGTTTATTTTTTATACACACATGCAGCATTTGTAACCACTTACTAACATGTGCCTGCTTGTCATGCATTAAATATGGACATTAAAAGCCAATATATCTTTACAACTTAAAATAAAGATTGTTGATAGTATAAACCTACAAGGTGAATTATAAATCGTTTACCTAGAATCTCAGTGTTTCAATGTGAATTTCGCCGTAACAGGGAAAACAATAAACACGAAACTATCGATAAATTTGTAAATAATAGCGAGCGCAGTGGGTGGGGACAATAAAATAAATACGGGATGGCGTGTCGTATAGTGGATAGTCCATTAAATTAATATAAAGAGGTTTATATCCTCGGCGGGATGATTCAATTCCCGTCCACCGTGGGTAGGGGGTGAGGGATGGAAGGGGTGAGCTGGCCGGCTAAGATTTATGGGAAACCTTACGGTAAATTATTGTGAATAATCTAGGCTGAGTTTATTATGCAGTGATGTGAAACAGTTCAATTTTGATACGTCTGGATTTTAGGAAAAATCTTTCCACAATCATACGTCCCCACATTGCTTGTTTGGCTTATCTACTAATATTATCTAATATAAGTTGCTAAGATATGTGACATTTGGGATTCACATTATATGCATTTTCAAAAACAGACATGCATTATTTCGTGCTTGCATATACTGCATGTAAACCTACAACATAAAAACTCAAATCTCAAAGTAACATACATCCTGCAGCTCTTGCCAACCCTCCCTGAAACTGACATTGGCAAATTGAATCATCTTCTACCATTTGATTATATGGATTATTTTTGTTGATTGTAAAAATGTTATTGGTTGTGTATGTTCCTAAAGATATTGCAAAAAATTGCAACTAAGCTACACATATAATGAAACTTCTTGCCACGTTATCCCCGAGAGTTTCGCATGTGGCGAGTGGAACCTATTTATTTTTACAAGTAAGGGGGCCGGCCTTTCGCCAATCCCTTCAGTTGAAGTGTGGGTTTCCCAGCTTCCGAGGAAGCTGGTACTCATTTCTTGTGAAGGCTGAGTAAACCCTGCCGGTATTCTATTTTGGGGTTTAAAATAAACAACGAAACGGGAGATTATTTCTGGCACCTTCTGTGGGATTCAAAGCCGAGTTCATGGCATGCAATGCGAGCGCTCTACCAGCTGAGCTATCGACCGGAGATTATTTCGTAAAAAAGATTGCACATTTCTGTACTTACACGGTGTTTATCCCATCCAGTAGTCTGTTATAGGAGCGGATGTGTCTGGACTCTGAGGGAAGGGGTCGGTTACTGTAGTCGCGATACAGACCGGATAGATTCATGCCAGCCTTGAAACATTTGTAAAAGGGTAACAATTTTTTTTCACGTACTTTGCTTTTGCACAATAAAAAAGTATTTTTCGTCTTAATGTAAATTGTCCCATTTGTGCTTGTTTGTCTTTTCTTCAACAGGGATAATTTCACATGAGCAATGTTTGTGTATGTACTGGACCAATGTGTCACACAAATACTGGAAATTTATTTTTGAAAATATTTAAAAAAAACTCTCACATTATCGTGTTTAACGTTTTTTTCTTAGCCCAGATTGTGTAGAATGTGATTTTGAAGACAATTTAGTAAGGTCATCTTTGCATCAAATGGTCAATAAGCCAAAAATAACACTAGATGAACGAAATGTTTATTTTTAAAGATCTTTATTTAAATAATTATTAAAATAATCTTTATTTAATTTTTTAACTTAAGGGATAACATATACCAACTTTTAATTTTGATACACACACTAACCGACGAAAAATAATAATCGTTTTTTCATCACCTTGTTTTTTCTGTAACTGTAAATCTGCCGCCATTGCACAAGGAGAGAATACAGCTTCTACAGAGTTGTATTTTTTACTTTATATCATTTCCCCTTTTAGATCATTTGTATTCAAGTACAGGCAAGCAAGCGTTCAATGTTCATAATGCATCAAATTCATTTTTTCCAATTATATAATTCACTTTTGCCAATGTCCCCGCTTCAGAAGTTGCAAGGTTCATGTGAGGTTATTTGTCCCCTTGAAATGTGAAAAGACAATTACTCAATAAATAGATTAAAAAATACCCAAAACCTTTTGAAACCTAAGAGCAAAAAAAGTGTGAAAGGAAAAAGAGGGAAGGGACGACCGAGAAAAGTATGAAGTGATCAGATTGAGAAGATTGTGAAAGATTGGTATATACAAAGTGAGCGTAAAAGAAGAAAATGCATGAAAAAGGTAATATGAAGGAATTGAAGGAGGTATGTCAGGATACGAAAAAATGGAGGCAACTCTGCAGAGGCTCTGGCCACCCCTAGCGGAATGGCGACAGAGTTATAGTTGCAGAGCTATGTTCATTGTCTTATAATTAGTATGAGGTTGACCAACCATGCTGTAGGTACAGCCTTGGATGTCTTTTGCCAATGCCACTCTGATTTCAGGAAAGAGCGGAAGGATTTGCAAGGTTTATGTTCGTGTGAGGTTTTTGTTGTTGTAAGTTCACAAGTGGCATGTGTATATGTGAACTTTCACGTGTTTTTCTGTAAGCATGTATGCACCAAAGGTCCATCCAGCCTTACAGCAACTGGGTCTTGCTTGAGATTTGGCGCTTTGTAGCGACGACGATCAAGCTCGTAAAAAGGTCGATAGCTCAATTGGTAGAATGCTTGCATTCCATGCCGAGAGCAAGGGTTCGATCTCAAAGGTTTACTCAGCCTTCACTAGAAATGAGAACCAGCCTTCTCCGGAGCTGGGAAACCCCCACTTCAACTGAAAGTGGTTGATGTGAGGCCGGGCCCCCTTACCTGTAAAAATAAATAGGTCCCGAAGCGCCACATGCGACCCCTTCGGGGATAACGCAGGCAAGAAGTTACACTATATGTGTAGCTTAATTGCGTTTTTTTTTTTATGGATGAAGTATAAACCTGAAATGCCAATAAAGATGTCAATATAAACTTAGATTATAGATTAAAAAGTATGCAACTAAAAGGCTAAGAATCTCATAAAACTTGAAAAAGATCGGAAGACTCTAAAAAGCATTACATTATATTGAAAAGGGTTTACTATTAAAGAGCAGGATATCAGTAGTATGGCTTGGTACGTTCAGGCACGGGGAGCATGATTGAAAGTTTTTGCATGCAAATAAAATATTCCAGAGCTTTTGTGATATTCACTTTATGCCGACAGCACATCGGGTTGGTTCAACGCGATACGCGATGTAATAAAAATGTTATGACTGTGCAGAAATACTTGCTGTTTCCACTGTCAAGCAAAATGTACGTGTTTAAATTGAGTAAAATTATTAAAAATATAATATGCTGTAAGTTTATGATTGTCTTGAAGACGATTAAAAGGTATTTAAGTGTTAAGAGTCTCCTTGATGATTGGTTGATATGAGGCTGGACCTTTTTTATTTTTACAGGTAAGGGGGCTGGCCTAACACCAACCACTTTCAGTTGAATGAAGTGGGGGTTTCCCAGCTCCCGGGAGGGGGGGGGGAGGGGCTGGTTCTCTTTTCTTGTGAAGGCTGAGTAAGTCTTTAAGATCGAACCCTTGCTCTCGGCATGGAATGCAAGCATTCTACCAATTGAGCTATCGACCTTTTTACGAGCTTGATCGTCGTCGCTACAAAGCGCCAATTCTCAAGCAAGACCCAGTTGCTGTAAGGCTGGATGGACCTTTGGTGACCGGTCATTGTAAAGGTTTTATGAATTGTTCAACCCAGCAAAGAGAAAATTTGAAAAAAAAGGTATATTTTTTGTGCTCCACCGGGAATCGAACCCACAACCTTCCTATTCAGAGTCCGAAGTGTTACCACTGAATGACGGACCGGTCTCCCATATTGTAAAAAAATGATTCACTAGGCCAGTGCCCCAAAGTTGCAGCGTGTAAGTTCATTTGAGGTTTTAGATTTTATTTTTTAAGTACACATACAGCATTTGTAAGCGCGGACTTACACGTTTTTGTACATGGATATGTGTTTAATTTGAATTTTAAATGATAATATTTTTTCGCAACTAAGATTATAGATTATTATATGTACAGAGTGGATGGATGTAAGCTGACAATAAAGAAAAATAATCTATCTTTACTCTCTAATCAATAGAATCATTTGCACAATCAGACACGTACAGGTTTGCGCTCATGCATACATGCTGAATATAATCTATTATCTAAGTTGCAAAGATATATTATTAATTCAAAACGTGTAAGTTCGCGCTGACAAATGCTGAATATGTATTTACAAATCAAAACTAAATCTCAAATGAACATAAGCCCTGCAACTTTTGTCAACCTTCCTTAAATCAGGGGTGACATTGTCAAAGTGAGCCATTTTTCACCGTATGGGTGGTCAGCGTCATACCATCCTAAAATCAAGGAATTCAAATAAAAAAACATTAAAAATAAATATATACAAAAAAGTCGATAGGTACCCATACGAAAAAGATAACATAAAATTATGAATGAATTAGCCGCTTCATTATAAATCAACATTACAGATTAGCCGCCATTTCTTCTTGTCCTAACATATTTTTTTCACTTAATTTGGAGTCACAGCCTTTTTCAAACAAACGCTGTGTAAAATGGTCTTTTTCTGTTCCTGAATAATTTCCGGTTTTATTTAAAAAACGGGCTTTATCTAATGAACCAAATTTAAAAAAAGAAAGTTAGCAACACAAAAATATATATTTTACTGAATCGCGTTGGAAAAGGAAGCACTCACCCGATGGTAGGATATTTGCAGTGCAGTCAATCCCGCTGAAAAACGTTTTTCATGTTTCCCGCCAAAATGGAAAAAGTAACCCGCCGTGCGTCGCGCTTAGACGAACATGCGCCTCTCCTCACAAAGCCTTGCTTTCTAGGCAGTTCTGGTTTCTCAGCTCTATGTTCTAGAATATTCTCATGCTTATGTACAATCTAAAAATAAAATCTTTAGGGTGAGTGATACAGTTATTGGCTTCATTAAGTATTTTATAATAATCACAATAATAAAATAATTTATTTGGTCAGCGCTGTTTTTGTGTCAATCACACCTAAAAGCCCTTTACGAGCTTGGTCGTTGCTATAGAAAGTGCCTCTCAAGCATGACACAGTTCGTTCCTATAATGCTTGTTTGGCTTATCCTCCATTTGATTCAAGCATGACCTTGACTTCACAATCATATTCTATGTACACAATCTGAAATAAGAAAAAAACATCATACACGTAAATGTGGGAGTTATTTTTAATATTTTCAAAACTAATTTACAGCATTCATAAGACACTAGTCTAGTAAACATCCAAACATCGCTGATGTGAAATTGTATCTGCTGAGGGTAGGACAAACAATCATTAAGGTGATGAGTCGTTGTACGGCTGGATGTTCCTTTGGTGACCACTGTTTGGTAAATTTATATCAATTTTTAAAACCTTAAAAAAATTAGACCGATCACCAGCGTTCCTTTAGTCTTACAGTAAATTGGAATTGGTGATTTCTATAACCACGACTAAGCCCGGTGAGGCCTCCTGAGGTGTGACTGACATAAAAAAAACAGTGGTCAGCAAATCAATCATCCTTATTTTTATTTATTTAATCATCAACTTCACTTCTACAAAGTTTTTATCAACGCATTTAAACAGTCAAATATTTTTTGTGTTTTCAGTTTTCGCATGTTTTAAGTGAACAACTTAAAAGTACACAAAAAATAGTATAGAGCTTCTAGTTGAACAATTTAAAAAAAAATGTTTTATTCAGTTTGAATCCAATTATTGTGCCCATCACCTCATATCGTAGAGGTTTCGACTTGGTGCAAAAACTACCCTCTTAGCTTCGCGCTACAAACAAACCAAGCCATTGGAAGCGATCTTGGTTTACAGCCGAGTAAATCATCGGTGGGTTTTAACGTCCGCAGCACTGCCTTATGTCTTTATTTTCCACCAGCTGCTATTTATTACTGTGAACGCCTTTTTAATGTTTTAAAAATTTGTGCATTTTTTGTAAACAACCTACAAAATACAAATAAAATGCTATGGAGCATAACAGTATCCACCTATAGCTTGAAAACAAAAGATCTCACGCAGTATAGCGTCAACAAACTGAGCTTTAAAACAAGTATAAAGAAATCAAAGACTTTTTACAAATATTCCCTGTTTTACATCATCATTATTTCTAACCTTTTAAGTACTTCAAAGATTTCAAAAATAAAATACTAAGTCCACTTCTAATAAGAGTGATAAAATTGAAATCTTCCCTTCGGTTCTGGATATTTCAAAGGGCTTTTGAATAAGTAATCGTCTTAATTATGGGATACTCCCAGTCAGAGAACAGTACCAAGAGTACCAATACCATTAAACATTGTGTAATTACTCAACCGCAGAAGTATTTGCAAACTTTAACACTCACTGGAGTCGCTTTTATATTCTCCGTAGATTTTCCTGTTTACGCGATGGTTGAGTATATATACGGAATGTTGTATACTTGGAGAAAGGTCGGGTGTTTTTGTGAGATATCTAGAATAAATATCGAGATGTTATTTTAAGGCTGCAATCGAGAGATTATTGGTTTAAATTACAAGGGGTTTGATTTTAGACTGCTTCAGATATAATGATAATTATCCTTTTATAATAATTTTTATTAATCCATCATTTCATTTTTAAAGGTCCATCCGGCGCGGCGTTACAGCAACTGGATGTTCTTTGAGAATTGACGCTTTGCAGCGACGACCAAGTCCGTAAAAAATCCGGTCAGTGGTTCAGCTGGTAGAATGCTTGCATTCCATGCCGAGAGCAAGGGTTCAGTCCCCACCCTCAAGAGAGTGTCAGACATGATTTCCTGTTTCGGTGCTTACATATTTCAAAACCAAAGTAAATAACACCAAGGTTAACTCAACTTTCATAAGAAATGAGAACAAGACTTCTCGGGAGATGGGATACTACCACTTCAACTGATGCAATTGGCGTGAGGTCAGCTCCTTTAAACGTGAAAATAAATAGGCTTTGAATAGGTTTACTTTCAAAGTTTCAGGGTTTGTGTATTGACATTGTGAAGATTCAATTTCAATAAAAAATAAAAAAAAAACAAGGTTTTCCTACACGAGTTGATTTATTTCTCGTTGTTCTCTTAATAATGGTGTGATATCATCGAAAGCGCTCAAGGAAGTAAAAACAACTTATTTTTGTACACTATCAATTTAAACCGCCTTTTGCTTGCGGGGAGATATGTATTAGATCATATTGTCTGTTTTCCCTCCTTATATGGGGTTTTCTAGGAAATAAAACAGCTTTACTTACTGGTAATTTCGTTCTGAGTTTAATATGCTTCTCTTTACATACTCTGATGATAATTTTAAAGGCTGACATTAATCTCAAAGCATTCAAAATTCATGGTGAAGACCTTTTTTGACAAGATTCTAACGAGATTTCAACTCACACGTTTGTCTAATTATAAATCTATTCGCGTGCTTTCCAAGAACTTCTCTAGGATCGGGTTTGCTCGCACATTTGGTTCAGAGAACATCACAATCTCACCTGTACCACATATTTAAAATATAACGCTGAAATTCAACCATACCAAAACATGTATGCAATCTGAAACAGTGCGCTTAGTGATCGTTTGAGTTACCATACATTTAAGGTAGAATGTAATTGAGGAGTTTAACAGAAAAAGCTTCATACTTTTAGCTCTGTACGCTACAATAGTTTTGTTCTTCTGTACTTTCGAAATAACTTCAAAGACGTGAAACCTAAGAATAAATTGAGTCGTGTAGAATCAAAGCCAGAAATCTAGGATTATTTGATGTAAATAATAAAGATATACAACAACACAGGGAACGCCATTTTGAGTGTCTGTGTATGTATTTTTTTTTTTATAAAATCTTAGATTACTGCTTTTGGTTTTGTGGGCTCAAATTTGAATCCTTTGAAGTGTCGGTCGGAATGATCAACCTTTTAGAGTCTTGTACTCGCAAAGGCACTTTGAATACCAATGACAAATTATTTTCGCTTCGTTCTCTCCTCGTGCAATCTCCTTCGCCAATATTTAGCGTGAATTTATTAAAATAATCACTTAATCCAGCGAAAAATATTGGTTCAAGGCAAATTGCTCGAAAACACACAAACTGGCTTGCGGTTCAAAGCGAACTGGATTTCTATGTAATATGTTTGAGTGAATATTGAAAAATATATGTTACTTTATAACGTTGCCAATAAGCTAAAAGTTTTTTTTTCGAACATCAAAATATTTCAAAGAATTGTAATCTGAAATAATGGTATTTTTTAATTGATTGTGGAGGCATTCACTTTGTAATCATTCATCTTAAAAGATAAAAATAAATAAATAAAACTTTAGATTTTGTAGGGTTTGTGTATTCACACAGTGAAAATTCATTTTATTTAAAATCAAATTATTTTTATTAAATGTTGTTTTATTTTCACAATAATATTTTATATCTCGAGCACTTTCGACCATCAATATTCAGGTCATTATCAAGAGTCAAAAAATAATTTTATTTTAAATAAAATGAATTTTCACTGTGTGAATACACAAACCCTACAAAATCTAAATAAAACTTTGTTTTTGAACGGCGAGAATATTAGGTCAGTTCTACAACCGGTTTTACAAACAATCCGTTTGCATCCTTAGGTGGCTAAGACCGTAATAAAAAACAAAGTCGTTTGTATTTTTTATCGTTGTAAAATTATGGTAGTAACTGTAACTCTGCTGCTATTCCACTAGGGGCGGCCAGAGCCTCTGCAGATTTGACTCCATTTTTTTATACACTTGCATACCTACCTCTTTCAATTTGATTAATATCCATCACCTTTTTTATACATTTCCTTCATTAACATTCGTTTTGTACATCCCATTATTTCAAAATTTCACCAATATGATCCAGCAATACGTTTATCGGACTTCTTTTTCCTCTTTTCCCTTGCATATTTCCTCTTTGTAAGTCTTTCATCATCCATTCTTTCTACATGCCCAAACCATCTCATCACACTAGTTTGTACCATTACTTTCACATCCTCTTTCAACTTGCATTTGCCTTTCTTTCATTCATTCATCACTCTATCTTTTAGAGTTTTTCCTGACATACTCTTCAAGTGTTTCATTTCCACCGTTCACACCTTTCTCATTTCTTAGATGCCTCAACACAGTCAACAACACTACAACGCAGTCCGGTTGATAGCTATGTTTATATAATGCTTGCGATCCATGCCAGAGGCCTAGAGCTCGATCCCGACCAAGAGCAGTCTTGAAAGATTACCTATTTTTTAACCTTAAATCAAATTACTGGCAAAGTTTATTTAATTTTCACAGAAATGAAAACCTCAGCCTCAAGAGAAGTAAACTCTCCATTTCAAATAAAGTAGATGGTCCCCTTACCTGTTCACAAAATAGGTTCCATTTACCATATGAGACCCCTTCAAGGTCAATGTAGTAAGATGTCGCACTACATGTTCATATTATGTGATTTTGCTCAGAGCGACCGATCAGTAGGTCACATGGTAAAGCTTCTTCTGCCGAAATATGAGGCGAGGGTACAAATTCGAAATTCTCATTGAAGATTTTTGTGGCACAGTTTTGTATTAACTTCGAAGCTGTACATTATTTATGTTTGTATCGCGAACGCTTAATTTTCCAAACATTTTTTCTTTGCAGTTTTTTAAAGATGCTTTTCGAGACCAATACGATTTTTCTTCAAGTGTTGAAAAGCAATTACAACACCAGAACTGTACACAACACTCGCCTTGCGTAACAGTGATTACACACGACAATATAAATCATTATAGTGAAGGGCACTTTGTGACTGATGCTTTTATCTCGTGTTTACCATCCAGGGGAAACTTGCGATCCTTGCTAAGTGGGCGAGGAGCAAACAAGATTTCTCACATAATAGCAAGTATAAACTTAACTCTCAAACTCAAGCATTACGTTTTAGCAAATTGTATATGGAAACGTAAACGCTCGTTGGAGGCGATGTTTCAGTACCTGTACATTTTTTGGAAAATACTGTGGATAAGTTTGCATGTAATGCTTAGTACTATGTTTGACTAGCTCCATATACGTAGATAACTCTCTACGGCGAAGTAGGAAAGTTTGGTAGCGTAGAATATGGTACAATGTGCAATTTACATAGGAATTTGATAAACTTTTCGCTTATGTAATTTTCATTTAAAAATGTATGGTGTGAATATGATTGTTACTGACAAAAATTGTAATCATCATTCTTCTTTATAAGTTTACTTTATGGCTCATATTCAACTCGCCACATGCGACCCCTTCGGGAATAGCGCGACAAGAAGTTACACTATATGTGTTATAGCTTAGTTGCGTTTTTTTTTTTTTGGGCCTGTCAATTCTCGCGAGACATATTGTATAATATCTATAATTTAATATTTTTTAGTGTATCTATAATTTAAGTTGCAAAGATATATAAACATTTAAAAAGCTCATATCAAATGCAACCCTACAAACAAACACGCGTAGTTCGCGCTTGCAAATGCTGAATGTGTACTTATAAATGAAATCCAAGCCTCAAATGAACATAAACCCTACAACTTTTGCTGACCTTGGGAAAGTGAACCATTATCTACAGCATGGGTGGTCAGCCGCATACTAACCTATTTTTGTCTTGTCTTGTATCCTGCCGCCATTCCTGTAGGGGTGGCCGGTACCTCCACACAAGTGTCTCCACTTGACTCTGTCCTTGCATACTTCTGTCATCTCATCTAGTTTCATCACTCTTTTCATGCACGCTCTTCTCTTGTTTCCATTCTGTATATTCCATGCTTTCGCAATCTCACTTATCTGATCAATCCATTCTTTCTTAGGTCTTCCCTTCCACGTTTACCTATTACATTCCCTATGTACACTTTTTTTGTCAGTCGGTCTATAAGTAAAGCAAACCCGTAAACACAAATATGTAGGTCTCGAATATATGCGAGCTCTTCGGGAATAACTCAGGCAAGAAACTACACTGTATATGTAGCTTAATTGCGTTCTATAATCTATAATCTAAGTTGCAAGGATATATTCATTCAAAGCTCTCAGATGTATGCCCACAAACAAACACGTGTAGTTTGCGCTTACAAATGCTGATTGTGTACTTATAAATAAAATCCAAACCACAAATTAACATTAGCCCTGCAACTCTTGCCGACATTCCCTGAAACAGAGGTGACATTGGCAAAGTGAACCATTTTTTACAGTATGGGTGGTCAGCCGCATACCAACCTATAAGTCAAGGAAACCTGTAAACACAAATAGGTCGCGAATCGCTACATGCGACCTTTTTTGGGGATGATGCAGGCAAGAAACTACACTGTATATGTAGCTTAATTGCGTTGCCTATGAGAATTAGAAACGAGTTATTACAAACACGAACTGATTGTGCTTCGTGTACCTACTCCTCATAAGGTGTTTACATTATGTTTTCGGAAAATGGTAATTGTGTCCCCCTCCTCCCTGTCCCCTCGAATGCAGGGGATGAATTATCGAACGATTAACCGCGAAATGTTGACACTTGCCCGCTTTCGGGAAATATGGGGCGGATCGGGGTGGATCTATGAAAATGAATTATGGTAATTTTAATCCAATCATAGAACGTAATACGGGGAAATTGCGCCTAGAAAATGTGGTTGGAATTGAGTGGAAGGAAATTGTGTTTTATCAGACAATATATTCTGTTTTATTAGCTAAGTTTATGCGTGCTAATCATGCATAACTTTGTATTCAATCCGCTGTATAATAACAAGGTTAACATAAAAAAAATAACCCATAGCTTTGAGATAACATATCAAGAAATATGAACTTTTTCATTTGCAAAAGAGTGTGGATTATTATTCTATTAAGTTTATTTTTTAAAGCCCTTTTTAATCTAATGAATTCGGTACATAAAACAAATCTCACGTCACTTGGCCGTGTTGCTGGGACAAACGATAAGCAATAATTTGATGTTGTATGTTAGGTAAGTACCAAAGTTTCGCGGTCATGTGGCGTTGGCTCTCTAAGTAAAAAAAAAAATAAACATACAAAACAAGGTTTTCTTTCGTTGAGGAAAAAAAAGTAAGAGAGTCCAGTCGGTAGACTTCTCTAATTCCAAACTAGAAGTCTGAAGTTCAATTTTAATTCGGGTGTCAACCATAAACTGTAATGTTTGTGTTCTCATCTAAATTATAGAGCTGGAAATGTAAACTACTTTTAAACAAATATGAGAACCTACTCTTTTGGGGCAGAAAGGAATGCTTCTGTTTGATTGATAATTTTATAAATATAAGATGTTAGGTATTGTGTTGGGTTTGTCTGTATAAGTTTATAATAAGTCTATGAAAATGAATAGAAACTATAGATAGGTACTAATAATAATTAATTAGTATTTCTCTGAGATTAATAAAGTATTGAATCGAATATTCTGGTGATATCCAACATGGTGGTATAGAACAATTCTCCATGCTTCGAGAATGATTTTAAAAATCTGTATAAATTAGGACCAAAATTCACTGGAAGATCATATAATATAAATCAACCGTTGTACTGTTTGAATGTTTAATATTCTGTCGGAACCGAAAGTGAATAAATAAATTGTGTACAATTAATAAACCGCAGTTTTAATTAAACAGAACCCGCTAAAAACATAACAATATTAAAGGCGTTAGTCTTTCTTACACCCTAACTAACTGGTGAAAATAATTATTTTTTGTGGTTATAATTAACTGTATGGGGAACAAACAATTAAATGTTTGATACTGTGCAGAGTACATGCGTTTTCTCGTAGACTCGCATTTTAAAGCAATTTTCAAGACTTTATTTTTTCCTCAAGCTTTTAGATTTTTTCCCTAGAAACAAGGAATCGGTTTACTTCCCATAGCTTAAACTATCCCCAATTGCCAGTTTAAAACCGCAAATATCCGCGTCTGCCGAGGACCACCCCCGGCGTTGTCACAAACGGGGGTGGTGGGGTGGAGTAGGCATGGAGGGTGGGGGACAGTTGTTCCAGCCACAATATTTATGGGGTCACACTGAGTCGATGTCGTGGAAAATTAATTGCCGTCATCGTGGTGTTGTAAACAAACCATTACCGCGGTTTATTTACCCCACGATGATTATTTTTTATTAGCATTTTTCCCTAAATGTGGGGAATATCTAATTACATTGTATTTTTCTTTCGTGTATACCTATGGGAATGCGTTGTTTTTGTTATTGTTGCTTCGGACGTCTGTTTTGATCTTCATGGTTTGTTAGCAATTCACAGCCTTGTATATTCTCAAGAAATTTCCACAAAAAGGCTGATAGTCGGAAACAATAAAGGAAAAAATAGTATTTTCTCTATGTCAGGTTGCTACGGAAAAGGTGACCAACATTTTGCATTTGATTTCGTTAAACCCTACAGACGTCATATTGTCGATAAAAAAAATATGTTATGTTTTTTTAAGGGTTCCAATTCTTATTAACTTATTGTCCTTATAAATGAAGTGAAAGAGGGGTTACCTGATTGCACTCTGCCTTACTGTGCAACTAGAAAATAAAATATTTATTTGGTTTCTAAGGAACCAAGCCACTTGGACCTGTGACGCATCTCACCAAAGTAAACAGGGTATGTTTGGGCTGCTTTACTTTGTGTTGAAAAACTGGAAACATTTTTTTTGAAGCGCTTAAATATATCAAAACTTAATTTATTTGAATCTAATACAATTACTAACAGGAGATTCATTTTCCCACTGATTTAAATGCCGTATAATATGTGGGTATATTTTTCTCCCATTATACCATTTTATTCTTCCTTTATTATGTAACAAAATATACTATTTCTAGCCCGAGATTGATTTTGGTAGCAAAATAAACAATACGGGAAATAAAAGAGTCCTTATTCATGCAAGGCAAGAGTTTTATGAAGATTATGGACGTACTTATAAGCTTTCACCTCAACTAAAGACGACCTTAATAGAAGGAAGATCTCAGGCAAGATGGCCTGATGGTTTAAAGAAAAACAGATGGAAGAAATTGGATCGAGTGTTGATACCACAAAAATGCGTGGAGAACTAAAGCAGAGGTCCAAGAAGTACTGAAAATTGATAATTTTTTGAAGAATTTCCTTTGAAAAGAAATGAAAAGAAAGCACGCTTACATTAGTGAATTCTCATAAGTGAAAAGTAAAAGCTTAATAGCAAAAACGAACTTATTTGTTTTAAAGGTAATTCATGGATTTTTCCTATTTATTTACAAGTAAGTAACTACTATTCATTGTACAATATTTAAAAAAATTAAACTAAATACATAATATTAAAATTATTATTATACTCAAACATGCACACAAACATGCACACAAACATAATTCAATAAATAATTTATCTAAAAAACGGTTTGTGAAAAACAACCCTACGCCTTTTCACACGGTCCGGTCCGGTGCCGGATTACAAGTCACGAATGTAAAGGTTTTTATTTAAGCTTTCATACGATCCGGCGTAAATTGTCCGGCGATGCCATACATTTTACGACCGGACACTGAACCGAAACCGGACCGTGGGGAAAGGAGGTCATCTAAGCAAAGAATACATTTACTGATGTATTATTTGACTTATAGATTGGTATGAGGCTGACCACCCTTACTGTAAAAAAAGGATCACTTTGCCAATGTCACCCCTGTTTAAGGGAAGGTCAGCAAGAGTTGCAGTACTTATGTTAATTTGAGATTCCAGGTTTTTATATTGTAGGTCCACATGCGACATGTGTAAGCTCGAACTTATACGTGTCTACTTATGGGGATGAATTCAATATGAATCTTAAATGTAATTTATCTTTGCAACTTAGACTAAAGATTTAATATAGATACAGGTTATTAAAGCATTAATTTTAGCATTTTTTATTTAAGCATTTATAGAAACTCTTTTTAGCTATATGTAATCTAATATACTATTTTGTTTTTTTTTCTTAAAACTCACATATGAAAAATAGAAAAAAATGAAATCTTTGACGTCATAATACATACCGGATTAGCAAACCTACATACATACATCCAATCTATTGGATCCGGGAAAACACGCTTGTCCTACGGGGTAAAAAAACTTCTGCCAATAGTTATGGGGTGGTGTGTGGGTTGAAGGTAGAAAGCAGGCACGGCAGAATGGGAAGAAAAAATATGTTGGTCGGCTTTTACCGCTTTTTGTCAACAACCCACGTGATTAATGTTGACTTGAGGCGTCACGCTCTCGTACCCATAAATCATCAGTGATGCTTTTTATGACTTCTTGAAGACCGGGTGGTGCGCCGCGAGCCCATTTCTTTCCAGATTAACTGGGAATTTATCCGTTTATTTCAGATTTATTCATCATTTTTCACGGCGCTGTCACGTCAGGTGGTTTTGATGTTGAAATATTTTCAAGTGATTCTTTGTCTCCTTCTTCATCTTATGTCTGAATTGTAAAATTGGCTTACAGAAATGTTCTTCAACCTTTTTTCCATCTGTTCTTTTCTGAAGCAATTTTTTTGAGCTCTTCATGGGAGGAACAGCACATTTGTCTATTATTTCAGATTATTACACCCCACTAGACATGGGACTGTAGCAACCCTTTCAAAACCTCTGAGGCAGTTGAGTGAGAGATTTGGGATATGTTTTTTTTGTTACTTTTTTTCAATGATTGGTCTTTTCAGCTGTGGTTTTTGTGAAGAAAATTTGTTTTGTGCACGTTTGCCGTCTTTTAATTAAGAGATACAGTTTTCATAAATTAACTTATGATGTTTCAATCACTATTTTCAATCGTTTGTGCACTTATTAGT
This sequence comes from Agapetus fuscipes, assembly GCA_951799405.1. Lineage (NCBI taxonomy): Eukaryota > Metazoa > Arthropoda > Insecta > Trichoptera > Glossosomatidae > Agapetus > Agapetus fuscipes. The sequence goes on from OX637333.1 coordinate 24,560,877, forward strand.
TCATTTCTTACGTTTTCTGTTCCATGTTTTTTATAACAAGTTCACTTCAGTTACTGTTTTGCAAAACAATAAAAAAAAAAAACAGTGATGTTCGGGGAACCCGCAAAGACGTCAAACAAAAGCAATATATTCTGTTTTCTTCAGTTTTTGCTTTATTTTTCCAAAAACATCCTTCCAAAAAACTAAAATATCTACTCAGTCAAGCATTCAAAGTATGAACTTTTAGTTTAAAGTAGAAATCAAAAATATGCAGAATATAATTATTAATTTATCAAAATTGACAATAAGTGCGGATAACAAGGGTCATCCGGTACAAGTATCCGGGCTTGAATAAAGAAATCGCTTTTCCTTAATCTCTTGGGCAGTTCCCGAATGGACTCCAGTGAGCCTTGTCAATAGAATCCGAGGACATTTTCCTAGCCTAGGCTCGCCTACCCCAAGCCCGGACCTCATAATATCATCATAATGGAAGGAAATGGCGATAAATATAACGGTCACTCGATTTGCTACAATTGGATTATAATATTACTCAAGTTATAACGTGATTTATGTGGGTATGATTATTCATGGGAAATTGTACGGAAAGCGGCCCTCCATTTCTAATTTGAGTTAGAAGCGTTTGTTATGATATTGTCCTATGTTAATCAATTGGCAAAAAAAAAATGCTCAAGCTTCGTTGGACAATTATATGAATTACAACAATAAATTTATGTTATTTTAACGGTCTACTATTTTCTGGACGAGAAATTTATTGTTATTATAGTATAATTATAGAACCTTCTTCTTACTAAATATAACGTTTCTTAGTGCTTGTTTGTCTTGTGTCCATCAGAGGTAATTTCACATGAGCAGTATTTGGATGTGTACTGGACCAACGTATCTTCTGAAAATTGTAAATTGATTTAAAAATATTTAAACAACTCTCACATTATCATGTCTTAAGTTTTTTTCTTAGCTCAAATTGTGTAGAATGTGATGTTTAAGATCATTTCATTGAAAAGTCATCTGTGAATCAAATGGTAGATACGCCCAACAGGCACTGGGGGGGCGAATTGTCAAAGATGCGTTTGTTTCTCGCGCACGCGTTGGTTATAAATGCCATGCGTTTTCATAATTACCTACTTATAAAATTAATATAAATTGCAGGAAACTTTTAATGTTGTAAATAATATTTTGATCGTTAAAGTATCGATTTCTTTGGTAAATTTTAGTTTAAATCCTACTTCTATAATCTATAATCTAAGTTGCAAGGATATATTCATTCAAAGCTCTCAGATGTATGCCCACAAACAAACACGTATAGTTCGCGCTTACAAATGCTGATTGTGTACTAACAAATAAAATTCAAACCTCAAATGAACATAAGCCCCACAACTTTTGCCGACCTTCCCTGAAACAGGGGTGACACTGGCAAAGTGAACCATTTTTTACAGTATGGGTGGTCAACCTCATACCAACCTATAAGTCAAGGAATTATCTTAAAATTATTATTAAATAATTATTATCTCAAAAACTATTTACATTATTCTATCAAAAATCACACCACACACTAGAATTTGTAAAATTTTATAATTATGAAGAAAAAAAATATTTCCAAAATACAAGACAACAAAATGCGAGCAAAAAAATGTAAAAAACCAGATTTTTTTTAAATATTTTTTAATATTTCTATGTTCATTTGAGATTGGGTTTTTATATTGTAGGTCCACATGCGGCATGTGTTAGCGCGAAATTATACATATCTGCTTGTGGGAATGCATTTAATATAAAACTTAAATGATATATATCTTTGCAGCTTAGATTAGATTAGATTAGTGGCGTCATTTTTCAAGTTATACAAAAAAAAACAACTTTTAACTTAATTCCTTATAAGAAATGTAACTAACAAATATATTTTTAATTTCTAAAAATAAAGCAATTACTTCTTTTTATTTATCTTTAAAGATCCAAGGAGGTCTACAGATTTGTATCAGACATTGTTTCTGTTACTGAAACTTCTTTCAACGCTCTACTGCATACAAATTAATTTAATTGAAATGTTTTAATTAATTGTCTGAAGAGGTTTTCAAAACTATTACTTAAGTGAGTGAAAAAGGATTTTTTTTCAGACATTTTCTCAACTGCTAATGTTTTTTCAACGCACAATTAAACATCCATAATTCCATACAAAGAAATCTGCTTTATGGTTTTATTATATATATATATATTATCTTGCCTGAGAGAGAAAGGATACAAGTCTTTATTATTTTCATACTGTGAATGCTTTATTTGCTCAGTATCCCATGTACTAAATTTTCGCGTAAACTCAACTAAAGAGTCAATTACAAATCGATTGAAACTAAAATCATCTGTAGTAGTGCTCCCTTGGCTTCCATGCATTTTTTGAAAAACTCTACGATTGAGTGTAAGAGGAACGTGTAAAACTAGTAATTCTGATGGCTTTTGAGTCGTGTTCAGGATTCCGTTCAACAATTATAAAGAGAATACTGGAGAAACATGGCTGATGAAATATTTGAACAAGTACGATGCGGAATGCTAGGTAAAGATGTTTGAATTTATTGTGAAGTACTGAAATTTTCCCGTTTTGCTAATTCTTATTAATACATGCTTTTCTTGGTATTCAGATGAAATGTGAAAACGTGAAAGGAAAATCCTACCTTTATACTTTAACATAATATTGTACGGATATACATTCACAACAACGTGAACTGAGATAAACAAAATTGTGATGTCATACATAGGGTTGCAAGGGAACAGGCAAACAAATGTTGGTTTTTGGTTGCTAAGGAGCATAGTCCCATGCAAGTGTAAAGTTTGCCTACCGAGAAAAAAAAGAGTACATTATATTTATATATCTGTACTGTTCCTACCCTTTATTTTTTAGTTTATCTTCCAGATTCAACAATTCAAGCAACACTTCTGCAGCACCCTTTCAGGGTGACATAGACCCTCAAGAATTGAGAACCTCCCGCACAGGATTACTGCGTTCAAGGAGATGCATATCATTTAGACACTTGCACTTACATACAATGTAGAGAGCTTATATAAAAAAATATCTTGAAATCAAGATTTCAAACTTAAATTTATGTTTCAATTTGAGTTTATTCTCTGAAATTAATTTGCAATGTGTTATGTAAAGGCTGAGAATTTATTCTTGAAATGTTTTTGCTTCTGTTCATAGTGTTAGTTTTTACCCGTAAAATATTATATTACAAAAAAAAACCAGAAAGTAAGCATGTAACATGAAACGAAAAACGTATGCAGGAACCGAAAATTGTTCAGATGTTAATCTTTAATATTGAGGTCTCTAAGGTAAGTGCCGCATCCATCAATAAATAATTCATGAGCACTCCATACGTGGATATAATTATGTAGGTGCAATAATTTGGATAGTTAAATGTGATTCCATTGTGCTTAATACAATGTTATAGGCTATTAAAGAAAGGTCAGGTGATATCTCATTTGCCGCCATTATGTGTTTAATGATAACGACATAGTTACACGGGTAATGCGACAGCAAAGGAGATCATCCTGGGATGAACCTAATCCTCATATATGTAGTCTCAGACTATTAAAGTAATTGTTGTAATACGAAATAGAGCAACATAAATACCTGGTTATCTTTATTGAGACTTATTTGTTAATTCGTTATTTAATACAACATTCTTCCTATTTTCCATGAGAGTCAGCAAAGAAGTATATGAATAACAATAAAAAATATATCAAACGATAACATTTTAGTGAATATTGGATTATTATGTAACGGAAGTTAGGATAATAGACTTCATATATAATTAATGCCAGTTAAACTGATAATAATATGCCATGTGAAAGCCAAGATGAGAGCTGCATCTGGGAGCTTATACTTACACATACAAAATAATGTTTCTATATTTAGTTTTAAATCATTTATACAAAAAAGATTGTTCTGTTTAATGCAAAAAATGTGTTACCTTATTGAAAACTCTTTTTTTTTTAAATAGATTTGTGAAGAAGAATGCAATTCACCAACCTATTCTGCCTGGCTAAGAACAGGTATAAATATCATCAATTAATAATTCATTATTGTTTATTTAAATGAATTATTAATTAATAATTACCCAATAATATCTGTTGAACCAGGGTCAAAGTTATTGTCAAACGACCCATTCGGTGATTGAACCAACGTAATTCTATTCCAAATACGCTAGAAAGATAAGCCCGCTTCGCCTCCTCGGCCATAACACCGATATACTAGTATGTTTACGTATTTTTCAAGGAGGAATGAATTTCAGATATTTATTCATCAAGTAAAATTTGAAGGGTTTGGAAAGTTCATTTTACATTTATAACACTCCGAAAACGCTTAATATATTAAGTCCATCTCGTGCAATAACTAAACCAACAAGAAATGTCTCACAATATTACTAAGCCATCCGTAGAGCTCAAACCAAAGACACTTTATTGAAGCACACGCTAAGATCATCACCGTCTACTATTTAGCAATAACACCTACAACAAGCTTATGTTAATGAACATCACTGGATACCTTCATCTGGTAAATTAAGATGACATATCATCCTCGCATTGTACTCGGCTCGCATGCGAGGCACTCCACCAGCACCCAGAAATGATTAACGACCTCAGCTAAGTGACCTTAATCTAATGATGGATTCGGGTTAATTAGTTCCGACTGCGATTAATAATTGGAACGGAGCTAAAGACCTGTCAATTGGAATTTAATTAATTCAAACTCTTCGGTCGGAATTCCTGAAGTTGAGAGAAATTGTAACGCCTTTTTGGCGTGAAAACTTTTTTTCGTTGAAAAAAAGATCGAGTTTTTTTAAGCGTCACGTTGGTGTTAAACAGATTGAAGTATTTTCTTTGAATAATCTAATTAAATAAGAATTTATTTCAAGCTTTTCTGCTTTAATTTAATAAGAATTATAATAAGTAAAGAATCGTTGGTATGCTGCACATACAACTCAACTTCTTATCGCTTTCTCCCTGAAAGGATTGCATGTGGAGTTTAAAATCCATTTATTTATACAGGTAGACAACTCCTATTCGGCAGCTAGTGGTTACTCAAATATGTAAGGATCATTTATTTAATTTTACACATGATAAAAGAGCGCCTTTTTTGTGTGTGTCACACATCAAGGACTCGCCTTATCACGAATAAGATGTTTTATATACTTACCTCACACAAACAGCCAAGAAATAAACTGGTAATTTTCTAAGAAAACAATGTACAATATTGAGGATCAAAGTCTTTTTATGTGAATGTTAAAAGTTCTCTGACCTCTAAATGTGTTTGGTTTAAATTGCTCTATTTATTTTACATCTGCGAGGCGGGCCCGTGGAGCCTGTAGGATTCAGTTTTGAAGGCTGGTCACGTCCGCACTTAGTTTTTATTTCTGTCTGATAATTTAATCCAAATGCCACGCAATATCCAAGAAAATTTCCCAATTTTCGGTGACAAAGCTCTACGCGTAGCGGTCCTACGATCAAATCAAGCCAAAACAGCTACGAGGGCTACGCAGTGTCATTTTATCGTAGAGGGAAATGCATTTCAATCACATATATATTTTTTCATTATATTGATTACATGTTAGTAGGAGTATCTTCAATCTAACAAAAGTATTTCCATTTTTAATTTTGTAAAAAATATTCCATACGATTTCTGCATGTTTATTAGGGGATTTGCTTAACATGTGGAAATACTTTCGTTGAAAAGCTTTTAGAACAAAAATAATTATGTTAAAAATTAAAATTAAAAATAAAAACAAATTGTATAAGGCTACGGGGCGAGTAAAATTTAATAATGTACGACCGGTTTCGGAAACAATGTTGTACATTATTAAATTTTACTCACCCCGTAGCCTTATACAATTTGTTTTTATTTTTAATTTTAATTTTTTAAAAATGAAAGGTTACAAAGTGAATGCCTCATCAATTAATGATAATAATGTTATTTTATAAGACCGGTCCGCAGTCTAGTGGTAGCACTTCGGTCTAGTAAATGGAAGGTTGTGGGCTCGAATACCGGCGAGGCACAAAAAAATACAATGTATGTATTTTTTAAATATGCTCTTCGCTGAGTTGAAAAATTCATACACCTTTACCAAAGACTGGTTACCAAAGATCCATCCAGCATTACAGTAACTGGGTCTTGCTTGAGACTAAGTGCTTTGTCGCGATAATCAAGCTCAAAAATAGTCCGATCGATGGCACAGTAGGTAAAATGCTTGCATTCCATGTCGAAAGCACGGGCTTAATATGTGTTTATCTTTTCTGTACATTACAAATGATTTAATTTAACAGCATTTATTCGATTTTTTGCATTTTTGCCTCCCATGTCAACATCTGGCTTCTGGTGTTTAAAATGTAAGGCGCTGAATAGAGTATCAGTTTGTAGCTTATTTTGACATAACTTAAGTCTCAGCAAACATTTGAAATTGACAGTCTACTTATATTATGTCTCACTGTTTGTTTACACGAGTATTGTTTCAAGGAAATTAATTTTACATCAAAACTTTAAATTTTTTGGACCACTTTCTTAAAAAATACAGTTATTTTTTAATTAAATTACATGGCGACATACAGGTATTTAGATATATGAAATGATATTTGTTGTTAATTTGAATTTGCAGCGCAATCCCTGGGCCAACCAATCAGATTGGTCCACGGTATGCCCCGGGTCGCGATTGGCGGAAGACAGCTGCCATTGAAGGAAGTTGCCGAGTTGTAGATTGTCGCAACTCGAATCAAATTTAATTTTAACTTTTAATATAAATATTTGTGATTAAAATTTCAAAAGATAACTTGTATTGTAGTTTCGTTATTTACAGGTAATTCCATTATTAGTACTTTTTTCATTATAATTAACTGTGTATTCTATAAAAATGTGCATATTATGTTAACGACTAATAAAAAACGTTATTTACAGCAACCAGCAACAAAGATGATGAAAATGTCAGGAATGATTTTGAAGCTGAAGTAAGCCAGATTTTGAAATCGGATGAATGTAAGGAACTTGTGAAGAATGCATGTGTAAAAAAAATGTGGAAAACATTTAAAACATGTTTGGTTGAAAGCGCAAAGAAAGTATGCGGTGAAGTTACGATTGGGCATAAAAAAGGCAATGAATGGTGATATGATCAGGTTAAACAAGCAGTGAAAGAGAAGAAAGAGAGCTATTTAAAATGGATTAATGACAGAAAGAATAAAGTGTTAGAGACTGAATACAAGGCGAAAAAATGGCTAGCGAAGAATGAAGTTCAAATGAGTAAGAGAAGAATGGAAGAAAAATTGAGTGAAAGAGCCCAGAATGACTTCTCTGACAATAAAAAGATGTTCTGGAGCTGGGTGAGACAAAACAACGACAGTTGTAGGTCCACAACTCCGGGAATCAAAAATGTCAGCGGAGACATTCTGTGGAATAAAGACGATGTAAAAAAGAGATGGAAAGAATATTTTAACGAGGTTTTTGGTGAAGAAGAATGTGATTTAACTGTGAAAGGAGATTATGATGAGGGTAATGTTTTGAAAATATCGAAAGATGAAGTAAGAAAGGTCATAAAGGAATTAAAGAATGGGAAAGCTGCAAGTGTGGATGGTGTGAGACCTGAGATGATGAAAGCGGGGGGAGAATGTGTGATTGAATGGATGAAAGAGCTTTGCGAATTGTGTGTTAGTGTCAAGGAGGTTCCATCGGACTGGAGAGAGGCGGTCATTGTGCCAATTTACAAAGGTAAAGGTGACAAAAAAGACTGCCGTAACTTCAGACCGATTAGCCTTCTTAGTGTGCCAGGTAAAGTGCTATGCAAGATTCTTATCCATAGGGTAAGATTATCCACCCAGGAGAAGGTCTCAGATATACAATCTGGCTTTATGCCGGAAAGAGGTTGCGTAGACCAGATATTCGCGCTTCGACAGATAGTCGAAAAACAGCTGGCCGTAAATAAAAAGGTCTACGCGGCTTTCGTAGATCTTGAGAAAGCCTTCGACTCGGTGGATAGAAGTATGATGTGGTGTGTGCTTGAGAGGTATGGTGTGAACAAAGCACTTCTGAACGCGATACGCGCCATCTATCTTAATAGCAGGGCGTGTGTCAGGGTGGATGGAGAATACAGCGAGTATTTTAATGTGTACAAGGGTGTGAGACAGGGTTGCATAATGAGCCCATGGTTATTCAATATAATCATGGATCATTGTGTTAAACAAGCGAATCTGGAAGGGCATGGCATACAGATTGGAGAGAGAAAAGTCGGAGTTCTGCTTTATGCTGATGACGCAGTATTAATTGCTGATTCAGCAGCGGAACTTCAGGCAATGCTCTCTAGTCTGAACCATGCTCTGTGTGTGAACAAGTTGAAAATTAATGCAAGTAAGACGAAAGTACTGATTTTTGACAGAATGGATGAAAATGAAGAATGCACGCTCATGTTGAATGGTACGAAAGTTGAAATTGTGGATGAATTTAGATACTTGGGAAGTATGTTTGAGAAGAATGGAAAGATGACAAGAGAACTTGAGAATAGGATGTGTAAGGGCAAGCAAGTGGTCGGTGCAATAGGAAGAATAGCAAAGAACAAGCGATTGACGATGGATCTGAGAATGGCGGTACACAATGGCATATTGTTACCGACTTTGATGTATGGAAGTGAAGCATGGACAGTGAATGATAGCGAAATGAGTAAAGTATGTACGGTGGAAATGAAGCATTTGAGAAGCATGACAGGAAAAACTCTGAGGGATAGAGTTAGGAATGAATGGGTAAAAAAAGAATGTAATTTGAAAGAGGATGTGAAAGTTAAGGTACAAAAGAATGTGATGAGATGGTTTGGGCATGTGGAAAGAATGAACGATGATAGACTGACAAAGTATGTATACAAAGAAAGTGTGAAAGGAAAAAGAGGGAAGGGACGACCGAGAAAAGTATGGAGTGATCAGATTGAGGAGATTGTGAAAGAATGGGATATACAAAGTGAGCGTAAAAGAAGAAAATGCATGAAAAAGGTGATGGATATGAATGAATTGAAAGAGGTATGTAAGGATAGGAAAAAATGGAGGCAACTCTGCAGAGGCTCTGGCCACCCCTAGCGGAATGGCGACAGAGTTACAGTTACAGTTACACATACCTACGTTATTTATCGGAAAAAGACTATACAACCTGTATGAATAAAAACTCATTGTTGTGAGACATTTAAAAGCAATGGCTTTTAAAATTTAGGAGGCTATGATTCTACGCCGTTCGCCTCGCTAAGTGTGCGTTCAAAGGCTCGGCTTTCATTACGGGCCTCGGCAGAAGCTGCGCCCCCTTCCATTGAAAAGTTTAGATTCTAGACGTAGGTGTTTTCAGGAGGCACACACCAAACTTATACGGAAGTTTTGAGGTTTTCTCTTCACTACGTTAATATTATCGTAGTCATAATCATATTTAGGAATTTCAAGACAAAGTTATGTACTTTTAACGTTTAGGGTTCCAAAAGTTTTTACTCGAATTTTATGACATTATTTTATTTTTTCTTAATTAATATTCGGATGATTTATTTGGTGAGCGCTGTTTCTTTGTGAATCACACCCCGCTGTATGGCTAAGCCATTGAATATTATTTTTCCTAGCATATCGATACATAAAGGTAAAACTGAATAAAGGATATTATTAAGCTAACATGGGTTATCAGATAAGCACTTTTTTTCTACATCTATAATCTAAATTGTAGGACATGTTAACATGTAAAATGTATATCTTGAAATAAAAAAAGTTATAAGATCGTGCTACAAATGTATCACATACTTACAAAATAAAGCCCAAACATCAAGAAACATAAACCCTGCAACTCTTATCTCCCCCATAAATATTTAGATGAAATATATTATATTACCGATGCAGTTTTATTTTTCATTTTTCATTCCATTTCTATGTACATAAATCTACCTAAAGTGTTTTTACATGAAACATACTTATGTTTTAGTTGTATATTTTAGAAAACAACAAGTTAAAAGTCCTTGTTTTTAGGCAACAATAAAAAATAAAAACCAATATTCAAACCGAATATATTTTGCCGATATATTAAATATCACGTGACATACATTTGGTGACAATACATCACAAAAAGAAAACACACCCTAAATTCTTACTCCTGCTAAAAGAAACTGCCAAGAAATCGATCATAACATTAAATAAAGGTTGGTGAAGACTGTGACATACTGTAAAACTTCGAGTTCCAATTGATCGACATAATATGCCGCTGGTATGGTCGAGCGGATTAGGCGTTGGCACTCGGATCTGCGTTATTGAAACAAGCGCAATTTCGAGTTCAGTGATGACCTCAACCATAACTTGGATTCTGGTTCAACAGATGTCTGAGTCTATCTCTTATTATCTTTAATCTAAATTGCAAAGTTAAACAAACATTTAAAATTCATTTTGTATTGTTTGTGTATTAGCACTGTGAAAAATCGTATTGTTTTATTTTATATTATATTTTTTAGGATTAATTCAAATCAAATACTGTTTATTTTCACTTATATAATTTATTTACAAAGTTTAAAATTAAAAAAAAAAAATACTAACGTTTGTAGGTCATCATAAATTAAAAAATATATTAAATGCATGCCCAAACACTTGTAAATTCGCGCATGCAAATGCTGCATGTGTATTATCAATTAAACACCTAACCTGAATTGAATCTAAGCCCTGCAACTGAAGTATGCTGACCTCACCTGAGACAAGAGTGACAGTGGCAAAGTGTACATTTTTTTAAAGCATGCGTTTTCAGTTTCAAACCAACCTATAAGTAAATAAATAATTAATAATTTAATTAATTAATAATACCTGTTTCTGTCCAGGCAAAATTGCTTGGGGAATTTATAAATATATTTACAAAAAATTAGCGACCTTTAATATGTTCTTCGTATACAATAAAATAAAGTTAGACATTCTGCTACTCCAATTAGGAGTTAGGGAAATATGTTTGTTTCGCAAGTAGGTACCAGCTCGTACACACACAGACAGTTCCTAATGGAATTATTATAATAAAATAAACTTTAGGTGCTCAATAGTCAGCTTGTTGAGAGGAAGCCAAGGCCAACTTTATTAGTAAAGGGATGAACAACTTTTGCCACTCGATGCGAGTACTGAGTGCTCGCCGTGTATTGATTATCGAATAATTTTAGTTGTTTTAGTGTACCGCAAAAAGTCAAGCTGAGGCGCTTTCACGTAAACTGAAGTGTTTGTAGTAAATTTTTTCAACAAAAACATGACACGAAATTTTGAATATCTATATTTTTGTAGTCGAGTCGATCCATGACTTATAGGTAGGTATGAGGTTAACCACCTATACTGTTAAAAATGGTTCACTTTGCCAATGTCACCCCTGTGTCAGGAAAGGTCGGCAAAAGTTGCAGGGCTTATGTTCATCTGAGTATTGGCTTTTTCTGTTGAAAGTCCACATGCGGCATGTGTAAGCTCAAACTTATACGTATCTTCTTGTTGCAACTTGGAAAAGATTAGATTAGGCCATCAAAAAGAGTATAAATTAACTTGTATTCTAGAAATCCTACCGAGTGACGTCATAATTATTTTGTTTTGGAGTTTGTGTGACATCCATTACTTATACTTACAGTTCTTTGTTGTGTACTTTCAGCAGACCATAAATCCATCCAACATTGACAAATGGTTTATTTTAAATTGATAATAATAATTGAAGGGTGAAGTTTTATTATTTATAAGTGCCGTTGACTAATCACCCGTCGCGAGAAGACGCCAAACTGGCGGAGTCGGTCTTTTCTTCGTGTTGTTTTTATTCTACTCGGCGTAGCATATTGTATGTAGCTACGACAAGCGGTCGTAGACTATGAGTGTCGTTTGACTTGAAATGCGATATGGAAGAATAGACTGGCAATTATCGTAGACGTTAGCAACGCAAAAACTGCACTTATAATGCAGTTTCTTAGCTTGTAAGCCTCAATGAGTGAAACCTATAATAACCTCAATAAGTAAAACCTATAATAACCTCAATGAGTGAAACCTATAATAACCTCAATGAGTGAAACCTATAATAACCTCAATGAGTGAAACCTATAATAACCTCAATGAGTGAAACCTATAATAACCTTAATGAGTGAAACCTATAATAACCTCAATGAGTGAAACCTATAATTATATAATAATATATAACAGACCAACATACCTATCATTATATAACAGACCAACCACTTGTCGATGTTGATGCCGCCCCATTGAGGGGTATATTCTTATTTCTTGTGAAAGTGAGTTGACCAAGCTGGTAGTTAGGTACTTAGATTTGAAATAAACTACGCATTGGAAAATTATTAATAATGTACTTAATGGGGATAGAACTCTAACCTACTGGCATTTGAATGGTTGATTAAATAAAGGCTCTCAATAATAAAGTTGCTGAGATGGTTGAGGATAAGGCGTCGGTGCTTGAATTTGCGTTATTAGCAATAATGCTGGTTCGAACCCCACATGCGTCATGTTATATCGACAATAACTTCGACTCTGGTTCAACAGATGTCGTTCGGTAGTACACCTTGGTCCAGTACATATTGATCCAATACACCTAAAAACACTGCTCGTGTGCAATTACCCCTGATGGACATAAGGCAATCAAGCACTACGGGGATGATATAGAACCAAACTGCTTCCATCATTTGTACATTATTGATAAGTACGAGTGTATTACTTAAATCAACCATTTATTTGATTGAGATTTTAACTGGACTAAATTTATAGTTAAGACTAAAAAATTATGTTTGCTCATTAGAAAACACTTTGTAAGAAAAAGGCCTGCATTACCCCGGGTAATAAAACGCCTCGCTCTTCCAGTCTCAATACCTCTTTCAAAAGGTCATGGATCAAATAAACGGGTAAAGGACCATTCACCAATCTATTTATTCGGTTTTTCTCAGCTCTGCAACTTTGTTTTTGGTGTTGTTTTTTCTCCCGATCGCCTTGCCTCTGTTTCCCGTCGCTCCGCCATTGCAGCGCGGACCGTAATGGCACCAATTAATAAGGCGGTAGCATGCAGAGGCAACCGCGACGGGTACAGGGAGACATTCCGATACGAGGCGGGAACCGAAACCAAACTGAGGAGAGCCCTATCACAAGAGCGCCACTCCGGTCTGGATTCATTTTGGCAAGAAGCAAAAAAAGGGTACTTAAATATTTATTTCTGCATAAGTTGCGTTTATATTCATGGTGAGATTCCTTATTTTCAGTAAAGGTTTTGAATATAATGTTACAAGGAAATATTTCTATACGAGGTAAGAACTGTGACCAAATTAATGAGAAACCTTATTACAAGGGTGCCATGCACTTTAATCTGTTCCGGGCTAATTTTGGCAAGAAGCAAAAAAAGGGTACATAAATATTTATTTCTACATAAGTTTATATTCATTTTCAGACTCCTTATTTTCAGTAAAGGCTTTGAGTAGAATAAAAATAAACAAATGTTAGGATTATTTATTTGGTGGGCGCTGTTTTTGTGTGTATCACACATCAAGAGCCCTCTGCAAGCTTGGTCGCCGCTGTAGAAAGCGCCAATTATCAAGCAAGATCCAGTTGTTGTAAGGTTGGATGGACCTTTCAGTGACCGGTCTTTGGTAAAGGTTTATGAATTTTTCAACCCAGCGAAGAGCACATTTGGAAATATAAATGGAATATTTTTGTGCTCCGCCGGGATTCGAATCCACAACCTTCCATCTACGAGTCCGAAGTGTTGCCACTGGACTACGGACCGCTCCAAGAAATGCTAACAACACGCGGTGTACCTAGCGGTCACCCAAACAAGAAGTATCCGCGCCCAATGTTGCTTAACTTCTGTGATCTGATGAGAACCGGTGCTTTCAACATGGTATCGTCGTAGAATGTTACAAGGAAACATTTCTACATAAGGTGAGAGCTGTAACCAACCAACTGAGCGTACCCTATCACAAATACGCCATTCCGTTTCAGGTTATTTTGATAAGAAATTCAAGATCGTACATCAATATTTTTTTCTAAATAAGTTGCGTTCATAAGCTTCTCATTTTAAGATGCCTAATTTTTAGTCAAGGTTTTTGGATGAATTTTTTTCATCATGGAAATTATGCCAATTATGCTGACGTTGACGTTTTTTTAACCAAAACAGTATTTTTATTGTTCTGCTTTTTTACAAAATGTGTACGCACGCAAAAAAATAGAGATAAGTTAAACTTTTCTCCAATTGTAATCTGTCATCCTTGCACTTGATTACTTTAAATATATCTATCCGTTTCTCTCGTGATATCGAAATATCAAAGCTTCATCTCGTCTTATAGGAAACCATATTGTACAGATTAAATTTAATGTTGACTTTACCCCTTTCAAAACAATGCTTACACAAGTCAAATATTTCCTTACATCTTTCAGGATAAAAGCGAACTTACAAGTGGCTTCTGAAACAATACTTTTCTGTGGATTTTCCACCTACGGTAAAGCATATTTCCTCCAGTTGGCAGGAGAGATTTATACTTCCTAAACCGAATGCTCGGCAATATAAGAGCACTGCTTCAAGCTCTCTTGTCTCTAAGGCTTGTACCGTCTTTTCCGTTGGTTGTTTCTTCTTTTTATTGCAGCCCAATTGACTTCGCTTTCCTGAATCGGTTTTTTTCTACGGCAACCGCATTGTATTCAGTATACCTAATGTTTTATATTGTTACGAAATTAGGGTTCAATTGTCTTTCCAAATTAAAAAAATACACAGGTCTCCTTCAATAGTTATTTATTTTACACTGTTACAAAATTTATTTTCACACTACTTTCTCGATTATTCTACTTGGTTTTGGTTCACTGATCAGATGACTTCGATGTGTTTGTGAGTCGCTATGATACTGGCCCGCTCTGCAGGCCATTCGCACCTTTATACTCTTCAGAGCAGTATGATCCAGAACTAAAGTCGCCAGACGGTTCCAGAGTAATTATTACTTCTCGATGTTTCACGTACTACCTAGACACAACCAAAATCCTACCTACCAATGCAATACAGTATTCCTATAATTATAACAAATACCTACTTAGCCTAGAGAATTCTACACTTATACATAATTATCGATCTTACCTACCAATACTTTTGAGGATTCTTATAACTATAACTACCCATACTTATTTCAATATTTATATTTACATAACAATATGGCTGCTTCAAAGTGCAGTTGATAAATCACTGGGTTTTGAAAAAATGGTACTCGATTAATACTAGGTAGGTACTTAATGAAGACTCGGTACTCGATCGATACTTCTTTCAAATGAGTACTCCTTCCTTAATAAATATTCGATTATTATACCTTATCAATCAACACTCAGTTCTCGATCAATACTCGGTACTCGATCAGTACTCGGTAGTTACTCGATCAATACTCGGTACTTGATCAATACTCGGTAGGTACTCGGTCAATACTCGGTACTTGATCAATACTCGCTACTCGATGAATACTCGGTACTCGATCAATACTCGGTACTCGATCAATACTCGGTACTCGATCAATACTCGGTACTCGATCAATACTCGGTACTCGATTAATACTGGTAGGTAAACGCAACGCAACGCAACGCAACTAAGCTACACATATCGTGTAACTTCTTGCCGCGTTATCCCCGTAGGATTTCGCATAAGGCGAGTGGAACCTATTTATTTTTACATGTAAGGGGGCCGGCCTTACGCCAGCCACTTCATTTTAAAGTGGGGGTTTCCCAGCTCCCGAGGGGGCTGGTACTCAGTTCTTGTGAAGGCTGAGTAAACCTTGCCGATATTTTATTTTGGGGTTTGAAATAAACACCGAAACGGGAAATCATTTCTGACACCCACAGCGGGGTTCGAACCCGAGCTCACGACATGGAATGCAAGCAGTCTACCAACTGAGCTGTCGACCGGACTTGATCAATACTCGGTACTCGATTAATATACGGTGCTCGATGAATGCTCGGTACTAGATCAATACTCGTTAATCAATCATTACTCGATCTATACTTGGTACTGTTTGAAACTGTTTTTGTGCGAATCACACCTCAAGAGCACTCAGCGAGCTTGGTCGTCGCTGTAGAAAATGCCAATTCTCAAACAAGACCCAGTTCGTCTACCCAGTGCTTGCTTGGATAATCCACCATTTGATTCAAAGATGACCATTCAATGAATTTGTCTAAAGAATCACATTCTTCATAATCCAAGTTAAGAAAAAATCGTCAAACACGAAAATGTGAGAGTTGTTTTAATTATTTTATCGATCAATTTCCAGTTTTCATAACACATTCGTCCAGTAAACATGCAAACATTGCTCATGTGAAATTAGTTCTCATGGATATAATACAAACAAGCACTAAAGGAACGAGTTGGTGTTAGGCTTGATGGTCCTATGGTAACCAGATTATTTTTTTAAATACGAGCGCATTTGAAAAATGATTATCTTTCGTGCTCCGTCAGGATTCAAACCACTACCTTGAAATTACGAGTCCAAAGTTTTAAGCACTAGACTACAGACCGGTCTTTTACCACGTAAGGTAGAAAAATTAGGAAACGCTATTTTTTTGTACAGAAATTCAAATTCCATTTCACAAAGCTGCAGTCTCTGTACGAATGGAATGCACATTTTAATGCGATTCTAAATGCAGGGGAAGAAACGTTTTACATAATGGATTAGAAGATTAGGGAATGCTACAAAGTGAGCGAACGGAGACTAGAAGTAACAAGATATCTCATTTCATATCCTCTGCCGGTAATGAATTTCATCATAAATTACTAATTTCAAGAAAGTTTTTATCATATCTCAAATGAAAATAAAATATCTCTTTGCTGAAATAATTTCTAATTATTTTAATGAATGATTTTTTTTCATATCTGTCCGTAATAGTAACAGATAAAGCTATATGATAACAAAATTTACTGAAGATGATGGAGAGATTGAAAAAGTTCGTGCGTATTAATTAAAACATAATTTATAAATCGAGTGACAATAAAACAGTGCTTTTTAGTAGAAATCAAATGTGAATTTTCCCACACCATACAAAATTTAAAATTCAAACCATACAAAATATATTATCCGTCAAACAAATTAGTTTTCGTCTTTTTGACAGGGTTGATTGTAGCCCCTTTGAGGCTGTCACTATCATGACTTTTCTATTAAAACATAGTAATTAAATTAAGCAATTTGAACTGTGAAGTTTTGCACGGGCTTATACAGGGTTGGTCAGCGGCGCTAAAATCAAATTTCTATATTTAATTAAAACGGTTATCTGCTACACGTACCGCGTGTAGGAGGTAAATAGAATAGCATACAATTGTGTTCACTACCCCAACTTGACCACTAAGTTTAACAAAAAAATGCGTGGAATCTACAACGCTCACGAGAGGCGCAGTTTTAGTTGCTGTACAGTTTTTTTTCTGAGCGTTTGAAGGTGTAATACTTCGTGTACAGAAAAACATGAAACACACCAAAATGAACACGATACAATTTTATAGAACACGTTGTGTTGCTTCTTATTAAGCCAACAACACAAAAACATGTACTCAATTGTTTTGAAAAAGCGCATTTTAAAAATTGTTTGTAAATTAATTTTTCATGTCATTCGGGGTCATAGTTTTTAGTTAAATGACTTTTTTTTATTGTAATGTAGAAATTGCTTCATAATTTACATCTTTAATGTTGCAAAATTATGTTGACATTTAAATCTCATATTTAATGCATCCCCACAAACAGGCACATGAAATTTGGCGCTTACATATTCCGCTGCATGCAAAAAATATACAAAATAAATCAAACCTCACATGAACAAATACTTTTCAAATCTTGCTGCCTTTCCCTGAAACCGCGGTGGCGTATGCAAAAGTGAACCAAGTTTGTACAGCACGGGGGTCAGCATCTTACCAAACTTAAAAATTCACACTTATTCTGCTTGAGTACTTACAAAAGATAAACCAAACATCGAATGAATATATTTACAATTTGCACATCTTCCTGCTTTCACCTGAAAACAGCGCAGGATTTTACTTTTATTTTGAAAAATCCAAAACATCATCCATAATCTAAGCTGCAAAGATATGTTAATTAAATACGCCACCACATACAGGCACTTGTAGGTTTGCGCCAACACATTCTACATGTAAACCGTGCAACTCTTGCCGCCTTTCTTTGCAACTGGGGTGGTATCGGCAAAAGTGAAGCAAGTTTTTACAGCACGGGGGTCAGCCTCTCACCAATCTATATCATGCATAGTGGATACCGGATAGCGTGATCATCGAGTAAAACTTATTTTTAGAAAAAAACAGAAAATCAAAAATGGCGCGGCAGGATTTCCCTTCATGCAGTTCCGAAGTCCACGCTATTGCTGTGTGTAATTTCCAGATTTCCGAAAATAGTTGAAACATTGGCGGCGCGCCAGCGAAATTGAGAGATAAAATAGCGGGGAATTGTGCCAATGGGGAGATTGTTCATTTTGTTTCACTGACCCCAACAGGCTCTGCGTTTGTTTATGGAGGCGCAGTGGAAGAGTGCAATACGGGCAAATAATGGAACATGCCCTGTGAGACAGCACTGTATTCATATAATGATACTACGCAACATATAGTGTAACTTATTGGTTCGGGAACTATTTATTTTTACGGGCGAAGGCGCCAACCTCACGCCAATCACTTCAGTTGAAATTTCAGGGGCTGGTTCTCATTTTTTTGCGAAAGCTGAATACACCTCACCGGTATTTATTTTAGGTTTGAAATAAACACCGAAACGAGAAATCGTTTCTGACACCCTCCGTGGAGATTGAACCTTTGGAATGTAAGCATTCTACCAATACCAACTGAGCCATCGACCGGACTTTTTACGAGCTTGGTCGTCGCTACAAAGCACTAAGTAATTGCAATACCCAATTGTTGTAAGTCTGGATGACCTGTTGTGATCAGTCTTTGGCAAAGACAATGAATTTTACAACCCAGAGAAGAGCATTTTTGAAAATATAAATGGTATTTTTTTGTTTCACCGGGATTCGAACCCACGACGCTACATTTCAGAGTCGGAAGTGTAACCACTAGACTACAAACCGGTTTTCAATACGAAGTTTATAAAAAAATAAGTGATAATTTGGCGTTCCATGCAAATGGAAGTGTTTTCTAGAAATCATTTCACCTTTCATCGTCAATTTTAAAACTAAAAATAATTATGCAGGAAAAGCTTACAGAGGTTGGGAAATCCCTTTTGTAAAATGAAGTGGCATGGGGGGGAGGGTGTAAGCTGGTCCCCTTGCTTGTAAAAATGAAAAGGTTCTAAGCAACTACGTGAAGAAGAAAAGACTACGCAGTAAGAAGTTTCTCTGTAAGGGCAGCTTTGTTACGTTTACGTTACATTAAGGAACCGGTACTTGACTTCCAGTTGTCAGAATTCAGTTGTATACCATTTTTTCATGAATCATTCAGCATCATTAAACATCATATTCCTTATTATTATTTATATCAGAAAACCGCTTTGTAATCGATTAAGTTTTTTTTATCTTCAAAACAGATTTCCTCTCTTTCACTCCGATTTTTTAGCCTTCCAGTCTTTCTTTTCTCTCTCGTTGGCGTCAAAAAACAATTTACGTCGCGCGAATGTCGGTCCGTGACCACGGTCGCTAATGAGGCTTTTGTGACTCCGAGAATAAAAAAAACTAACGGAAACTCCATAGAGAGCAAACTACGCGAGGAGATTTACTTTGAAATTTGTTTGTTTGAGCCAGTGAAAAACTTCCACGAAAAAATAATACGTTGAACCCAGTAACTTCCAAAAACGAGTCAGACATGTTTACGTATTATCATTTTATTATTGTTTATCTTATTATTTTGATTGTCATTCTGAAGTTACATTTATTGCATACATGAACTTACTACCTCATCACTGTAAGTGGTTAACGCTCTCAAAATCCAGATGAATGGATGCTTTTCTACTGAAAGTTCCAATCTATAAGACTGACACCCTCAATAGCAGAACAACCAAATGTAAGAGGTGTAACCTCCCACACAATGCATCACCACGTGGCCATGCTGCCCTTTGCAGCGCTTTCCAGCGAAACGTGCGCCCTTATTGACATCTTACGCAAGACTGCCGAGCTGAGCGTAACGAAGTATATTCGTTAGTGCCCGAACAAGAGCTCGGCTATCTTCGGCAGTTTTCGAATGTTCTTTGTCTCGCGCACCATCCTCGCGCTACATACGTTTGCAGCAGGCCTGGTTTTCTGTAACTTATTTCACCGCATTTTTTTCACCTTTAATTTAATAAAAATAAATCTGATTCGTTTTGTAAAATAACATAACGACAAATCTTGTGAAAGATTTTTAGATGTGATTAAGTACTTGAAAGGTATTCCCTAGATAAGTCAGCCTATGGGTAATTATTACTATTTTTTACATACTTACATCAAAATAGAAATATAAAAAAAAACATCATTATTTATTTTCATGCATGAAAAGAAGAAGAAAAAATAATATCTCCCTCCTGAAATCACTTCTATCAAATAACATCTTCCCTATTCAAATGTACCGTTCATGGGAATAAACCCTTTAACAGCGGCAGATTTAACTGCCCATTATATTTTTTAGGTTCTTCATCCAAATAAGGGTCTCAGTCGTAAAAAGCAATGCTATGGTCAAAAATATGAAGGCATTTTTTGGATTTTCGATTCCAGCCTTATGATTGCATATAATGCTCCTTTATACTATCGTTCTACAAATATTTAAAATATTTTCTTTTATACAAAAAAATAGCTTCTTTCATTGATGTGTATTCATATATATACATTAGACACATTAAAAAGTAAAACAGTAGTCCATAGTCCTTTTAAGGAATTCGTTTCATCTTTTGAATAGCAAAAGATTTTTAAGAATGTTTTTCAACGGTAAAAATTAATTTAATAACTAAAATATTGGTTGATGTAAATATGGATTTAAGAATATTTGAAAAACTTTAACGAACAAATTACTTTTATTTTTAAAAATTAATTCGTGACGACACATGCCGCTAACCAACTTATTTTACCCTATGGAAAAACATGTAGATATTTACACAAAACATGTATATTGGTAGGTTTTCGGGTAATTCGTTGACTAACTATTTTCTAGCCGACGTTTCGGATCGGTATCACGATCCCTCATCAAGGCGGTCCTTCTGTGTGTAAGGTTGGCCTTCGACTGAGCGACTGAGCTTGATTACCCGAAAACCTACCAACATGTATAATATCCGTGAAAACCTAAAATTAAAACATTTATATTTAAAAAAAAATGATTCGTCATGACAGTTATTAGCTCAGGGTCTAAGATATTGTCAAGCAGGCCAGATGAGTATCGAATCGCTGCAGTTTTTTTTTATTTCAAACATACGCAAGAAACAGCACTTTGAACACTTGGTCATCGTGCCGAAATTTTTCATTAAAACAATACTCAGAAACCTTGTAACATGTTATATTTTGAATTTTCAGAATTAAGTCCATGCAAATATTTGTTACCGGTAAACAATTAAATATTTGTATCCCAGAGGACGTATGAAATGATATGACCTATGTTAACATATCTTGGCGTGTTGTGTTCAGGTAATAAAATTAGTGGGAATACGGTCCATGAGGGATCAATAGTCCACATAAGGGTAGCGCCGCTCTCCGCACGTACCGCTGCCATTAGATTAAAATACCCTCAGACATGTCAAACCTACGAATAGCGCAGAATCTATGGTCTACTGTGCGAAGGGAATACAGATAAAATGATGGAGCTATAAAATTTAATTATAAATATATTTTAAAACAAAAATAAAAAAAGGCTTGTTTTAGATTACGGCGAGTAAATATGAAATTCCACACACGGTTTCGCAAACAATCCGTTTGCATCTTTGAGTGGCTAAATAATGACTTGATGGTTCAGATACCGTATGAGATGATTCCGTAGTATGAGATGATTCCGTAGTATGAGATGATTCCGTAGCACGCAATTAAAGATGGTGGTGCGTTATCAGCTGATCGTTTGTACCATGGTAAACAAAAGAGTTATCAAACGTTTAAAATGGAAAGCGTTACAATCTTAAAAATTGAAAATCTAGTATTTCTTATATAGAACCTATCGAGAAATTGTCGAAAATCATATTTCATCATTTGAATAATCTATCTAAAATCTATAATAAAAAACGCAAAAAACGCAACTAAGCTACACATATAGTGTAACTTCTTGCCGCGTTATCCCCGAAGGGGTGATAATATAATATAATCTAAGATGAAAAATATCTTTTGACATTTAAGGGTTATAATCAATGTGTAATTACGTGGTTACACATACTGCATGTGCAATGACAAAAAAAATACCCTTGCGTGAACCTAAACCTGGCAGCTCACTTCCCAGAAACTGGGTTGGCATTGGCAAATGTGAACCAAGTTTTTACAGCATTGAGGTAAGTCTCCTATCAACCTATTTGTCAATGAAGTACATAATAAAATATGTTATTTTTTTAAGTTATTAAATTTACTGTTGGTAAGCACTGCGCATATCTTTGATCCTCTCTCTGCCTCACAGCGGCCGCCCTGCTACTCCTCTGTCCGGGTCCAGTGCATATTGGAATTCCCGGGCCGCATTCCAGCCGCGGCCCCTTGGCAGGGAGGGATCTTTAATATTTATCATTTCATAAGCGGGAATCCGGGAACAATATTTGATCATATAATGGGAAGGAGAAGTATTACGACGAGTCTGTGTGAAAGAAATCAAGGACTTTCACGAGGCTTTTCTAATGCAAATGAAGGATTTTTGGTTGTAAGGATTTTCCGATTTCATATCCTTAACTTTTCGTAATAAGTCCTTAGTCGATATAAGGTCTACATACTCCCTTATTAATATCGTAAAATTTAGAGCTTGGACTTTTCTTTAAAAGAAAAACGAGCGTGTTGAAAAATGGTTCGAGTTTTTTAAAATCTAAATCTAATCTAAATCTAAGCTGCATAGATATGTATCATTTGAGATTCATATTAAATGCATTCCCACAAGCAGACACGCATAATTTCGCGCTAACACATGCCGCATGTGGACCTACAATATAAAAAACCCAATTCTTAAATGTACATAAGCCCTGCAACTCTTGCCGACCTTTCCTGAAACAGGGGTGATATTGGCAAAGTGAACCATTTTTTTCAGTATGGGTGGTCAGCCTCATACCAACCTATAAGGCTGGTTTTAGTGTCGCGCTGACAACACGCTGACCGTCAGCGCTGACAGCCAAATATATGAACTTGTCGCGCTGACAGCTACGCGCCATTCTAAAACGCTTCCTACAGGTTCATATTGTTATGTAACTATAAATATTGAAATAAGTATGGGTAGTTATAGTTATAAGAATCCTCAAAAGTATTGGTAGGTAAGATCGATAATTATGTATCTAATCTAATCTAATCTAATCTAAGTTGCAAGGATATGTTACACTGAAGATTCACATTACATGCATTCTCACAACCAGACACGTACAAGTTCGCGCTTGCACATGCCTCATGTGAACCTACAACATAAAAATCAAATCTCAAATGGACACACACCCTGCAACTCTTGCCGTCCTTCCCTGAGACAGGGGTGACATTGGCAAAGTGAACCATTTTTACAGCATGGGTGGTCAGCCGCATACCAACCTATAAGTCAAGGAACACACACACACGACAAATTACATTTTATACATCATTAAATAATAATATTCAAATACAAAATATCCATTTACAAACAAAAACAAATCCCAATTTAATAAACCCTAATCGCCAACATTACAGATCAACCGCCATTTCTTTCTGTCCTTACATACTTCTTTCATTTCCTCCAGAGTCATAACCTTCTTCATACAAGCTCTTCTTTTATTATGATGTATAAGTGTAGAATTCTCTAGGCTAAGTAGGTATTTGTTATAATTATAGGAATACTGTATTGCATTGGTAGGTAGGATTTTGGTTGTGTCTAGGTAGTACGTGAAACATCGAGAAGTAATAATTACTCTGGAACCGTCTGGCGACTTTAGTTCTGGATCATACTGCTCTGAAGAGTATAAAGGTGCGAATGGCCTGCAGAGCGGGCCAGTATCATAGCGACTAACAAACACATCGAAGCCATCTGATCAGTGAACCGAAACCAATGGAATAATCGAGAAAGTAGTGTGAAAATAAATTTTGTAACTGTGTAAAATAAATAACTATTGAAGAAGACCTGTGTATTTTTAATTTGAAGACAATTGAACCCTAATTTCGTAACAATTGGTGTCAGGTGTGGGGTTGTCAAGAAAAACTAAGATCTTCTTCCTAAAAATAAATAAAATAAATTAAATAGTGTTAAAATGAACTTTAGTCAAATTGAACTTTGTGTGAACTGACTTTTGTGAAAACAAGTGTTTAAATAAATTTTTGTTAAAAGAAAAGACGCAAAAAGCAAGTTCAAAAAAAATTCTGGAACATCATATGGAACATAATTCTGGACATAACATAATGACTATTTTACCGCATTGAGAAAGTCATCAAATTGGACCATAGTTTTTTTTTATTATTGCGTGTGATTAAAAAATAAAATAAATAAATAAAAATCTTGAAAAATATTACAAAAGAACGTTCCAGATTCATCGAGAAAAAGTTTTTGAATAACTGCCCTTCGTTTACAAGTGTGTGAATGTACATTAAGTACCTACCTGTGTGTTTGAAAGACTTGAGACGAAATAAATAATTATGTACTATCAGACATTATTATGTAAAAAAAAATATTGGTGAATTAAAAATAAATATTAAAAGACAGTACCTACCTACCAATCAGTGTAATCAGACAAATTATTATTTTTGCTAAAGTACGTATTCAAAACAGCTATATATATAAAACTCAAAACTTGTATTAAATAAATTTGAAAATATTTCTGTTTTGATGTAAATTTTGAAAAAAAAAAATGGCAACTAAAGTGAACGTCAAGGACCTCAAAGTCACTGAGCTTAAAAATGAGCTTCTGGAGAGGGACCTGGAGACCTCAGGAGGAAAGGCAGCCTTACAAGCACGCCTCATAGAGGCCTTGGAACAGTCAGGCGAAGACCCGGCATATTTTGTCATGGCGTCTGGAGGGGACCGCGCCTTGGACGAGCTAAATATCAGCATCAACAGTAACCTGACAGGACTGAAGACTGAGATGGCTGACAACGCCAAGACCCTGAAGGAGGACCTGGCAACCATGGAGGAGAAGATGACCAGCAACCTGACCGGGCTGGAGGAGAAGATGACTGGACTGGAGGAGAAGATGACCAGCAACCTAGCCGGGCTGGAGAAGAAAGTGGCAGAAAGCTCGCGAGCAATGTCGGAGATTGAGGCCCGTGTGGCAAGCCTGGAGGATCGTCTGCGTGCCGAGCTGGCTGACAAGTGCCAGATGGAGTCCACCAGAATATCCCCCAAAGACGGCCTTCACGACGAGACCGACCAGGGATGCTCAACTCCAACCAGGGTCACTAGAGGGGATGACGACCCTTCGCTGTCGAAGCACAACTTTCCGACCTTCGACGGGAAGACGTCGTGGGAGGAGTATTTGACCCTCTTTGAGACGGCTGCCATGATGGGAGCCTGGAGCCAGCAGAAGAAGGCTTCGGTTCTCAGCCTGTCGCTCCGAGGAGACGCTCTCAGGGTTCTGCAGGCCATACCCCTGGACAACCGTGGTGACTTTGGACAGCTGAAGCAGCGCTTGGATATGCGCTATGGCCACAAGTGCCTGGAGCAGCTGTACAAGTCGCAGCTGAACACAAGGGTGCAGAAGTCCAACGAGAGCCTCCAGGAGTTTGAAATGGACATCGCCCGCCTGGTACGAGACGCTTACCCGACAGCCTCCGACGACATCTGTGAGAGCTTGGCAGTGGACAAGTTCCTAAATGGATTGCGGGAATGGGAGACGCAACAAGCCGTAAAACTGGCCCATCCCAAGGCTTTGAACGAGGCGCTCAGCCAAGCTCTCGAGTTTGAGGCTGTCAAACAGTCCATCAGGGGCCACGCCAGGGTTTGTGCAATCAAGGCAGAGGAGGTCAAACTACCTACAACCGAGGAAATAATAGAAAAAGTGCTGCAGCAACTTGAGCCAACGAGACAGAAGGCGCACTGCTGGACGTGTGACCAGCAAGGACACCTGAGCGCGAGGTGCCCAAAGTCTCAAGGACCGGAGAAATTGGAAGACGAGACCCACGCTGCTGGAACTGCGGACAGCTGGGCCACCTTAGCACCAAGTGTCCCAAGCCTCAGAAACCCAGAAAACAGGCTGCGGAAAACTAGAAAGGGTTAATGGGAAGGGGCAACCGTTGACCCACGCTGGAGAGGCCCTGAAATCTGCTGCTACTGTCGCAACCGTGAGAGGAAAAGCCAGCAGCATTTTTATCAATGGCATAATAGATGGAGTAACTCGTGAACTACTGGTGGACACGGGAGCAACCAGGACAATTCTGAGACGCGACATAGTGGCACGAGGTAAGCAGATTGCACCAACAAAGTGGTCTCTGCACACCGCCACGGGAGAGTCAGCACAGGTGTATGGGGAGACGATTGCCACCTTCCAAATTGGCAGCACCACTTTTGATCATCGGACGTTGGTGGCCGACATTGAAGAAGACGTTATACTGGGAATGGACATACTGGACAGATTTGGGTGCAGTTTAAATTTAAAGAAAGGGTCCATTAAAATTGGAAATGAAGAAGTCATCCTGCAAAGACGGAAAGAACTGGCTGCACGTGTTATCCTAGCCAAGAATACCGAAGTGAAGGGGCGATCCGAGATGATAGTGAGTGCCCGCCTGGATTCCAGTAGTACAAATGACCAAATCTGTATGATAGAACCGGAGAACATGGACAATGTTAACAAAGGAGTCATGGTGGCAAGAACAGTGATTCGCGCAAAGGAGACCATTCCTGTCAAGATCATGAATGTGAACAGCTACCCAGTTAAAATGAATGAAGGTTTTGTTTTGGGCAGATGTGAGAGGATAACTTCCATTGTGCAACAGATGACAAACATGTCATGCGAAGGAAACAAATTGTCAACACAATTGGAAGCCCTGGTCCACGACGCTTCCCAAGGTCTAACCGAGGAAAACAAACGGAGAGTGAGGAGTTTGATCTGCCGCTACCAGAACATTTTCGAGGACTCTAATGGCCGTCTGGGAAGAACCAAGGTAGTGCGACATAGCATAGACACCGGAGAAGCGAGACCAATAAAACAGGCTCCAAGAAGACTACCCTTTGCAAAGCGGGAAGAAGCTGACAAGATCATCAAAGACATGAGCAAGGATGGCATCATAGAACCATCAAGTAGCCCTTGGACATCCCCGGTGGTACTGGTGAAAAAGAAGGATGGTACCACGAGATTTTGTGTGGACTACAGACTGCTCAACGATGTTACGAAAAAGGATAGTTACCCTCTGCCAAGGATTGACGACACCTTGGACACATTGGCAGGATGCACCATTTTTTCCACATTGGACCTGAAAAGTGGCTACTGGCAAGTTGAATTGGATGCCAAAGATAAGGAGAAAACTGCATTCTCGACTGGATCTGGACTTTGGCAGTTCACCGTGATGCCATTTGGCTTATGCAATGCCCCCGCCACGTTTGAAAGGCTGATGGAGAATGTGCTGCGAGGACTGTCATGGGAAACCTGCCTGGTATACTTGGATGACATAATCATCCTGGGAAAGGACTTCAACCATCAGTTGAGAAATCTGGAGCAAGTTTTCGGGCGACTACAAGACGCTGGACTGAAGCTCAACCCGAAAAAGTGTAACCTGTTCAAGAAACAAGTAAATTACCTGGGACACATAGTTTCTCAACGTGGAGTTGAAGTTGACCCTGCCAAAATCAAGGCAGTAAGAGACTGGCCCGTGCTGAAGGACAAACATGAAACTAGGAGTTTCCTGGGGCTGTGCACTTATTACAGGAGGTTTGTGCCAAGATTTGCGGACATTGCAAAACCGCTCACCAAGCTTACGGAAGAAAACACTCGCTTCCATTGGAGTGATTCCTGCGCACAAGCATTTGAAGAGCTTAAGGGAAGATTAACAAGTGCCCCCATCTTGAGCTACCCACGAAAAGATGGAAAGTTCATCCTGGATACCGACGCTAGTAATGTGGGGATAGGAGGCGTCCTTTCCCAAATACAGGATGGGCATGAGACTGTTCTGGGTTACTTCAGTAAAGTGCTTTCCAAGCCAGAACGAAATTATTGCGTGACCAGACGAGAGCTTCTTGCCGTGATAAAATCAGTGGAACACTTCCGCAAATACTTGTACGGGAGAAAATTCACACTACGGACTGATCATGCTGCACTGGTTTGGCTTCTGAAATTCAAAAACCCAGAAGGGCAAGTGGCTAGATGGATTGAAAGGCTCCAGGAGTATGATTATGACTCCGAACATAGACCTGGCACGCTTCATCGAAATGCGGATGCATTATCCAGACGACCATGCGCCAGTGACTGCAAACATTGCAGCAAGATGGAGGACAAGGTAGCAATTGTCCAAAGGACGACCACCGAAGATGAGGACTGGCAAGATGAAAAATTGGCGCAAGACCAACTGAATGATCCGGACTTGAAGTATGTGATGGAATGGGCGCGAGAAGGAGAAAGGCCAACCTGGGAAAAACTCGCCCCCTTATCACCAACTGTCAAGGCTTATTGGGCTCAATGGGGATCCATAGTGATAGAAGGAGGGTTCCTGAAACGAAAGATCGAGAAGGAAGACGGCACACTTAGAAGAAAGCAAACCCTCGTTCCGAGGAGCCGA
This sequence comes from Agapetus fuscipes, assembly GCA_951799405.1. Taxonomy (NCBI): domain Eukaryota; kingdom Metazoa; phylum Arthropoda; class Insecta; order Trichoptera; family Glossosomatidae; genus Agapetus; species Agapetus fuscipes. Next base: position 24,589,653 of record OX637333.1, read on the forward strand.
GTACCGGAAATCCTTGGACTGCTGCATGGAGGAACTTCTGGAGGACATCTAGGCGTTAAGAAGACGCTGGAGAAAGTGAAAGAGCGATTTTACTGGATCAACTGCAGCGAAGACGTCAAAGATTGGTGTCGAAAATGTGTAACCTGTGCAACGGCCAATGGACCGCAAAGGAAAAGGCGAGCACCAATGCGTCAGTACAATGTTGGCAGCCCCTTTGAAAGAATTGCCATCGACATAGCTGGCCCATTTCCTACAACTGAGAAGGGTAACAAGTACATCATGGTGGTGATGGATTACTTCAGCAAGTGGGTGGAAGCTTACTCAATCCCTAACCAAGAGGCCGTAACCGTGACTGAAGTTCTAGTTACCGAATTTATCAGCAGGTTTGGCGTACCCCTGGAATTACATTCTGATCAGGGAAGGAACTTTGAAGCTGCTATCTTCCAGCAAATGTGTGAGCGGCTAGGGATCTACAAGACCAGGACCACTGCGCTACATCCACAGTCTGATGGAATGGTGGAAAGGATGAACCGTACCGTGGGGAGGTACTTAGCCAAAGTAGTGTCCAGCCATCAGCGGGACTGGGACCGACATCTGCCTTTGTTCTTATTGGCTTACCGGTCGGCTGTTCAGGAAACGACGAAGAAGACTCCCAGCAGCATACTGTTTGGGCGAGAAATGCGACTTCCTTGTGATCTCAAATTTGGCTGCAAACCAGGTGAAGACCTAGCCGGAGAAGACTATGTGACAGACCTTCGCAGGAGGCTGGATGACATCCATGATCAGGTCCGCATGAACATCGGGGAAGCCAGCGATCAAATGAAGGAGCGCTATGACACCAGAGCTGACAGCATGGGGTACAAAGCTGGTGACTGGGTGTGGCTTTTTGACCCCAAGAGGCGCCAAGGATACTGTCCGAAACTTCAGCGTTCCTGGGACGGGCCGTACGAGATCTTGGAGCGCATCAACGATGTGGTCTACCGCATAAAAAAGAGACCAAACGGAAAACCAAGGGTCGTGCACTACAATCGCCTCTCACCATACCTAGGCGATAATGATGACCAACCAGCCCAAAAAGTACGACAGTGCGTCGCATCCGAAAGATCACCAGCCTTTGAGACGTTTTGGGAGAACGCGAAGGCAGGGCAGAAGTTTCGCCATGGAGTGACCACAGAAGTCCACAAGGACTTATTTGAGGTCACTAGGGACCACACACTGGCATGCAGTGTACCGGAAGATCTAGATATGTCTAGAGGAATTGCACGGGTCTTCCGATACAAATTCGGAGAACCGCAACCCTCGAGCAGCCCGCAAGGAAGAGCTCTGAGACTACCGAAGGGGCGTCAACAAGCATACTGCCTGGTTGTCCCGGATTCCAGCAACCTGGAAGAGGACTACAAGGCATTGTGGGACGGCCTTGTTGAGCTGCGTGACTACATGTTGGAGGATCAGCAGGCGCGTCTGGCAATACCGAAGATGGGTGGCGGCCGCGCTAATCGAGACTGGCGGATAATCCGGAGTATGATTGAAGCAGTGTTCTCGGGAGTCGGCATCAGCATCATGGTGTGCTGCGAGCAAGCGCAGCCGAGAGCCAGTGGGGAGAAATCCGTGGACTGCCACTTCTTCCTGACCACAGGGTGTCGACGTGGATCAGCATGCCCCTACCTACACAGAGTCAAGACTGTTCCGGGACGAAACAGTCTAGGTGGGGGGTAGTGTTATGTAAATATAAATATTGAAATAAGTATGGGTAGTTATAGTTATAAGAATCCTCAAAAGTATTGGTAGGTAAGATCGATAATTATGTATAAGTGTAGAATTCTCTAGGCTAAGTAGGTATTTGTTATAATTATAGGAATACTGTATTGCATTGGTAGGTAGGATTTTGGTTGTGTCTAGGTAGTACGTGAAACATCGAGAAGTAATAATTACTCTGGAACCGTCTGGCGACTTTAGTTCTGGATCATACTGCTCTGAAGAGTATAAAGGTGCGAATGGCCTGCAGAGCGGGCCAGTATCATAGCGACTAACAAACACATCGAAGCCATCTGATCAGTGAACCGAAACCAATGGAATAATCGAGAAAGTAGTGTGAAAATAAATTTTGTAACTGTGTAAAATAAATAACTATTGAAGAAGACCTGTGTATTTTTAATTTGAAGACAATTGAACCCTAATTTCGTAACAATATATTTTGAACGGTCAGCGCTGACGGTCAGCGCGTTGTCAGCGCGACACTAAAACGAGCCTAAGTCAATGAATTTTCATTAATTTAACTTGTATATCGATTTTTTAAGGTGTTTTGGTTTTTTTGTTTGTAATCCTTGATTTCAAGGTTGGTATGGAGCTGACCACACATATTAAAAAAAAAAATTTTTATTGACAATGTCACCTCTGTTACATGTAAGTTACGGAAAAAGTTACAGAGATTACGTTCATTTGAGATTTGGATTTTAATTCATATGTATGTGCGTATGCAGCATTTATAAGCGCAAAATTAAACGTGTCTGCTTGTTTGAAATATGAGCCTTGAGTGCAATTTACAAATATCATAGATTATTGGGAACGTTTAAAAATGTACTGGGTCAAAAAATTTGAACTTTTCAACCAAATGCCTTGTCTACACTCAGCTCTGTTTGGATGGAAATAGATCAGGCCAGCGAAAAAACAGATTGTAAACACGCTCATCCTCCTGTTCCTGCTCATGCTACATGCGCTGCCCATTGATCCAGGATTTATCGTTTTAATAGTGAACTTCAAATGACTGGTACAAAAACGATTGGTCTTTGCTGTCTAAGTTGCCCCGCCAATTCGTGCCCGCTTTATAACGTTCGGAGGCAGTGCTCTAATGTATGTATGTATACAAATAGCAACGATTATATGCCGTCATATTATTGTAAAGGTATTTTACTTGTACTTATTGCCAACCATCATTTCACTTGGGGTGGCAAATACCCCCGCAGATGTGGCTACACTTTGTCCTTTCCATGCTTACTTCTTTCTTCACCTCATCATCCGTCACTCTTTTCTCTTTTTCTCACTTTGCATATTTCACTTATTTACAATATTATATGTTTGATCAATTCATGCTTTTCTCGGTCTTCTCTTTCCACGCTTACCTTTGTCATTCCCTTTGTACACTCTTTTTGTTAGGCATTCACCTAATAACTTAAGTTATTCTGACAAAGTGTGTATACAAAGAAAGTGTGAAAGGAAAAAGAGGGAAGGGACGACCTAGAAAAGTATGGAGCAATCAGATTGAGGAGATTGTAAAAGAATGGGATATACAAAGTGAACGTAAAACAAGAAATGCATGAAAAATGTGATGGATATGAAGGAATTGAAAGAGGTATGTCAGGATGTCAGGAGTCAGGATGGAGGCAACTCTGCAGAGGCTCTGGCCACCCTTAACAAAATGGCGACAGAGTATTCAAGTTGCTGTTGCCCCTGTTTCAGAAAAAGCGGTAAGAGATGCAGGGTGTACGTTTATTTGAGATTTGTGATTTTATTTTTTGAGTATACGTGCAGCATGTGCAGGCGTGAACGGACGCGTCTCTGATCTAGCAAATAAATTAAATATGAACGTTAAATGTTACTTAATCTTTAAAACTAAAAAGAGATGGAAAATTTATTCATGCTAAATTTTAAACTCTCCAAACGGACTATAACGTTATAAAAAAAATGTTTAAGCAATATGTTTTAAATGCTTGTGTTTTTCATATAAATATTAATTTCTTTTAACATGATGAAAGATTTCCAAAAAATAAAACAAATTCACGATAAAAAGTTGCACAATTTCCATTTCTACAAAATATAAATGCAGGTTTATGAATATTAAAAAATAAAAATTTAAATTCATACCGAGTTGTGAATTTTTTTAAATTTCCCGGATTCATTTATATGATACAAGTTGTGATGAATAAGAGAACCGGAAGTGGGCGGGTGTGGGGAGGGGGGGATTTACCCCGTGCCCTCCGGAACACGTCCGTCCAACCGGAAGTTTGCGCCTGGAAATAAAAGCCTCCTTTGTTTAAATATGGAGCCCACGCCAGGTGCCCGCGACAGATGCAGTGTCAAAATTTGTCGCCATTTTGAAAATGTATTTTTTCTTAACAAAAATAATGCGAAGAGCGTGAAGTTTTCCGTGCGCACTTGATTATGACGCCATGTTTATTTCTGTAACACTTGCGTTATTTATTTATTTATTTTACTATACGAGAAATATGTCTGAAAAAAATGAAACAAAAAGTTCAGAAAAAATATTACTTTGTTAAAATATTTCTTTAGTTTCAAACTTCAAAAAAACTTATTGTGAAACGAGGAGGATATTAAAAAAATGAATGTTCCTTGGCTTATAGGTTAGTATGAGGCTGACCAACCGTACTGTAAAAAATGGTTCACTTTGCCAATGTCACCCCTGTTTCAGGGAAGGTCAGGAAGAGTTGCAGGGCTTATGGTCATTTGAGATTGAATTTTTATATTGTAGGTCCACATGCGGCATGTGTTAGCGCGAACTTACATATACGTGTCTGCTTGTGAATCTCAAATTATATATATATCTTTGCAACTTAGCTCTATATAAAGATTTAGAATGAGTATTTTTTTTGCTCCTCCGGGAATCAAACTTCCTACCTACCCATTACGAACTCCATGTATTCACCACTATATAGACAACAGAATCGTCTAAATGAATTGAAATCTTTTTTCAAATGCATTTTTTTTAATGTACCACAAATACACTGGTTTGTATTGTAATTGTAAAAACGATTTAAAAAATTTTTTTTTCCTTGCTCGGGTTCTATTTTAATGGAAATTTCAAAAACAAACAAAACTATGATGAAATGTTTTTTTCTGCTTCGATACTAGAGATGGAGAAGGGGAAGAGGGGAACCCTACTTTTTCTGAAGAGAATCGATAGCGTATTGTGTTATGAAAGCCTTCGTAATCGAAGTTAAGCCTTTCTTAGAGCTGTCACGAACAGATTGTCATTTTCTTTCCGGTCTATATTTGGATGTACGGAGGTTCAACTATTGTTTCATTGCCCGGAGGACCTAAATAAAAAAAAAACCTTTTATTCGTATTGTTCTAATGCAATGGATTCACACGACAAAAATAATTTGTTTAAGTTTTTTGTACAAGATGTCATCGGTTATGTTATATTCTATAGGAAGAGCGAAAACCGAAAAATGAATGTCTGGTCTAGTAGTTAGCGTTTCAAAGTCGTTATCTGGAGGTTGCGAGTTCGATTTCTGACGGAGCACATACAAATTATTATTTAATTTATAAAAAATGTTCTTCACTGGGTTGAAAAATTAATATGCCTTACCAAGACCGGTCCACAAAAGGTCCATTCAGTCTGAGAGCAACTGATCAACAACAACCTTCTCTCAGGGTCAGTCTCCCCACCACTGACCCACGCCGTGTATATCCATCCCATCCGGGGATGTGACACGGGACTCGCATGCAAGTTATGTGAGATGCGAGTGGCAGAAGGCCCTCCCGTGAAGCTACACTTTCCCAAGTGTTTACTCAAGCAAGGGAGGCTCAGAAATCCCTGAAAGATTATAGCAACTGATCAGCAAGGCTTGTGTGAATGACACTTTCTTTAGAGACTACCATTGTTATATAGATTGGGGTTCATCCATTTACAGAACTATAGAAAAACAGATTAATTTTGAACGTTATTGAATTTTAATAAATCTTGAAAGTTTTCTTTGTGGATGTCTAAGTAAGTTTATTTTTTGTTGTTCTATAAATTCAATAAAACTTTCAACCAATCAAAGTCAAGTATACTTATATGAAAGAATGAAAGAAATAACAGATTGTCACGATATTATTTTTATTCTATATCTGCAAAAAAATATGCGTGCAAAAACACCGAGTCACACAAAACAAAATTGCAAAAAAAGAGTCCCACAAATAAAGCTGAATTCTCATGGAAATGAAACACTAAATAATAAAAAAAAAAAGGGGGGATGAAATGTCGAGTGATTCATCCCCCCGCGTCGTGTTATTCATCTTCAGACCGCCACTAGCATTTCAATTGGCCATTTCACCCTTTCAGGGGGCCTTTTTCCCCAGGAATTATCTCCCTTTTGGACCCGTGCTTGATGGAAAATACGGCCCCTTTTGGACCCCTGCTAGATGGGAAATACGGCCCCTTTTTGAAGGCCCTTTTTAGGGGACCGGACGCGCCGGGAGACGAACGTTTGTCATATCCGCGCGCTGACTTAAATCCGGTCTTAAAAACAGAGATACCAGACGCGAGGAAGAAGTTTGTGACATTGTCAGATTTGCGCCCAACTTTATTATGAAATGTGCTTTAATCTTTTTATTTAATTCTCGGCAATCAGTCTTGCCAAAACAATTACTTTTATTATGACTCACAATTTGTTTTAATTTATCAATTGCGAAATTGTTATTTAAAAACCTCTTCCTCTTTGTATTATCTGAGTATTTTTTCTAGCTTTTAGTATACTCTGTCAAATAAATATCATTTTTAATACGACATTAAATAAAAATATGCTTTATTTTGACTTACACCTTGGTTTGATTTATTAATATCAGTGTTATGACCGAGGGAGTCAAGTGGCTGATCTTTCTAGCGTATTTGGAATAAAGTAATGCTAGTTCGATCCCCGCTTGGGTCATTTGACCATAACTTTTATCCTGGTTCAACAGATGTCATTACGTAAAACCTCATTTCTGGTGTTAACTTAGTTACACTGTTTAACAAGAGAGAAAAGCAAGAGCTTACATATTGTTTTCCTTTTTGTAATGTTACTCTGAAACCTTTGTCTTCTTCACTGACAATGCACATTTGTAGTTGAATTGTCTCACTATTTTAATCAATTTTATTTTCTCGGCGGGAAAACTTCACATGTATATAAGACTTAGGCCTTCAGCAACCAATAACAAAATCTTTGTATGTCTTCCTAGCAACCCGATAGTGTGATATAAAAAAAAAACTATCTTAGGAATTTGTTCCGAGTTCGTTTAACTTTTTATACGATATATCTGTTTTATCAGCACAATCGATAGACTTTATTGTACTGAATTAACAAAATTAATTTCAATAATAATTTTTCATACCATGAACCATTTTCAAGACAATTAAAATATTTGGCTTGACCTTGAGTTTTGATTGGGAATTCGAGATTTTTTGGAAAGTACTTTCTGATGTCATGAACAAACTCTGGGTTCTAAGATGTGATTCATTTTTTTTTCATTTTTTTTTTAACCTGCTAGGGTTCAAGCTTACCACAGTATTTATTGGAATACCTTTGAAATAGACAATCGATTTATTATCACTAAATAATAAACATATTAGGCAAACCTTAGTACGTAGGTACGTATTCAAATTAACTCAATATTTTTTCGATTTCGCCACTATTATGGCATATGTTTTTATCAATTGCTTTCTCTAACAATATTTTATTTTCAAATGCCTACACCATTCGATTCCCTTTTTGTACCTTTGCTCACAGCTCTATATTTTTCGAAAAAAAATACGATTCTTTCAATATGGAAAAAAATGAAGGTACCAAAGGGGATCGAAAAATCTAGGCTCTGACCTCTTCATGGGGAAGGCCTGATCCTCTTATTGGAATAATATTTCAGATTTTGCAGAATCATTGGCAACTTCTGCTTCCCGCGGTATTAGCCGATATTTTTTGAAATAATGGCGTCCGCCATAACCTTTTTGGTCATTTGGAAGCGGCAAATGGAAAAGTTATTTAAATATAACGGCTACCCTCGTATGGGACCCTTATTGTTAGAGACATCTTATTTTTGGAAAAACATTTCCATATGAAATTTTGATTTTGAATAAAGGAGAAATAAAAAGGCAATGCTTTCTTATATACGTTGCGTAAATATGAATATTTAAAGTTCGCACCTGATGTGTGTATACAAGCAGCCTTTTATAGGGTTGCGTTATATTTGCATTTCAGATTACAAAATAAACCTTAACATATTTTTAAGGGTATTTCTGTTAACACAGTGAAAGTCAATTGTATTTTTTTTTATAAATTCAATAGAAAAAACAAAGTTTTAATTCACTTTTCTTTTTCTTTGGTTAAATGTTTTCGCGTAATAAGGCATCTTTGGTAACAATTATGCTCCCTTTTTAGGCGAAAACGTTTGAAACAAAATTGAATTAACACCTTAACATCATCCTCATATTCCATAGGAAGTGCCTTGTCGTGCTAGCCATCTGTCTCTGTTTGTTGCTATCCTTTTGTGAAGGCAGTGCCTTGTCGTGCTAGCCATCTGTCTCTGTTGGCTGCTATCCTCTTGTGAAGGCAGTGCCTTGTCGTGCTAGCCATCTGTCTCTGTTGGTTGCCATCTTCTTGTAAAGGCAGTGCCTTATCGTGCTTGCCCTCTATATCTGTTGGTTGCCATCCTCTTGTAAAGGCAGTGTCTTGTTGGGCTAGGCATCTGTCTCTGTTGGTTGCTATTTTGTTGTGAAGGCAGTGCCTTGTCGTGCTAGCTATCTGTCTCTGTTGGTTGCTATCCTGTTGTGAAGGCAGTGCCTTGTCGTGCTAGCTATCTGTATCTGTTGGTTACCATCCTCTTGTAAAGGTAGTGCCTTGTCGTGCTAGCTATCTGTTATGTTGGTTGCCATCCTCTTGTAAAGACAGTGCCTTGTCGTGCTAGCCATCTGTTATGTTGGTTGCCATCCTCTTGTAAAGGCAGTGCCTTGTCGTGCTAACCATCTGTCTCTGTTGGTTGCCATCCTCTTGTAAAGGTAGTGCCTTGTCGTGCTAACCATTTGTCTCTGTTGGTTGTTAGTTTGAAATCAGTTTGAAAATTTAAATAAACATTTAAATGATCAAATAATGAAATTTATTCCTTCATTTCATCACTTTAACATAAGTGAAATGAAGATAATTGATATAACGGTATATTTTCTTCTCGTTTGCAATAAACCCCTAATAAATAATAATACCGAGTAGCGGATCGAATTATTTCGAGTGTAAAGAATAAATCAAGCAAACAGAATCGTTTCTTTTTCGTAGAATTCGCCTCGTTTCTCTCAGCGGTTGGTACGTCTTATCTAATGCTCTCCCTTTCAAATGATAATTTTTCTGCCTTACAGGCAAAAAAAATCAAACATTATTACCGAATTCGTCTGATTGCGAATTTACAAGGTGAGCTCAAAAGTAATATGACTTAATGGGATTATAATACTTAATAATACTTATAGAATCGCTTTTTAATATTGATCAAGATTATTTAGATCTATCACTTTTTTTTTTTTAATAGATTGGTGAAGAGGATAACGAATCACTAACGTATTTTTTATTGGTCACAGGTTTGAAAATTATCAATGAATAAGTCGTCTAATTATTGATAATAAATATTATCAATGAATAAAATTGTGGGTTGAGCACAAAATATAAACGATTTATAAGCTAGGTATACTCACCCTTCACAAAAAAAGAGAACCAGCCATTTCGGGAGCTATTCTACTGAAAGCGTTGGCGTGAGGCTGTCCAACGTACCCGTAAAACTAAAAAAGGTCCCAAATCACGACATGCCATCCCTTCATGGATAACGCAGGCAAGAATTTACACTATATGCGTGGCTTAGTTACCTAATTAAATTTTTCGGATTTTAAACGAACCGTTATAGAAGAACCTTGTTTATTCATAGGTCATGACGCAAAGTTTACGATGAAATGAAATGCATTTACCATACAAGTATCCATATGAGAGTATAACTCGGTATCATACAATGATATAGCTTGGAGTACCTTCATGCCCCCTCCGACAAGTGGACTTTTCGCCCAGATTTTTCAACCGGAACAATCTTCTTACACTGACACTCTATTTCCAGAATGCTGCAGAACAGCTGCAGAATGAAAAATATTTTATATTTCTGAACAAGAATCTTGTTTATTTTGAACTAACATCTAACTCAAAAATATTTGTGTTGAAATATAAAATAAGAAAATTTTTATTGTTTGAAAACAATATGTAATTTTTATCAATCAATATGCAAAAAGTATCTGTACTTAGGAAAATAATTTAAATTATTTTTAAGAAATATCGTATTTCAGAAGTATATTTTTATGCTTTCCAAATCCGTAGAAATTCATGAATTCTACGTGGTACTTGGAGTGTTTTAATATTAAATGCGAAATATTACATATTTTTCTTACCACGTGCCATATCAAATTTCATCAATTCTTTTTAGCCATCATATCAAGAGAATGTAAGAAACAACTAGGTCACCTGGAAGCTTTTAATTTGAAAACGTTTTTATTACTTGTGTTTTTTTTTTTTTTTTTAGAAAGCCTGTGCGGGAGACTCCCTAGATTCGAGAGACTTTAAGGGTCTATGACACTTGTTACAGTGCCACAGAGGTGTTGGTGATGTGGCAGTTGTCCATGTCCGGTTGCAGGGCCGCTAGCTGCGCAGTGCTGTGGTGTGTGTGGCGTTGCTTTGTTTTGAGACACTGAGAGGAAATAGCGATTGATAATAATAAATAATATTAGGATGATTTATTTGGTGAGTGCTGCTTTTGTGTGTTATCACACCTCAAGAGGCCTCTGCGAGCTTGGTCGTCGCTGTAGAAAGCGCCAATTCTCTAGCAAGACCCAGTTGTTGTAAGGTTGGATGGACCTTTCAGTGACCGGTCTTTGGTAAAGGTTTATGAATTTTTCAACTCAGCGAAGAGCACATTCGAAATATAAATGGTATCCACAACCATTGAAAAGAATCAACTACTGCATATAATTATTTCATTGAGACGGGTTTTTTTTCTAAATAAATAACACTATAATATTAACACAAATGTCACCTAGCTGTCAAAGAAAAATAATAAAGCTTGAAGTCTCAACAATTTGTTTGATGTAATACCTACTATAAAAACTTAAAGGAATTTCGTGTTTTGAACTTGAAATCAATATTAAGTGTTTATTTCTGAAAATGTTGCCTAGCAACAGAAAATAACAAATATTCTATTCAAATCATAACTACACAGAAAAACGTATTTATATTACCTACTCGTATTTCAGTTTCCCAAGAAAAATATTTTTCAAGTTGTTTTTGAACTTATTGAAAGATAAAGTAGCATTTTATTGTTTTCATCAATAGATGGATACATTTTTTTCTATATTTATTATTTATTAATATTAAAGAATTATATCTATAATCATTCAAAACAGGGTGTCTTCTGAGGACGTTGGCTACGACACCTACAAAACGTCACGTCGTAAATTCTTGATAGTTGTTCAAGTAAGCTCGCAAAGAATGATTAAACAATTAATTATCAAAACTTTTAAATACACTTTAATTTCAAATTGAAAATATAATTTAAATAAATGTGAAAAACTTAGATTTAAATTTTATCTTCAGTTATCAAGGGAAATAAACCTTGGATATAGTTCGGTCGATGGCTCAGTTGATAGACTTCTTACATTCCATAACGAGAGCGTGGATTCGAATCCCATCGAGGGTGTCAGAAATGAATGCCCATTGCGGTGTTTATTTCAAAACTCAAAATAAAATACCAGCAAGGTATACTCAGCCTTTACAAGAAATGAGTACCAGCCCCTACGGCAGCTGGGAAATCCCCACTTCAACTGTGGATGACGCAAGGCCGGTCCCCTTCCCTCTAAAAATTAACAGATTACAATCGCCACAGGCGAAACCATTCGGGGATAACAGGACAAGAAGTTGTACTGTATGTGTGCTTAGTAGCGTTTTTTGTATGTTGGTACAAAATCACTGTTGTCCTTGAATAAGAGTTTGAGGCTTACACGGCCGGCTGATGATGCTGTAGTGATGTTTTCCGGGATCTGTTGCCGTGGTCTGTGGGAGCTGGAGCTGGAGCTTTCGGACGTTTCGCTCATGTCCACGATGGACTTATTCAGCGTGAAGTATGATGATGAAGATGATTTTTATGAGAACTGTTGTCCTTGCTTTTTAATGTACCTATATTTAAAGTCCTTAAAATTTTGTTATCGCAATATTTCATTTGTACAAAATTTACTAGAACACTGTCAGTATCAATTTCACTATAAATATCACAAGGCCAGTTTTTGCAATCAGGTTTTGCAGTAGCGTAACTCAAATTCAACCCGGCTAAACTTGAAATGGAACAATTGTATCCGAGAGCAAACTACGTTTAAACTGGAGAGTTTGTCCTTCAGGCCATGATCGAGTTACGAGTACTGTAGTCGAGTCGTCTTGTCGAGTCCGTTTGGAGAGTCGACTAGCGCAGACGACCTTAGGGGATGAATGAGAATAAGGGTGAGAGGGTAGCGCTTGCAAGCCACCTGTGCCTCAAGTAAAAAGCTTTGCGTTTGAACTCAAAACTAAAATGTATGCAAACTAAAACAGAACACGTCGTGAGCGTCTTAGTTTTCATAGATTATTGTTAGCACGCTTTGCCTGAGTTGGAATGTATTACTTGGGGTAGTGTTATCCTACTCTAGAGGAAGACAGCTTTCTTGGATTTTGTACAAAGTGCATCTGAAGATGCTCTGAGATTTTTTAGGTGGCGGAAAATAATTCATTTTTATTTTCAGTCAGTGTAAGACTTTGAAGCTTTCAAATTTTCAGAAATTCAATTGAATTTTATCCTTGAAAAATAACTGCATAATGTGTATTTTTTTTTACTAAATACTTTTTCAAGTTACTCTCAATAAAACACATATTATTATCCATGATTTCCCAAATGAGTTAATCAGCAGTTATTCAGTTTAAGTTATAAGGCGGCGATACTTATATTTATTAAAAGGAATTTTGTATGCAAAGTTAAAAATAAAATACAAACCTTACATGATGAATATGCCAAAAAAAGAATATATTTTTTGCAACGGCAAGTTCAAAGAGAATTCTCGTAACATTTTCGGCGAAAGGAGCCAATCTCAACAGCCTCCTTACAAATAACTTTTTATTTTTTCATCTTAAGCCCCATCGACGAAAACCTATAAACACTTCAAAAACACTTGCCTCGAGAAAGGATTGCGGGAATGTCATAACGCCAGTTTGAAAAATGTCTTGCGGGGGAGACAAAAATATCGTTTCCAGCATTTTTCACTTCTCATGAAAAAATCTAATAATAAACTGGTACTTGTTTGTTGCCGAATTAAAAAAAAGGTTATGACTCTGGATGAAATGAAAAAAATATGCAAGAACAGAAAGAAGTGGCGGCTATTCTGCAATGATGATTTGTAATGTTGGTTTAATAATTTGTTACATTTTTTTGAATAGGAAATTATTGACTTTTTTTGGATAGATTTCTTTTTAAGGTTTTGTTCTTTTTTATACTTAAATGTTATTTTTTTTATATATATTTTTTTTTTTTTTTTTAAATAGATTTGTGGAAAGGAATGCAATCCACCAACCTATTTTACCTGGCCAGTTGTCTTCATGCGAAAGCAGAAGCTTGTGTGCATGCAACGGCATCTGTTGAACCAGGGTCGAAGTTATCGTCGCGGGATTCGAACCAGCTTTATGCGGTTCCAAATAACCTGTCTTGATCCCCACGGCTATAACACCGACTATTTATTAATTGTATTCCTTGACTTATAAGTTGGTATGAGGTTGACCACCCATACTGTAAAAACTGGTTCACTTTGTCAATGTCACCCCTGTGTCAGAGAAGGTCGGCAAAAGCTGTAGGGCTTATGTTCATTTGAGGTTTGGATTTTATTTGTAAGTACACATTCAGCATTTGTAAGCGCGAACTACACAGTTTGTTTGTGGGCATTCCTTTGAGAGCTTTAAATGAATATATGCTTGCAACTTAGATTATAGATTATACACATATTATACTTAAAAAAAACCTTGTGTTTATTTTGTTCTTTAAGAGAAGTTAAAAATGGAGACAAAATACAAAAAAAAACAATAGTAATGTTAATTAAAAAAATGCATTGAAATAAAGTCTTCATTGTTGGAATTCTTATTATGCTATTCACAAAACATTTGATGCACAGCTGACCTATGTATCATCAATTTTTTGTATGGAAAATTCTCTGTAGGCTGCGGATGAGCCATGGCTTTGCTGCTTGAGAATAAAGCAGCTCAGGTTCAAATTCAAGAATTATTTCACTATGATTAAAGATCAATTTTAGAAATGAGAACTTTCTTTCTCGCGTATGGAAAAAAAGTAAATTATGTGGCGTTAAGTCTTTCTTTGTCTGTAAAAATAAAAAGGCTAACTCAACAAAAAACGCAAAAAAAGCTTCGCATAAAGTGTAACTTCTAGCCGCGTTATTTCCGAAGCTTTTGCATGTGGTGAGTGGAACCTATTTATTTTTACAGGTAAGGGGCTGGCCGTACGCAAGCTATGAAAATTATGAGAATTCAAGAATGTTAACGTGCAACTGCGATTGGATAAAGCAAGAAGGGTTCTTTATTTTAAATATTTGAAAATATAAACAGAAATAAAAGTTACGTTGAAAATTTACATTTCTCGATTATGAACCAGATATTTTATTCATGGCTGTTCACTCGAGAAGTACAGACACGTTCAAGTTCACACATAGCGCACAACTCCCCACTCAATACTAAACTTTTCACAATTTTGTGTCGGGGAGAAAAAAACTTACCCCACGTTATGCTTTTCTTGCTTTGAAATAAAACAACCCTTACAATGGGGTCTAAATCTAAATCTTAATCTAAGCTGCAAAGATATGTATCATTTGAGATTCATATTAAATGCATTCCCACAAGAAGACATGCATAATTTCGCGCTTAAACATGCCGCATGTGGACCTACAATATAAAAAACCAAATCTCAAATGAACATAAGCCCTGCAACTCTTGCCGACCTTCCCTGAAGCAGGGGTGACATTGGAAAAATGAACCATTTTTTTACAGTATGGGTGCTGGGTATTATAAGGTTTCGATATTTCGACAATGCAAAAAAAAAATCTGAGGACGTGTATTATTTTGTAGCATTCAATTTCAATGTGTATTAGAAAAAAAATAAAAGGAAGTTTATTTTAGATACGTCAAACTTAAATTGGTCGAAAAACGTTACGATGAGTTTGTGTGTCCTATAGCTTCGGTTTCATTTCGTTTTCGTGAATGGAAAAAGAGGTAAGGGATGACCGAGAAACGTATGGAGTAATCAGATTGAGGAGATCGTAAAAGAATAGGATATACAAAGCGAGCGTTAAAGAAGAAAATGCATGAAAAAGGTAATGGATAGGAATGAACTGAAAGAAGTATGTAAGGATAGGAAGAAATGGAGGCAGCTCTGCAGAGGCTCATGCCACCCCTAGCGGAATAACGACAATGTTACGGTAACAGTCTTTTCAGTCATTCGATCTATAAACAAAAAAAAACTATAATCTAACTCGTATGCCCACAAGCAGACACATGTGAGTTCGCGCTTACAAGTGCCACATGTGTACTTAAAAAAATCTAATGAACATAAACCCTGCAACGTTTGTCAACCTTTGTAAAACGTTGTCAATGTGAAACATGTTTTACAGTACGGGTAATCAGCCTCATACAAATCTATATGGCAAGGAATGCGATCGGTGACTATGATATGAAATGTATTTTCACTTTTGAAATATATTCAAAAAAGTTAGTTTGCATGTTGCAGCATGCAAAATAATAAAATTATTTCTTGAGCAATGTTATTTTGAGAGTTGCAGTTTAAAAGCCGCAATAACGAATGTCAATTCTTAAACTAGATTAAAGCTTGGTTGACCTTTGTGGACCAGTTTTTTTGTAAACGTGTATGGATCTCCCGACATAGCAAAGACTTATTACCAAATTACCACATAAAAAAAATAATAAAACATTGTTTTGCTCCTCTAAGAAAAAACACAACTTTTCGTTTATGAGGCAGGAAATATAGTAACAAGACTTCGTACCAGTCAAAGGATGCGTAAATGCACAAAACGTGATTTTTAGAGTTTTGAAATTAAAATAACAAGTGCTTTACATTTTGAAATCCAAAAAAATGATGTCGATATCTAAAGGTATTTGAGGGTAATTGAGGAAAGAGGTAACGAGGAATAAAATCGGGGTAAATGATTAATTATACTTCATCGGAGCCTTAAAAAAGTTTCAAAGACTTTTCCGCGGAGGGGTTGGGAGGGGGGGGGGGGGAGAGTCGTTTGTGAATCGCGAAGAAACAAAAAATATAAGTAAGACTAATGGATCAGTACTATGAGTATAAAACACCGCGTAAATACTCAATAATCACGTAAATATAAAAATATATTGTAGATAAAAAAACATCTCTAGTGAGGGTGTTAGTTTTGAAACTTTTTTTCTGTTGACGCGATGGATTAGTACTTAACGCGATCTTTTGTACTCCCGGCACTGGGCTCATTAAGGGAAAGGCGAGGATTTCTGCCAGATCTTTATTCGTTTGAATTAGGATTTAGCCGTGCCAAAAGAAATGAACAATTCTTGTTCTTATGGAATTATTATCATTGTACGTATTACAAATGTACATTGTGATGGTAAAATTTACGTTGTATCGTGAAAAGTAATAGTAAAACACGTTATATTGAGGTAGACATGACTGTATTCAAAGTCCGTATAAAAGAAGCAAATTGGAGCATGAATTGATCTTGATTCTACACCTGAGGTCCCAGGGTTCAACTTTTCATCATTTGTGACAATTTTCGGACTGAACAAGAATCTTTCAAGTTTCTACTGCAACACAATGGTGAAAATCATGGCAGAGTGCACCACTTTTTTCCTTATGATTGACCAGCCTTATACAAACCTGTACGAACTTCTATTAAATTAAAAATGTATCACAAGTTACGTCATCCTACATTCTACGGCATAGGCCTCTTTAATATATCGACACCATGTTCAACAATGGATCTAAAACGACCATAAATGAACCGGTCCGTAGTCCGTAGTGGCAACACTTCGGACTCGTTAATGGAAGGTTGTGGATTCGGATCCCGGCGGAGCACAAAAATATACCATTTATATTTCGAATGTGCTCTTCGCTGGGTTGAAAAATTCATAAGCCTTTACCAATGACCGGTCACCAAAGGTCCATCCAGCCTTACAGCAACTGGGTCTTGCTTGAGTATTGGCGCTTTGTAGCGACGACCAAGCTCGTACACCTCTGCGGCACTACAACAAGTGTCATAGACCCCTAGAGTCTTTAGAATCTAGGGAGTCTCCCGCACAGGATTTCTTAAAAAAAAAAAAAAAGGTTTCGTATTAGCATTTCAATAGTTGCTACAGTTAGAGACCGCCTTCAAAGGTAGGTCAGCACATTATTCTTCAGTCTTCGCGAGGAATACTTTATGCTTGTACAAGGAAGGAGATGGCACGAAGCGGGAGTATGTAGAGAGTTCTAGTCCGGTAAGAAGTGTGTGACGGTACAAATAGAGCCATGCCACGACTGCTGGGAATATATTACCTCTGCGAGAGCATTTTGAATACTACCGACCTACAATATCAAGTGTACAGGGTGTTTCCAGTGTTGAACATTCCATGTTTTGAGAGGTAAAGCTTGGGATCGGTAGCCATGGTCCATTGGCTTCGCTTCCCGGAGAGAGTTCGCTCCCCCAGTTCTTGTTTTCCGTATACGCCAATCTTGTCAAATATGACTTTTTCATGCAGTTGTCTTATGAATCAAATTCTACACAATCTGAGCTAAGAAAAACCGCAAAACTCGATAATGTGAGAGTTTTTTTAAATATTTTTAAAATAAATTTCTTGTTTTCATAAGACACATTGGTCCAGTACACATGCAAACATTGCTCACGTAAAATTTTCTCAATGGCGTATACGGTAAACAAAAACTAAGGCAGCGGGTTGTCTACCGTGTTTGTCTGATGGTATGCAAAGCCATCAATGGCTTGTATACACCTTATCTGACTGACATGATTTCTCCTGTTAAGATGGGTGTGAGGAGGCAAACATTCAGATCTGCGGGCGATGGTGCAATCAATTTGGTTTAGCTGCGCAGTCAGATCCGCACAAATTTCGGAGACTGCGCTTTCTGTGTTGCGGGTCCAAAGGAGTGGAATATACTGTTTTTGTATTTCGTGGAGCACTCAAGACACCTTTGATGTGTGATACACACAAAAACGGTGCTCTCTTATCATTTGTAGTTTAAAATAAATAAACCGGATGATTTTGTTAAATGCTTGTGACAAATAAACAGAATCAGAGGAACCTGAAACCATTAGATATCTCACCTTCAAGGGGGAGAGTAGAATTTTTTTACGAAAGGCTTACTTGGAGGGTAGGGATGAAATAAATCACTCCCCGTGGACAGACAGGTAGTCGCCAACCTGTCGTTTCCTGCGTGGTGGCTTATTGTTAGTTCCCTCGAACTAAACATGGAAATTTAGATGTTTAGTTGAGAAGCAAAACTCAATTCTTTTCTGTATTCTGTTGTTCTCATAAAAAAAAATCAGGTTTTAGACATATATAATTAGATGTGGTAACTTCAAATAAAAAAAAAGAAAATAATAAAATCTACAAGACAATATGATAACAGAAAAAAGAAATGTGCAAAGAATTTAGATCGAAAGATGTATAAATAAATAGTAAATGGATAGCACGTGGTGGGATTGAAGATGTGTGATGAATCAAATGTTGAAGAATTATATACCTTGAAAAAAAAAATTGAAGCGTCTTTGTAGAAGGCTAAACAAATAATAACTTACAAAATGCTACATATATTACTTAGTCATTAATTTATAAATTCAATGGATTTTTCATTAAAATGCATTCACACCCTATACATGTCTTGCGCGCGGTATCTTTCGCGACAATCCTTTGACGCCTTAAAATGTTTTACAGCGAGTGACGTAAGAGGAAGTGGGCGTCAGGGCGCCTCCCCCTGTTTAAAAACGGGGTGATATTTCTACCGAGGGGGCGCTATTCTAGCAAGAAATCTAGTTCGGGGAGCCTCGTAGGGGGGAGGGTGATAATTGGCAAGCTTGGCAGGACAATTGTGCCGTGAGATTTCAAAACTAGCTAGGATTATTAAAAATGTTCAAAAATCTAGAGAGTGTTTTGAATAACTTAAAGGAAATGATGTAAAAAATTCTTGCAGGGGAATTGTGAATAGATTCTTTAATTTGTGAAATGTTTCAGTTGAGACTTTGTTGAACCCAATTTAAAAAAATTAAACATGACAAAAAAAACACTGTTTTATTAAAGTATAATTAAACAGTGTTTTTTGTTCATATTTAAAGTAGACCCATAGGTAGGTTTGAACAAATTTGAATCTATAATGTATAATCGGAATTGCAAAGATATATTACATGCATTCCCACAAGCAGACTCCTTGACTGATAGGTTAGTATGAGGTTGACCACCCATACTGTAAAAAAATGGTTTACTTTGCCAATGTCACCCCTGTTTCAGGGAAGGTCGGCAAGAGTTGCAGGGCTTATGTTCATTTGAGATTGGGTTTTTTATATAGTAGGTCCACATGCGGCATGTGTGAGCGCGAAATTATGCGTGTCTGCTTGTGGGAATGCATTTAATATGAATCTCAAATGATACATATCTTTGCAGCTTAGATTTAGATTTAGACACATATAAGTTCGCGCTCACATATGCCGGCCATATATGGCCTTACAAGATAAAAACCTGACCTCAAATGGACAAAAGCCCTTCAACTTTTGCCAACCTCTCCTGAAACTTGCCGGATATTTGCAATGTGAACCATTTATACAGAATGAGTTATCAGCCTTATACCATCCTATAATTCAAAGACCTCATACCAACCTATAAGTTGTACAATAGTGAAATTTAGAGTGTTCTACAAAAAACAATTTGATCAAGGCAACGCCATCTCTGTTTGTTTGGCTTATTTATCATTTGATTCAAAGACGACCTTCACATCTTCTTCTTCGTGTCAGCTTCACACCGTATTGGCCCAGTAACGAGCAACGTCTACATCTCTTTGGTTTCCCGCAAAGAGATCATCCATGGAGCAGCTTGTCAGACAGGAAGGACAACACCGCAGGTGCTCCATTGTTTGCTGAGCTCCACACTCACATAGTGTAGAGTCCTCCCGTCCCAGAAATCCCCAGGTCAGCATGTTGGCCCGGGCTCTTCCAACATTGGTCCTCAATTCTTCCTCAAGACCTTCACATGAAATTGTCTGAAGAATCACTTTCTACACAATCTGAGCTAAGAAAAAAACGTTAAACATGATAATGTGAGAGTTGTTTAAAATATTTTTACAATTAATTTCCAGTTTTCATAAGACACATTGGTCCAGTACACAATATACAAACATTGCTCTGTGAAATTACCTGTGATAGTCGGTGTTATGCTGAGAGGATATAGTGGTTGATCTTTATTATGTGTTTGGAATAGAATAACGCCGGTTCGATCCCCGCCTGGTTCATTGGATCATAGTTTTGATCCTAGTTGAACATATGGCATTGGGAATTTACTAATTAATAATTCATTAAAATATAGAAAAATGAAATACTAATTAATGATATGTATACCTGTTTCTGAACAGGGCTGGAAGTCTCATAGCCACAGTAATTCTAACCTATCGAATATCGGTAATATTTGTATGAAGAGCTGTCAATTCAAGATGGCCGCAAGCGAACAGCTGATTAGTCTTCCAACAATTATTGTAGATATTCAGTAGGTAAGATTTACCGCGGTGACGAGACTTCCAGCCCAGGTAGAATAGGTTGGTGAAATGCATTCCTAATCACAAATCTATTCAAAAAATATTTGTATTATAAAGCGATTTAGATTGTTCAAAGAAAAATACTTTGTTCAAGGCAACGCCATCTGGAATTGTCTGTTTTTGAAGTGATGCCAAAGCGGGAAATAGGTCCCGGAGCGTGCGAGGGCGGTGATAGGGAAATCCGACACTGGAAATTTAGTTATTAGTACTACATTGTTACCGTCTAAAGGCGTACCTACCTACTCCTGCCACTCCGTATCTACATAATGTCTGAGTCCTCAAGAGAAGTGGAATTGTACGTGGAATCTTATTGATAAGGTGCTTTTGTTTGTGTTTTAAGATGGCGTTGAAGAGAAAGTAATTTTAGCAGGGGAAATTGAAATTTATCTTTGATACGAAAATATATGAAATAAGGAATCAAATAGATTTGTCCTGTTTCTTCTTTCTCGTGATGGTTGCTTCTTGCAATGAGATTTATATTGTGGTATCGAATTTAGGTTGCATTTACGGTAGTTTTTTTTTTTTTTTTGTAATAGATTTGTGGAAAGGAATGCAATCCACCAAACCTATTTTGCCTGGCCAGTTGTCTTCATGCGAAAGCGGAAACTTGCGTGCATGCAACGGCATCTGTTGAACCAGGGTCGAAGTTATCGTCGCGGGATTCAAACCAACGTTATCCGGTTCCAAATAACCTGACTTGATCCCCGCGGCCATAACACCGACAAACATATTTGTAAAATTGTTGAACTAACTTAAATAGCCGATTATTTATATGAACCGTTAACAGAGAAAATCAGTGTTTTCGATTTTTCGTTGGCTTCTTATCCAACATCATCAGGAGATACATTCTTGTTCGGCAGAGGGTTCATCCTTGTTTATCCATGCACTCCAACGAGCAAGGATGTGTCTCCTGATGATGCAAGATAAGAAACCAACGAAACGTCGAGAACACTGACAATCTCCACTTATGGTTCGTATAAACAAATACCCTAATATATAAATAATTATTTTTGTACAAATTATATTATGTCTCTCAAAATGCGTTATATATTTTTTTCAAGTACACTTTTTTGTTGCACCAAAATTTGTACACATAAAAAAATAATGTTTGTTGACATTTAATACAACAAAAGTATTTTCTAGGAAAATAACGAAAAAGTTTTCTTAAAACTTTTATTCTAGCCGTTACATTCAAGTGAAAACATTTAACCCACATATTTATTTTTGTATGGTAAACAAAACACAAAACATTAATTTTTATTTTTTTTGTTTTGCTCAAAGTGGGTCAAAGTCTTTTTCCTATTCAATTTATGAATATAAACAATATTGTTGTTTAGATTATCTAAAAGTTTTCTGTTTAAACGGATTAAAAAAAAAAAAATCTTTTTATGGAAAATTACCGTATTCCCGGCTGTCCGTTTGATAGCTCTGTTGGTAGAGTGCTTGCATCCATGCCGACAGCTCGAGTTCGAATCCCACCGAGGGAGTCAGAAAGGATTTTAAACTTCAAAATAAAATACCGGCAAGCTATTTCCTCAAAATTTTTCACAAAACATGCATACCAGCCCTCTCGGGAGCTAGAAAATTCCCACTTAAAGAGAAGGGATTGGCGGAAGGCCGACCTTCTTACCTGTTAAAATAAATAGGTTCAACTCGACACATGTGACCTCTTCGGGTAACATGCGGCTAGAAGTTACACTAAATGTGTAGCTTAGTAGCGTTTAAGTGTTAAAAGTTTATTCCATTTCAAGGTGAAGTGCATTTTAAACCATAATTTTCCTGTTTTTGGTTCATTGGAGTGATCGTTTTTATTATCATTAAAACTTAAATGGCTTGATGGACTAGTGGCAGACTGTCATGAGGTGGAGCTGTGAGAGTAAAGAAAGAAAGCAATAGATAGACAGCGTTGGCAGAGGTTCATGAAAGCAGCATAACGTGATCTAGGTTTTTATGTCAAGGGTGACAATGATACAGATGTAATTAACTGATTTTATTTTTTATCTCATCCATAATTACAGTTAGTTTTCTCTGCAAAAAACAGTCGTCTCTCGTTTTCCAGGTCAAGTATTCTCGCGCAGAAAAAGATCCCGGAGACACAATAAAAATATTTATTTTTGCGGCGGCATTAAGATAAGGGGAAAAAACCTCCCTTGGCAATCCGTCTTGCCATGTTATATGGGAAAGTATCGGGGAAGTCACGTAGGAAAATCATTCATAAAAAAATTGGACGCGTTGCCATATCAATCGTGGGGAAGCATGAAAGCGAGGAGAAAAAACAAACATTTCTATTATTATCAGGTTACAAGTGTAATAATCTTATTATATATTTTATATTCGGTAGGGTTTTATCAAGGATCTAACTTTTGATGCTTGATTTTCTGGTTCCGGGTTTTGACTGTGGTCCATGTTTTTGCTTGTCTTCTTCTTTTTTCTTTTTATTCTTTCTTGAAGACTTTCAGCTTACGTTTCTATCTATCTAACGATCTAACTTTTCCTTAAGCTATGGTTTTTTTTGTACAATTTCTCAACTTTTTTATATTTGCTGTTTGCCCCGTCAACGTAAGATTTAGTTCTTAGAAGCCGTTTTAACCTTATCAATATAAAATAGCTCTCATGTAACAAATAAACTCAACGAAAATGGACGCGGAACAAATACTTTAAATTTCAAAATCATTAGCCAGGGAAACAAATATTTTTTTGTTGGAAAGTAGCTTTCCAGGATCTGTGGCTGTGGTCTGTGAGAGCTGGAGCTTTCGGACGTTTTGCTTATGTCTGCAATAGGCTTCTTCAGCGTGAAAATTAAGTGAAGACGATGATGTTGATAAAACTAAGCATCATCAACCGGTTGTGTAAGCATGCAAATAAATGTTTTGTTATTGTTGCTTAGGACCGTAGTCCCACAGAATTGTGTCATGTACCATACCTTTTTGGGGAACGGGCCATAGTTTGTTCATGAGTCTCTGTCGGTAATAGGATCTGAACTGCAAAATTTATTTACATCTCATAAGGATCTCATTGTGATTGTGAAACTCTTTTTTTCTGTAAGATTGTTTGTTTCTAAGTAGACCTTAAGGTATCATTGTTGTTCCTAAATGAAACAACCAGATAATATTTTTATGATCGGTTGATACCTATGTAGATATACATTTCTCTACAGACTTTTTACCCTTGTCTAAAGAAAGTCGTAATAATAGGTTCAACTCGCCACATGCGACCCCCTCGGGGATAACGTGGCAAGAAGTTACACTATATGTGTAGCTTAGTTGCGTTAGTTGCGTTGCGTTGCGTTATTGGAAATCATCAGGATAATAAATGAGTTTTTCAATTTAATGAAAAATTAAAAAAAATACAAACAGTATGCTCTGATTTATCAAACTCACATCTAGAATTCATCATTTTCATCTTTGAAACGCTTTGCAAAAATACAACCTCATTCATTTGATATGAAAGCTGTATCAGAGAAATCTCATTAGTTTGGCGCAGACTTGCAAGAAACGTCATTACAGAAATATTCTTCTAGCAACAATCTAGGATTACTTGTGAAGAAAGCGTTCAACGTGCTACGTTTTGCTTGCCATTATATTGGTAAAACATACTTTCAGTTCAGATATTGCAACTTAATAATGATTAAAAAAAACAAGTATAGTCGGTGCTGTGGCCGAAGGACTCAAGTCGCTATTCCTGACTAGCGTATTTGTAATAGAATAACTTTTGTCCGAATCATGTCTGGCCCATTTTACCATAACTTCGACCCTGGTTCAACAGATGCCAAATGCATTATTAGATTGCCAAAGCGTGGGCTCAACGGACGACTAAAGCACCGTTAGGGATTTTTTTAACCACTGACCGGCCGATAGTTCAGTTGAAAGAGTGTTTGCATTCCATTCCGAGAGCTCGGGTTTGAATCTTGCCGAGGGCAAGAGCTGCAGCGATAATGCTCATTTTAGATAGGGTTTTTATGTTACAGGTCCACATGCTACAATATGTGTAAGCGCGAACTTATACGAGTCTGATTATGGTAATACCTACATGTGATAAGAATTATAAATAAGTATAATATATCTTTGTAAATTATATTATATTTCATAGAACCATCCATATCTTCTGTTCTATGATTAATTTCGTGCTGTAATATGATTAAAATTTAAGTAGTGGTTTTAGTTTATTTTGATGCAGGAAGCATAAATTAAACTAACATTAAAATAATCTAAACATGTAATTAAGCATTCCGTGGGCGCACTTGTATCGTGAATCACACCACACGCAAGCCGAGTGTAATATCCACAGGCCCGGAGCGTGTCATGACGTCGTGCATAAATTTTAAATTAAGTTTTTCGCAAATTTTATAATATTTTGTATGTAACTTGAGCCCGGCACACGTTCTTCATATACACGACACCTCAATTTTCGACATCATTTCGAACCAAAAAAAATTAGGTTTCGAACGAATTCTGTGAAACTTTTGCGAGGTTATTTGTAAGTGCCCCTCTTTTTCAGTTAATTATTTTTATTAACCTTTTTTTGGGGGATCTGTAATGTTGGCGGCTAGGGCTAGGGTTTTTCTAATTCATTTAAATGTATATTTAGGGCCTGTTGCACCAACCTCCAATCAATATTTAATTGACAAATCAAATTTGATTGCTTCATTCTGGTAAGGCCCTCGGTTAAATATTTATCGGAAGTGGGTAAAAATATGATGGAAGTTGAACAGGAAATATAATGTACATCAGCTAATTTACGTGTAGGTATGCAACCAAATGCTTGATTTGAAAGGTTGAAATCACACTTAATTTTGATTATTGTCTGATTGGAGGTTGGTGCAACAGGCCCTAAGAATTTTATATTTTTTACTTGTTTTTAATGTTTATGCATGGTAGGTATTATTTGTTTATTTAAAAACTGTTATTTGTTGTGTTTGTTCCTTGACTTATAGGCTGGTATGCGGCTGATCACCCATACATTAAAAAATGGTTCACTTTGCCAATGTCACTCCTGTTTCAGAGAAGGACGGCAAGAGTTGCAGGGTGTATGTCCATTTGAGATTTGGGTTTTTATGTTGTAGGTTCTCATGCGGCATGTGCAAGCGCGAGCTTGTACGTGTCTGCTTGTGAGAATGCACATTATGTAAATCCCTAATAAAACATATCTTTGCAACTTAGATTAGATAAGATTAGATTGGTCAAGACAAGGGGACGCAATTACCGTTCGGAGAGTCTGAACTTTCTTTTGGGATTCCACTCACCTTGCTTCTCCCGCCCTTGGTCCAGATCTCGGCCGACTGCAGTTATCTTGTCGCAGGATGCTTGCTCCAGAAGTAGCAATCTTGATGCGTACACGACGTGTTTGTCGCACTCCGAGAACTCGCGTACACGATTATTATCTTTGACGATAGCTCGATGACCAGTCTCACGACAACCACCAAGGCTTGAGAACCCGTCTCATGACAACCCTCTTCCACGAAAGCTTGATTGCAAGTGACAATTATATAGGAAGGTAAACCAGATTTAGGATAATTTTAATGCAGTTTTGGGTAAATGAAATTGATTCAAAGGGTGACCAATAGATGTCGCTTTGGCGCAAACAATATTAAAAACATAATTGACCACAGGCAAACACTGTATGAAAGTCGTACACAACATTCGCAATCCAAGACATGCGAAAACTGGGCTTAACAATACTTGCAAGTGTGTCACGGAATGGGGTGACATTTAAATTTATACTTTTTGTTTACTCGCGCAAAGTGGCAAAATAAGTTCTTTACATTTTCGCCAGCTTCCGACGCACGCGCCGCGAATATGAGCCTCTGAATTTTTAATGTACGTTTTTTTTGCAAGTCTGAAAACCTCACCCGAAAAAAAATAATTATCATCTTGATTTGTTTCGGTTGAATAGTTTGGATAAAAACATAAAAAATTGCTGAACCACTGAAACACTTTTTTATTAGAATGAGTTTCAATGTTCGAGGCAACCAAGTATAGGTTATCGAATTATTGTATTAAAAAAATATTCAGGGAAACAAAGCAACAATACAGTTTACGAAATGCATTGAGATTGTACTTTATTCATAAAAGAAACAGATTCATCAGGCGTTGATTTTCCAAAGCCAAAGTTTGATTGTAACAAAATTGTTGATGCCCCATTTCGGTGTGCTCTTCGAACCCAAATCACAGTAATGGTGGTTTTTTCATATTTTACAAGAATGACAACCTATTCCTTCGTAAGTTCAGTAGCTTTTACTTCTAATAAAGTGTTTGGTGCAAGGTTTGCTCCCTTACCTATAAATACATACGTCAACCGGTATGAGGTTATACTCGTATGCACCAATAATTTTACCATTAGAAAACCTAGGTTTTATTAAAAATAAATAAAAACTCAATTTTGGTAAAAGGTCATGAAAGCAGAACGTGACTTGTTACCAAGTCTTCAAGCTCAAAAATAAATAACACAGATAGCAAGATTTATTTGAAGTAAGAATAAATATTTTAATTCTATTCATTTCCCAGGAATCATCTGTTCTCATCTTCCAACTTCTTCAAGATCTGTGCGTGCCTCGCCTACCGTCTGCAGGATCAACTCTTCGTGACATTTCTCCATACAAAACCCACCAGAAGAGGCCATTTTCTTCTCGAAGCAGAACACAGCAGAGAGAATACTTATAAGTTATAATACACCCGAGTAAAAACGTCTTCTCTATTTATTACATGCGTGAGAGGAGAATGGGATTATTTCAGAGAAATACCAGCAGGTAAATGGTACTTTGAGGCTTTTTATTTTTCGTGAATATTAAAAATATTTTTCATCTCCAAAACAAAGGTTTGTTGGGTAAAAATAAAACAATGTTTTATTTTTATCATGTATTCAGACGTTTGTTACATTAGTCTTGTTATTCTTCTTCAACTTTTAGTTTCTTACAACTAAAACATCTTTGCAACTTAGATTACAGGAATTGAAATTAAAAAAAAAATGACAGTAGTATTCAAAAGTTAAAAAAAACGATAAAAAATAATAAATTCATTTGTAAAAAAACCTGTAAAAATGATTAATTTTATCAAATATTTAATCAACTAAATACCTACATCCGGTAATAAATTTTTCGTTAAATAAACAGTAAAAATAAGTCTTTATTTAAAATTACTAGAATTCAAGTAGAAAAGGGATTTATTTAAGAAATTAAATATGTGTGTGCTTAGAATAAATAAAATTTAATTGAAAAAATGTGTAATTACTTTTGCATAATTTTATGAGAAATGTATATTTTTGAAGTATTAGAGAAATGTATTTCAACTGCGCTCGCTCGTGGCTTCCATAGACGTTTGAGAACCCGCAAAAATAGGGTTGGGTGTAGGAACTAGGATATTAATATTTTTTATGTTGCCTTAATTCAGGAGAAAAAACATACTTCAAAGAATGATGAATTTTCGCAGCTTGAATTTTTAAAATTTATTTAAGTAAAATAAAACACATTATTCAATGTTTATTTTATAAAAGTTGCAGTTATTTGTTAATACTTAAGGCTTATACTTAATGCACGCCCACTGGCAGATACGTGTGAGTATAATTTCAAAGAATAATAGATATACCATTTAAATAAAAAATACATTGTTATTATACAATCAACTGGCAATATTTTTTTAAATAAAAAAATAGTTTTTTACAGATGGTCAAGTATACGAGAGACTCTTATGGAGGTGCCGTTAAGGTGGGATTCAATTTTTAAAAGTAACTCCACAAAAAAATATCAAAATATTTGTAATTCATGATTTGAATTTGGCATGAAAACGGACTTAAAGATCCGCGATAAAGTGAAAGTCGGAATTCTTAACAATAAGGTCCGCACGTGAATTGGCATAGACAGTATTGTGTCGTCATCCAGCCTGTTTGATAGGAAAAAGGCATACAAATATTTTGTTATTGGTTGCCAAAAAATAAAATAGTATTAGGATGATTTATTTGGTGGGCGCTGTTTTTGTGTGTATCACAGCTCAAGAGCCCTCTGCGAGCTTGGTCGTCGCTGTAGAAATCGACGAATATATATATTTTTGTGTATATTTTTTTCTGTGCTCCGCCGGGATTCAAGCCCACATACTTCCATTGACGATTCAGAAGTGGTCAAGTGGGGCGGTGATAATAGTGGCAGTCCCATACTAATGTGGTTTTTGCTCGCAAAATAAATAATGTTTCGTCCAATTTCGTCAAAATTTTAATTTCTTTGAAAATTCTACCTTGATCTACATCACAGTTTGTAAAAACGTTTTAAAATCCATTTAAAAGATTTCAAAATCATCTAACTTCATGCAATTTCTTACACCATTTTATGAAGAATAAAATATATTTGATACATAATTATGTATGATTGTTAGGATCCTAATTAGGATCGTTAAAAAACTCTAAGCGTAGGTATCAAAAATCAAAGACAAAATTTCACCGAAAAAAGATCGTCAGTTATTTTTCCACCGGGAATAAAGTACGACCCGCCCCTACAGAATTCGTAGATGGAAAAAGTATATGGCCTACGAAAGCTCTATGTGTAGAGCGGTGGCTCCCAACCTTTTCTCAAACAAAGACAGCTTTGATAGTTTTTTTTTGACCAAAGGTCACTTTCCTTGTTATCAAGGCATTATCACATCTCTCACAAGGATCAAGACTTTAAAGTTTTTTTTCTAATAACATCAGATTTGCATCCACATAATTTATGTGTTTGCATTTTAATTTGGATTAGTTCTACGGTTGAAGCTTGATTTATTTCAAATTGAATTTTGTTTGTCATTCCAAGTTATTCAAAATACAAACGTTCATCTGCATAAAGAAAGGAAGCAAAATTAGTTAAAGAAACCTAATTTTGCAAGTAATACATATTTTTAATCCATTGAAATAACATAACGTCTTTGCTGATTTGCTTATCTATGTACATCATCATGTCAATAGCTCATTGATGAAAGAAAAATATTTATTGTAAATTGTTTCGTCTATGCTGCAAACTTTGGGTAAGCAGCCCATACAGACAATAAATTAGGTTGGAGAATTTAATAATTTTGATTTTTTTTCTCGGCGGGCAGACGTCAGTCTAATATGAGACTGCCGTCCTTAACAACCAATAATAACATATTTTTTGCCTTTTTCCTAGCAATCCAGCCGGGTACTAAACAAAATCATCTGTGTCAATTCCCGTGCCAACCTTATTGTATGAAATCAAATAAAAAAAATACTTTCGTTGTTATTCTCAAACAGTAAGACCATGGCTCATCCGCAGCCTACAGTGAATTTTCCGTACAAAAAATTGATGACCCGTTATTAGCTATGGATCTAATGTTTTGTGAATAGAACTGTTGAGTTTAATATGTATTAAAACTGAAATTCTTCGTTCATGTTTAGAGCGTCGTCTTATGTAACTAGAGTGATAACCAAATGTTTTTGTTAACGTTAAGTTTTTTAATCCAGTATAATTTGCATCGTTGCGGATTTCACAAAACACAGTTTCAGAATCACTGCCGCAGAGCTACGAGGGTCTACGAAAGCTCTACGCCAGGAAAAGCTTAATGAGGCGATATAAATTAACCGAATTAAGGATACTGTGTGGAGACACGAAGTCATTTGAATTTTCGCCCGTGACGTCACATCCGAGCCGAGCTTTTAAAAACGGAAACTTTTACGTTTTCCCCGAATGATATTTCCATTTCGTTTTTATTAATATAATTTATATGTGAAACCTACTTCACCTCTGAAAGTTTTACATTTTATTTGAGTTTCGAAATGGATTTAACCCAGTTATTTGAATAGATATCTTTTTTGTATGAAATTGAATGCGTTGGAATTTTTTATTAAAAATCAAATTGAAAGAATTTCACAATTGGCAGTAGATTTCAATATAAGCCACCAAACGTAGTCTAGTGGTTATAGTCTTTTATAATTGAACTCAAAATCAATTTTCGTTATGAGAATCCTCACAGCAAGGTCCACGCATTAATTGAAACTAACAAAATTTCGACGTCACACGGCTGGTTTGGCACGAGGAAAAGGCACACAAATATTTAGTTAATTGTTGCTTTCCTTGACTTATCGGTTCGTTTGAGTCTGACCACCCATAATGTAAAAAAATGGTTCACTTTTCCAAGCCACCTATGTTTCAGGAAAGATCGGTAAGAGTTGCAGCACTTATATTCATTTGATATTTTTATGTTGTAAGTCCACATGCAGCATTTGTAAGCGTGAATTTATACGTGTCTGCTTATGGAAATACAGTAAATATGAATCCTAAATGTTATATATCTTTGCAACCTAAATAATAGATTATACATATGGTTGCTAAGAATCGTAGTCATATACAAGTGTGATTTTTCTCCGCTGAGAAAAAAGTTAAAATTAAAATTTGTGAATGTAAAAGAGTCCATTGTTCACTCATTCTTAAGGCCCTGATCGACGGGCGAGTAAAACCGCGGTGTTGCGGCTCGTCGGTAATGCTCGCCGGTGTATCATTGCAATACCGCGGTATTATATACCGACGAGCCGGGCTCGTGGCTCGTCATGTATGTTTGATTTTTTACTCGGCTCGCCATGAAACCGCGTGTCGATCACGGCCGTCAGTGTAGCAGTCAAACGTTCATGAGGAGATATAGCTTCTCGCATTATTGTGTTTTGTTTTTGTATTATGGGTGCCACTAACGTCAACAATTCGTCATACAAATCCGCAGAAATTCTGAGGTAATTTCTGTAATCAAGTGGTTCTGCTGACAATTCACGTATCAAATGGGTATGCGACAAGTGCTGCCTCTTTTCGATCCAACTTTTAACCCAAACTCTAGGGCGTCTACGCTTATTTTTTCTAATTTCGTTGCATGCTATAGCGAGGTAACACAAAACTTCATATTTTGAGCACGACATCTTGAACCGACCGCGATCGCACGACTGTTTTGCTCGCTAGTCGATCAGCGCTGACGAGCCGCGAGTAAAACCGTCGCTCTAAAACCGCGGTATAATAGCTCGTACGTCGATCACCCGCTTTACAGCAATTGGATCTTGTCTTGGTAAGCCGTTGAATTTTATGAGTGTTAAAGAGATTGTGTCATATTATATTAATGCTCGAAATTGGATATGATATTTCTTGTACCTACATAAAACAATGCAAATATTTTCAAGAAATTTTGATAAATACAGTTTTCACTACAAACCTATCGATATTTCATCACACGGCGCGTTTTGAATATAAACTGAATATTTATAAACCTTAAATCGAATTTATATTTAAGATGAAATAAATTCAACAGACGTTTCAAGTATTTGATTTTTGACAGCAAATTAACTCTGTGGTTTTTCATATAAATTTAAGCCGCCAGAATTTTACTTTGATAAAGCTCGATTTACTTAAATTAGAAATGTCAGACAATATTGAAAATACTTGAATCATGCACACAAGCATTCAATACAAAAGTCAGAAAACCATGTGCTTCGTTTAGTTTTACTCATGATAAGCTTTGGGTTTTTTACAAAACTCGATTTTTGTATCCAAAAGTATTAAATAATATAAGTTGCAAAGATATATAACTAACATTTAAGATTTATACTACACACATGTCCACAAACAGACATGTGTAAGTGCCCGCTGACAATTAATGCTGCATGTGCATTTACACAAATTAAAATCCAAATCTCAAATGAATATGAGCCCTGCAACTTTTTCCGACCTTTTTTGAAACAGGAGTGACATTGGGAAAGTGAATATTATATTAAAGTATGGGGTCAGATAAAAACAAACTAATAAGTCAAAAAAGTGCTTTAAATAAAATATATTTTTTAATAAAAAAAGGAATAATTCTTGACTTATAAATTGGAATGACGCTGACCATACTGCAAAAATGGTTCGCTTTGCCAATGTCACCCAGGAAGGTTGAATTTATATTAAAAACGACATGAAAATTTACATAACTCATTTAAATTTTTTATCAGTTCCTTGACTATATAATCTATAATCTATAATCTAAGTTGCAAGGATATATTCATTCAAAGCTCTCAGATGTATGCCCACAAACAAACACGTGTAGTTCGCGCTTACAAATGCTGATTGTGTACTTACAAATAAAATTCAAACCTCAAATGAACATAAGCCCCACAACTTTTGCCGACCTTCCCTGAAACAGGGGTGACACTGGCAAAGTGAACCATTTTTTACAGTATGGGTGGTCAGCCTCATACCAACCTATAAGTCAAGGAAATAGGTTGAAATGAGGTTCAAACTCAATTTTGTAAAAAAATGTTTAATTTTTACCAATGCCACCACGCTTTCAGGGAAAGCCGGCAGGAGTTGCAAGGTTTATGATCGTGTGAAGTGAGGTGTATACGCAAAATTACATGTGCCTGCTTGTGGACATGAATTAAATGCGTATATATTTTAGCAACTTAGATTGAATTTTATAGATTAAAAAATCAGCTTAAGAAGTTTCCAAGTTAAATATTTTTTTTTGTTTTTTTTTCTGCGTGTAATCTGTTTTGTAAGCGACGTCGCACAATTCATTCCGAGATGAAAGAATCTATGGCGAGAGGAAAAAAGAAATACGCCGACAAATCCCAAATAAAAACGCAAAATGAATTCATAAAAGAACCGAAACTTTCCGCGGGGATAATAAAGTTTTTTTTTCATGCTTCTCGTCGGTTATATTTTAACCTTTTTTTTGGCGTCGTCGGTAAATCAAGTTAAAACTTAGGGTTATGCTTACAGTACACAAGCGTGACTTTGAAAACGGTATAAATTTCATTTTCGTCTTTGCGCAGTCTTGCGTCCACTAAGGAACCTCAACAATCGTTTCGTAACGTATTGTTTTACTTGCATTTATAATAATGCTACAGTTAGGTTGGCGGCTGGCGGTTAAAATGGCGGTTGATATGTCATGTTGGCGGCTAGGACTAAGGTGTTTTTAAATTAGACTTTTGTGTTCTGTATTTGTTTTGATGTTTATACATATTGTTATGTAAATATAAATATTGAAATAAGTATGGGTAGTTATAGTGTTATGTAAATATAAATATTGAAATAAGTATGGATAGTTATAGTTATAAGAATCCTCAAAAGTATTGGTAGGTAAGATCGATAATTATGTATAAGTGTAGAATTCTCTAGGCTAAGTAGGTATTTGTTATAATTATAGGAATACTGTATTGCATTGGTAGGTAGGATTTTGGTTGTGTCTAGGTAGTACGTGAAACATCGAGAAGTAATAATTACTCTGGAACCTTCTAGCAACTTTAGTTCTGGATCATACTGCTCTGAAGAGTATAAAGGTGCGAATGGCCTGCAGAGCGGGCCAGTATCATAGAGACTTACAAACACATCGAAGTCATCTGATCAGTGAACCAAAACCAAGTGGAATAATCGAGAAAGTAGTGTGAAAATAAATTTTGTAACTGTGTAAAATAAATAACTATTGAAGAAGACCTGTGTATTTTTTAATTTGGAAAGACAATTAAACCCTAATTTCGTAACAATTGGCGTCAGGTGCGGAATTGTCAAGAAAAATTAAGATCTTCTGTCTAAAAATAAATAAAATAAATTAAATAGTGTTAAAATGAACTTTATTCAAATTGAACTTTGTGTGAACTGACTTTTGTGAAAACAAGTGTTTAAATAAATTTTTGTTAAAAGAAAAGACGCAAAAGCAAGTTGCTTATAAATTCTAGAACATCATATGGAACATAATTCTGGACATAACATAATGACTATTTTACCGCATTGAGAAAGTCATCAAATTGGACCATAGTTTTTTTTTATTATTGTGTGTGATTAAAAAAATAAAATAAATAAATAAAAATCTTGAAAAATATTACAAAAGAACGTTCCAGATTCATCGAGAAAAAGTTTTTGAATAACTATCCTTTGTTTACAAGTGTGTGAATGTACATTAAGAACCTACCTGTGTGTTTGAAAGACTTGAGACGAAATAAATAATTATGTACTATCAGACATTATTATGTTAAAAATATTGGTGATTTAAAAATAAATATTAAAAGACAGTACCTACCAATCAGTGTAATCAGATAAATTATTATTTTGCTAAAGTACGTATTCAAAACAGCTATATATATAAAACTCAAAACTTGTATTAAATAAATTTAAAAATATTTTTGTTTTGAAGTAAATTTTGAAAAAAAATGGCAACCAAAGTGAACATCAAAGACCTCAAAGTCACTGAGCTTAAAAATGAGCTTCTGGAGAGGGACCTGGAGACCTCAGGAGGGAAGGCGGCCTTACAGGCACGCCTCATGGAGGCCTTAGAACAGTCAGGCGAAGACCCGGCATATTTTGTCATGGCGTCTGGAGGGGACCGCGCCTTGGACGAGCTAAACCTCAGCATCACCGGAAACTTCACTTCCATGGAGGAAAAGCTGAAAGTGGAGATGGCTGACAACGCCAAGACCCTGGAGGAGAAGATGGCTGACAACGCCAAGACCGTGAAGGAGGACCTGACCGGGCTGGAGGAGAAGATGGCTGACAACGCCAAGACCCTGAAGGAGGACCTGACCGGGCTGGAGGAGAAGATGACCACCAACCTGAAGGAAGTGGTGACCGACCTGAAGGTGGAAATGGCTGACAACGCCAGGAATCTGGAGGAAAAGGTGTCCCGAAATCTCACAACCCTGAAAGGAGAAATGGAAGAGAAGATGACAGCCCTGAAGGGGGAAATGGAGACTCGTATATCAAGCCTGGAGGACCGTCTGCGTGCCGAGCTGGCCGACAAGGGCCAGATGGAGTCCACCAGAATATCCCCCAAAGACGGCCTTCACGACGAGACCGACCAGGGATGCTCAACTCCAACCAGGGTCACTAGAGGGGATGATGACCCTTCGCTAGCGAAGCACAACCTCCCGACCTTCGACGGGAAGACGTCGTGGGAGGAGTATTTGACCCTCTTTGAAACGGCTGCCATGATGGGAGCCTGGAGCCAGCAGAAGAAGGCTTCGGTTCTCAGCCTGTCGCTCCGAGGAGACGCTCTCAGGGTTCTGCAGGCCATACCCCTGGACAACCGTGGTGACTTTGGGCAGCTGAAGCAGCGCTTGGATATGCGCTATGGCCACAAGTGCCTGGAGCAGCTGTACAAGTCGCAGCTGAACACAAGGGTGCAGAAGCCCAACGAGAGCCTCCAGGAGTTTGAAATGGACATCGCCCGCCTGGTACGAGACGCTTACCCGACAGCCTCCGACGACATCTGTGAGAGCTTGGCAGTGGACAAGTTCCTAAATGGATTGCGGGAATGGGAGACGCAACAAGCCGTAAAACTGGCCCATCCCAAGGCTTTGAACGAGGCGCTCAGCCAAGCTCTCGAGTTTGAGGCTGTCAAACAGTCCATCAGGGGCCACGCCAGGGTTCGTGCAGTCGAGGCAGAGGAGGTCAAGCTACCTACAACCGAGGAGCTAATTGAAAAAGTGCTGGAACGTCTGAGACCTCGAAGACGAGACCCACGCTGCTGGAACTGCGGACAGCTGGGCCACCTTAGCACCAAGTGTCCCAAGCCTCAGAAACCCAGAAAACAGGCTGCGGAAAACTAGAAAGGGTTAATGGGAAGGGGCAACCGTTGACCCACGCTGGAGAGGCCCTGAAATCTGCTGCTACTGTCGCAACCGTGAGAGGAAAAGCCAGCAGCATTTTTATCAATGGCATAATAGATGGAGTAACTCGTGAACTACTGGTGGACACGGGAGCAACCAGGACAATTCTGAGACGCGACATAGTGGCACGAGGTAAGCAGATTGCACCAACAAAGTGGTCTCTGCACACCGCCACGGGAGAGTCAGCACAGGTGTATGGGGAGACGATTGCCACCTTCCAAATTGGCAGCACCACTTTTGATCATCGGACGTTGGTGGCCAACATTGAAGAAGACGTTATATTGGGAATGGACATACTGGACAGATTTGGGTGCAGTTTAAATTTAAAGAAAGGGTCCATTAAAATTGGAAATGAAGAAGTCATCCTGCAAAGACGGAAAGAACTGGCTGCACGTGTTATCCTAGCCAAGAATACCGAAGTGAAGGGGCGATCCGAGATGATAGTGAGTGCCCGCCTGGATTCCAGTAGTACACATGACCAAATCTGTATGATAGAACCGGAGAACATGGACAATGTTAACAAAGGAGTCATGGTGACAAGAACAGTGATTCGCGCAAAGAAGACCATTCCTGTCAAGATCATGAATGTGAACAGCTACCCAGTTAAAATGAATGAAGGTTTTGTTTTGGGCAGATGTGAGAGGATAACTTCCATTGTGCAACAGATGACAAACATGTCATGCGAAGGAAACAAATTGTCAACACAATTGGAAGCCCTGGTCCACGACGCTTCCCAAGGTCTAACCGAGGAAAACAAACGGAGAGTGAGGAGTTTGATCTGCCGCTACCAGAACATTTTCGAGGACTCTAATGGCCGTCTGGGAAGAACCAAGGTAGTGCGACATAGCATAGACACCGGAGAAGCGAGACCAATAAAACAGGCTCCAAGAAGACTACCCTTTGCAAAGCGGGAAGAAGCTGACAAGATCATCAAAGACATGAGCAAGGATGGCATCATAGAACCATCAAGTAGCCCTTGGACATCCCCGGTGGTACTGGTGAAAAAGAAGGATGGTACCACGAGATTTTGTGTGGACTACAGACTGCTCAACGATGTTACGAAAAAGGATAGTTACCCTCTGCCAAGGATTGACGACACCTTGGACACATTGGCAGGATGCACCATTTTTTCCACATTGGACCTGAAAAGTGGCTACTGGCAAGTTGAATTGGATGCCAAAGATAAGGAGAAAACTGCATTCTCGACTGGATCTGGACTTTGGCAGTTCACCGTGATGCCATTTGGCTTATGCAATGCCCCCGCCACGTTTGAAAGGCTGATGGAGAATGTGCTGCGAGGACTATCATGGGAAACCTGCCTGGTATACTTGGATGACATAATCATCCTGGGAAAGGACTTCAACCATCAGTTGAGAAATCTGGAGCAAGTTTTCGGGCGACTACAAGACGCTGAACTGAAGCTCAACCCGAAAAAGTGTAACCTGTTCAAGAAACAAGTAAATTACCTGGGACACATAGTTTCTCAACGTGGAGTTGAAGTTGACCCTGCCAAAATCAAGGCAGTAAGAGACTGGCCCGTGCTGAAGGACAAACATGAAACTAGGAGTTTCCTGGGGCTGTGCACTTATTACAGGAGGTTTGTGCCAAGATTTGCGGACATTGCAAAACCGCTCACCAAGCTTACGGAAGAAAACACTCGCTTCCATTGGAGTGATTCCTGCGCACAAGCATTTGAAGAGCTTAAGGGAAGATTAACAAGTGCCCCCATCTTGAGCTACCCACGAAAAGATGGAAAGTTCATCCTGGATACCGACGCTAGTAATGTGGGGATAGGAGGCGTCCTTTCCCAAATACAGGATGGGCATGAGACTGTTCTGGGTTACTTCAGTAAAGTGCTTTCCAAGCCAGAACGAAATTATTGCGTGACCAGACGAGAGCTTCTTGCCGTGATAAAATCAGTGGAACACTTCCGCAAATACTTGTACGGGAGAAAATTCACACTACGGACTGATCATGCTGCACTGGTTTGGCTTCTGAAATTCAAAAACCCAGAAGGGCAAGTGGCTAGATGGATTGAAAGGCTCCAGGAGTATGATTATGACTCCGAACATAGACCTGGCACGCTTCATCGAAATGCGGATGCATTATCCAGACGACGATGCGCCAGTGACTGCAAACATTGCAGCAAGATGGAGGACAAGGTAGCAATTGTCCAAAGGACGACCACCGAAGATGAGGACTGGCAAGATGAAAAATTGGCGCAAGACCAACTGAATGATCCGGACTTGAAGTATGTGATGGAATGGGCGCGAGAAGGAGAAAGGCCAACCTGGGAAAAACTCGCCCCCTTATCACCAACTGTCAAGGCTTATTGGGCTCAATGGGGATCCATAGTGATAGAAGGAGGGTTTCTGAAACGAAAGATCGAGAAGGAAGACGGCACACTTAGAAGAAAGCAAACCCTCGTTCCGAGGAGCCGAGTACCGGAAATCCTTGGACTGCTGCATGGAGGAACTTCTGGAGGACATCTAGGCGTTAAGAAGACGCTGGAGAAAGTGAAAGAGCGATTTTACTGGATCAACTGCAGCGAAGACGTCAAAGATTGGTGTCGAAAATGTGTAACCTGTGCAACGGCCAATGGACCGCAAAGGAAAAGGCGAGCACCAATGCGTCAGTACAATGTTGGCAGCCCCTTTGAAAGAATTGCCATCGACATAGCTGGCCCATTTCCTACAACTGAGAAGGGTAACAAGTACATCATGGTGGTGATGGATTACTTCAGCAAGTGGGTGGAAGCTTACTCAATCCCTAACCAAGAGGCCGTAACCGTGACTGAAGTTCTAGTTACCGAATTTATCAGCAGGTTTGGCGTACCCCTGGAATTACATTCTGATCAGGGAAGGAACTTTGAAGCTGCTATCTTCCAGCAAATGTGTGAGCGGCTAGGGATCTACAAGACCAGGACCACTGCGCTACATCCACAGTCTGATGGAATGGTGGAAAGGATGAACCGTACCGTGGGGAGGTACTTAGCCAAAGTAGTGTCCAGCCATCAGCGGGACTGGGACCGACATCTGCCTTTGTTCTTATTGGCTTACCGGTCGGCTGTTCAGGAAACGACGAAGAAGACTCCCAGCAGCATACTGTTTGGGCGAGAAATGCGACTTCCTTGTGATCTCAAATTTGGCTGCAAACCAGGTGAAGACCTAGCCGGAGAAGACTATGTGACAGACCTTCGCAGGAGGCTGGATGACATCCATGATCAGGTCCGCATGAACATCGGGGAAGCCAGCGATCAAATGAAGGAGCGCTATGACACCAGAGCTGACAGCATGGGGTACAAAGCTGGTGACTGGGTGTGGCTTTTTGACCCCAAGAGGCGCCAAGGATACTGTCCGAAACTTCAGCGTTCCTGGGACGGGCCGTACGAGATCTTGGAGCGCATCAACGATGTGGTCTACCGCATAAAAAAGAGACCAAACGGAAAACCAAGGGTCGTGCACTACAATCGCCTCTCACCATACCTAGGCGATAATGATGACCAACCAGCCCAAAAAGTACGACAGTGCGTCGCATCCGAAAGATCACCAGCCTTTGAGACGTTTTGGGAGAACGCGAAGGCAGGGCAGAAGTTTCGCCATGGAGTGACCACAGAAGTCCACAAGGACTTATTTGAGGTCACTAGGGACCACACACTGGCATGCAGTGTACCGGAAGATCTAGATATGTCTAGAGGAATTGCACGGGTCTTCCGATACAAATTCGGAGAACCGCAACCCTCGAGCAGCCCGCAAGGAAGAGCTCTGAGACTACCGAAGGGGCGTCAACAAGCATACTGCCTGGTTGTCCCGGATTCCAGCAACCTGGAAGAGGACTACAAGGCATTGTGGGACGGCCTTGTTGAGCTGCGTGACTACATGTTGGAGGATCAGCAGGCGCGTCTGGCAATACCGAAGATGGGTGGCGGCCGCGCTAATCGAGACTGGCGGATAATCCGGAGTATGATTGAAGCAGTGTTCTCGGGAGTCGGCATCAGCGTCATGGTGTGCTGCGAGCAAGCGCAGCCGAGAGCCAGTGGGGAGAAATCCGTGGACTGCCACTTCTTCCTGACCACAGGGTGTCGACGTGGATCAGCATGCCCCT
Source organism: Agapetus fuscipes (assembly GCA_951799405.1). Classification (NCBI taxonomy): domain Eukaryota; kingdom Metazoa; phylum Arthropoda; class Insecta; order Trichoptera; family Glossosomatidae; genus Agapetus; species Agapetus fuscipes. Next base: position 24,629,976 of record OX637333.1, read on the forward strand.
ACCTACACAGAGTCAAGACTGTTCCGGGACGAAACAGTCTAGGTGGGGGGTAGTGTTATGTAAATATAAATATTGAAATAAGTATGGGTAGTTATAGTGTTATGTAAATATAAATATTGAAATAAGTATGGATAGTTATAGTTATAAGAATCCTCAAAAGTATTGGTAGGTAAGATCGATAATTATGTATAAGTGTAGAATTCTCTAGGCTAAGTAGGTATTTGTTATAATTATAGGAATACTGTATTGCATTGGTAGGTAGGATTTTGGTTGTGTCTAGGTAGTACGTGAAACATCGAGAAGTAATAATTACTCTGGAACCTTCTAGCAACTTTAGTTCTGGATCATACTGCTCTGAAGAGTATAAAGGTGCGAATGGCCTGCAGAGCGGGCCAGTATCATAGAGACTTACAAACACATCGAAGTCATCTGATCAGTGAACCAAAACCAAGTGGAATAATCGAGAAAGTAGTGTGAAAATAAATTTTGTAACTGTGTAAAATAAATAACTATTGAAGAAGACCTGTGTATTTTTTAATTTGGAAAGACAATTGAACCCTAATTTCGTAACAATATTATTATTTGTTATTTTGTACAAATGTAATATGTTGTGTGTGTTCCTAGACTTGACCCCTGCTTTAAGGAAGGTCGGCAAGAGTTGCAGGGTGTACCTATGTTCATTTTAAATTTGGGTTATTATATTGTAAGTCCACATGCGGCATGTTTAAGCGCGAACTTATTCTTGTCTGCTTGTGAAAATGCATATAATTTGAGCCTCAAATGTTACATATTATCTTTGCAACTTATGTAGATTAGATAAGATTAGGTGATTCAACTTTTCGGATATTAGACGAACCGTTATGGGAAATCTTGCGTACATCCTCGAAGTTTAATTGGGGACGTAGCTAACGTCTATTAGTCTTCTATCTAATCTCTTTGAACTCCTTGACCGATAGGTTGATATGAAGCTAGCCCCCGGGCTGTAAAAATTGGTTCACTTTTGCAGAAAAAGTGAAGTGTTGCAGGAAAAGATAGCATGAATTACAAGGTTAATGCCCTTCTGAGGTGTTAATGAATGTGTAGGCGCGAACCTTCATGTGCCTGTGTGGGGCATGCATTTTATATGAGCCTTAAATGTTAACATATCTTTGTAGCTTAAAAGAAAGATTATATATAGAAGCAAATAAATATACACTTAAAAAAATATCACAAAAGATGCATCGGTTTTCGAACGATTTCGTGTAAGTCAATGACGAAATCAAAGGTATTCTTGTACTTTCTGCTCCCACTTAAATGTTTGTCGGGCATTTTGAAAAATATTTTTTTAAGAGGATTATGATTTTTTTAAATTATTTTATCCATCGCATTGTGGTGATATTTTTTTGTTATCATTTTGCATTTTACTTTCCGAAATATTTACGTTTTTATCAAATATATGAAATGAAATGAATGGCGGATTACGATGTCCGTTTAAAATGAATTTATTACGTTAAGTTGTATTGTGTACACGCGAGATTAATCTTTGTGTATGAAAATAAATAAATAAATAAACGATTTTGGGGATTGTATTTCCTCAATAAAAAAAATGACCTTGAAAAACAATGTGAAATTTCATAATTTCCTTATCAACTTTATAAATTTACATTTTAATGATATTTTAAAGAACTTTTGAAAGGTATTTTCTACCTTTGTAGGTTTTTTAAATTTAGATTAAATTTTTATTTTTCTTGCTAACTTGTCCCACAAGGCTTAGTATTTTTTAAATCAATTTGTGAACAGAAATGCCATTCACTAATATATTTTTTCCTGGCCAGAAACTGATACAAACATCATCAGTTTTCATTTGTGATAAATTAATAATTAATTGATAGTTACTACATTCTATATCGTGTTTCTTTAAACGGGGTCAAAGTAACCGTCAATAACAGAACTTTCATCCGTCATCAGATTTCGGAAAAATAAATATTGTGAAAAAAAAATACCTTAAACCTAAAGTACTATTAACATGATTTTCAAAGTATATTGTACCAAGCATTAAGATGTATTTAAATACGTAAAATATTTTTGCCGAAATCTAGATGTACTATTTTTGAAGATATTTTTCCTTAAAGTCAGTCGACGTTAGAATTATTTTCAAAAGTTCAGCTTTTATTAAAGTTAATCGCAAAAATCCCAATAAACATTTGATATCCGAGAGGAATGCTGATATTCTTCTAATTTTTACGGTCCACGCCAGCACAAAATATCAGCGAGCTACGAAGTTTTCCGAGCATCTACGACAATTGCCGAACGTCTACGCCATAGCTTGTATTGCAGTGGAGAGCCTTAGTTGGTACGCGAACGCTGTCTACGATTCACCGAGCCCCTACGTAAAGCCTACGGAAAAGCTACGGAAAGTTTCATGCGGCTTTTGAAGAATTCTTACGAGTATTTTGTACGTGCGTAGAATGCTTAGGAAGTTGTGGGAATGTGTTACAAGTCTCATTAACTAGGTTGGTATTTACATATCGTAGTAATTTTCATGTATTGAATACAACAGTGGTGATATTTATTTTATTCTCATGATGAATTCTACTTATTAAATAAATAAAATTATAAATAAATATTATAGGAAAGACTTTAAAAAAATGTGAATTTGTGATTAAAGATCTTCAATTTGGGATACGTGTATTAAAAGGTAAGAATTTATAAATTTCCATGTTTTGTAAAGGATACAAATTTACAATAAATTTAAAACATTGATTTACATTAATTTTTTTTTCTTTATTTTTATATTCAAGAAGCAGAACAAAAAAGTATTTTTTATGGTTAATTTTACATTTATATAAATGCATTTTTGCACTTGTATGTAGGTTAACGCATGTACAATGTACAAACGGATAATATTGCAGTTGCCTATGAAAAATAATGTGAAAAAAAATATTTTGTGTAGCACTCTCGGGAGGCAATTATTTTGATTTGTAGAAAGCTAAAGCTACAATTATCAATTTAAAATACAACAATTAAACAATATGTATTTGCTGATAATTTAAATTTTATATTTTTATGTACTAACCGTACTTAACCAGTTACTTGCCTTGTCCGTAGTCTAGAAAGTTAACTCTGCGGATTCGCAATCATAAGGTCGCGGGTTCGATTACCAGCGAAACACATTTTTTTTTATATTAATTAATTTTGAGGTCGTAAAAAATCTAAGATATTAATGATACAAGGATGTTGATGGAAGTTTTTTTGCTTGGTTTGGATTTAATACCATTTTATTGAACTATACAAAGCTTCTTAACGCAACTAAGCTACACATATAGTGTAACTTCTTGCCGCGTTATACCCGAAGGGGTCGCATGTGGCGAGTTGAGCCTATTTATTTTTACAGGTAAGGGGGCCGGCCTTACGCCAACCACTTCAGTTGAAGTGGAGGTTTCCCAGCTCCCGAGAGTGCTGGTACTCATTTCTTGTGAAGGCTGAGTAAACCTTGCCGGTATTTTATTTTGGGGTTTGAAATAAACACCGAAACGGGAAATCATTTCTGACACCCTCGGTGGGATTCGAACCCGAGCTTTCGGCATGGAATGCAAGCACTCTACCACCTGAGCTATCGACCGGACAATTGTTTTGTTTATTTTGTCTTTTTGTCTTGTTTATCTTAAACGTTAATTATCCGCATGATCGGATATTATATTTATTTCCAGTGATCCATTGAGTACATATATTAAAGACACGCTTAAAAAACACAGAGAGTTTCTCTTTTTACATGAACCGAAAAAATGGTTGGATTTATTATAAACCAGTACGTTATATAATTTTAAGCGTATTAAATTTAATGAGTATTTCTTTCATTTAAAGACATTTTTGTACAGAAATTAATCCTTGATTTTCAAACGATCATTGTCATTTAAAAGAATCTATATTTTATAATGAATTACAATTTTTTTACTTACCTCAAACATTTTTATACAGATTTAAGTTGAAATTACATTCGTTTGACGTATTTTCAATTAAAATAACTACACAGCTAAAAAAAATTAATCCTCAGCCGTTGTGCAGTGAGGTTGTCTCCTGAAGACGTTATTGATACGTCGCTAACAAAACATCGAGAATAATGTATGTTCTCTTATAACGGTTCATCTAATATCCGAGTGTTTTTTAAACTGTAATTACAAAATTATAAATACTTTCATACATGATAACAAACTAACTGCATCACTTTTTGCATAAAATTCTGTCGCTATTCCGCTACGGGTGGCCAGAGCCTCTGCTTTTATCTATTCCAACAAGCAACTTGTCGTGTTATATTTATATACACGTTCTACTGTGTTCTGATTGCAGCAATAATATCATTTATACCCAATATTGTAGCACTGAGAGCCTCATGATTTGATTAAAGCTGTGCCTTGATGCACTGCTAGAAGCGCAGTATCGGCTTTAAATTAAACCAGAGTATGCCATACAGATTCTAGTGGGTGGTAGTTTTATTATACAACATTAAGCTAGAACTCAATCAAAGCGTTTTACTTAAAACATATGTAAACGTTAATACTCAATTGAGAGGTTGTTTTCGTTGTCATACATTCACTTTAAGTAAATGCTACGTTATTTGGTGTGTATGTTCCTTGACTTATAGGTTAGTATGCGGCTCACCACCCATGCTGTAGAAAATGGTTCACTTTGCCAATGTCACCCCTGTTTCAGGGAAGGTCGGCAGGAGTTGCAGGGTGTATGTTCATTTGAGATTCGGGTTTTTATATTGTAGGACTACATGCGGCATGTTTAAGCGCGAACTTAAACATGTCTGTTTTGTGAAAATGCATATAATGTGAATTTCTAATGTTACTTATATTTAGCAACTTAGACTAGATTAGATTAGAGACGTTTCAGCGAAACGCACAGTTTTGTTTTTGGTCATTTGGTCATATTTTAATCATAAGGTTGATCACTATACTGTAAAAAGAATAGTTCACTTAGCCAATGTCACTCCTGTTTCAGGGAAGGTCGGCAAAAGTTGCAGGGCTTATGCTCAATTGAGGCTTGGATTTTAATTTGTAAGTACACATGCAGCATTCGTAAGCGCGAACATACGCGTGTCTGTTTGTGCGCAAGCATTTAAAATAAATGTTAAATGTCGGCATATCTTTGCAACTTAGATTATAGATTAAAGATGAAGCAATACTATAATATTGATTGGAATTTATATGTAGACATACTTTGAATGATCTTGTCTTGTAATGATGACTACCTAGACTAGATTTTATTTTTATATTTTCGAAAGACAGCTTTACCGTATTTCATCAAAAATAATTTGAGAGCTTAATTATTACAGAGCGTCTTAACAAAAATCTTTTTTGCCTCCGATTTCTGAGTTATTTTGTGACAAAATTAGAAATAAGCACAACGATATTTTGTAGAAATCACTTTGAAACGCATAAAGTGGCATCGTTTGTAAAATTATTTTTAAATATTTATGTAGAAGTCATTTTGATGACTACACTGCGTACTTGCGTTGCGTGATACTGTAATAAAAACCGAAGTACATATAATGACGGGACATTACATTACACTATATCTTTTTTTTAGCAACTTTAATAATATAATCTATAATCTAAGTTGCAAAGATATGTGTGATTGTGTGTTTTTACTTGTGTGAGTGTGTCTGTGTCTAGATGTATCTGTAATCTAAGTTGAAAAGATATATTAACATTTAAAGCTCATATCAAATGCGTGCCCACAAACAGGCACGTGTAAGATCGCGCTTACGAATTATGCATGTGAACTCGCTGCCTTAGTTTTTGTTTACCGTATACGCCATTGAGAAAATTTTACATGAGCAATATTTGCATGTGTACTGGACCAATGTGTCTTATAAATACAAGAAATTTATTTAAAAAATATTTAAAAGAACTCTCACATTATCGAGTTTTACGGTTTTTCTTAGCTCAGATTGTGTAGAACTTGATTCATAAGACAACTGCATGAAAAAGTCATATTTGACAAGATTGGCGTGTACGGTAAACAAGAACTGGGGGAGCGAACTTACAAATTAAAATCCAAGCCTCAATTGAGCATAAGCCCTGCAACTTTTGTCGACCTTCCCTGAAATAGGGGTGACATTGACTAAGTGAAACATTTTTTTACAGTATCGATGGTCAGCCTCATACAAACTTATAAGTCAAGGAATAAGGCTTACGTTAAAATATTTTAGTTACATAAGATGTTTTGATTTTATTCCGGCCCAATGCTGAAATATCGTTAGAATAAATTTCTAAATCCAAAATCAAAATGTGCCATCTGTTACCATTCAATCTATTCCAGCCCTGACGAGCGTATAATGCTGCAAGTATTTTATCATCCCCTAATATATATTTTACGACGGGCGCCTCCAGGCGTTCTGGTATCTCTCAAAAATTTGAATAATTTTTCAGAGTCATCTTGATAGGGGACGGAATTATTCATTGTTCAAGTTTCAGTTATAGCTTATAAGTCTTCTGCTAATGGTCAGAGATTGGGATTAAGCCTAAGGAGGTCTAGCTCTTGGGTCGATGGCTCCACTAAAAGCTCTGGGCTTTTCTCATGAAGACTGAGACTGACTTATGCCGGGATCAGACGAGTAGATCTCTATAGTAGTGAGCGCCAAGTAGATAGTGATTTGTGGATTAAATTAAAGTAAAGACTACAATCAAGTTGTCTTCAAAAACCCACAATATGTAGATAATAACTTTTAATAAAAAAATCTATAAAAAATAATCTGTTGTATTATTATAATTAACGGGTTCAATTGGATAAATACTTCGGTAAATTTATTTCATACAATATATTTTAAGATTCCGTTCACATTTGGTTCGATTAGAGTGGCTTTTTAATTGTTCATTGTTCAGTTCGACGGCACTGATACAAGTCTACGCTACAGAGAGCTTTGTTTTTTTTATACAAAGTATGACATAAGAACGGTTCTTCAAACATCGGGAACTGGAACATTTGTGACTTTGCTAAAATATAATATTAGAAGATTCGAGCGAATGCTAAGACCATCGAATCAATACTTACAAGTTTAATTATTTACATACAACACTTACATCTAGAGATACAAATACACTCGTACAAGTAAAAACGCAGATACATAGTTCAATAAATCGCTTTTAATTTTGTGAGAAGAATTAATATCGAATAACGACATTTTAAATTAAATGTTTATTCCTCGCACGTCATTTATCAAACCATATTTTTAACGCTGGTATCCCCACTCACATGTAAAATACTTCTTTTGGTTAGGTAAGCATTTGACAAGTGCGTGCACACTTAAGAAACAAGGCTACCCACGCACACATCTACCTACTAATGCACTAGTGCTCGACTCGTCTGAACCAGCCATTAGAGAGCTTTAAGCTCTCTCATTTCTCAACATTACCAGCTTGACAAAGTAGTTTATTCCTCAGTGCACGCTTTTCAAGATCTCCCCGAGGAGCCTTTTTTAAGGTTTTCGGGCCGGATTACCGACTTGTTAGTTTTTCTCTTATTAAATTGTGCCTTTATTGTTTTTTTTTTTGCCTTTATTTTCTTTTGTCATTTTATTACTGAATATAGAGCCCGTAAATAAAGTTGTTATTTACGGAGTTTTTATCAAAGGAGCATAAACTTGTATTTATAGATTTTCATGAAAATAATGAGACATAAGAAAATACTGAAATATGAAAAACAATTTTTTTTTTTGAAAGGTGCTTTGATTTAAAATATGGGTTACTTGGTTTGATATGGCTAGACAGGCGACTGTAAGGTAGAACTGGTAGGACTGGTAGGACTGGTAGGACTGCGCAATATTCCTATCTGTAAGTTTAAGCACCATTCCTATCTGTATGGTCTATAAGGGTATTTCTGTCAAGACAGTGAAAGTTCATTGTATTTTTTTATAAAAAAAAGTTTTAATTCACTTTTATTTATTTTTTGCTCAAAAGTTTTCGCCTAATTACAAATATTTGTACTGTATACATTAACTTCCATGACCAATTGTTTTCAAAACAAAAATTCAAAGACAAAATTTTATGAAAATATAAGATTCAAAATGTATTAATGTTAGGTAGGTACCTATATAAAGAAAAATATATTTTTAATTTTTGATAAAATAATAAATGAAAATGTGTTATTTGAAAAAAATTGGTCCAATAGGCTAGTACAATCACAATTAATGTTAAAAGTGTACTCTCGGTGGGATTTGAACCCGAGCTAACGGCCTGGAATGCAATCACTCTACCATCTGACCTATCGACCGGCCACACATAATGTCTGAAAAGATGAATTACCTAAATGTGTAATGTTAATAATTGTACATATTTTATTTATTTATTTAAATTTATCAATACTGTACCATCGTGTCCACCAGATGAATAAATCATGGGAATTTGTGTCGGTGGGTTCGTCTCACATTTGAGCTGATTCGAATTCGGATGAAAAAATTTATGTTGCTCGTTCGACCTTTTCCAAACGCGCCTATTTGTCGCTCGAATTGGATTTTCAAAGGTTTGCTACACAAATTTATTTCGTGCGAATATATATTATTGTACGATCAAGCTGCCCTATTTATGTTGTGCTTGTGTACACATCTTTTCGGCATATTATGGAATAAACTACGCGAGAATTTCGAGACGTGGAATTTTGTAGAATCTCGTATTTTTTTCTGCAAATTCATTTAGTATACTTTTGCAAGGCTGTATCAAAACCAATGTAACAAGACTTCGACACAAATTTACATGAAATACTCACGTATTAGCTTAATAATATTCACTCAAGATAAACTTTATAATATGTACTGTACATTTAAAACAAACCCTCTAAAATTTCAATTAATGACTTTGACCGGTCCGTAGCTCAGTGGTAACACTGCGGACTCTAAATGGGAAGGATGTTAGTTTGAATCCCGGCGGAGCTCAAAAAAATACCATTTATATTTTCAAATTCGCTCTTCGCTGGGTTGAAAAATTCATAAACCTTTACTTACAGCAACTGAGTCTTGCGTGAGTATTGGCGCTTTGTAGCGACGACCAAGCTCGTACACCTCTGTGGCACTACAACAAGTGTCATAGACCCCTAGAGTCTCTAGAATCTAGGGAGTCTCCCGCACAAGATTTCTTACAAAATAGAAAAAAAATTACGGTCGTGTTTACCAAACTTTTTACCGAGCCTTAGTGAACACTTAAGTTTTTGGCCGTTATAAGTTTGTCAATCACTGCCGTACAATCCTAATCCTAGATTAAATCATTCCAATCTTAGATTAAATAAGATAAATATGCATACGGGTTTTTGCAACTTAGATTGTAGGAAATGAAGCAGAATAAATGTGAGATTTTTTGGAATATCCACAAAAAGAGATTCGACCGCAGATAGGCAATTTCGTTATCAAATACAAAAATAAATTGAATGAAAAAGGTTGCGTACATTTTAATTGTTGGGCGGAATTAATTGTAAATTTTCCGAGTAATAAAGTTAACCCCCCCTCCTCCCCTTCTGTTTAATTTTATGAATAAATTACAGGGCTTTTGTATGGGAGAGGAACGAATTAAAGGGGGCCTTACCTCAGTCAACTGTCACAGTCGAAATGAAAATAATTTAAACCAATTGTAAACCTGTTTTGATAAATTAATTTAAAAGTTTGCCAAGCCCCCCCTGAATTATTTTTGTAATTTTTTACATTAATTTGAATTATCTTAATTGAGGGGCTTTTACGTTTTAATCATAATATTAAAGATTTTATTGTCAACACGTGTCTAATTTACCATTAAAATTATCGTACCATCTCTATCTCTAAGTAGGATTTTTTAAATTAATGACTTAAGAATAAAACACAAAGTTTTTCTTTACGAGTTGATTTATTTCCTTGAGCTCTTTTGATGTTATCACATCATGTGCATAGATATTTGTATTCAACATTTGATATACAAACTCTATGACTTATACTTATGTTGCTTAATATGAACCTGACCACCCAAAATGTACAATTTAGTTTAATTTTCCCGAAGCCACCTCTGTTTCAGGGAAAAGCGGTGAGAATTGCAGGGCTTATGCTCATGAATTTAAAGTTTCTGTGCTTTTATTTTGAAGGTTCACATACGATACGTGTAAACGTGAAAATAACACGCATCTGCTTGTGGGAATGCGTAAAATATTAATCTTTTATCACTTATCCTTGCAACTTTGATTTTTAAATTATGGTGATAGACAACTTTGATTTTTTATTGCGGCCAGGGACAGTTTACTTGCTATCAAAAAAAAACTTGGGATTTTTTTTACGTTTTTCTTACATAAAACTACCACGGGTCACTTAAGAGGCTCTTACGGACCACTAGTGGTCTTCGGAGAACCGTTTCAGGATCACTGATTTATCCAGGCAATACATCCGAAAATTATTTTTTTGTCTAATTTTATATGGCCAAAACCTTTTAATTTAAAAGGGACAGTTTTTCTCTTAAAAAAAAGTGAAAAACGACAAACACAGAAAAAAAGTTATCATTGATTGATAAGCAATTTCTTTATACCTATTTATTTTGTAATTAATCAAAATAAATTGTTTCAGGTCGGTGAAACTGGTCGTACATGATTCAATTTTACGCGTCCCGTAACCACATACAATTTCTTTTGAATTTTTGATTATCCAAAGAAAGTTATTTTAGAGAAGTTAGTTACTAAAAACTGAACATTATTAAGCTTTGTCTTAGGCTAAGTATGAAAATAAAATTCATCTAAGAACCACTATATAATTTTGCTGCAATAACCGTCGGTCTTTGTAATACCGGCAAGGTACACTCAGCCTTCACAAGGAATGAGCACTTGGCCTTTACGGAAGAGCGTAAAATTCCTCTTTTAACGAAATAGGTCCTCCGGGGCTTGCCGCTTTGCAGATATAACCAAGCGGAAGGCTTTTGAGGTGGGATGCGCACAAATACAGAATTCCCAGGTTAAACAATTGCACGAACTTTTGTTTTTGCAAATGTTTGTAACTGTAGCTGTGTTGGCTTTCGCTAGGGTCGGTCTGAACGTCTGAAAAGTTGCCCATACTTTATCCCATTTTTGTATATTTGTTTCGAATCCCTTTTTGCATACGTTTATTAAGTATGTATAATTAAGCTTTCAAGGGTTTGTGTATAGATTAGAAAGAAAATGATATATTTTGTATGAAATTTGTATATTTTTTTATGAGAGTCTTTTTTAGAATAATACTATTCGTAAAAATAAAAAAAACAGGGTTTTTCTTTGTATATTTCATTAAATGTTTAATTGTATGTTTCAAGAAGAATTTATAAAAGCTATAAAAAATATATTTAAGATTCAAGTAAATACAGGCCCACAAACATACACGTGTAAGTTCGCCATTAAGACCCAAAATAAGCCCTAAAACTCAAATAAACATAAGCCCTTCATCTCTCCTAGCCGACTTTCCCTAAAGCAGTAAAATAGGCAAAGGTGAAGCAACTTTTATGCTGTGGATGGCCATCCTCATACCAATCTACGCCACTCGCAAATACGCAACTATGCTACACATATAGTGTAACTTCTTGCCGCTTTATCCCCGAAGGGTTTTGCATATGGCACGAAGAACCTATTAATTTTTACAAGTAAGGGGACAGGCCTTACGCCAACCACTTCAGTTGAAGTGGGAGCTCGGCATTTCTTGTGAACGCTGAGTAAGCCATGCCGGTATTTTATTTTGAGTTTTGAAATAAGCACCGAAACGGGAAATAATTTCCGAAACTCTCGGTGGGATTCGAACCCGAGCTCAAGTCATCGAATGCAAACACTCTACCAACTGAGCTATTGCCCGGTCTATAGGTCCCATCTATTGGTCAATAAATGTCAATTGCAAACGGCAAATGAACAATAAAAATTATATTTATTTCATTCTTTGTTAGTTTTTCAATGGTAAAGTAATCCATAAAAATGTTTAGTGTATATACGTTGTATTGTATGATTTTTTGATGTCCAAAATGACTTTAAAAATCTACACCCATTAAATTTAAAAATAATTGGGCATTTTTATTAAAACCATGCCTGATCAAAATCAGATATTACAGTTACAGGCTGAAAAATAAAAAAAGTTTTTATCAAATTTCCGTTTTTTTGTCAAATTTCATTTTCCAATTACCTTCAGTGATATAATAACCGTACCAGAGAACAAAAATCCAAGTGTAAAAAAAATACGTTTTAACTCTGCTTCAGCGTTTTTCAAAAAATGTATGACATTGTATGCGCTAATATGAGATGCTGTTGTAGTTTACGTTTCATTTTATTTTACGCTAAGGTTCAGTTTTAACGTAATTTTTCATACTTGGAGTACAGTAGCCCATTAAAAGTTTCCCAACATGTCATAGACAGACCGAAAGATTTAAAATTACTGTTGGATTTTTTTTTAAATGGCGTTTTATTTTTGTAAATGCTGTATAATTGAAATCGAATGAACATCTTTTTGATACATTTTATACGAAGAAAAAAATAAAATGTTTGTAATCCGATCGACATCAAACTTCACAGGAACCATTCCGAGAATATTTTTCATGTTTCTTAATGAAAATATTAAAATTATTGGCTAAGCAGTCCATGGATAACATACACACATCCATACTTTCAAATTTATTAATTAGCGTGACGTAACAAAACTCCCAAAAAAATGTATGCTTAACAATTTAAAATTGAAAAAAAATTAAAATGTTATCAATAGACTTCTTTTTTTAATTAAATTGCGTTTTAAATTTATTTCTTATTTTTCACAAAATCGTTTACAATATACTGTACACTCTTCACTCTCTGCTTTACAGGTCTTCGCGACTCTGTCTCTCCCTCAGAACCTTTGCTCGTATTTATATGGGCGAAAAAGACGATTATTGCATGTTCTCGAACATGGTAGATACTTCCACTAGGATTGTTCGACACTATACCAGAGACAATATACACACCAATCAGCGTGACTAGGCTCACGTCTACAGAACTCATACATTTGTAACAATAAACAATAAAGACCATAGACTTGATGCAATTACCCACACTGGATGTTTTTTTATCACTCAAAAAATCTTAATTTAAGCGGCAAAAATGTATCATTTAAGATTCATATTAAACGCAAACCCACAAGAAGACATGTATAAGTTCGCGCTAACACATGCCGCATGTGAACCTACAATATAAAAACCCAATCTCAAATGAACATAAGCCCTGCAACTCTTGCTGACCTTCCCTGAAACAGGGATGACATTGGCAAAGTGAACAATTTTTTAACAGTATGGATGGTCAGCCACATACCAACCTATAAGTCAAGGAATCACTGATTAAGAATAATTGCAACATTCAAATTATTATTTAGTTACATTGCCAAGCAAAACGTAACATTAGAGCCATGATTTAATGACATCGGGCGTAGATTAGAGATTAAATAATAATATATCCTATTTTACTTTATGAGAGTTAATTAACCAAAAAACAATGTAACGTGGGTGCGACTCAGTCATGAAAAACACAATTTTTGTTGTTGTTGTTTTGATTAATTAATTGCACTGAAACATTTTCTTGATTTTTTTTTTGTAAGCTTTACATTTCATTACGAAAATACTTCAGTTACTTTCTGAAAAGTATAATACAATTTACTTTCATTTATTTGAGAAAACTTTTTGATTTGAACGAAAAAAGTCATTTAAATTTAAAAAGAAGTAAGTTAAATAAATGAAATTGGAAAATAGTTTTTACAGTAACTTGAAAAAAACATATATACTCGTATTTTTCGATCAAGTTACGCTATTACGTTGAGTTTTCTTTATTTTTAAGTATTTGTTTCACTTTGCCAATGTCACTCCTGTTTCAGGAAAAGTCGGCAAGAGTTGCCGACTTTATGTTCATTTGAAATTGAAGTTTAATATTGTAAGTTCACACGCGGCATGTTTAAGCGCGAGCTTTTAAGTGTCTACTTGTGGGAATATCTAATCTAATCTGATCTAAGTTGCAAAGATATGTTACATTGGAGATTCACATTACATGCATTCCCACAATCAGACACGTACAAGTTCGCGCTTGCACATGCCTCATGTGAACCTACAACATAAAAACCAAATCTCAAATGGACATACACCCTGCAACTCTTGCCGTCCTTCCCTGAAACAGGGGTGATATTGGCAAAGTGAATACATTAAACATAAATTCTTATTGAAATTTATCTTTGCAACTTAGATTATGGATTAAAGTACATTTTTTATATAAGGGAGAAACATTGAAAAATAAAAGTTTTCAAACAGTAAAAAACAAAACAAATAATACCACAAAAGTTTATAGCAGCCGGCTAACATTTCACTTTGTGAGGATTTAGGGATCGATTCCCTAATTCTCTGGCAAAGGCTGCGGTCCAAGGTAAACCTAGTGGAACAAATTTCTGCTTATGTGGCATGAAAATAGACTGGTTGTATTCATTTCCATTGAAATTAAAAAAAAAAAAATTGTGTCGGCTTTTATGTTTTCAATGGCGGACAAAGGCTTCCTCATTTTGATTTTAAACTTAAACTTTATAAGTCAGATAATCCATAATCTAGGCATTAAATGTATATTAACATTTAAGGGTCATATGTAATGCATCCCCACAAGCAGGCGTATGTAAATTCGAACCCACACATGCTACATGTGTACATTAAAAAATAACCAAACCTCACATGAACAAAACAAAAATCAACTCCCGCCGTGCCTCTTTGAAACCGAAGTGGCACCGGCAAAAGTGAACCAAGTTTGTACAGCATAGGGGGTCAGCCTTACACCAACCTTAAAGGGAAAGAAAAAGGAAAAAATGACATACTCGTACATATTTTAGTTACATCGGAATTGATTTATATGGCCGGTGATGATGACCATACAATGTATAATAGAAATGTTTAAATGTCTGGATTTTCACAAAAAGGCAATTATGAATACGTAAAGCAACTATACTGCACACAAAAAAACAACCTCTTTTCACGTTTTTTACACAGGTGTCGCATGTGGCCAGTAAAATATTTTTATTTAGAAACTTAAAGGTTCAGCCGTACACCAAACACTTCATATGAATTGTGGTTAATAGTAGGACTATAGCTATAACTGTTACTATGTCGCCATTTAGCTAGGGGTTGTTAGAGCTTCTATATAGCTGCCTTCGTTTGTTCCTATCCTTTGAAGTCAATTATTCAAAATCACATTAGCGTAACACCGATTACAATACATTTTATTTTTCTGAAGCTCTCAGATCATATGCTGAGCTATTCTATAATGGAAGAACTGCCACGGGAAAGGCATGATATTGCTTATTTTTTGCATTGAACTCTTTCGGCCTGATTCATTAGATCGGTTAAGCCCAAAATCAGTGGTAAACCAGCTTATTAGTATGGGAAATCTTTATACTGGTTTAAATATTAAAACCTTTTTATGAATTATCAGGATTGAGTTTTGTCAAACATGGCAAGCTTTTCGAAATCAATTTGAAATCTGGATTACCGTGTAAATTGTTTTCTACCCACTTGAGGAACGTGTTTTTTTTTTGGCATACAAATTGATTAATATATCCATTTATATGTATTTCCAACTACCTTCTCTCTACCCACCACACAAGGCCACGAGGATTTTCAATTTTTAGTCGCTTTTATTTATACGCTTTTTTAATACCGTGGGCAGATCTAGTACTCTTTTGTATTTTTTCATCATTGAAAAAAATATACATTTGTACACAAAAAGCTTAAAAGTAATAAGAGTACACAAAAATAAATACGTCGTATGCTAAAAAATATTATGTAAAAATAAAATGTTAAAAAATAAAAAGGTAAGATTTATTGAAATATTAAAATAATTAATCTTTAATCTATAATCTAAGTTGCAAGGATATATTCATTCATAGCTCTCAGATGTATGCCCACAAACAAACACGTGTAGTTCGCGCTTACAAATGCTGGTTGTGTACTTCCAAATAAAATCCAAACCTCAAATGAACATAGCATTTGAGGTTTGGATTTTATTTGTACTAAATAATTTATCGAAAATGTCAATACCCAATTCTGGCCAGGCAAAAAGGTTGTTGAATTGCATTCCTCTTCAGAAATCCATTTTTAAAGAAAAAAATGTGACTTTTAAAACGTCATGTCATGCGTTTTTTTTATCGTGTCAAATGTTGTGCAATCCGTAAGAAATATTATCTTGATATAGTGAGTCGTTCGCGTACAACAAGCCCGGAATTATTCTTAAACCAATCATGAATATAACATAGCGATAATGCGCCAGCGCATACGTCATTTCTCGTTTGTAATTTTCTGGAAAATAATAACATGGAACAGCGGAAAGCAGAAGTGCTTCTTGAATTGAAAAAAATCTGGCACTCATATTGAAGAAGGATTATTTATTTGGAACAAAAAAGAAATCGACGAATAAATAATTTTTTTTAGGAATAAACAAAACCTATTTTATTAAACAGACATGTTCCTTCATTTAACATCGAGATTTTGAAAGCGTTTTTTTTTTTTGTGTCCAAATACAAAATACCCATTATTTGTAAACGTGATTTTTTTTTAATTTGTAAATTTAATTGTTTACTCTTTAATTGTTTAGTGTTTATTTGTTTTATATACTTATTTGAATGTATTTAATTGCTTGTATTCCTTGACTGATAGATTGGTATGAGGTTGACCACCCATACTGTAAAAAATGATTCACTTTGCCAATGTCACCCCTGTTTCAGAAAAGGTCGACAAGAGTTTCAGGGCTTATGTTCATTTGAGATTGGGTTTTTTATATTGTAGGTCCACATGCGGTATGTGTGAGCGCGAAATTATGCGTGTCTGCTTGTGGGAATGCTTTAATATTAATCTCAAATGATACATATCTTTGCAGCTAAGATTTAGATTTAGATGATTGACAATTTCAATCTTTCATTTGCAAAACGCAATTTTTTTAAATGTCAACCAATCTACTCAGGTGTAAACATCAAAATAATAATGAAAAAAACATCGCCAAACAGCCGCGCTATGAAAAAAGGTGGGCTGAAACCAACCCTCTAACTTTTTTAGGTGTACCGCACCCTTACCCAAAAAAAAACGACTTTTTACCTGTGCTCCAAGTATTAGACATCGCGCTAAAATTCAAACACATCGTATTACAAAAAGTGTATGGAAAATAAAATGCTCACTTGGGCGCTGTTACTCATTTCATGTATTTTTTGAAACCTCAGGTTGCGTTTAAACGTAAAACTGGATTCTTGAGGTACCGTGTTTTTCCCCCCTAGTGACCTTCCTAAATGTTACCAATGGTCCCATAGATTGTTATTTCATTGCTTTGCCATTCGAACGTGGGTTTTTTCACCCCTTTTTAAAAAAAAAATGTTGTTGTTTTTATTTTTTAATTATTTTTTAAATTTGTTTCTGATATTGACAGGAGTAAAAATAAAGCTTTAATGAATAAATTGAAATTTTTGATGTTTTTGACATTCTGTTGAAAATATATTTTGATCCTGCGCGTGGCGTGGTCTCTAAAATTGACTTTGATATCGTATTTAAATTAAATAATAATTTTAAAATGTTGGGATATAAACTGGGTTTGACTTCACGAGTTGATTTATTTTCTCGAGCGCTTACGATGTTATACACCATTATCAAGAGAAGAACCAACATATTATACAATATTTCAGTTGTCTATGGCGCTGTCAAAGTTGCGTGGCATATACTGTGACGTTTCCCTCAGATTTGTTATTAAACTTAATTGCATTAAAATTGAGTTGTGTTTTACAGTGTTCTGGTTGTAAAAAATATGATAACATATAGTTATAAGAACAACTTACACAGTTTAATGTAAATAGTGCATAAATATGTTTTCATTTTTTTCCACTGAATAACCTAAAATTCTGTTACCTACCTGTCAAAACAATTAACGTGCAACAAACATTAGTGTGATGACATTCTGTTATAATATTAGTTCTTCAAGGAGACTAAACACCAAGGTTTTGAACTCTCGTAAATAAAAAGAGCTGTAAGTGCTATTGGAACTACAGTGAGGAGTCAAGATACGAAGAGTCTGCAGAGGATCTGGCAGATTGCAGAGATGCCGGCAGCAAGGTATTCCGCCAGCGAGAATAAATACAGGAGTGTGGAATTCAAGGTCTCTAAATAATAAGATAGATGACATAATTTAAATGCATAGAACACAGTACAAACTGGATATATTGATGTTGTCTCAAACATGCCATCAAATTTATGGACATTCAATAAGGGTCTTACTTGCAGCAGATTTTGTTGTTCTGGAAGCTGCTAAAGAGAACATCTCCGATGGAAAAACCAATGTGGGTGGCGGAGTAACTTTTGTTGGATCCAGTTTGTTTAAACTGCACAAGATAAACACAAGTCACTCTTTCAAAACCTTTGAATGTATAGGCTGCCACATAATATTATCTGGTACCTCCATGTTATCCTGACAATGTAAAGACCTAGATTTGTGATGCCTTATACAGGTTTTTATTAAGAGTGGACGTTGAATTATTGATCTTGACACTTGTGTTTAATACCAGTCATAGTAAAAGATATCAATTAATTATCGAGGGAAAATAAAACAGTGTTTAATTTGAATTGTTTTGATTCTATACAATCAAGAAGTAATAAAATATGAATTTTCAGTGTTAGTAATACACAAAACATACGAAACAATTTGTATTTATAATATTTTGTTTTCAGCCTGATTTGGATGTCTAAGACGTCATTTTTCAAAACATAAAATCAACCCTTTTATACATAAGTGAGCTTTTTAAAATATAATTCATTTTTCATGAATAACCTCTCAAAACTTTAACTATTAATTATTCTAATACGACAATTTTACCACATAATGACTTTCATTTACTTTTCTTTTATAACGGATTTTGGTTCCGCAGGATCCGAAACACAAAAACCTATTTTTCCTTTTTATCCTATTTTCATTATTATTCCGTTCCCAATGCGATGCTGGTCGATTGAAAAGGCATTAGTGGTCCATTCAGGACCTCAGATAAATAGGGGACCTATTCTCTATGATTCTGTATGATGGTGAGAAACGTCACGTCCGACTTGAAATCTAATCTAAATCTAAGCTGCAAAGATATGTATCATTTGAGATTCATATTAAATGCATTCCCACAAGCAGACATGCATAATTTCGCGCTTACACATGCTGCATGTGGACCTACAATATAAAAAACCCCAATCTCAAATGAACATAAGCCCTGCAACTCTTGCCGACCTTCCCTGAAGCAGGGGTGACATTGGCAAAGTGAACCATTTTTTACAGTATGGGTGGTCAGCCGCATACCAACCTATCAATCAAGGAGTACATGCAATTGATACAATCAAATATATAAAACAAATAAATTCTAAGCAATTAAACAGTAAAAAATTAAAAAGCTACAACACATATTTTTTAAATTTAAAAGCCTTAGCTTTAACCGCCAGCATTACAGATCAACCGCCATTTCTTTCGATCCTTGCATACTTCTTTCATTTCATCCAGAGCCATAACCTTTTTCATACAAGCTCTCCTTTTATTATGACTCTGGATATCCCATTCATTCGCTATTTCGAAAATTTGGTCCATCCATACCTTTCTCGGTCTTCCTCTTCCACGACATCCATCAATTCTCGCAGCATATACTTTCTTCGTCAGTCTTTCCTCATTCATTCTCTCCAAATGTCCAAACCATCTAAGCATACTTCTTTTAATCTTTACTTTCACACTTTCTCTTACACCACATTTCTCTCTAACAAAATCATTCCTTACCCTATCACTCCGTCTTTTCCCAATCATACTTCTTAAGTAGTCCATTTCTACTGTATGGACTTTACTAATCTCACTTTCACTCACCGTCCAGGCTTCACTTCCATATATCAGAGTGGGCACTAGTATACCACCGTGCACCGCCAGTCGAACATTTTTTGAAAGATTCTGGTTCTTGGCGATGCTAGCGGTAGCACCCAGTACGCACCTGCCTTTCATTATTCTTCTTTCAAATTCACCGATCATTCTTCCATCTTTTTCAAACTTACTTCCCAGGTATACAAACTCATTTACGACATCAACATTCATTCCATTAATTTTAAATTCATAATTCATATTTTCATCATCTCTTTCAAAAATCAATACTTTATCCTTATGAGAAATGACAAATAAGTTGAAATGTAGATAAAAAATAAGATCGTAGCTAAAAATTATTGTGTAAAAATAATGGTGTAAATTAGTTTACACCATTATTTTTTCTTATCCTTTCATACCTATAGAATCTCTCATTTATTTCACAGCCGAACAGTTGTCGGCTTAAACAACTAACCAGTAATAACTGTCCTAGAGATGATAAATGATCTCCAATCTAAAAAAAATGATCTGAAAACGAATAACGAATCCAAAGGATATTCAACGCCATGGAACCGAATTCATTTTTTATTTATTTATTAAAATGATTTATTATTTTTGTTGATTGACTTTAATGGTGGTATGAGCCTAACTATTCATACTGTATAAAATGATTCACTTTTGATAACGCATCTAGTGGTTCAAGAAAGTGCACGAAGAGTTGCAGATTTCATGTTCATTTTTCTTTTTATTTCGAAACAGGGTACACATGCTACATTTGTCAGAGCAACCTTACACTTATATTATCTAGATTTTCAGCAGTAACTTCGTGAAAGTCTATTTTTATACAACACTTTATGCTTGTAAGCGTGGAAAATATAAGAGATTTAAATATGAATCTTAAATTGAATATGGATTATAGCTTATTTGGAAAATTTTGACCATTTTCTAGAATCGTCTGCCGACATTCTACCGGTACGAAACTAAGGTAGAGTCATCAGAAACTGCGGATAAATTCCCAGTGATTTCACTCGCAAGTTTCGGCCATTACGCGTGTAGGAAACTTGGGCAGTTTTTCTCTCCCGCCTGCTTACGTATCCGGGGAACGGATAACAAGTTTTGAATCGATGGTTGCACAGTGCTCCACATAAAAACGCAACGTTCAAACTCAATCATACAAAAAATGTATATAATTTTTAACGCTCACTAGAGGCGCTGTTTGGATTTATATAATTATTTCGGTAAACCTTATGTTTGTGTTTGAGTACAGAGCTTTATGCTTCGTGTACAGAACACACCTTATCGTAACTTCATTATTATGCCTGAGCGGACCGGATAAATGAGCACGGATATAGTTTTTGAATTGAAAGAAGGAGGAATCAAAGAAGGGTCGAGTTTTCGGAAATTTAATGGTTCTTCTTGAAACTTTAGAGTTTGGTTGACGAAACTATGAAGTTTGATATGTTTTTTTTGTAGGTGTAGATTTAAAAAAAAATGTTTACCCCTTTTCTCACCCCACCATTAAATTTTCTCCGGAATTCCTTGACTTATAGGTTGGTATGCGGCTGACCACCCATACTGAAAAAAGTGGTTCACTTTGCCAATGTCACCCCTGTTTCAGGGAAGGACGGACAAGAGTTGCAGGGCTTATGTTCATTTGAGATTGGGTTTTTATATTGTAGGTCCACATGCGGCATGTGTTAGCGCGAAATTATACATTTCTGCTTGTGGGAATGTATTTAATATAAATCTTAAATGATATATATCTTTGCAGCTTTGATTAGAATAGATTAGATTAGATTCAATTTTGCAATTTTTAGACTTGTTAGTTGTTCTCTTGATAATGGAGTGATCACATCAAAAGTGCTTGAGAAAATACACCAACTAGGGGATAACAAATATCTTTTTAGTTTGTAGATTATTAATTTTAAATTAATCTTCACAACGTTAATACAAACACCCCTTTATTTTAAAAGTTTTTATTGTCTATATATTTGCACCTCTGAGGTTGATACAACGTAAATTGAATGTTGTTTATTCTTTGCAACTTGAAATTCATCTTCTTTGAATTTTCTAATTAATATTTTCACACTTTTTTATACAAAATGTTATTAAACAAATTTAAAATGTGATATTCAATCTCTTTGATCACAAACCTGTATAATTATAGTAGAAACGTTGAATGCAAAAGTACCTGTGGATAAATTATCTCCTCTTCCATTCATTCCTTTCTTCTCCAATAGTTCTCCGTTTCTCTCACAATCCCCTCACTTTCAAAGCATTCACCCCTTTACAAACTGACTCGCAAATCCGACGAGATTTTAAAAAGCGAATTGAAAGAAGCGATAACCCTACGAAACCTTACGATGTTCAGCCAGGCTTTTGACATCTAAAAAAGTAGTAACTTTTTAAAAATATGTATTAAATCTTATAGTTCCTTGACTTACTTGACCAGTTCGTAGTCAAGTGGTAACACTTAGGATTCAAAAATGACAGGTCGTGGGTTTGAATACCGCTGGAGCACATAAAATGTACCAATTATATGTTCAAATATGTTCTTTCCTGGGTTAAGACCACCAAAAATCCATCCAGCCTTATAGCAACTGGTTGTTACTTGAGACGACCAGACGAGGGGTTACTTGAGACGATGGCTCTTGAGGTGTGATTTATACAAAAACACGCTAAACAAATAAATCTTCCGAATATTGTTATTATTTAAAACATGTAAGTTGGTATAGATATAGGTTGATATGAGGCTGACCACTTTTACTGTACAAAATGATTCACTTTGCCAATGTCACCTATGTTAAAGAAAATTTCTCCAGATTTAATTTGTAAATTATTAATTTAAAATAAATCCTACCAATGTCAATGTAAATTAAACTTTTACTACAAAGTTTTCCTTTTTATGAAAAAAAAAGAAAATTAACCGCTTTGTGCTATGAGCCAATACAAAATCAATGAAAGCTTGGATGGAAAAAAAATTGTAAGGGTATGACTGAAAACGCTTGCAAATTTTAGGGTTAAAAAACGAATTGAAAGGAGTGTTAAGTTGTCGATTCACAGGCTGGCCCCATTCATTCACTGAGCAGATTTTCGTGAATTGCCGTCAAACTGAACGTCTGAATGCACCTCATTATAAGTACTTAATGTGTTTTTTTCTAAAATAACTAATTGGTTTAATTCTAAATTCGTGAAAAACAATTTAAGAACGTTAACTGCTTTATTAAAAGAATATTAAAAAAATAAAAGTATTGTACACTTTTCTACGTAAAATGGAATTGCTTCTCGAGAAGACATCTTTCATTTTATTCTTTAGTTTGATAGATCAGTTGGTAGAATGCTTGCGTTCTAAAAAACAAGAAGGCTAAATTAACAATAATTGTAACTATATAGTTAAAATAAAAATGATCGGATATTACACGAACCGTTATAAGAGAACTAACATTATTCTCGACGTTTCGGTAGCGACGTAGCTAACGTCTTCAGGAGATAACCTCTCCGCACGACGACTGAGGATGAACGTAATTCCAACCTAAATCTAACAAGAAGGCTAACGCTTAATACCCACTAAGAGATTCAAAAATTATTTCCCCTAACGGTGTTTATTTCAAACCCAAAATCAAAGACCAGCAATGTCTTCCCAGCCTTTGATCTAAATGAGGAATTGTGCCTCTATGTAGAAACAAATATATGAAAACTTAGTCACTCTCCAGGAGTGCCGTCATATTTTCAATATATTTTTCAAAGGCAACAGGAGTTGCAAAGTTTATGGTTATATCAGGACTGGTTTATTTTTTGCCTGGTGAGCATGCATTATTAATATGTATGAGCCTTAAATGTCAATATATCTTTGCAACTTAGATTATGGATTGTTGAAGTTGATTCTGATTTGCTTAAACTGTCTGCAAAGTCGTATTAAAGTTAAACTGACTTATAAGAAAAACTCGTTACAAATACATTACAATTTGATCCATTTTAAATCAACTTGATTCCAAAGAATAAATCAACTTACTTCTTACTTTTCTATTTGAGTTGAAAATTTTTCAGCCTTCTTGTATTTTTTTCTTTCTCTTGCTTTTAAGTGATCATTCTTAGTCTGCTTAGTGCCAAGAAAAATCTAGAAACATTTCTTAATGTCCGCTTCATTTATTAGAGGATACAAATTATTTATCGTTCGGACGATAATTATTTATTGCTCGTCCAGTAGAGCAGTGGTTCCCAACCCGATGGAACTCGAAACCATTGAAAGTGGTCCGCAAGGGTCTAAGAGCAAAAATTGCAAATAAATATTTATTGCATGCATAATTGAAGTCAGGTTCATGCACTAATTTCTATTTGTATGTAATAAAAATATTCATTGTATACTCGTCTAACTAACTGCGGCATTTCCACAAATATTTGAGAGGGTTCTATAATTTTGAAACACACAAAAGTGGTCAACTCTTTAATCTTTAATCTAAGACGCAAAGATATATTAACATTTAAAATTCACATTAAAAGCATGCCCATAATCATATCATTACAAATTAAAATCCAAACCTCAAATGAACTTGAGTCCTGCAACTTTTGCCCAACTTCCCTGAAACAGAGGTGACATTGGCAAAGTGAATCATTTTTTTTACAGTTTGAGTGGTCAACTTCATACCAAGCTATATATCAAGGAATACGAACAAGTAATTACATCGAGTAATATTATATAAGAAACAAACACTTACGAAACGCTTACGAAAGAAGTCAAATATAGTTTCATATTCTATAATATTAATATGTTATATAAAATTTAGACAGTATAAACTTTATAACAACTATTTGACAGACACCGTCACTGGAGCATTGATGACTATAATAACAATAATAATAATACACTAGATTTAAATGCGCCTTTTTGTGATTTACATCAATCACTAGTATGTAAGTTTATTATGTTTTAGATTTTGTAGGGTTTGTGGATTCACACAGTGAAAATTCATTTTATTTCAAATATTTTTTTTTTTTCTAAAACGTAACTCTCTTGATAATGACCTGAGTATTGAAGGTCGAAAGTGCTCGAGGTATAAAATATTATTGTGAAAATAAAACTACGTTTTATGTAGAAAAAAAAAAAAAAAAAATTATGTTTTATTTGTGAAAAAAAAGTCAATGTTCTGTTGGTGCCTTAACTCATAAATAAATGAATAAATAAATATGCAAAAAGCTTTATGTAGGTAAGCATGGCTTACTATTTTTTCCGTGGAATCACCACTGAGTATTGCAGCGGTTATAAAAAGACGAAGGTGGTTCCATCTTGGAGAAAAAAGGTTAGAAACCAATGCAGCAGAGCAATTTATCGTTCGCCCCCATCTCACCGCGGGAAACCCGAGTGAATAGTGAAAACACACACTAATCATCCCAGCTGAAATGTTTTTATCTTAAAAACCCGGGAAAGTCTCACCTCACGGAGCAAATTGAATTTTTGGTCGAACGGATTTCGGGTTAATGGCAATGGTAACGATTGAGAAACCAATTTGTTTGAGTGGACCTGCCCTGAGAAACGAGTGAGCTGGATTATTAATACCGCATTAGCTCTCCCTCACAATGAATCATTGTACACGGTTATTAATCTTTTAATGTTTTTGGAAGATTTAAGAAGGAAAGTTTTTGCTTGGAGCATTTTGTTATGTGGTTGCAAAACCTGGACCATCGAAAAATACAAAATCGATCGCCTGGGGGCATTCGAGAAATGGATTAAGAGAACGTTTACCAAGACATCATGGTTTGAAAGGAAATCAAATTAGAAGAAAAAAGAGGGCTACTTTGTCACATTTCAAAACGAAAAACCTAACCTATCGTCCCCCCAGTGCTTGTTGGGGTCTCTACCATTTGATTCAAATATGACATTGCAATGAAATTGTCTTAAAAATCATATTCCACATAATCAGAGCTAAAAAGAAAACGTAAAACACAAAAATAAGAGTATTTTTAAAACAAATTTCCAGTTTTCATAAGACACATTGGTCCAGGACACATAGTACAAACATTGCACATGTAAAATAACCTCTGATGGACATAAGCCAACAAGCCCACGACGTAATAGGACACATGTAATGTTAATTGAGTAATGCTGTTGAAAGAACTACATTGGCTTCGTTTTCCTGAGAGGGTGGTCTACCGTGTGTGTTTGATGGTATTTAAAGCCCTAAATGGTTTGGCTCCATCATATCTGGCAGACATGTTTTCCCCCGTTGAGGTGAGTGTGAGGGGGCGGACACTTAGGTCAGCGGGGTGTCGAGCTGTCAGGTTGGTGCAGCCTCGCCGTCAAATATGCACTAATTTTGGGGATCGCGCTTTCCGGTTTGCGGGACCAGTGGAGTGGAACAGACTGCCACCCGGAGTGAGGGTTTCGGAATCTGTTGGCATTTTTAAGAAAGCACTCAAACAGCACCTTTTTAAAATATCTCATTCATGATTAGGAGGGCCCTTGAGGTGTGACATACACAAAAACGGCGCTCTTTTGTCATGTATTAATTTTTAATTAAATAAATTATCCTCATATATATATATGTAATGCTTATGTTCATTTAAGGTTTGGATATTATTTGTAAGTATACATTCAGCATTTGTAAGCGCGAACTACACGTGTTTGTTTGTGGGCATGCATTTGAGAGCCTTAAATATTAATATATCTCTGCAACTTAGATTATAGATTAGCCATAGCACCTTTCTTGGCAACATCTTTGAAGTTAATGCTTAGTTTATTTGATTCATTATTTAAATGTAAGGTTTTGAGATGAGTAGAAGATTCCTACATTAACAAGTGAATAGATACATTTTGAGAAAGAAGAAGATTGATTAAAATACGTATCCATAATTTGTTATGAAGTCGCAGAGTTAATTATTGGTTTGTTCACATTCGCGAGTGTACGTAATTTGTCCTACTTAAGTAATCCCGAAATGAACTCGTGTATTTGTGCGTAAACATTATCTTTGAATATTTAGTTTCTCCATATTTGACTCGCATAATGTACAACTCGGAGTGACAAGAAATAGTGAGGAATATTACTGCCGACGTATCGAGTTTATGACGTGCTATGTCAAATTTCACGAAAAGTAGTTTGATTTTTTTTTCAATATAGATTTGTGAAGAGGAATGCAATTCACGAACCTATTCTGCCTGGCCAGAAACAGATATTAATATTTTTTGTTGTTAATTCATATTTACCCAATGACATCTATAATCTATAATCTAAGTTGCAAGGATATATTCATTTAAAGCTCTCAGATGTAAGCCCACAAACCAACAAGTGTAGTTCGCGCTTACAAATACTGAATGTGTACTTACAAATAAAATCCAAACCTCAAATGAACATAAGCCCCACAACTTTTGCCGACCTTCCCTGAAACAGGGGTAACATTGGCAAAGTGAACCATTTTTTACAGTATGGGTGGTCAGCCTCATACCAACCTATAAGTCAAGGAATATGAATAAAAAATTACATTTAAATATATAAAAGAACAAAACCTTACAAAGAAATCTATACAAAAAAAGTCAGAAATTTCCTATGCAAAAAATGTAGCAAATTAATACACCAACATTAGAAATCACCATTGCAGATTAGCCGCCACTTCTTCCTGTCCTTGCACACTTCTTTCATTTCATCCAGAGTCATAACCTTTTTCATGCAAGTCCTCCTTTTATTATGACTCTGGATATCCCATTCATTCGCTATTTCAGAAATTTGATCCATCCATACTTTTCTCGGTCTTCCTCTACCACGACATCCATCTATTTTAGCAACATATACTTTCTTCGTCAATCTTTCATCACTCATTCTCTCCATATGCCCGAACCATCTTAACATACTTCTTTTAATCTTCACTTTCACACTTTCCCTTACACCACATTCTTCTCTTACAAAATCATTCCTCACTCTGTCACTTCGTTTTTTCCCAATCATACTTCTTAGATAGTCCATTTCTACTGTATGGACTTTACTAATTTCCCTTTCACTTACCGTCCAGGCTTCACTTCCATACATCAAGGTTGGCACTAGTATACCACCGTGCACCGCCAATCTAACATTTTTTGAGAGATTCTGGTTCCTGGCGATGCTAGCGGTAGCACCCAGTACGCACCTGCCTTTCATTATTCTTCTTTCAAATTCACCGGTCATTCTTCCATCTTTTTCAAACTTACTTCCCAGGTATACAAACTCATTTACGACATCAACATTCATTCCATAATCAACAATTAAAAGGTTTTAAAATTTTTGTATACCTGACGATGATCTAAGATCGAAAACGTTAGTAAAATTTAAAAATAAAAATTATAAAAGTGAAAATATAGAACAATGTTTGATGAAAATCCTTAAACTAAATAAATTAACAAATCTAATATCTTACCAATATGGTTGCATCTTTATATTCCGTGATCTGTGGTTGCATCTTTACTCCATGTTTTTTTTACTGTCATGCCTCTTATCGCAGAAGTTTTCTCCATTCTTCGATGGTTCATTCTTTATCCTAGTATATCGTCCACGAAGTGCTTATTTGTCTCATGTCTTTCAGAGGTAATTCCACATGAACAATGTTTGTATGTGTAATGGACCAATGTGTCTTATGAAAACTGGAAAAAACTCTCACATTATCGTGTTTAAGGTTTACGATATGTCAAACAGTTAATGTGGTCTACTGTTACGTAGTCTGTTCTGACGAACACACACCAACGCTTGATGAAACTATGTAGAATATAAATTACTCTTTGGTTTTCTCAAAAAAAAAACTTTTTTTTTAACATTAACTAGCTGTGTTTTAGTAAGATCCTTAATTAATAAAAACTTCTCAAAATATGGGCTGCTTTCAGATTTCACATATTTGTTTTAAAACATTGACGGTATTGAAATATTAAACGATCATTAATAATACATTTCAGTTACTTTTAACCTGGTAAGTAGTTGCATTTATATGTTTTAGAATATATTTTACATGTGAATTTCGATAAATACTTTCGTTTAAATAAATACTCGTATTTTCTGATAATAAGATAGTCCAAAAATACTTTGAAAAACTGAATACATTTTCATAAATTTGGACATAGTAGGCTTTTAAAAACTGCTGCAAATAAGCATAATACCAAAAGTTATATCATGTTATTAGTTGAATTGCGAGCAGGTATATACGAAACAAGCTACGAACATTTCACGAGTGAGTAAAATCTACACAAGATGCTAGCATTTCTACATAATATACTTCAAAGGTAGAATCTTCAAGAGATGCTAGCATTTCTACAGTTGAAGTAAAGAAGCTAGAGTGCCGAGTATAAAACATTACGTTTAAGCTCGACTAGTGCTTAACCACAAAAGTATGGAAAATAACACAGCGCCTCTACTTTACGTCTTAGCTTCCATGTTTTTTGGTAAAACGCTGACATGGTGAATACAGTATACTTTTCAAACTTGTGGTACATCACATACAACAAACGTGATGGGTAAATTAATATTGATGCGAGCAACTTTGTGGGTCCCAGACGGTGAAATTAATACGATAGGAAAACAGAGGAATAAATCACCTCTGTGTCAATTCCAAGGGCTTTTAAACATTATGATAGAACCTTGTTATGGTGTTGCTTTACTTAGATAAGCCGAAATACTTTTAGGTTAAACTTCAACAAGAAGGGTATCAATCGCCACTTCCTTTCAGTGTCTAAAAACAACAGCTAAACTATAAACAAAACACCACTACGCAGCTAAAAGTTTATTTTAATCATACTGGTAAAGTTGTGAAAGAATGAGATTTACAGAGTGAATATGAAAGGAGGTAATGTTTGAAAAAGGTGATTAATATGCATGATTCGAAAGAAGAATGCAGGAATAATAAATTGCACAGAATCTGTACTCGACTTTCTTGCAAAAATTAACCCACTGTATGAGTATGTAAAGCTAGAATCATCTAACAGCTTATGCCGTTTCAATAAAAATATATCATATCAATAATAAATCAATTTTATTCCACTACGGTGTGTACCTGCATACTCGTACAATATGGATATAGTCATATAAATACTTAAATGAATATAAATATTTGGTTGACTTATTTGTTAAGCGCCGTTTTGTGTGAATCACACCTCAAGAGCCCTCTGCGAGGTAGGTCTTCTCTGGATAAAGCGCCAATCACACAAGAAAGATCCTGGACTTATAGGTTGGTATAAAGCTGACCACCCATAGTGTAAAAAATAATTCACTTTGTCAATGTCACCCCTGTTTCAAGGAAGGTCGGCAAGAGTTGCAGGTTTTATGTTCATTTGAGATTTGGTTTTAATCTGTAAGTACACATTCAGGGTTTTTAAGCGCGAATTTACACGTGTCTGTTTGTGGGCATGCATTTGATATGAGTTTTTAATTTTAATATATCTTTGCAACTTAGATTTTACAATCTAGAATATTATAGATGGTCATTGAACCCTTTTGTATGCAAACTAGGACTTTGTATGGTGGGTAAACTTTTTAGTTATATTTTGAAAAAGTAACGACTGATTATTATAATTTTAAGAATCGTAGCCTTTTATTTAATTTTAACCCTTTGACTACCAAGAAAATTGCTAATACATTTTGTATGGAAATTTTTCCCTTTGTATGGCGGCTATACTTCTAACTCACTTTTTGGAAAAAATAATGATAGCAATATATAAGTTATCATTATTTACTTACATTTGTACAAGAATATTTTTTTTTTAAACCCTCTAACTGCCAAGAAATTTTTAATACTTTTTTTCTTTTGTATGGCAACTCCCTAAATCGAGATCATGATGAAGCAATGATTATTATCAGTAGATAGCACTATTTTATTAACGAATTCACAGAAAATTTGAGAAAAATCGTTAGAGCCGTTTTTGAGAAAATCGCATTTAAAATTTTCAGCTCTTAGGAAGCCATCTTGAATTTTCAAAAAAGAAAAATATCTTTCCTAATGAATTGTAGTGACAAACTTGTTCTTTCTATTAAATCTAAAACAAATTTAAATATCTTGAATTAATATGGGTTTTTGTTATATTTTCGATTTAAAATTTGAGGTCGTGTAAACAGTGCTTTATAATATTTTTTCAAAATATTTATTTTGTAATTTTGTAGAAATTTATGTTGTCTATAATATTGTAGAACATTATATTTTTGTTGACCCCTTAACTTTCGAGAAAATCACGATTGTTTGTTTTTTTCATATGGCAGCCCTTAGACACAGATTAGCAAGAGTGTTGCCATAAATAATTAAAGTAAATAAAGTTTAAAATTAATTTGTGGCAATTCTGAAAATTTAAAAAAAATTCTTGGAGCCGTTTTTGAGAAAAGTGCAATTTTATGTTTTTTTTTGTATGGCAGCCATCTTGAATTTTCAAGTTGGTGTAATGCCATGTTATTCATACTTAATACATGTCCAAAAAAGTTGATGTAGCCAAAATTTGGTATCTCTAGGTATTATACTTTGGAAAGTGACACACATACATACACACACACACACACACACACACACACACACACACACACACACACACACACACACACACACACACACACACACACACACACACACACACACACACACACACACACACACACACACACACACACACACACACACACACACACACACACACACACACACACACACACACACACACACACACACACACACACACACACACACACACACACACACACACACACACACACACACACACACACACACATACAGACGGACGTTTTTGAAAGATAGTGTTTTTTGGCATGTCCTGCACCAGGACAACTCATTTCCGTGAAAACCTCGAAAACAAATTTTCACACCAAATCAATACTTTCTTTATAGCCTTCAGCTATAGCAAGAAAGTAAAAAGGAATGGAGGCAACTTTGAAGTTTTATGGTCACCCCTGATGTAATGGCGAAACCACAGATCACTGAATATAAAGGCGATACAGTGACGGTTAAATTTACAGACAAAGGACAACAGACGAATAATGCGTTCGGTGTGGCTAAGGAGAGGCACAAATATTTGTGACGTTTGCCGACTAAGACAAAAATGGAATTTTAATATCCGGTTGACAACTCAGTTGGTAATGTGCTTGCATTCCATGCCGAGAGCTTGGGTTCGAATTCCGAAGAGGGTGTCAGAAATTATTTCACGTTTCGGTGTTTATTTCAAACCCAAAAATAAAAAAAATAAGCAACTAGGTTTACTCACCCTTCATAAGAAACGTTAACCAGCCTCTACGAGAGCTGGTAAACTTCCATTTTAAGGTGTTGGCGCAAGGCCCCTTACCTGTTAAAAATAAATATAGTCCACTCGACACATTAGACTCCTTTGGGGGAACGCGACAATAAGTTACACTATACGTGTAGCTGAGTTGCGTTGCGTACAATTCGCCATCATTTTGAGTAGTGAGCAAAATTTACTTTGGCTCTTTTGTATTGGTTTTAAGCTTGGTTATTGTTAAGTCAAGAAACATCAGTACAATAAGTGAAGTTTCTAGAAACCATGCGAATTGAAACTAAACTTGTGAAATATGCGAAATGGATGATCATGCTTTTTTATTTCGTGCGCCGTGCTAGACGATTTAATTATATTTTGTATTGTTTGTGTATTAACACTGTGAAAATTCATATTCAATAATTATTTAGTTCAAGGATTTAAATCAAACACTGTTTTATATTTTCACTTTAACAATTATTTATTCTTTAATTTTACTAACGTTTTCGATCTTAGATCATCCTCAGGGATAAAAAATTTCAAAATAAAAGTCAGTGGTACCGTTACTTTACTGTATGGTACCATTGACTTTTATTTTGAAATCTTTTATACCTGAGGATGATCTAAGATCAAAAACGTTAGTAAAATTAAAGAATAAATATTTGTAAAAGTGAAAATATAAAACAGTGTTTGATTTAAATCCTTAAACTAAATAATTATAAGGTATATACGTTCCTGGACTTATAGGTTGTTATGCGGCTGACCACCCATAAAATAAAAAATTGGTTCACTTTGCCAATGTCACCCCTGTTTCAGGGAAGGACAGCAAGAGTTGCAAGGCTTATGTTCATTTGAGATTGGGTTTTTATATTGTAGGTCCACATGCGGCATGTGTTAGCGCGAAATTATACATATCTGCTTGTGGGAATGCATTTAATTTAGATCTTGAATGATATATATCTTTGCAGCTTAGATTAGATTAGATTAGATTTATACGATTTAATTTTGTTATAAGATGTGACGCATAATAAACATGTTTATCTTAAAAAGCTTAAATACCTTGTGAAATAAATTATTGAATGATTAACAATCTTTAAAACAAATTGAACCATTCGTTTGAAAAAATGGAGTTGTCACATTCAAGTGCGCTATCTCAAATTGAAAACATTTTTCCTTCCTTAAACGTTCTCTCACAATATTTTTTATGTTCAAAATATATTTCCCTATGCTGTACATTTTTTTTCGCTAGTTGATATATGAAAGGCGCTTTGCAATGTTATTTAATATTTTTGATTTATTTAGGTTTTTTTTTATTCAACAAAACTCACAGAGAAAAAGGAATGCCAATGTGAAGCAAGAAGCAAAAACTTAGATTTATATCTTTGTCAAATCTACAATAGTAAAATAAATATATTTGCGTTCAGGTTTTCCTTTATTTTTCCCTTCCAACATTTCACTTTCAAAGACTCAAATATTTTTATTTTGTAAAATAGAGAATTTTCCACGTTGATTTGATTTATTTGTAAAAAGAAAAATGTGCCAAGAAAAGAGTTTTTTTTTCAAGGAAAAACTTGTTTGGTTTCCAGTATTTTGTATGATTTCACTTGCGAGAATTCTAATGAAATATTTTTTAGGTTCATTTTCGTAGAAATGACGCTCTTTTCACAGCATTCTGATAAAAGATTTAAACCTGAAATATTCTCACAACGTAAGTATTAATATTTTTTGGTTTGATTTGAAAAATATAAAACAATATTGAATTATCTTTTCTCTCTCTTGGTATGCAGAATTTTGTAATTGTATAATTCGCTTAAAAAATAACATAAAAACTTTTGAACTGAAATTTATTACAATAAAAAATATTGATTCATTACTTTTAACGATAAAACAATTTTTTTTTTTTTTTGTAAACGAAGGTCAAGATAAGAAAAACGGAAAATGATTTATTGCTTTTAAAGCCTTATCGATATTTTTTCTTTCATAACGGAGGCAAAGAGGAGGAAAAAATGTGAAAAAGGGCTTATGAAATTCTCTGGGAATATTTGTAAATTTGGGTAAAATATTTGTACATTCAGGTTTAATTTATTGGGGGGAAATCTTGGGCCGTTTACAACCCCTCGCCTGACTTAATGAGACGAGAGTTTGGGGTAAACATCACGTTGGTATGCCGGAGTGAGAAATGGCATCAACTCAAGGCTGGGGGATGCTGGAAAAAAGGTTTTTCTTTATTCTGTTCCTTGTTTTTCTAACGTGTGTTTTTAAGAAATAAAACAAACATCTTTTAGCACTTGGGGAAAAAAGATAAATAAATAAATGTTTGTACAATATAAAAACATTTTGTACAAGATCATGTTTCGAAATGTTTCCGAATGTTTTTTTTAATCCTAAATGACGTTAAACTATTAAAATTTTGTAAGTTGAAGGAAGTAGGTGCTTTATTATTTTATTCAAAAGTTGGCTAGCGGTTCAGTTAGTCAAAAGACAAAAAACAAAAAACAAAAAACATTTAAAGCCAAGATTTTAAATTCGAGTCATTTAGGGTGTAAAGCATAATCTTCCGTTTCGTTGTTTTCTTTTTACTGAAATCATACTACCGGCAAGATTCAGCCTTTCAATTCATTCATATCCATCACCTTTTTCATGCATTTTCTTCTTTTACGCTCACTTTGTATATCCCATTCTTTCACAATCTCCTCAATCTGATCACTCCATACTTTTCTCGGTCGTCCCTTCCCTCTTTTTCCTTTCACACTTTCTTTGTATACATACTTTGTCAGTCTATCATCATTCATTCTTTTCACATGCCCGAACCATCTCATCACATTCTTTTGTACCTTAACTTTCACATCCTCTTTCAAATTACATTCTTTTTTTACCCATTCATTCCTAACTCTATCCCTCAGAGTTTTTCCTGTCATGCTTCTCAAATGCTTCATTTCTACCGTACATACTTTACTCATTTTGCTATCGTTTACTGTCCATGCTTCACTTCCATACATCAAATTCGGTAACAAAATGCCATTGTGTACCGCCATTCTCAGATCCATCGTCAATCGCTTGTTATTTGCTATTCTTCCTATTGCACCGACGCTGCTCCCCTTAATTGTGAAAACAATAAGGTCTCACAATCAAAACGCAATGTTTTTCAGAACAAGGCGGCCCACACAACTCGCATTCGATATATACGAGTATCACACATTAGTACTTGGTTTTACACAATTCATAGGACTTGATACAAACATATATAGGTTTATTTTGTTACATTGTCCGATCGATAGCTCGGTTGGTAGAGTGCTTGCATTATATGCTGATATCTTGGGTTCGAATCCTAACTATGGTATCAGAAATGATTTTCCAATTCGGTGTTAATTTCAAAACCAAAATAAAATACCGGCATAGTTTTTTCAGCTTACAAAATAAATTTATACCAGCGCCCTCGGAAATGGAGAAACTGGAGAAACTTCAATTGCGGTAGTAGGCGTAAGACCGGCCCCTTTACCTGTAAAAGCAAATAGGTTCCACTCCCAACATGCGAACCTTTCGGAGAAAAAGCGGCAAAAGGATTCAACTATATGTGTGGCTTAATAGTTTTTAGTTTTTATTGACGGAAGAATGGTGAGTTATATGCGAAAGGTTTCATATGTCTTACATTTTTCCAAATTTTTTAGCTTAATATTTTTTTTGTACTACAAAAGAAAAATTCGATAATAATCAAATGGGGCGCCAATTACAGAAAGAAAACGTGTCAAATTGACAGGCTTGCTTTCATATTTTTACTTTTCTGTCAAAGGAAAATTACATGGGAAGCGGAAACATCCAATATATAAATTTTCATTGCTAATTTGAGTTTTTCGTTAATTCAAGGAGTTGTTTCATTATTAAAGAGGTCTCATTATAATATTTATGGGTACACGTGTCTGTCATTTTGATTTTCCTTGAAGTGTATTTTTTTCTCTGTTTGTTATTTTTATTTATTAAAACAAATGTAATTTGTCGTGTATGTTCCTTGACTTATAGGTTGGTATGCGGCTGACCACCCATGCTGTAAAAATGGTTCACTTTGCCAATGTCATCCGGTTTCAGGGAAGGACGGCTAGAGTTGCAGGGTGTATGTCCATTTGAGATTTGGTTTTTATGTTGTAGGTCCACATGCGGCATGTGCAAGCGCGAACTTGTACGTGTCTGCTTGTGGGAATGCATTTAATATGAATCTCAAATGATACATATCTTTGAAGCTTAGATTTAGATTTAGAATGTATGAGTTTATGTCTATGCACGCTTACCTATGATTGTGTGTCTATGTGTTTTTACTTACTTGTATATGTGTGTCTAGACGTTAGTGTTTGATGGTTGTACGTATTCGTATTTTTCTCGAAGCTTCTCTTCGATACAATTCTTGTTTGGTCTGGTATATGCTAGAATAGCCTTCAGTCATTCTATAAACATGGATTGTAGTGCTTTGTACCCGATCAGAACCCGATCATCAGTACCCGATCAGTACCCGATCAGTACCCGATCATCAGTACCCGATCAGTACCCGATCAGTACCCAATCAGTACCCGATCAGTACCCGATCAGTACCCGATCAGTACCCGATCAGTACCCGATCAGTACCCGATCAGTACCCAATCAGTACCCGATCAGTATCTTAGGCATTAAACGAGAAGTACAGAAATTTAATCTGTGAACCATATCTGAGCAAATTTGAAAATGAATTGTGTAAAATAAATTTAAATCGAAGTTTTATTAAATTGAATCCAAAGTAAATCAGAACAATATGAAAACATGAATTTATGTACATACTATGTTATCCAAAAATTTTGACAATAAGAAAATTTCCAAAAAATAAATCTTTATTTGTTCATGATTTTGTTCAATTGAAAATGTGTCACCGCAGGGTGGTGGGCGTAAAGCATGCCCCTTTACCTGTAAAAATAAAAAGGATCCTCTCGTCAAGTGCGACACCTTTTTGCAATAACGTGACAAGAAGTTACACTAATGTGAAGCTTAGTTGCTTACTTTAAATATTTGACCTCGATATTTTCTACTTCACTTCCTAACATGAGTGTGTATAAAAATACTAACAATAAATAATAATAATCACTTATTTCCAAAAACCTCTATTATTTCGTTTCAAAAATAGCTTTTAGGCCGCTAATTCACTTGGCCATTAGACAAATATGCCATAAAGCAACTCTAAGTACACAGAAATTCCTTTAAAAATCTGCCAGGCTCTATAAAAATTACTCTTTCAACTTTTTTACTGCAATACTTGCGCGAGCTTTTTAAGTTTTCACCTGAAAGTTTTAAGCTCTCATACTTAAACGCCTCATTTCACTTGTCACCGAGGAAATTTCTCAGAACAGCTTTTCCGGGTAGAAAAGAAAACCTTTTAGAGTGGAAATTTTCACAGCCGCGTAAGTGGTCATATTGTGAAAACATAGAGTTAGCACACATTAAACAGTTTTTCAGAATTTGTTAGGAGTATCAATAATGTGATCGTTAATCTAAGTTGCAAAGATAATTTACATTTAAAATTAAAAACCTCAAATGAACATAGCCCCCCCTGCAACTTCTGCCGAGCTTTCGTGAAACAGGGGTAACATCGGCAAAGTGAACCATTATTTTAAAGGATGGGTGGTCAGCCTCATACCCACTTATAAGTTAAGGAATGATTCATTTTTATTATTATTTTCTTAAAATATGTTTTTTTGTAAATTATTAATTTGAAATTAATATTTTCAATGTCAATACAAAATAACCCTTAAACTCAGGTATGTACATTATATCTTTAATCTCTTCAATAGTAGTTGCAAGGATATATTTATATTTAAAAATCATATTAAATGCATGCCCACAAACAGACACGTGTTAATCCGCGCTTACTAATTCTTCATACGTACAAATTAATAAAAATCCAAACGTCAAATAAACATAGACCTTGCAACTTTTACCAACCTCCCCTGAATCAGGCGTGACATTGTCAAAGTGTACCATTTACCACACAATGGGTGGTCAGCCTCATACCACCCTATTAATCAAAAAATTGTCATTGGAAAAAAATCGGGAAGATCTTTAAAAATTCTAAAAACATGTATGAAAAGGCAGAGCCAATAACGTGGCAAGCGTTAAAATAACAAGGTTTATATAACATCAAACATTGAAAACAAAATCATATTTGTTATTTTATCATGCAAGGCTTGGAGGATAAGGAATACAAATTTTCTATCATGAGGAAAATTGGAGCGTTTCGTAGAAGGTTTCAAAGAAGCCGAAAGGCGAGCTGTAAGGAAATCTAGCAATTGCTACCGACAAAGTTTCTACATAGTATTTTATCAATACTATATTTTATAAAAAATAAATAAGTTATTGTATACTTTTTATTTATTGGACAAAAGCGCCTTTAACTGTTACTATAGCTCTGCCATCATTCTGTCTAGAGTGGCCAAAGCCTCTGCAGATTTGCCTTAATTTTCCTGTCCTCGCATACCCCTTTAAAAAAATTCATATCCATCACCTTTTTCAGTCATTTCCTTCTTGGAAATTTTCCTGTTATACCGATTCAGTTATAATTTCACCAATCTGCTATACAATCTGCTATATATACTGACACAGTGATATTTTTTTTGGTTTTCCCTTTTCTCTTTTTTTTACGTTTCCTCTTTATATACACTTTGTGGCCATTTACAATATTTTATTAAAAAGTATTGACTAATAAACAAAACAAAACTGATGTTAATAATTTAAAATGAAGTTTCTGTAAAGCAATAAGAATTTTAATTTCAAGTTTTAAATGTAGGTTATGATTTATTGAAGTAACTTATATATACAAACTTCAACGTTTATTACACAAAAAAACGAGCAGGGTTTTTGGAATTTTGAAGTATCTCAAAAGTGAATAAAAACAAAAATTTTGATCTCAAAAATATTTTATATTTCTTTTTAAAGGTAAGTAAAATAAAACTAAAAATAACAAAACCCTGAAAAGCATGTACCATCGATACGTTTTTATTAAGTACAAGTATTGAAGGATCACATAAAATTATCAAAAACATATGTAATTTGTACAATGAATTATTTTCCACAACATTTCTTTCATGATGTTGTAGTAAGCAGATATTAAATATAACATCGTTTGATTTTTCCATAATAAAATGTTCCCGGTAAAACCTTTAACCTCAAGGGACCAACTTTGGGTCAAAAAGTTCACATTTGGGATCAGAACGTGGGACACGTATTTTTATTCGTTTCATGCATTATTAAGGAACCGCTGAATAAGGTATGAAGAACTTTGCTGTTAAATTTCACGAAAATAAAATTCCGGCCAAATATTGGAAAAATATCACACCGAGAAATCTCATCTCGGGTTTTGCTTGTAAAAATATAGATGCATACTTGTACATACATTTTATACTCTCTATTTTACGTGTTTTCATTGTCATTTTAAACAGTAACAAAAAATGTATTTTAGAAGTATACAAATAAATAAAAAATATTTTAATACACTTGATTGTGTTATCTACGCATTGTTCAAAATTAGAAAACGACATTGATTTAGGATTAAGGATCTCTAATTGTTTTTAACAATGGGTTTTTATTTTTAGGGAAATTTTCAAACAAAGTACAATTATTTTTCATTTTGAAAAAAAATGGATACCAGATTATCTATAAATAAAGTATTTGCTTACTACGCCCGAAGGAGTCGCATGTGGCGAGTGAAACCTTTTTATTCTCACAGGTTAGGGGGTCTCTTAACTTGAAGTTGACGTGAAGGAGCTGGTACTCATTTCTCGTGAAGGCTAAGTAAGCTTTGCCTGCATTTTATTTTGCTTTTGAAATAAACACAAAAACGGGATTCAATCATTTCTGACACCCTCGGTGACATATTTTCAATGGTTTTATGAAAACATAATCATGCAAGACTTGTAAATACATAACAAAGCTTTCAATTTGAAAAAAAACATTCAAAAATGGGTTCCATGTGTAACCTACTGACGAAATTCAATTTAAAAATTACTAATTTTGATTCAATATTTTTTGTAAAAATGACATTTTAGCACCCACATATTTTGTTAAAGTTTGTTTGAATAAGCTCACACTAAGTATGCACTTGCAATGTTAATTTATTCAAGACTCGAACCAACTTGAAAATTTTAATATTAGATTTTCCTAGAGCAGGTGACAACGCTCGTAGTAACGTAGCTCGAGTAACAGCACTATGCACTTAAACTCATCCATAACGTTTTCCAAAATGCATAGAAACTTTAAAAAACACCTCCAGTGAGCGTTTGAATAATCACACATTTTTGGCTGAGTTTTAACTCTAAGTTTGATACTCGTATAGTATAATCTCGTAGCACGCAGTATACTAATATCCACTGTCGTAGAGGGCTGGAGCTCTACGGCGTAGATGCAGCTGACTACGAGGATGCTACGAATAATTTAGCATATATGTTAAATCACCGTCGCTTCATTAGCGACATCTGTGAACGGAAAAAGTTAATTTTCTACACCGTTTTGTTACTCGGGAAGTTTCCAGAGATTTGACTGCAGCGTTCATAATTCAAATATGCAATCAAGGGAGAAATTTATTTCGAGAATTTAGTCAGCTTGTGAAGACTGATAGTCACTTTTCCTTAATTTTCACATATAAAGTCACGTGAGATGTTTTGGAATACATTATCTGAAGAAATTCTTTTTTTTTAATTATCTTGATTGATAGGTTGGTATGCGGCTGACCACCCATACTGTAAAAAATGGTTCACTTTGCCAATGTCACCCCTGCTTCAGGGAAGGTCGGCAAGAGTTGCAGGGCTTATGTTCATTTGAGATTGGGGTTTTTATATTGTAGGTCCACATGCAGCATGTGTAAGCGCGAAATTATGCATGTCTGCTTGTGGGAATGCATTTAATATGAATCTCAAATGATACATATCTTTGCAGCTTAGATTTAGATTTAGATTAGATCGTTCCATGATTTTTTTAAATATAAACAAAACATAGGTTTATAAAGAGCAATGAACAATATATTTTTAGGTTTCTTTTTACATTTCGTGTAAATTCTAACTCAA
This sequence comes from Agapetus fuscipes, assembly GCA_951799405.1. NCBI lineage: Eukaryota > Metazoa > Arthropoda > Insecta > Trichoptera > Glossosomatidae > Agapetus > Agapetus fuscipes. The sequence continues at coordinate 24,671,091 of OX637333.1, forward strand.
TATTTTTCTCGAGACTTTAAATATGAGATGATTGAATTTTAAAATAAAATTTTGCGTAAAAGAAACGAGTTTTCTTATAATTTTGAATAAGATTCCAAGAAGGCCGTTTTTTCTCACCGCGCGCGGTGTGTACAATCCGTTTTGTTTTTAAAATGTTTTACAAATAAAAAATAAAGCAAGATTTAGTAGGAATTTTTAAATTATACTTACATACGCATTTTTTATTAAAATTTGAAGATAAACCTGTTTATTTAAATGGAAAATATACGATGATATTTTACTAAAGAATTAAAGAAAACAAAACGTACACTTATTTTATTTTTGTTCTCAATTTGATAAAATCTTTTTATTTTACACCTTAATTCAATTCTTCACAAAAGAACAACTAGAAGAAACTCATTTGTTTTATTCACAAAATAGCTAGAAGGTTGAATTTTATTATTAGTTTCCTCAAATAAATTTAGGATTTCAGACATTATCAAAACGAAAATGTCCTGTCACAAGTATTTGTCGGGTGTTTGTCTAGTCAGCTCTATTTTAAGATCAGCGAACAACTCGTCTGTAAGAGTACCAAGAAGTTTTCAAATAAATAACATTCAAAATAGTCTCGATATGAACATACACTAAAAGAAAAGCGAGAAGAAAACAACTTTTAAAAATATGTTTTTTTCAAATTTATCGGTTTCTTTTCGCGTAGTATTCCTGTTATATTTTGATGTCTGATTTTTTATGCTCATATAAATTTTGTAGCTTTTATTTTTGGTTGAAAAATTTGTTTTTTGGCATTTTTTATAGGTATACTTTTACTATTCACACAGCTGCCAGTATTTTTTTACTTTCCACTCTAAAAATGACACATAGCCAAAAATGTTAGTTTTTACGATAAATTCAAGGTTCTAAAAAAGCAAAGGCGGCGATCAAGGGGGTTTCCGAAAATGAGATGGAAACAAATTGCTTTTTTCTGTGTAGCCATGTATTGTTCTCATATTAGAAAATAACTTTTAATACCGGTCTTTGGTTCAAGCGACTCAGAATTTAATTTTGATACACTTTGTTTTCTTTTTCTTGGAATACCAAAAAAAAACAAGAGATGAATAGGTATGTATTTTCTTGAAATGTGTTAATATTTGATTTAAATAAGGCACTCAGTTCCAAAACATGGAATTTTCCGCATTCTTTATTTCTCTATACACCATTTTTTAACAAATTTCCAAACACTTAAACAGCGGTTACACTTAAAAGTTAAAAATTAATCACAAATGCTTACCCTACATACAACTTCACGTTTAAGCTCAACCATGGCGTTTTATTAAAAGATACTGAAACTAAATTGTAGCCTAGATGTGCAATTTGTTTACATATATTTTTTGGTAAACGCTAAAGTCGAGTACAAAAGAGTTTTTTTTAAGGCTACCTGTCCTAAAAGTAGCGTTTATTTATCGGCAAAGCACCCTGTAAATATGTTCACGAGATAGTGGGAGGATCGAGCCAGTGTTGGCAACGTGTCCTAACTAAAGGCCCCGTATGTCGTACAGACGCGTCCGCTGTAAAACTTTTCACTAGCAATCTATGGACTTACAGACCTTATTCCGAGCTGAACAGAGAATCTCAAGTGAGCTTTCGTGAGAGAATAAAAGTTAACAGAGCTCAGAAAAGAAAGGATATCTGTTTAGAATGAAAGTATTAATTTCGAGTCAAGATTTTCTGTACTTTGTCACCATTTTTTGACAAGTTTTCAAAAGTGCTGTTGAATACAAATATTTTATTTATTTAATGTTAGGTCTAGGTAGTTTCTCACCTTTTGTTAAATATAGACCTTTTTGTTCGCTACTAAACGCTACATATAGAACAAATTCCGCCGCCTTTTCCCCGAAGGGATAGCACGTGGCAAGTAGAATCTATTTGTTTTATAGAGAATGTGTTTAATGCAGATACCCGTTATTTATTAGTTAATTGAAGCTTTCTGACCGATTTTTAAATAAAAAATAAGAAATGTTTCATGAATTTGAAAAAAAATGTTTTATATGTTTACTAACATTTGTTTAAGTTGTTTAGTTTGAAACTTTCGAACACCTCATTTCTTTTTAATAATAATGGTTGTGTATGTTCCTTAGCTTATAGGTTGGTACCTATGCGGCTGGCCACTCATGCTGTAGAAAATGGTTCACTTTGCCAATGTCACCCCTGTTTCAGGGAAGAGTTGTAGGGTTTATATTCATTTGAGATTTGGGTTTTATGTTGTAGGTACACATATGGCATGCGCAAGCGCTAACTTATCTGCTGCGAGAATTCATATAATGTGAAGCCTCAATGATACATATCTTTGCAGCTTAAATAAATTTAGATTAGTTAAACAAAGAGAGTGCTTTTGCGGTTGTCATGTATTGCAGAACAAGCGTTCAGCTATTTTCAGGCAGTTTTGTTACATTCTTAAACTGAGCTTTGCAAGGCAATTTTCTGCTGGGGAACTTTACCCGGAAGAATTCGGTATCGGAAAAGTGTCCCAGTGTTTCCTTCGAAATCGGAAAATATTGAATCTCCGATGGTCCTGTTGGACAGACGCTACGTTTCACGTATAAGAAACATCCTAAGGTTCATTTCCTGTTTCTAGCTGATCGTAACGCTCCTAAGTTACACATATAGCGTAACTTCTTCCTGTGTTTTCCTCAAAGGTGCAGTATAATAGTGAATCAAATTATGAAAAAATGTACATTAACTTAACAATTAAAATATTTAGTAAATATTGAAATATATTCGTAGCAAAGCGTAATATCTTAAATAGTTACTAAAATTCCTTATTGAATAGGTTGGTATAAGGCTGCTCCTCTTCGCAGGAAAAACTTGGTTCACTTTTGATAATAGCACCCCGTTTTCAAGGAAAGGCCGCAGGAATTGCAATGTTTATTTTCATGCCATGTTTGGTTTATTTCCTGTGTCAGATGCAGCATGTGTAAGCGCGAACTTACCTGCGCCTGCTTGTAGGCACGTATTTTATAAATGCCTCAAATGTCAATATATCTTTGCAACATAGTTTAAAATTCACACATGTATATTTATATGTATAGCATTAGACACACTAGGTTAGTGTCTTTTTTTTAGAAGCAGATGTGAAAATGGGTTTATATTCTAAATGAAAGTAGTCTGCTTAAGAATTTAAATTCATTTTTTTTTATTACAAAAACTTACTTTCGGGTGTTTAACGACGTACTTGTAAATTTAAGCTGATTACTAAATTCTATCCAAATGAATTATCTTTTTTTCGAAAAAATAAATTTTCCGGTTATTCGGACCGTAAATTCAAACGATTTAAAAATTCCCTTCTCCATGGACTGCGCCCAGACAGTCTGGTTTATTATGACTGGTCTGCTACCTACAATCGTATTAGAGGCATTATTTCAAATTGAAAAATGACACCGAATTTCATGCGAAACGTGTGGAATCGCATTTTAAGAAAGAAATCGTAAATTTTCATAGAAAAATATGAAATTTAACAGAGTTATTCCGCAGCTGTCACCGAGTTATCACAATTTATTATTTGTTCACTATGATAATCAACTTTGAAAAAAAAAATCTCATTTCACTTAGTGAGAAATTGTAAAAATGTTTAAAAAATCAGTTTTATTTTCACAAGTTGAGCATTTATTCCACCTCGAGTATTTTCGGCTTGCTTACGTTTTCTAGAGGACACTTGAGGTTGTAAATATTATTTATATTTTCTCATAAATAATATTTTTCACAAACTCTACAAATTTAATCATTTAACTTTAATTAAAAAGGTTTATCGTTTTTATTTTCAATAAATACTGTGGAATTTTACTTAATTAAGAGAACTTCAAGAATCCGTTTATTTACGAATGTCTTTTATTATTTGATTAATGGAACATTAATTATAAAATATTTTCTAATATTTTGAACATAATTAAATCAGTAATAGAACTTTAGATTTTAAGTATAAAAAAATAAACTACGAATAATTTATGCAGGTATTCTGAGATTTTTGTCTACATTAATTTTGTACCTGCAGTTTTTTTGTACCATAACTATAAATCTATCCAGAAAACCCAGTTGAAAAGTAAAATATATCGAACATTTCTAAGCCGTTAATGCATCCAAGATTAGTAACAAATAAAATATTTTTAATTATTGTGATTTATAAAAATCCATCGTGTGATCGTTGACTTAAAGATTGGTATCGAGTTTTTAAGTCAAAATTTAAAAATTGGTTCACTTTGCAAATGTCACATCTGTTTCAGGAAAGGGCGGCAAGTGATGAGGGGCTCATTTTCATTTTAGGATCTTATCCTATATATACATATTTGAGAAAGCCATGAAATATTAATTTTCAATGGTTATATATCTCTGCAGCTTAGATTATAGATGAAGCCTAGCGTGGATAAAATCTTACGTTTGAGAATAACAATAATATCGACATAGTAAACACTTAATTGGGAATTCTTACGACGAACGGTACCTACAGAAATAGTCCAAATTAGGCTTACAATAACACTAAAAAACCATTTTCATACCTTAAGAAAAAAATGGAACCCATTTCCATATTCACAAATTATTCAAAAACTCCACGAAGCATTCCTTTGTTCACCGCGAAGCGTTGCTAAAAAGAGGTCTCTGCAGCATGGTAACGTTAAGAAAAGAGAGTCGTAACGCATGAAATTTTAATACCGCCATTTTGCGAGGCTTGTAACAAATGGTGGCGATTTCCAAACGCTTCCAGACATAACATAACTCACATGTCTGCCTTTAGCTCGGCTCTCAGCGACCGACCGAGTCTCACATTCACAAAAGATCATTTCATTTTGTTTAAATATGGCTTTTGTCTTCTAACGTCTTTATTCTTACGACCAATTTCCACAGTAAGTTAAAGGCAAGATATTTGATAAAGTGATTTGATAGTTCAATACATTCAAGTAATTTGATATCATAATGAAACGATGTTGAGTAATATTCTTGTACAAAGTTAATGAAGGGAAAAATTCCTGGATATTTTCATAGAAAAGAAGCCTGCCAAGGAGACAAATTCAAAATAAAGATGAAATTAATACATCGAGACAAAAATAGAAAAATCGGGATTTTTTTTATGAGCGCTATTTTCATATGAAAAACCCCGTAAGCCCTTGATCGTCACCATATAAAACGCAAATACTTAAGCAAGATCTAGTTGCTATAAGGCTGCATGAACCTTCGTTTTTTTAATGGCAGGCGAGTACCTTTGTTCTTTTGGTGCTCTCTTGAGAATCTAAGCCTTTTTTAATTATAACTTCCTAGAATCTTAAACGTTAGACAATAGATTAGTGAATGGTTATGATTAGTGAATAGCTATGAATGAATCCTGTAAAAACCGGTACATTTTGTGTAAATAAATTGCAATATCCACAAAGGGTAATTACACAAGCAACACCTCTGCGGCACCCTTCCAGGGTGACATAAACCCCCAAGACTTTCAAGAATTGGGGACCCTCCCGTACAGGATTCCTTAAAAAATAAGGGATGCAAATTTGTGTAATATTCTGAAAATTTACTTAGATTTGACAAATCTTCATAAAAAGTACAGTAACACTTACAAATTTACAGCGATTTTTCTTGCTTTCCATTTTTTTTCTACAATTCGTTCAAGAACAATTTGGTCGCACATTGTCTCTTTCTTTCAATTAATCAGTCGTTTTACTCACTTTTTAACCAAATCGTACTGTTATCTTCTTTTTGTCAGTTTTCGTTTATCTTTTCTGAACTTATCTGACCTCTCTACCAAGTCAGTGACGAAAAAATTCTCTCCCATACCGCAGTTAGTTTTCTTTCTTTTGTTCAGAATATATGCGTAAATTACCATCTAGAACGGGCGCGCCAGTACATTTTTCAGCGTATTTCTATTTCTAGATATTTGTTTCACCTTAACTCTACAATTTTCAGGCGTTTTTCAACGTATCAGAACACATATCTGTCTAAGTTATCGTATATTTTAGATTTTACGATAAATTTTGATAGTTTTTTTTTAGAAGATGAAGCATAAAGAAACAAATAAATATAAAAATTATTCCATTATTATATTGTTATTATTACATTTCATTATTACATAGTTATTAAAATGGCGGACCAAATACAAACAATAACTTGAATGCATTTGTCACGAATGTATTTGTCACCTCTTTAAAATTTAAATGAATAAATATAAATATTATTAAAAAAAAACAAGGATCCTGAATGCATTCTCGTAAGCAACCAAGTGTAGGTTGGAGCCTGCACATGCCGCATGTGAACTTTCGACTTAAAAACTAAATCTCAAATGAACATAAGCCATTCAACTTTCGCCGACTCTCTGAAACAAGAGTGACATTAGCAAAGTGAACCATTTTTTACAGGATGGGTGGTCAATTTAAAGCAAAATGTATGTTAAGGAACAAAAATTGTACAATTTTACCATCGTAGGGTTAAATAAACCGAATCCCGGTAAAGGCGACGCCCCCTCGTTTGTGGAAAACATGAAATACTACGAGACCCGATTCAAAAGTTGGCAGTCTATCCCGTGAATTATCGTACCTAGAGCTAAATACCAAGTATCAAACATTACCCGTAAATGCAATCGTAGCACTTATCAAAAATGTATGAAAACTTAAACAGTACCTCAAGAGAGCGTTCCGATGTACAAACATCTTTGTATAACCGCTATCATTGCGTTTTAGAAGAAAATTTTATACAGCATACTTTACAATGGCTTGAAAGTTTTACAACCAAAAATGTACCGTATCTGGAAATCAAAAATATTGTAACACTATATCACATTTTTTGTAATATTTTCAGAGCAATTTTGGCTATGTTTTGAGTTACGATTCCAGATATTGCATTCGCGCAGAGATTTTGACCTATTTTATATCGTGGATGGTCAGTGCTTAGACGTTTGGATTATTTAAGGTTATTGTATTATTTTGCTGTGTATTGTTAAATAAATAATAATTGTAAATTCATGTTAACAATATTTCATACAATATTTTAATAATTTGCAGTATTTTTGCCAAAGTTATTTCACATAGATTTTCCCTTAAATCTTTCTCATATGATAAGGTCCGCAACGGAATTGGCATAGACAATTATTAGACAATAGTGTACTAACCTAGCCGCGTAGCTATCGAGAAGGCATACAAATATGTTGTCATTGGTTGCCTAGGACGGCAGTCCCTTACAAGATTGACGATTGCTCGCCGAAAAAAGATCCAAATTCGAAAATATTCTGACTGAATTGTATGCTGCAATGTATGCTCGCAATTTTATGAACATAACAAATATTTATGTTTATTAATTGCATGTCCGGTCGATAGCTTAGCTGGTAGAGTGCTTGCATACCATACCGACGGCTCAGGATCAAATCAGGTTCTCAGAGCTAGTTTCAAATCGCATCGTAAGAAATTTCACTACGTGTGTTGCCAAGAAGCGTTTAGCGTAGCGAATAATAAATATCCGAGCAATTTTACAAAAATAGGAAGAAAAAAATGTCTCTGAATTGTACAGGAGTACTAAAAAAAACTTTGGTCGTCATTAAACTTTAACGAAATTAAAATAACGACATGGCAAAACCAGAATTTCCCACCATTCCGTTTAACGATTCCGAAATTCTAGTAAAACAAAACATAAAAAAGCAAACTTTTTTTATTACAGCCCTGTTATTTTATTCGTTTTTTTTATTCCAATTTCAACGTTGAAATACACCGTTAAAAACGAAATATGTTCTTTCTATATATATGGCTCTGCGTTTTGGTTAATTTCAGCATTTATTACCGACGATTGCAGTAATTTTATGTGAAAATGGAAAGTCGTATTTTTTTTATTCGATGCTTACAATAATTTAGATTATACAGTTTATAGCAAGTGTTGACGTAAAGGTTTTATGAACTTCCATCAAAAGTCATTACGTTACCATGTGATTCTATAATCTATAATCTAAGTTGCAAGGATATATTCATTTCAAGCTCTCAGATGTATGCCCACAAACAAACACGTGTAGTTTGCGCTTACAAATGCTGAATGTGTACTTACAAATAAAATCCAAAACCTCAAATGAACATAAGCCTTACAACTTTTGCCGACATTCCCTGACACAGGGGTGACATTGGCAAAGTGAACCATTTTTTACAGTATTTACATTATTTGTCAGCCTCATACCACCCAATAAGTCAAGGAATACGAATAATAAATAACATTTAAGTATAAAAAAGAACAAAACCTTAAAAAATAAATCTATACAAAAAAGTCAATAATTTCCTATGCAAAAATTGTAGCAAATTAATAAACCAACATTACAAATCAACATTGCAGATTAGCCGCCACTTCTTCCTGTCATTGCATACTTCTTTCATTTCATCCAGATTTATTGCTATTTATTATAAATTTAATCAGTACAATATTAAAAAAAAATAGTTCATGGGTTTTCGCATGACAATAGATATTACCATATTTGAAAGAGATAAGTCAACTATAAAAGTTCAGAGGAATAAAAAACAGCACCACAAAATACCATAAGAAAATAAATTCTCATACCAAGACTTTTTTTTCAGCTTACTTTTCAAAAAACTACAAAAACCCCGGATAAGAGTCCCCGAGGGGGGTGAAACTTTATTTCTGGCGCAAGGGCGGAAAGAAGTTTAGCTCGAAACAAAAACTACAAGCCCCTCTAGCACCCGTATAAACCTCAACTGTGCGGTCTAAAGCGGCTTAATTTCCATACAATCTACAGGGATTTTCGGAATATGAGTTTGCGTGAATGTTTGCGAAATGTAAACGGAAAATAACATTGCTATTTGAAGCGTTCTCAGTGGATAGTTGTATGGGGGCGCATAACTAGTTTTATAGGACATTTGGGCTGGGATTGAGTTGCTACGATTTCGGACGATTTTTTTTATGACTTTTGTACGGTACGGTTTGACCACTAAAAGTGAAATATGTTTATGGATAATAAGGTATCTTCGCTATATTTCCAAAAAAAAAATACTGACTTTGTTCAGCATTTTCAATCTGCTTCATAGAAAACTCGTAAGTCAAAACCAACGTAAATAATCATTTGGATATTCAAAAGGACTAACCAGTACAACTTAGGTATACAAGGTTTTTCTTAGACATTTTAATCGTCGGTTGAGCCCACGCTTTGAAAAACTAATGATGCTTGGGCTGGAAGTTTCATCACCACGGTCATTCTTATCTACTGAATTTGGGTAATATTTGTAAGAAGACAAATCAGCTTTTCACTTGCGGCCATCTTGAATTGACAGGTCTTCATAAAAATGCATCCTTAGTTGGTCAAAGCGTGGGCTCAATTGACGACTCAAATGTCTAAGAATAGCATAACAAAACTGTGCTTCAAAAGAATTGGACGACAATAGAATCAAGTTGTCATCTGTTTTCCTACAACTGGAACTTAAAAATACAGCAATTCTGATGTAAGACACTTGTCACGGAATGGTGATTTAGTGGTTTGGTGGATAATAAGAAATTTATTCTTACACCAACCTCATATATCACTGAAATTTACTGTTACTGTTTCATACAAAAATAATTGGACGATATATGACACAACTATTATCTTTTCTTCCATGACAGGAACTTAGAGAATAAACAAAACCAAAGTGAAACACTTACCGCAGTACGGTATTTACTCTAACGCTTACATAAAAGATTACAAAGTGTACCTACAGTTGTTGTTCCATTTACAAATAATCGGACACACAAGGGCATGGCGCTGACAAAAGCATAATCTAAAAGATAAGAATCCAGAAATGAGGCACTTGTCGCGGTATGGTATTTAATCGAACACTAACATAACAGTTCGCAGAAGTGTACTGTTATTGTTCCATGTAAACATAATCGGCCGACATCGGACACAACTTGTAATCTGTTTTTCTGTGACAGGTACTTAGAGAAATAACAAACGCAAAAATTATCGGACGACATCGGACACACGAGGAAATCGGTGCCAACAAGAGTAGATCTTAAAAGACAACAATCCCAAAGTGAGACACTTGCCACGAAATGGTGACGCGGCGGTTGTGCGGAATAACTAGAAATTTAATCCTACGTTTTGATGTCGGCCATATCATTCGCACTTGTAGGCACATGTAGAACACTACACTTGTAGGTCGGCATAAAAATGCTGGCACGCCTACGACCGATGTTATTACAGTCAAACCTCAAGAACCGTACCTTTTGGCGTTCTGGTTTGATTACACATTTTTATTTATTTAAACGAACTATTTAGATAAAAACAAATGCTATTGTACAAACTACCAATTTCATCATAGGTACACATTTTAAAGTTAACTGTTCGATAAAATGTCGAGTTTCTCTTTTTCATTTTTTTTCCATAAGACGTCCGTCTCGTACTGTTGCTTTAAAAATAAATATAAAAAACGCCAAAAATTCTGAAAATGTATCAGTTTTAATTGACCAAGCTTATGTATACGTTAAAATTAAACGTAATTAAGAAATTCACAGAATATTATGTGACATTTGAGTTAACGTCAGCTTCACAGAAAAAATAAAAAAAAGATGTCAAAGCTTTCTAGTTGTAAAATGTGGACGAGTTTACGGATATTTAGTCTCATTTGCAGCTGAAAAGCATTATGGCCAACAAACCTATGCGTTAATTCAATTCACATGCAGTCATTTCATTGCAAGTCCGTATGTTTTTATCCTTAACTAAAAGTTGGATGCTTTAATAATGTGATTTTTTATCAACAAACATGATTCGGTTTGTGATACATGTTTCCGTTCAATAAACGAGGTTGTCATGTTCGCTACAGCGCTGAACTGAAATCTTTCTTGCTAAGCCCTGTATTATAATTTATTTTGTAATTATGCGGGTGTAGCGAGTAGAGGGTTTTGGACTTTCGTTTTCAGCTCGCGATGTGGTTCAGATATAATTATTGCTGTAAGTGCTTTCTCATTACGGCTCTCGGCTGAGATTTTCACACGTTCTGTAAGAGGTTTTCCCCTTTCACGCTTCAAATTGTTCTAAAGAGCTTGAATGCTCCGAACAAGCTGTTTTCGAGTCTTGCTGAATGATGCTTAAGTATTTAAAGTTCTAATGTTTGTCTGAAAAAAAATGATACATAGAAGACAGCATTTATGAAAGAATATTGTTGAATTTTATTGATTGTAGATGCATTAACTTTGTAATCGTTCATCATTAAGGATAAAAGAAAAACAGCTTTGTTTTCGATTACTTGAGTGTATATATTTTATACCACAACCGGTTTGGCCATCGTGCACCCCCACCCCCTCCCTCCCACATACCCTCACACAATGACACCCTCTAAGATGATTCCGTACTAAGCCATTTAGTATTAATTTAACCACCTGACGATGCTAACGGATGTTTGCGAAACCGGTTGTGGTATAACATATATATATATTCAAGTAATCGAAAACAAAGCTGTTTTTCTTTGATCCTTAATATTGTTGACATTACATACAATGTACCTAATTTAAAAGACATATTTAAGATTTTTTTTAAATATTTTAAACATTTAACTAAAGAATCCCTCTCAGTTTTTTAATGACAATGTGAAGGTTCTTTGTAATTAAGGTAACCTGTTGTGCACAAAAAAAATCAACAAGAAAAAAAAATACCATCTGGAAGGCATATGAGCGTAAAAGGACGTTGAAAAATATAGCGTCTACTACTACAGTGTTATTTAGAGACAGTAAGTCCATGGCTTAGCCTCTGCCTTACGTGAATTGTCCATCCAATAATGATGATTCATGTATTAGCTACGTATCAAACTTGATGTGAAAAAGTTAGTGTTGAATACTCAATGCCCAAAATGCAATTGTACAACTTCTCACCGTGTTTTTCCCGAAGAGGTCGTACTTGGCGTGTGAAACCTTATTTGTTTTAGAGCCAAGGGAGCCATACGCCAACCACTGCATTTGAAAAGGAGGAGACAACCAGCTTGTGGAAAAGATTTTTAGGTTTCCAATTTTTTTATGAAGGCTGAGTATTTTTTTAGTTTGTGAAAACATCGAAACCAGAAATAATTTTTGTCACTCCTTGTGGGGATCTAACACTAGCGTCTGTAGAGATTAAGCTCTACTAACTAAGCTTTCAACAGATCTGTAGTTAAACCATAATGGTTTCATTTGCTAATACGCTGAAATCACAAATGAAAATCTCTACGTAAATACTTGATTTCTCATTAAAGTTATAAATTAATGATTCATCCCTTAGTGTTGATAAGATTAAAATTTTATGGATATTAGTTGTTGAGATAGTTTTCATTAAAATTTCACCGTTATCAGCTAACATAATAACACGAGTGTGAAATCGCATAGCTGGAGTTTATCTTTTGAATAATCAAATATTCGAAAAAAGATATTCGAAATAACCGAAACACATGTTTTTTTTTCATTAAAAATTTCAACAAATCCATTACAAATGATATTTTTTTACGCATTTTTGTAAAAAGCTGCCAAACTTTTTGTTCCTTTGAACTTATTTGAAAAATTGGAGACTTTTTTTTATAAAAAACGACTACTACAATCAAATCTTGTTTTTTAATTTTTTCGCATATTTCATTCCACTACTATAACACATTAGAATACCATGTTATCTTAGAGAAACTCTGCCCTGAATTTTTTTTCAATATATCTTTTTTATTGCCTCTGATTGTATAGAAAATAATATCATATTATGAGAATATTTTTCAGTTTAATGTGCTGTGTTTTTGATGAAAAAATATTTGGCTTAACCTCTTCATAAGTTCATAAATTGTTAAACAAGCCTTGCTAAACGTTTTTCAATTTTTACAACATACGAAATTCAAATAAATTTGTTCGTGTACACAAAAATCAAGTGATTTAAGGAAAGAGTTGTTATGTTAAGATTGAAAGGTATCTTCAGGATACTTACATCCGACTAGCTCTCATCAGCATCACTCTCAGGGCGTGGGGTTCTTTCTTTGGTATTGCTTACTTATATCTTGGGAAGGTTGTATAATTAAAAGATAAGTTTAACATGAACAAATAAGGGTTTATTTAATCTACTAATATGGGGATAAAGGGGAATTTAGGGATTGGCACGACCTGCAGGTTGTCCCTAGAACACTCCCTATTCTGTTGCTTGGTGTTCCGAACGGAAGGCCTGGGCCAGCGCCCCAGGCTAACGGCGGCTCACAAGGCGGACGCCTCCACACGTGGGAGCCCCTGGGTGGGCGCTCCTATGTCTCTGGTCCACAAGGCGGGTGCCTTGCTGGCAGGAAATCCAAGTAGATGGGGGGGAGGGAGCTCCATTGTAGTGCCCCCTCTTGCACCGCTTGGTGCTTGGTCGCTGACGTCTTAGTCGGTTGACATCTTGCCGGGAACTAACGAACGACGGCCTGATTAGTTCACACAGTGCAGTTCGGCCGCTTCCGTGACCGTTCGGCTCCGTTCGGCCCACAAACACACACTGCACACTTCGGGATTGTTTTTTTTTATATGTTATTTAAAATAACATAACAGAGTATATAAATTTGGCTAAAAATAGATCTCTACTCCTAGTATAAAACATTAAAATAAATTCACGTCGATTGCTTGAATCGAAAATGTCTGGAATATACTCGTACCACAGCGCTTCTTACGAATAATTTAATTTTGAAACTTTATTTGTTTTACTCGATTAAAGGGAGTTTACACAGTGTTGTATAATCGGAGAACTCGTCTATCTTTTGCCGTGTTATTTTTCGAACTACTTGAATATTCGAAATTCGAATATCTTTGTTTGTTTACGTGTAAACTAAGGTCTAGAGATGTAAGGTATGTAAGCCGGGCTAACAGTGGCCGGTGCCTGTTTATTACCTTCTCTTATGAATTATGTATTTGCCGATAACCCTACTCATTGTACGGAGTAACCTGAAAGTTATTTGGCACAGCCCTACGCTGGGCGATAGTTAAACTGGGTTTATCACTCTCAAAACTAACTAAATGCAATTTCGCATACATTTCAATGAAATGTAATGCATAAATGTTGTAGACTATGAATTGAATTATAAAATCAATTAAGATTAGGAACAAAAGCATTCCCCCACTCACCTTTTTGTCACACCTGCATAGAGATAAATTTTACTTGATATTTTATTGCTTCATTTCTATTTTTTTTATGTAACTGTTAACGTACCAAGAAAAAACTTTTTAAAGAGTATTCCATTTGTCGAGAAAGTCAGTATTTTTACTGATCAATATTTGATAATATTGAAAATGATTTAAAGACATTTTAATAAATAAAACAACGCTAATACAAACGTGTTCCTTTGAAGATTTGCTCAACTTGTAAATTATAAAATATTTTTGCAAATTTTTCAACTTCGTAGTGGCTTGAACCTGCAGAGTGAGAAAAAGTGGGCAAACATGAAGATAGTGATTAATGTCGAGGAAATGAAAGAAGTGTGCTAGGACATATGTAATAATGCAGAGGATCTAGCCACCTCTAACAAGATGGTAGCTGGATACAAGTGCAAGTACTCGCAGCAACTGTAAGCAAAACGTGTTTTTTTAATGTTTAAAAATTAAAGTATTAACAAATTATCCATGCTATAATGTAACATAAATCTATCTTTCATCTATCTTGACTGATAGGTTGGTATGCGGCTGACCACCCATACTGTAAAAAATGGTTCACTTTGCCAATGTCACCCCTGCTTCAGGGAAGGTCGGCAAGAGTTGCAGGGCTTATGTTCATTTGAGATTGGGTTTTTTTTATATTGTAGGTCCACATGCGGCATGTGTAAGCGCGAAATTATGCATGTCTGCTTGTGGGAATGCATTTAATATGAATCTCAAATGATACATATCTTTGCAGCTTAGATTTAGATTAGATTTAGATTAGATCTATCTTGCAAAGACCTTCCCTGAAAGTGGGGTGACATTAGCAATGTGAACTATTTTTTTCAGTATGGGTGGTCATCCTCATACCAACCCTCAGTCAAGGAATTTCATTAAAAAAAACATTAAAACTGTAGTTACCCATGGCGAGGTCTAACCAAGCATTTAACTTTCCGATCTCACCACGGGACCCAGATAGGCGCCCAACAGCGGCGCCCAAACTTTCCGAAAGTGTTTGCATTTACAATAACGTTAGGGCCGCGTCACGCCTGACCAATGCTTCCCAAATTATAATTTTCCGCCCGGGGTAAAAATCATTTGCCATTTAGCTTCGGGCAAATTCGGAAGCAACGCGGCGTGGCAAATGGCAAAGGACGTTAGACTAATAGTCAGCTCTGCGTGAGCGCGAAAACTTTACACTTAATTTTGTGTAACGAAAGTTTAGTGACATTTAAGTGTGTGTGTGTGTGTTTTTGATAATATGAGGGAAAAGTTTCTTGTTTATTTGGTGGTGATATGCAGCAAATGGTTCTTGGCATTTTAAAGGCCTGGAATACTTTGTGACTTTTGAAATTGTTGTGTGCAAATTTTGATAATTTTACGCGGTGTAAATTATAAGAACATGTGAAAAGGTTAAATTTAAATTAATTGTATGTACACAAGCTTGATTATTATAATTGTAATTGTATTTATTTAAAGCAGCTCTATTTAAGAAAACTCAGTTGGTAGAGAGCTTGCGTTGGGGCTCGAATCGTGAACTCGGGTTCAAATCCCACCAAGGGTATCAAAAATAATTTCCCGTTTCGGTTTTTATTTGAAACATAAAATATAGACAAGTTTTACTTAGCCTTCACAACAAATAAGGACCAACTTCCTCGAGATTTAGGAGACCCCCACTTGTGGGGGTCATAACTGAAGTGGTTGGCGTAAGTCCGGCCCCCTTGCCTCTAAAATTAATAGGTCCTGCTCGCCAAGAATATTGAAAGAAAAAAAAGGAGTAACATAATTTTTAATCTCGTTAAAGCTGCCAAAATTTAATTCGTTTCAGTAGGTTTCTTGACTAATAGATTGATATGAAGTTGACCCCTCTGCTGTAAAAACTTAGTTCACTTTTGACAAAACCACCCCTATTTCAAGGAAAGGCGGCAGGATTTGCTAGGTTTATTTTCATGTGAGTTTTGGTTCATTTTATGCTTACACATGCAGCATGTATAAGCGCCAACTTTCATGGTCCTGCTTGTAGGCATGCATTAAATATTAACATTAAATGTCAATATATCTTTGCGGCTTGGATTATAGATCATAGAGATAGTTTATGGTCTCTTAAATAGGTGAAAAAATATAATTGATGAAAAGAGTCAATAGTTTTAAATTCAGTCGCATAGCTTTTAAAAAGCATCATTAAATTTTATGATCTCAAAAGTTCGTGAAAGTCAAAAAGCGAGAGGCATTTAAAATGGTTGAAAGTTGTTCGCTTTGAAAGTAGTGCTAAATTTATTTGAATGTTTTTATCTGTAGAGTGAAAAGTTTGGCGGAACTTTGCGAATAATGAGTAATTAAGTTTTCGTTTTCCTGCAAAACTGAGTCGCAGAGTCGAAAAACTTTTGCTCATAATTACTCCGAGGATGTATACAAGTGTTATTACATGTTGTGTTCATAGCTTGAATTTACAGACTCTTACTACAAGAAAGTATAATTGAAAAAAAACATGGGTGTTTTATTTTCACAAATTTTGTATTCATTTAATCTTGAATACTTTCGACTTACGTAGTAGGTACGTACATCGTTTTCAAGAAGACATTGCATCCTTTTTGTGTGTTTTTGTCTTTTGTCCATCAGAGGTAATTTTACATGAACAATGTTTGTATGTGTACAGGATCAATGTGTCTTTTTTTTAAGAAATCCTGTGCGTGAGACTCCCTAGATTCTAGAGACTATAGGGGTCTATGACACTTGTCGTAGTGCCGCAGAGGTGTACGATCTTGGTCGTCGCTACAAAGCGCCAATACTCAAGCAAGACCCAGTTGCTGTAAGGCTGGATGGACCTTTGGTGACCGGTCATTGGTAAAGGTTTATGAATTTTTCAACCCAGCGAAAAGCAAATTTGAAAATATAAATGGTATATTTTTTGTGTTCCGCCGGGATTCGAACCTGAGAAGGTAGGATCTAAGTAGCATAAAGTCATTTAAAATTATGTAAATGAAAAGGGATTCAGATTTATGCACGTACTTAAATGGAATTTGAATCAAAATTAAGAAAGTTTTTGTCACTGTCTCTGTATTTCCCTAAAAAAAGGAGACGTGTTTTTGGGTCTTTTCACTTTTCGATACTACTTTTTTTTTATAAACTTTCATTGTTAAAATATTAAAGATAAAAGAATACAGATGTTCACATCCAGGTAATTTTTTTTTACTTCCATGAACCATTTTAATACGGGGATAAAAATTCGGTTTTTGCTTTCATTAATCTTCAATAAACTACAACGATTTTTTCAAAAAAAGCTTCAAATATGTTATTTTTATTCTTTAAACATGAAAAAAAAAACTTTAGGTGCGACAAAAAAGAGTATACTCCTATTTTGAGTGTCGTACCAATACCAAGTTTTCATTGCAAACAAACTGTACTAGCCAGTACAAATGGAAAATGTGAGAGTTTCCCCAACACCAATTTCACTATTTTTCTTTATAGTTCAGGAGTAATTACAACTTGGTTAATTAAATCGCATTTTATGTTACGAGTATGAAACTGTTGTGAAGATTTTCGTTCAAGATAAAACCGCTATTTATCAAAGCTTATTTTATTTTCCTTCATAGAAAATATAAGCATTTAACGGATTTTTTATGTAAAAATACATACTGTGATGAGCTACTATTCAATACGAAATGTTTACTTGTTTTTTTAAATATTTTAAATTATTTTTAATCCAAAGTTAATAAATATAATTGTAAATCAATATTTATTACAAAATTAAACAGTGATTTCACAAGTTTTTTTAAACAAAAATGTGAATCATACTTTTTTAAATAAGTAAGAGATTCGTTCATGCATGACTTATCTGCACTCTAGAGGTTAACACTTTAGACTCGTGATAGGAAGTAAGAACAGGTTCAATTTTCAGGTAGAAAAAAAGTTACGTCGCTGGGCACATCAAAATTTAGAGTAACCAGTTTTTTGCTTGATAATTGGCGCTTGCTACAACGACGACTAAGCTCGCAGAGAGCTCTTGAGTTGTGATTCACACAAAAACAGTGCTTACCAAATACATTATCTTTATAATTTATTTATTATGTATTGTTATTTGGCAAATATTTATTGCTCTGCGAAAGAAAGGCGATCTATCCAACTATCAAAATCTTCGTTAAACTAAGTCTGAAAAAAATTCCAATGCTCTGAGAACACATTTTAAAATTATATTGTTAGTGTTAATCTATTTAGACAGTAAAAGTCATTTTTTAATTATTTAAAAATTCAAATGGATACAAACAGAGTTTTAATTCACTTATTTATTTATTTTTTTGTGCTCGAACATTTTCGCCTAATGAGGCATCTTCAGGAGCAGAATGTTTACAAATATTTTTATAAAATCTAATAAAATTTTAATAAAAATATTTGTAACCATTCTGCTCCTGAAGATGCCTCATAAGGCAAAAATGTTCGATCAAAAACAATAAATATATATTTTAAATTATTTTAGAAATATATATTTTTTAACCCTTGCTTTATTCCAGGCCAATTTTCATTTTTACTCGTTTGACTTTAAAAAAACACTGGATAATTTTATTCTGACAATAACCGACTGAACTATGAAAAAATATTTTCCATTCATACCGCGGCACTACCTTTTATAAATTGGCAAAACAAAACAAGTTAATAAACACCACAAAGCCTTCAAAGTATCCTGACCTAGCATATTGACCTAGCTGAAACAAATTGCAAACAAAAAATGGTATTTTCAAATTAACGACCTTTTGAGCTTTAGTTCCACTTTAAAAAGCTCAGCGGGAGGTTAAAAAAAGAGTTCCCGTCGACCGTGACACGTGAACGGGTGGAACCTTCTACCACGTCACTTGATGTATTTTTTTTTGCGTCCATTAGCTTTTGCGCGAGAGCCTTCCAGCCAGTGGCGGATCCCTTCGTTTGTTTTGTTTATATCTCATCACGTGATCTGTAGCTTAGCGAGCTTTCGACCGGTTGTTTTGTGGAGAAATGAAAAGCTCACGAGTGGAATATATGACCTGAAAAGTCAGACATCAAGGTGTAACAGTGATTGTTACGTTTTGAAAAGAATAAATAAAGTAATAATTGACTATAAATCATTTCCAGAATGTCATATTTCCTTGACTTATAGGTTGGTATTATGCTGACCACCCATACTGTAAAAAATGGTTCACTTTGCCAAAGTCACCCCTGTGTCAGGGAAGGTCGGCAAAAGTTGTAGGGCTTATTTTCATTTGAGGTTTGGATTTTATTTGTAAGTACACATTCAGCATTTGTAAGCGCGAACTACACGTGTTTGTTTGTGGGCATGCATTTGAGAACTTTCAATGAATATATTCTTGCAACTTAGATTACAGATTATATAGATGAACACGTAAGAACATTTTAACAACTGATTTTATGATAAAAATAGAAAGGTGTTGGTACTTCCATAATAATATAGTACTTAAACCTTATAAATTACGGAACTCAAATGAGAAAATATTGAATTAGGCTTTATATATTACAAAATCCTTGATGTATTCAATGTAAAGTTTCTTTAAAAATAAAAATTAAGTATGCCTGATTGAACCTAAAGTGAGCAGATTATCCTGAAAGAATTATGTTTTTTTTTGTTTTGTTAATTTTTTTCGTACATTAATTCAAGGCGCTGTAGCAAAAAATACTTGAAGTCCTATTTCGCATTTCAGAAAATGGCTTCCCGATGATTCATTTTTGCTTCGTTCTCTTAGTACTTGTTGGTCTTATGTCCATCAGAGGTAATTTCGCATGGGCAATGTTTGTATATGTACTGAAGCAATGAGTCTTATGAAAACTGGAAATTGATTTTAAAAATATTTAAAACAACTCTCACACTATCGTGTTTTACGTTTTTTACTTAGTTCGGATTGTGTAGAATGCGACTCCTAAGACAATTTCATTGAAAGGTCATTAAAAATTAAATTAGACTGATTTATTTGGTGAGCGCTGTTTTTGTGTGTATCACACCTCCAGAGCCCTGCGAGCTTGTTCTTCGCTGTAGAAAGCGCCAATTCTCAAGCAAGACTTAGTTGCTGTAAAACTGGATCGACCTCTTGATGACCGTACTTTGGTAAAGGTTTATGATATTTTCAACCCAGCGAAGAGCAAATTTGAAATTATAAATGATATATTTGTTGTGCTCCGCTGAGGTTCGAACTCACAACCTTTTATTTACGAGTCCGAAGTGTTACCACTGTACTACAGACCGGTCAAAATGTTTAAATAAATGGCAAATAAGCCAAACAAGCACTGAGAGGGACAAATTTTCTAACAAAACGATTCTTTCACTCACGAAGTATTTCACCGGATGATTTTTTCATTTATCTTTCTGCGGCGAGTTTTCTTTCTAGAAAAGACTTTCTAAAAATACCATCCATCTTTTCTGGGGTCACAAAAAATGACAACCACCTTCGCGATAATACCTCTCGCCTTAATATCAAACCAAGTCTCATTGCAAACGGACTGTGAAGTGTTTCTTAGCTCCGCTTTCGACTTGTGAGAAGAAACGCTTCATTAGTAGGATGGATGATTTATTGATTGTGAAGGATAGCGTTCGGAACAGGAAATTCGGTGACTTCTCAGGTTATTCTTTTCCATCTAAAAATAAAGCATTGTACAAAAAAAAACCGCTTTTTATTATTAAAAAAAAACTCTAGAATTGTATGTCTCTTAGTCGTAACAAATGAGAAGAAATTGAGTAAAGTGCTTACTCATTTTAGACAGAAATTCTGAAAAATAACAAATTTGGGAAGAGTATTTTTACAACTTACAATTTGAAAATATTTCTTTTTTTTGTTTTTTTTTATCGCACTCTGCTACATTATATCATTTTTATATTTTTCCGTTGGCTTGAATTTATACTACTGTATTTTATTTATGAAGTTGAAACGGAGTTAAAAAAATATTTTTTCTCGATGAGCAAATGTCCAGGGTTTATAGGTGTGTGTGGTGTCCTCAGCAAAAATTACTTACGTATTAGAAAGGAACTCCCTCCTCTTGAAAATGAATTGTTCACATTAATTTTATTGCTCAAGAGTTGCGTTCTGGGATCTGTTACCGTGGTCTGTGAGAGCTGGAGCTTCATCACGTTTAGCCTACGTCTACGATAGGCTTCTTCAGCGTGAAAGTGAAGTTGATGATGTTGATGAAACTGTGAGACTCCGGTGTCCACAGACCACGGCAACAGATCTCGGAAAGCAACTCTCCAGCATCATCAGCCGGCCGTGTTCTCCTATTAATTGTAATGCTCTCTTTTTCATTTGTGCCATATCCCATCTCACATAAAAGGTTCATTATATCTCCCAATGTATTAAATTTAAAAAAATGTACGATTGTAAATAATCTTTGATAAAAATATAAATTCACAAAGTAACATGGCTTAAGTAGATTAAGTTGAATAATATTTTTCCAGATGTCCAAGACAATGCACGTTGTTTAATCTTCCCGTCGCAATGAAAACAATTGAAACAATGGTTTTATCGCAACCTTTTAACACATTAAACAATGCCGAGTGTATTTATGTGGACTTAAATGAAATCCAAACAAAAGCTCAAAAAGCTGCAAAAGTTTCAGAAACACTCTTTGTGCGGAGCGAGTCAATTATACTGAAAACAATTTACTCCAAACTATTATAAGGATTAAATTTTTATAATTCCTCATATTATAAGAAATAAGAAAAGAAGTATGTTAAGATGGTTCGGGCATTTGGAGAGAATGAGTGATGAAAGATTGACGAAGAAAGTATATGTTGCTAGAATGTTATGATGCTTATTGTTAGAATGCTAGGATGTCGTGGTAGAGGAAGACCGAGAAAAGTATGGAAGGATCAAATCTCTGAAATAGCGAATGAATGGGATATCCAGAGTCATAATAAAAGGAGGACTTGTATGAAAAAGGTTATGACTCTGGATGAAATGAAAGAAGTATGCAAGGACAGGAAGAAGTGGCGGCTAATCTGCAATGTTGATTTCTAATGTTGGTGTATTCATTTGCTATATTTTTTTGCATAGGAAATTTTTGACTTTTTTTGTATAGATTTCTTTGTAAGGTTTTGTTCTTTTTTATATTTAAATGTAATTTATTATTCATATTCCTTGACTTATAGGTTGGTATGAGGCTGACCACCCATACTGTAAAAAATGGTTCACTTTGCCAATGTCACCCCTGTTTCAGGGAAGGTCGGCAAAAGTTGTGGGGCTTATGTTCATTTGAGGTTTGGATTTTATTTGTAAGTTCTCATTCAGCATTTATAAGCGCGAACTACACTTGTTGGTTTGTGGGCATACATCTGAGAGCATTAAATGAATATATCCTTGCAACTTAGATTATAGATTATAGATAAGGACTTTACTTAAATATATCCTGAATTAATAATGTGATTTAGAATTTATTTTGATTAAAAAAATATGATGAAGAATCATCATAAATCAACATAAAAATTTGTTCCGCGCAAAACGAAACTAAGCTACACATATAGTGCACCTTCTTGCCGCGTTATCCATTGAGGGTTATGCATGTGGCGAGTGGAACCTATATAATCTTAAGTCAGAAATCGATCATATCTTGAAATTTTACTTTTATGAAAAAAAAGACGTCCTTTTTTGGAGAGCTGTATGTCAGTAAATATTAATTAAACAGAGCTGATTTTGATCGAAATTGATAACAATTATAGTCAACTTACTCATTACAAGGCAAACCTTTTTCAAAATTTGCACAGTTTGGAACTTCATGGAAAACCCCAAAAAAGGTGTGAAAATTCTGAGATGATTGTAGATCAACCTGCAGTAAGTACCTATAGGTCTTTCAAAGTTGAAAACTAAGATATATACTACAGAGAGTGGTCCTAACAACATGTTTAAAATCAGAACTAGCCGTAAGCTCAATTTTTAGTAAAATTTGACTGGACTAACATGGTTTCAATGATAATAATCTAAGTTGCAAGGATATATTCATTCAAAGCTCTCAGATGTATGCCCACAAACAAACACGTGTAGATCGCGCTTACAAATGCTGATTGTGTACATACAAATAAAATCCAAATGAACATAAGCCCTACAACTCTTGCCGACATTCCCTGAAACAGGGGTGACATTGGCAAAGTGAACCATTTTTTACAGTATGGGTGGTCAGCCTCATACCAACCCATAAGTCAAGGTTAATAATAATTTCAACTACAATTTAACCATGTTTTTGATTGTTTCTGCTTGCAAAAGTAGGTACAAATATTTATATTTTACTAACTTTAAGCCTAGAAAGTAGGAGATGAGTATTTAAAAATTACTATTTTTTCTTTATAGGTTGCTATGATACTGCCCACCCACACTGACAATTGGTTCACTTTAGCCTATGTCGAACCTATTCCAGGAAAACGGGGCACGAGTTACAAAGGTTATATGAATTCGAAATGTTGTTTATATTGTATAATGAATAATATTTTATACAAGCATGTGTAACACAATCTTGCACGTGTCTGCAGGTGTTCATAAAATAATTAATATTTTAAAATTTCATATAACTTTGAAACTCAGATTGT
Source organism: Agapetus fuscipes (assembly GCA_951799405.1). Classification (NCBI taxonomy): domain Eukaryota; kingdom Metazoa; phylum Arthropoda; class Insecta; order Trichoptera; family Glossosomatidae; genus Agapetus; species Agapetus fuscipes. The sequence goes on from OX637333.1 coordinate 24,694,717, forward strand.
AGATTTTATGAAAAAAACATTAAATGCTAAATAAACTTGTATTTAAAAACAATTTTAATTACAAATTAGCAAAATTAAAGGTGTAATTTAGAGTGCTCTGAGAGGTAAGGCTTTCATTTCTAGAAATTAAAATAAAAACATCCAGTTAGTAGATCATGAAAGCTTTAAGCTCTTCAAGGCTTCGTTATTATTATGTTACCGTTGGTACAAAGCTTTCAAGGGTTCTGGAAATATTTATTTTACCGTGAATGGACCCTTACACTCATGGAATCTCCGTTTTAAATCCATTCAAATGTAGCTTTTAAGTCCGTTTTTCATAGAAATGATCTCCTTCCGGCAGATTTATACTGTACGCACTTGTATATGCTTACTGGAGCTTCTACAGTACTCCAAGAGGAAAGTTTTACGTTTAAACTATGCAATCGCGTTTTCCAAAAAAAAACATGCAAACCATAACGCTCACTAGATGCAGTGATTACTTTTTATATTTTTCTGTGTGAAAGCTATGAGTGAGTGTAATTCTTTATTTTATTCTTTTAGTTAAGTGTTGTATCCTATATGAAAGCTGTTAGAGTAAATTTTGGATAACACCTTAAACTGTGTTCATAAAATGCGCAAACTAAACATTTGAATGTATTTTTGTTCGATATTTGTGATATTTCAACTCAGCTTAGAGGATATTTGAAAATAAAAAAAAATATAATGTTTTGTGCTCCGCCGGGGTTCGAACCCACAACCTACAATTTACGAGTACGAATCGGTAACCGCTAAGCTACGGACCTGCCTCGAATGCTCGTCAAGTATGTAAATGAAAATAAATCCGTAATTTTTTTCTCGTCTTGGCGCCGTTTTGTTACACTGTCACTCAAAGGGCTAACATGAACCTGAAAAACTGCAAGCTTATGTAGGTAGGGATTGAACTTCCAATCTCAAAGGTTTATATCTCTCAAGGACAGAAAATATGTACTAATATTTTGCAGCACACACGTAAACGAGTTTGTACTACTCACGTAGTACAAACATTCCACTTTCTAATATCGGTCCATGGCTTCAGGCATCCCATTTTTGTAATCGTGAGCGTTTCGAAATTGTAAATTGAAACCTGTTCTTGAAAACGTTTCTAAATGCTATTTTTTAATATCAAATTTCCTTTTGGAAAAAGTTGAAAAAATCTTTGATAACAGAAGGTCCAAAATATCCTTTTAATGCTCATAAAAAATATTCACTTAGAAGCGCTTGTTATCGTTCAAGTTTCAGGATGTCAAGAAAGAATAAAGAACCTTTTCTTCGCTTCCCCTGTGGACGATATTTATCATTAAGTACCGCACTTATTTTTGGCGTTATTTGCAGACTGGGTCGTAAAAATAATTTTGTTTCTCTTTAAGTTATGAACCACTTTTAATATCACTGTAATTTTATTAATACCTCATTACCAAACGAGACTTTGAAAGGTCTTAGTTAAGTGTGTTTAAGTTACAGAATCGGAAGAAAGTAGAGTTCGATCCTCAGTGGAGACACAAAAAAAAATTATGTTACGAATGTGTAATTGTGTGTCTGTGTGTTTTTACTTGTGTGAGAGTGGTTGTGTCTCTAGATGTAGGTACTACTATAATAAGACTTGTATTTGCTCGACATTGTGTGAGGAGTATTTGCTTGAGTATTCTAAATGGAATATTCTAATATACTTAGTCTCTCATGTGCCAGAATAACTTTTATACAACAATAAATAGAGACCGAGATTCTCGAATATTTTAAATATAATATTTTGGTATGGTCTTCCATGTGAAAGAATAAATCTTATACACCTATAAATAGAGACCTAGATGCTTTGCAGGAAGACTTGTATCTAAGCCGTTGAGTTTATGAGTAATCAAGCGACCGTGGTGTAAAGTTAACTCTGTGAACGAACCAGATAGGAACGGAATCTTAAATAAATTGTGTGAAATAAATTAACTGAAGTTTTTATAAAATTGATCTCAGTAAATCATATCAATAAGTAAACAAGTATATTGTTACGTTTCTCCTGAGGGTCCTTAATTAAAACACAAGTTCAACACAAGTTAGCCATACAGTTTATTTACACAGACTTTCTTACAATAGATTTATTTTAACAGACTTATTTTAACAGATTTATTTTAACACGCTTATTTATTTTGTACAGATTACAGTTATTTTACACCATATTGGTCGCCCTAGTAACTAGCTGTTCCACTGTGTGAGTGCTTTGAAAGACTTCTCGCTCCAGCCGATTGTCACCCTTCTTATAGCGGAACCTAGGGGCCATTCCAGCAGGCCCTAGAAAGTTCCACTACCACACTTGTATAGACGATTCTGGACATATTTATTTCTTGAAGAGTCCATTTTCTACCCACATACACACCTTACAACTACAATCGTCTGGGCCAGAACATTCTCTCAAAACACACGCACACTAATAAGCATCTACCAGTGTATTTCGTTACATAACTTTAAGTGTAAATCTAACAATAATTAAAGTTTCAAAAAGGTCATCTGCGTTTTCTTAGTAACGTCAAAAAGGTGCATTCAACATTAGAGAAAGTGTGTCTTGCTTACAAAGTTGTACTTTTTAAAGAAACCATCGAACTCGCAGAGAGCTCTTGAGGTGTAAATCATACGTAAATAGCGCTTACAAAAATAATTAACTTTTTTGAAATTAATTTGTGAACAGGAATGCAATTCGCTAAGCTGTTTTTGCCTGGCTAGAAAAAAGTATGAATCAATAATTATTTAGTGTAATCTAATCTAGTCTAATCAGTTGTAGAGATATGTTTCATTGGGGATTCACATTATATGCATTCTCACAAGCAGACACGTACAAGTTCGCGTTTGCACATGCCGCATGCAAACCTACAACATCAAAACCAAATCTCAAATGGACATACACCCTGCAACTCTTGCCGTCCTTCCCTAAAACAGGGGTTGCATTGGCAAAGTGAACCATTTTTACAGCATTGTAGTCATAGTATTTAAATGAATTATGACTTTATTATTACCCCGTGATATCTGGTAAACATTGTATTTATGGTAAACAATTGTTGTCAAAGGGCCCGATGGAAATAGAACCAGTGTTGTTATATTTCAAATATGCTAGTCAAAATAACCGTCTTGACCTTTTAGCAATACGACTGACGACACTATTGATTATCTTAATACTATTTTTATCAAAACCTGTAGATAAAAGTTTTGTCCAAAAAGCTTTTTTTCACAAATCAAAAGAAAAATACAACATGGATAAAATAATGATATAATGTATAAAAGATCTCGCAGACAATAGATCACGAACGGATATGGAAAAGTTTATATTGAGGAAAAGACACTGTCCCAAGTATATGACTTACGTTAAAACTCCACCAAAGCGTAAACTACAAATCTATTCAAAGCAAAACGCTCACGTACGACGCTGTTTCATTTTGGATATATTTTTTGGTTAACGCTTAAATTGAGTTTGGCGGAGAAATGTATATTGGGGGAAACACGAGACAGTTTTTATTTTAGACAGACATTATTGCTCTTTGTGTAAGGTAGACAATTTCCATTGTTGACTTATAGAGATACGAAATTTTCATGATATTTTATGGCCGGTTGAAGTCGGTCAAAAGTTTATTATATATTATTGTGGATTGTAAAATATTACTCAGCGTAGAGAGTCTTCCCTTGTATGAAAATTTACCGAGGGAGTTGAAAATTTTCAAGATAAGTTACAAATGATTTCCATTACTATAAAATAATTATTTACGTTTTTGAAAAAGAAAATAATAAAAAATTATGTATAATTTTAGCTGGTAGGATAAATAGGGATTTTATATGAATATATTCCTTGACTTAAATAACAATTGTTCACTTTGTTCAATGTCCCCCCTGTTTCAGGGAAGGCTTGCAGGAGCTGCAGAGCTAATCTTCATTTGAGTTTGGGTTTTTATGTTTTAGGTCTACATGCGGCATGTGTAAACGTGAACATATACGTGGCTGCTTATAAGAATGCAATTAATATGAATCTCAAATGTAATATATCTTCGTAACTTAGATTATATATTATAGAATACTTTGTCGTTGTTAACACGATGACTCCATGCGTCATTTGCTCTTAATTTCAATACTTAAAGGATGTTTCTCTTCTATAAAAAATACCTTTGTTGTATAATCAGATAGTTCGGACGATATAATATAGTGTCGACTTAAGTTCAAACGATATTTTAGTTGGTAGAATGCTTGCATTCCATGCAGAGAGCTCGGGTTCGAATCCCACCGAGTCAGAAATGATTTCCCGTTTCGGTGTTTATTTTACAAGCCAAAATAAATACCGGCAAGGCTTACTCAGCCTTCACAAGGAATGAGAACAAGGCCATCGGGAGCCGGGAAACACCACTTCAACTGAAGTGGTTGGCATAACGCCGGCATCCATACCTGATGAAATAAATAACTTCCACCCGCCACATGCGAGACCCTTCGGGGATAACGTGGCAAGAAGTGACATGGTATTTGTAGCTGAGTTTCGTTTTGCGTTATAGCTAGCCAGGTCGCGGCTAGCATCATTACGCCTTTTGTCATTTTTATCTCGGACGCCATGCGCACAGTCCCTGGAAGTAATTTATATGAGAGGGCGGGTCGGAACTGTGGTGGCAGTTAGAACGGCACAGTGACAAAACGACAAAGAAAATAAATCACCATGACAACAAAACATCACATGAAAAAACAAAACATACCGAAAATAGAACACACCATAAACAACACATGAAAAAAAACACCACTTGACAGCACGACTTTATTGTGATGTTCTGTCATGTGTTGTCCTGTTATGTGTCGCTTTATTACTGTGTCGTTGTGTCATGTATCGTTATGTCAGGTGTCGTTTTGTCACTGTGTCGTTGTGTCATGTGTCGTTACGTCAGGTGTCGTTTTGTCACTGTGTCGTTGTGTCATGTGTCGTTATGTCAGGTGTCGTTTTGTCACTGTGTCGTTCTGTCATCTGTCGTTTTGTCACTATGTCGTTCTAACATGGAACTCAAAACTGTATTTCTAGTTGCTCTGCTTTTTTGACTTACCATTTTATTGTTTCGAGACAACATGATAAAAAAAAATACAATACAATACAATATATTAAAAGAGAGTCACGTTATCTGCAAAATGTATTGTTTCAGTTACAAATGATGAGGAAATTATTCGTATGAGGCTGATCCCCATGCTGAAAAAACCTGGTTCACTTTTGCCAACGCCACCCCGTGTCAGGGAAAGGCGACAGGAGTCGCAAAGTTTATGTTCATGTGAGTTATTGTTTATTTTTTTATACGTATTTCCTTGAGGTTGGTATGAGGCTGACCACCCATACTGTAAAAAATGTTTCACTTTGCCAATGTCGTCCCTGCTTCAGGGAAGGTCGGCAAGAGTTGCAGGGTTCATTTGACATTGGATTTTTATATTGTAGGTATATGTGAGCGCGAAGTTATGCGTGTCTGCTTATGGGAATGCGTTTAATATGAATCTTAAATTATATATCATTGCAGGTTAGATTTAGATTAAGATTTAGGCTGACCCCCATGCTGTAAAAACTTGGTTCACTTTAGCCAACGCCACCCCGGTGTCAGGGAAACGCGACAGGAGTCGTAAGTTCATGTGAGTTATTGTTTATTTTTTTTATATGCACACGTGTAACCGCGATCTTACACGTGCCTTCCACAGATCACGGCAACAGATCCTGGTATGCAACTCTCCAGCATCATCAGCCGGCCGTGTAAGCCATAGAACCTGTTGCACCAAACTTCAATCAGACAAAAATCTAATTTAAGTGTGATTTCTCCCATCAAATCAAAAATTCGCTCTCATATCTTTAAACCAGATGATGTACATTATCTTTCTTGTTCAAATCCCATCATATTATAACCCAATTCCGAAAAATACTTAACCAAGGTCCTTACCAGAATTAAGCAATCAAATTGGATGTGTCCATTAAATATTGAGTGGAGATTTGTGCATTAGGGTCTAAAACTCCTATTCAATTGCACATCATCAAAAATAAACATAATGTGTATCTTATGTGGTAAAAAAAAAAGATCTCATCAATTAGCAATCATAGTAATTGGATTTCACTCTTTAGTAATGACATTCACAAACCAATTTCACAAAAATTCACAAACCAATTTCACAAATCCCACACACGTTATTATTCACGTGGCACCGCTGTTCTTGTTTGTTTGTTCAATTATTTTTATGTGAAATAATTATTTTTGTCGGCCCTGCCCGCCTAAATTTTCAATATTAAACCACACGCCATTTTGAATTTTCCCTTCAATTTGTGTCAAAAATAATATCATCAATTTATTAAAATAAATCAGACACACTGCAGAGTATCGTAGCACTTTGCCCGTAAAATTAACTGATACCGAAATATGTTTTTTTTTTCTTTTTTCAATAAACTAGGTCCAAATAGGTCCTAGCTAGGATGAGGCTGACCACCCAATGCTGTAAAAAAAAGGATTCACATATTATAATGTTCCCCCTGTTCCAGGGAAAAGCGAAGAGTTGCAACGCTCATGTTCATATGGTGTTTAGGTCTTATTATGTAAGTACACATGCTACAAACGTTAACTAACATGTGTTTGTTTGTGAGCGTGCTTGTACAATTAATCTAAAATGTTAAGATATTTTACAGATTATTTGCATATTTATAAGTTCAAGAGTTTGTGTATTTGTCTAAACACTTTTTAACATTTCACTTGTTAATAGATCTTTCATACAATACACAATGAAGGTTCATTTTAAATTTATAACGTGAAAAGAAAACACTTACGGTGTTATTCTTACTTGTCATATTTCGCCATCGGCCTAACTGGCGACTACTTAGTCTGGGTACAACGCCGGACTAGACCAAATTTGAAATATTGATTCTCGTTCATAGTGTAACGTAGGAACAGTTGAGCCTGCGACCAAATTTGGACGGCTGAAATTACGTCCGTTCAATGTCGTATTTCAAAAAAAAATCTGTTCTAGAGATGTCACTTTATAAATATTATTTAAAGAATAGGGAATTTTCAGTCGTTTTTAAATAATTATTAAAACAATAACCATTGACAATAACGCAAAAAAAAAATGAAAAATAAAAGCAAATAATCAGTTTTTAAATTTGTTGTGCAATTTATAATTAAAAAAACTTTGAAAACAATTGATTAGCCAAATAAATCCGTATATTTTTTGTGGATCGGGAAAAATAAAACAAATGTAGGGAATATGCGTTTGGGATGACCACACAGATATGGCCGCGACGGGCAGGCGGAGACGCGCGGGGCAGACGTCACAATGGCGGATGGCTTGTTGTTTTGTTTGTAAACAAACAGATGTCGACCGAAATGCATCTAAATATTTTATTTCAGGTGGAAAAAGTGTCTCATATGTGTTCGTGGAGTGTTGAATATCTTCTTCACTCATTTTAAACTATCTAGTTAAGTTCAGTTTTGTAAAATGTGTCATATGAAGAATTTTGCCGCGAGCCGTGATTCAATCTTTCAAATGATTTCTTTTCTTTCTTATTTTTTTGTGTTTTGTGCCTCAAAAAGCGATTGATTAGCAAAAAGATGCTGAATTCTGTCAATGTGACCAAAATGACAAAAACAAATCGCAAAACAAAACAGTAATAAAGCAAATATTTACGATTTAATATTAAATACGGCAGTTGTCAAAATCGATTGTACCACAAAACCCTCTCCGAGGCGGTTTTGTCTTGGCCTAACTTCGCATACATTTGGAGGCTAGATTTAGGCGGGCGTTGAACTCGAGGCGCAAGCCTAACTACTTCAGAAATGTTCAAGAATCAAAATTAAGCAAAACGTGGGTTCAAAGGGCGACGAAAATGTCTAAGAATAACACCGTTAGTTCCTTGTCACGAGTTGATTTATTTCCTTGGGGGCTATTAATGTTATCACACCCTCTTGTTAATGATGAAGTTTTATTTTTACGTTATTATTTTTATTTTTTCACAAAATCAAATAAATAACTACAAAACGAATTGTTTTCTTTTTTAATCTAACTTTACGGTCATCATTTGACTACGCCTTAAACGAAGGCACAATTTTACGAGACGATTCTTGAATAAAACCAGTGCCTGCGTGTAAACTCTATCGTAGCGTTTACCAAAAACCGCATAGAAACTAAAATAACGTCTCTAGTGAGAATTTTAATTTAGATAAAATTTTGGTTTAACGCTATTTTTGAGTTTACATGTATTGTTTTATACTTGGTTATATTTTATACTTTTAGTTAACAAAACTACGTTTAAACTTAACAAGAGAGCATACAAAAAAAACGCATAGAAACTAAAAACAGCGTCTATATTGGGCGTTTTAGCTTCCATATATTTTGGGGTTAACGCTTTGGGTGGGTTGAATATTTTTTTGTAGACTTGGGGTACTGAGAGGAGAAAAAAAAACAAAACAAACACAGAAGAGCGTGCTACGAAGCGTGAAATGTAGCGATAAATATAAAAATAAGCCCCGGGATTGGAACTCTAGTCTGGATATGGCTCATTTGGGTCCTCCGCCCCTGTCGTCAAATGATTTAGGACGGTGCCCCGTATTTATTTTCATTTAAACTTTATTCGCTATGAAACTGTGCCCTAGAAGTTATTGTTATTTTTGTTGGACAAAAGTTGTGACGCGAAAGGGTAAAATCATTTTATCATTGTTTCTTGACTCGTAGTTTGGAAGAAAGCTGACCACGCATGCTATACAAAATCGGTTCATTTTCAAAGTATTTTTTTAGGAAAAAGAGTAACGCAAAATGCGCAACTAAGCTGCACATGTAGTGCAACTTCTTGCGGCGTTATTCCGGAAGCTTTCGCATGTCTATAATCTATAATCTAAGTTGCAAGGATATATTCATTCAAAGCTCTCAGATTTATGCCCACAAACAAACACGTGTAGTTCGCGCTTACAAATGCTGATTGTGTACTTACAAATAAAATCCAAACCTCAAATGAACATAAGCCCTGCAACTCTTGCCGACATTCCCTGAAACAGGGGTGACATTGGCAAAGTGAACCATTTTTTACAGTATGGGTGGTCAGCCTCATACCAACCTATAAGTCAAGGAATACGAGTAAAAAATAACATTTAAGTATAAGAAAACAACAAAACCTTAAAAAAAAATCTATACAAAAAAAGTAAAAAAAAAAGAAATGTCTTATGCAAAAAATGTAGCAAGCCAATAAACCAACATTAAAAATCAGCATTGCAGATTAGCCGCCACTTCTTCCTGTCCTTGCATACTTCTTTCATTTCATCCAGAGTCATAACTTTTTTCATACAAGTCCTCCTTTTATTATGACTCTGGATATCCCATTCATTCGCTATTTCAGAGTATATGGTGAGTATGTGGTGAGTGAAAACTATTTATTTTTACAGGTACGAGGGGTGGCCTTGCGCAAACCACTTTTGTAACTCTGTCGCTATTCTACTATGAGTGTCCAGAACCTCTATAAAGCTGCCTCCATTTCTTCCTATCCTTACATACTTCTTTCAATTCATTCATATCCATCACCTCTTTCATGCATTTTCTCATTTTACGCTCATTTGGTATATCCCATTCTTTCACAATCTCCTCAATCTGATAACTCCATACTTACCTCTTTTTCCTTTCACACTTCCTCTGTTTATATACTCTGTCAGTCTACCATCATTCATTCTTTCCACACGCCCAAACCATCTCATCACATTCCATTGTACCTTACCTTTCACATCCTTAATCAGCCGTACTATTTAATAAAATAGAATAAACATAAATAAGCATTTGAGAATGAAGAAAGTATGCTTTTCTTTAAGTATGTCTACTTCAAAGTACACAACCCCTTATTATTCATCATACCAGAACCAACAAAGACGAAACTCGAATTCATTATAACTCAAAAATATCCCCACAACTTTTCGCCAAGAAAAGACGGAATATTTCAGCCCCTCAAAATGATAATAATTTATTCAGCGCGCTTCCCTGAAAGCCAAACGTACATAAATATCCGGCTTCTATACAACATGTTGGTAAACAGGCCTTTACTGCATGCTCATACGATTAGCGATTCTGGAGGCGTATGTCTTAGTACACAGAAAAAAGCCGGAGCTTACGAAGATCCGTCTTTACTTAACTTTTAATCCGGGTTCTTAGGGCTTCAAGCACGGAATTTTAAAGTTAGCCTGACACAAGCAGTTCGCATGCGTGTAGATTTGCAGCGTACGCAACTGCGACTCTACTTTGAAGTTATTCCTCACGACCTTAAGGCGATGGGATAGCGATTCATGTTTACAACTTAGATTAGATTAGATAATCAAAAATAATGATAAATTACACGTTTTGACAAAAGTAAGGTTTTGATTACTTCAAATGGACGAGTCCATTATAATGACTATTATTTACTATTTTGTTATTTACTTCATGGTCGTAGATTGAGTATTGTATGCCACTGCACGTAATTAGCCTTTTTAACACTCTTGCTGTCTATTGTGCCATTCGGCTGTGCCTCATGGCACAAATTAGCGCTCGTGTTAAAAAGGCTATCATTACAAGACAGTGGCATAAAAAACTATTGCAACTTAAATTATATACTAGGTACACATAAATCTATTCACGTCGTGTTGATGATGTATCCACAAATTGATGCATAATCTTTACAGTACCAAAGACCGATTTTCAAAGGTACATCTGGGTCTTGCTTGAGAATTTCTGCTTTCTATAGCGACAACCAAGCTCGCACAGAGCTTTTGAGATGTGATTCACACAAAAAACGGCGCTCACCAAATAAATCATCGTAATATTGTTATTATTTTTTTTAAAACACATGTTTGAAAATATGAAACTGAATGCAACTTTTGACGTACTCAAGTCGTTTCTCAATCGCCACGTTTGCGAAGGCTCTCAATCAAGGGTTGGTAAGGGGAAGTTTTGTGCAACTTGAGAGTGATGATACTCTCCATCAAGGAGCATAAAAATATACGGCAAACTTTTCATTTCCAACTTTGAATGTGTATTATCCAACGGCAGCGAGTTCATACTTGCTCGACTGTAATTAAAGTCGAGGAACTTTTATTTTCGTAAGGGTTAAGCGGTGAAAAAATCGCGGTTGTTAATTAAGACTGGAATATTTGATGTATGAAAAACACGCGATGTAATATTTTGTATTTACAGCCTGGCTGAAGGAGAACGTTGCTTTTAGCGTTAACAAAGAAAGTTATGCCGCCATTAAAATGCCTCGTATAAGAAAATTTGTTTTTTTTCGGCTGACGAAAATTAGTTTGAGTAAAAAAAAATGTACGGAAGTGGAAAGGGTTTTTTTTACCCCAAAGGAGTAAAATTAAGTATAAAACATTTTTTTACGTACAACTTTCCTTCATACATGATGCCAAAGCCCTAATGAAAATATGGTTCACTATAGAATGGACCTTGTTAGAGCAAAATTGTTACAAACCATTATAGTCATCCAATTAAACATAATTGTTTGCGTAACAAATAATATGTAGAAAAAACTGTCAAAAAATATTGTTAGACGAATTTCATTGATACGAAATACTTTTTAATAATGAACAGTTTATGAGTATTATTTATTTAATTTAAAAGTTGTATTATGAGTACTTAACGTACCCTTAAAAAAATATTTGGCAACTTAACTTATACAGAAATATAAAAATACAGAGATAAAAAAGTTACAATAAGGGATAGAATATAATATTGAAATCGATAATTCATTGATTATTTTCATCGTTATGGACTTTTTTCCATTTATTCTGAAAGACCGATTTATAAACTTAACCATAAAACCTAAGTAAAACTTAGATTTTATGGTTAAGCAATACACACTTCAGAATAAATCATATTTGCCTACGCTGAAGCTTAAAACTTTCGTTTAATTTAAGTTCAAACGTTTGTACATTCACGGAGTACACAACAAAGGTAAAGATCCTCCACTCAGGGTGCAAAGGCAGACAACTGATTGCTCTCAAAACCCTAGAAATCCACAATAATTTAGATAATATTATTAATGAACAAATACCTAGTCCTTTTTGACAATTATATTATTATTTTTTTAAACTGAACAATTTTAAAACTTATTTAAATCGGATATTTAACGAACCGTTTGGAGAGAACTTACATTATTCTCTACGTTTCGTCAGCGACGTAGCCGACGTCTTCAGGAGAACATCCTCTCTGTACGGCGACTGAGGATGAACTGAATTTGAAAAACACTTTGTCACAAATCACTGACTACCTTCGAACGAAGGTAGTAATTATGTTTTGGTCTGTTACACATACCACTTTCATCTTGTGTGTATTCCACATCACTAGATGGTACTATGTTACCTGTACACACCGCACTAATAATATCGTTGTCTTTGACATGAAACTTGGGTACTGGTTTCAGTAGTGAGTTTTATGTGGGTTTCCAAATACTGGACAATTTGAAGCTGTCGTCTCTGTTGAAGTTAGGATGTCTATAAAAAATTAATATAATTGTCAAAATGTCAAACGACCGTAATTCTAACTTAAACCTAAGAAATACCTAGTCCATTTATCCAAATAACAGTACCTGTCTCAAACCAGGGCGTTGGTGTTTTTATTGAACCACTGTGTATTTTGGCGTACATGAGTTCTTTTTCCTCAATCTTATCAAGATATTTTTTATTAAAACTTAGGTTTAAGCTCAATCATTCCATATTTTTATAAAATATTCAAACCATTGAACAACTGTCTATAGACTGTCTTTTGTATGGAATTGATCGAAATAATATTTATTTTTATTTTGTGTCGGGTAAACTCGAAACTTTCAAGTCATATATTCGATGAGCGCGAAAAAATTGCGAATATTTGGAGAATGCCAACACGCTTGAACGGTTTTCTTAAAGTGTTTGAGAGTTTCCTTTTCAACAAACTTTAGTTTCGAAAGCATATTTTAACAAAGGAAAAACTTGGGCAGAGGAGAATGGAAAAATTGAGTCTTTTTTTGGAACTGACTGCGCCGATAAAATTAATAAAAGAAATGAGAGAAAACAAGGAACTTTTTGTGACGCCATTTATCATTAAAATATTAAAGAATGCTTTTTCCTAAGATTTCATTTATTTTTTGTTCTTTACCCGTTAAATTCGTATTTCTTTTTATTGACGGATTTTTTGCAAAGCTGGTCTTAGAATAAATTTTATTCGCCTTAATTGAATACATAGTCGTTTTTTATTTTTATCTTCTTACAAAGTATATTTTCAAACTTACAATTATGTATATTGTGGATAGAATTTGCGTTGCAAATATATGCACACGAACGCACGTCCTTGGATGATCGTATTTTTGGCACGTCCTGCACCAGGCCAACTCATTTCCGTAAAAATCACACCAAAACAAGACTTTCTTTTTTGGTTTTCTTCTAGCAAGAGAATAAAAATAAGTGGTCGTCTGCCTGAAGGGGGAAAATAAACAAATGAAACCAAGGATAATTTTATTATTGACTAAAAATAATGAAGTATTAGTACATAAATTTTTGTATTTATTGTTTGAATTAATAGTTTTACCAAAAAAAAACTACGCCATTATCTATAATCTTAGTTAAAAGTATGAAATATTATTCTAAAACTCATATTTAATTCATGCCCACAGACACGTGTAAGTTCGCACTTATAAAAACAGCACGTATACTAGCAAAGTAAAATCCAATCCTCAAATGAACATACATCCTGGAACTTTTGCCGACCTTCCTTGAAACAGGGGGGACATTGGCAAAGTGAAACATTTATACAGTACGCGTGGTTAGCTTCATACCAAACTATTAGTCAAGGAATTCACATCAACCAATAAATCAAGGAATCAAGGAAATCAAGGAAAACATCAACGTATAAACCAAGGAATTCATTCCAACCTATATTTCAAAAAATCATGTCAACCTATAAGTCAAGAAGTTCATAAGAAGTCAAGGATCTATGTAAAAGAATTGAAATACTCGTATTTTGTAGTTCTCTTTATTTTGGCGTAGACCCCTGAATTAGCAATGCTACCAGTTTTCCGCATTTATTTTTCATACACTGTACGTGCCCTGACCGTTTTACAGGGAATTTTCTATCTTTTAAATAAGAAATTGTTCTTTATATTATGACCCGCCCTAGTGAACGTAATCTTCCCCAAGGCACTATACTAATATTCCAAAGGCCAACCGATTCGTACTATGCAAGATGTGGTAGATAGCTTTTTTGTGATTTTCTCGAAAGCAAAAGTTTTTTCGGGAAAGGTTTTTTTCGTATTTTTTAGGGTAATTTTCCTTTTCTGATTTCGTTTTTTCCAAAAATGTGAACTTTAACTGTATAGCTATTTTACAATAATTGATTTAATACTGACCACCGATCCTGTAAAAAAGGTATACTGTTCCAATGTCACTAGTGTTTCAGAGAAGGACGACAATAGTTGCAGGACTTTTGTTCATTTGAGGTTTGGTTTTTAATTTGTAAGTAAATATGCAGCATTTTTAAGCGCGAATTTACACGTCTCGTCGTTTTTGGGCATACATTTCATTTGATTTTTTAATGTTTGTATGTATTTACGACTTAGATTATTGTAGATGAAAAAATTCGCTAAGATAAGTTAAAAACACCCAAGCCGACGTGTGAATTTAAGGAAACTTCATAATAAAAAATAAGAAAAACGCTTTACGTGGAGGATATTTTTTTTAGTTTATACGCTCCTTTAGTGCATGTTTGTCTTATGTTCTTCAGAGGTAATTTCACATCAGCAAACTTTACATGTGTACTGGACCAATGTGTCTTATGAAAACTGAAAATTGATTTTTAAATTATTTTTAAAAAGTCTAACATTATCGTGTAACACCTTTTCGTCTTAGCTCACATTATGTAGAATGTGATACTCAAGAAAATTTACTTCAAAAATCATCTACGAATCGAATGGTAGATAAGCCAAACAAGCACTTTGGGCACGTATAGTCACTAAAGCTGGCGTTGAAACATCACGCATTTTGGTTTTCAACTCTATGAACGTTTAAAAACAGATGTAAGTATGAATAGAAAATAAAGTTTTTCAGGATCTAAAGTTTTTTGTATAAAATATGTTACCGCAGTTGCTTGGAGTAAATTTCCAACATCTGTTTGAATAAGTCGTTTTAATTTTAAATTTCTTATCAAAAAGGCCATTTTTTCCGTCTCAACCTTAAATAATATTACTATGCATTGAATAATTTATGAACAGCCAAGTTTATTTTAATCCCAAATCCATGTTTATTCAAGAGCCAATCTCTTCTATGTACTTTTCCGGAATAATCCTTTTTTATACATAAACATGAGTTCAAAAAAAGCCGACGTCTAGTGTAAAACATCGGGTACAAAAATGAAAACGTATGAAAACTAAATCACTCACTGTCACTCACTAGGGGTGCTATTTTATCTTCAATACATTTTTTTTATTAACGCAATGTCTGAAAAATTACGCGTCGTTTCATACTAGGATTACTTAAGGCCGATGCCAAATTACCCTTTTTTCGGTTATAAAGAGATTTTTTTACAGAAGTTCTTAATTCTGTTTTTAAATGAGTTATTTTTACATCAATAATTAAAACACAAAAATAACAGTGTTATAACAGTGTCGGTGTTATAGCCGCGGGGATCAAGACAGGTTATTTGGAACCGGATAACGCTGGTTCGAATCCCGCGCCGATAACTTCGACCCTGGTTCAACAGATGCCGTTGCATGCACACAAGCTTCTGCTTTCGCATGAAGACAACTGGCCAGGTAAAATAGGTTGGAGGATTGCATTCCTTTCCACAAATCTATTTAAAAAAAAAAAAAAACGTATTGTGTATATGTTGAAGACTTTACGGATATGGCAAATTTTTTTTTGCATAATTTGGACTGCAGTGTGGTATGGAGATAGCTATTACATATGTTTGGGTATGTAACATTAATAAAATTATTATTTTGATTCCGTTAAATCAAATATCGAATCTAATTCCGTTAAAAGAATAAATTCACTAAGTAAAGTTTAAAACACCCGAGCTTAGGTAAAGATGCATTGTTTTAACTTTGGCTTATGTGATTTTAAGCTGGAAAATATCATAAGGCTCATACTTTTGTTCATATTATTCACAATAAAGTCACTAAGTTAAGTTTTAAACACCAGTACCCTCAGTACGAGTTGCAAAACTTGAGTAAAGTGAAGTGTACGGAAAGTATTACAGAGTGATTTTTCCCAAAATCTGCCGTTTTTATTTCTTACACTTTATGGTCTTAGCACCAAAGTTACAGTGCTGAAGAAAATCAAGTTCAAACAAACAAAAACGGATTTTAGGGAAAACCACTCTTTAATACTTTCCGTAAACTTAGCTTTACTCAAGTTTTGCAACTCGTACTCAGGGTAGGTTCAGGTAAGGATGCGTTGTTTTCACTTTAGCTTGTGGGATTTTCAACTGAAAAATTATCTACCTGCTTGAGTATCATTTATTTTTCCATTTGATTCACAATTAAGTCACAAAGTGATGTAAAAGTTAAAAGGTTTGAGTATTGACATCTTGAAGATTCATTTTAAGTTAATATAAAAATAAAATACAATGTTTCCTTCACAAGAGTTTTCTTCACAAATCGTGAAGAAAAACTTTGTGTTTGATTTTTACATTATTACTTACTATGATATGTGACGTTAACTGAAAAAAGTCCCCTTGCACGAGTTTTATAATGTTGTCCAATTCATTCAGTATAAAACCTCTAAGTTAAATTTGAAATACCCGGATCTAAGACTTCAAAAATGCTTAAGAATAGACAAAAACCTGCGTAATAATGTAGTCGTCCATGAATTAGGTTAGCCAGCGCTTAAGCTGGATGTGAACAAACAGGATATTTGTGTTTGCCATTAACTTTTACGACACCGTAAATCTCTGGGCTTACTTCTCCATCCCAAATGTTATTCCTTCCCTTAAATATGTGCAGTTAGTTTGCTTGCTCAATGCTCGGCCCACCTCACACAATTGGGCGAAAACGTAATTGGTTATATCCCTCCTTTGCTTTGGGTTTTTATGGGATTTTCAGTAGCTTGGGAAATCAGGCTTGTGGCGCACATTAAAGCCGGTTGTTTCATCCACAAATGTTTAATCTGTACAAACTTTCAGAAATATAAAGCTGAAATTCTAATCTTAACAGGTATTGTGAATCTAAGTTTAAAGATACATTAGCATTTAAGTGACTAAACACAACTAAGCTACTGTGAAACCTATTGAAAAAAGGTTGCTTGTGGCGAGTGGAACCTTATCTAAATCTAAATCTAAGCTGCAAAGATATGTATCATTTGAGATTCATATCAAATGCATTCCCACAAGCAGACATGCATAATTTCGCGCTTACACATGCCGCATGTGGACCTACAATATAAAAAACCCAATCTCAAATGAACATAAGCCCTGCAACTCTTGCCGACCTTCCCTGAAGCAGGGGTGAAATTGGCAAAGTGAACCATTTTTTACAGTATGGGTGGTCAGCCGCATACCAACATATCAGTCAAGGAATTTATAATTTTTACATACAAAGGAGCCGGCATTAGGCCGGCCACTTCATTTGGAGTGGGGGTTTTCCAGCTCCTGAGACACCTGGTACTCTTTTCTAATGAAGGCTGAGCAAGCCTTTTGGTTATTGTAGTTTTATAGGCAAGATTCTACCCCGCGAAGAAGGGAACAAGGTTGGATTGTAGTGGTAAGTTGCTTGCCCACCTGTATCGCTGCCCCTGAAAAGCACCTTACAGAGTTCTGAGTCTTTTGCCCAGAGTATTCATTTCCTCCGAGAGTTTCTCGAAGGCTATGAAAACTCACTATTAGGTTATAGTACACTTTAGTAAGTCGTACTACAAAAAATCACTAGTACCACAGTAATAACAGTAATAAGAATGGTCAGCCTTATATCAACTTAAATGTCAATAAACTAAGATTAAAGGAAGTAATGGTACATTTTTGGTTGTCTGTCACATAAGTCTTCAAACATTTCTTCATTTTAAAAATTGAAATACTTTTTGTAAAAAATGTTGTTAAATGAGAAGAAAACATCAGGTAACTTCAATTGCAAAACGTATATTTATTTGAGATGTTAATAATCGACTCATTCATATTCATTTCATGCAAAATACTATACCTGCTAAATCGTTGAGGTCAGCGGGACTCAAATCACAAAGGCTAAGTGATAGGGATGACTTTTATCCCTCTCTCTCCTCTCTCGGGAACTGCTTCCATCTCTCTCCGCTGTGGAAACCTGATGGAACCCGCCATCGTAGAGTATCGTACCCCGCAATATGGGCATTTTGATTGCATGTATTCACCTTCCATGTATTAAATAATATTTCAAGTCTGAAATATTCAAATACTTTTGAATAAATTCAATTCCGGAAAACTAGATCAAACCTGAAATAAGTTCACGATATTTAAGAAAAAATAAAATTCTTGAAGCTTTTAAATTGAATTTTTGTACTGGAAAACAAAACAAATTTCCTTTACATAATCGGTTGAGGATGATTTATGTGTTGAGCGCTGTTTTTTTGTGTGAACCATACCTCAAGAGCTCTATGCAAAGTCGGGCGTCGCTTTAAAATGCCCGTATTCTAAAACAAGGCCCAGTAACACTCAAAGGCTGGATAGACCTTTGGTGAACGATCTTTGACAACTAAGTTTTTTTACGCAATGATAAAATAAAACGGAAAATCAAATGACAACGCTCTTTTATTTTTTATGCATTGCCAGACTTTGCGTTAATGAGCTCATAGCGTTAGCTAATGACCGGTCCGTAGTTCAGAGTATATCGCTTTAAGCTCGTTAACTTAAGTTCGTGGGTTCGATTTGTCGCGGGGCACAAGAAAATTATTATTAAATTTCGAGTATGCTTTTCACTGGGACTAATTCATGTGCCTTTAACGAATGCCCATCTAACCTTAGAACAACTAGGTCTTGCCTGAAAATTGCCGTTTTATAAAGTGACCTGAAAGCTCGCAGAGGGCTCTTGAGACGTAATTCACACAAAAAAATATATTCTGACAGTTCAGTTACCGCTACTTGGCGTGGAAGCAACACGTCGTCTGATGAAGTCAGACACGGCCCAGACGAAACGTTGAGAAATTAGTTTTTCCCCTACACCTCAGTAAAAATCGCTTCTCCTAAAAATATCGTGTTTTAGAGAATACGACACTCTACTTCGCAGGAGCTACAATATGTTTGAATGTTTTTGTTGTGCCAGGGGTCACGTCTACCGACTTCAAAGATGATGAAGGTCGGGAATAATAATATTTGTAACGGACCAGCCCTCTCCTAGAGACCTTGGTGAGGTTTCCACTTTGATATGGGCTGGACCACACAAGCAGGGAAAGTTTCTCTATGTCTCTGGGATGGGTTTGAATTAGAAATGTAAGTAAAGTATGAAATGGAAAACTTGAGTGAAATGATTAATTCAGGTTCTGACACAGTGTGTAAAGAATTCACTTTGAAATGTAGTTTTTCTTTTATCTTTGTAATACACTTTGAAGTTAAGGCAAAATAAGTCTTCTCTACTGAAAATTTTTAAGTGATAGTGGGCATATGTATTGTGACGTTGGTTTTTTTATTGTAAAATTTTAAGGACATCGAAGAACATAATGTGGAATACGGATAGAGGAACTTTCTGGAAAGAAAACTTCAATCAGGTAACTTCTATGAAATCAACCGATGTGAATTTCTGTTTTAGTTAGTTTCTTGCCTCTTTAAGCAAGATTATTATTTTGCATTTCGAGCAGACTACTATAAACTTCTTTCCCTTGGCTGTGGTAGCATAATATGGAGATATGTTATTGATTTTGGATCAATAAACTATAATCTAAGGTGCAAGGATACATATTATCATTCAAAGCTCTTATTAAATGCATGCCCACATCCAAGCACGTGTAAGTTCGCGCTTATAAATGCTGGATGTGTACGTACAAATTAAAATACAACCCTTAAATGAACAAAACCCCTGCAACTTTTGCCGACATTCCCTGGAACCGGCATTTTTTACAGTATGGGTGGTCAACCAACCTTATAAGTCAAAGAATATCGACTTAATATAGATTATCGACATGTAAACAAATACAGATCTAAAAACTATGAATGAAGTAAAAGGATGGTGTTATTCAATCAACAAATTCATTCCCATGTTTTGAAAGGACTTTTCTGTGAACAGATTTAAACAATACAAATCGGAAACGTTTGTAGTTTAGGTTTCCTGCTTGTAAGCCTCACCGGATATTACAATCAAGTTTTACAGCGACGCCATGTGACCACTTAAGTTTAACACCCACTTGGTAATAAGGCCTATCCGTGACAATGATATTATCACCGACCTGTATAATAATATCACCAACCTCTGTAGTAACATCACCGACCTTTATAATAATATCACCAACCTTTGTTTTAGCATCACCAACCGGTATAAGAGAGACCTGAAGATATAATACGACCAAAGTAATTTCTTGAATTAATCGGTTGCCATATTACTAAATTTAATTAATTGTAATCCTTAAGCTTATTGTATTTTTCATATATTAGACGAACCGTTATGGAGCACATACATTATTCTCGACGTTTCGTTTATGAAAGCGATATCGATCTCAATATCTCAATCAAATGTCTCATTCTGTTTTTTAAGAAAGAGAAAGCTTTCACAGAAAAGTTTGCGTTTGTTAAAGATTTAGGATAAGTAGTATTTAATTAATATGTGATGCCATTTAATTATTTTTTCATTTCTGTTTAATTTTTACAAAAATAACAATAGGCTGACATGGTATGAAAATACAATTATTGCAATCTATCTATCTATAATCTAAGTTGCAAGGATATATTCATTCAAAGCTCTCAGATGTATGCCCACAAACAAACACGTGTAGTTCGCGCTTACAAATGCTGATTGTGTACTTACAAATAAAATCCAAACCTCAAATGAACATAAGTCCTGCAACTCTTGCCGACATTCCCTGAAACAGGGGTGACATTGGCAAAGTGAACCATTTTTTACAGTATGGGTGGTCAGCCTCATACCAACCTATAAGTCAAGGAATACGAGTAATAAATAACATTTAAGTATAAGAAAACAACAAAACCTTAAAAATAAATCTATACAAAAAAAGTAAAAAATGTCTTATGCAAAAAATGTAGCAAGCCAATAAACCAACATTAAAAATCAGCATTGCAGATTAGCCGCCACTTCTTCCTGTCCTTGCATACTTCTTTCATTTCATCCAGAGTCATAACTTTTTTCATACAAGCTCTCCTTTTATTATGACTCTGGATATCCCATTCACTCGCTATTTCGAAAATTTGGTCCATCCATACCTTTCTCGGTCTTCCTCTTCCACGACATCCATCAATTCTTGCAGCATATACTTTCTTCGTCATTCTTTCCTCATTCATTCTCTCCAAATATCCAAACCATCTAAGTATACTTCTTTTAATCTTTACTTTCACACTTTCTCTTACACCGCATTCCTCTCTAACAAAATCATTCCTCACCCTATCACTCCGTCTTTTTCCAATCATACTTCTTAAGTAATCCATTTCTACCGTATGGACTTTACTAATCTCACTTTCACTCACCGTCCAGGCTTCATTTCCATACATCAGAGTGGGCACTAGTATACCACCGTGCACCGCCAGTCGAACATTTTTTGAAAGATTCTGGTTTTTGGCGATGCTAGCGGTAGCACCCAGTACGCACCTGCCTTTCATTATTCTTCTTTCAAATTCACCGGTCATTCTTCCATCTTTTTCAAACTTACTTCCCAGATATACAAACTCATTTACGACATCAACATTCATTCCATTAATTTTAAATTCATAATTCATATTTTCATCATCTCTTTCAAAAATCAATACTTTCGTCTTACTTGCATTCAACTTCAAATGGTTACCTAACAAAGCTTCATTCAATCTAGAGAGCATTGTTTGCAATTCTACTGCAGAATCAGATACAAAAACTGCATCATCTGCATACAGTAGAACACTCACTTTGCTCTCTCCTATCATCAATCCACAATCATTAAGTCTAGCATCCCTGACACACTTGTCCATAACTATGTTAAATAGCCATGGACTCATCACACATCCTTGCCTCACACCCTTATACACTTCAAACCACTCACTATACTCACCATGAATACGGACACATGCCTTACTATTTTCATAGTTTGCATGCACCGCACCTAGGAGAGCCCCATTCACTCCGTATGCTTTCAAAACATCCCATAACATACCTCTGTCCACTGAGTCAAAAGCCTTTTCCAGATCTACAAAGGCCGTGAACAGCTTCCGCCTCACCGACAATTGTTTTTCAACAAGCTGTCGTAGAGTAAAAATCTGATCAACACAGCCTCTACCGGCCATAAAGCCGGACTGTATATCGGAAATCCTTTCACTAGTAGTCAGAATCACATTTTTTATAATCACCTTACAGAAGACTTTTCCTGGTATACTGAGTAGACTGATTGGTCTGAAGTTCTGACAGTCTTTTTTGTCCCCTTTACTTTTGTAAATGGGAACAATGACTGCCTTCCTCCAATCCATCGGTACTACTCCTGCATTCACACAAAGCTTACATAATTCGTACATCCAATCTATCACACATTCACCTCCTGCTTTCAACATTTCACCATTTATACCATCAAACCCAGCAGACTTCCCATTCTTCAGACGTGAAATAGACACTTTCATTTCTTCTTTCAAAATATTCAATTCATTCTCTTCATCTATCTGTTCATAAATTCTTCTTTCACCCTGACCAAAAATTTCTTGAAAATAGTTCTTCCATCTCTTGCATACTTCTACATTCTCCCATACCATCTCACCGGCAGCACTTTTGACTCCTGGAGTGGTCAATGCAGAAGATTTATTTCTATCCGCATTGATCCACCTCCAAAATTCCTTCTTACTGTCGGTGAAACTTCTGTTAATCCTTTCATCAATCTTTCTTTGTTCATTCATCTTGCTTTCATAAATTATAGTCTTCGCCATTCTCTTAGCTGTCTTATATTCGTCTTCTAGCTTTCTATCATTTCTATCATTCAGTCAATTTTCATAACACTTTTTCTTAACTTTCACAGCTTCTTTCACTCTATCATTCCACCAGGCATCTCCTTTCAATCTTCCACCTTTCGTTACCCCACATGCTTTTTTAGCGCATTCAGTCATTCCTTCTTTCAGATCTTTCCACATACTTTCAATATCTTTTCCACACACACTCTTCTCAAGTTCACTCACACTTAAAATTTTGTGGAGCTCTGATACATACTTCTCTTTCACATTTTCTTCATTCAGCCTTTCTACTTTTATTCTAGGCAATCTTACTTGCCTCTTGCGTTTCTTCTTTCTTACTTCACCAATCATTATTTTAGCACATAAGAGATAGTGGTCACTGCCTATTTCAGGCCCCCGGTAGACACGGCTATCTCTTACGGCTCCTCTCAATCTTTCATCCACACAGATGTAGTCAATGATTGTGCGACTTCCCACAATCTGCCTCGTGTACAGATGCACATCCTTATGCCGAAATCAAGTATTCGATGCAAAAAGACTGTGCTCCGCACACAAAGCAATCAGATGTCGCCCATTATCATTGACTACACCTCTTCCACCAGGACCAATTATTTTCAAACATTCATCTCTCTGTGCACCTATCCATCCATTCATATCACCTAAAATTACAATGTTTTCATTCTTCTTCTTTTCATGCACAACCGCATTCAATTCATTCCAAAAACTCATTCTCACCTCCATACACTCTGAATCAACAGGAGCATAACAGGCAACCAAGAAAAGTCTCAAACTGTTAATCTTGAATTTGACAACCAAAATCCTAGGAGAAATTCTTCGATAACCTGTTATACATCCTTTTACACACTCACTCACAATCACACCTACACCTTGCCTTTCATTCCCATCTTCCACACCTGACCAAATATACAATTCACCGTTCACTAATACTTTCTCACCATTCCCTTTCATTTTTGTTTCAGTCACACCCATTACTTTTATTCGTTTCTCTTTCATTACATTCATAATTTCTTTCTCCTTGCAATCATTCATCTTCCTTACATTCCATGTCCCGAAAACCCATTCATTCTTTCTATGAAAATTGGTGGCGGCATTTCCACAACGTGCACGTACAAAATTATTGTGGGTGGCCATTTCTACATAACAAAATTATGCAATGCCTTTAATATTTTCTTATTTTGGACTATCGAAAGCGTATTTGTGCATTGCAAGTGAACCTTCAATCGAGAATTACCTCTGCAACTTAGATTGCAGTTATTAAACTTGAATAGCCTGTCAAATTAAAAATAAATTACTTTCTTCACTGTTCTAGATCTCTAGTAAAAAAAAATGCCTGGCAATCTTCATAAGACGCTGTAATACCGTCGTTATAGAGGGAAACGCAGCGCCTTGAGGAGCGTCCTCGTTATAACGGAATTGGCTGGTCCGTAACGGCGCTACGGCCTCCGATAACGTCCGCTAGAGCCGCCGCCATTAACGACAAGCCGTTACAACGGCAGCCTGTTGGGCGACAATGTACGATTAACGACAAACAGTTGATAGTGTGAAATATGTGAATTGCTTTCGATACAAGTTTATTTTCTTCTTGAATTTTCAGGGAATAGCTCATTCTCTTTTAAACGCATTAAATAAAATAGTTCTAACAGAGTGACTTCAATTTTTTTCCAGTAAATTTGTGTGAAAGTATTTGTATACTTATGTGTAAAAAAATACATGTTTTAAGGCTATTGCGGCAGATTTCAGATACTTGATATTGCTTTTCCGTGTCTTGTTCTGGCGGTGTATTGCTTTTTTCTCCTTATTTCTTGTTCACGTTTCGTTTCTAAGAAAAATAAATTAAAATCAATTAAAAAAAGACTTTGGACTACGTTTAAGTCCTGGAAATGCAGTATCAAGTTATAAAACTTCATTTCTCAGAATCTGCAAATTGAAAACTCAAAATATAAATACCGGAAAGGTATTTCAGCCTTATCAAGAAAAGAGAGCTTCCCGCCTCAAGAGCGGGGAAGCCTTTATTTCAAGTAAAGTTTTTCCCATAAAGCCAGGTCCCTTAATTGTGAAAATAATCTGGTTTCAATCGCCACATGCAACGAAACATGCGATAAGAAGTTAAACTATGTGTAAGGCTTATGCGCGTTCCATAGTTTCATTTGTCACTGAATTTAGAACGAGCCTTATTCCAGCAACGCAACATGGGGGATGGAAAAAGTCAAAAAGCTTATTTCAGACTTTGATACAAGTTGTAAGATACATTAATTTATGTGTCACGTTATTTACATAGAATGTTACTAACCAAATTTATGTTTCTTTTTTTGCAGATTCAATGTCGTCAGCCTACAAAACATCGCATCCCAGTGCTCCTCCCACGCATAGGCTGGGCTTTTTATTAGCCCGGTAAAATTTATAAGACAGCGTGTGTTATCCGAGTACATAAATTTTACTCGCGAATGCGTAAACAAGTGAGTGAAGAATACACAAATGAAACTAAACAAAAAACACAATGGATAATTCTAGAAAAATCTCATACGAATAAATATATATCACGAGTCTTGTTAAAAATATGCTTAGTCGGGTAATTTATTATAAAATCGAATAACTTAAAAATTGTCGCAAGAAAAAAACTTTTTCTAGGTTTCTTACTTGCAGCAATCTGTAAGGCAGCAGGATAAACCGTTTTGACTTATTCTTAGTCTGCATAAGAGTACTGGATAAGTTTTTTTTGTGGGATATCTCGTCCCTTCTACGCGCCCATTTTTTCCATATAATAGCACCATTTAAAACAAACTACCTTCGAACTCCTTCGTTTAACGTAGCTGTCAAACATAAAATAAATAAACTCCTGATATTGATTTATTTAACGATTAAATAGCAACGCTTTAAACCACTTATAATGCTTTGAAACTGAATTTTCACAATTTTCCATTTATGCATAACTACAAAAGAACAGTCGATAGCTCAGTTGTTAGATTGCTTGCATTCCATGCCGAGAGCTCGGGTTGGAACCCAACCGGGGGTATCAGAAACGATTTCCCGTTTCGGTGCTTATTTCAAACCCAAAATGGAATACCGGCAAAGTTTACTCAGCTTTCACAAGAAATGAGTACCAAACCCCTTGGGAACTGGGAAATCCCCACCTCCAGTGAAGTGGTGGAGGGATTTTATTTATTTATTGAAACAATATAACATGACAGTTGAAACCATAAAGTTATAATGTAATACAAGTATTATAAAAATAAAACAATATTTTATGCAAAAAAATCAAAACAATAAAGATGTATAATGTATAATCTATAATCTAAGTTGCAAGGATATATTCATTTAAAGCTCTCAGATGTATGCCCACAAACCAACAAGTGTAGCTCGCGCTTACAAATGCTGAATGTGTACTTACAAATAAAATCCAAACCAAAATGTATCATTCTAACATTCGTCTTTCTTGCAGAACCTTCCATTCACGCATCAGTCCATTCATTCTAGTATTAAATATATCCAGATGTGGTGAGGACGACATCAATTCGTTGGCGTAACTGCCGGCTCACTTACCTCTAAAAATAAATAGGTTCACTCGCCACATACGATCCTTTAGCGAAGAACGCGGAAGGGAATTTCACTATATGCGTTGCTTTCAGTGATGTTAAGCACTAGACCAAAAACAGTTTAACGCAGCTTCATAATAATCTATTTTCTATAATCTAAGTTGCAAGGATATATTCATTTAAAGTTCTCAAATGCATGCCCACAAACAAACCCGTGTAGTTTACGCTTACAAATGCTGACAAATGAACATAAGCCCTTCAACTTTTGCCGCCCTTCCCTGACACAGGGGTGACATTGGCAAAGTGAACCATTTTTTACAGTATGGGTGGTCAGCCTCATTCCAACCTATATGTCAAGGAAGTCATAATACTAAAATATCTTGTGACTTATTTCATAACTCCCGAAATCTCATAAAAAATGTTTAGAATGCAAAGCCAAGCGCTTATAATAAGTGGAGAGCAAAGTTCATGAATGTTTCTCTATTGAATCGAGATTGCTCATCAAAACTCTCCAAGATCCGCATCAGGATCAAAAGTTGCCAAATCCCCTCGAACTCTGGGCGCAAACAAGCTCTTGGGGCAAATTTTACGTAAAGTCGTTAACTTATTGGATTTCAAAGTTGTTGTATGGCTGGTTTAGTTGTTCATTTTGAATAAACCAAAACAAATAAATAAAAATAAAATTATATTTTTTATTGTTTGTGTATTACTTACTTACTTACTTACTTACTTATTCAGCCACTTCTTATCCACTGCTGGACATAGGCCTCCCCCATATCTCTCCAGGCGTCTCTGTCCTGGGCTCTCGGCATCCAGTCACCAGCAACTCTTTTGATATCATCTGACCATCGTGTAAGAGGCCTTCCTCTTGTTCTTTTGTCTTCACGAGGTCTCCATTCTACCACTCTTTTTGTCCATCTTTGCTCGCTCAATCTGGCTACATGCCCTGCCCACGACCACTTCTGCTTTGCCACTCTTTTGACTATGTCAGTAACTCCCAGTCAGTTTGTGTATTAACACTGTGAAAATTCATATTGTTTAATTTATATATTTTTTTTAATGAATTCAAACAAAACACTGTTTATGTTTGTGACCTACTAGGTCGAAAACGTTTGTAATTTGTTTTAAAGATTTTAATCTTTTTAAATAAATTTTACTGTAAAAATAAACAGTGTTTTGTTTGAATTCATTCAAAAAAAATATATATATATAAATTAAAAAATATAATTTGTCATTAATGTACATCAGTAAAAGTATGACAATAAAACGATTTTTAATGTAGTAATCAATGCAGTAATAGACAAGGGTCTGTTGCACCAACCTCCAATCAATATTTGATTGACACATCAAATTTAATTGCTTACTTCTGGTAAGGACCTCGGTCAAGTATATCTTGGAAGGGAACTATTTATTTACAGTATGGGTGGTCAGCCTCATACCTTCTTGCAGTAAAATAATAATTTTATTTGCTAAAAAATGAAAAAATAATACTCAAACGTGTAATTTTCATTTACTACAATTAGTATACAAACAGTTTTCAGAAAGAAAGGTGAAAATGTAAAATTTCAGAATGATAAGATATTTTTAAAATGCAAGTGTGCTCTTGATGTTGTCGATTAAAAGTAATCTGTGATTGGGAAAAAATGTTTTTGTGTCATTAGAAGTTTGATCTTTTCAGATTTCAGTTAATACTCTAATAGAAGCTCGAAAGTGAATTGAAAAACAATATATGTTACAAAAAACTCTGAATTAAAAAAGCGTGTTTAAATGTGTTTTCTTTGAATATCAGTGAAGTGATACAAAAATGAGAAGAAGTTGAAGTGACTTGCGTTCGGAGTAAAGTGGAAGTTGAAGAGAAGATTTTGAAGTAACCTGTAAGTGGGAAGACGATGGTCACGTGATGTTCCCGCCCCCGAACCGCCTCATATGCGCGGTGCTGCTGGTCCAAATCAAGATATGTCCTTCTACTCCTGGTAAGTACTTCTCATTTATTTAGTTTTAAAAATTTAAACTCACCCCCCAGTGCTTCTTTGTCTTACCAACCATTTGATTCAATCATGACCTTTCGATTAAATTGATTGAAAAATCACATAATACTTAATCTGAGCTAAGAAGAAAACGTCTAGGTAGTGAGAGAGTTGTTTTAAATATTTTTACAATCAATTTCCATTTTTTAAATTTTAGTACGCAGACAAACATTGCTCATATGAAATTACCTCTGAAGAACAAAAGACAAACAAGCACTAAGGGGACGAATTGTCTTCATTTTTTAGTCAGATAGTCCTTTACTATTGTGACTCTTATAACGGACTAATACTTGCAAAGATTCGACACAATATCTTTGACTTAGACACAAAAAAGGACATAACATTTACACTGCGTTGACGTTTTTAGTTTTTTGACATTGATGGGTGTTTCATACAAATCATCTTATAGTTATTAAAAACAACATCATTTAATGGTTATTTTTATCCCCAAGTTCACTAGATCAGTTAGTTGAACGCTTACGTTTAAATCCGGAGGGTTAATGTTCGATTCCCGATTTCCAGATTCGGGGTTTTATTACAAATTCCAAAAAAATATAATTATAACACTAGCAAAGTAACTCAGTTAAAAGAAATAAGAAATTTTTACTTATAAGAGAAGTACTTATTGAATGGCTGGCCCTCTATCCTGTGGACATAAATAGGTTCCACTATCCGCATGTGTGACTTTTGAAGACGACGCTGTAAAAAGTTGGACTGTATGTCTAAATAAGTTTCGATGCGTTTCTAGAACAGTTTATTTTTATTTTTTAAAAACCTTCAACTATTTAAGACAGCGCGAATATAATTGTATTTATACACTAATAACATTTTAAAAATCTAAGACGAAAATTCATTAAAATATGGAAATTCTTACAACAGCCAAACAATAAAATTTAAATGTAAGATTGCTCCATAGCGAGAGGGCTTTTAAGTCTGAGAAAAAAATCCACAAAGTTTTTAGGGAGATAAATGAACAAGATTCAAGCAATTTAGCCGTCAAATTAAGTAGCAAAATGAGAGGTCATATTAATAAGGAGCGAGCTTAATCTCAAACAAAAATGCGAAAAGAAAACGCCAATTGAAAATCCTATTAAGTTAGACCTGAGGGATATTAAAGCGTCTGGAATTCAATAATGTTATTGCAGTAAGTAATCAAGTAAAAAAAAGGCCAAAAAATAATTTTGTGAATTGATCGAAACGCTACGCTGAACGCTACGCCAAACGTTACGCTAAACGCCACGCTGAACGCTACGCTGAATGCTACGCCGAACGCTACGCTGAACGCTACGCTGAACGCTACGCTGAACGCTACGCTGAACGCTACGCTGAACGCTACGCTGAGCGCTACGTTGAACGCTACGCTGAACGCTGCGCATAACGCTATGGTACACTTAACTCGACGCTAAACGCTACTAAGTTTCACATTAAGTTGAAATTCTTACCGCATTTACCCTGAAGGAGTTATTCTTTCACTCACAAAAACCAATTCCAATTTTGATGAAAGATTCATGATACTTACAAAAGGGTAGCATTTTTTAAATTATTATTTGCTTAAGTATATAAAAACAAAAAATACTCGTTCATATGAAAACTCATTATTTAAATAAACATTTACTAATAAATATTCATGTCTTTTTTTTTTAGAACGGTATGCGTGTAATATGGATCTTAAATGTAATGTAATTTTTCCGCTTAGATTATAGATTGTTGATGATAGACCTCTGTCTTGGTAGTCCGAGGGCATAACCGTTAGTCAATAGTGTTATATCAGTTATTAATTTGAGTAATCGAACAGAACACACTAGAATAATATTCCTAATGGTTCCAATCTAAGTGATGAATGTTGGAATATATCATTTCAAACGGAATATTTCCAGAGCCCTAAGTAAACATTGCGTTTCAACTCTTCCATAGTTTTAAAGAAAATTTCAGTAAAGTAATACTAACAGTAGAGACGCTGTGTTACTTTTCATATATTTTTCAGTAAACGCAACGGTTGAGTTTAAACGTTAAATGTTATACTCTGGGTACAGAACAAGATTAATGTATATGCTTCTGAGAGTTTGACATAGCGCCAAGATGTATCAAAAGAAATAATTTACTCCGTATTCAATGTAAATATTTGTCCTCTCAAACTGGCATACATACGTACTAGGCGTACGTGGAAATAAATTATTCTACGCATGAATATACGAGAAACATCCGTGTGTACTACGGAAATATAATGTTTATTAAATAAAGCGTTGCAAAATAGAAAATCAGTGAAGGTTGTGTTCTGGAATCGTATATATGGGACAATCAAGATAAATTAAAGGTTACTTAACTTTTTGCCACGTTTTTCCCAAAGGGGTCGTATTTGGCGTGTGGAAACTATAATATTTATGGTTAAAGGTAAGGAGGCCGGCGTTACGCCAACCACTTCAGTTGAAGTAGGGGGTTCCCGGTACCTGAAAGAGCTCGTGCTCATTTCTTTTGAATGCTGAGCAAGCCTAGCCGGTATTTTATTTTGGGTTCGAAAAACATTTCTGATACGATTGTAATGCAAGCATTCTATAACGAGTATAAGCCTCGACACCAACTGAGCTATCGACCGGACTTCCCATAATGTGGTTATTTAACGACCGGTTTCGTTAACATTTCGTTTGCATCTACATATGGCTAAAGTGATTTTACTAAATAGTTCATATACAGATGATGATGATGATGAGGATGCCGCATCCATTCACCGCATCCGCACACATTCTTCCGGGCGTGTAGACCATGGTCCAGTAGGTATTTCTTCTCAGAAGGCTGTTTTTTTCTTCTTAAAAGGCTGCAACGTTTTGAAACCGGCCATGAAAGCCTAAAACACTTAGGCCCGGTATTTTGAAGTATCGTAAAGTTAACTAAAATGCAATTTTAGTTAAATCATCATAATATTTCACTCACCGAATTTCGGCGGTAAATATTTAGTAACTTTAACTTTCGATTTTCAAGATGGCGGCGCTTCACGGACAGCAGCTGTTCTTTTTTAATGTAAGGATACATCAAAATTGTAGCAAACTGAACCTTTTTTGTCTCGTTTTCTAGCTTAATGAAGGTTAGGCATATGAATTTTATGAATAGTTGTTGGTTTTAAAGCTTTTGAATGGCATTTTAATTATTTCCAAGATTTGAGAGGAGTTCTGCTTTATGCTGATGACGCAGTATTAATTGCTGATTCAGCAGCGGAACTCCAGACAATGCTCTCTAGTTTGAACCATGTTCTGTGTGCAAGCAAGTTGAAAATTAATGCAAGTAAGACGAAAGTACTGATTTTTGACAGAAGGGATGAAACTGAAGAATGCACGTTTATGTTGAATGGTACGAAAGTTGAAATTGTGGATGAATTTAGATACTTGGGAAGTATGTTTGAAAAGAATGGAAAGATGACAAGAGAACTTGAGAATAGGGTGTGCAAGGGAAAGCAAGTGGTCGGTGCAATAGGAAGAATAGCAAAGAACAAGCGATTGACGATGGATCTGAGAATGGCGGTACACAATGGCATATTGTTACCGACTTTGATGTATGGAAGTGAAGCATGGACAGTGAATGATAGCGAAATGAGTAAAGTATGTACGGTGGAAATGAAGCATTTGAGAAGTATGACAGGAAAAACTTTGAGGGATAGAGTTAGGAATGAATGGGTAAAAAAAGAATGTAATTTGAAAGAGGATGTGAAAGTTAAAGTACAAAAGAATGTGATGAGATGGTTTGGGCATGTGGAAAGAATGAAAGATGATAGACTGACAAAGTATGTATACAAAGAAAGTGTGAAAGGAAAAAGAGGGAAGGGACGACCGAGAAAAGTATGGAGTGATCAGATTGAGGAGATTGTGAAAGAATGGGATATACAAAGTGAGCGTAAAAGAAGAAAATGCATGAAAAAGGTGATGGATATGAAGGAATTGAAAGAGGTATGTCAGGATAGGAAAAAATGGAGGCAACTCTGCAGAGGCTCTGGCCACCCCTAGCGGAATGGCGACAGAGTTACAGTTACAGTTACAGTACAGTTACAGTGAGAGCGTGGTTTCATACTTCGGTAATGTTCGGTTTTAGTTAACTCGAGATGGAGTATTTTGAATAAAAGTTCAAGTAATAGTTACTTAAATATTACTACAGTTCAATATACCGGGCCTTATAGTTCATATACAGTTTTCACGATAACGGTGTCATCGCTAAAGGGTATCAGGGAGAGTGTGTGCAAGAAGAGCATGTGTCGAGTGAGTATCCTCTGACGGTGTGTGGACATTTCATAGAAATTGCTTCTTCGGGAATATGGGTCTATCTCCTTTGTTAGCCATATTTATTCTACACCATTATATCGCATATCATCTATCATACTTGAACTACGAGTATGTATACAGCTGACCTCACATGCTTTTAAAATGGTTCACTATACCAATCTCACCCCTGTTTCAGGGAAAGTCGGCAAATTTTAAAGGTTTACTGTTCCTTTGAGGTTTTGGATTTTAATTTGTAAGTACACATGCAGCATTTGTAAGCAAGAACTTAAAAAAAAAATTAGGTGCCTCTTTAGGTACGAGCATTCATTTAATTTGAATTTGTAATGATCTTTTGGAATTTTTTTTTTTTTTTTTTTTTTAAGGAATCCTGTGCGGGAGGCTCCCCAATTCTTGTGAGTCTTGGGGGTCTATGTCACCCTGGAAGGGTGCCGCAGAGGTGTTGCTTGAGTTCTTGGTTCTGTCGTGAGGCGCTGCAAGGAAGTGGTGATTGATGTTGGTTTTGAATAAAACCGGATTAAATTGGGAAGGGAACACAGATACTGGTAGACCATTCCATAAACGGGCAGTTTGGCAAAGGAATGACTCATGAAAACGCCAAGTTCTCATACTTTTGAGATCGACTGCAAAGGGATGAATGAGAGTCGTACTACGAGTTTCCCTTTCTGAAAAGCGAGGGGGAGGGATTAATGAATGGAGCTCATTAGAACAAGCTCCGTGGTAATATCGATAAAAAAGACTGAGCATTCCAACTTTTCTTCTGTGCTGGAGCGGCTGCAGATCGGATGTCAGAGAATGATCATTGATCAACCTCACTGCCCTCCTTTGCACAGAATCAAGTTGGTCACTCAACTTCTTGGACATACCACACCAGAGATGGCTGCCATACTCGATAATGGGGCGGATTTGGGATTTATACAGGGTCAATAACTGGGCTGAAGTAAAAAACCTACGGGCTCTGTATAATATGCCGAGTCGCCGGAAAGCGGAAGTTGTGCGAGACTCAATAGCATCATGGTATTTTAACTCTGATGACAGAGAAACACCAAGAAGATTTAAGTGTTCATGGTTAGAGAGGGAGACATTGTCGAAAGTTGGGAGATAGTTGTTTGGAATCCTCTTTAAGGATATCAGACATGCTTGAGTCTTTTTGACGTTGAACTCTACAAGGTTGTCAGTGCCCCAACGGCTGACAGCCCTGAGATCTGTATTGATCTTTGAAGCTAATGATTCACGAGCAATAGATATCGCTGAACTATTTTGGGGCTTTGTAAAAGAGAAACCGTCATGTATTGTACTGTCATCGGCATAGCAGTGGATAGGAGCACAGGATAGTAAATCATTGATGTGCATAAGAAAAAGTGTCGGAGACAAGACGGATCCTTGGGGGACACCGGAATTGATTGGTAGCAGGGCTGATTTACTACCATCGATGACTGTTTGGATAGATCTGTCTTTTAGAAAGCTGGAAATCCATTCTATGAGGAGAAGGGGAAGTCCAAATGATGACAATTTGTTAAGGAGGCTGGAGTGCCAAACTCTATCAAAAGCTTTGGAAATATCAAGAACAACAGCTTGTGTTTCGCCCATAAGATCGAAGCGTCGACCCCAGACGTGTGTGACATAAGTGAGAAGGTCACCACTGGAGCGGTTACGGCGAAAACCGTATTGGTGGTCGCTAAGCAGTTTATGGGTTTCCAGATATTTCATAAGCTTATCGTTTATGATCCTTTCCATGACTTTTGAAAGTAAGGAAGTGATTGCGATTGGACGATAATTGGCAGGGTCAGAGTGAATTCCCTTCTTGGGGATGGGATAAACGGTTGCAACCTTCCAGTTAGAAGGCACGGTACCGCATCCAAGGGACAATTTGTACAGTTTATAAAGGGGTGGAGCTAGTTCATTTGCGCAGTTTCTTAATACTAAGGCTGGAATACCATCAGGGCCGCTGGATTTGCGTGTATCTAACCCTTTTAGAGCAGTGAGCACATCTGTGTGTGTTATTTTGGGCATCTCCATAAAGGAGCCGCTATGGGGAATTGATATAGGTGATTTGCCATTATCGTGAAGTGTGGAATTATTGGCAAACAAAGTACACAGAAGATTAGCTTTGTCCGGACCGGAGTGGGCTAATGTGCCATCAGGCTTAGTTAGAGGAGGAAAGGACGAAGCGCAAAAGTTACGACTAATCAGAGCAGACAAAGACCAGAAAGATCGATTGCCGCTGGGAAATAAAAAGAATATAAATTGTTATTTAGCTCTACAATCTCAAAAAACGAAAACTTTCAGTTTTATTTTTGGCATGAGCAAAAAATAGGTTTGATTGTAGGTTAGAAGATTTTTGTCAACACCATCTTTACACGGTAAAACTTTTTGCATTCATCTTCGCCAATATGTCAAGTCAACATTCGAAGTCTCCTCCAACTCCACCACCCACCCTTCCATCAAGCCGCCATCT
The DNA here is from genome assembly GCA_951799405.1 of Agapetus fuscipes. Classification (NCBI taxonomy): domain Eukaryota; kingdom Metazoa; phylum Arthropoda; class Insecta; order Trichoptera; family Glossosomatidae; genus Agapetus; species Agapetus fuscipes. Next base: position 24,730,058 of record OX637333.1, read on the forward strand.
CGATTAAAGGTTCTCAAATTTGTTTTGCCAAGTGCCCGCTTTGAGAGTAAAAAAAATCAAGAGGTCACCTTTTTTTTTGTCGTCATCGGTTATGTTATCAATTATATCTATTTTAGACAGATTGGATATGTCGCCACCTTAAAGGTAAAACTGAATGAGTGAAATGGTGGATAAAACATTTTATTTTGTGTAACTTCTCATATTAAATGAACTACGTAGCAGTAAGTGTTCATGAAAAAGGTCTCAACTACAGGGTTTTTAGACTGGTTCAGTTTTTTTCTTTCGTAGAAAATATAATATTTTTAAAAAATTGAGAAATTTAAATTAACTCAATATGTCACTTATTCGTTAAACCTTCAGTTGTCGATTTATGTATGTAATTAGTTTTGAGTACAAATAAAAATAAACAAAAAAGACGCAAACCTAAAATGTGATTAAAGATTTAAGTATCAGAAGTAAGTGTATAAACGGTAAAATTTTAAGTGCATTGTGTGCACTTACATTTTACTATAATTTGTAATTTTTATATAATTAACATACAAAACTTTTCCACGAGACAACCAAAAATGAAGACGACATGTACTTAACAACTCTTACCAACTTTTCTTGAAAGAAAGATTTCAAGAATCAAATTATCGATTTCGTGTTTATTGTTCCTTGAGAAAATAAAAATAAATATCAAGATAATTTAATTTCAATTTAAATTTAAAAAAAACTTTTTAAAACATAGTTTTATTTTTACGCTATCGGACTAACTAACGGTACCTGCCCGAAAACCCCACCCACTTTCTCTCTCCTACCCTGAATTTTAACCCTTTTGTTTTTAACCTCAGTCAGCCTCTGAAGATGGACGGATAAAGTCCAAAGAAGTGAAAATAATACTAGATGAAAATAAAATACATCTTTGTTATAATTCACATGAGTATAATTCACAAAGAAGTATTTTATTTTAATCTATTAAAATGAACTTTCACGAAGTTACTGCTAAAAACCTAGATAATAAAATAATATTTAAAATCAAATTATTTTTTATTAAACGTTGTTTTATTTTCACAATAATATTTTGAATCTCGAGTACTTTTTTACTTTTATATAATTTTGATCTATGGTTTGTTCTTAATAATTTTAATTTTTTTATACATCACTCTTGATAATGACCTGAATATTGAAGGTCGAAAGTACTCGAGATTCAAAATATTATTGTGAAAATAAAACAACGTTTAATAAAAAATAATTTGATTTTAAATAAAATGAATTTTCACTGTGTGAATACACAAACCCTACAAAATCTAATAAAATAATACTATGTTTTAAAAAAGTTTTTTTATTATTTAAATTAAAATGAATTTTCACTCTTCGAATGCACTTACTTACTCTAGAAAATTTAATTTCATTTCATTTATGGGCGCTATTTTGGGTGAAGTATAGGTACTTCAAGAACCCTCCATAATATGCACATTTATGAAGAAAAAAACAGGGTTTAAATTGTGCCTCAAAATGGGTGCAAACACCCACTTTGAAAAGCGCTGATTTCGATAGAGGAATCTATCAAAACGTTTTGACTCCTGTCTCGCTTCGGGAGCGTTGCTGTATGATGTATGGAGTCCCATACATTGTGCCGGGGAACATATATCGCATTTATAATATCGAATGCTGGATGTCGCGCATTTAGGCGAGTCTTTTGTACAGTGACGGATCGAAGGAATTGATAGATATTTGAATCGGCGATAAGTCAAGCCGACTCGCCCTTTTGAAGGCTGTTTGCTCTGTGATGAATGGCACGAGTAAAATTTACCTTGGAATATTTCATCCGACGAGTAAACAAACTGAGTAATCGAATGTGAATAAACAATATTTAGAACGCTGAGTTTTCAAAGATAATATTTCATAACAAAATACCAAATAATCGAAATGAATAAAAGAGATACTCTGAGACCAGTCCTTATCGACTTTTAATAGGAAGATCGTGAGTTTGATCACCGGTGAAGTTAAAAAAAAAAAATTAATTTTGAAAATTGCTTATGGTCCGATCGATAGCTCAGTTACTATAGTGCTCGCATTTCATCCTGAGAACTCGGTCTTAAATATCAGCGAGGGTGTCAGATATGATTTCCCGTTTTGGTGGTTATGTCAAATCCAAAAATAAAATACCGGCAAGGTTTACTCAGCCTTTGCATAAAATAAGTACCGACCCATAGGGAGCTTGAAAACTTCCCACCCTTTCCGAGAAAACGCGGGAAGGAGTTTTTCTGTAAGTATGAGCTTATTAGCGTTTTTTTAGCTCTTCGTTGGGTTGTAAAATTCACCAAAGAACGGCCACCAAAAATCCATTCAGCCTTACAACAATTTAGGTTTTATTGAGAATGGTGACTATAGCAATGATCTCTTGCCGCCTTATTCATAAAAAGGTTTTAATTTTTAAACCAGTATAAGGTCGGTTTTCCCATACTAATAATAAGTTGGTTTAACTCCGGTTTTGGATTCAACCAATCTAATGAATAAGGCCGTTTAGGCATAATTGACACAAAAACAGCGCTTACTAAATAAATAAAATTTAATTGGATTAATTGAAATATTTTTTTTTAATGATATCTACGTTTGATGCACTGTTTTTGAAAGAGGATTTTTGTTTTAATTGTATGAGATGGTACCTACTTACTACGTAAAAAAATATTATTTCCGAATACAGCCATTATAAAACTGTTAAAAAACTTTCTTTAAGTTTCCTGTACCCTAAAAGCTATAAAAACGTAAAATTAACTGAAAACAGCAAAAACACTCGATAGATCATCAAAATACAAGTTTTACAGCATAATTGTGTAATCAAAAGAGTTAACTAGGCATCCAAACAGCCGGCAATAAAAACTTTCACCCCGGAATCTTATTAATTGGGTTAAAACGGGCTCCACAGGTCAATAAAGAAGGCCTGATTCCTGCGAGTACGTGACGTAGTTACTGCAGGTAAGTAATGACTAGGGGAGAGATCAGGGGGTCACTACGTGGAGGGGCGAATACGTGGGGAGGCTTTGTAAACTAAATATTCACGTGGTGAAATCAGATTCTGTAACTGTTACTCTGTCACCATTCCGCTAGTGGTAGCCAGAGCCTCTGCAGATTTTCCTGGATTATTTCCTATCCTTTTTTGTAAGAAATCTTGTGCAGGAAACACCCTTGATTTTAGAGACTCTAGGGGTCTTTTTGTAGTGCAGCAGAGGTGTTGTTTACGAGCTTGGTCTTCACTACAAAGCGCCAATCCTCAAGCAAGGCCCATTTGCTGTAGGGCTATTAGTGACCGGTCTTTGTTCAAGGATTTATAATTTTTTCAACCAATCGAAGAGCATATTTGAAAATATAAATGGTATATTTTTTGTGCTCCACCGTGCTTCGAACCCACAATCTTCCATTTACGAGTCAAAATGTTGCCACTGGACTACGGACCGGTCACCTTGCTAACCTCTTCCAATTTAATCATATTCTTTACTTTTTCATACATTTACTTATCTTACATTCGCTTTGTATATCCCATTCTTTCACAATTTCACCAATCTGATACAGCCATACACTTTTTAGACTTTGTACTCCTCTTTTCCTTTTCACTTTTCCTCTGCATAAACATTTTGTAAGTCTTTCCTCATCCATTTTTTCTACATGTCCAAACCACCTTATCATATTTTTTTATACCTTCACTTTAACTTCCTCTTTCAACTTGTATTTCTCTTTTCCCCATTCATTCTTAACTCTACATCTGAAGAGGTTTTTCTGTCATACTCCTCAAGAGTTTCGTGTTCACTGAACACACGTCGATAGCTGAATAGTCGATAATAATAAGAAGTAGTTGGTCAAACATTAGTTTAAAATTTTTGAAAATAAATAGATCGTACTCACCCGATGTGAATCCCCTAAAGTTATCAACGTTGCAATAAGTTACATACCAGGAAGATCACGCGGTGAACTAGAAATTCACGTGGTGAATTGGGAATGCATGTGAACCGGCACTTCACGTACAGAACTGGTGACATCTGGTGTGGCTCTTGAGGAACAAATAGAATGTGTTTCCGATGAATATAAGATATAACAGAATGGATCTGTATAAGGTTATGACTTTTCGTTGCTTGGTTTTCAATTTCTGCGTTTTATTACAAGCAGTGCCGGTGTGATGATGTTTGATGATTTAAATTGTTAGTTTATACTTCGGATGTAAATAATATTATTGTGCTTCTACAGTGATAATTCATAATCTTTAATTGAAGTTCTAAAGATATATATTATATTTAAGATTCATGTAACATGCATTATCACAAACAGAAACGTATAAATTCACGCTCACACATGACGTATGTGGACTTACAACATAAAAACCCGGTCATTATAAAAAAAAAACACCTTAAATTCTGCTGTAATTAAGAGCTATCTTAGATATATGTTATAATTCGACCTAGAGCCCGTCGTAGCTCATATTTTTTTTCTGTGTTTGTACGAAGACTGATCATCAAAGGTCCATCCAGCCTTGCAGCAACTGAATCTTTCTTGAAAAATTAGCATTGACTAACTACTAACAAGCATTCTTGGCAATAAGGCTCTTGATGTGTGATTCAAACAAAAGCAGCGCTTATCAAATAAAACCATCCAAGATGTATATATTTTTGTACTTCAGTTCTATTCAAATAATGAATTGCTACATTTTTTGATTAATTAAAAATATTTAATTTACTCTTAAATCTTCCCTCTTACAAGATAAAAAATAAACCAACTTTGTTTTTGATTACTTGTTAACAAAATAAAAGTGAGTATACTAACTAAAAATAATATGAACAAATAAAACTATGGGATTCAGTTGTAAGTGCGGTGGTGTGCAAAAAAAGAAGACAGTACAAAATATTATTTCAGTTGAAAGTGAGTTTATTTCATTTTCATGTGAAAGGAAAATCTCAACGGGAATGAAATCCAATTTAGTTTTTGTTTTGACAAAAGACACTGCAAGTGCTGGAGGTGAGCTTTCCTTTAGAAGAAAATCTTGCACTCTATTCCATCTCATCTTATTTCCCAACAAAAATTAGAGGAGTGTTTCTAGGAATTTTCGGTGTATGGAAAAATGGAGTTTACAATCCACGCAAATTAAATTCTGCAAAATATATTTTGCTTACTCAGATATAAATTTATATGCGTTAATTATTCCATTGAGATATGTCAATCAAAACTTGTTTGTCATTTCTTGTTTTTACATTTGATAGTATACATTTTTTTACGCAAGCATTAATAGACACGGAAGAAACTCTTTAGTAAAATAAATGTAATTTAGTATGGCCCAGTTTCTAGAAAAAATGCGAATAAATGTTTTAACATTGGTTGCTAAGGACCCTAGTCGTAGACTTGTGCCGTTTGTGAGCCAAAAAAAACGTAAGTTATTTTTTTGCGTTATCCATTGTCCAACGTGTATGTTGTTCCTGTTAACAAAATATTTTTAGCATTGTTTTGTATATAATAATAATATTAGGATGATTTACTTGGTGAACGCTGTTTTTGTGTGTATCACACCTCAAGAGCCCTATATTCTATATCTATCTAGCCCCCTTTTGTTACTTTGCATCATATTTTTTTCTATTTACAGTTAAATAAAATAGCTCACAGATCAAACCCAATAATTTCAGTTAAAAAAAAATCCAAACGAAAAATATATTTCTTCAAGAAATAACTCATTTAGGTGCTCCCTAAAAAATTCTCTCTTGGTGAATTTGACCATTCTTTTTTCTACAAATACATTTCAAAGTCAAAAAAGGTCTGAACGTTTCTTTTCTTTTGTTTTCTAAAAATAAATACTCACCTTTAATATAGACTTTTCTTATTTTCTTTTTTCTAAAAAATCTTGCCATTTTTGTAAAAGTGCAAATTATTATTTATTAAATTCAAGTTCACACTTTCTCACCCCTGTTCGTCGCAACATGAACCGAGCTCCCAATCTCGCAATGGAAAATTCCATTACCTACAAGCTATCTAGTATTGTCACACAAAAGAACCGGGGAAACTTCAGATTGGCTGAATTGAATTAAGAACAGGGTAAGAGAGAAGTTTTTCCGATTCCGCGGGGCAGGAAAAATATCGATAGATTTTCTTTTTTGTTTACCGAAAAAAGGTTGAAAGTTTTTTGATTAGATGATTCAATTATGGGGGGAATGGTTTGTACATTCATGTTCAATTTTGCTTTAAAAATTCGTTGTATTTCAGACGGAAAAAACGTTTCACTTATTCATGTTTAATCTCTGTTTTTTTTCATTGATTAAAAAAGCAGCTATGTTTTTTTTATTTAAACTAGATTTGTGAAAAGTATTACAATATCACAAACCTATTTTGAGTGGCCAGAAGCAGATTTAAATTAATAAATAAATTAATTATTCAATATTTCAATGAATTATCAATTAATTGTTACCCAATGGCATCTGTTGAACCAGGTTCAAAATTATTGTCGATAAGACACGGCGCACGTGGGGTTCGAGCATGTGATTGTTTCAATAACGCAAATTCATTTTTAAGCTTTCATTATTGTGAAAGTTAACCACTAATTGAAGTGTGTTTTTGATTTTTACAAATGTAATAAAATATCGACAACCGATTTCGCAAGCATGTTGTTTTCAACGTCAAATATACCGTATTTTATTTTTTAGTTTGTATCAAACATTTTATAACAGTTATAATAAGAAACAGGTCATGTTCTAGCTAGTAGATATCACATTGAAACAGTTATCGAAATATATTTTATTTTAACATTAAAAGGGCTGAAATAATATGATGGAAATATATAGAAAATACCGTAGGGATATAATTTCCCTTGCTCCTGTCTTAAAACCAGTCTCAGTGGCTCGCCCAGCTTGCGATCTGCGTTACACGCTTCTACGAAATCCTACAAATAATTCAGCTAGAAGTTATAATGTTATGCTTTTGAAAATGTTTGCCTAAGAAAACATAATGCGTACAAGAAACGTTCTAAAATTATTCATCCTACCGTCATTTCACTAGATTATAGTAACCATCACATTGGTTTCCCTTACATACTTCCTTTGTTCAAACAATCATCCAACACATCTATAATCTATGTTGCAAAGATGTATTAGATTGAAGATTCACATTAAATGCATTTTCATGAGTAGACATTTATAAGTTCACGCTTACACAATACACATGCCGCATGTAGAATTACAGTATAAAAACCCAATTTCAAATTAACACAAGACCTCCAACTCTTGCCGACCTTCCCAACAGAGGCGACATTCGCGAAGTGAACTATTTTTTTACAGAATGGTTAGTCAGCTTCATACAAACCTGAAAGTCAAGGAACATAGACAACAAATTACATTTATAAAAACAAAGCCGGTTAATAGCTAGCATTTCATGCCGTGAGCTCGGGCTCGAATGCCACCGAGGGGGCCAGAAATGATTTCCGTTTCAGTGTTTATTTCAAACCCCCAAATCAAATACCGGCAAAGTTTACTCGGTCTTCACAAGAAATGAGTACCAGCCCTTTCGGAAGCCGGAAAACCCCCACTTCAACTGAAGTAGTTGGCGTAAGGCTGCCCTCCTTCCCTGTAAAAATAAATAGGTTCCACTCGCCATATGCGAAATCCTTCGGGGATAATGCGGCAAGAAGGTACATTATATGTGTAGCTTTGTTGTTTAACAAATAAAACTATGCAATATGTACAATGTGTACCCATCAATTATTTAAATCAAAATAGTATCTCAGACTGACTTCCTGTGTTTTTCTTCTTGCAGCTATCGACACAAAGCGCATAGGCCTACCAAACGGCCAACTTCCCAATTTCTGGCGCGACTTCCCCGTGTACACGGAGCCGTATGATGAAGACGCAGACGAGGAGCATGCCAGCACCATCGCTCCAGAGCCGCAGCCCAACTTCGTGGATGGGACAGTGGCCAACGTCACGGCCCAGCTTGGAGGGAAGGTCCTCCTGCATTGCAAGGTGGCACATCTAGGAGATAGAACGGTAAAAAGCGTGGGCATATATATTGTTATGATTTTACTTGGGGGTCTCTTTTGATTAAACTGCAATTATTTATTTTAACAGAATTTATTGTACACGATTTGGTTCATAATTAACAATAATGGGTAATCTCTAACGCTGCTATTCTTAGACATTTTAGTCGTCCGTTGAGCCCACGCTTTGACAAACTAATGTTGCATTTGTATGAAGACCTGTCAATCTAAGATGGCTACAAGTGAACAGCTGATTAGTCTTTATACAAATATTACCGAAATTTGGTAGGTAAAAATGACCGTGGTGATGAGATTTCCAGCCCAGGCATCATTAGTTTGTCAAAGCGTGGGCTCAACGGACGACCAAAATTTCTAAGAAGAGCACTTTAAGTATATTGGTCTTCACGGCAAAATGCTTGGAACGACTAATCCACTGATGCGCATATGCTCATTGTAGCCCATTTATATAGGTACAAACAGGATCATTCTTGCATATTCCAGATCATTTGATCTCTCGCTCAAACCAGGCCGCCGTTCTATGTGCCTTACCTACTACTACCATCACACTAGAGCCAGATTGTTCTTTCAGCGTGATTTGAATCACGTATGCACTAATACTACCATACGCTCGTAACAACATGCATATATTAAAAACTTCTCGTTTGTCTCCAGATATCGTGGGTAAGAAGACGCGGTGATGAGCTGGTCCTCCTGTCTGCTGGGAGGATAACCCTGGCCAGCGATGGACGCTGGTCCCTCCAGGTGCCGTCCCCCGGAGACTGGAGACTCTCCCTGAAGCCAGTGGCTGCAAGAGATCAGGGGGTTTACGAGTGCCAGGTGTCCATGCATCCACCCCTAGTGAGGAGAATCAACCTGACTGTATTAGGTGAGGACTGCTTAATTCCATTTGCCTAACTAAACGTTTTTAGGGTGTTTTTGGTTGGCCTGCTATGAATTTTTAATTTGCCACACGGAGACATCTAGCGCCAGATGGACGATGCTTTTTAAAGAAGCTGACTATCGCTGAAGAAGCTGACTATCAACCGTAAACTGGACCGAAGATAAATTAATTAATACAGAGTTCCTTGCCTTATACGTCGATACGTGGCTGTAAAAAACCCCATGGTGTAGAAAATGGTTCACTTTGCCAATGTCATCCCTGTTTTAAGGAAGGTCGGCAAGAGTTGCAGGGTGTACGTTCATTTGAGATTTGGGTTTTTATATTGTTAGTCCACATGCGGCATGTTTAAGCACGAAGTCATACGTGTCTGCTTGTGAAAATGCATACAGGTATAATGTGAATCCCCAATGTTACATATCTTTGCAACTTAGATTAGATTAGATTCATAAATTTATTGCAATTTAAAAAAAAAACCTAGATAAGCAGCATTTGATTCTTTACAACTCAAATATTTTGTTTAATTATATTTTGCACAAACCTTTAAGACAAGTGTTCAATAAAAATACTAACATTCTCAGTAGATTTGAATCCCTAAACGTGGCGTCCATTTTAACATCCTTCTGAAGGTTTTCCCTGGTTCAGTGTTACCCGGCCTGATTACATATTCCGCTGGGGCCGCGCGACGTCACTTGGGGGGATCGTGACGTCAGCTGGGAAATTCGCAGAGCCAGTGTGGCAGCACTGCAATTATGAAATGTGAGACATTACACGGAAGCTGGTTTAATTCTAAAATTGAACGCGGGATTTACAAGCGGGCGGGCAATTTCCAAAGTGTCGACCTATTTTTACCGCCAAATTTATTTTACAATCTTATGATGATAATATTGGCATTTAAGAAGACGTTAAAAAAAATTAAGATTGCAGGAGAGACAAAGAATGTGTAATATTTTTAGTATGTAGAAATCAAAAACACGATGGTGTCAGAACGGAGATCTTAATTTGTTTATTTTTCGGCAGGCAGACATCAATATATTTGAAAACTTTTTCCCAACTAACTTGGCCGGTTGAATGTTTTTTTTAGCGTTAAGCTAATACCTTAATCTAATCTAATCTAAGCTGCAAGGGTATATACCATTTAAGATTTATATCAAATGCACTTTCACAAGCAGACATGTATAATTTCGCGCTAACACATGCCGCATGTGGACCTACATTATAAGAACCCATCTCAAATGAACATAAGCCCTGCAACTCTTGCCGTCCTTTCCTGAGACAGGGGTGACATCGGCAAAGTGAACCATTTTTTTACAGTATGGGTGGTCAGCCGCATACCAACCTATAAGTCAAGGAACTTATAGAACCATAATGAATTTATAAAATTTCAAAACTAAAATTCTGCCATGTAATTGCTTTAATTTTACGCTTTTAAATGCTTAACAAAATATTCAGGGCGCTAATGTCAATATCACAGATCATAGGTCAATGTACATTTTTTTTGTACTTATTCCTTAGTGAATCAAAACTCATATAAAGGGTAAGAGAAAATTGTTGTTCTCAACTTTCAACTGAAGCCCATAATAGAACGCAGGAAATTGTATACTTAGTTAGATCAGCATGTATTCCCTAGATAAATGTAGGCTTTTTGGCATTCAAAGTGAATGTGAGAAAATAGCAAATTCGAAAATGTATTTGCAAAAATGTGTAAGAATTTTCGCTGTACCGCAAATATTTTGTACATCGTTGCAGTCTTTTTTGATAGATCGGACTGTAGAATATTGCATCTCGAGTACATAATATAACTGCGTTAAAACTAAATCATAGCGTTTAACCAAAAGTGTGTGGAAACTAAAACGCTTACTAGAGTATGCACTCTTTTATAAGTACAAATATTTTTGGTTTAACGCAATGGTGGAGCTTAAATATTGAGTTTTATATTTGAGATGCTGGTATAAGGTATAAGATATAAGGTATAAGATAAGGTATAAGATATGGTATAAGATATGGAGATAGTCATAACATTACACATTCTGTTTAAAAAGTATGCTGTCCGTTTTCCAATTTCCGAATGGTTCCTAGAAAATGTCCGTCTATATCTCAAGACTCTATCAAAGAATGCAGTCCCGGTCTGACCAGTTTGACTGGTCCGTAGCTCAGTGGTAACACTGCGGACTCTGAATGGGAAGGTTGTGGGTTAGAATCTCGGCGGAGCACAAAAAATATACCATTTATATTTTCAAATTGGCTCTTCGCTGGGTTGGAAAATTCATAAACCTTTACCAATGTCCGGTCACCAAAGGTCCATCCAGCCTTACAGCAACTGGGTCTTGCTTGAGTATTGGCGCTTTGTAGCGACGACCAAGCTCATAGACCAATGTCATAGACCCCTAGAGTCTCTAAAATCTAGGGAGTCTCCCGCACATTATTTCTTAAAAAAAAAAGTCACATTTTTTCACATGGTATTATAAATATTTTTTTTTTTTTAAATAAGAAGAGTATGTATGTTTATATTGAATAATGTTTGTTAATGTTGAATACTGGGATTTTTTTCAACATTGTGTCACTTTAATTAAAACTCTAGATTGCCGTTTGTGAATCTGTACCTACGACTCAAATATCAGTACAGTTATATACCATGAATTACCAGGTCAAAACTGAATCTGAAATCAACTTCAGGATTAAAAATATCAAATATTGAAGCGATTTGTTTTTGACCTTTTGTGAAAAGCGAGGAAATTGACGGTCTCCACTGAACTTTATTTTGTTTTATTTTTCACACATTTTTGTAAACAAAATGTTGACGTGCTGAAAATTTTTGCGGTTTTTTTTGACAGTTGTTTTATCCTGAAACTTTTGTAATCTAAATGCGAAGTAGGTTTTTTACTTTTTGAGAGGCCGTGATGGATGAATAGGGGATTAACATTTTTCGGAAAAAAGTGTGCATTTCCATTGTATCGTAAAGAAATATAAGAAAAATATATCATGGGGATAACTAAACGATGAGCAAACGCTTAAATAAATAAATAAAACTGCTTTTTACACTTATGAAAATTTTTAAAGGTTTTCCTGAATATTTTTTTAGTTTTAATTGTATGATTTTATCAAATTAAGGTTACCCAGTCATTTGAAAACCACAGAAAAAAACAATCACAGACCTCTTGAGCATAAGTACAATTTTACGTAGTCATCGTAGTAATTTTCACTTTTGATGCTGCAGCTCGAAATAAGGAGTTGATGCTTTTATTAAAATTTTATCTCGGATTATTCAGCCACGATGGCCTTTGTCGTTCTTGAATTCTTAATCAATCTTACCGTGTGTTTAATAAGATCAAGAAGACGGTAATTATTATTCCTCATAACATGACCGAAGTAGAAACATCAGCTTTCTCCATTTGATGTTTGACAAAAGTTCTTTCTTGGTATTCATATCCCCCGCAGATTCGCAATAGCCATTTTCTTTGTCTTAATATTTAATTATTGCTCTCACTATTCTTACATTGCAACAATCTTAAAAGGAGTGCCACTCGAGGTATGCTATTAGATTCAATAACCTCCTACTACTTACTTTTAGACATACATCTGACCTTAGAGATTCTTGTTCGTCCGTGTCGTTGTTTTTAACCTCACAGGAAGGCCTTTTAATAATAATATTAGGATGATTTATTCGGTGAGCGCTGTTTTTGTATGAATCACACCTTAAGAGTCCTCAGCAAGCTCAGTTGTCGCTGTAGAAAGTGCCAATCCCCAAGCAACACCCAGTTGCTGTAAGGCTGGATGGGCCTTTGGTGGCCAGTCTTTGTTAGAGGTGATTTGAATTTTTCAACCCACCGAAGAGTATCTTTGAAAATATAAATGGGATATTTTTTGTGCTCCGCCAGGATTCGAACCCACAACCTTTCATTTACAAGTCTGCAGCGTTACCACTGGACTACGGACCTTCCACCACTTGAATGAATAAACAGCTTTGTATGAGCGTCCATGTGCCGTGAAGCCTCCAGTACCCTTAGTACGAGTTACAAAACTTGAGTAATGTAAAGCTTACGGCAATTATTAAAGAGTGTTTGTTTGAACTTGATTTTCTTCATCACTGTAACTCTTTTGCTAAGACCATAATGTGTAAGAAACAAAAACGGCAAATTTTGGGAGAAATCACTCTTTAATCTTTTCCGTATACTTTACTTTTCTCAAGTTTTGCAACATGTACTAAGAGTACTGATATACAGGACGGGTACGAAGAGGGTGTAAGAATTATTGTATTAACTAACGATATAAATACATATTTTTAAAAATAAATTCGTGAATAAGAACACCGTATATCTCATCCGTGTTTTATAACTCGATGTAGGATTTGTGGTAGCGTTGCCAATATTTAGGGCAACCTTTTAGGCCCCGCACACGTGTCATGTCAGTGCGGTGGCTATTTTTCACAGTTGGCCCTTATCAAGCTACCGGAGCCATACAACTCTCAAATAGATTGGATGAACCGCAAAACCACAGATAGCATCAAACGGTAGCCCTATGTGTTTTTTCAACCTCATTCGTTTTTTTGGGAAAAAGTATACAATTACAAATAAATAAATACTGCGTGTCTTGAATAAGAGTTTTAGGCTTACACGGCCGGCTGATGATGCTGGAGTGATGATGCTGTCACAGTTCTCATCAAGATCTTCATCATCATCATACCTCACGCTGAAAAAGCCCATCGTAGAAATGGGCGAAACGTACGGAAGCTCCAGCTCCCACAGACCACGGCAACAGATCCCGGAAAACTTCACTCCAGCATCACTGCGTGTCTTCTTACAAAATAAAATCCCGCATTTTAATTCTCGGTCCTTAAGTATCTACTTCTTTCATTTCATCCAGAGTCATACCCTTTTTCATACAAACTCTTCTTTTATTATGACTCTGCATTATGATTCATCCATACCTTTCTAGGTCTTCCTTTACAGCGACATTAACAAAATATATTTATCTCAAGAATGATGAACGATTACAAAGTTAATGCCTCTACAATCAATAAAATTATATTTATCTATAATAATATAATCTATAATCTAAGTTATTATCTCATTCTAAAAATAGATTCTAGAGGGCTCAGCTCGTGGTTCTTCTTTGTAGAAGACACAGGTCTCCTGAGGACGTCGGATATGACTCCGACGAAACGTAGAGAAAATCGTTCTTCACTTTTGCACGGTCAGTAAAATCCGTTTTTCCATTCTATAAAATGTCTAACGACCGTAATCATAATTTAAAATCTTTGGTCTAGAGGGCTGTTTATGATTTTATCAATATTACTCCATTTTCAGTCAGTTTATCCGAAAGAAAGATGCATTTAAGGTCCAATGAAGAAATTTTCAGGGATAGGGGCATGCCTCTAGTTTCTTTTCAGGAGGGTAAATTTGATTGCTAACAATAAATTATCATACTGTTCCATTGCATTACGAAGCACATTTTTATACTGAAAAGAAGTGATAGAAACTTTACATCAAATTTTTCATTTTGTGAGAAAAAATTGAAATATTCATCACAAAAATTATATGAGACACTAAAAAAAACAATTCCATCATGCCTACATATTTTTGATTTTAACGATACACAAAATTGGAAAGTAAGTTTTTAGAAAACGAGCTAGAATTTGCGTGGAAATTCCTATTGATTTTCTCATTTCAAACGTACACACACTCTAACTGTAACCTGTACCCTTAGTAGGAGTTGCAAAACTTGAGTAAAGTAAAGTGTACGGAAAGTATTAAAGAGTGATTTTCCCCAAAATCTACCGTTTTTGTTTCTTACACTTTATGGTCTTAGCAAAAGAGTTACAATGATGAAGAAAATCAAGTTCAAACAAACAAAAACGGCAGATTTTGGGGAAAACCACTTTACTCATGTTTTGCAACTCGTACTCAGGATACTGGACTCCATTTCGCTTGGAACATTACCTCTGCGAAGTTGCTTCTATTTCTTCCTATCCTTGTATTTATTTTTCAATTCGTTCTAAATCCATCATTCTTTTCTTACGATTCATGCTTTTTAATTCAATATGTATGCAGATTTTTTTCAAAACTTCTTCAATTTGCTTAGGTCATAATTTTCTCGATCTTCTTTTTTACACGTTTCATATTTATGTACAGGTACACCTGGTCAGTATTTCATAAAGCATTATCTATACCTACGAATCCAAACCATTTGTACACTATATATCCTGATTAATAGCTCAGGAGGTAGAGTCCTCGCATTTCATGCCAAAAGCTCGGGTTCGACTCCCACAAAGGGTGTCACAAATAATTTTCCGTTTCGGTGTTTTTTCAATCCCATAATAAAATACCACAAGGCTGACTCAGCTTTCACACAAAATGAGCATCAACAACCTCGGGAGTAGGAAATAAGGCCGGCCCCCTTACCTATAAAAATAAATAGGTTCCACTCGCCACATCCACGGATCCTATTTCTTCTTCTATTCCTGGAATGTTCTCGAAATGTGGCAAGTTATTCACGATATCACTGAGGGTTAATGTGCTAGAGTACCTACAGGATGTAGGGATGAAATTTGTTGAGAGAGAAAGTTGTACCAGGAATTGGTATTGGATTCGGTGTGTACCTCTGTGACGAGAAAATTGGAATTACCTTCGTTTGAATGTCATTTGATAAGTTAAGTTAGAGGCGGATGCTGAACGAATTTGAATCAATGAAAACGATATTAAACGACTTTCTTACGATTGTGTATACCTACTCTGATTGTAAGAAAATACAACTTTTACCTTAATATGTATTTTTAATATTATATTTTCATCTATAATCCAAGTGGCACACATGTGTGAACATTTAAAATTTATATTTTATTAATGCCCACAAACAGACGCGTGTAAGTTCACACTTACAAATGCTGCGTGTGTACTTGCAAATGAAAATCCAAACCTTAAATGAACATAAACCCTGCTACTTTTGCCGACCATCCCTGAAACAGGGGTGACACTGGCAAAGTAAAATATTTTTTACATTAAAGGAGATCAGCCTTAAATCATTCTATAAGTCGAATAATAAATCTATTTACAAAATTTATTTACTTCACCAATGTCACCCCTGTTTCAAGGAAGGGAGCCAAAAGTTTCAAGGCTTATGTTCATTTGGGATGCGGGTTTTTATTTTGTAAGTAGATACGCATTATAAGTACCTAAGCGTGATATTACAACAATCCCACAAGGAGTGCCACCCGAGGAATGCTATTAGCTTCAGTAACATCAAACCATTTATTTTTAGAGTTATGAGCACTCCTCTGACCTAGAGGTTCTTGTTTCGTCGAGCCGTTGCTTTTGCTTCACAGGAAGGTCTTCCGCCGCTTGAGAAAATATATTGCTTTGTATGAGCGTCCATTTGCTGTGGGTCCTCCTGACACATACTTATGACGGGTATAAAGAGGGTTTGAGCATCACACGTGTCAGCTTGTTGACATTAATTTAATATTAATCTTTGATTGAAGATTTTTGTTCTGAAATGAATATTGATGGTTCACGTTAATTTCATTTTAAAAACAATAATTAAAAAGCCATCTTTAATCCAGTTTCGTTCTTAGAATTTTCTGGAATATTTTTGTTTATCCAATTAGATCAGAGTAACGATAAAAGGCACCAATTAGGACAATTTGCAAAACGGCCGTTATGAAATAAATGAAGATGAAGGATCCCTTAAGGTTTTATTTTAGCGTTGCCCTTTTATTTGCCAAAGACATAATTTGATACCGTGAGTAATTGACCAAACATTTTTAACAATGCCGTATTTTGTTGCTCTGAGCATGGAATCCTTACGTCGCTTTATATAAAGACGAAAAAAAAGATTCAATAAATTTATTCCAATCATTTTAGGGCTGAATATTTTATTTTTTTGCTTTATTTCCTTGTTTAGTGAAGAAGCAGAATATGTAGTGAAACATTTTACCACGTTTTTCCATAAAAAAAGTAGCATGTGGAAAGAATAGCCTACTTGTTTTCACGTTTAAGGCTTCCGTCAACCACTTCGGTTAAAGGGGTAGTCGAGGGGTAGTTTCTTATTTTTTGTGAAGTCTGAGTAAACTTTTATCATTTCGTATTTGATAAATAGAATTCTAACTCGCTGGTTTTGAACGCAAGTGCTCTACCAAAAATCCGAATAAAAGTTTAAATAGTCACGGTGAATTAAATAAAGTGAAAATTAGGATGATTTATTTTGTGAGCACAATTTTTGTGTGAGGAGCCTCAAAAGCCCTCTACGAGCTTGCTAAAGAAAGCAACAATTCTCAAGCAAGACTCACTAGCTATAACAACTTTTTACACGAGATTGATTTCTGCCCGGATTGTTCATGGTTTGTCTATGGTCAATAGTCTAGTAGCGTATAGGAATGTATGAAAGCTTTCACACGGTCTGTCCAATAATCCACAGACAAACCATAGACAATCCGGCCAGAATGGTTCTTGTGTGAAAAGGGGTTAACGGATAGAAGGACCTTTTGTTACCAGTTTTTTTTTGTAAAAACGCATTAGTTTTTTAATTCAGCGATGAGTATATTTGAAAAATAAATCATGAAGATTCCTACCTTCTTCAGTTTTTGTCGTCACATTGTCCAACTGAATTTCAAAATGTAACTCTAAGAGCTCAAGTAGAATTTATTTAAGATTTATGTTCATTAAAATTTTCATTCAACTCAAAAAAAAAACAATTGATACACGATTTCTGCGAGGCCTTCCCGAAACTGGGACGAGCTTCCAAATTGACGCGACCTCGGAATAAAGTGATCGTTAGCCTCCGAAATACAAAACAGCCTAATATAATTAGTCGGTGATTAATTGTTAGGACTAAGAGATGCCTGAAGATGAAGTGAAGCAGGCTCCGGCACGACCAT
The DNA here is from genome assembly GCA_951799405.1 of Agapetus fuscipes. Taxonomy (NCBI): domain Eukaryota; kingdom Metazoa; phylum Arthropoda; class Insecta; order Trichoptera; family Glossosomatidae; genus Agapetus; species Agapetus fuscipes. The sequence goes on from OX637333.1 coordinate 24,747,812, forward strand.
CTGTCATTGTCGCGTTCGGATTATTCTTTTCTCGATTTGGGACGCTGTCATATTATCTGGATGGATTAAAACGTCTTGAGTTTTTCGGTTTGAAAACCTTGGAGTGTTTTGTTTGCTACGCTGAGGTAATCAATATTTTTCATTACCTTTAGAGATGATTTTCGTGTAATTGTAATGTTAAGCAAGACTAGTATACATGTATTGTGCCGTAGGTACTTATGATAAAATAAGAAATAAATGTACATTAATAAAATCGGGAAATGAGAGCGAAGTTTTTTTTGGTTTTTAATAAAAACAGATTTTACATTTATTTTTTATAAATGCGAGACAGGCAAGAGTGGATGAGAATCGTGATTTCAGCTAAAACCTATTGAGTTCATAGTGATTATAATGATCCACTATGTAAGAACATAAATTGTAGAATGATATTAAGTAATAAAATGTAATTTAACACAGTGATAATCAAGACATAGATAAACTTGTTTTTCTATAAAAACATGCCATTAAATGCAAGTTGAAATATTTCTGTTCTATAAATAGTACACATAATGAGCATATGGCTCTTACTCCGTTTTAGCCTAATTTTCCATGGATTAGCTATAGATTAAATGTTTTTTGAAATTGTAACTCAAAGCTTACTTCTTGGATGATCCAAGAATTTGCACAACTTAAAAAACGCAATATCTGAATTGATGCTAATATTTCTTAAAACCTGTTTAAGCAATAAAACAATATAATTATTGCTTAAAGGCATTGGTGACGCATGAATAGCGTCATCTATTTTTAATTTTAATTAATAGTCTAAGAAGCGAATTTCATGTTGGACTTTCACAATCTGAAAAAAGTGCGGATAAAAATCGCAAGATGTCGGTATGAACTTTTTTGACATCCAACGTGAAATCTCAAGATTTGAGGACTTCCACTTCCGTCGTGTTCGCAAGTAGACACGTTTTTTATATGTCTCGCGAGCGATTTGAAATTTACCGTTAAAAAATTCTGTGAGTGAGTATGTTTGTTTTACATATAACTTGCAAGTGTGGCAGTTCGTGAACAGAGCTCATCTCCATAGGATCCTGAGAAACGAGCATCATCTTGGACCAGAGCACAATTTGAGGTGAGTGTGGTCCTTTTGATTTTCGCTTCTTTGGTACGGGAAGTCGTCCAAAATTGAAAGCCAACTATTGAAGGTCGGTTTGTTCGAGGGAGAAAATATCTAGGCAGTAGTTCTAGAATTTTCATATCCCTCATTTGGAGAATACGTTACAGTTTCTCCACTTTGCTTTTTTTGTATTTTATATACATACCCCCTGAGGGGCAAAATTTACAACTTGCCCCTCCATTGGTCCTTCGAACCCCATTTGGTCCTTCGTAACCTTATCGAAACCAGAATGGTTGACATGAAACGGATATTTAAGGATACTGTGTCGATAGTTAATTGTTAAGAACATAATATTATATGCCTTTGTATTAGAATCTATATTCTAGCATGATTTATATTCTGTAAATTAACGAGTGTCATATATTCTACTGTGTGTAGGTAGTTATTTTTTTAATAAGTGTTGAATACACAGTAGGTACATATATTTGTTGGTGCGAAATTTATAGTTTTAATGATACCTATCCATTAGAGATTAGGTATTCATACAGCTGAGCATTGTCTACAGGTACCTACCTACCTTTGTTTATATTTTTATATAAATGTCATTACAAGTTTGTTATTGTTTTTTTTTTCCATTAGTAAATAAACTATCTGGAGAAAGTAAATATTGTGATACATACTGACATAAAATAAACTCAACTTTGAGGCAAATCGATTTCTTCTTTCAGAACTGAAAGTAGGTTTTTTGATTTTGTTACCGTTTCTTCATTTTTTATTGTTTATTTTAAATAGTAAACATGGCGGATGCTTTAACAAGAACTTTGGTTATATTGAAAGAGAAACAAAAGGTTTATTTTGAAAGAATAAATAATTTATATAAACTAGGAAAAAATGTTTCTAATTTTGCATCCAGAGAGAATAGTAATTTTTTATCGGCTTCCAAGGAAGCAGGAAGCTGGGTTAAAAAGTACGAAGATTTGATAGATCAAATAAATGCACTTTCTTTAGAGATAGACCCAGAGGCAAAGGTAAATTATCAATCACTTATGGCCTTTGAAGAACTTTATAGTAAAATAATGGATGTTAGGGAAAGAATTTTAAAAACCGAAACACCACATGTATCGACTCAAAGTGGGCCTAGATATGAGGTAAAATTACCACCCATACAAATTCCTTTGTTTGATGGGAATCCAAAAAATTGGTCACGATTTTTTTAATCCTTTAAGGCAAACGTCCATCTAAATACAGGGTTGTCAGACGCCCAAAGAGTGCAATATTTAACAGGCAACTTGACGGGAAAGGCAGCGAACATATTTTCGGGAATTGTACCGTCAGCGGAAACCTATAACGTGGTCTGGGACAGTCTTGTTAAAAAATATCAGGATAAACGTGCGCTAGGAACATATTACATAAATAATATCCTTGATTTAAAGAAGGCCGATCACACGGCTGCCTGTCTTGATGGCTTTATTGAGAAGTATGCCGCTTCCATTGCAGCATTAAAACAATTAGGTATTACAGATGTGGGAGATTTTCTTTTATTTAATTGCGCTTTGCGTAAATTGAATTCGTCTACAGTTATGGCCTTCGAGCTTTCGCTGAAAGACATCGAAATACCTTCTTGTCAGAATCTTATCAGTTTTGTTCAACAACAGGTCAAAATTTTGGAAAGATCGCACGTAAATGAATCGAAGTCGGTTTCCGAAGCTTGCCATTCGAATACACGCGTGAGGAATAATACGACAAAATCTGTGAGAGGGCGTGCGTTCCTCGCAAGTGGTAGAGTGTCTACTGGGGACACTCTCCTTTGCGTTTTGTGTAAACGAAACGACCATAATAAATTACATAAATGTGTGAAATTTAAGAGCTATTCTCCTAAGGAAAGGTATGAATTTATTAAATCAAAACGGGGTTGCGTTCGTTGTTTGAGTGTTGCCCACTGGTCTCATTGTACTGAGACAGGAACTTGTCAAATTTGTCATAAGGGGCATCATACCCTTCTACATTTTGACGACAATGAGAATAAGGCCAGACGAGTAGTCAAGAATGCTGAGCAGGGACATCAGCTGTCGCATTCAGGTGATGATATGCAAGGGTTGGGTGTGCCCTCGGTTTCTTTAAGTGCAAATGCTCGGGTGAATGCGAGCACGGTGCTGTTGGCTACGGCACAGGTTTTTGCATGGTCAAATTGCAAGAAAAATAAGATGATAGTTAGATGTCTTGTTGATAATGGTTCTCAAAACCATTTGATAACATTAGAATGTTGTAGAAATATGAATTTACATATTGTTCCTTTAAATAATTCAGTAATTAGAGGAATCGGTCTTTCTGCACGACCAATACATGGATGTGTCAATTTTGAAATACAATCGAGGTACAATCCTCAAAATACTTACAAGGTTAACGCGTTTGTGGTGGATCAGATCACGGATCAGTTACCTTCTAGGTACATTGATAACAGTGATATGAATTATTTAAAGGACATTTCAATGGCCGATTTATCCTGGAATGTCCCAGGAGTTGTTGACATTGTGTTGGGAGCACAACTATTCCCTTTCATTTATTTGGGAAAAATGATAGAGTCAAAGTCGAAAGCGCCACCTGCATTATTGACGTCCTTTGGCTATGTATTGATGGGAGATTGTCCAAAGAGTGTTTCAGCTGCAGACAGTTGTCACGAATCTTTTTCTGCATTGGCTGTAAAAGATGCGGATTTATTATTACACAAGTTCTGGGAGTTGGAAGAAATCCCAGTGAAAAAGTTCTTAAGTCCAGATGAGACGGCGTGCGAAAACTCCTTTGTATCTTCTGTGACTAAAGACGAGGCAGGTCGTTACTCTGTTGCTCTACCCTTTTGTGCTGATCCTGAAAATTTGGGCAACTCACGAAATACCGCATATCGGCGTTTCTTGTTATTAGAAAGAAAGTTTAAGCAGTTACCGAGTCTGCAGGAGAATTATAATTCGGTAATAAATGACTACATTCAAAAAGGATATCTCTCTGAAGTGGCAGAGTCAGATATTGGTGAACATGGATATTATATTCCTCACCACGCTGTAGTGCGTCAAGACAAACCTATGCCTCGCATTGTTTTAGATGCTAGTGCGAAAACGCATACTGGGTTGTCACTCAATGATGTACTACATTCTGGGCCAAATTTACAGGCTGATTTGTTTCTCCTTTTATTAGATTTTAGGCTGTTTCCTGTCGCGATGACAGCAGATGTACAGCAGATGTATTTGCAGGTTGGTGTATTTGTTGACCACCGCAGATATTTGAGAATATTATTTCGTTTTTCTGAAAAGGAGAAAGTTCGAACCTTTCAATTTAATAGGGTTCCATTTGGATTAAAGTGTAGTCCTTTCTTGGCCATGCGATCTGTGCGTCAGTTGGCATCGGACATGGCTGAACGTTTTCCGGAAGCCGCCAAAGTAGCTGGAGCTAGGTTTTATATGGATGACCTGGTTCAGTCTGTGGCAGATGAGGCTTCGGCTGTTTCTCTGGCAAAAGATCTCGTAGCTTTGTTCAGGTATGGTGGCATGGATCTGGTAAAATGGTCAAGCAATTCATCTTATCTATTAGATAGTCTTCCTAACTCACATAGAGGTTCCATAAAATTTGATGATGATAAAGGCGTAACTTTAAAAGTATTAGGGTTGTCTTGGGATCCAGTTAAGGATAATTTCTTCTTTACTTCGAATGACTCTCAACAAAAATGCACGAAGCGATCTATTTTGTCAGTTGTAGCTCGTTTGTTCGATGTTTTGGGCTTAGTCGCACCAGTTATACTGGCTGCAAAGCTTCTCATCAAAGAGCTATGGCGTGCCAATATCGGTTGGGATGACTCTCCGCCTGATGCTATAATTCGACGTTTTTCGAGTATAACACAAGAACTTCCGTTGCTCGCTACTTTAAAAATTCCTAGGCACATCGGTGTGACTAGCTCAACCAAAGTATTATTAGTAGGTTTTTGTGATGCTAGTCTGAATGGTTACGGTTGTGTCATATATGTACATACAACTGACATGGATGGAAATATTTCTGTCAGGTTGTTGTGCTCAAAATCTAAGGTATCTCCCACCAAGATTACGACATTAGCACGTTTAGAGTTGTGCGCTGCTGTTTTATTGTCAAAGATGTTAAAATTTGTGACCGAGATGTATCGTGATCGGATTCATATAACTGATGTGTATGCTTTTTCTGATTCAACGATTGCGTTGGCTTGGATTTGCTCTTCTCCACATCGTTGGTCAATTTTTGTAGGAAATAGAGTCGCTCAGTGTCAGGAGAATTTACCCCCTCAGAACTTTTATCACATCTCAGGGGACGAGAACCCAAGCGACTGTGTTGCACGTGGTATGTTACCATCTCAATTAATTTCTCATAGTTTATGGTGGAATGGTCCACTGTGGCTTCAACGCCCTTCGGATGAATGGCCGATTCAAAGATTCTCCTCGTCCGATGCGTTAGAAATTCCTGAACAGGCAACTGTACTGACAGCCATTGTAGTACATGCCGACTCTATGATTTTATATGACTTAGCACAACGAACTTCTTCGTGGAATAAATTAATTCGAATTACAGTTTACATTCTTCGCTTTATAAATAAATTTAAATCACTGTTGCATTTTATTGAATGCATGTCCCATGCTACGCATGAGAACGCTCCTCCTTTGTCCTGGCCTCTGGGAATCATCACCAAGGTTTTCCCTGGGGATGATGGCGTGATTCGAGTAGCCACAGTAAAGACTGAGCAAGGTTTTTACAAACGTCCGGTCGTCAAACTCTACCCATTGCCGACACAATAGATTACTATTTAATTTCGTCTACTGAGTTAGTAGATCTCTACCATTGTACATATTTACCATGTTTAGAATTAATCTTATGCTTTACTACTAAGCTTATCTGTTAGAACATGTTAAATCTAGCTTATTATATTGGCTTAAGTATTTTTGTGTCTAACCTGCTTACTTGTAGGCATACTTATTATATTAATTATATTAAGTTTCTCTAGTTTAAGATTTTCAAACATTGATTGTAATTATACCTATGTATCATTTCTCGAATATTGTTTGTAAAAATCGACATGGTTTCTTTGAATATCTGGTTTGTGTTGCAAAGCTTTTAACTTTAAGTCTTTGCAAAGGGGGGTGTATGGTGACGCATGAATAGCGTCATCTATTTTTAATTTTAATTAATAGTCTAAGAAGCGAATTTCATGTTGGACTTTCACAATCTGAAAAAAGTGCGGATAAAAATCGCAAGATGTCGGTATGAACTTTTTTGACATCCAACGTGAAATCTCAAGATTTGAGGACTTCCACTTCCGTCGTGTTCGCAAGTAGACACGTTTTTTATATGTCTCGCGAGCGATTTGAAATTTACCGTTAAAAAATTCTGTGAGTGAGTGTGTTTGTTTTACATATAACTTGCAAGTGTGGCAGTTCGTGAACAGAGCTCATCTCCATAGGATCCTGAGAAACGAGCATCATCTTGGACCAGAGCACAATTTGAGGTGAGTGTGGTCCTTTTGATTTTCGCTTCTTTGGTACGGGAAGTCGTCCAAAATTGAAAGCCAACTATTGAAGGTCGGTTTGTTCGAGGGAGAAAATATCTAGGCAGTAGTTCTAGAATTTTCATATCCCTCATTTGGAGAATACGTTACAGTTTCTCCACTTTGCTTTTTTTGTATTTTATATACATACCCCCTGAGGGGCAAAATTTACAACTTGCCCCTCCAGGCATAATGTTTTCAAGGCTCAAGTTCTTATAGGTCACCCAATAATAAGGTTTTTTTTCTGTTGAGTATTTATTTTTATATTGACTTACGGTGTTATTGCCACACAGAAAATCCCTTTCTAATCCACCGCTTAACGTGAACTTTCCGTACATAAAATGATCCGTTGGTCATCTGTGAATGACATGTTTTGTAAATAAAACTGAAAGTCTTGAGATAGTCCATCGGTCGTCGTCTGACTAATCTATCACTGTGGATTACCCTGTTAGATTTAAGCCACCACTCTGAGCCTCAATTATTATCCCATATTTAACTACAAAAGATACAAATGGTTCATGTCAGTGGCATTATTAACTCTACGATATTCAGGTGTTGTTCAATCATACACTTTCCAATTTACCAGCCTTTCAAAAATATTTTCGTATGTGTTCAAATCCTTTGAAAGAACATGTTAGGAAAGTGATTTAATATTGTATGACCACACAATTTGATTGTAATACTTAATGGTACCATTGACTTTTGTTTTAAAAAAATTGTATACCTGACGATGATATAAGATCGAAAACGTTAGTAAAATTTAAAAATAAAAATTATAAAAGTGAAAATATAGAACAGTGTTTGATTTACATCCTTAAACTAAATAAATTATTAATATTGTATCGTTTACATTTCATTGAAACCAACCCTTTCTTCGAATAGTGCCGTTATAGTTCTGGACAGATCAGCCAGGGATTTGACAATTTTGAAATATGCACCCGCAAACAATACGTCAGGAAAAAATATAGTTTGTTATATTTCATTATTAGATTAGATTAGATTAGATTATCACGTTGGTTTTGAATAAGTCACTGTTAATTTATGTATGTTGCGAAGATATACGAGAACTCTATAATCTAAAATCTAAGTTGCAAAAGTATGTACACATTTAAAATTCATATTAAATGCACGCCCACAAACAGACACGTGTAAGTTTGCACTTACAAATGTTGCATGTATACTTTCCAAACTAAATTAACATAAACCATTCAACGTTTTCCACCCTTCCCTGAAAAAGGGGCTGGCATTGCCAAATGAGCCATTTTTTAGAGTATCGGGGATCAGCCTCATACCAACCAATGAAGAAATTAAAAAATAATAATAGCATGTAAAAATCATATTTAATGCATGCTTAGAAGAAGACACTTGTAAAATCTCACTTGCAAAATGTGTTCTAAAAAATAAATCCCAAACCACTATCAAACTGAAATCCTGAAATTTGCCACGGTTCCCTGAACCAGAATGGCATAGGGGCCGTCCATAAATTACGTCATCGATTTTGGCCGATTTTCGACCCCCCCTACAATCATCCTATAGTCATTATCTAATGACCCCCTCCCCCCCTCTTGCTGTAATAATGGATGAGCTTAATAATTAATAATGTTATATTACTTGCATACTATTTTGGATATTGTGTAAAAATTGGTATTTACAAGAACGACGTCACTTCTGGGACTTGTAAATCATTTACCATCATCCGCAGACCAGACCCCCCCCCCCTAAATGCGAATGACGTAATATATGGACAGCCCCATACTATAAATCACGTAAATGAACCTGAAAACAATTATTTTTGTGATTATTGTATGTCTTGTTGATTTTACGGAGGTCATGAAATGATGTTATTCTTTTACGTAAAAAAAAAAAAAACACATGTTCAGATGCCTAAAGTGTATGCAGAACACCGTAGGGTAAGCTAGGACGAGGATTTTCTTCTAATGTCTGCCTCATGTATTTCTCTCGCAACTGTCTTATCTCGACTCATTTCGTGTTATGTCACATTTTATTAGGGTCCTTGACATATAACGACACAATTCTGTTATGTGTCTTATGAACTAGTATTTCAGTTATATGCCCAATAAATGGTGTTAACTGTCATGGTGAATTAGATCTTCAGAGACAAAATAGAATACTTAATTACGCATGGTAATTATTTATTTTTTGTCTATGATAGGCGTTCGGGATCGGCAGTTAACATTTCAGGTTTATTTATTGTGATCTGTTGGCGCAGTCATCAGAGCTGGAGTCTCCTTACGTTTTTCGTATGTCTACGTTGTGTGTCTTCAGCGTAGTTTTGAAGCTATGTTTTTGGAATGCGTATTGAAAATAACTGTAAAAATAAGATAAATAAAACCCTACGAAAGCTCCAGCTAGACCTCTAGACCACGGGAATAAATTCCTGTAAAAAAATATCCAGTAATATGTTCTTATAACTACGATACTATTATTATATTTTTAAGGTGGATTTATTAACACAGTGAAAGTCCATTTTTAATTAGTTAAAATTAAAATGGGTAAAACATAGTTTTAATTCACTTAATTACTTTTTGATACTACTCGTATTATTGATTCAACATACAATATCCACCATTGTCACCCTCGTTTCAGAGGCAATTGGCAAGTGTTGCAGGATTTAGGTTCAATTAAAATTTGGGTTTGTACTTCATAAGTACACATCGCCACCTCAAAGTTAAAACTAAATAAGTACTGATTCACTGATTTGAGAAATCGTCGATAAAACATTTCATTGGGTGTAACTTCTCGTAGAAAGTGAACTAATAGTAAGCAAGTGCTCATAAAAAAAACTTCTAAGCTACAGGATTTTCACTTTTTGTTTGCGGTTTCTCTCATAGAACACAGGAAAAATGTGCATTTATTTGAGAAACCCATGTTAGCATAATAGGTGTGTCACGAATTCAGTATTACCTGTGGGGTATCGACATGCAGCATGTCGAAACGCGCAAATTTACTTCACACAATGATTGTACACAAACTGCCATACTTAAATATCAAAACATCTTTGCAACTAAGAGTGTAGATTAATTTTAAGGCACCTGCTTTGTCATTTGCTCGCTTGGGAGATAATTGAGAGGTCGCCTTTACTTTCTCCTACTTGTAGTTGTACTAGGTACACCTATACCATATGTGCTGGCGCACCTACATTACAAGCCGCGTTATCCCCTCAATATGGCATTACACCATAGTTACAATAATTGATTGGGTCGCAGCCACACATTCGATAAAAGCAATTCCCTCGCCTTTGCCTAGCTCCTAAGAGATAACACGTAGCAGGCAAACCTCAAGACGCAAACTTCTTCTTTTGCAAAAGGTCTGGGTACACGGAAAATGAATCGGTCGCAAATAAAAACGGATTTCTTTTTATGTATTTTTTGTTGATTCAATAAATAATGAGCTAAATGTACAGTCCACAATTTTGGTCATTGCTTCATAGCAAAACTCGAGCAAACCCTAGTTGGTGAAAAGATTTATCTTAGTACATTCATTCTCATTCTTAGCATGTTTACCTCTCAATTTTAGAAATTTATTTCGCCTAACCCCTTCCATAATAATCATCATCACAAGCTCAACATCCTTGACTAAAACCAGAATTCTCCTCCACCTTCGCTAGTTCATCATCTGTTTTCTCGGACATTGGTTGCATCTGCGTTGATACCATACATCTATCGCATTTTTGGCTTTCCTGGGGTGCAAGTCTCAAAGGCCGTCGTTAGATCTTACCTTATCTATGTGAAGTTAAGATGGAATAAAACATGGCGGTACCTAAACAGCTGATTGCTCTTCCATATCAAATGTATCTGCTGTTGATGCGTCATGTTTTATCCAGTCCTATCCTCGAATAGGTACGGCGAGATCTACTGACAAAATGGCCGTCCAAACTTCCACCCCTGGTCTCCTTACCGGACTACGGACCGGTCCAAGTTATCTTAATTTTAACTCTCTATTTTATTTCCCCAATCATCGATCGTAACCATAAATATGTTGAAGCGTTCGAACATTGAGGTTTAGCTGTATGCTCCTATTATGAAGGTGTGTGTAAGAAGCTTTGAGATATATTGTGTTAATTTTCTTAGTGAACAAGCCATGTAATTCTGCTAGATAAACGGTAATATCGATTTTTGGTCCTCGCGGTGAAGCAAATATGCCAAGTTATCGAGTAATTTTGAACAAGGCTGTGGCTTAGGACATAGATGAAGTGAAAATTGTATGAAATTGTGGCTTTAGAGTGAACTATTAGAGATGTTGATTATATAATTATCATTTAATTTCAGGTTTTCGTCCTTGAATCATTTAATATGCTTAAAATAACTTAATGTCAAATCGTTCCAGGTACGAGTAAATAAAGGCAATTGCCTTAAATGTCAATATATGTATCAATAGAACTTTAATTATAGATTTAAAGTTTCCTCAAACTTTACTTGTAGTTGTAAGCCAAGACTCACGCGCTAAGGGGGTTTAGCCTCCATAATCTTTAATCTAAGCTGCAAAGATATGTTTACATTTAAAACGCACATTAAATGCATGCCCACATACAGGCACATGTAGGTTCGCGCCTACATACTCTGCATGTGTCTAAATCTAAATCTTAATTTAAATATAAGCTGCAAAGATATGTATCATTTAAGATTCATATTAAACGCATTCCCACAAGCAGATGTGTAAGTACTAGTTCGCGCTAACACATGCCGCGTGTGGACCTGCAATCTAAAAACCCAATCTCAAATGAATATAAGCCCTGTAACTCTTGCCAACCTTCCCTAACACAGGGGTGACATTGGCAAAATGAAGCAATTTTTACAGCACGGGGGTCAGCCTCATATCAACCTATCAGTCAAGAAGCACTAAGTACCGATATAAAAAGAAGGTTAAGCGTGTAGTCTAAAAGTATAAAAATGTTTATTTGAACCTGCGATGCAAATTTTTCGTCCATTTAAACATTTCGGCTGCCATAGCTATTTTTCAAAAAACGCGAGAACTCAACGAATCTGTAAATGCTTAGCTATCATCAAAAAACGTATGAAAAAAATATTAGATGGATCATGTGAAATGCGATGTGAATCAGATTACCATTTTTTTTTTTAAGTATGGCGGATGTTTTTATTTTTGCCAGGCTAAAAGAGAAGGTCATAACATTTTTCTTTTAAAAAGTTACATCAAAGTTACATAAAAAAGTGTTTTGAAATTTAAAAGGTGTTATTTAATTGAATAACAAACAGAAAAAAATATGTTTACTAATATTTGATAGAGTCTAATTGATAGTCCAATTAGTAGAACGTTAACTCTCTGAATGAAAGGATTTGAGACATGATTCACTTTTCCGTGTTCTCCAAGACCTGGGGTGGAAGTCTCAACGACCGCGTCATCAGCTAATCTAATCTAAGTTGCAAAATATAAGTTACTTTAGAGATTCACATTATATGCATTTTCTCAAAACAGACATGTTTAAGTTCTCTTTTAAACATGCCGCATGTAATCCTACTATAGAAAAACCCGAATCTCAAATGGACATACACCGTGCAACTCCTGCCGACCTTCCCTGAAACAGGGGTGACATTGGCAAAGTGAAATCTATAGCATGTGTGGTCAGCCGCAAACCAACCTTTAAGTCAAGGAACATTCACAGCAAATTACATTTTTTTTCCATTTTAATTGGAACAATAATCAGCTGTTCAGGCACCGCTATATTTTATTCCGTCCTCTCTTCAAATATGATCCGTAAGATCTACCGGCGGCCGTCGAGACTTCCGTCGCAGTACAAAAGAAAGAAAATAGGTTAATGAAGTCCTTTACCTGCGAAAAAATGTTATTTCTGACAATGCTTCTTTTATAGGGACCACTTGGTTAGCAGATTAATTATAATACATTGTTATGTAAACGACAAGTGCTATAAATGTTAGGTAGGTAGGTAGATGTAGTATAGCCGAGTATAGCCGTGAAGTATAGTTGATATAATTATTATAGGTACCTAGGTCATAGAAAACATAATCACTATGTACCTACTCGAAGCTTTTGGATCGTTGGAGAGGTTTCTAGCAAAGTGACTTCTAGAGACTACTGTCTTTAGAAGTAGTACGCCGGCAGGTGATTCAGTTGATATACGTCGCTGTGCTTCTGAACAAGAGAGACATTGTAAAGTGAAGACCAACTGTGAAATAAATGTGAGTTGCTTAAGAATTGTAAAAGTGTAGAAAATAAATATAAATTGTTGTATAAATTAAGTGTAAAATAAATATCCATGAAAGAAGACCAGTTTTTTTTTATATTTAAAGACTATCCGAACCTAAAAACACAATAATATTAAAGACCATTTTTAATGTTGGTGTATTCATTTGCTACATTTTTTGCATAGGAAATTTCTGACTTTTTTTGTATAGATTTCTTTGTAAGGTTTTGTTCTTTTATATAATATTTAAATGTAATTTTTTATTCATATTCCTTGACTTATAGGTTGGTATGAGGCTGACCACCCATACTGTAAAAAATGGTTCACTTTGTCAATGTCACCCCTGTTTCAGGGAAGGTCGGCAAAAGTTGTGGGGCTTATGTTCATTTGAGGTTTGGATTTTATTTGTAAGTACACATTCAGCATTTGTAAGCGCGAACTACACTTGTTGGTTTGTGGGCTTACATCTGAGAGCTTTAAATGAATATATCCTTGCAACTTAGATTATAGATTATATATAGACCAAAATAATGTATCACAATTTCCATAGTAACATAATTGTAAAAAAAAATGACTTCATGTTCGAAATGAGGTTTTACCAACCAAACATTCAAACAAATCCAACATTCTAAAATTAAAATAAATATCGATCTCACATTTCCTAATTTACAAATGATGAACAACTTTATTATCGTGTAACTAAAGCCTTAAATTTCATATGCTATTTTAAATTGATGCTCACTAACGTTTATAAAATACTGTTTCTGAATAGGTAGTCTTTATTTTCCGTTTTCTGTCCCTCGCGAAATAGAAAGGAAAAAAAAATGTTGGAAATTTCCCGATGAGCTTTTCGTAGGCTTTGACATTTCCCGCGAATGGCGCGCGATTGAAGGGCGCCGAGAGCCAATGTGAAAATTTAAAAGCTCCCAAGGGCGCTTTTTGGATTCGCATAAGACTTGCAAAGAAAAAAATGTCCAGGTGGTTTCAAGAGAACCTTTTTTCTGCAAATCTTAGATATCAAAAGGTATTAAAAAAAATGCAAGAAAATAACAAATATTTTTGGACACCTAAATTTATTATCAAATCGTTATAATTTTAATTAGGAAATATCTTCTCGTGTCGTCATGCAGCATATGCAAGCGTGTGGAATAACCACATTGTGTGTGTGTGACTGTGAATTAAATTATATTAAGTGTAAATAGATCTTCGTTAATGATATTTTTTATGGTTTGTGTAATAACACTGTGAAAAATTATGTTGATTGATTTGTTTTTAAAAAAAACACACTTTTTTTTATATTAACACTGTTTTATTTTCACACACAATACATTAATTAAATTACAATATAACAAGTGTTTTCGACCTCGATGGATGGAATTTATATCAAAGAATTATAATAAAACTTTTATATTTTGAATTGTTTGTGTATTAACACTGAAAATTCATATTCAATAATATTTTATTTATTAAATTGAAAGATTCAAATCCAAACACTGTTTTGTATTTTCACGATTATAATTATTAATTATTTAATTTTACAAACGTTTTCGATTTAAATTTTTGAATACCTGACGATGATATATTATTAGACTGAAAACGTTTGTAATTAAAAAAAAAAAAACAGTGAAAACAAACAGTGTTACGAATAAGTCAAAAGCAAAATTATCATAGAATCCATTAAAATTGTGGAATAATAAATATTCACACAGCGGTTTCCAGTCATTAAATAATAAAATGTATTCACGCTGCAGTTTTCTATTTTCCCCGAGAGCTTTTTCCTTAAAAGCCTCCGCGCGACAAAGTGGTGTATTGTGCTCGATCCTACATTATTGTTACAACAAAGTACACTCACCTTGTTCATTATATTATGGTGGGGAGGGAGAGTGGAAAAATATGCAACGAAAAGTTGGATAATAATTCAACGGCCACAATCCCATTAGCTCACTAAAAGCTGTTATAGGACGTATACTGTTGGAATCAAGGTTGGAAAAAAACGGTATTGTTTTTCCTTCGATACCGGTTATCTATCTTCTAATATGTAAAATCGAACGGTTGTATGTATGTTTGTCCTGTATGCACTCCTTAACTACTGAACAGATTGTGATGAAACTTACATGACTCATTCTTTACATGAAAACTTAGTCTTCTATGTAAATATTAAGTTGCTAATATATGTTAACGTTTAAGATTTATATTGAGTGCGTGTCCACAAACAGACACGTATAAATTAGCGCTTTAAAATGCTGCATTTGTACTTAAAAAAATAAAATCCAAACTGAAAATGAACATAAACCCTACAACTTTTGCCGACTTTCCCTAAAATAGGGGCAGAGTCATCCCTGTTTCATGGAAAGTCAGCAGAAGTTGCAGAGCTTATGTATGTTCTTTTTAATTTGTAAGTACACCTACACTATTTGTAAGCGTGAACTCACTCGTAGACGTGTCTGTTTGTGGGCATGCATTTAATTTGAATTTTGAATATCTTTGCAACTTACATTATGGATTAAAGATGGTTGGTCAACTTCATATCAACCTATAAGTAAATGAAATTCTAAATCTTAATAAACTCGAATAATGAGTTATGTTTAAAAATAATACCGGTTAATCCCGCATCGCACAACACAAACAAGCAGTCAAGCCATTTTGTTTACAAGCTGCGTCGCACTGAACAACATTAGCAAATAAAACAAAGTATTTTAAACAATAATTATACTTGTTGTTCGCAACTTGAAACCATTTCATTGGTGAAAGTAAATAGCACAATATTACAGGGGCGGCTTCATGTTGGCGCAAAGCTGTAATCCTAATGTGTTTACAAACACTTGCTGAGTGTGATTCGATAATGGCCGAAACTTATTTGGATTAAAATTGGAAATTATTTTATCGAAATTGTGTTTTCAAAGTCATGCGGTTGCTCGAAACATTAATTGACTTTTAAAATTTCAAGGTTGTGGGATTATGAAGATACATAAACAAAAGTATTTTATGATTCGAATAATATTGTTACAAACTATGGATTCGTAGTGCGTGAGTCTAAGCACACTGGTATGACGTCGAACAGCTAGTATAATTATTATGAAATGGATGATAGTATACTGCTCTAGTATGATCCATTATAAGAGTATCAGTACATGAGCCTAAGCAGGCTATTTGGTGTGTGTGTGGAACAATCCACTTTAGAAGAAACTGGAATACACAAGAAACGTATATAATATGAACTGTATAAATATGAGCCACAATTGTATGAAGACTCAGAGTCGCTTGAAACATTGTAACGCGAAGACATAAGTAGAGCAAGAAAGTAATCAGTACATTGTTAACCGATATTCTGCCAAATTAATCTTGTTAAATAAATAAATCGCAGTTTGATTAAGAACCCAAAGTTAAATCATAAAAATATTGTGTCATTATTATTTTCTATGTCATGAATCAATCTGTTTCAGGGAATGTCGTCAAGAGTTGCAGGGCTTATGTTCATTTGAGGTTTGGATTTTATTTGTAAGTACACAATCAGCATTTGTAAGCGCGAACTACACGTGTTTGTTTGTGGGCATACATCTGAAAGCTTTGAATGAATATATCCTTGCAACTTAGATTATAGATTATAGATGAAATACTTTGACAGCTATTTTTAACACTGCCATCGAAATTCTTCTTCAGTGTTGCGTTCCAGGCAAACAAAAAATATTTTAATAATTTGTCATGATTTTCGCTTTTTTAACCTATTCAAGTAAAGCATTTCTCAATCTTACAATGGAAACATGCTCGAACCCTCCTCGTACCCGTCCTGTATGTATGTGTCAGAAGGACCCACAGCACATGGACGCTCATGCAAAGCTATATATTTTCTCAAGTGGCGAAAGGCCTTCCCGTGAAGTGAAAGCAACGGCACGACAAAACAAGAACCTCTAGGTCAGAGGCGTGCCCATGACTCTAAAAGTAACTGGTTCGATGTTACTGAAGCTAATAGCATACCTCGGGTGGCACTCCTTGTGGGATTGTTGCTAGATCACGAGTAGCGTGAAACGGAGAGACCTTGAAACACCTAATTAACCATATACGCACGTTTGTATCTCAAATAGGGAAAATTCTTATGCGTAAGTTAATTGTGCCGTATGATTTTTTTTGTTTCAGTGCCAAAAGTGGAGATCGTCGACGAACGAGGAGTGTCAGTATCAGACAAGTTCTACAAGGAAGGTTCCATCATTGAGCTGCGCTGCGTCATCAGTAAAGTGCCGCAACCCAGCGGACAAGTGGTGTGGACGCACGCTGGGAGGCAACTGAACTACGACACCAAGAGAGGAGGCATAAGGTAAACAAATCAATCTGACGGCTTTCACTACGCGGCGAGCGGTAGCCAATCGGAGCGCTTGATTTTCTCCAGCACACGATACTTTTTTATTTACTCAGACTTACTGCAAGATTGAAGCAACTACTTTTTCTAAGAGCAGAAAATATGTTTAATATTATCTAAGTTGCAAAGATACAGTTACATTATAGGTTAATATTTAATACATGTTCACATGCAGGCACATGCAAGTTTGCGTTTACACATTCTGCATGTGTATATAATAAATATACCAAGCCTCACATGCGCATAGTATGACAATAGCAAACTAATCTGACGGCTTTTAGGATGTGGCAAATGGTAGCCAATCAGACGGCTTGATTTATTCTAGAACAGCATGCTATTTATGTAGAGTTACATAAAGTCAAATAAACCACCTTGATACTAGCAAGATGTAAATACTTATAAAATCAATACAACGGCTTTCACTTCGTGACAAATGGTAGCCAATCAGAGCGCTTGATTTCTCCCAGCACAGTGTGAGGGTTTTTCCTCTCTGTCCTGCTGATTGACACAATTAATAATATAACAGCCACTTTAATATGTTTACTTTTATTTCTTTCACAATGTATACACAATAAACCACAGCACAATAATATTAATTATTCTTAATTACACCGGCTTGTGGCTATCCCGCCTGGCAAGCTTCTCTCTCTTTCTATATTCTTTTGTTTTCCTTTTCATTCAAATTCAAATCTCATGTTCCATTTTACCTAACAAACAAATCCATCTCGTTACAATACACCTCCTTCCTCTCATAAAAAAAAAAACATTCCCAATTTTTTTTTTTTTTTCTTTTACAATGAGTAAATAATGTATCATAATGCTCAGCCGGCGCCACATATTTTGTTTTATTTTAAGGATAAATTTCAAAAATATGAAAATAAAAAAAAACCTGTTTCTGATACATTATTCAGTCATTAATACCTTTTTTAACAATACCAATTATTTTCATACTAAAATTAATATAATTTTTTTTTTTAACACAAATTTCATATTCAATATTATAAACAAATATTTGTTTTTTTTTTTTTTTTTACTTAATTCAACAATTCAAAATAATCAAATAACAATACATAATAAACATTCACCAGTTTAATTAATCTATTCATTAAAATAACTTTTTTTTTTTAAACATGTATCACATCTTTCCCAATATTTAAATTTATTTCAAATTTATTTTTCATTAATAAATTTATCAGTCCATCAATTTTTTTTTAAAAAAACTTTACCTTCATATGTAATACTTTGTTTAATTTATGTTTCATACCTTCATTCATGCAATGTTTCATAATTCATTCTTTCACTGATCACTTTTATATCAACTTTCACCGTCTCATTCATCACCTCAAATTTTTCATACACATGAAAATATGTTTTTTTTTTTTTTAATCTAATTTGATTATGTCCATAAGTTCTTTATCATGCATTCTTTTATTTAATAAATTATTTTTTGATTTTACCTTTAAAATATAAACAGATGCATTATCATGACCTTGTACCATATTTAAAATTTCTAACTTAAGATTCCTTTGAAAGTCATATTTTTCAAATTGTAAGAATTTGGTTTTAAAAATTTTCCAATCAAATTCACAGTTCTGTACCAAGTCAACGGAAAATCTGTTAAAAATATAGGCATACACTCTACCAAATAATCTAATTTTAATTTGTAGACTTTGGCTAATTCTTCTAACCTTATTATAAATTCATTTGGTTCACTTTCACCATTAAAAGATATTTTTAATTTGAGAGGATCAAAATTTATGGACTCCATTGTGTTACTTTCTAAATCCTTTTTATTATTTATTTTTTTAGATTTCATCATTTGCTGTATATTTTCAATTTATGCAATTAAAAAAAAATCATTTCATTGAAAAAAATTTTTCATACAAATTAAATATAACACCATCTATATATATTTATCTAAACTGATTTGAAACAAACTGGTTCATATCCATTCTTCATTCTCCCGCGACGTTCGATTTTTAAATGTTCATTTCTTCCGAACGTAGGTAGGTAATTTGAATTCTCTTGCCTTCAATATTTTCAAAACAGCCGTTCAATATTTTCAAAACCGCTTTTTAAATCTTGCAATTTCTTGTTTTAAATTGTATAAGTTGATGCCTTCAATAGCTTTTAAACGTGTTGATGCTTTCACAACCATAAATCTGTTCAATTTTAATTATTTCATATATTGTATTGTTTTCAATGTCATTTGTTGAAATCGACTGTCATTTGTTTTTGTTTGTGAAAAATTTTCTTCATAGGAATTTCATGTACAGATTTTTTCTTTTACGTTGGGCGCCAAAATGTGAGGGTTTTTCTTCTGTCCTGCTGATTGACACAATTAATAATATAACAGCCACTTTAATATGTTTACTTTTATTTCTTTCACAATGTATACACAATAAACCACAGCACAATAATATTAATTATTCTTAATTACACCGGCTTGTGGCTATCCCGCCTGGCAAGCTTCTCTCTCTTTCTATATTCTTTTGTTTTCCTTTTCATTCAAATTCAAATCTCATGTTCCATTTTACCTAACAAACAAATCCATCTCGTTACAACAGAATGAATATCACCCAGGCTAACAACCAAAACAACTACCTTAATACTAACACAAGAATCTGGTGTATTGTATGGTGCTGTGAATGGCCCCCAATCAGGACATCGGATTGCTTGCAGTAGACTGTTTGTTCAAGTTTCCTCAAATTTATTTATAGCAACAACGCGTCTACGGCAGGAACAAAGGATGCATAAGGTAAGCAAATCAATTCGCTGGCTTTCACCGCGTTCTGAACGGCAGCCAATCAGAACGCTCGATCGCTCTCGTCTGCTTCAGTGAATGTTATGTGTGAACTTACTCAGAAATATAACTGTGTCACATACAGGAGAAGTGTGCGGTTAAAACTGAGTCCACCTGGTATTGGGACATGACAAACAATAACCAATCAGAACTGTTCACCTGTAAGCCCTTGGTTGAGTTGATCTGACGAATTAGGACTTGCATTCTCATATGTAGATGCCCATTCTTCGCATCTATATTTAATCTTGAGATACTTGTGAGCGCGACCATACACAATTATTTTAAGAAAATTATAGAATGTCCATTTTCTGTGAATTTATTGCTAAAAATATAATGGATGGCTGATATATGGATATTTTATAAGAATACAGATGTTTTTTCTTTTTAATTTAAAAAACACTTTGGTTTCCAGTTATATTTCAATTTTCTCTTCTCTGTGGCTCGGGGGGCAAATGCAAATGAAAAATGTATGAGAACTAAAAAGCTCTCATAGGGGTGCTGTTTTATCTTTCATATTTTTTATCGTTACGCGATTCTTGAGTATTTGTGCAATGTTTTATATTTTGGGTACTGATTTGAAACCGAAAAAATATGCGATAGAGACAACAATTGAAAAAACATGTCCGCGGGTAAAACAAATAATAATAATTTGTATCTGCGTGTACCTGTAAACAATTTGCTGAAAAAAATGTGTATCTAAGCTTTCATGGTTCGCTGATATTTTTTAATATTCCTAGAATAATACCTCGTTGAGAAATATATACCAGATGGCAGCAAATAAAACGTCTTGTTTTGTGTTTATTTGATACCTATTTATTTTCGTGAAATATGATCTACCGTACGTTCATAAAACTTTTTCATGCTGGTAAAATTTGTTTTATTTTTTGCAGCTCAATAATTTTCTAGGTATGTTTTATCATTAGCAGGTAAATTATACAATCAGGGTCTTAAAAGTAATTATTTATAACGTAAGAAAATCTGTACCATCTCTTATAATATTTTTTGACTTTGTACAAGAAATGTTGAAAGTATAATTATGGTATATTCTGTTCTTTATCTGTGGTTTAAATATCTCCTCATCAAAGATTCCATTATCAATTGAGTCCAATAAAATAAATTGAACTTTTTATAGTTTGTACATTTATAAAGCAAAATATCATTTTTATGGGAAGGTATAACTTTTTTTTTAAAACACAGAATATTATTGTCACAAATGAGTATTTATTTCACCTCAAGTGCTTCCGACTTGTTAACGTCATTTTCAGGTCTTATTGAAAATAATGTACACAAATCTTAAGTTCTTGAGGTCTTATAAATGTTTAATTTGTGAAAATAAAACTTTCTCTGCTTAAAAAAAAACATTTTTTCGTCTTATAATTTCGTCATTATTTCCTTGCCTTCGAATTTATTTTAACTTCTTTCAGAAATAAATCAATTGCCTTCTATAATTAAAATTATAATAAAAAACCGGATACTACAAAACTGTTATCTTCTTCATATTTCAGAACAAGCACACTTTATAGTAACCTAGTATTTTTAAACAGTCATATTTCGAAGGACATAATTCAAATCGGCATGGAGATATTCGAAGGTAAATAACAATGGATCGAAGCGTAAAAATATCTCCCGGCTATTTCGTAGTATTTTAATTCCGTTTAACTAGTTTAGTAAAAAAACTGCTTTAGAAAAATATGAAAAATAAAATAAGATAAAAATAAAGGTGACAACAATATTGTTCTGTTATTATGATTTTAAAATTTTATTTTTATATACAAATAAAAAAACAAGTTTTTCTTCTCGAATCGGTTTATTTTCTTGAGCGCTTTCTATGTTATCACACCATTATCAAAAGATTAACATACTCTATGAAATTTTTCGTATTTTCTTACTACCAACGTCTTTTATTTTACTCCATCGCATCGGCTTGGAAGTGCGCGTTGTCAAAGGAAAATATTTAGATTTACCTACTGAAATTAAAATAAACTGACTTTTCATTCTGATACATCTGCATAAAAAAACTTGACTAAAGCCTTGTAGGATGAATGTACATTATTTTATTATATTGTAGTTCCTTGACTTATAGGTTGGTATGCGGCTGACCACTTTGCCAATGTCACCCCTGTTTCAGGGAAGGACGGCAAGAGTTGCAGGGTGTATGTCCATTTGAGATTTGGTTTTTATGTTGTAGGTTCACATGAGGCATGTGCAAGTGTGAACTTGTACGTGTCTTGTTGTGAGAGTGCATGTAATGTGAATCTCCAATGTAGCTTATCTTTGCAACTTATATAAGATTAGATTAGATTAGTAGTTAATACAACCTGAGAATTTTCAGTGTACCTAAACATATTTGAATATTTCAATTTTGTTGTACTTATTGGAGTTCATCACACCAACTAGAATAGTTTATCATTTTATTAGCACACAGTGTGTGCATTTAATATAAATCCTAAATACATTTTTGTTTATTTTCGCGTAAAAAATTCAAATTTTTTGTGGTCATCACACTTTGAACTTTTGTTTTTTTTTTTTTTAGATTATATGTAACGGCGGTTTTAACTTTAAATATAGGTTTCTTAGCAACTTAGCTTATAAATAGGTCACCATCAATTACTTTTCAAACAATCTTTTACAAGTATTCCACAAAAAATAAAAATAAATCGGGAAAATGTGAAAGGAGCTCACTTGATAGTTTTCATTCGCAATTATTTTTTACTGTGTGTATTTCGCAAACTGAAACTTCAAACCCGCAAATTGTAAGGTAGAGAAATGTCACTCGTGGGTCCGATGAAAAAATATTGCAAAAATGCAAATAAGAAAGTCCCTGCTCCAGCTTCTGCCATCGACCTACCTTATACCATCAGGAATACAGGGAAAATTCCGCCTTCTCTCTTTATCTCCGAGTCATTTTGCAAAATCTCAAACAGAAGTCCACAACAAATAAGCTTTCAACACAATTCTAATTTAAAACCACATGAATATTATAAAATTTTAATGCGTTTTATTTTAAATTTTCTTAAGTGTGTACATTTACGGATTGAAAACTCATTTTTAAATATGAATTAAAAATATTTTTTTTTATAAAAACCTTGTTTTATTTTAAGTTTAATTTCCGATGCGTTAGCGGACTTTATCCATCCATCTTCCGAGGCTAACTGATGTAAAAACAAAAGGACCTAATTCCAGTCCGGGAAGAGAAAACGTGAGATATTTTTTTGGACAAGTAGGTACTGTACGTAGGGAGAAGAACCAGGTTTTTTAAAATTATTTTTTGTAATTTTATTGATAGTTTTCATCATTTTCATTTTTAATTTCAAATAGTAACACAACCGTATCAGCTGTATTATTAAATTTTTAATGTTTAATAAATAAACAAATTGTTATATTTATTATCACTATGTTTTCTCCATTCACATGATATAGTGGTTGTGTTATATATAAAGAATATTATATTAAGTTTTATCTTTGTTTTTCAGAATATGTTAGTTATTTTTAATTAAACAGTTTTATTCCTTGGTTTAATGTTGTTCATCGCAAATTTTGGATTTTAAATGAAAAAAAGTAAAAAGAATAATTTTTATTTAAGTATTTTAACGTGTCTCAATGCCCTTGTTGTTTTAGTTCTTAAATATATAATTTGAAATTATTTTCAAGTAAGGAAAACATTCCGAGAAAGAAACACGAAAAAAATCATAGTGTCACAGATTTCCAAACACTTTCAACGTTAATTGTTACAAATAAGTTGCAAAAAAATACGAATACTTAAAAAGGTTGTGCCGAACTTTGTAAACGATTTCTTGTATGTGCGACATAAACTCACACTACATTACACCGATAGAGAGTTCCAAGGAAAAACTGAGAGCACTGATAAGGACTTGGAAAATCCCCTCATACGTAACACGCGAACAGTAATTCGCAACAAAGGCAAACTACGCATAGTACTTGACAAATACGTAAATAATATTAATAACAAAATTAGGATGATTTATTTAGTGAGAACTGTTTTTATGTGACTCATACCTCAAGAGGTCTCTGCGAGCTTTGTCATCGCTGTAGAAGGCGTCAATTCTCAGGTAAGACGCAGTAGCTAAAAGAAGGTTTTTTTTTTCAATTCAGCGAAGAGTATATTTTAAAGATAAAATATGTTTTTATGCTCTTCCGAGATTCAAACTCACTAGCTTCCAATCAAAGCAAAGCATTCATCACTAGACTACGGACCGAGAGTGAACATATAAACATGGTTTCTAAAGAAATTCCTTACTTGAAAGTAAAAAAAAGTAAAATAAAGTGAATTAAAACAATGTTTTACCATTTATATTTTTAAATATTAATAAAAAAAAAAATTAAATTTGATTCCACAAAAATAAAAACATAATATTATAAAGATGCAGGGTTTGTGTAAATATATACATAAAATAATAAAAAAGTTGTTTCTTCAAGAGTTGATTTATTTGCTCGACCTCTTTTGATGTTATCACATCATTTTTTTGTTTTTCAATTATAACAACATTATATTTGCAGCTAAGCAACTCTCGCTTTGAGTAAAACTGTTGGAAGAAGGCTGGATTCCTTATTTGTGAAAATAATAAGATTGTTCAAATGCGACCTCTACGAATTAATTTGGCAGTAAATTACGTGATATAAATGTAGCTTACTTGCGTGGAAAAAAAAATCTACTCTGATTCAATACGATATTAGCTTTATACGCCGTAACCAATCCAAATAAATCGAACCCTCGCTTTCCAATATAATCAGACTGAAAAAAGCAACCTCTACATTTCGATAATGACGATTTATGTGTGCATTGATCCCTTATAGCTAACTTTAAACACAATCAAGTTCACCAAAAAATATATTAAAACTAAAACAGCGTTTTTAGTGAGCGTTTTAGTTTCCATACAATTTTGGAAAAACGCTATGGTTGGATTTAAGCGAGATGTTTTATATTTGGGGTCTTGTGCTATAAGTATAACAAATGTATATAAACTCCCCTCGATTGCGTAAATCTGAAATGCATGGAATATACAACGGCACATCTACGGAGTGTTTTACTTTTCATACAATTTTGGAAAATCGCTAAGGTTGAATTTAATCGTTAATATTTTGGCTTCTGGACCTCGAGTATAAATCGTGTACGTAAGCTCCCCTCGATCACGTCAATCTAAAATGCATGGAATATAATTATGTACGATAACATAAGTCCGGTCGATAGCTAAGTTGGTAGAGTAGGTACTTGCATTCCATGCCAAGAGCTCGGATTCGAATCCTACCGAGGGTGTCAGAAATGATTTCCCGTTTCGGTGTTTATTTTAAAACCAAAAATAAAAATACCGGCAAGGTTTACTCAGCCTTCAGAATAAATGAGAAGGTACTAACCCACTCGGGAGCTGGGAAACCCCCACTTTAACTGAAGTGGTTGGCGTAAAGCAGGCTGCCTTACCTTTAATCTAATCTAAGTTGCAAATATATGTAACATTGGGGATTCACATTATATGCATTCTCACAAGCAGAAACGTTTGCACATGCAGCATATGAACCTATGTACAACATAAAAATCGAAATCTTAAATCAACATGCACCCTGCAACTCTTTCCGACTTTCCCTGAAACAGGGGTGACATTGGCAAAGTGAACCATTTTCTACAGCATGGGTGGTCAGCCCCATACCAACCTACAAATGAGTAACACACACAATAAATAACATTTGTACCTGTAAAAACAAATCGGTTCTGCTCACCGCATTCAAAACAGGAGTTACACTATATTTGAAGCGAAGTAGCGTTGCGTACCCCTAGGGAGCGTTTTAGTTTTAAACCATTTTGGACAACACGCTGTGATTGGTTGTATCCGGTTACTGTGTGCCACTTGTTCTGGGCTGCGTGGACCCGATAAAGCTACTTGTAGGTGTGATATCCGCCCTGTGGGTGATTAGCCACCCCCTCCTCTCACCCCACCACCCACCTAGTGGGAGAAATGTCCCCCATGAGAGACCGAATGAGACTTTGATACGGGATAACAGGGTGGGAGGACATTTGGCATATCGGAAGCTTGAATACATATTATGTGCATTGATTTTGGATATGTACTTTAAAACGTTTGATACTCAAATTCGTTCTTTTTTTGCTTCATCGGAAGACTTTCCGCCATTTTTTATGAGCGTCCATGTGCTGTGACTCAGTTGGTAGAGTGCTTGCATTCCACGCCGTAAACTCGGGTTCAAATCCCACCGAGCGTGTCAGAAATGATTTCCCGTTTGGGTGTTTATTTCAAACCCCAAAATAAAAACACCGGCAATGTTTACTCAGCCTTCACAATAAATGATTACCAGCCCTTTCGGGAGTTGGGAAACCCCCACTTCAACTGAAGCGGTAGGGCCGGTTCCCTTACCTGTAAAAATAAATAGATTCAATTTGCCACATGCCACCCTTCTGGGATAACGCGGCTAGAAGTTACACTTTATGTGTAGCTTAGATGCGTTTTTTTTTGTTTTTGCATAGACGTATGAAATAAGGGTTTGGTTACGCTGTTGGCATAATCTGTGCAGATCGCAGCAATGCCCGTCATATCGACCGCACCATGTTCTGTTTACCGATGCACAGCCAGCCGCAAGTTGTGTCCAATACAGGGACATCTCGTCTCCTGCTGGACCAAGCGTACGTTATACTTACTAGTCGCCTCTGTGTATTAGGCCCCTCGCTCATGAAGCAACTGAAGCTTTAGTGAAAAAGAGTTTAAAGCTTATGTAAGAGAGTTGCTTGCCGCGATATGTTGCCGTGGTCTTACTAAAGCTTCATAGGCGAAACGTCCGGAAGCTCCAGCTCCTACAGACCACGGAAACAGATCCCAGAAAGCAAATCTCTAGTATAAAGTTCTACTCTTCGTCTTTTTTATCAGCCTTCTGTTACCTGTTTTAGTAAGAGTTTTTACTGTTTCCTGCAAATCTTTGCGATATCTTTATATTGTCCTACTTATGTCATTGGTTAATAAAAAAAATGCCAACTGATTACTAACTAATCAACAACAGGAAAGTTTTTTCTTACTTTTTCTGAAAACGTAAGTATTGACATTAGAATATGACCTTATCAAGTACTACAAGCAAAAATAGCTTTAGCGCTTTTTACCTAATTTTTTTTGTCAAAAAAGACTGTCGTATCTACAAAAATTGGCATTGGAGGGTCCAAAAAATCTTCAGTCATTGTTTTTCATCGTTATTCAGAGAAGTATTTTGTTATTAATTAATCCCCTCTTCATTTTCAACAATGAACTTCATGTCAACGGAGTACCTTTTCAGTTTTGCATTCTACTTCATATGAAATAAATCTCGAAAGTAAAATGCATTATATACATATTTCAATGACCCTTAACTCTAAACCAATTTAACCTTACATTGTCATTCTCAACAGGTCTAAATCCAATAAAACATACAATAGTTTACATAATGTGGCTCAAGAGTGACTCACGATTGACATGAAAATAACTCTAAAGCGATCCCAGTTGCTGCTCAGTTATTTTTTGATCTCCTAGTATGGTTAAGGCCTTGTAACGTCACACAAATAGGTATTCAACTGTGTAATTTACTCCACTATATATACGGTCTGTTTACTGATAGTTATATGAAGCACTCTCCGCGTTGTGTTTCATACGATATTGCAGTGTACGGGGACGAGATTGCCTTAATGGGGAGGCATAGCTGTAATTCGATCACAGATTCATATTCACAGAAACTTAAAGCCCATTGAAAACATTGAAAATAGATCATTCATCCCAAAGATGCCTTTTTGGGGGACAAAGTTTGAGTTGCAATGTAATGCGTGTATAAGAAATAGTATGTAAACAAGAACTATTGAAATAAATGAAATTTTTTGTTTTCAATTGAGTAATGACTGATTCAAATGGAAGCTCACTGTGTTAAGCACAAAAACATAAGCAGTAAAAATATCCCAACCGTATTTTTTAGAATAAGTACTCTTAGGACGTAGATTCATAAATTCAAATAGGTATTTGGTATGCGGCTGACCACCCATGCTGTAAAAACGGTTCACTTTGCCAATGTCACCCCTGTCTCAGGGAAGGACGGCAAGAGTTGCAGGGTGTATGTCCATTTGAGATTTGGTTTTTATGTTGTAGGTTCACATGAGGCATGTGCAAGCGCGAACTTGTACGTGTCTGGTTGTGAGAATGCATGTAATGTGAATCTCCAATGTAACATATCTTTGCAACTTAGATTAGATTAGATTAGATATGCTAGAGCTAGAACTTATGATTTGTTCCTCTATATTTACATAAACGGTAATTCTAAATTCCGTAAATAAATTGTTATCGTAAGCGTTTGAAATATATAACAAACCCTTATTCTTTTATAAATGTTTTATCTTTACAAAATATAGTAGAACAGTGTTGTTTCTAAAGCATTGACACTGGAAAAAGTATGGACTCGTGAGCTGTAATTATGAGTATTTCAGTGATATAGTAACAGTAAAAATATAAAAAAATAAGAGGAGGTAGGCAAAACGTCCAGAATTTTCAACTCACACAGACCACGGCAACAGATCCCCAAAAACATCTCACTAGCAAAATTTACATATTATCTTACACGATTTCAAATGGCCGTAGAACATTCAACCGGGGCGTACTGTACTGTACTGTATCCTGCCGCCGTTCCACTAGAGGTGGCCGGTACCTCCGCAGATGCGCCTCCACTTTTTTCTGTCCTTACAAACCACTTTCATTTCCTCAATATTCATCACCTTTTTCATACATACTCTTCTCTTATTCTCACTCTGCAGGACCAAATACTAGCGCGCTTTTCCAATTCTTTCGTCAATTTCCCATTCGACTCAAACTTGCTTCCCAGATAATCAAATTCTTTCACGACCTCCACTTTTGTTTCATTCAGTCTTATCTCAATTTCCTTGCATTCCTCAGTCCTGTCAAACTCTAATACTTTCGTCTTACTGGCATTCACTTTTAAACCGTTCTTACTAAAAGCATCATTCATTTTGGTGAGTATCATCTGGAGCTCCTCCGCTGTATCAGCCAGCGTAGACATACAAAATACTTAAGAAATAAACGATACATAGAAAAGTATTCTGTACCATATTGGTTCTAGATTCAACATTTAATTCGATGTTGCAAAATGGGCTACGCAATTCCGTAGGCTCATTGATTGACGTAGGCGTATAAAATAGGCATCGCGCCCACAATGGGAGGTGCGGATTTGTTTGCCGGGCC
Organism: Agapetus fuscipes; assembly: GCA_951799405.1. Lineage (NCBI taxonomy): Eukaryota > Metazoa > Arthropoda > Insecta > Trichoptera > Glossosomatidae > Agapetus > Agapetus fuscipes. The sequence goes on from OX637333.1 coordinate 24,777,030, forward strand.
GTGCAGGCTGTCCACTCGATTCGGAATTCCATTAGGCGCTGTAAACATTGCACGGCAGCCGCTACGAGCAGGACAAACAGCTACGCTGATGACGCGCCAAACACTCTACGATGTGTATTGTCCCGAGCGCTACGATGTGTGTGTGCGAGCTCATTTTGAGCTTGATTATTTCCATAAAATGATTATTATTTTACAACACTTGTTAAACGTTAGAATGGCATGAATTTTTAGGAAAGAAAAGTGTGATTAAATGACAGAAAAATATCTTTATATTTTAAAGGGGGAAATTCCTATTCAATGTGTTGCCTATATCAGTATATTTCAGGTTTATTATTTTTTTAAAAGTGAAGTTTAGTGAGAATAAGAGAATATTATTTATGAGGGAAGTGATGAATGTTGAAGAGATAAAAGAGATATGCAAGGACAGAAAAAAGTGGAGACTCATCTGCGGAGGTACCGGCCATCCCTAGTGGAACCGCGGCAGGATACAGTTGTGATGAATTCATTATGACTATCGTAAAATAAGCGCATTTGAAAGCCCATTCGGTAGAATGCTTGCGTTCCATGCCAGAGGGCTAGGGTTTGACTCCCACCGAGGTTGTCAGAAATGATTTCCCGTTTCGGTGTTTATTCAAAAACAACAAAAAAATACTGGCAAGGTGTACTTAGCGGTCGGGAGCTGGGAAACTTCCACTTTAAGGAAGTTGTCGTTACCCCTCTAACGTGGGAAAATAAATAGGGTCCACATGCTACATGCTACCCTTTTGCAACAAGTAATGCAATCTTAATACATTGCGCAAATTAATAAGTTTATGTTTCTTTCATTTCAAGTATTAAGAAATTTTGTTTATTAAATTATACGACTATCTACTTAGATTAAAGGTACTAGACAAAGGTAGATGAAAAAGATTTAAAATTCAGTATTATTTCATTCAGTATAAAGTTGATTTTGGAAATAAATTACTTGTTAGTACTTAACAAAAGCAATTGAACTAGTCGAGAGTCTGCAGTTTGCATTAAGCCACAAAGTGATTAAATAACTTTTTGATTTAAAATGTGTACACAGACATTATTTGCAGTTCAATTGGTTTTCGAACACTCTCATTAATTAATATTCATTCAGTCAAAATAAACTTTCATTTGTTTTATATACCTTTCAAAAGGAACGCAATTTTTGGTACATAAAAATGTTTTTTTTTTTTTTTATTCACTCGTTTGTTGAATGAAAGTGGACTTTATTATAAAAGAATGAATAAAATCACTCATTGCGGATGCATAGCTACTATTTCTTATTTTCAAGTAATGAAAATAAAAATAAAATGTTAATGAACATGAATAAAATGCCAAATATTCGAGTTTTTCTTAAATTCCCACAGTTTTTTAATATATAATTGAATTAAAATGAAAAAAAACCTTGGTTTTATATATTTACGAACTTAAATATATTGAACTACAATCTACGATCGTGAGAAACAGCTTAATAAGAGTTCATTTCGTGCCTCTTTTGTGTAGAAGAAACAAATCTCCTTATGTCGTCAGATACAGCTCCGATTCCAACAAAGCATTGAGAAATCCGGCATACATATATACTATTTATCGCCATAATAATAATCTATAATCTTAGTTGCAAGGATATATTTATCTAAATCTCTCAGATGTATGCCCACAAACCAACACGTGTATTTCGCGCTTACAAATGCTGAATGTGTACTTACAAATAAAATTCAAACCTCAAATGAACATAAGCCCCTCAACTTTTGCCGACCTTCCCTGACACAGCGGTAACATTGGCAAAGTGAACTATTTGTTACAGTATGGGTGGTCAGCCTCATACCAACCTATAATTCAAGGAAGACGAATAATAAATTACATGTAAATATAAAACAGAACAAAACCTTAAATAGAAATCTATACAAAAAGTCACAAATTTCCTATGCAAAAAATGTAGCAAATTAATAAACCAACATTAGAAATCAACATTGCAGATTAGCCGCCACTTCTTCCTGTCCTTGCATACTTCTTTCACGGTTCGTAAAATTGTTTTTTATTGAAAATAAAGTGTCTGCGTATCATCATTCCAATTTAAAATAATTTTTCACACACAATGTCATAAAACAACACCTGAGGATGATAAATTAAACGCACATTTAAATTTTGCCCGCCTTAACACATTTTAAACTTTCCATACATTTTCATGAGACTCGAGCCTGCTCTCTGTCAGTACTAACACAGGGCCGGACGGGGAAACTTAATTACCGTAAATATTTAACGTTAACAGCGGTGTATTCTGTCGGCGGAGCGGCCCTGCAATTGCCAAAGCTAATACATGAAATAATGTGTTGAATATTTATTCGCGTGAAATTGTAGAATATCTCAACTCCCGAGAGGGCTGGTACTCTTGTGAAGGTTGATTAAGCCTTGCCGGTATTTTATTTTGGGTTGGGAAATAAACACCGACGCGGGAAAACATTTCTGACACCCTAGGCGGGATTCGAAACCGAGCTCACGGCATGGAATGCAAGCACTCTACAAACTGAGCTATCGCCCGGACTTAAATCATTTATAACCCAAATGTACACATTGAAAAAAAATCTTATTTAAATAAAAACTGTAAACTGTTTTTTTTTTAAACAGATTTGTGGAAAGGAATGCAATCCACCAACCTGTTTTCCTGGCCAGTTGTCTTTATGCGAAAGAAGAAGCTTGTGTGCATGTCATGGCATCTGTTGAACCAGGGTCGAAGTTATGGTCAAGTGGGCTTGACGCAAGATTTGAACCAACGTTATTCGGTTCCAAATACACTAGTCGAATATGCGCCTCTATCCCCTCGGCCATAGCACCGAAATTTACAGTAAGCAAATAATTATAAATAAACAAGATATAAACGACATTTTGGCTTTACAATCCTCCGTACATCCAATAAATTCATCTTTCCGCTGAGTGCACAAAGTGGCAGTTAAAAACTGAGTGAATGGCCGGTGACGTCAGGCATGACTTCCGGAAAGCCTGCGACAAACCGGAAGTGGGTAGTCGCCGATATTTGAACACGACAATCAACAGAATACCTCCCGGAAACTCTGCAGCGAATCGACACATTTAAAAATGGAACAAAGGAAATGGAGTTCTGAATTTGAAACGGTTTTTTGTTTTTGCGAACCTCCGCTCGAATAAATGAATTTTTAAATTTGCTACAAATTAAGCGTCTTTGTGAGTAATTTTGTTGTGTTTTGTAAAATAGAAACTAAAAAGAAATATTGCACAAAATATGTATATACTGGAGATATTGGTAGAGCGCTTGTGCATTCCATTCCGAGAGGTCGTGTTCGAATGCCGCCGAAGGTGTCAGAAAATATGATTTCCCGTTTCGGAGAAACGAAAAGAAGTTTCACTGTATGACGTGGTTGTGTTTAATTGCGCTTGTTTTTCTAGTTTAAAAGCTTTTTTGCTAGTTTTTATCTGGCCACGAACAGAAAATAACATTATTCATTAATAATAATTGATCATTTGTGGTATTATTTTTAATAAATAATTATCATAAAGTCTCCTTTTCTTAAATATAATGATGATTATAATGATAGATACTAATGTATTGTAACGAAATACACTGGTAGATGTTTATTGGTGTACGTGTGTTTTGAGAGAATGTTCTGGCCCAGACGATTGTAATTGTAAGGTGTGTATGTAGGTAGGAAATGGACTCTTCATGAAATAAATATGTCCAGAATCGTCTATACAACTGTGGTAGTGGAAGTTTCTAGGGCAGGCTGGAATGGCCCCTAGGTTCCGCTATAAGAAGGGCGACAATGGGCTGAAGCGAGTCAGTCTTCGAAGCACTCACACAGAGGAGTATCTAGTTGCCAGGGCGACCAATATGGTGTAAAATAAATGTAATCTGTACGAAATAAATAAGTGTGTTAAAATAAATCTGTTAGAATAAGTCTGTTAAAATAAATCTATTGTAAGAAAGTCTGTGTAAATAAACTGTATGGCTAACTTGTGTTAAACTTGTGTTTTAATTAAAAGAACCCAGGAAAAACGTAACAGTGGTGTCGGTGTGAAGTTTAAAACCAAGTACCAAGTAAAAACTGTGCTTGAAAGTATTGAAAAATATATCTGGACAACATAATAAAAAAAAAAAGTTGTAAATAAAACTGATTAAACTTGAATTAAAAACGATCGTGTGGTTACCCGCTAAAAATTTGATTGAAGTGTGGATAGATAACGTGTTAATAATATTGTGTTAGTATTAGTAAATACTCATTAGCCGATCTGACGAAGCAAAGTAAATAATCATTATCTAATATCATTATTTGAAATTTAAAAATAAATATTAAAAGGCGGTACCTACCTACCGTCAGTATAATTAGATTTTGCTAAAGTACGTATTTAAAATAACTTTATATATAAAACTCATAACCCGTATTAAATAAATTTGCAAATATTTTTGTTTTGAAGTTTGTTAAAATAAAAAAAATGGCTAAGGTGAACATCAAGGACCTCAAAGTCTATGAGCTTAAGAATGAGCTTCTGGAGAGGGACCTGGAGACCTCAGGAGGGAAGGCGGCCTTACAGGCACGCCTCATGGAGGCCTTGGAACAGTCAGGCGAAGACCCGGCATATTTTGTCATGGCGTCTGGAGGGGACCGCGAGCGAGCCGTGGAAGAGTTTAAAACAAAGATGGCTGCCAACTTCAAGAGCTTGAGGGAAGACCTAGCTGGTTGGAAGGAGGAGATGGCTAAAAACCTAGCCTTAAAAATGTTGGTGGACACTGATAGTGTAAAATTAAGTGATAATCAGGATGACAAAAAGGCCGATATGTCAACTGAGGATGAGTCATCTCAGAAGTTGGGGAAGGGAGACCTGAAGGCCAAAAACAACGGCCAGCTCAAGGCTGAGGACGCAGCTGACAGCAAAGATGACAAAGATGATGTCAAGTCGGCTGAAAACGGCAAAAGTGACTCGGCCGAGGTGAAGGCTGACAAGGATGCGAAGGAGGAGACGGACGCCAAGGAGGAGGATGAGGACGCCAAGGACAAGAAGGGCAAGGCCAAGAAGGCCAACAGTGTGAAGAAGAAGCCCGCGCCCAAGAAGAAGGCGGAGGAGGCCGTGGAGGAGGCTCCCAAGAAGAAGAAGGCCGTGGAGCCGCCGGTGCCCGTGCCCGCGGGCCGGGGCATCCCCATCGACCACATCCCCGACGTGGAGGTGGCCATCTCCAGGTTCAAGATGGAGGACCTCAAGTTCCGGTACAATCAATTGTGCCGCACGAACCTCATCAAGCGCAACAAAAAGAAGTTCAAGGGCTACGAGTTTGAGAAGGACACGCCTGAGCACAAGGCCAAGCTGGAGGAGGTGCAGAAGCTGGAGCCCAAGCAGCTGCGGACGCTGTGCGAGAAGCTGGGCTTGGACAAGAGGGGCGCGCCCACGGAGCTGGTCAGCAGGGTAATGGGCTTCCTGCTGCTGCCAAAGCAGGTCTCCTCGCACGCCAGGGGGCTGATGAAGGAGAGGCCGGTGACTGACCGCGGCGAGGCCACGGGAGGCAGGCCCAGAAGGTCCGCTGCTGCTATTGTCAAGAGAGGTTACTCTTACGAGGAGTATGAAACAGATCCGGAAACCAAAGTGCGGGGACCCAAAGTCAGCAGGGATGAATTAGGGGATTCAGATGGCTCGTACAACCCGAGTGGCTCCGGACAGGAGGCGGACTCTGACTTTGACCCGTCAGTGGGGGAGGGGGGCGCTCCCTCCCGCAGGCGCCGCGCCCCCGCCCGCAGGGGCTCAGCCAAGCAGAGCAAGCAGAAGGGACGACCCAAGCATGGCGCGGCAGGAAGCCACTCAGCGAGTCAGAGGACGAGAGCGAGAGTGAGAACTTCGCTTCCGAGCAGGAGAGCGGCTCCGACGACCAAGGATTCTGATCCTTTGACGCCGGCGAGCAAGCGGGGCCTAGGAGCGGTGGCCGCCCGGGGACGCAAAGCGGTGCCCCCAGCCAAGGAAAGGCGCCCATGCCGGCCGCCAAGAGGAAAGCACCCCCCCCCACACCAGCCAGCAATGACGGGCAAAACCCTAAGGGGAAAATTCCGTGGAACGTCATTTTTCCCGACCACTGGATGCAACTGTGGGTCAAACTGCCCGTACCTTCTTAAAGAAAAGACTGTTCCGGGGCGGAACAGTCTAAGGGGGGGATAATGTAACGAAATACACTGGTAGATGTTTATTGGTGTACGTGTGTTTTGAGAGAATGTTCTGGCCCAGACGATTGTAATTGTAAGGTGTGTATGTAGGTAGGAAATGGACTCTTCATGAAATAAATATGTCCAGAATCGTCTATACAACTGTGGTAGTGGAAGTTTCTAGGGCAGGCTGGAATGGCCCCTAGGTTCCGCTATAAGAAGGGCGACAATGGGCTGAAGCGAGTCAGTCTTCGAAGCACTCACACAGAGGAGTATCTAGTTGCCAGGGCGACCAATATGGTGTAAAATAAATGTAATCTGTACGAAATAAATAAGTGTGTTAAAATAAATCTGTTAGAATAAGTCTGTTAAAATAAATCTATTGTAAGAAAGTCTGTGTAAATAAACTGTATGGCTAACTTGTGTTAAACTTGTGTTTTAATTAAAAGAACCCAGGAAAAACGTAACAGTATTATGTAAAAAAAAGGACCTACTTTGCCTTGTTATTAAATAATAATTAAAATATTGAAATAACAAAATCCAAACAGCATTAAAATTATACTTTGCATTAAATTGGAATTAAGTTTCCATTAAATGTTCAATGGCAATTTAATTAAAATGTAATGTTTATTTCAATGGCCGGAAGCAGCCAATCAAAATAATAACCGTGTCAGTTTTGATCCGATAAATGTAATAAATAAAAGGAAAATGTAATTACAAGCTGTCAATATGAGTTTAATGACACATTTATATTAAATGCGAGATAATACATTTTTGATGATAATTGTAGATTGAAATTTTAGTTTGGTTTGAAAACGATTCATTACGTTTAAAATGTAAAACTTTGATAGATATGAGTACTCTTGTTTACTGGGATGATTTTTTCTATAGTCAACTTTCCGCTTTTTTGCGTAGATTTCTTTTTTATGTTTTTGTTTTTATTTATGAATGTTATTTATTATTTGCCTTACTTGACTTATAAGTTAATAAAAGGTTGACTACCTATACTGTAAAAAAATGCCAATGTGACCCCTGTTTCAGGGAAGTTCGGCAAAATTTGCAGAGCTTATGGTCATCTTATGTAGGTTTGGTTTTAATTTGTAAGAACACATTCAGCATTTGTAAGCGCGAACTTACACGTCTCTATTTGTGGGCGTGCTGATACGAGCTTTAAATGTTAATATAATATCTTTGCAACTTATACTATGTATTTTAATTATAGATAAAGAATAGCGTCTACGATTTTAGTACATTACGGTCTACACACACCTAAGACATGCCTATTTCACATCCGATCATCCCACAATTTATTTTCTCTGTTTTTGTTCACAGTGTGAAAACCGAGCTTCAGAACAGTGGCGCCCTCTCCCGTCTGTACATTGCAAACGCAGCCAGAAAAGACTCTGGTAACTACACTTGCGCCCTGGAAGACGTGTCTACAACCACAGTTGCAGTCCATGTACTAAGAGGAGGTAAAGGATCTCCATTCTTACACCCTCTTATTCCATCTCCAGAAGCTTCCATGGCTCCGTGTCCCAGAGCGCGTCGAGTTTAAAATATCGCACGCTTAATAATAAAGAGAAATAACTTGAAAATTGGGAAAATCGAGATTTTGTAATAAAACGCAAGAACAATGCGAGAAGAATAGGTAGAATGCGACAGCCGTTCAATTTGGACGAATATGACCGAGATAAAACATCGGTCGCCTTTTACATCCCATACAAGTTGTACTGGGTGTCTGAACTTTAAACGTGATTTCCCAACATTCTTGTTTTTTGAGTAATTGCTCTTTATTATTAAACGTGCGATTTGTTCGATGATCCACAAACTTTATTTTAAAAGACACCCAAGTATCTCGCTGATTTAATCAAGCCCGTCTCTCTCATTAAGAAAATCCTCACACTACGCTTGGCATAAACTGGAGCCAATGCACGTATTGAACAGCCGATAAGAAGAGCTAACACCGTGTTTGGAGAGCGTGCATTTGCAGTTGCTAGTCCTATGGCTTGCAATCGTCTGAAACCCACGTTAGCTTAATATTCAGTTTAGCCTTTAAGGTATTGATATATCCTATTAAAACTCTCGTAATGATCGTCTTTTAGAATTTGTGTGTATAAATCCTTTCGCAACGCAACGCAACTAAGTTACACATATAGTGTAACTTCTTGCCTGCGTTTCCCCGAGAGGTTGCATATGGTGCTTTGGGACCTATTTATTTTTACAGGTAAGAGGGCCGGCCTCACACCAACCACTTTCAGTTGAAGTGCGGGTTCTTCAATTATGGAACCTACAAAAATATTACTTTTTATTGCTACGCCACATTTTTATTGAGACTGATGTCAATGCAATAGACGCGTTTTTTTTGTTCTGGTTTTTTTTTTGTACATGATGATCTCAATCATTTATTTACGCAAAAGACTTTCTTAGAACATGGTTATTTGTTTTAATAAAAACAAAATTTGAAAGTTGAGTTAGTGATAAGTGTATACAGTCATAGTTTAAAAATCTTTTGCTTCCTTAATACAAAGAAAGGCCTTGCTAAAATAAAAATAAATTAATTTTAGTTATTTTGGTTGGACTTTAACATAAAATCCATATAAAAATATAAATTTTACCTAATTTGTAAAAAAAAAAGGGATCAAAACAGGTTTCATGGAAGGGCATGATAGAGAAAACGTACAAAAGTATATGAACAAGTCCTGTCTTTAAACAATTATGATCCAAATTCAATTTTGTATTAAACTTTTAAGAGTGTATGTATTTACGCAGTAAACATTCATTTTTATGAGAAAGTATAAAATTTTAAAAAAACACAGAGTTTTACGTTCACTAGTTCAGAATTTAAAACTTTCGACTTCCTTACGTTATTTTTAAGAGGACGGACGCTTGAAAATGACGTGAGCAAGTCGAAATCACTCGAGATGAAATAAATTCTCAACTTGTGAAAATAAAACTCTGTGTTTATTTTAATAATATTTTTTTTTCTCGCATCAATTTTGTATGTAACTTGTACAAATTTATGGTTGCTCCTACGCTTTTGTTATAGCAGGCGTTGAGCGTAGACAATCAATTCATTTTATGTTTAACCTCATAAATACACCTAGTTAATTCCCCAGCCGTTCTTCCATCATTTTTCCCCCATTCATCCATTCTTTTCATCACACTCTATGCCTTTTTATTTTCATCATTTTCTCTTCGTACATAAATAGTCTGAACTAATTTTCTTTTCCCATTCACAGGTGAGAATCCTCTGGCTATGCAGCGTGGGTGTTCCCCGTCCCGCGCCCTACCGCACCCTCTCACCCTGATTCTCCTAGCGGCAAGCTGACAACTAATCAACGAGGCGAAAATATCTCCTCGGAAGTTATGTGCTCCTGGTGTGATACTGACTGTTATTAGTGTGATGTTTGCTTATTTACAGTGACAATTCTCGAGAGATTCCATAGAAGTAAACACGTCTACGATAAATATCAGTAAATACTTACTATATCATCGATATGTGCTACATAGTGGTATAATTTGATAGATGATTGTGAAAATACCTCCTCGAATGCTATAAGCTCCTGGTGTAATACTGTCTGTTTAAAGAATGATCCTCGGTTATTTTCAGTAAGTTATAATAATAAATGGTTCTCAAATACGTGTACAATGCCTACGATTGAAATCAGTAAATACCTCTTCCCCCCATATGCGCGCCTGATCAATTTGCACTCAAATATGAATACATTTTGAAGATATTGCCTCGTATTTTTTGTGTTTCTGGTGGTATACTGATTCTGATGAGTCAGAATTATTCTTAAAAGTAAATATGATTAGTACGTTGACGATACAGTTCAGCGAATATATCTTTCAACAGTGTATGTATGCTCAAAGCAACCACATCGAAAGTGATTCAATAATTTGATGAATGCTTTTGTTAATATCTTTGCATGACATTATGCGCTCCTCATTTATAAAAAAAAACATTCAATGTGGCTCAGTTATTCGCACTCATATATGAGTCGTATAAATGCAAACGCCGTCAACTCCTAACGCGATGATTTTGAGAACAATAAACTTGTAAACTTGTAAAACGACAACACCAGTTGGAGATGACGGCGTTTGCACGAAATCATACTTTTTCAATTAAAATTACGAAGGATTAAGTGAGGCTTACATTATATCGCACACAGCAAATGATTTGTTACACTGCGCAGAATCAAATTCAATCATTATCTCAAAAATCATCAATTTTGGAGATGACGGCGTTTGCAGTTATACGACTCATATGATTTCTCAGAAGTTGATTACGTACGTCTACGACAAAATATCTACTTCATGGCATGTGCTCATATTACATCACAAAGAATCGACTTCTTTATAATGTTTTGTAATATAAATGACGTTATATGGTGATTGATAAGACAAATATTATACCTCCGCATAAATATTCTCCTGATGAATCAAATGTCTGCTCAATTTTATTTGTTTTGCAGTGATAATATCTTTCATGTTTTTTTTTCAAAGATAAATCGAATTTCCAAACATGTTTCATGGACATTTTCCATCAACATATGGGATTCAAAGCAAGGCATCCAAAAAATGACGCAAAAATTTAACTGAAAATATTCTGCAAATCAATTTAAATGATTTTTCTTGTAAATACGTACATTTTACAAAGAATCCTTATGTATTGAATAAACATCTTTAAAAATAAGATACAGTACTTATAAGTATCATGTATAAATATTAAATTTCATCGTAAGTATATAAATTATATTCACAAGTAAAATACGGTCATGTCCTATTTCAAACATTATTCAGTAACTTTTTTATTAGTTTTTTTCTATGATGTACCTATACAATATGTTATGATTATTAAAATATTAACAGTTTACAGCTCATTAAATAATGTATATAAATTAAAATTAAAATTAAAATAGTAATGTTGTTTTTGGGCATTTTGGTTAAGAAATTTGTAAATATAAATATGTACATACATATAAATAATATTGTCAACTTATTTATGCAGTGAGAAATTGTTTAAAAATAATAAAATAGATTATTTTATGTTCGGAAATCGGTCCTTTCAAATAGGTTGTGATATTTGTACTATATTAGTCAGATAAAAAAATCATTTCACTAATATGAGCCCAAATCCATTACGTTGTACGAAAAAATTGTCTAAGGACGATGCTTTGATAACAGTCAAAGCGCTCGAGTATCACATATTCAATTTTATGAAAATGTATTTTTTGTTATGTCCGAAATGTATTTCATATTTTTTAAATATGGGTGGCTGCTTTTGTAGATATTTCAAAGCGTCAAAAAAGACCTTAAAAAAAAAAACAAAAAAATAAGGATCAACTACACGTTTAGAATCGCTTATATTATTCGATGAAAAGTAAATAAATATGAATACTATAGTTATAAAATTTATGACTTGAGTACTGATAAAATATAAACTCATTGTAAGGTTAAGAAAACTAAAAAATATTTATCTTTGTCTTAAAAAAATGTGTATTTTTACATTCTTACATTTCCTCTTTTTTTTAAGTAACTTTGTAAAGTAAAATGTAATTCATTAACCAATTTTTCATAGCCAGAGACATGTATTACAAAAAAAAGGACAAATTTTATAGAGCACCGTTTAGTGGCACTAGCTATCCCAAGGGCGCTTTAATGTGTTGAAGCTTCTACTAAACAAACGTGTCTTCAACAACAGCAACTTCCTGAAACTGACAACACTGGTCTCTGTTCTCAACTCCAGAGGTAGACTGCTCCAGCAGGATGGACCAGCCGAACTAAAAGCCCTGTCCCGAAGCCCGTTCTGTTCCGCCGAAGCGGCGCGGCGATAGAAGCCTATTTATGGCATCATTATAAAACTTTATTTTTGCTTTCAAAAAGATTTATAATAATTTACGAATTACTAATTATCCACTTAGGTTCAAAGCTATCGTCAAGAGGGTCAGAGGGTGATTAAACTGTCACTGTTTTATTTCAAACCTATGCAACCACTTTAATTGCCTATAGCACCGTTTTTTTTTATATTTTAATTAAACAAATATTTTCAATTGTAACAATAAATACTTGAAATATTTTATTGTTATCAAACAAAATTATTATTTGGTATATTTAAATTATTTCCCAACAATATTGCAATTGTAGCAATACATTTTATTGTTTTAAATATTTGATAAATTTCTCGCGCATTATTCATGTAAATTTTGCTTCATTTCCAACAATAACTGCAGCAAATTTTCATAAAATAAAATAAACATCAGAAATGAATGCGTTTTCCATGCAAATATTCAACACCCCTCGGGGTGGGAAAACCTAATGAACCCTTACCGTGACAATTGAATGGAATACCAAAAAAAATATTCCACACAACTGCGGGAAAATTATCATACATCAAATAGTAATTTTTATTCATTTATTCATTATTAAAAATGCTGTTATTTCGAATGTCCATAAATTTGTAATTTGACATTTTTTTAACACATTTATAGAACACATACAAACAAACATAGCAAGTCAATACAAAATTGTATTGTTTGTGTTTATATAATTTCAAATGTTAAGCAATTTTTAGGAATATGTTTTTTTAAATAAATTTGCGAAGAGATTTTTAATCACAAACTCATGTTTTCCTAGTTTGTAACAAATATTACTTTATTAAAGAAATACTTTATTTCTTCATTTTTATAAATTTAAATATTCATTGAGGATCGGATAATCAAGATCAAGGAGCTATTATAGAAAGAGTCAGACAAGGATCAAACCAGCGCCGTGTTATTTCAAACATCTGCATTAATTACCACCGTCTTGTCAACTAAGTTTATTTTACAATTCCGATTCTACGTCATTATTTTTTTCGTCAAAGATATAAATAATTCTTTTTTCTAAATATCTTTAAAAAGTATCTTTAAATTAATATTTAATATACGAGTATAAAATGTAAATTAATAATAAATGCCAAAAACAATTTTTTCTTATTTAATTTGAATAGCATCATTTATATTCGTATTAAATCACATTTAAACTAAATTATACTTGTCTTTTAAAATAAATAGATAATAATTGTTAGAGTAAAATATATATTTACGATATTCAAAGGCGTTTTTAATATTGATGTTAAAATAAATGTAACAATTCAAAAAAGTAAGTGAATGTTTGTATAAACCAAAATTGTATATAATATTATTTAAGTAACATCATATTATGATAAAGTCTGTATTTATCAATAAATTTATTCAAAAGGTATTCCAATGTGTTTTATTCAAAAATGTTTTATAAATTATTTGATTTCCAAAGGATACATACAACAATAAATTAACAAAACAGGAATAGGTAAGACATAATTTTTGAACTATTTTATTTCAGGAAAAAATATGTAGGAACTAATCCCATATTAATTTAATAGGATTTTCAACAATAATAAGATTCACAAACAAAAAACAAATCTCAAATGAACATGTACCTCGCAGCTTTTGCTGAATTTGCCTGAAACAGGGTTGATGTTGGTGAAAGTGAACGAATTTCTACAGTATAGATTTTCAGCCTCATACTTATAAATGAACAAAAAGTATTTGGGGTGATATTCATGACGAAATGCAAAATTGAGCATTTTTTTATCAAGGCACCTACAGCTGGTGATCTAGCAAACGAGTTGTATACATAGCTATACGAGTAGAATGAGAAATCTTTTTGAATTATTCAGGTGTAACTGTGTAAGCTTTAACAGTCAACATTGTTATTTAGCAACCGTTCCGATATTAACATATTTTTTTCATTTCATCCACAGCCATACTCTTTAGCATGCATACCACACTACTACTACATATTTTACCTATTTTTACATGTATAATAATATACAATAACTAGACTAGATAATATAATGCTAGCTTCATACCTACAGCACAATCAGCTAAGCGATTTTGTACGAGCTCTCTGTGAAGCGGCGCCCATATCTCTGGAGGAGATGGCTGAGTCGCTAATTGGCCGTGAAGACAAACTTTCATACGGACTGAAGACTTTCTCTTTGAGAATTTCAAGTTTTTATTACGCACTCAATTACGCAATATATATAATTCAGTGATTTAGGTACAAGAGTTTTTTTTTTTTCACAAAGAACGACTTACGGCAAATTAGTATTTTTTTATTCTCTTGAACTGAAAACAGATTATGAAAATTTCGTACAGAATCATCCGTTTGCTTAAAGCTTAGTATGAGGCTGTAAATAAATGGTTGACTTTGTCAATTCTTCTTCTTCGTGTTAGCTTCACACCGTATTGGCCCAGTAACGAGCAATGTCAACAGCTCTTTGGTTCCCCGCAAAGAGATCATCCATGGAGCAGCTTGTCGGCCAGGAGGGACAACACCGCAGGTGCTCCATAGTTTGCTGAGCTCCACACTCACATAGTGTAGAGTCCTCCCGTCCCAAAAATCCCCAGGTCAACATGTTGGCCCGGGCTCTTCCAACATTGGTCCTCAATCTGTTCATAGATTTCCACACGGGCCACTCGAGGTTCTTTCCTGGAGGTAGGCTCTACTTTGTTACTTTGTCAATGTAACCCCTGTTATAAGGAAGGTCGGCATAAGTAGGTCGGTGAAAGTTGCAGGGCTTGTGTTCAGTTGAGGTTTCGTTTTTAATTTGTAAATATACATGCAGCATACGTAAACGTGGTCTTACACGTGTCTGCTGGAGACATGTTTTCCGGGATATGTTGCGGTGGTATATGGGAGCTGGAGCTTTTGGACATTTCGCCCATGGTAACAATGGGCTTCTTCAGCGTGAATATGAAGTGATATCAGCTGGCCGTGTAAGCCTAAAACTCTTATCACGCGTGCCTCTTTATGGGCATGCATTCAAGACTTCAGTGTGGTTGGAAATGTAGCACATGGGCAGAGGACTCCAGGATAATCAGAAATGTCCTGGAGTGTGTCGTCCGGTGTTAGACCAATTGAAAGTCGCAAGAAAGTCAAGCCCTCAACATTGTCTGTCGAACGTACACGCAATAAAGTTAATGTTCGTACCCCCAGTGCTTGTTTGGCTTATCTACTATATGATTCAAAGATCTTTCAATGAAATTGTTTTAAGAATCACATTCTACACAATCTGAGCTAAAAAAAAAACGTACAACATGATAATGTAATAGTTGTTTTAAATATTTTTACAATAAATTTCCAGTTTTCATGACACTTTGGTCCATTAAACATACAAAAATTCCTCGTGTGAAACTATCTCTGATGGACTTAAGACAAACAAGTACTAAGAGGATAAGTTCATGAAATGGTAATAGTTCGGTCTATAGCTCAGTTGGTAGAGTGCTTGCATTCCATGCCGAGAGCCCAGGTTTGAATCCCACCGAGGGTATCAGATATGATTCCCCGTTTTGGTGTTCATTCCACAACCCAAAATAAAATACCGGCAAGGTTTACCCTGCCTTCACAATAAATGTGTACCAGCCTCCTCGGGAACTGGGAAACCATCACTTCAACTAAAGTGGTTAACGAAAGGCCGCCTCCCTTACATGTAAAAATAAGTAGGTTCCAATTGCCACTTGCGGAAACCCTTCGGGGATAACGCGGGAAAAAGTTACACTATAGTTGAAGCTTAGTTGCGTTTTTTTTTTGGCCGAAATAGAATAAAAATGGTAGGTATCAAATCATTCTCGTCAGCAGATTTTTGTTTAAATTTGTTTCGCATTTTGTTTTATTGTATCGATGTCCGTACAGCCATAATACACCCATAATTCTTTGAAGGAGCAGTTAAGGAAACCGGTGATTTATATTACCTATAGGAAATATCGCAACATCCATCTTAAACCAAACAATAAAACATTCGGGCCGCAAACAACCTCCTTCTACATTCTGCTAGCCTTTATCATCAAGTAAAGACCTTTACGTTTATCCTCAACCACAGCATTTTACCATAAATGTAGTGAAACGAAAACGCTCTCCAGAAGTGCTATTTTTGTTGTATATTTTTTTTCGTTAACGTTATAGTAAAGTTTGAGGGTAGATCTTTATACTTGAGGTATCGGTGTGAGGGAGGAGGAATTGCCAATACTAGATGTATTATTGCTAAAAGAAAATCGGGAAATTCACGTGTATATAAGTACAATGATTTCACAGATCAATTTCCTAGAATTGCTTTTTTGTTGCTTTTAGCTAGAAGCATCATTAATTTATTACAAATTGCGGTATTCGGAGTTAAATGGATACCACATAATAGACTTATGAATTAAAGATTGGAAAATAAATCTAGGTTTGATTGTTATTATTCAAAAATATATACCGACATCATATAAAAAAAACGGTACATATAATGTATGATCTAAGTGACAACTAAAAATACTTTTAAGATTCATATTGCATATATTCCCACAAGCAGACACGTTTATGTTCGCGCTGACACATTCCGCATGTGGACCTACAGCAAAAAACACAATCTCAAATGAACATAACTCTTCAACGCTTGCCGACCTTTCCTGAAACAGGGGTTACATTAGTGAAGTGAACCATATTTAACAGTATGGTCGGTCAGCCTCATACAAACCTATAAGCTAAGAAAAAATGGAGAAAAAGGAAAATAACACAAGTAAAAAAATATTGTCAGTTTAGCTTATGTATTAAAATGTAAATAAATGACTTACATTAAAATATATTGCAGTAATAAAGTAAACAAAATAAATAAAATAATGAAATAAGTAGTAAATATAATGTATGCTTGGCTTCTATTTTCTGGTTAAAAAAATATTGCAATGCCTTTCAAACATATAAAAATAAATGAAATCAAATTTTCTTTTGTACTCCATGTGCAGGCTGCTCAGAAAGAAGTACAAACCGAGCAGTCATTCGCACAAAGGCCGACATTTAATGCGGGCAGGCCTTTTTAAACTGTTATTTAATTCGTGTGCACGTAAAACAAACGGAAATATAATATACGACAATAAATTAATTAAAAGGGAGATACTCACGTCCCATCAAATACAGCTTGACGAGGGTACAGTACGTCCCCTTAATGCTTGTTTGTCTTATGTCCATCTTTACTTACTTACACAGCCATCTACGTCCACTCCTGGACATAGGCCTTCCTCATAATCTCTCCATCCATATCTGTCTTGCGCTTTGTGAATCCAATCTCCAGCAAGCCTTCTTATATCATCAGACCATCTCGTGGGAGGTCTCCCTCGGCTTCTTTTATCTTCACGAGGTCTCGGCTCTACCAATCTCTTCGTCCATCTCTGGTCGGTGGTTCTAGCAACATGCCCCGCAAAGGATCATTTTAGCTTTGCCACTCTCCCTTCGACATCAGTCACTCCAAACCATCTATGCCAAAAGACATGTGAACATTTAAGGCTCATATTAAATGCATACCCACAAACAGACACGTGAAATTTGATTGATCGATTTTATGTTTTTTAAATTTAAAAGAAAACACTACTCTTTGATTTAAACATTGTTTCATTTCACACATGATATTGATATATTTGAATTATAATTTTATAAACGTTTTCGACCTACATGGTCATCTTCAGATAGGATTACCACAGTGTTAATATACAAACCATAAAAAATATAAGACACGTGAAAATTCGCGATTACAAATGCTGCATGTGTACTTGCAAATTAAAATTCACACCTCAAATGAACATAAACCTTAAATAATAACCCATAAAACCGACCTTCACTGAAACACAGGTAACATAAGCAAAGTAAACATTTGTTTACAGTATGGGTGGTAAGTCTCATATCAACCTATAAGTCAAGAAATCCATCAGAAGTAATTTCACATGAGCAATGTTTGTACATTGCTGGACCAATGTGTTTTATTGAAACCGGAAATTGATTTTTAAAATAGTATAAAAAATCTCTCACATTATCGTGATTTACGTTTTTTTTCTTAGCTCAGACTGTGTAGATTGAGATTGCAAAGACAATTTCATTGAAAGGTCATGTTTGAATATCAAATGGCAGGTAATACAAATAAGTACTGGGGGAACGAGTACCTCAAGTATTAAAACACCGCGTTTAAGCTCAACTACAAGAAAAATATGAAAATTAAAATACTCACTAGGGGCACTGTTTCAGTTTTTGTATATTTTTGGTGTAACTGTATGGTTTAGTTGGCGCGTAAAGCTGTAGACTTAAAGGGTTACAGAATAATTCCGTTGTGGAACAAATTATATTCTACGGACAAACCCAGTGCGGTCAAAAGGGACCCACAATTGTACGTCTGATTATCGTTCAATACTGAAAAGTGATGTATTTTACTTGCTTGTTGTCCCTTTGTTTACTGTTTTTTTATGTGTAAAGTTTTGTATATATTTACGCTTCCCACATTAATTTAATGTCGTTGAACTCGCAAGTCTCGCGGAAGAATTTTAGTCCAAAACATATTTTTTTCGTCCTCTTTTTTTTGTCACATTCACAGTACATTGTTATTGGGTTTTGTCAGAATAATTCTTGATATCGATACCTAAAATGTAAACTGAATAAGTGACATATTATTCAGATAATATTAGTTTCTCGGATAATGCGCGTTTTTCCCAATTTTCTACGAGAGAAAACACAAAAAGGGTAAAAATCCTATAGATGAGAAGTTTTTAATGAGCTTTTCCTTATGACTGTAAGAAGTTGCCCACAATAAAAAGTTTTATCCTTGATTTCTCAAATTAGTGAATCAGTACTTTTTCAGATTTAACTTTAAGGTGGCGATATATTAAGGTTTGTAACGGCATGAAATTAATGTCGTCTAACTCACGACCGTTAGAGGGAATTTTTTAGCTCTAATATTGAATTTTAAACTGTTGATTTTGCGATGAAAACATATTGATTATCTTCCTTTTTGGCTTCCTCTTAGGTAAAATACAAATCTAAGCAATGACTATACACATAATATTCTATTTGTGAGAGTATATATATACATAATATGTATACTCACAATTCTATATATAGACTGCTTTTAACAACTTTTGGAAGTAAAAATACAACTTCTTCGCATACCTATTATCATAAATCTGATGGAGAGTTAAATTTAAATAAATTATCATCATAATCATCTATATTTTTTCAACTTCGAGTCCAATTTACTCTGAAAAAATAATTCATTCAGTATTTTTCTGGTGTTTTTCCCGTTATGAATACTTTTCTTATAACAGAAACAGGTAAAAAAAACAGGTAAAGAAAAGAGGTAAAAGAAGACCGAGAACAATATGGTTGGATCAGATTGGCGACATTGTGAAAGAATTGGATAAACAAAGTGAATGTTAAGGAAGGAAATGTAATAGATGAATTGAAAAATGTGTGCAAGAGCAGGAAGAAAATTGAGGCAAATCTGCAGAGGCTCTAGGCTACAGTGCTAGAAACATTTAATATCCATTTTTCTCTTCCATTAAAAATTGTCGGCCAAAGAAACTAAAGAAAAACTTTCTCTTTGTATTTATAAACGTCTTTGTTAAAAGTTTGTTTGTCTAGATTACAATTTGTATTTTACCAAGGCATATTTGGAGGTAATTTTAGGCAATTCTAATCATAACTTGTTGGGCGCTTTTGCCCTACTATCGCGTATAATGATAACTTGTACACTTTTTGGTTGTTTACTAACACAACGTCTATAAATTAATTATCCGGGAGCATGTCTGGTTTGCCCATATTAAAGGGTTAACTTAGATAGTGCGGTGCTGAAGTTATGCAGGACAAAAGCGCCCAGGCTGAGCGGCTTATGGCAGAATCGCTCACGCCATGTCATGGGACACATCACAGGACAAAACCGCGCAAATAAGATCGTAGGAAATAGAATAAATTAAAGTGTAAGATAAAACCACGTGAGACTTAGCTTATCTTAGGCATATCGATACAGGTCATAACCGGAACAAAATAACCGGTCTGTAGTCTAATGGAAGGTTGTGGGTTTTAATCCCGGCCTAGCACCAAAAATGTACCATTCATATTTTCAAATATGCTCTTCACCAAACTTCCTTTACCAAAGGTCCATGCAGCCTTACAGTAATTGGGTCTTGCCTGAGAATTGGCGCTTTCTATAGCGATGACCAAGCTCCTCTGCGAGAGCCCTTTGCGAGCTTGGTCATCGCTGAAGAAAGCGCCCATTCTCAAGCAAGATCCAGTTGCTGCAAGGCTGTATGGATGATGACTGGTTTTTCAACCCAGCAAAGAGAAAATTTTGGAAATAGTAATGGTATATTTGTTGTGCTCTTCCGGGATACGAACTCACAACCTTACATTTACGAGTCCAGAGTGTTACCACTGAACTATGGACCGAATGTTCTTTTTGTTTATACCGCTTGTCTGCGCGCATCTGACCGCGCGCTTTTGTCGTCTTTTCTTCTGCTGGGGGGAATTCTATTAACAGAGAACGGCCGCCCCCGGCCAGTTTTATCTAATTTGTACGGAGCCTCTGCTAAATTGCAAGTTATGAATCGCCAAGCTATGTACAGTGAAATTAACAAGGCCGTAGCGTCGCCAGGTTGTGCTATTCTTGTTTTAATAATATGTCTACGGGAATTTTATTTTGTCCCAATAAGACAAATAATAAAGAAAAAGGTGAAGTAAAAGTTAGCTACACTTATACGACTAAATAAAACATAAAGAATAATTCTTTATTCATAAAAAATGTTTTTACTATATTTTAAAGGAAGTGTAGGTCCGGTTGATAGCTCAGTTGGTAGAGTGCTTGAATTCCATGCCGAGAGCTCGGGTTCGAATTGTGATCGATGTGTCGAGGGTGTCAGAAATTATTTTCTCATTTCTGTGTTTATTTCAAGGTTTACTCAGCCTACACAAGAAATGAATACCAGTCCTCTCGGGAGCTGGGAAACTTCCGCTTTAACTGAAGTGGTTGGTGTAAGGCCGGCCCCCATACCTGTACAAATAAATAGATTCCAATCACCACATACGAAACCTTCCGCGATAAGGCGGCAAAAAGTTACACTATGTGTGTTGCTTGGTTGCATTACGTAGTCATAAAAGAAAACTTTTTTACGCGAGTAAGAAAAATACGTAAACCTGCACTAGGAAAACCTGTGGGGTATGTGAACAGTATTATTATTGCTATTTTGGATACGGAAATTTAATTTTGTTTCGGATAATTTCAAAGAAGAGTTATTACTTAGTACTGATCTAATTGGAGTATTGATGTAACTTGTCCACTTATGCACACACTAAGCATTTGCTAATGGGAGAAACTTGCACTAGGAGGATTAAATTTAAGTGTAGGCAAGTGAGTAGTACTGCTATTCACAGACATTCGTAAACTACATCAATTACCATAACATAGTATAAGTCAGTGAATTTAGCCATTAGGAGTATGGAACAATCAAAAGGCCTGCCTTTCGGGTATCTCTTATTCGATCCGAATGAATGTGTCAGAAGAAACAATAAATGAACGTTTATTCAAAGATTAACTTTTTTGAAGAAAAATATTTAAAATATATTACTCTTGATAATAACCTGAGTATTGAAGGTCGACAGTGCTCGAGGTATAAAATATTATTGAGAAAATAAAACTACGTTTTAGAAAAAAAATAAAAAAATTTAAGAACTATATTTCTTTGCATGTATACTTTGATAGAAATACAGGTGATGAAAACGTTTGCATCTATATATGTACCTGTATGTTTGATACAAACAATTTAAGTTGGAAATACATGAAGTTTAGCCTACAGTAGCTTTGAATTGTTTGAATCAGTTCGACAACAATTCAAACCCGTCGTTAGCAGGATTGTATGAACTTAAAACTATTTGTCTAGTTCCTACATACCTGCAGTAAATCCACTTCGACGAATTTTGGATCTAATTTTGATGTTCATCTGTAAGCGAGATTTCTATGACTCAGTCTGGAGGCATGATCACTCCGAAATCAGCTCTTGAATCTGCACCTTCTCCCTTTATCTCATATTTTGCAGGTATTTCAGGATATCACGCCCCCAGCAAATATAATAGAGCAAGAAGTCATGATCTTTTCACGATCCCCGCCTGCCGAACCAATGTTCTCCGTCAGTCTTGGGTAGTGCATGCGCTGTCGCTGCTCAATACTCTGGCCTCCTCAGCTCCACACCTGGATATATTTACAACTGGTGTGGATCGATTACTATCAGAGTCTGTATGTATATTAGAACGACGTATGGATGCGTAGAATAATGTATCTGTGTATTGTTCTATTATGTCGCCAGTGTTATATGCATTGTGAGGTTTTGGTGTTTCACTGTCACTCCTTTAGATATTTATTAAATAAATAAATAAATTTCCAATTTCTAATCACATTGCGGATGCGATATAGCAAAGCTCTGTCAGTGATCATTCTAAGAACTTTTATTCTGAATGCTCTAGATGAGTATTCGTTTGGTTCTTCAAATGTCCGCTCTTACTTCTACACTATATTTCATAATAGGTCTTAAACGTGTTTTATAAAAAACGAGTACTACCTACTAACCACGTGAACAGTATGGACGGTTGGAGAATCCCCCATGTGGCTGCCCACAGTATACTTGTAGGACATCGCCTTCAAAGAAGGCTGTTTAAGAAATAATGAGATAGCTGGTGTTCTATTTCTCAAAAGGAAAATTTCTGTTCGATAACAGATCATTGGAGTTATAACAGATAACAGATCATTGGGTTTATAGGAGCTTTTTTTAACCCATGCGAGTTGCAATTACGAGTTGCGAGTTTGTCAATGGGTAATTTTTGGAGGGTTGTATCTAACATACTTGAGAGCACCGTTTTTGTTTTGACGGTTAGTATACAGGTGTATATTTTTTTTACACATTTCCTTCTTCAAGCGGCTGACCACCCATGTTGTAAGATATGGTTCAATTTGCCAATGTCCCCCCTGTTTCAGGGAAGGTTGGCCAGAGTTGCACGGCTTATGTTCCTTTGAGATTGGGTTTTTATATTGTAGGTTCACATGCGGCATGTGCAAGCGCAAACTTATACGTGTCTGCTTGTGGGAATGCGTTTCATTCGCTGCAGCTTAGATTAAGATTGAGATTATACATTTGGAAGGTCTACATAATTGAAGAGCATTTTTGCGTGTCACACATCGAGAGCAACAATAAGAAGTACCTATCTTATTGACGTTTTGTATACAGCTAGGTGTATATTTTGTACATATTTACTTCTTAAAGCATCCTGAGAAATTTTGTTAATGTGCACTTATAGTAAATATAAACCAGACGACTGAAAATACACAATATAATTATTACAATTTCAAATTGCAATCTTGTACACGGTATTTCACTTACATCACGATAAGCTTGACGCGCCAGGCAGTGTGCAAATATACTGCTGTTGCTCTACAATAAGATTTGAGCAAATTTGCAGAGAGAGGACCGTGCGGAGGTAAATCCTTCCCAAACAACTTGGCGTATTTGCCCAACAACCAGATAAGCAGCCTGTTCAGACCACTACGTATTAATCTTTGAGGCAAGTAAGGTTTTGCCAATGTGTTATAAAAATTTAAGCCTTTAAATACAAGTAGAATCAGTAATCTTTTAGGTAAACGCAAAAAACAATGTAACTAAGCTACACATATAGTGTAATTTTTGCCTGCGTTATCCTCAAAGTGGTCGCATGTGGCGATTCGGAACCTATTTATTTTTACAGGTAAGGAGGCCGGCCTCACACCAACCACTTTCAGTTGAAGTGAGGGTGGAAAGTGCGTTATATAAAAGCCAAATTTGATAATTAATAATTTAGTATCAAAGATACTAAGCCTTGCGATTCTTGGCGACCTTAACTGAAATATGGGTGTCATTGACAAAGTGAACTTTTTTTTATTGTATAGGATCACAGCTCACATATTGTCAGCCTCGCAGTTACCTTGAATTATAAAGAAACAATACATTTGACTTTATGAGATCAAAAATAAATAAGAAAAACAAAAACACTGTTTTTATAACATATTTTTGAGTTTACAATGCCTAAACGCTATCGGACTTTATCCGTCAATCTTCAGAGGCTAACTGAGGTTAAAAATATTTTGATTTGATAAATAAAATGTGCCAAGAATAAAGATTTCATTTTCAAGACGGATATCAGTATAATTATATGGAGTAGGTACTAAGTGGTATTTTTTACTCCTCATAACAGCTCCAAAGCACAGTATACTTCTCTTCTTGACTGTCAACAGAAGATATTTCCTGATACTCACGCATTGGAAGACTTCCTCGCCACTTGCTACTTGCTTCTAAATATCTCGACCCGTCTGCACGAGGCTTAAGGGAGAGTCGGGACGTAAATTTCGCACGCCTCCGGGCAGTCCTGTGTGTGAGACAAAAAAGCCCGTTCACACTGACCCTGTTTGACTTGTACATATTTAATTGGGCTTTAATGTTTAAGAGTTTGATTTGAACAATGTGAAAGGTGTACTGGAAATGACACTGAAATATTGCTACGAGTGTACATTTTTACTTTTGTGAATCTGTATGTGTCTCTAGACGCACGTATTTAGATAATTATACTTGTATTTGTTCGATAGTGTGAGCATTTGCTGATGCGTAAGCCAGAAGAACCCTTATACACCTATAAATAGAGATCAAGATGCTTTGAAGAGAGACCAGTATCAGAGCCGTTGAGCTGGACAGTTAAAAAGCCTTATGTGAATCGTGTGGGTAGTATTTTTATCGGTTTAAATAATGATTATAATAATGCTTCTGATTTATATAGCGCCTTTTTGTAGGCAGTCACTTCAAAGGCTCTTTGTAGTAGTATTTTGATGCAATAAATACACTGCAAATCCATGGCTCATCAATCGCCCAAACTGAACCGTCCATACAAAAACAACTACAATCCATGGATCAAATGTCCTGCGAATAGCACTGCTTGAATAAATATGTCTTCAATTCTGTGTGAAATACGGTCTCAGTCCTAAGCTTGCTAAAGGTAAAAGTAACATAATATGCAAACGTTGAAAAACCGTACCTTAGACTCTTTTCTGAACATAATGTCTTTCTTGAAACAGAGTTTATAGTCCGTCGAATGAATGGATGACATTGTAAGCACGCCTTAGCTTTGCTCCAGACAGCGCATTCTCTTACTTTACACACATTAGCAAGTGCATTTCTCACAAGTGACTGCAGCCTTATGCGGCGAGATGCATTGTCTTGTACAACTGTATGCACTAAGCCAAACTTGCCGCGGCTGCAGCGCAGTTGGGCCAGTGCGTTCATACAATTACTGTAGGCCTGATGGCATAATATTTTACTTGACTAGTTAACACATGAAATAGTTTTAAGAAGAGTTGTTTACATTATTAGGTTGATTATTTCAATCAAAAGTGGATAGAATATAAAAAGGTAAGTAAAATTACAATGGGGTATTTGCAATAGTAAGGAATTTGGTAAACAGTTGATAATTTTGAGAGATTACGATAATCAAGGTCCGTAGAAGCGTAGAAGCTTGGGAAAATTAAATCTAGGTGGCAAAGCAACCACCCATTCTGTAAAAAAATGGTTCACTTTGCCAATGTCACCCCTGTTTCAGGGAAGGACGGCAAGAGTTGCAAGGCTTATGTTCATTTTAGATTGAGTTTTTATATTGTAGGTCCACATGCGGCATGTGTTAGCGCGAAATTATACATATCTGCTTGTGGGAATGCATTTAATATAAATCTTAAATGATATATATCTTTGCAGCTTAGATTAGATTAGATTAAAAAGATATTCATATAACAATTCAGATTTATATGAAATGCACGCACGTGTACACTCAAGCTTACACATGCCGCATGTGTACTTACATAATAAAAAAAACAAATCTGGTTTGGGCATTAGACTTGCAGTTCTTACAGCCCATTGGCAAAGTAAACCATTTTTTACACATGGGTGGTCAGCCTCATACCAACGTATAAGTCGAGAAACATATTGAAGTTCAAAATTATAGCCATACATAAGGCTCTATCAATAATTCATAGCAAACCGCAAGCGCACTGCAGTATCTAAATTTAAGCCTATAATATACAGAAACTCGGAAATCTCGCCTCGCTTTTCGGAAACAAGGGTGATTTTAAAAAAAGTAGCACAAAAATACTAATGTACAAATTAAACAAAGGTTTTCTTCCCGAGTTGATTTATTTCTCGAGCGCTTTCGATGTTTTCAAATAGTTGTTTTCTTGATAATGAACATCGAAAGCGATCGGCAAGATAAGCAAATCGTGAAGAAAAACTTTGTTATAAATTATTATTTTTAAAAGTTAATCTTCAAAATGTCAATACACAAACTTTTGATATTTTAAAGTTATAAAATTTTACAATGTGGGTAGTTTGTAACACATCGCTTTCTAATACATTATTAAGAAATATTTTTATGTAACACATACATACTTTTATTTTCACATTTTATGAGTTAAATTGCCTAAGCATTATCGGAGTACATGTCCGTACATTTTCAACGGTAAAAACAAAAGTATCAAAATTCTCGGTAGGACAGAGAAAGTTGATGGTTTTTTTTCGGGCAGGTGCCCACTGTAAATAGGTAAGAAGGACTAAGTCTTATCTAAATTTTTGTGTATTTCAAGGTTTCTAATTTTCGATTTATAATGACGTCAAAATTTGGAATTTGTAAATTTATTGGTATTTATATGTGTTTTTGGTTTTTTAAGTTTTAAAAAGAAGAACTAGTGATTTATATTCATTTCAAATAAAAATTCTGTTAAATTTGGTTTTTAAAGAGCAACATTTCTCTTTGCCAAAATTTTACTTTCCTCTTGGGTTATTTTTTTATTACAACAGAGTAATCTTTCCTGCCATGTTTATAATTTTGTTTTCCTCTTACCTTGTTTTACTTCCCCCTATGGATTATAAGAAAAGTAATCAACACCTTCGTAGAAGAAATAAGTTACGTATTCCGAGTCTCGTGTAATTAAAACATCTTAACCGTATCATATTTTCGTTATGTTTTTCTCTTAGATATAATATTTTGTACACTAGTACCTACAAAGTTTAAATATAATATCAATAAGTATTTTGAATCATTTTATAAAGACTGCATCTATAAAAATCTATAATATGTTAGGTTTAGATGGAAAGGTACCTTCCAGGATGTACCTACAGGATACTTACTCCAGCTAGCTACATATCATCAGCATCACTCTCAGGGCGTGGGGTTCTTTCCTTGTGTTGCTTACTTGTATTTTGGGAAGGGTTGTATATTAAAAGATAAGTTTAACATGAACAAATAAGGGTTTATTAACTTTAGTAATATGGGGAAATAAGGGAATGGCCCGACCTGCACCTTGTCACTAAAACACTCCCCACTCTGTTGACTGGAGTTCCAAACTGAAGGCCTGGGGCAGCGCCCCAGGCTAGCGGCAGCTCATGAGGTGGACGCCTCCACACTTTGGAGCCCCTGGGGGGGCGCTCCTATGCTCCCGTCTCTGGTCCACAAGGCGGGTGCCTTGCTGGCATGAAATCCAAGTAGATGGGGAGGAGGGAGCTCCATGGTAATGCCCCCTCTTGCACCGCTTGGTGTTTGGTCGCCGATGTCTGAATCGGTTCACATCTTGCCGAGAACTGATGAGTGACGGCCCAATTAGATCGCACGGCGCAGTTTGGCCGCTTCCGTGACCGTTTGGCTCTGTTCGGCCCACAAAACACACTGTGCACTTCGAGAATGTTATTTTAAAATAACATAACAAATACTATATTTTATTAAAATACATTAAAAATATATGCAAAAATCTAGCAACATAATTATGCCAGTATGAAAATGATACAAAAGCTTATGTCAAAATTTTGAATCCTGTAGATGTATGGAAGTGAAACATGGACAGTGAATAATAGCGAAATGAGTAAAGTATGTACGATGTAAATGAAACATTTGAGAAGCATACAGAAAAACTGTAAAAGACAGAGATTGAAATGAATGTGTAAAGGAATAATGTAAGTTGAAAGAGGATATGAAAGTGAAGGTACAAAAGAATGTGATGAGATGGTTTAGGCATGTGAAAAGAATGAATGATGATAGACTGACAATGTATATATACAGGGGAAGTGTGAAAACAAAAAGAGGTAACGGACGACCGAGAAAAGTATGAAGTGATCAGATTGAGGAGATTGTGAAAGAATGGGACATACGAAGTGAGCGTAAAAGAAGATAATGCATGAAAAAGGTGATGAATACATAAGATTTCAGGATTTGTTAGCTATTATACACAATAGATGAAAAAATAATTGAAACAGATAGTTTTCAGGATTTGAAAGAGGTATGTAAGGATAGGAAGAAATGAAGGCAGCTCTGCAGAGACTCTAATCACCCCAAGTGGAATGGCGACAGAGCTACAGTTACAGTATATATAATCTAAGTAGCAAAGATATAGGTATTGACATTCAAGGCAATTTTTTAATGCATGCTCACAAGCATGCCCATGTAAGCAAGCGCTTAAAACATGCTGCATGTGTACTTACAAAATCTCCTGCAGCCTCACCGTGAAACCTGAATGGTATTGGAAAGTGAACCAAGTTTATAAAGCATGGAGGGTCAGCCTCATGCCATCTGTGGGATCATGCTGGAAACTGTTTATATATTCTCTATAATATGAAATTATAGATAATGTAAGATTTCATAAAATTAATAATTCATCTATTTTTCTTGTAAATATTCTAAGAGCGCTTCTCGAAGTCTGTAAATTAATGCTTGAACTCAAACAATAACGTAATACCGAGAAATGTAAGGAAACTGAAGCATTCTGTGTAAAACGTTATGGTAGAGTATTATAAGCATACAGTACCTACATACTAGAGGAACAGTATTATTATGTACCTACGAGGAAATATCTATACCGTGTCCCTTGAGATATCTTGTCTTCAGAACCACACGTTGTCACATGGCTTTACTATATCAACTACATATTCTGTAAACCTCAGCTTGAAAAGGTTATACTATCAATTCAGTTCTATTTATTACTTTTCTAATAGACTCAATCGTCTTCTTCTTCTCAGCCTTTCTCAGTCCACACTTGGCATCTTCTAATCTTCTGTATGTTGCATCTCTCCAGTGCTTGATTGGCTTATCCAACATTTGATTCAAAGATGACCTTTTAATGAGATTGTCTTAAGAATCATATTCTTCACAATCTGAGCTAAGAAAAAAAACGTAATACACGACAGTGTGAAAGTAGTTTTGTATATTTTAATGGTCAATTTCCAGTTTCATAAGACACATTGGTTTAGTACACATACAAACATTGCTCATGAGAAATTACCTGTGATGGACATTAGACAAACAAGCACTAATGGGAAGGTTTCTCTATCGACTGCTGTGTTCAGCTATATCCTCTGCTTGCAGTTCCCTTGATGTCGTCCAGCCACCTCAGTTGGGGTCTCCCGCTTCCCGCTTGAACATCCTGGGCCACCACTGGACGATCCTTTTCGGCCACCTGTCATGGTCCTACCTAGCGACTCAGCTTAAAACAATTTTATTGATTGTAGAGGCATTAACTTTGGAATCGTTCATCATTAAGGATAAAAGAAAAACAGCTTTTTTTTCAAACTCTCTCTCAAAAAAAACTCTTTGTTTTAGATTACTTGAGTAATATAATATATTTTATATTCATTCTAAGAAATTATCCAGATGATGCAAACTCCACATATGGCCATCTTGCACCCCCACCTCCTCCCTCCCCCATACCCTCACACAATGAAACCCTCTAAGATGATTCCGTTCTAAGCCATTTAGTATTAGTTTAACCAACTGACGATGCAAACGAATGTTTACGAAACCGGTTGTGGTATTACTCAAGTAATCGAAAACAAAGCTGTTTTGCTTTCAGCTTAAAATACTTTGCTGAAAAATCTCTACATCCTATTATTACGAATAAAGGATAAAAATCTACTTTATCGTGTCTTTCGTCTTAACTTAAACTGGAGTTGCGATCCTATGATAAATTCACATATTATAATTAACTCAAAAAAATGAAAAGACGTGTCTCAGCCTACGGAACAAGCAGACCCCTTAAAAAGTTCTCACATGACGGTTCGTTGAATACTCTAAAAGTGAAATTATTTTTTTCCTTTTTTTTCTACAGACCTTTAACTACATACTTAAACAAAGATAGTATTTCTACGAAGTGTGTTTTTTGCACGTGTTTTTTTCCATGTTTTTCACTTTACCTTCCACGTACTTTTGATGCATTCAAACGTACTCAAAGAGAGATTTTTCTTAGACTTTCAAACATACCACCTTTATTCACTTATACTACCCACACGCACTGTAATTTTTTGCATGTTTGCAATTTACCTTCCACGTTCTTTTTGTGCATTTAAACGCACCAATGCTCTTAGAAATTTTCCCGAGACTTTCAAACGTACCAACACAATCCAGGAATTTCATCCGGCCGTTTCAGTATATTTTTGACATAAAATTTGGTTCCATCTTCTTCCCCTTGTAGTCTGGACTACGTTATTTAAGCCGTCATGTTTCAACTTTGCCGGGACGCTTAATTTGTCAGGCTCGGGTTGTAGGGGCGCCACGCTGCCACCCCCGAAACGAAAAGTGGAGGCATTGTTTATACATTTAGCGGTCGACACCTGAAGCGGGCACGTACTTCTAATTTCCTCGCCCCATTTGCAGCGGCTTTTGGAAAGCCAACTCTCGTTTGTAAAACGTTCAAATACGAAACAATAAAATGTGCAATTATTTTTATTATATTACTTTGTATAAGCACTACTTTCATAGTAAAGTCAGGTCAATATTTTCATCGGTCGATATTCTCTACCTCAGTTGGTAGAGTGCATTCATTCCAGCTCTTGAGGAAACTGATTCTCGTTTCTTTCCAAGGATGATTTAGCCTTACGAAATTTTAATTTTAAGTTTGAAATAATCTCTTAAGAGGAAACAAAAGGGCCGTTACGCCATACAAACGCAGTCCCCTGTTTTCTCCCTGGATAATGTTAGTAGAGCAATCATTTTTGTCTCAAAAATCAATGACTACTATTGGCATGTCCCTCGGTTTTCCTTTTTTTCATAAATTAATTATTAAAAGAGATATGAACATTCAAAAACCCATAAAATTTGTCAGATTTTTCGCTGTGTTTAAACATCCAGAAAACAAAATTGACTAAATTATATAAAAAAAAAAAAACATAGAAACACGGCCAAAGTCTATCTTTACTTATTAAAGAAAAAAATTAGTTAAATCGGTCAAGTTTTGGAGAAGGGAACAGGGGATTACGAAACGTTGATTTTGTGTAATTTTAATAGGTATTTTCGGTCCAAGCTGCAGTTGTCCCTATCGCGCTTTGCGGGGGGAGGCTTGAGGTTGGGGACGGGCGGACCAATGCGTATACAGACAAAGGTGCGTCACTAGGTATATGTGATATCTGTTAAAAAAAACATGCAAAAGACTGAATCCAAACACGAATTACATATAAGCAGAAATCTTGAAATTTGGGATTTGATTTTTACTTTCTTGCTCCCGGTACGGAGTAAAGAAAGTTTTGTTTTGGCGAGAAAAAAAAAATCGAGATTTTCACGGAAATGATTTGTCCTGCTGCAGGACATGCCAAAAAACACTATCTTGCAAAAACGTCCGGCTGTATAATAATAATAATAATAATAATAATATCAGGCTAATTTATTTAAAATTACAAATGATAAGAGAGCGCCGTTTTTGTGTGTGTCACACCTCAAGGGCCCTCTCCGATCATGGATAAGACTTTCTAAAAAGGTATGTCTTGAGTGCTCCGCGAAATACATCCATAGATTCGGAGTTCTTCACTCCGGGTGGCAGTCTGTTCCACTCCACCGAACCCGCAACACGGAAAGCGCGGTCTCCGAAATTTGTACGAATCTGACGGCGTGGCTGGACCAAATTGACTACTTCATCTACCAGCTTATGCAGTTTCAATGAAAATATAATATATCGATAATAAATCAATTTTATTCCCCGCGGTGTGTACCTGCATACCCGTGCAAGTATGGAAATAGCCATATAAATTCTTAAGTGAAAAAAAAAATTGGATGATTTATTTGGTGAGCGCCGTTTTGTGTGAATCACACCTCAAGAGCCCTCTGCGAGGTTGGTCTTCTCTGGAAAAAGCGCCAATTACACAAGAAAGATCCTCGACTCATAGGTTGGTATGAAGCTGACCTCTGTACTGTACTGTACTGTATCCTGTATATCTCAATTTTCTCGCATTTCTCAGTCCTCCCAAAGTGTAAAAAATAATTCACTTTGTTAATGTCACCCCTGTTTCAAGGAAGGTCGGCAAGAGTTGCAGGTTTTATGTTCATTTGAGATTTGGTTTTAATTTGTAAGTACAAATTCAGCATTCGTAAGCGTGAACTTACACGTACCTGTTTGTGGGCATGCATTTCATATTAGTTTTGAATGTTTATATTTCATTGCAACTGATATTCTAGATTATTATAGATGGCCATTGAACCCTTCTGTATGCAAACTAGGACTTTAGATGGTGGGTAAACTTTTTAGTTTTATTTTGAAAAAGTAACGACTGATTATTATTGGTATTTATAAAATTTTAAGAATCGCAGCCTTTTATCTATTTTTAACCCTTTGCTACCAAGAAAATTGCTAATACATTTTGTATGGAAAATTTTCACTTTGTATGACGGCTATACTTTTGATTCACTTTTTGGAAAAAATAATGATGGCAATATATAGGTTATTATTATTGTTTTACATTTGGGGTACATTATTTTTTTATTAACCCTCTAACTGCCGAGAATTTTTCCATTATTTTTTTCTTTTATATGGCAACTCCCTAAACCGAGATTATGATGAAGAAATGATTATAATTATTAGATAGCACTATTATATAAATGGATTCAAAAAAAAATTAAGAAAAATCGTCGGAGCCGTTTTTGAGAAAATCGCATTTAAAATTTTCAGCTCTTCGGAAGCCATCTTGAATTTTCAAAAAAGTAAAAAAAAAATGATAACGAATTAAAGTTATAAGCTTGTTCTTTCTATCAAATTTAAAACAAATTGAAATATTTTGCATTTTAATAGGTTTTTGTAATATTTTCGATTTAAAATTTCAGGTCGTGTAAACGGTGCTTTATATTTATTTTTTCAAAATTTTTTTTGTAAATTTGTAGAAATTTATGTTGTCCATAATATTGTAGAACATTATATTTTTGTTGACCCCTTAACTTTCGAGAAAATCACAATCGTTTGTTTTTTTCATATGGCAGCCCATAGACAAAGATTAGTTAGAGTGTTGTCATAACTAATTTATTTAGTTAAAAATTAAATTATGGCAACTCTGAAAATTTAAGAAAAATTCTTTGAGCCGTTTTTGAGAAAAGTGCAATTTTATGTTTTTTTTGTATAGCAGCCATCTTGAATTTTCAAGTTGGTGTAATGCCATGTTACTCATACTTAATACATGTTCAAAAAAGTTGATATAGCCAAAATTTGGTATCTCTAGGTCTTATACTTTGGAAAGTGACACACACACATACATACATACATACAGACGGACGTTTTTGAAAGATAGTGTTTTTTGGCATGTCCTGCACCAGGACAACTCATTTCCGTGAAAACATCGAAAAAAATTTTCACACCAAATCATAACTTTCTTTTATAGTCTTCGGCTATAGCAAGAAAGTAACAAGAAAGTAAAAAAGCAATCGTTTGCGAATATCTCGGAACACCATTGGTTAAACAAAAAACGATGCATTGCAATTTTTCACATTACAATAATACCTATAATAATCAATTATTATTTTTCCAGAAAAACAAAAAAAAATGGTAGTCTCTATACAAACTTATTATTTTCATACAAATTTGTTTGTAAGGCCTTCAATCTACAATCTACATGGAAGCAAGATGTGAAGTATGGGGCCAGCGGGCGGGGCGGCGCAGACAGGCGCGGGCGGGCGCGGGTACTTGGCGAGGGGAGGGGGGAGGGGCAGCGTGGTACGCATACATTGACAGCCTCACTCACACATCGATAGCTCGATTGTGCGGGCAATGCGAGACAGCAACAGATTTTACAAATACCTATTTTTCAATTCTGTAGCCCTTGAGGTTTCCTCTTAAACGTGAAATCATTTAACAAACTTGGTGAGAATTAACCTCTAACCCTCTGTCATATACGCACGCATTTTACCATTTGAGGTAACAAAAGTTCATGCTTAGGGCCTATTGCACCAAACCCCAATCAGACAAAAATCAAAGTTAAGTGTGATTTTTCCCATTAAATAAAAAAAATCGGTAGCAAACACATAAACCAGCTAATGTACATCATCTTCACTATTCAAATTCCATCATATTATTACCCACATCCGTGAAATATTTACCTAGATCCTTACCAGAATTAAACAATAAAATTTGATGTGTCAATCAAATATTGATTAAAAGGTTAATGCAACAAGCTCTAAGATAAATATGTTGATCTTACAATAGAATAAAGCACGTTTTTGAAGACAAACAAAACCCAATTTCAACCAAACTTTATCTGTTTTTCAATCAAAGATACTTCAACAACTGAAAATTTTCATTAACAAAATAATCAGAAAACTGTATTTGCTATCAATAAACCGAATTTGGGTCGCAGGCTAAATAAACTCCAGACATTTTTCAAAGGAGTTTCCAGCAAAACAAACTTATGAAAAGCGCGGCCGATACTTGTTTGTTTATTTCTCATGCAAAGTTTCATCAAGAGACCTTAATTAAAAATGCTCCATAGTAATTAAAAGTAATTTTCACGACTTTAACCTTTGTGCGACAATAATGACACGGTGAAAACATTAACACAAGTAAAAATCCGATACAAAAGGATTTTTCAACTTGCCAAAACGCTCCCCCAGTTCTTGTTTACCGTATACGCCAATCTTGTCTAATATGACTTTTTCATTCAGTTGTCTTATGAATCAAATTATACACAATCTGAGCCAAAAAAAACCGTATAACTCGATAATGTCAGAGTTCTTTTAAATATTTTTTTAAATAAATTTCTTGTTTTTATAAAACACATTGATCCTTTACACATTTATGTCAACGACGTTACCATGTTGAAAGCACCGGTTCCCATAGATCACCGAAGTTAAGCAACATTGGGCGCGGACAGTACTTGGATGGGTAACCGCTCAGGTACACCGCGTGCCGTTGGCATCTTGGACCGGTCCGTAGTCCGTAGTGGCAACACTTTGGACACGTAAATGGAAGGTTGTGGATTAGGATCCCGGCGAAGCACAAAAATATACCATTTATATTTCGAAAGTGCTCTTCGCTGGGTTGAAAAATTCATAAAACTTTACCAAAGACCGGTCACTGAAAGGTCCATCCAACCTTACAACAACTGGGTCTTGCTTGAGAATTGGCGCTTTCTACAGCGACGACCAAGCTCGCAGAGGGCTCTTGACCACCAAATAAATCATCCTAATATTATTATTATTATTATGCAAACATTACTCATGTAAAATTTTCTCAATGGCGTATACGGTAATCAAGAACTAAGGCAGCGAAAAGTCCAAAATAAAATTAACTTTACGCAATTTCTATTTTTTTTACTGCAACATAATATTTAAATTGCCGTCGATAGCTTAGTTGGTAGAGTGCTTGCATTTCATGCCGTGAGCTTAATTTCGAATCCCGCCGAGGGCGTCAGAAATAATATCACGTTTCGGTGCTTATTTCAAGCCGCAAAATAAAATACCGGCAAGGTACACTCAACCTTCACAAGAAATGAGTACCAGCCTCCTCGAGAGCTGGAAAACCTCTACTTCAACTGAAGTGTTTGGCGTAAGGCTGGCCTCCTTACCTGTAAAAATTACATTGACAACGCGACTTGTATATACTGCTAAAACTCAAAAGAAAACGCAACTAAACTACACACATAGTGTAACTTCTTGCCGCGCTTTTCCCGAAGAGGTTGCATGTGGCGAGTGGAACGCAATTATTTTTTACGGGACCGGCCTCACGCCAAACACTGCAGTTGAAGTGTGGGCAGCCCTCGAGGAGGCTGGTACTCTTGTGAAGGCTGAGTAAATGGTATTTTATTTTGGGCTTAAAATAGACAATATAAAAAC
The DNA here is from genome assembly GCA_951799405.1 of Agapetus fuscipes. Classification (NCBI taxonomy): domain Eukaryota; kingdom Metazoa; phylum Arthropoda; class Insecta; order Trichoptera; family Glossosomatidae; genus Agapetus; species Agapetus fuscipes. The sequence goes on from OX637333.1 coordinate 24,813,191, forward strand.
AACTAATAAGATTCAAATCCGAGCTCTCGGCTTTGGAATGCAAGCATGGAATACCGGCTAAGCTATCCAAAATTAGAAGAAGATAATTTACTGACCTTAATGACAAAAACACGAAAATGCCTGTTAACCTCAAACGTAGGCTTTTTGAGTCATGCGTGCTTCTAATATCCACCTATGGCTTGGAAACAAAATGACTCACTCAGTAAACTCCAACAGACTGAGGAAGTGCCAAAGAGCCATTAAAGGAGGATGCTGGGAATCAGTCTCAGAGAGAGGGTTCCAAACCAGGAGATCCATAGACGCACTGGTGTCACTGATGTCATACAGAGAGCGGTCTGCTTACAGTTATGCTGAGCTGTTCCCGTCGCAAGGCAAGACCATGACAGGCGGCTGAAAAGGATCGTCCAGTGAGGACACAGAATATTCAAGCGAGGAGTGGGGAGACCCCAACTGAGGTGGCTCGACGACATCAAGAGAACTGTATGCAGATGATGGCTGAACACAGCAGCTGATATACAGGATTGAAGGAAGCCTTCGTCCATGAGTGGTCTGAGATAGGCTGAGGAAAAAGAAGAAGAAAAAACCTTACCTGCGTTCTTCCCCACACATTATTCCCCTACACGAAGGGTTAAAGACGCCGCACTATGTACGGCAAAATAATATAGACCAAACCACTGAAGCATGACGTTTTTGCTGAGTATACACCGTTAAATATAAAGTGTTCCATTAGGAAATTTAACGTTTCGCCAGGAATTCCTCAAGTAATTGTGATAAAGGCGTTTTAATTAAAATATCGCCATGCTCATAACGAAGTTGCGGCTTGCTACAGTGCGTCAGTAAGCTGTGCGAAATTAGATGACGGTAAAACCTCATCCAAATATTTAAGTATCGAAGCGTGCCTCAGTTGTAAGCTCAAAGAAGATAGAAAGCTATTTACAAATGTTTGTTTGTAAGAATATCTTTAGGTTTGTTAAATCCCCTGAAAAATTAAATAAACAACGGAAAAGATGTATGGCCTAGGTGTTTTAAGAATTATTAAAGAGTTCCATACTGCAATTTTACAATTTTAATGACTACACCGGTAATCAAACTTTTCGGATATTAGACGAACCGTTATGGGAAAGCTGATTTGAAGTTTTGTATAGCAAATTTTATATCATTCTGTTAATGTTTTATACACATTGTAATAATTTATTTTGGGTTCACTTTTCCTAGAATTGCAGTTTTGCAATTATTTAATAGTATTTACTTTTAACAAATTGATTGCATAATATGGTTCACTCTGTAACTTCTGTATTGGTGGTTTCATGGCTTGGGCGTTTAAGGGTAACTGATGTTACACAGAATCGCAGTCTATATTTATATGTGACCAAGGTCTATTCTCGCGTGCTTCTGACCATACGAGATGCCTCTCGAATGGATGTTTTCAGAGAATTCTAGATGTACCAACAGTTCAAAGTGTCGTACACGTCTATACACACACATACACAGCAAGTTAACACGCATAGGCACACAATCACAAAAACATACAGGCATGAACCTATTTATTTGTAACGCTATGCAAAAATTCAAACCTCTATGATTAAGCGCATGCTTGTCTTGTTTTTTTACATTTATTTTTTGTTGATTTTAAAGTCAAGATTTCTTAAAATTCAATATTTACATTCTCTGACGTTTACAAACTCTGCGGTCTGTTGAAGATTGTTTCAATTTATTACAATAATGTTTTTCCCGTTTATTGGCGGAAGATCAATAAACCGCCACGAAAGTTCAAGGCTTACGGAAAACAAAGTGTTTTTTGTCGAAAAGTCGTCAATTTTATGCCACAGCGGATAAATGTAACGAAGTAGAGATATCTGATGTACAGAGAGGAGCCTTTTACAGGGAATCATTAGAACACAGCACTCTTGTTTGCTCTCTAGAAGGTAAGGAATTCGTCGGAAAAAACGGTGATTCTATGAGAGAATTCCTAGGAAATGTACAGAGGGAGCCAATGGAGGAAATCATCCTAATGGTCTAAGTACTAAATAAAGGTCACAAAAGTATAACAATGTAAGTACCTACTATACAAAGACGCAAAATACTCCCACCACGTCATTTATATAAAGATTTTAATTTTACAACCAGTTGATTTTCCCGTTCTTAAACGTTGGTTAAACTTTGGTTTAAGGTTCTGGTACATAAAATTGGAATAGTGTAATCTTGCATTTTTATTAATATATATTTGTGAAGAGGAATGCAATTCACCAATCTGTTCTGCCTGGCCAGAAATAGATATTAATATCATCAATGAATAATTCATTATTGTATATTTTAATGGAGTATAAATTAATATTACCCAATGACATACGATGAACCAGGATCAGATTTATGGTCAAATGACCAAAGTGGCGATCGAACCAGCGTTATTCTATCCCAAATACGCTAGAAAGATCAGCCACTTGACTCCCTCGGCCATAACACCGATCCTTTGAAAAACAAAAAACTAAAAAAATGTTTCAAGTAAATTGGTAAGTATTTCTTATTTTTCTTGTGTTCTGTCAGGTCTCTCCGGCGTTAATCATCACACTAGAGTAGATTTTTTGGTTCTGGACAGCTTTGAGCAGCTCCTCCACAGTTCCATCCAGTCCCAGGAAATTTTTCGCCTCCCAACACCTCGTTCACCATTTATTATACACAGTCTTCTTTGTGTTGAGGCTCTCAAATGTATGTGTTTTTGTTTACATTTGCTAAATTAACCAGACGATCGACTGTTCTCTTTACGTTAAGTAAGATAACGAATGGCTTGGAGCCAAAAATGTACTTTTTATTGAGCAACAGACATTCGCTTAGTCAGGGTGCAAGTCACATTAAAACAAATTTATTAGCGCGATGACTCAGCTTGCTCCCGGACTACCAAAGAAAACTATGCATTAAAGAAGAAGAGAAAGAAAAAATGTTAATCTACTTATTTTTTTTATTTGCTTAGTTTATATGGGTCATGAGACTCTTTTTATGTTTTCTTTTATTTTTATTCTTGTATGTAAAAGCGTGTTGAATGTTTTGTGGAAAAAAATGTCAATGTTGTAGGTCTTTTTTTTTTAAGTATTTCCTAATGAATTTATGATCCTATTTTAGTGTGAGCTCTGTCTTGTGTTCAATGAAATTTTGATCGAACTATTTGGAGCTATTTAAATTTGACTTCATAAATTGTTTTTAAAGAAAATCCTGAGAAGGTATTCTTTATTTGTTTATAAGTAATAAAGTTGAAAGTTCAGTAAGAGAACAGTTATAATTTTTCGTGTAAACAGATTTTCTTTGAGATAAATAAAATTTGAGATAATTATAAAATCAAGCATTTAGCACAATTTGAGTAGCCTCCTTGTTTTGAATTCTGATTACGTTGAAAATTATCCATAAATAGCCTGAATCAAAAACAAACAATAGCTCCACAAACTAAGCCTTCTTTTTCTATCTCAGAAAAAGTATGGAGTTTTTTTTCATCATGTGTATTATTTAGTTTTATATGAACTTTATAGCTAAAAGTAAAAAAGGTGATGAAAGCAAAGAGTATAAAAAATGATGGATGTTCAGAAGGATGATGTAGGATTTTGAAAAATGAATACTTAATTCTTTCAGCCATGGGTGTATCTGGTAATCTGTGGAAGATATATATTTTTATTTTCAAGAAAAAAAGAGAAGACAATTTTATACGCGGGCATTAAAAAATATTTGGTATTGCAATTCAATCGTTGAATGGATTTATACAAAAAATAATCCCATACAGGAACATGCGCCTAATGGGTAGGCAATATATGGTAAAAACGCATTTAAGCTTGATATTAAGATTTGAAATAAAAACAAAAAAATTCAATCGGAGCCATCGTTAGCACTTCAGTCAATTTCAAATGAGTTATTTTAAAGGAAGGGGAAAAATATTTATTCTGAAATGTATTTGCCTATACCCTATGCACGCGCCTGTATCATGATAATAAACTTCATTGAAATTCCCATCAACTATGAAATATCACCTAAATAATTACCGGGCAATCTTATTTTATACTTTCCCGCAAAATAATGTTGAAATAAAGCGGGGAGCTGCCATCAAAGTTTTAGCGCTGTCGTAAAGCGGTGGAAACCTCCACAGCTCTGCAGATTTCCCACCTCAAGTAATAATAACTAAGTGTAAAAGGATCCACAGTTAAACTGCATAGAAACGTAACAGGTTTCTTACTAGTAGAAAAAAAGTTTTCAAAAAAATCTGGAAAAAAGCCAAATACATACTTTCGGACGCGTGCACTTAGTAGAGGCAAATTCACTGTGGATTAAATATTTAATGACGCATTACAAGTAAATTTTATTGTTACTATGCGACAAATTGTGCCATTGATTTATGAGGTCGGAACATTTTTCAATTTGAAACTTTTTTCTTGGAGAGCAAACGTCAGTCTTGTATGGGACTGCCGTCCTAAGCAATCAATAAACAAATATTTGCTTGCTTTTCCCCTAGCAACCCGGATGGGTGAGGATACATTTTTTTACGTTTTCTACGCTATTACTAAGTTTCATATATAGTGTAAATTCTTGCCGCATTTTTCCCGAAGAGTTCGAATGTGACGAGTGAAATATATTTATTTTTTACAGGTAACGGCGCCGGCCTTACGCCAACCACTTCAGTTGAAGTAGGACTTTTCCAGCTCGCGGGGGGGCTGGTAGGTACTGCTTTCTCGTGAAGGCTGAGTAAGCCTTGCCAGTATTTTATTTAGGGAAACTTATTTCTGACACCATCCTTGACTTATAGGTTGGTATGAGGCTGACCACCCATACTGTAAAAAATAGTTCACTTTGCCAATGTCACCCCTGTGTCAGGGTTTGTCGGTAAAAGTTGTGGGGCTTATGTTCATTTGAGGTTTCGATTTTATCTGTAAGTACACATTCAGCATTTGTAAGCGCGAACTACACGTGTTGGTTTATGGGCTTTAAATCTGAGAGCTTTAAATGAATATATCGTTGCAACTAAGATTATAGATTATTATTATATAGATTAGTGGGATTCCAACCCTAGTTCTTGGCATGGAATGCAAGCACATGGAATGCTACCAACTGAGCTATCGACTGGACTCTACATTTTTGCAAACTCTATCGTCTATCCTCTTAACTCCACAGCACATGCCATAATTCATCCATTTTTAAATCATGATTAGCAACTACTACTACTAACTATAAATTCCAAAAATTCCCAGCAAAAGTTTTCTAGAGCGGATAAAATGTTAACGTTTGAAGTGAAATATGAACACGTGCGAGTTGACATACCTAATTAAAATGTTTTAAGAAAAGCAAGCTTCTCAGTCCCTTAAATTAACATTATAACCAGTACTCCTGTCTTTTAATGTTATAATTACCTACTTTTCTTCTTAATGTACAAAGAGTAAGTAAGGTCAGAGGTTATTCTGAACTCCTTTTTATGGAAAAGTTTATCACTTTTGCCAATGCTACTCATGTTTCATGGAAAGGCTGCAGGATTTGCTAAGTATATGTTCATTTCAAGTTTGGTTTAGGTACTTTGTACAGGGATATCATATTCATACAATCGTAAAATAATTTAAAACTTCTCATAAAATATTAAATAAAATAAATTAAATTTTTAAGAGTTGGTGTATTTCCTCAAAAAAAATAGATTTTTATGAGCAAATTTTTTTATTTTAAATACAGTGTTTTGTTTTCAAAATTTGAGCATGTATTTCACCCCAAATGCTTTCGACTTGCTTACGTCATTTTCAAGAGGGCACCTAATAGATATTAATAGTAATAGGTCTTAAATGTAGTCTGACATGTAGTGGCTGCGGTGATCTTCTTATTGATTAGCGGAGACACCAACCACAAGAATTACGGTACTCATCACAATAATAGATTTTGCCAGATGCCTTGTTTAAAGAAAGAAGAGCTAATATTTTTTTTAATGTCATCTGATTGTCATTTATTTTATCTGTTACCAGCTTTATTCTGTTAAGAACAAAATTCGTCGAAACCTACATGTGAAATGCGTGATTTTATTTTTAAAAACACCCAATTGCAGACCAAACTGTCCTAGTTTTCAATTTATACGAGTATTACCATTTTCCCGTTTATCCATGATGACTATCTCAGTCAAATTATTTTTTTCGCAACTAACAATGTAGAATTGTCCTACAAAAAGTATCCCCCCCCCTCCCCCAGCAAGTAAGTGCTATTCCGCAAGGGCGGCTCGTGCTTCCGCTTCTGGTTAATAATTTTCCGGATGGCGGCCGCGTTAATTATTACAACAATCTTGTGTATAAACTTTAAAACACCAGAGGGATAATAAAGCCACGCTCTCGATACTCCCCTCCCACCCTTATTGTGTATCGTACCCCATTGTAAACTCTACCTCAAAGTTACCCTAACAATCAATAGGGAGGCTGAAATAGCAGTGTGTATTCGCTATGTATAAATTAGACCTTCAAATCTAGGATTTTTAAAAATATTTTTTGGTGAAATCTATTACTGTGATGAGCACTACAGTCTTTGTGGTTGGTATCAATAAGAAAGCTGAAATAGCTGTGAGTATTCGCTTTGTTTAAATTAGACCTTTAAAATTTTGATTTTGAAAACATTTTTTCTAAGATATTGTTTTGATTTATTTCGGTTTAACTTTTAATAAAATTTCAGTTGCAGTATTTATTTTTTAACAAGTTGATTACATAATCCGGTTCACTCTGTAACTTCTGTATTGTCGGTTTCACGGCTGGGGCGTTAATGGGCCACTAAAGCTTCACATAATCGCAGTCTATATTTATATGTGACCAAGGCCTATTCTCGCGTGTTCGAGACTCCTCTAAAAATGGATGTCTCCAGAGAGTGCGAGAACTACAAAGTACAAAATATCTAACACTGACGTCTACACACACACATACACAGCAAGTGAACACGCCTGGGCACACAATCACAAAAAACACGCAGGCATGAACCTACATATATATTCGTAGCAATATGAATAACTGAGACCGGACGTCTTGTTTTTTTTAAATTGTTCTTTCTCAGTCCACTTCTGAACGTAGCCCTCCTTCAAACTTTTTCATGCCGTTCAATTGGCTACTGTAATCAATTTTCCTTTGAATTCTACATTTCGATGTTTAGTTGGGGGTTTGTGTAATATGACCACTCATACTGAAAAAGTGGTTCACTTGTCAGCCAATTTTACCACTGTTTCAGGGAAGCTCAGAAAAATTGTAGGATAGTTGTTCGTTTGAAATTAGGGTTTTAATTGAGTAAATGTGCTAGCGTGAACTTATACGTGTCAGCTTATCCGTACACGTTTTATGTTATTCATAAATGCAATTTATCTTTGGAACTTTGCAAATATTACACGTGAGTTCTCTCTGGTATTCACCCTTCATACACTTTGTTCACAATAGATGCTTCATTAGGCCACAATAATAACACTGCAAGAGGGTGGAAAATATAGATGACACTCTTAATTATGCAGATTGTTTTGAAGTCTTTCGCTCTTAGGAGGGTGCAAATTTTCTTTCTTGAGAATATTCATTCAGAGCTATTTTTGTCGTCCTATTAGTATACTTGAAAATTGTCACTTTCCATAACAATGACTAAGCTCACAAACGGCTCTTTGGGTGTGATTTATATCACTATTTAGACTATTTTTAAAAGAGATTTTTTTTATTTTACATGATTTAGTTTATGTTCGATTTACGAAAATGTTGTTTTTTTTTTTCAAAAAAAGGAAGAGAATTTATAAGAATAAAAGAATCGAGTGAAATAAAACAGTGTTTCAAAAAAAAAATACTTTGTCTTTTGAAATTTTATAAAGAGAGTATTAACAATCAATTTTCACACTGTTAATACAAAAACCATAAAAAATATGAGGTTTTTTTTTAATTGATGGATACAGGTTTCAACCGTATTTGGCTACAAAAGAAGACTTTTTTTTTTAAAACTTCAATTCGATTTTTTTTTTCAAAACCAGAATAATTTTAGTTACAAAACTTTCTAGCTACCTTAACATTATTCAGAAACATATTATAATTCACAAATTTTGTTTTTTTTGTACGAAAAATTTACTTAAGTCTGCGAATGATCAACGGATTTTCCGTCTCTGAATAACACTGCAAGTACATAAAGAAGCCCTATGTATAAAATAATATATATTTCGTCTCTCATTTCCCCTTGTTTCTCTGCGCCTTGGAACGCGTTGCCGCCAGCCCACTTATGAAGATGAAATTTATTGGACCTCTGAGATTACCGCCATTTTGTTTTATCATTGACGATGCGTCGTAAACAAAATGGACGACGAATACACAAAGTACACGCGTCCCTCTCCAACGCGCCAGCCTAGCTTTAATCAGATAGCGCCGTCTCCTTCGCTGTTGTCTTAAATTATATAAATATTTATTGCATTGATATAAGAGGACGGAATAATTCATGTGGTTTTGTTTTTGCATAAGAAAAAACTGTTTTTTTTACACTTAGTAAAACACAACGCTAAAATGTATCTACATATCGGATCCCTAGATGTAGAATTCTCCAAGTCAAAAAAAATATAACTGTCACTCTTTCGCAATTCTGCTAGGGATGGCCAGAACCTCTGCATTTTTGCCTCCATTTTTTACAATCCTTGCAACCTCTTTCAATTCATTCATTTACGAGTACATCACTCTTTTTCTTTGATTTCCTTCTTTTACATTCGCTTTGTATATTCCATTCTTTCACAATTTAACCAACCTGATCCAACCATTCTTGTCTCGGTCTTCCCTTTCCTCTTTTTTCTTTCACGTTTACTCTGTATGCACACTTTGTAGGTCTTTCATAATCCATCATCCAATTTTTAATCAGTTCTTAACACGTAAAATAAATTCAGTTCAGTATTTAAATTGTTTGCCTTACCGCGTAGAACCAACCTCAATACAATGTTTAAATTTAAGTATTCAAATTGTCGATTTTTTAGTATTTAATGCTTTATTTTCATCAACACAACACAACAGTGGCTGACCACTCATGCTGTGGAAAATGGTTCTCTTTGCCAATACCACCCCTGTTTCAGGGAAAACAACAAGAGTTGCAGGATGTATATCCATTTGAGATTTGGGTTTTTATATTGTAAGTTCACATGCGGCATGTCTAAACGCGAAGTTATATGTGTCTGCTCGTGAGAATGCATATAATGTGAATCCCAAATGTAGCATATCTTTGCAACTTAGATTAGATTAGATAAGAACCATCCAAATGCAATCCATCAAAAAAAATCGCATCAATATTTTATTTCACATCCGGTAGAAAAGTTAACGTGGCCCAAATCACCGCTTTTTCAGTTTTCAGTTTCACGCCTCATATTTTCATGATTTGATTAAGTCAATCACCGAGCAAGCATAGAGCAATTCTTCCACTTAAAAACTTGCTCTAACGTACCTGAAAAATATTCCGTTTAAACTCCGCCAAAGCGTTTTATCAAGAATGTGTGAAGAGTAAAACGATCTCTAGAGAATCTTCTTTAGTTTTTAAAGATTTTTCTGTAAACGATGTGCTTGCGTTTTAATGAGCTATTTCAAACTTTGGATACAGAGTACCTATTTTTTTTCAGGGTAGGATGTTTTTTTTTGCACATTGCAGATTCCTCATATCTCGGCGGAAGCGTTTCAACCCTAGCGGACAGTATTTCAACCCTGTAGCAGGAATTCCGCTTTTTGGAACCGCGAAGCTTTGTTCTTTTTCGTGTAAAATTATATGGATACATAAATAATACAAACGTGCATTTCTGGAAAATCGTGTGTATGAAATAAATAGTTTGAAACCTTACTTTAAAAAAATGTACTAAATGACATTATTTTCTATTCAACAAAACATCTTAATCATTGCCCATCTACGGATCATCGATTTTTTGTGTGGAAAGTTCGCCGTCAGCTGCGGATGAGCCATGGCTTACATCCGTACGGTGTTATTCACACACAACAAGTCCATGGCTCAACCGCCACCTTAAGTGAATTTTCCATACAAAAAAACGATCATCCATGGATCAGCTGTAGATGAAAATGGTGTTAATAACCTAAGAAAGGTTAAAAAGTAAGAATAACCCTATTAGTGTTCAAACTGAAAACAGAAGAAAACGTATTTGAGAAAGCTAAAAATAGAAACTGGGGTGACATTGGCAAAGTTAACCACTTGTAAGTCTTCAAAATTAAAATACAATTTGTTAAAATTCACTTAAAGGCTTATTTTATGCACAATCAGTTTCGGGAGAAGCAGTACCTCTCATTTTCATGTGTAAAATTTCACTGTTTCAAGCTACTGCCGAAAATCTAGATAATTTAATAGTAAACCATTTTTTTGATTGCAGTATGGGTGGGCAGCCTCATACCAACCTATGAGTTAAGGAATTCATCTTGGTATATTGAACCTAACTGCATACTTTGTAAAAAGTTGAATGTCTTTGTAACAAACCCATTAAATATTTTCCTTTTTTTTTCGTTTGAAAATATTAAAAAATATTCGAAATATTTTTAATTTCCCGAATGCCTCGTTCCCATTGTTCTAAAGTGATTTATATTATCAGAGAAATTTCTAATAATTCATTCACTCATAACACTCCCAAAAGAGCATCATTTAAATTTCTCCCTTTGATGTAGAGTTTCTCCCTGCCATGTGTGTGACAGGCGAACCTTTATGTTACACATTTGAACTGTAGGATTCATATTCGACTGTTCACGAACCATACTGATAATGAATCTGACAATTCATTAATAATGAAAGTACATTCATACATAATTATAATGAAGAGCTAGGTTATATTAAATATGGAAATATGGAAAATATGGTAAATATGGAAATTTATTTCCTAAATAATTTAGTGAATATAAAATTAAATTAAGTACATGCCCACAAACAGACGCGTGTAAGTTTTCGCTTACAAATGCTGATGTGTAATATCAAATTTTAATCTTAAGCTTGAACATAACTCCCAGTTAGTAGTCTAGTGCTAACGCTTCAGACTCGTAAACGGAAGATTGTTGGTTCAAATACTCTTTCGCTGGATTGAGAAATTCATATACCTTTAGCAAAGACCGGTCACCAAATGTCAATCCAGCCTTATAACAACTGGGTCTTGCTGGAGAATTGGCTTTTTCTATAGCGAATAACAAGCTGGAAGAAAGCTCTTGAGGTGTGATTCACATAAAAACATCGCTCACTAAATAGATCATCCTAATATTATTACTATTATTAACCCTGTAACTTTTGTCAACCTTCCCTGAAACAGGGGTGACATTGGTACATGTTCATTTTATATGATTTCATCTCATGTTAACTAAAAATATCACTTAGGATATTCATGTGACCAAACTTATCTGAGAAAACCCTCTGCAAGCTGAAAAAAAACTTAAATAAGCGTTCACGTACAAAAATATATTTGTTACACATTCAAGATTGAGGTACGGTTTAAAGGTATACGTATGAGGTACCTTTACTTGTGGGAAAACCTCAAATGTCAATAAATACAGTTATTTTTCATACACACATAAGGCTGATTATATATTGTATTGTATAGTCGTGTATATAATACAATAACGCGGCGAATAGAGTTCACTTATCTCAAAGTGAATCTGTGCGAGTGTTTCACATTAAGTGAACGCGGCGTCTGAGATTGGGACGCCGCGCCGCACCGAGTCGCGCTGATACGACTATACAATATACAGTCATGCAAATGTGAAAATAGGGTGACGAATATTGCTTTAAAGTTTTCAGAACTTGTAAAAAAAAAATTCCTTCTTCTTCCTTCCTCAGCCTTTTAAAAATATATATGAGGATAATTTTTTTAATGTTTTTTTTACATGACAAAATAGCGCCGTTTTTGTGTGTGTCACACCTCAAGGGCCCACCTAATCATAAATGAGATATTTTATAAAAGTGCCGTTTCAGTGCTCCCTTAAAAATGCCAACGGATTCCGAAACCCTCACTCCGGGTGGCAGTCTGTTCCAGTTCATCGGTCCCGCATATCGGAAAGCGCGATCCCCAAAATTAGTGCGTATTTGACGGCGAGGCTGCATTAATCTGAGAGCTCGACATCGTTTAAGTGTCCGCCCCCTCACACTCACCTCAACGGGGGAAAACATGTCTGCTAGATACATATGATGGAGCCAAATCATTTAGGGCTTTAAATACCATCAAACACACACGGTAGACCACCCTCTCAGTAAAACGAAGCCAATGTAGTTATTTCAACAGCGGAGTGATGTGAGAGAATTTGTACATCCCGAAGATCAGTCTTGCGGCCGCATTCAAAACAGACTGAAATCTGTTCAGTTGCTTTTTTGACTGGCCGATATACAGTGTGGAACAATAATCAATACGGGACATCACAAAAGCACTCACCAATGTTTTAACCACACCCGGCGGTAGACACCTCCAGATAGCCATTATTTGGCGTAGGTCAAAAAATGAAGCGGCTATTGTTTTGTCAACCTGCTCCTCCATTGTGAGATTCCGATCATAACTCCATAGATAAAATGTTTATATTTCTGATTTATTCACTACGCTTTGGTCACACGCCTTCCAGTAAGTGGTTGCTCCCAGAAGCGTTTACTACCTTGTACCGGTTTGTGACAAAATTTGGTGCATTCCTTCAGTATTATAACAACGCCCAGCTACATACAAACTTCCATTCATTTCGCAGCCAGCCACCAGCAATGCGGATGTGTGGTGTGTTCGTAGCACCCAGACCAAAACACGATGTACTTACTTATTAAATATGTAGGAAAGGATTTAAACGATCATTTCCCAAAGGATAAATGTAGGTATAATATCTATAATCTTAGTTGCAGAGATATATTAACATTTAAGGCTCTCAAATGCATGCCCACAAACAAACGTACGTATAGTTCGCGCTTACAAATGCTGAATGTGTACTTACAAAATTAAAATCCAAACCTCAAATGAACATAAGCCCTACATCTTTTGCTGACCTTCCCTGACAGGGGTGAAATTGGCAAAGTCAACCATTTTTTACAGTATGGGTGGTCAGCCTCATACCAACCTATAAGTTAAGGAATTATCATTGAATTATTTGATGTTTAAAGTATTGTGATGTTTTTAAGTGGATTATTTTTATTAAAAACGGCTGTTTATTTTTTAACACATTTTTTTTATCACTTACAGTTCAGAGTTACATTTAAATAGTATAGTTCGACGGTTAATAAATTTCACAAACGGCAGGGAATTTCGGTCCTTTTATTATAAAAATAAATTCATGAAAAAAAATTCAAAAATGTTTTGTAGAAAAATAAATTGATACAAATAATTGTATATCCTTGTTATTTTTAAAATATTACACAATATTGTTACAAACTTGAAGTACCTAATTGCAACTGTACATGCATACATAGAACAGTCTGGCACTGGTGTGATCCATGGTAGAGTATTAGTGCATACGTGATCCTTATCACGCTGGTGGAACGCTCTGGTATTGGAATCGTTTAGTGTGTTCGAGAACAGTATGCTTAAACCCTCCTCATACCCATCCTGTTTGTATATCTCAGAAGGACCCACAGCACATGGACGCTCATACAAAGCTATAAATTTTCTCAAGTGGCGGAAGGCCTTCCCTTGAAGTAAAAGCAACGGCACGACAAAACAAGAACCTCTAGGTCAGAGGCTAAATGACTCTAAAAGTAAATGGTTCGATGTTACTGAAGCTAATAGCTTCGAGAACAGTCGAGAAACGTCCGTATGAACGTGTACGTAAGCCAAAATCGTGTGCAGGCCAGAGTGTCAATTAAACATTCAGCCGTAAAGTCAAAAGCCAGAGATAGAAATCAATTGTGTAAAATAAATTCTGTTAAAATAAATAATTGCATATTAATTAAAAGAGAACCCAGTAAAAACGTACATAACAATATATTAAAGCAATGTCTTTTGGAAGCGCTTTAGAATCCATGTGCAGATGTTCTGGTTTTACATGGTTATTCAATTAACACATTTCACGTATGCAGTATTCATCCCTTGCACTGATTCTAAAGCAGAACAGATGTTTAATTTGATTTAAGTGTATTTGACTGAAATTCATTAACGCGACCGTAGAGTAAAGTAAACTCATTCATACTCATGGGCTCGGTATTTTCAACGTTAGCATACGAGATGTAAAACTGATAAAAAAAACTACTCACACGATTGACATAAGTGCGCCCTTTTCACTTAGTATAGAGTCGCTATTCCATCGTTGAAAACACCGGGCCATAGTAATTAGATAGTTTGAACAAAAAATAATTCTGGAATCAAAATCCAAAATAAATACAACTTAGCTACACATGTAGTATAACACTTTGCTGCGTCCTCACTAGTGCTCGCATTCCATTCCGAGAGCTCGGGTTCGAATCCCACCGAGAGTGTCAGAAACGATTCCCAATTTCAGTGTTTATTTCAAACTCAAAAAAAAAAGGTAAAGCTTACTCAGCCTTCACAATAAATGAGTGCCAGCCCTCTCAAGAGCTGAGAGACCCACACGTCGACTGAGGGGTTAGCGCAAGTCCAGCCTCCTTATCTGTAAAAATAAATAGTTTCCACTCACCACATGCGACCTCTTCAAGGAAAATGCAGCAGAAATGTATGCTTAATACTATGTAGCGCAGTTCCGTTTACTGTTTATTGAATTAAAACTTCCATTTATAACTCTCTAGATTAAAGTCTTCATACCCTATAGTGAAATAGGAACACAGGCACAGCAACATCAACAACAAATCTCAAAGGGCAGCTCTACATAAAACAAAAAAAAAATACCGAAGAAAATTATGAAAATCTACTTTTATAATAATTCATGGAGCTTTCCGTAAATCACTTGAAAGTTTTCATGAAATAGAGCCTTCAAGCGAGCTTACAAACTTATTCGCCGCTACTAGCTCTGTATGGTGAAAGCAAAAGCTTCTTTTTAAAGAAGTAATGCAGCAAAAGAACCCCCAAAGCCTCAAGGGTGCTAATAAAATCTGGATTCTATAGCGAAAGATTGACTTAATAACAAATTTTATATAAACTCAGAGCTTTTTGTTGTAAGACATTGATTGTGAAAGCTTTATTTTTTTGTTGTGTCAAAAACATGATGAAGGGAACGCATTTTCTACTGCTATTAATTAAGTTTTGCATTATTTTTTTGTCATCACTTAACATTGTTATAATTAATTTCAAACGGGGCTATTCTTTGGCATTTGACAAACTTATGATGCCTCGGCTGAAAGTCTCATGACGACGGTCATTCTTACCTACCGAATTTTGGTAGTTTTTGGATGAAGACTGTAATCAGCTGATCACTTGCGGCCATCTTGGATTGACAGGTCTTCATACGAATGCATCATTAGTTTGTCAAAACGTGGGCTCAACGGGCGACTAAAATGTCTAAGAATAGCCCAGAAAGATGATAAAATTGTGCAATTCCTCCAATGATAATCTGGTCGATAGCTCAGTTGGTAGAGCGCTTCCATTACACGCCAAGAGCTTCGATTGGAATCCCATCGAGGGTGGCAGAAATGATTTCCCGTTTCAGTGTTTATTTACAATAAAAAACGGAGAAGGTTTACTCAGCCTTCACAAGAAACGGGAAAAAAAATTGGGACCACTTTTAACCCACTTAAAGTGAAGTGGTCGATGTAAGCTGTCTTTGCATAAAATATGTCATTGCATGCACATAAGCTTCCGCTTTCGCATGAATATAACTGGCCAGGCGAAATTAGTTGGTGAATTGCAATCCTCTTCACAAATCTATTTTATTACAAAAAAAATATTTATTGTACAAATTTACCATAAGTTATCAATATTACTTTGAAATAAACACAAAAAAAACATGTGAAGCTACATTGGCTTGAAATTCACAGTCGTACATTACACTGGCAGCCCTATTCTACAGTGCTTTGTTTGCTCGGCGCTTTAAACGCCCGCTCCGGCCATATAACTCCCGGCCGCAAATGAGTTATGCGCGTTTGCATAACTTTCGGGAACTGTTCAGCTCTTTTGTTTACACTTTTATGCTTTTATCGTGTTACCCGGCACTCAATGGGGGTGTCGTGGGTCTCGTCGCGAACTGGCTGTGTGAAATTATATAATTTATATGATTTTAAAAATGTAATTTGTCGTGTATGTTCCTTGACTTATAGGTTGGTATGAGGTTGACCACCCATGCTGTAAAAATGGTTCACTTTGCCAATGTCACCCCTGTTTCAGGAAAGGACGGCAAGAGTTGCAGGGCTTATGTTTATTTGAGATTGGGTTTTTTATATTGTCCACATGCGGCATGTGTTAGCGCGAAATTATACATGTCTGCTTGTGGGAATGCATTTAATATAAATCTTAAATGATATATATCTTTGCAGCTTAGATTAGATTAAATTAGATTAGATTAGATGGTTGATGTATGGAAGTGAAGCATAAACAGTGAATGAAGTGATGAGTAAAGTGCGTATGGTGAAAATGAATCATTTGAGAAGCATGATAGGAAAAACTCTGAAGGATATACGAGTAGTTAGAATTGAATGGGTAAAAAAATAATATAAGTTGAAAGAGGATGTGAAACTTACACAGTATTTACACAGATGAAGTGTGAAGGGAAAAAGTGGTAAGGGCCGACCGAGAAAAGCATGGAGTGAGATTGTGAAAGAATGGGATTTTCAATTGAGCGTAAAAGAAGAACATGTATGAAAAACGTGATGGGTATGAATGAATTGAAAGAGGTATGTAAAGACACGAAGAAATGGAGGCAGCTCTGCATAGGCTCTGGCCACCCCTAGCGGAATGGTGACAGAGTAAGAGTAACAGTTACAGTATGGTAAGTAAAGTGTCATCCTAGAAATTCTAAGATTCGTTTTTAACTCATATACCTATTCCTTTTCCCTCATAAAAAATACCTTAGCCAATAAAAAAAATCCACCCATTTTTCTTTCCTTATTGAACCATGTAATCTTTTTGATTTTTTTTACTTCAGTTAGCTTCTTACGGTAACTGGATAAATTTCGAAAGCACCATTGAATAACATTAAACTTACATAATTAAATACTCAAAATCGTAACAATTAAAATACGTTTTTTTTAATAATGTAATTATAAAAAGGAGACAAATGATTCGAATACATTTTTTAAAGAAAAAGAAAAAGTGATTAACTCTTCCAGGACAATCCTGAAAAGATTGTAAGGTGATAATATTATGGGACACGATGTTAAAAAAATATTTATTTTTGTAATAAGCAATCCGAGTAATATAAGTATGTAGATTTATACAGATATGTGTATATCGCTACGCATATATAAAGTAGCAAGATAAGCAATCAATATCAATCAATATTCGTGCTAACTTTTATACAGCCACTCGGTTTAGGGTGTCAAGTTGTAAAAGGACCGCAAATGAGTTTTTTTTTCTTCTTTAATTATTTCCTTCTCCAGTGACCTATATATCTTTATTATTTATACAAAACATTTGTATACGCAGTACATTAACTAATTAAACTAATAAAACTAAAAAATACAGAATTTAAATTGCAAACTCACGTACATAAATATCACTTTAATGAGGAAAAAAGTAGAATGTTAGTATATCGCTGACCACGGGAAATCTGGAAAAAAAATTTTTGGCAGGGAAATTAAAAAACACATTATTTAATTTACAAATCTGCTCTTTGCTGGGCTCAAAAAATGTACCTGCCTTTACCAAAGAGTTGTTCCCAACATTCCATCCAGCCTTTACTGGGTTTTACATTAAAAAAAATATTAAATATTATTTCTAGTAAAAGTTTTTGTGTTTCACATCGTACTGTAGGTACTGTACTGTATCCTTCCGCCGTTCCACTAGGGGGGGCCGGTACCTCCGCAGATGCACCTCCACTTTTTTCTGTCCTTACAAACCACTTTCATTTCCTCAATATTCATCACCTTTTTCATACATACTCTTCTTCTATTCTCACCCTGCAGATTTCATTCTTTCGCAATCTCACCTATTTGAAGATTATTACATCGTGAAGATTCATTTTAAGATAATAATATAAAAATAAAAAAGTTGTTATTATTTGTAACGTTCTCTAGAATTTACTTTTGTAATTTTAAATCTGTGAGATGTTCTCTTAATAATGGTGTACCTAATAACATCGAAAGCGTTCAAGGAAATAAATCAACGCGATAAAAAAAACTTGTGTTTTTTTCTACGTACTTTACTTTTACTTACTTTATTCGGCTCATAAGCCTTGAAGGCTCAGGTCCTCCCGCACACAATCCTCCAGGACTCTCTGTCTTGTGCTGCTTCCCTCCATAGTCGCCTCACTCCCAGAACTTCGGCGTCGGTTTCAACGTTGTCTGCCCACCGCATTTTATGGCGTCCGAGTGGTCTATAACACCTGAGGGGGCACCATCCAAGACAGTTCTGATGACCCTGGAGTCCTCTGCACGTGCTACATGTCCGGCCCACTTGAGTATTTTTTATTATTTTTACGTAATCAATTTCAATATTATTTTTGTATGCATGCATCAATACACTATAATTTCATATTTACGTAGAGTTCAATAATACCACCTTAATGATAGCACTTTTCTATCGTATTTCCACCTATTGATGTTTCCCACATCGACCATGTTTGCAGTTGAATAGCTGCGCTAAGTACTTCAAGTATAAACATACCTTTTAACTTACCCATAACATCTACCATAATAATTATAGTGTATGGTAACTGAAACGCTCATTAGAGGCGCTATTCTTTGGTTTGACTTACATTTTACATTCGCTGGGATAGTCGAGTAAATATGCCTCTCAAGGCATTGCCACTCGAATTTGTGTTTTTGAAACAAGCGCGGATTCAAATCCCGTTATGTCCTAAACGATAACTTTGACACTGGATCAACAGATGTGATTGGGAATCTTTTAATTATTTTTTTCATTTCAACATAAATTAATTATTTTTTATGATATTAATACCCGTTTCTGGCCAGGCAAAACAGGTTGAATTGCATTCCTCTTAATAAATTTATTTTTAAAAATGCTCACATCACTTCGTTGTTGAAACAAACTGTATTGGCTTCGCATCCTGGAGAGGGTGGTCTACCGTGTTTGTCTTATGGTTTATAAAACCATCAATGTCTTAGCTTCACCATTTCTAAGAGGCACGATTTCATCCCTTGAAATAGATGTTACGAGGCAGACACTCAGATCTGCGGATTTTGGTGCTATCTATTTGGTTCAGCCGAGCCGTCAGATGCGCACAAATTTAAGGAACCGTGCATTCCGCATTCCTGGTCCGGTGGAGTGGTGCACACTTCCACCCAGAGTAAAAAACGCCAGTGTGTTTTCATATTAATTGAAATACATCCCCACAAACAGACCCGTGTGAATTCGCGATAACACAAGCTGCATGCGTTCATACAAAATAAACCTAACCTCACATGAACTTAAACCTTTCCCTAAAACAGGAGTGGCATTGGCAAAGTGAACCGTTTTTTGCAGTATTGGTGGTCAGCCTTATAACAACCTATGAGTCAAGGAATGTGATGCACTTGTTAAAAAGTCTTATCCGTTATCGGAGAGGTCCCTTAAAGTAAAGTAAATAAAAAAAATCAAAAAAATCAAACGTATGAAAAACGTGTGAAACAAACAAAAACGGCGCTCTTTAATGATTAAAAAAAAACTACACTAGGCTGATCTACGAGTATTTAGTGAGCACTATTTTTGTTTGTATCACACCTCAAGAGCCCTCTGCGAGCTTGGTCGTCGCTGTAGAAAGCGTCAATTCTCAAGCACCCAATTGCTGTAAGGCATTGGGTAAGGAATTTTTCAACCCAGCGAAGAGCAAATTTGAAAATATAAATGGTATATTTTTTGTGCTCTACCGGGATTTGAGCCCACAACCTTCCATTTACGAGTCCGGAGTGTTACCACTGGACTACGGACCGGTCAGATGATGTCTCATTTTAAAATTAAATTAGCCTTATATATTAAACTTGTTCTTTTATAAAATAAAAATTGTAACGTAAAACGGCCCGGTCAAGTGTAAACGGAAAGTGTTCATGCTTAGCGTGCAGTAAGAACATGTGCTGAACCGGGTAACGTCTCATTACAGGGAGGGAATTATCGATCTGTACTGCCAGGGTATCATACATCAAGGCCTCTAGGGGGCCTCAGGAAAGATAGAGTACTGTAACGACGAGCAGGACTCTCAAACATACATTAAAAATGCTCTTTAAATAGTTATTTCGGGTCTTGTCCGTGGTTACATTTTGATTCCATGCTGAAAGTAACTTTTTCGGAGCTCAGCTATTTTATTACTGAATCTATTTATGCTTATGCTGTAGAAAATGATTAACTTTGCCAATGTCACCCCTATCTCAGGAAAGCTAGGCAAGAGATGCAGGGTGTATGTTCATTTGGGATTTGGGTTTTATGTTGTAGGTTCACATGCGTCATGTGCAAGCGCGATCTTATACGTGTCTGCTTGTGAGAATGCGCACAATGTGAATCTCTTAAGTTAAATATATTTGCAACTAAGATAAGATTAGATTAGTTGTTGTTATGATGTTTTATTTTGTAGCAATTGTTACAACTTGGAACAAAAATACTAAAGAAAAGAGCGATTCAACCTCCTGGGGAGGAGGTTAAATCGCCCCCTCACTCCCGCGTTGACAATCAATTTTCATTTACAAATAAAAGGGCGATGAACAAAGTTGGAAAATACTGGTTTTTACCAATAACTAACGGTCAACATTAGTGCGGTGTGTACAAGTAACATAGTTCCATCTAGTGACGTGGAATACAAATAAGATGAAAGTGGTATGTGTAACAGACCAAAACATAATTACTACCTTCGTTCGAAGGTAGGCAGTGATTTGTGACAAAGTGTTTTTCAAATTCAGTTCATCCTCAGTCGCCGTACAGAGAGGATGTTTTCCTGAAGACGTCGGCTACGTCGCTGACGAAACGTCGAGAATGATGTAAGTTCTCTCTAAACGGTTCGTTAAATATCCGATTTAAATTAAGTTTTAAAATTGTTCAGTTTTAAAAAATTAATATAATTGTTATAACGGTCAACACGTTTAATTCACTTTTAAACCCTGTTATTTTTTGTATAGTAAGTCTTGTTTGGTATATCAAATACAAATACAAAATAATCATGCATAAGCCAAAAGTTTAGTCGGGGTTATAGCCGCGGGGGCCAAGAGGGCTGATCTTTCTAGCGTGTTTCGAATGGAACAACGTTGGTTCGATCCCCGCTTGGGTCACTTGACTTTAACTTTGACCCTGGTTCAACAGATGTTATTGGGTAATTATTGTTTAATAATTCATTAATAATAAACAATAATGAATTATTAAATGATAATATTAATACCTGTTTCTGGCCAGGCAGAATAGGTTGGTGAATTGCATTCCTCTTCATAAATCTATTTTTTTATATTCAAAAAAAAATAAAAAAAATAATAAAATAAAAAAGAGTATTCAACCAACTCGAGACTCGATGTATTTTCTAATGATGTTAAGAATCTGTCAAATAACAGGTCAAAAAATAGATACATATATATTATTGTCCATCATCAAAATATTTTGTAGACTATGTATGTCTTGACAGATGCTTCAATCCTCGATCCCTTTTATTTGATTTCCTCTATCATTTGACTACATGGCTTTGTAAATTTCATTTCATTGAAGGGCACCAAACTCAAATACTCTTTTGTAACTTTTTTCCGGGGCCATATTATAAATTCACTTTTTAATTCACTTCACACGAGAGACGGAGCATTTGCGTCCGAATGAAATTGTAGACCTCAATGTGGCGCCATAAAAAAAATGGTGCCAAAGGTGTAGCGAGAATTATCGCAGCCATAACGGTGTCCATAAATCGAGGTTTGAAGAGCCCTGTACTCCAAGTATTACCCTCTACGTTTATACTCTACCGTAGCATCTTCTCAAAAATGCATACAAACTAAAACTCTCATTAGAGGTTTCGTTTAAGTTTACATACATTTTTTGATAATAGGCTACGGTTGAGTTTCAACTTGATGTTTTATGCTTGGGGTACTGCATATAGAAAAGGAGAGAGAGGTCGCCACTCACTCGATGTAAAAATACAGTGCAGAGCCCTTCATAAACTTGCCGACCTCAATCGGGGCGGAATATGCGAGAGAATTGAGTAGAGATGTACGAGAAAAATATTTAAAAATAAGAAATTATGTAAAATGAATAATCATTCTATTTGTGCATTATTTTGATAATGTTATGATTTACGGGGTTCAATTTAATAAAAAAAAACGGTTATTTATTTTTATTTAATTTATTTGAACATACGGTTCACATACGGTACTTTCACAGAGTGGCTCATATATTATATATATGAGGATGATTTATTTATTTATTTTTACATGACAAAAGAGCGTCGTTTTTGTGTGTTTCACACTCAAGGGCCCTCCCTATCAAGAATGAGATATTTTATAACGGTGCCGTTTCAGTGCTCCCTTTAAAATGCCAAAAGATTCCGAAACCCTCACTCCGGGTAGCAGTCTGTTCCACTCCATCGGTCCCGCAAACCGGAAAGCGCTATCCCCAAAATTAGTGCGTATTTGACGGCGAGGCTGCATCAACCTGACAGCACCACACTCCGCTGACCTAAGTGTCCGCCCCCTCACACTCACCTCAACGGGGGAAAACTGTCTGTAGCGGAAGACACAAGTCTTCCGCTACAGACAGCTTTGGCCTTTTTTATAGAAGGCCAAAGAATCATTGGGAGCCGTAACATTCGAGGTTTTGGCCAGAAAAAATTCAACTAAAACTTAATTATTGCAATGCGTCAAAAATATACAGAATATGAAGATTGAAACATTATGCATTCAAAAAACTTGTGCCGTAAGTTTCAGGCAAATTAAAAAATGTATCAAAAGATTTTCGAAAAAAAAAAATTTCATGCTTTCAGCATGCACCTCTACTAAATATCTTTTCTCTTCCACCTTGACGTAGTTGAGATTCGTCCGATAGATACTGAGAGGGTTTTTGAGAAAATTGAAAATTTCCAATGAAAGATTCATAGTATGACATGGCAAAAATAATCAATGTTGAAATCGTCCTACTCCCGTAGCTTTTTAGCCATGATATTTTTAAGAAATCTTTCTTTTGATTTGTAACTTTTTGAAATTCATTTTCTTTTCTCATCTTTAAAAATACAAGAAGTACATAAGTACATATAACATTGAAATTCTTTCAATAACATAAAATATTTTAAAGCGTGCTTATGTTTTAATTTTAATTTTTGTATCCACATTCATTACAAAAAAGATACAAAAATATCATTAGTATATTTTGTATTGTTTGTGTATTAACACTGTGAAAATTTTTATTTTTTAATTTTATAATTTTTGGCTGAATTCAAACAAAACACTGTTTATTTTCATTATAAAATTTATTTAAAAAGTTTAAAATTATATTATATGTAGGTACTTCACCTGATGATGACCTCCTAGGTTGAAAACGTTAGTAATTTGTTTAAAGATTGTAAACTTTTTAAATAAAATTGAAAGTGAAAATAAACAGTGTTTTGTTTGAATTCATACCAAAATTATAAAATTAAAAAAAAATTATCATCACAGTAAAAATAAAACTGTGACTAAATATTTTTCTATATCTTCTTCTTCGCGTGCACTGCAAAGGTCTTATCCTAATTTTCCTGTCCAGAATGTCTCTGTTCTTTCGGAATAGCTCACCCAGATTTCGGACCTCGGTCCACTCCCTTATGTTTTCCAGACTATCTGTCTTCTACCAGGTCCTGAACGTGATTCAATTTGCCTCTTCAACTTCAGTTAGAGAAGATGGTGTTTAAATTGGCAGGTTACATCTTAATAATAAAGAATTTAAAAAATTGTATTATTTGTATTTCTTGACTTATACGTTGGTATGAGGCTAACCGCCCATACTGTAAAAAAATGGTTCACTTTGCCAAATTTTATCCCTGTTCCAGGGAAGCTCGGCAAAAGTTGCAGGGTTTATGTTCTTTTGAGGTATGAATTTTAATTTGTAAGTAAGTACAGTACGCATTCAGAATTTGTAAGCGCGAACTTACACGTGTCTGTTTAAGGGCATGCATTTTATATGAGTTTTAAATGAACATGTATCTTTGTAACTTAGATTATTATTGTTATTATTTTAGTTATCTGTGTATGAGTTATAACAATTGGAAATGATCAAATATTTCATGGTAAATAGAAATGTTCATAATTTTGAAAAGATGTTCAAACAAACGCTATTGATCGAATGTAAAAAAAACCTGAAAAAACTACGGTGTAAATATTTTTTTACAGGAAACACCCAAGCAAACAAAATAGATGAACGCATTTACTGTTTTATTTGTGAAGAAAAAACATGGCTAT
The DNA here is from genome assembly GCA_951799405.1 of Agapetus fuscipes. Lineage (NCBI taxonomy): Eukaryota > Metazoa > Arthropoda > Insecta > Trichoptera > Glossosomatidae > Agapetus > Agapetus fuscipes. The sequence goes on from OX637333.1 coordinate 24,837,551, forward strand.
TGTTTTAAAGCGGCATTCCTAGCTCTCTTAGTTAATTAAAAAATAGTCAGTTTTTTTCCAATTTACAAAGTCAATGTTTACAACGGAATTCCAATTCAACAGATATTACTTAGTGCGCTTTAAATCTACCCAGAATTGAATAAAATTGTAATTTTACTCTTATTTCAAAATACTTTTGCACGAGACAAAATACAAAAAAATAATCCTTGTTTTTCTGCAGATAAGTCTGCAGGAATAAAATAATGACAATTATTTTCTGAAAATTAATGATAAAGACTATACCGAATGGTTTATAGTCTAGACCAGTGATTCCCAAAGTGGTCGATATCGTCCCTGTCGATAGTGGTGCCTGGGGGTCTACGAAGATTTATACAAACTCGTGGCCACCCATCTATCAAATTGCGTGTCTACACCCCCGTCAACAATTTTTTACGGATAAAATGAATTTTGAAAATTTTGAGCCTACCTCGGCCCCTCTCCCCTCCCCCCCCCTCCCCCCCGTCGGCGATATTTTAAACAAAATTTTCGAGTCTATGAAGAAGGGGCATATGAGAAATTGTTTGGGAGCCTCTGGGAACAGACTGTAGACGTCGGGGTTATAGCCGCGGGGGCCAAGAGGGCTGATCTTTCTAGCGTGTTTCGAATGGAACAACGTTGGTTCGATCCCCGCTTGGGTCACTTGACTTTAACTTTGACCCTGGTTCAACAGATGTTATTGGGTAATTATTATTTAATAATTCATTAATAATTAACAGGAATGAATTATTAAATTATGATATTAATACCTGTTTCTGGCCAGGCAGAATAGGTTGGTGAATTGCATTCCTCTTCACAAATCTATTTAAAAAAAAAAAAAAAAAAAAAAAAAAAAAAAAAAAAAAAAAAAAAAAAAAAAAAAGAATAAAAGTTGAAAAGGTAAACAAACTGAAACGTTTTTTTCGTTGAAAAATAATTAATGATGAACAAGTAAGAGAATTTCAAAGTTTGATATAAGAGTAATAAGTAATGATGCCACGAATATTCGGCAACTATTCGGTATTCGGCCTATTCGGCCACTTTTTTGCTATTCGGTATTCGGCCGAATAGTGCGTACTATTCGGCCGAATACCGAATAGCAAATCATGTAAAAAAAGACACGTTATTTTACTCAAAAATTATGTATTTATTTCCAAATTACAACATTTTAGTACTTAAAATTAATCAGTGGTAAGTTGTGATGGATAAAAACGAGTTTTTCAGCATTTTCTGGTAGCAAACGATTGCGCTTTTCATCGTAAACGTTACCAGCCTCAGAAAATAACCTCTCACTATGAACGCTACTTCCAGGCGAAGAAAGATAAACTTTTGCAAATTTTGAAAGGTTCGGGTATTGTTTTTCGTTTGCTGACCACCACTTGTAAGGATCGGCCTTCCGATCTAGGCGAACTGTTTTCAAATAAAAATCCAACTCGTTTGCCACAGCATTCTTCTCCGAAGCGCCGAATATTCGGCGGCCGAATATTCGGCGCTTCGGCCGACAGCGTTGCCGAATATTCGGTATTCGGTATTCGGCCAATTCACTATTCGTGGCATCTCTAGTAATAAGTAGAAGAATAATGCCAATGAAATAATAAAATGTAAATGGAAAAAAAATATGAATCAATTGAAAATGGAAGGATGCGAAAAAGTTATTTATTTGGCCAAGATTTTATCAATGTCTAGTGAGAAAGAATCCAAGTAACGGTTTCTGCATTTATTAAGAAGCGAAAATAAGATATTCAAAGTAAGTCCTATTGGAATTGAAAATACATATTGGTTCCGAAAAGCGCATACCTAAGTCGATGTAACAGTAAACGTTACTTACAAATAAGTTCTTTCGATTTCTACTTACAAAAACCATAAAAATATATGCGATTCCGTTTGACTGCAAGTCGTTTCAAGGCGGGAATACACATTACGAATGTTTAAGGCGGGTTATAAAGCTAAATCTGCCGTTTTTGTTTCTTACACTTTATGGTCTTAACAAAATAGTTACAGTTATGAAAAAAATCAAGAATGTTTAATAATTTTTTATCTTAATTATAAAGCTTGAACAAAATTTATAACTTAAAAATTGCCACCACAAAAAAATATTTAAAAAAACGAGTTTTTTTTACATTTTTAGCTTTTTTTTCGTGTGTGCTGTATTTTGGATTTTTTTTTTGCTTTTTAATTACAGAATTATACATTGTTTAGGTTCGGTACTCAACATTTTTTTTATAATGTCAATAGTTTTTGAGTAAATATGGAAAAACTGAAACTACTAAATGAATTAAATTTTAATTAAATCAAAGTACACAGTTTTTCCATATTTACTCAAAAACTATTGACATTATAAAAAAAATGTTGAGTACTGAACCTAAACAATGTATAGTTCTGTAATTAAAAAGCAAAAAAAATAATCCAAAATACAGCACACACGAAAAAAAAGCTAAAAATGTAAAAAAAACGCGTTTTTTTAAATATTTTTTTGTGGTGGCAATTCTTAAGTTATATATTTTGTTCAAGCTTTATAATTAAGATAAAAAATTAATAAACTTGCTTGATTTTTTTCATGACTGTAACTATTTTGCTAAGACCATAAAGTGTAAGAAACAAAAATGGCAGATTTAGCTTTATAACACGCCTTAAGCTGTCCTATCTTTTAGAGAAATGTGTAAAAATTGGGCAAAACTCCTCGAATAATCCGGGCAGGATATTAAATTTCATTGTAAACTAGATTTTATTGTTAACGTTTGATCTTCTAAACTTAACTACAAATGTCATTACTTTTACTATGTTATTATACACAAAAATTTTTTTTTTTACTGAATTGAAGGTGAAAACTGAGCAGTGCAGTGAAGGGAGTGATAGTTCAGTGGTGCGTGCGTATTAGTCTCATGAAGAGCCGAAGCACTTCGCAGGAGTAGCCGAGTTCTTTCGAGGCTCCAACGAGCGGGACTTCATGCTTCAGTCTTCTAATCAAGAATAAAAAAACGTTCTGTAGAAGTGCTTTATGAGTGACATCACACCAAAAGCCATCTTGGTGTGATGTCTTTGTGTGATGGTTTGTGTATTAACACTGTGAAAATTCATATTGATTTGTAATATATTTAAGAATCAAATTCCAACCAAAACACTGTTCCTTTTTACAAATTATTAATTATATTACTCAAATTATTACTCAATATCTTGATAATTTTATGTCATATTACTTTACTAATCGAGAAATTGAAAGCACACTTTTTCCATGTAAACTAATGAAAGAGAGTATCCATTTTAGACAAAATAGTATTTTGAGAAAAGACCTTCAATTAGGACCACTCACTGACTATCTAAATAACACCTCAACTATTCCTGAGATTTTTATTGTTTTCGTGATGCATTTCTCCTACCTGTTTTTTCTGGCCTCACTGAATTAAATGAATCTGAATTAAATTCCCATCGGTTTTATTTGATGAATTATTTCTCATGAAGAATTACTCGATGATGTATGATAACTAAGATTGCGTCTCCAGTGCAAGGAGTAACGAATAGTTTGGCGAATGTTTGGTGAGGCAGGGAGCCGGTTTGGGCTTCAAAGGAAATGGGATGATATTGCACATGTCTGCAGGCAAGTCTAGGGCGGAATTCAAGTAGAGAATGCACTCTTCTTCTCAAGTTTTTATTAAGGCACAATAAGGGAGAGACTGCTCCAGGGAATCGACAGATAAAATTTCAGATAAATTCCAGCTCGTCCTACCGCTTCTTAATAAATAAAATAAAGGACGGTTAACAATAAAGAAAGGAATGGCAATCGGTCGAAGTTCACAAGTATGGGTGTATTTTAAATACTTTCAGGACTAATATACTGGTATAAAATTGACCATTCATAGTAGGTGTAGGTACAAGTTGGTTGAAGGTAAAATTTAAACTGGAAGTACGGTCGTTTGACATATTTTAAACATTCCTTGCTTAAAAGGTTGGTATGAGGCTGACCATCCACACTGTAAAAAGGATTCACTTTGCCAATGTCATCCCTGTTTCAAGAGAGGTTGCCAAAGTTTGCTAGGCTTATATTCATTTGAGGTTTGGTTTTTAATTTGTAAGTACACATTAAGCATTTGTAAGCGCTAACTTACTCGTTTTTGTGTGTAGGTATGCATTTGATAATGAGTTTTGAATGTTTATATATTTGTGCAACTTAGATTATAGATTATAGAAAGATGAATTGTAAACTTGAATGACTCATTCATTTTTTACTAGTGACGTAAGCAATGTCTTCAGGAGGCACCCTTCTGGCACCACGTCGAGAATAATGTCAGTTCTCCCATATCGGTTCTTTTTACATCCAAAAAGTGTCCGTACTATCTTGAACTACACTTAAACTTGACTTCATTTTGCCAATGTCACACAGACTTGTGTTAAAGACGGAGTGTCAATTCATTTAATGTTTTGGTTTGATTTTGTTAATTCACATTCAGCATGTGCGTGAAGAGTATATGAAGTATTAATCTTTAATGCTTACATATATTTGTGACTGAGATTATAGATTCTGTATAACTTTATGAATACCTGTTTAAATGTTAAAAACAAAATGTCCTAAAAAAATTAACCCCTGTAGAAGTTTTCGGAATAATGACTGAATATTTAAGTTCGGTAAGCTTTTTCATACAAATGAGGCACATTGTTTAATTTTCGTTCCACTATGATAATGTTGACTTTTTGTTGGTAGGAATGTTCCAGGTAAAAAAAACACGACTGTGGTCGGTTAAATCTTTTCAAGAGAAATTTCACAGCGGTTTGTTAATATTTGAAATGTGAAAAGCGGGAGGTTTCATTTCGTGGATGTTTCGTTTAAGTTTTATGTTTCAAATTTTAACTATCATCAAATAACACTGTGTACAATATATAACTATCAGACTAGTGAAAATTTTTGTATTTTATTTCATTTTCTTGACTTCTTATCTAATCTAATCTAATCTAAGCTGCAAAGATATATATCATTTCAGATTTATATCAAATGCATTCCCACAAGCAGACATGTATAATTTCGCGCTAACACATGCCACATGTGGACCTACAATATAAAAACCCAATCTCAAATGAACATAAGCCCTGCAACTCTTGCCGTCCTTCCCTGAAACAGGGGTGACATTGGCAAAGTGAACCATTTTTTACAGTATGGGTGGTCAGCCGCATACCAACCTATGAGTCAAGGAACTTGATGACTGAAAACCAATAATTGTATTTTTACTTACACTACGGCATGAAGAATGATGTTGTAATCAATGCCGTATGTATGGGCAACATAATGCCACCTAGCGACATGGACTCTCTACGAAATAAAAGTGAGGATTATTGGAACATACGAAATAATAATGTTTATCTCCAGCCCAGGGTACGCCGAGATTTGTGATAATTTTTGTCATAAAAAAATGACTTCATCCTCGGCCGTTATGCAGAGAGGATGTCTCCTTAACACGTTTGTAAAGTCACCAACGAAACGTCGTGAATGATGTAAGTTCATCTAGTTCGTCAAATATCAGAAAAGTTTCATTAGCTAACTGTGTGGTCATTATAATTACAAACTCTTTGGGAGCCAAATCCGATATGGGGCAATTACAAAAACAACAATGGTTACAAAATAAACCCTCACGACATGATTCGGCATCATCAAAATGTAGAAATAAAAGCTTGTAAATTGCATAAATTGCAAGGATATATTAGCATCTAAGAATCATATTTAATGCGCGCTCATATCCTGATCACTCGTATGCTTGTTCCAATATTTAATTTAATTAATCCTTGACTGATAGGTTGGTACGAGGCTGACCACCCGTGCTGTACAAATCGGTTCACTTTTGCCAATGCCACCCCGGTTCAGGGAACGGCGGTAGGAGTTGCAAGGTTTATGTCCATATGAGGTTTTCTTTATTTGTATGCACACATGCAGAATGTGTAGGCGTGAACCTACATGTGCCTGTCTGTAGGCATGCATTTCATATGAGCCTTAAATGTTATCATATCCTTGCAGCTTAGATTATAGATTATAGAATCGTCAACATTAATAATTTGACATTTTTATACCTTGTTTATTGTCCAACAAATTAGTTCTGCTTTCATGGTTTTTTTTTGTAAAAGTAAAAAACACAAAAATGCAAATATTTTCATTATTCATTTGAAATACATATATAAGAGATCATAGTATATAAGAGAAAAACATTTTTAATGCTCTTCAAATTTTAGCTTCACTTTTTTCAAGAGCTCATATTACGAGCTTGTCAGTTGATATTTTTTCAACTAACTGCTACGGCGTAGCGGACCGCTAAACCGTAGAGGATGCCCTCTACGACCCGCGCTACGAGCTACAAGCTACGCTTCACATTATCTCTTCCGGACACGACTCGCAGTTGATGCATGATGTTAAAAATGAGAAAAGCAGCAACCCGACTAGACAACTTAACGTTCAACCCTACGATGTTCAGGCAGGTCTGCACAGTAATGCTTAAATCTGCAGAGTATATACAGCTGGACACATTTGCATTAATTTTCTGATTTTGTAGTAGTTCAAAGCACAATCGTCATTTGAGTGGTGGATCACAAGTCTGTTCAGAATTTTAGGGCACTATTTGTAGGAGGTAACTGAAAAATGATAATTCGCCAAAACAAACATTTGAAACAAATTTTATGTTACTCGCATACAAGTTTAATAAAAAAACTTCTCTGTGCTAACATGCTGTATTGAACAGTTTTACAAAATAAAGTTTTTTGGGAATAAAACAAATTTTGTCACTATAAATTTTTTGAACAATTCCAAATGTTTTTTTCCTTTCCGTCTTAAACAACAGAGATTTTCGGACTTTTGCTCTCACACACCTGTTGAAATTGTTTTTACAAAGATTGATTGATAGTCCACAATATATAAACTCCATCCATTTAGGTATTTGAATAAAATAAAACATTTCAGCATTTTTTTATTCAAACTTCTTAGCGTCGCAGAGTTAAGCACAGCCGTAGCGTCAAACCGAAAATGAATGAAAACTAAAATACTCACGAGAGTTGCTGTTTTCCATTTACTTTTTGGTCAAAACTTTGAGTGTAGACTTGAAGACTTACCTACAGCAATGATACGAGTAAATTAAAAATCTCTACAACAAACCGCGGAACAAGTTCATTTTTTGAAACACTCCTTGTAGCGAGAAACAATTTTCGCGCTAGCGTGTTTTTAAATCTGAAAATACTTAATTTCAAAATTTAAACTAAACCGATTTGTTTTTTTTTTTAAACGTGGAACATATTTCTTTTAAATTGCAGCATAAAAATCGGGAGGTAGGGGGTTCGACATCTAAGAATGTAAATCTAAGCTGCAAAGATATGTATCATTTGAGATTCATATTAAATGCATTCCCACAAGCAGACACGCATAGTTTCGCACTTATACATGCCGCATGTGGACCTACAATATAAAAAACCCAATTTCAAATGAACAGAAGCCCTGCAACTCTTGCCGACCTTCCCTGAAACAGTGGTGACATTGGCAATCATCCCATCGATAAATGGAAAATATTTATTTATCAATGACAACTCAGCAGAGGCTTTGGCCACTCCTAGTGAAATGGTGAAAGAGTTACAGGTACAGCTACAGTTATAGTTTAAAAATAAATGTAAAGTAAAAAATTACCATAACTGATCATAGAGTTGTTAGCCTTACTGAGAATAAAGTTAGCCTTACAGCAACCAAGTCTTCCTTAATAAAGAAGGCAGCGAATGCCACGAAGTCACGGCACATTTCCATGTCTGCATTTCTTCTCCTTAGTGCTTTTTTGGCATATCTATTGTTTGATTCAAGGATGACCTTTAAATAGAATCACATTCTACACAATCTGAGCTAAGAAAAAAACGTAAAACAATGTGGAAGTTGTTCGTAATGCTTCAAAATCTATTTCCAGCATTCATAAGACACATTGGTCGAGTACACATCAAAACATTGGTCGTATGAGATGACCTCTGTTACACATAAGACAAACAAGTACTAAGGCCCGGTATATTGAACTCTAGTAATATTTTAGTTAACTATTACTTGAACTTTTATTCAAAATACTCAATCTCGAGTTAACTAAAACCGAACATTACCGAAGTGTGAGGCCCACAAATCTTGGAAATAATGAAAATGCCATTCAAAAACTTTAAAAGAAACAACTATTCATTAAAATCATATGCCTAACCTTCATTAAGCTAGAAAACGAGACAAAAAATGTTCAGTTTGCAACAATTTTGATGTATCCTTACAATAAAAAAGAACAGCTGCTGTCAGTGAAGCGCCGCCATCTTGAAAATCTAAAGTTAAAGTTACTAAATATTTACTGCCTAAATTTGGTGAGTGAAATATTATGATGATTTAACTAAAATTGCATTTTAGTTAACTTTACGATACTTCAAAATACCGGGCCTAAGAGGACGTTGTGTTAATGTTTGAATGTAAAAATGACATCTTACATTCACACTCTTATAGACTTTGATTATAAATTTAAACGTATTGCAAACGCAACGCAACTCATTAACACATATGGTGTAACTTATTGGCATGTAGGGAGTGGAACCTATTTATTTTACAGGTAAGGGACCCGGCGTTACGTCAACTACTTCAATGTAAGTAGGGGTACTCATTTCTTGCAATGGCTGATTATGTCGTGTCGGTATGTTTTAATGGGCATGAAATAAACAACGGAACGGGAAATCATTTCTTACATCCTTGGTGGGGATCAAACCCGAGTTTTTGGAGTTTTTACGGAGTTTCTTGTTATAAATACTTTCTTGTGCTTTTCCAATAAAATGAGAGCATTTCATTTAGGTTCTCACGTAACGTTTTAATTCATTTTTTACTCAACAAAAAAAATTGCATTAAAACCTTTTGTCCTATTTGTCGGTAATATTATGTTTCATTACTGCAAATTGATTTCCATTTGAAACACCGCGATTGATTTAATAGCTGTTTACGTATTTTAATTGGAAACTGAACCATCTGGTGAAAATGCTTTTTTATTTATTTTACGGATTTTGGTTTAATATCAAACCTCCTTTACTAGAGTAAATACAATGTAACTAAGAAACGCTTTTTCAATTATCAATAAATATCCGGTCCGTAGTTCAGTGGTAACACTTCGGACTCTGAATGGAAGGTTGTGGATTCGAATGCCGGCGGAGCACAAAAAAAAAAACATTTAAGTTTTTAAATTTGTTCTTCGCTGGGTTATAAAATACATAAACCTTTATCAAAGACCGATCATCAAAAGGTCCATCCAGCTTTACAGCAAGTGGGTTTTGCTTGAGAATTGCCGCTTTGTAGCGATGACGAGCAAGCTCGTAAAAAGGTTGATAGCTCAATTGGTAGAACGCTTGCATTCATGCCGAGAACAAGGTTTCGATCTCAAGGTTTACTCAGCCTTCACAAGAAATGAGAACCAGCAGTTTTTTAAATAACATGTATTAAACTTTAAATTAAAGATTTTCAACAAAAGATGTAAAAAAATGATCTTTAATCTTTATTACATTTTAGATTCATATTAAATGCATTCCAACAAACAGACACGTGATAGTTCACGCTTACACATGCCGCATATAGATTTACAACATAAACGACTTCATCTCCAATGAACATAAACCCTGCAACTCTTAACGACCTTCCCTGAAATCGGTGTGACATTTAGTAATGTGAAACATTTTTTACAGTATATGTGGCCAGCCTCATACATGTCTATAAGTTAAGGAACATCATAAATTCTCGTTCTAAAAATTAGTTTTTTTCATGTTTAACAAATTTACTTGAGACAAAATACCCGAAATTAATTAGTGAGGGAGTTTCGTTAATTATAAAGCATAATTTGTGATGTTTTGTATTGGAAGTTGCAGTTGTTGTGAACATTTTGCGGGCGTTATAAACCCTGCAGCTGTCGTGTACAGCATCCGCATACAAACTTTTGTACGACAATGGAATTCACTCCCCCAAGTTGGGAGACAAACAGTGAAGGGAAAACTTCTACAAAAAAAAAACATCTATAATAATCTAAGTTGTGTTAATATTATTTCATTCGCATAAAAACCATGTGGTGGGATCAGTCTATGTATGTAATCTAAGTTGCACAGATACATTCACATTTAAGTCTCATATTTAATGCATGCCCACAAGCAGGCACACGTAAGTTTGCGAATACACATGCTGCATATGTACATACAAAATAAACTATGCCTCACAAGAACCTTGCCTTGTGTTTATACAAAATAAACAAAACCTCTCGTGAACATAATCTCTGCAGCTCCTGTCACGTTTCTCTGATACCGCGGGAGTATTGGCAAAATTGAAACAATTTCAGTCTCCACAGCAAGGGGGTTTAGCCTCATACTATGATCTAAGTTTCAAAGATGTATTAACATTTAAAATTCATAGTGAACGCACACCCACAAACAGACACTTGTTCTTACGAATTAAAATCCAAACCTCAAATGAACATAAACCCTGCAAATTTGCCAACCTTCCCTGAAACAGGGGTAACATTGGCGCCACAGTGAACCATTTTTTACAGTATGGATAGTCAGACACATACCAACCTATAAGTCAAAGAACATACTAAATAACATATAGCTGACAATATGTTGGGCTTTAAAAAATGTTTCCTATCACTACGCTAGACAGTATTCACAAAAACAAAGCGCATGAAGGATCACACGGTTCCAAATAAATATTATTTTGATAGTACTTTTCGTAATTATCAAAACACAAAGTTATCCATTAACAGAAACAATGAACAAAGTGACACAATGAAGAATAAATTTGCACAAATAATGAAATTACAAAAATAGTAGTGAGCACCAAGGATTTAGAAAAGAATCAAGTGACACGAAGAATAAAGTGGCAACAATAATGAAATGATACGGAGGATAAAGTGGTACAAATGTTGAAGTAACATAAAGAATAAAGTGACACAAACAATCAAGAGATCGAGAAATTAAGTGACACAATAATTCAATAACGAAAATTATTTAAAAAAAAAAACAGAAATAGTGAAGAGAAACGAAGAATAAGGTTACACTATAATGAGTGACATGAAGAATAAAGTGGCAAAAATAATTAATGACCCGGAGGATAAAGTATTTCAAGTATTAAAGTTACAAAAATAATAAAGTGACACAAGAATTAATAGACACAAATAATGTAGTGACACATATAGTGAAGTGAAACGAAGAATAACGTGGCACTATGATGAGTGACACGAGGAATAACATGTCACAATAATGAAGTGACTCCAAGAAAAAATGGCATAAATAATAAAGTTGCAAAAAGTATGGTGGGACACAAATAATAAATACGAAGAATAAAATAGCACAATAACCCCAGTAGGTAACACAATGAATGAAGTTGAAGAAATAATTAATAAAGAGGAAAATGTCAATGTTATGGCCGAGGGGGCCAAGTGGGCCGATCGTTCTAGCGTGTTTGGAATGGAATAACGTTGGTTTGATCCCCGCTTGGGTCATTTGACCATAACTTTGACCCTGGTTCAACAGATGTAATTGGGTAAATATTAATTAATAATTCATTAAAATGAACAATAATGAATTATTAATTGATGATATTAATACCTGTTTCTGGCAAGACAGAATAGGTTGGTGAATTGCATTCCTCTTCACAAATCTATTAAAAAAAAAGTGGTACTGCAGATCAAGGCAGTCGAACCCAGAAATGATTCTTCAAAAATATGAATAAAAGATTAATAAAAACAAATAATAAAAAAGATATAGAGTACTCTTTTTGGTATGTTTATCATCGCTATCAAAATAAACTTGTCATATAAAAATATTCATCTGCTCTTATACTGGAATGGGATCACAACAGCGAGAAATCTCATTAATCCTCTGTACATATATCCATTATGACATTACCTCTCCATTCAACGCTGGCATACAATTGCTCCGGCAGTGAAACTTGTGTGAAAAGCATTTTTATGAATAGACCCCGAGCATTCGTTACGTATGGGGCCATGTTCACTCCATACCTACCTTGTAGTAAATATAAAGTATGCATGTACATATAAAGTGCTGTGTGGCTCTTAGCTTCCATTCATAGATGTACAACAACGGTGGACAATAAAGAATGCTTCGTAACATACCAAACTTTATCCACACATATGGTCACACTATTAGGTGGAGTAGATAAGTGAATTTACTGGAGCTATTTTTATTATTTGTGGATGAATCTAGAAAACAAAAATGAACACATTTCCTAAAATAGTATGGTTGTATTGAGTTGTGTTTAGTTTTAGACATAAAATGCATTCTGCATTTTTTTTGTATATTCCATGTCAGATCGAAGGCTCAGTTGGTAGAGCGCTTGAATTTAATACCAGAAAGCTAAGGTTTGAACTTCTCAAGGGTGTGAGATATGATTTCCCGTTTCAGTGTTTATTTCAATCTCAAAATCAAAATACCGGCAAGATTTACGCAGCCGTCACAAAAATGAGTATCTGCCCTGGCTGAAGACGTTTAAGGCGCATATTAAATGCAAGTAGGGGCATGTAAGTTCGCGCTCACACGTGCTGCTTGGGTAAATACAAAATAAACCATACCTCACATGAACATAAAACTTTGCTACTCATGCCGCCTTTCCCTGAAGTCAGTCTCATACTAACCAGTCAGTCTCATACTAACCAGTCAGTCTCATACTAACCAGTCAGTCTCATACTAACCAGTCAGTCTCATACTAACCAGTCAGTCTCATACTAACAAGTCAGTCTCATACTAACAAGTCAGTCTCATACTAACAAGTCAGTCTCATACTAATAATAATAATATTAGGATGATTTATTTGGTGAGCGCTGTTTTTGTGTGTATCACACCTCAAGAGCCCTCTGCGAGCTTGGTCGTCGCTGTAGAAAGCGCCAATTCTCAAGCAAGACCCAGGTGTTGTAAGGTTGGATGGACCTTTCAGTGACCGGTCTTTGGTAAAGGTTTATGAATTTTTCAACCCAGCGAAGAGCACATTCGAAATATAAATGGTATATGTTTGTGCTCCGCCGGGATCCGAATCCACAACCTTCCATTTACGAGTCCGAAGTGTTGCCACTACGGACTACGGACCGGTCCAAGATGCCAACGACACGCGGTGTACCTGAGCGGTTACCCATCCAAGTATTGTCCGCGCCCAACTAACCTATAAGTTATGTAATTAACTTGAAAATGAAATTTGAACACACAAATTACACTTTTAAATTTGAAAATCTCATAATGAGTTTTTTATCCACTGCTGAGCGAAACGTCTTCTAGTCCGTGCAACTTCAAGCATCTGTAATATGAATGGAGGGGCACACCTTTCGGTGCTTCGCGCCAACTTTGCGCCTATATGGACAAGAGCGCTCTCAATGGGCGCGAAACAAAAGACAGTCGGAGCAAAAAAGCATACAAAAAAAAAACATACCAAAGTGTGAGTGTGCTTGAGTGTGTGTGTGAGTTGTATGACGGCTACAAACATATTTTTAAATATTTTTCTTTTCATACTGTTCCTTGACTTATAGGATGGAAAGAGGCTGATTGTCCATACTCTAAAAATTGTTCACGTTGCAAATGTCCCCGTGTAAATGTGTTTCAGGGTAGGTCGGCAAAAGTTGCAGGGTTTGTGTACCATTTGAGGTTTGTTTTGTGAATTGTAAGTACACACGCAGCATTTGTAGATACACGTGCCTGTTTGTGGGCATGCCTTTAATATGAATTTTAAAAATGAAGATATATCTTAGCAACTTGAATTTATTATCATTAGAAACCTCATGGTCTCTCATGATAATAAAATCATCAATGTAGTCCATGATCAAAAATGTGTAAGGAATATTTTTGTATGGACATCTTTTTTTTATGTGACGACAAAAATCGACGCACTCATCTATAATCTATAATCTAAGTTGCAAGTACATATTAACATTTAAAGCTCTCAAATGCATGCCCACAAACAAACACGTGTAGTTCGCGCTTATAGATAGAATGTTTACTACTTACTAATAAAATCCAAACCTCAAATAAACATAAGCCCTACAACTTTTGTCAACCTTCCCTGATACAGGAGTGACATTGGCAAAGAGAACCATTTTTTACAGTTTGGGTGGTCAGCTTCATCCTAACCTATAAGTCAAGGAATTCCATAGAAAAATACCAATGCTGACTACGCGATCACCGTCACTTCAAGAATTCCTCGTATGGGTCAAAAGTAGTTGGCGATTTGTGCGCCGATTGTGGATCTGTGCCCTTAGAACAAAATTTTACGGATAGCGTTTTACAAAAAATGCATGAAAACAAAAAATTTCATAGGGTCGCCGCTTCAGTTTCCGTATTTTTTTACAACACAGAGTTGAGCATATACGTAAAGTTGTATACTTCGGTAGGTACTAGACTATGACTAAAAAAAAGCCGAATGATAATACAGTTATATGGAACACTGTATGTATGTTTTTTTAATAACGCGCTGACGTTTCCAATTCATTTTGTTTTATTCAATTAGTAAAAGTTTTCCGTATTCATTTTATTTCCGTTTTTGTCTCTGGAAAACTTTTCTTTTTCCAATTTGGAAACAAAAAATACTCACATCCCCGTTAATTAATATTTTTAAGTTAGCCGGAAAAGTTGTCCTTTGTACCTTTTAATTAAGGAAACATGTGAAAATCTGATAGAATTATATAATGCAAGGTATTTTTTCACTCGTTTTATTAATATAACAGTAAAATCATCTCCTTATTAGGAGTTTGCCTAAGTTAGATTTTTGTTAATTACAAAATAATAATAAAAAGAGCATATTTAGCAGAAATACAAAATAAACACTAATAAATAGAAAACAGGTAATGAAAATCAAATTTTACTCAAGTAAATTGTAACAAAGAAACATATTTATATTATGTTAGTATATATTATTATATTGAGATCAACCCTCCAAAATTCTACTCGCCAGCTCGCAAATTGCGAGTGACTTTTGTTTGGTTGCGAGTGTGCTTTTCTTTTTCTGAAAGTATAATTTTGCCAGTTCATAATTATTATTGATAATATTCCCAGGGAAAATAAAACTGAGAAGTTTTGAAAATTGTATGTCGTAAATCTAAATCCCCTTTCAATAAAATCGATCATATGTTTAAAGGCGTAGAAAATTATAAACAGGAACAGTTCACGGGAGTTTTTATTTTAACCCATGCGAGTTGCAATTACGAGTTGCGAGATTGTCAATGGGTGATTTTTGGAGGGTTGATTGAGATAAAATAATACTAGGTGAGCGCATCAAAAATCGATGAAAAAGGATTTTTGTGAGTGATATATGCTGGAGAGTTACTTTTCGGAATCTGTTACCGTGTTCTGTGCAACAGACCACATGGAGCGTGTCTTCTTTTTCATTCTTATATCCCAGTGTACTCATACTTTCATCACAGTTTCATCAACACCATCTTGATCACATCACTAAAGAAGCCCATCGTAGACATGGGCGAAACGTCCGGAAGCTCTAGCTCCCACACACCACGGCAACAGATCCCAGAAAACAACCCCCTAGCATCATCAGCCGGCAATGTTAGCCTAAAATTCATATAATAATAATAGTAGGATGATTTGTTTGGTGAGCGCTGTTTTTGTGTAAATCACACCTCAATTAATAGCCCCCTTTCTATCGCTATGGAAACCGCTAATTCTCAAGCAAGACCCAGTTGCTGTAACGATGGATTTAGTGACCGGTATTTGGAAAGGTAAATCATTTTTTCAACCCAGCGAATAGCATATTTTAAAATAAACATGACATATTTTTTGTGCTCCGCCGACATTCGAACCCACGGCCGTCCATTTACGAGTCTGAAGCGTGAACATTAGACTACGGACCAGTCATGAAATATATTCATTGTTTGTAAAAAGCTATCAAATTGTGCAGCACTTCAAATGAAACCATGTATGTATTATACGTACATACTAGGTACGGGTATGTTATCAGATGCCCACAGCGTTTGATAAAAAAATCGCTTTCCGCGATTGTGATGCAAACCGAATTCTACCGATTCCTACAGAATCTCTTGTACCTTACTGGCGCGTCCTCAATAAGCTACTGCATGCCAGATTTTCATATTTATTTAACATTTAACCAAGTAAAATTAATCACTTATAAAGAAATTCAATAAGGTTTTAATTTTGTTTTCGTTATCTTTAAGGCGACTGTTCGAAAAAATCGCAACTAAGCTACATGTATGGTGTAACTTCTTGCCGCGTTATCCTCGAAGAGTTTCGTATGTGGTGAGTGTTTTTTTTTTAACAGGTAATAAAAGATACAATGAGGTCGGAGTATTTTTGAATTAGAAACTTTTTCTCGGTAAACAAAATTTATATGGGTCTTGTATGGGACTGTCGTCCTTAGCAATCAATAAAAAAATATTTGTTTGCATTTACCCAAGCAACCCGGCTGGGTGACGTCACAATATTGTACGGCCAATTTACGTGTAGACTTCATTATAATGTTAAAAGTTTTCCGTACGTAATCAGAAAAAAAAACAATTTGAACATCTCTTCGCTAGCGCCTAAAGTTTAGGCAAACTACTAAAGTAACATTATGGACGATGTTACAAAACACCCAAAAATGTACTTCATGCGTTATTCTAATGACGCTTTTTATCATGATGAATCTGTTATTATGAATACATATTCTTTTCCAAAACACGTCTAAGTTTTAATTACATTCTGAATCATTCAAAATACTTTAATAACTGCATTAGAAACTGTGTTTTTATACTTTCTTTAACTACACATTCTTAATTTTTGGTTTGATAATACAATCAAGCTTCTAGAATCCTGAGAAAGTCATCTGTAAAAAATAATATATGCGGTATTTTAACTGTAACTGTAACTCTGTCGCCATTCCGCTAAGCGTGGCCAGAGCCTCTTCAGAGCTGCCACCATTTCATCCTATCCTTACATATCTCTTTCAATTTATTCATATCCATAACCTTTTTCATACATTTTCTACTTTTCGCTCACTTTGAATATCCCATTATTTCACAATCTCCTAAATCAAAAGTTATGTTATTCCATGCTTAAATTAATAGAAAGTGCATAAAATAAATATACTCTATAGGATACTTGTTTTTTAAATACAATGTACTTAATAAACAATAATTATTCCTGCAGGTAAAACAAGCTCTTATTTTTTGAATGATTATTGAAGCTTTGAAATAAAACGCCATTTATGTTGCTACGACGGCGTAGACATTTAACGTCAGCATAACTTCGTAGCTTCGTAGCACCTTTGCTACGGCATCGTAGCAGATTTTAAAACACGTAAATGCAAAGTGCATTGATGTATTTTAATACTATGTGGTATGGAGTATGTAGCATAACTAGGGAACAGCATTCTACTTTAAAACTCAATCGTGGCGCTTTACCTAAAAATGTATGGAAAATAGTACAGTGTCTCTAGTGGGCGTTTGAGTTTCCATGCATATTTTGGCAAACTTTTTGGTGGTGTATATAATCTTAAAAGGCTTTGAAAGGTGGGAACGCATGTGAAAACTACCTTTTTACAACGCATAATTTTTATAGCTACGCCAAAGGTGTGCAAGAGTTTTATAGGACCGTTTAAAAATAATGTTGTTAAAAAGAACATGATCTCGAAAGATACAAAACACAGACATAAATAATTAATAGAAAGGTAAAAGTAGACAAGAAAAAGAAAAAGTTGCCTTAATTTCTATAGATGGATTTTTCTTTAATGGAAGTCTAGTCGTCAGTGCTTCAGGCTCGTAAGCGTGATGCAGTGAGTTCAATTTCCACACATTAAAAGTAAATAAAAAGGGGCAACACACACATGTAATGCATTTATCAAATACTGATAACAAAAAAATATAGAACCTTGTTGCAATTGAGTCTTAATAATAATAATATTAGGATGATTTATTTGGTGAGCGCTGTTTTTGTGTGTATCACACCTCAAGAGCCCTCTGCGAGCTTGGTCGTCGCTGTAGAAAGCGCCAATTCTCAAGCAAGACCCAGTTGTTGTAAGGTTGGATGGACCTTTCAGTGACCGGTCTTTGGTAAAGGTTTTATGAATTTTTCAACTCAGCGAAGAGCACATTCGAAATATAAATGGTACATTTTTTGTGCTCCGCCGGGATCCAAATCCACAACCTTCCATTTACGAGTCCGAAGTGTTGCCACTGCGGACTACGGACCGGTCCAAGATGCCAACGACACGCGGTGTACCTGAGCGGTCACCCATCCAAGTACTGTCCGCGCCCAATGTTGCTTAACTTCGGTGATCTATGGGAACCGGTGCTTTCAACATGGCTAACGTCGTTTGAATTGGCACTCTGTAGTAAAAACAAGCATGCATGGGAAAATAAAAACGTTCAATGCACCAAACGCCAACCCTTTTATGAGAAATAGAATGAAAAAAATATGAGGCTTGGATGCTTTTTGATGCGGTTTCTCTGAAAATAGGATCTTAAATTGATTAAAGTTTTCAAAGATGGAGGTAAACTATATTTTACACCTCAAGCTCTATACAGAGTGCATTTGCTTAGTACATTGCTTTTATGGATATAACCACAATTTATACAAGCTCTAAACGAAATTTTTATATTTATTTTTTTCCAAATATCCACGCTTTTGTTCTCATTTTGGCGTACTCTTTTCTAGTTGGAATATGCTCTTTACATTCTAGAGAATGCTCGTATGCAGGTCATCGACATACTGAGCCCCAGATATGTTACAAAAATATTTTTTGATCCAAGGTATTTGGATATATTTTCTATGTAAGCATGCCAACTCTAATAATAATGGATGCCTTCAAATTGGGTAGTGTTTGTTAATCAATTTATCAAGGGAAATCAAGAGCCCTTCTTTCCAGGAGCTTTGAAAGCAGTTCAAAGTTTGATCATCGAAAGCCTCTGAGAGAACGTAACAAATACCGGACCAAACAATCAAAACCTCGAAAAACAGCTGGTTTTCTGCAAAGTCTCGAGTAAATAGATCTACAGTAAAAATAAGAAGTTTAAGGTACCTGAAGGTACCTACATAGAAATCAAACTAATCTAATCTAACCTAATCTAATCTAAGCTGCAAAGATATATATCATTTAAGATTTATATTAAATGCATTCCCACAAGCAGATATGTATAATTTCGCGCTAACACATGCCGCATGTGGACCTACAATATAAAAACCCAATCTCAAATGAACATAAGCCTTGCAACTCTTACCGTCCTTCCCTGAAACAGGGGTGACATTGGCAAAGTGAACCAATTTTTTATATTATGGGTGGTCAGCCGCATAACAACCTATAAGTCAAGGAACATACATGACAAATTCATACATGTTCATACAATTCATACACAAATTCATACAATTCATAAATTCATACAACATACATGACAACGATTCAAGCAATGTAGCATTTTTGGGGCTGGAACAGATTAAAAGCATTTTAATTCATTTCAATGGGGAAAATTGCTTTCAAATACGAGCAAATTGGCATATAAGCAAAGTTACCGAACGAATTAAACTCGTATCTTGAGGTATCACTGTATTTCAGTAGAATTAAACAGAGTTTTTTTTTCGTATTTAAGACATCTAGAATACTCATATCTCGTTGGTGCAGTCGGATCATTTACCTCCTGAATAATGATACTCTCCAGCTTACCTTTCATACTACCCGCTGCAAGTAGTCGGGCAGGGGAGCATCTGCAGGGGTCTTACAGTACCTCCGTGCAGATAAGGCGTGCGCCAAGTTCCTAACTCACTTGTGCATTTTCCCTTATTATCATGCATAGAATAATATCAGTTAATGCATTCATAACGGAGAAAAATATCTTCATAACAACATGCATGGCTTCGTACTCTCGCAATTTCACTTATCAGATCTAAGTTTTGTATTCTCGGCCTCGTCTTATGTTTCCTCTTTAAAATAAAATGAAATATTTTATTATGTAATGTCTAGTCTTGTGTATGTCCTTTGACTTATAGGTTGGTATGCGGCTGACCACCCATGCTGTAAAAATGGTTCACTTTGCCAATGTCACCCCTGTTACAGGGAAGGACGGCAAGAGTTGCAGGGTGTATGTCCATTTGAGATTTGTTTTTTATATTGTAGGTTCACATGAGGCATGTGCAAGCGCGAACTTGTAAGTGTCTGGTTGTGAGAATGCATGTTTTGTGAATCTCCAATGTAACATATCTTTGCAACTTAGATTAGATCAGTACATCTTGAACGAATGGATGATAAACGACTAACGAAAAAAGTGCGCAGAGGAAAGCGTAGAAGGGAAAGACCGAGGAAGGAATGGATATACCAAATATATGAGATTGTGAAACCACGGAAAACTGAGAGTAAGAGAAAAGCATGTAATAGGAAAGCGATGAATGTTGAAGAGATGAGGAGATATGCAAGGATATAAAAAAAGTGGAGACGCATTTGCAGACGTACCGGTCAACCCTAGTGGAACGGCAGCAGGATACAGTAACAGTTTCAGTCTATTCTCTTGAGCAAACTGTGACTGTATTATCATTTTTCTATGATTGGCCAGAGCCTCTACAATTCTTGCTTTAAACAGTTCCCAAGTAACCTTTTAGGTTTTAAAAAGGTTACAAAAAGGTCCCAGAACCTTTTTGAACCTTTTTGTAACCTTTTTAAAACCTAAAAGGTTACTTGGGAGAAGCTTTATGCTTTCACGGCCGGCGGTTGAAACTTATTGACCGTTTATTTTTGGGATATGTTGTTTGGTCTTTGAAGCTGGAGTATCGGAGCTTAACAGTTTCATCAACATCACGCTGAAGTAGTCCATCGCAGATATGGACAAAACGTCCGGAAGCCTCAGCTCCCATAGACTAACACAACAGATCCCGGAAAGCAATTCTCTGGTGTCAATTATTTATTTTCTTGCACTCGTTATTCACTAATATTTTTTTTGAGAATTGACCTTTTTACTTTCGCAAATAAAGGACGCATCCATTCGAGAACCACGCTAATTTGATTTATCTCATTTGTTGTACACACTGAGTAAAATTTGACTTATGATTTAGGTTAGAAGAAAATTTCGATACGGAAAATCATCATCTTGTTTTTCTAGTTGAACATAAACCTTGCAACTCCTGCCACCCTTCCCTAGCACCAGGTTGGAATTGACAAAAGTGAACCATGCTACAGTATCAATCTATCTCCTCTACATATGTATATTTATTTTTTTAATCCAAATTAATTTTGTGTGTCGGTTTGTTCTTTCTACCTGTTTGAAATTAGATTTCATCTGATAGCACGTTAGGGTAGAGCTTGCACAACTCCCTTAGCAGATCTTTAAAACAAGAGCTACACAGACGGGAAGTTACGACTGTGTGTTCATTTCTGTAATGGCCGCACGACTTTGGCGGGGAAATCGACCCAGAAAGACTTTTCGTACTATTTTTGTTTGTTTCTTTATCATGTGTGTAAACATCGCAGATAAACCTCAAATGTGGACCTGAGAAGAAAGGGATATTGGGGAGAGAGAGATACACGGAGATATATATCGGTGGGAGGGGAGATGGGAGAAAATAGAAAAGATACCGGCGAAACGGAAAAGTACAATTGTGATAAAAAAAAGAAGTAGAAATGTATACTGTGTCGTTTTTGTTTTTTTGCTTCAACTGTAACATATTGTTTTCATTGGGGTTAATAAAAATTGTAGTTCTTGAATTGCAGGAATTTTCTGTTTTGGAACACTTTTAAACTTTATTTTTTTTTAATTCGTGTTTAATTTAATTAAGTTTAATAACTTATTAAATTTAATGACGCTTACTTTTTAATTTGATTTTAACTGCTGTAAGCTGTGCTGTAAGCACTTGGTTCACTTTTGCCCATACCACCCCTGCTTCAGGGAAAGGCGGCATGAGTTGCAAAGTTTATGTTCATGTGAGGTTTGGTTTATTTTGTATGTATACATGCAGCATGTGAAAGCGCGAGCTTGCGCATGCCTTCTTGTGGGCATGCATCAAATGTGAACCTTAAATGTCAATATATCTTTATTTAAAATCAGAACGCCTGAAGAAAAGAAAAAATACGCTGAGGAGGCCCATCGCAGATAATGGGCGAAACGTCCGGAAAAAAGTGTAACAAAAAAGTGTAACAAACTTCCGATAGAACATGGCTACACAACCCGAGAAAAATTTTAAGATTGTGTCAATATATCTTTAGTTAGTACCTTAGATTAGTTCAAGGGTAATTTCAAAACTAATGCGTGAGTGTTAATTTTCATGTACCCTTTCAAATTATCTCTAAATCAACGATTAGCAAATCAAAAGTTAGCCTTTGCCCTAGCCACCTGACCGCGTGACGTCATTTCTGTTTTAACGTTTTACAATAAGTAAGTAGATCTCATTGTATTAGAAATAATGGTTTTTTTTAGATGTCATTCAGGACTGAAAACTATAAAAAATTCGGAGCCAATTATTTCCAGTTTTCCTGAATATAATTTAATCAAAGCTGCAAGGATATAAATCATTTAAGATTTATATCAAATGCATTCCCACAAGCAGACATGTATAATTTTGCGCTAACGCATGCTGCATGTGGACCTACATTATAAAAACCCAATCTCAAATGAACATAAGCCCTGCAACTCTTGCCGTCCTTCCCTGAAACAGGGGTGACATTGGCAACGTGAACCATTTTATACAGTATGGGTGGTCAGCCGCATACCAACCTATAAGTCAAGGAACCAAGGAACCTATAAGTCATGAAACGGTAATTTTTTTTGCATAATAACTGCGTGGAGAAATTTTGACTGACTATGGTCAGCTATTCACACGCGGCCATATTTTATCGCATGCTATCCACCAATATAATTGCCCAAAAAATCTAGACTTCTCGCCCAGAATCTGTTTCTTTGTTTGCAGTAATAATTTTGAATTAAGATTTTATTTTCAGCGGACAAACGTACCACTTATATGTAAATAGTGTCCTTAACAACCAATAGGTACCTAAATCTTTGTTTTTTTTTCCATACCAACCCGGCCGAACGACATTACAATTGTCGAGTTCACAACCCGGACAAGAAAACTGAAATTTGGCTCTCAAAATATTTTAAGATTTTTTTCCATGTCCTACACATCACACACTCGTAGTTATATAAGTTTATTGTGCTCGTTCCTCCTCTATACCGCGCTTATGTTTCCCCAACTTTCAGTATTGCCAGCCATCAAAAATAATGAAGCAGAGCTTATTAAGAGTTCTTCTGGCAACACGCCCAGCCCGTGTAATATGTTGCTAGTACATTACACAATTTTATTATTTGTTACAATAAATTTCATAGAACGCTCACTTGACACCGGCAGCCCTAGAAACAGACCGAGCACAACAAAAAACAATACGGTGAATAATTACTATGCATTTGCCATTTTGGTAGCAGTGGCGCGGTGCTCTTATAATACTTTGGCTCTATGGCCAAGGAAGTGAAGACGGTTTTTTTTTAAGAAATCCTGTGCGGGAGACTCCCCACATTTCAGATAGGTACTCTAGGGGTCTATGACACTTGTTGTAGTGCAGCAGAGGTTTTCTTTACGAGCTTGGTCGTCGCTACAAAGCGCCAATACTCAAGCAAGACCCAATTGCAGTAAGGCTGGATGGACCTTTATTAACTGGTCTTTGGTAAAGGTTTTATGAATTTTTCAACCTAGCGAAGAGCATATTTGAAAATATAAATGGTATTTTTTTGTGCTCCGCCGGGATTCGTCGGCTGGGTTTCCATCGAATGGACCATTAGATACTGGAAAATAATATATTTGCAGTATTGGACGTTTGGAGTGGCAATGATTAGGTGATAAACGAGTGTGAAATAAAAGAGAATATGAGAGTGAAAGTACAAAAAAACCCACAGGGAGATGGTTTGGACATCTTAAAAGAATGGATGATGAGCGACTAACAAAGAAAGGGTACCTACAGAGGAAATTGTGGAAGGGCAAGACCGAAGAAGGAATGGATAGACCAAATAGGTGAGATTGCGAAAGAATGGAACCTGCAGAAAGCAATGAATGTTGAAAAGATGAAAGAGATATGCAAGGACAGAAAAAGGTTGGAGGAACCGGTCACCCCTAGTGGAACAGCGGCAGGATACAGTAACAGTAATAGTAACAGTAATAGACACGGAAGGAGGGAGGGCAGTGGCAAGACACAAATCAAGATGGCTGAACGAAGTGTTGGACTTCCAGTGCTTGCTTTTCGTTTGACCTTACAAAAAATATTATTTTTTCTGTAGGTCAATAAATACGTTTAAGTTCAACCCTTTTTTTATTTCACAAGGAATATTTTGAACCCTTAATATCATCTGTCAATCTTGGCAATAAGGCACGTTTATTATAAATGACATAAAAGTTTCGTGAAGGTTTATTCCTAAATAGGTAGTCGTGTAGCGGAACGCTAAAATGTCGCTGATTTTCGGGTCATCTTTAATGCTGCGCGCACGTTGGCGGAATATTTTCAAAACAGGGCTCTCGACCCTGTATTCCGAAATCCCGAAGATTTTTTTAGAACTTCTCGACTTTGCGTCCTCTTAGGCCCAGTATTTTCAACGTTAGCATGGCGACTGAATACTGAACGAAAAGGACGCACTTATGTCATTGGTGAGGGAAGTTGTGTTTAACAGTTTAAAGTCATATAATATGCTAACGTTGAAAATACCGGGCCTTAGGGCCTGTTGCACCAACCTCCAATCAATATTTGATTGAAATATCAAATTTGATTGCTTAGTTCTGGTAAGGACCTCGGTAAAATATTTCTCGAAAGTTGGTAAAAATGTGATAGAATTTGAACAGGAAATATGATTCACATCAGCTGACTTACGTATATGCAATCAATTGTTTGATTTGAAAGGGAGAAATCACACTTAATTTTGATTTTCGTCTGATTGGAGTTTGGTGCAACAGGCCCTTAGTGCTTGTTTATTTACCAATCAGAGGGAATTTCACATGAACAATAATTGTATGTGTACTGAACCAATGTGTCTTATGAAAACTGGAAATTGACTTTAAAAATATTTACAAAAACTCTCACATTATCATGTTTGACGTTTTTTTCTTAGCGTAGATTGTATAAAATGTAATTCTACAAATAAGGGCAATTTCATTGAAAGTTCATCATTGAATCAAATGGTAGGTAAGCTAAACACGCGCTGGGGGGACGATTAGTGTATTCGTGTAAGATCCATTTTTTCAGTTTTAACCCAGAATCTGTAAGAGAATGAAAACAAAAAACTCTCAGTTATCTTTTGAAGAGGGTAATTAATATAATTTATCATATGTTTTTAATATGAATCTGCTTTTACAGTAAGCTTACCTACTTAAGCTTCATTAATGGAATGTCGATGATCTTTTATCTATGTATAGTAATCTATAATCTAAATTGGAAAGTGATATATTTACATTTAATTAAATGCTTGACCACAAACAAGCACGTGTAAGTTCGGGCTTGCAAATGGTAATGTGTACTTACAAATTAAAATTCAAATCTCAAACGCACATAAGCCCTGCAACTTTCCCGACCTTCCTTGAAACAGGGGTGGCATTGGAAAAGTGAACCATTTTTTTACAGTGTGGGTGGTCAGCCTCCTACCAACCTATAAGTCAAAAAATATTGCATATAAGTAAGTAGTAGAATTAATTTAAAAAAATCACAAACGGAATTTTCAAAATGAAAATAAATACATTCCTGGATATTTTTAACTTTATCACAGTATGTATACAAAGAAAGTGTGAAAGGAAAAAGAGGGAAGGGACGACCGAGAAAAGTATGGAGTGATCAGATTGAGGAGATTGTGAAGGAATGGGATATACAAAGTGAGCGTAAAAGAAGAAAATGCATGAAAAAGGTGATGGATATGAATGAATTGAAAGAGGTATGTAAGGATAGGAAAAAATGGAGGCAACTCTGCAGAGGCTCTGGCCACCCCTAGCGGAATGGCGACAGATTTACAGTTACAGTTACAGTTACAGAGTCAATAGATCAAATCAAGCAAAAAAAAGGTATCACCTACGTTACATGCTTTCCAATAATATGGGGGATTGACATTTCAACGCGGGGATTTTCAAACTGCCTGCGACAATGGCAGCCCTGTTGTAGGGATGGGGCCAGAATCAATTTCGAATTTATCGTCGGACCATAAGGCGATAGGGACGGGCCATGTCGACTTTTTACGATCGACTTGCCACATATTTCCTCATAAACGCCGACGGACCGAGCCGGCGAACACTTGTCAAGGATATTAATTTAAAAAATATGCCGCCAACCTACCTACTCGCCGCCATATTGGTCGAAAATGTTACGGCAAAATAAAAAGTACGTGATGTGTTGCCGGCTTGTTAATTTCGGACATTTAGGTGTATTTAATAGTATGGCTTATGGCGTAGCGGGCCGTTCAGACGAGGAAAGTTGGAAATAGGTAAGTTGGAAGTCCAACATATTCAGTGTTATTCATTAGATTCCGCCCATACCTGTTTAGTGCGAGATTTTGAGAAACCAATTTAAATCTGCACCAGCCCGCTAAACCAAAATAAATAAAAAGGTGATTCATTAGCGAAATACGTACATTTTTTTTTTGGTTTACCGAATCCTGCTTAAACAGACTTCCGGTAGCTTTTTCTGTATGAAAAAATACGAAATGCTCGACATTTATGTAGGTATTTTGGTGTCTATGAATTTTTTTGAGGTTTTTGTGGGTTTTTGACAACTTTCGGAGACGCTCGGAAGAATTCGGGTAAACGCCCCCTCCCGAACGTTTCTCGACACGCCAGCTGTCAAACTCATGTCGGCTGCGACTTCGAATGAACTAAAAATGGAAACAAGTATTTTTCAAAGTATGACTTCATTGTGGCTTCAGGTTTTGGCTGTAGGCATCACGAAGAAAATCCCAAAGATGGGCCAGCATACTTCATTTACAAGAAAAGTGACAGTTTTACAAAATTGGCGACTTGAAAAATAACACGACGCGGCATCTGTCACTTTTTTTCTTGTCACAGTTTTATATTTGTTTCGTTGCTGCATGCCCTCAATTTGTTGTTATAGTGTAAAATTCTAATGTTTTAAAGTTACTGTAATTGCTTAACTCTTATTTGATTCATAAATCTTTTATTCTGAAAGTTATCTCGTACATTACGATCAGCTGGGGAATGAGGAAGATCGCCATTTTGCGTATGTCGATCTAGTTTAGAACGAAATAAACCTACTCAGAGGTGGTTTACAAATGTAATCATGTTTTGAAACACGTTTAGTGTTAAACTGAATTATAAAGTTTTTATGAATCACCTTTTTTGTAAATTGAGATTAAATCGAGAAATTAAACCAGATCTCTAAAGAAATCTGGTTTAAAAATTCTAATGCATAACACTGATTATGTTCAAATTAGAATTAGACAAGCTGGAATTAAGATCGTTCTACTACAATTCGAATTTCGAATTTTAGATGGTTCGTCTAATATCCGGAAAGTTGAATTACCTAACTCGTCCAATAGTGCTTGTTTGTCTTGTGTTCATCAGAAGTAATTTTACATTAGAATATTTGAATGTGTACCTACGGGACCAATGCGTCTTATAAAAACTGGAAATTTCATTTAAAATTATTTTTAAAAAAACTCACACTACAGTGTTTTTTGCCTTAGCTCAGATTGTGTAGAATTTGATTTCATTGAAAGGTAATCTTTGAATCAAATGGTAGATAAACCAAACAAGCACTGAGGAGACGAACTGTGTAGTTATTATAATTGTAAATTAAACAATGTGCCCCAGCAGTTCATATTATTTATGTAGGTAAGTGAATCAATTATAAGAGAGTGCTTATGAAAAACTTCTGAACTGTAGGATCTATAATCTTTAATAATCTATAATCTAAGTTGCAAGGATATATTCATTTAAAGCTCTCAGATGTATGCCCACAAACCAACACGTGTAGTTCGCGCTTACAAATATGCTGAATGCGTACTTACGAATAAAATCCAAACCTCAAATGAACATAAGCCCCACAACTTTTGCCGACCTTTTAGGATAATGACAAAAAAAAACCTAGGACCCCAAGGAACATGGTATCTGCAACTATTGCCGCCTTTACCAGAAACAGGGGTGGCATTGCGCTCCCCCAGTTCTTGTTTATTGTATACGTTAATCTTGTCAAATATGACTTTTTCATGCAGTTGTCTTATGAATCAAATTCTACACAATCTGAGCTAAGAAAAACCAAAAAACTCGATAATGTGAGAGTTCTTTTAAATATTTTTAAAATAAATTTCTTGTTTTTATAAGAAACATTGGTCCAGTACACATGCAAACATTGCTCATGTAAAATTTTCTCAATAGCGTATACGACAAACAAGAACTAAGGCAGCGATTGGTCAAAGTGAAACAATTTATATCAAATATACAGAAGGTACCAATGGGTGGTAATCCTCATACCAACTTATTACCCAAGGAACTTCAATGACCTACATTTACATGTTAAACAAAAAAGTCTCTTTCTAATAAAAAAAAATATTTATTAGTACCTCTGTAGGAATTTAGATAAGAGACCCACTTATTTTACCTACCTACAAAATAATTCCCCCCAATGGAGTCGTTTTCTCGCATAGATGCTCTCATTTGAAGCAATGGCACAACAAAAGACTGGTCGTCGTATCTTAATTTTTTCTTACAAAAGTAATAAAAAATTAAGTAGTGAAATGAAGGTAGTTATTGATAATTTTCTCTCTTTGTAGTTACTTATTAGGTACCTACCTTGATTAGAACTATTTATTTTTTGTTGTCCTTGCAAAAATACCTACCTAAGTAGGTACCAGTCACATATTTTTGTATGCATTTATTTTTTTCAAAAACTCTTGCAAAGATGGACGCTTTACAAAAAATAGTTTTTGTCTCGTAGTAGGTGGCATATTGGTGCAGTTGAAAGTTTTATTATTTACTAGCGTTTTTCTTTTGGAGAAAATACAATAAAAAATATTTGAATATAATAGCTCTGTGAGTAAATAGCAGAAGCTTTTCAAAATTCATTTTCTCTGTTATAAAAAAGCTTTTACTACTTAACTACAGATGGCAGTATATGAAAAAGAGAACATTTATTTATTATTTTTAAACAAAAAATTATATTAAAAATAAAGCTAGGTTCTTTTGAGAGGAAACAAATCTATGAAAAAATATGGATTTCATTCATACGATTATTAGTATTGTTCAATTTTGTTCACAGATTTTGTTCCATGTTTCTTGGTCTATGTCACAAAATTAAAAAAAGATACAAACACAAATAGAACTTTTAACATTAACGTCAAAGGTATTACTTAGCGTATTGTATAAAAACTGCTTGTATGTACACAGCAAATATTGTTTTTGAAGCTCGGTAACGTCACTTAGGTGCCGGCCATTTTAGTTTTGTCTGTGGTTTCATCCTCCGAAAAATTCCGTCAAAATCGCAAGGTTTGTCAATTTTAACATTGTTTTGCGCTATAATTTTAGTAATATTAATCAATCGTGTGACCGAATTTAGTGTGTTTTATAAACCGCGTACGACAATTTTGCTTATATTTGTTAACTTTGAGGTTAGGAACGCTTAAAAAATCTTACATAATAATCCGACTGTCAGCCGTCCTTCCTGTTATAGAATAAAAAATTTAGCCATTTCACCCATTGATTCGTTAAAATTAAGAGATAGTAACGTAAAACCATGTAAGATCATATCTTCAAACTTGTTTACCAGCTTGCCTGCTTTGTATGTTAGTAATGTCATCGGAATCCCAAAAACTATATTTTTATCTTATGACTGATGTCTTATTCAATTAATCATGATCTAAAAGGACTTATTTTCAGTGTTGCAATTAATTTACTTGTAATGCTACTTTCTCATTTTTCAAAATATCAAATTTTACAATATCCATTTTATGCAAAAGAATCTGTCTTTGTCATTAAAAATTACTCTTGGTTTTTCAAATATGGAACAACCCTGTAATACCAGTTGAATAAAATAAAATATATTGTTTCTTTATTTAGCATGTTGGGCCGTGTAGCACCAGCGGTATGCAGCCAGGCGAATGCCGTGGCCAACCAGCAAAACAGGGGGATGGCCACCCTGAAGCACATCTCCATGCGACTGAAGTCCGTGAAGAACATTCAGAAAATCACACAGTCCATGAAGATGGTGTCCGCTGCCAAGTAAAGAAATTTTGTATTTAATATTTTAGCCTACCTTTTCACAAGTTTTATTTTAAGTAAGTAAGTAGGTACCTACTTATTGTAAATTTCTTGGTATGCTGCAACATTGTCTATAGTACCTACTGATTTTGGAACAAAAATTTGAATTTCGGTCAGACATTTTGCTAAATTACATTCAATAAATTAAATTATTTTTCTCGTAGTTTTTTTTAGACTGTGAGAATAGGCTTTAATTCAACATTTTAAATATTAAGTATATAGAACATTCAGTTAGTTCAATAATGACATAATTTCCAATGTAAATTATATTATTTTTCAAAATTCAAGCTGATAGTGAGGGAAAAAGAAGTTAAGAGGCTATGTCTAAATCCTTTCTAAAATTTAAGTATTAGCTTGAATGTGATAGATGTTCCTTCTGATCATTTTACACTTAATTTATGGTAAATAATTTGATGCCAATATGGCCATCTGAATTAGATTCAAAAGATTGTACTCCAATATTGTCTGAAGTGCATATTAAAGAAAGGGTTCCTGCAAATCTGTTGCTCAAGAAAATCAAAGGGCATGTAAAATATGAAGACTACATGGGAAAAACATGGATTGCCAGCAAAAATAAAAAGATAATTGACTTATGATATATTGTGGCATCTGTGTGTATCTAAAGCTCTGCAAACTTTGTAATGTAACAACAGTCCCTATCACAGTTTATGGTGGTATTTCCGGTTCTTTGTGACAGGCAATACCCATGAGAAATACAGACTTTCAAATTTATAATTTTATAATTTCCTTCAACTGACATTCCTTGTTCTCCCCTGTAATCTCCATATTTTCTTGTCTTGATTAAGATCCGCCAATTTAACTCTTTACCAATGAAGCAATTGCTTCAGCATTATTACTACAGATTTACAAATCAGTGGTGCATAAAACATAAGTCATGTAAAATATTAATTACAATTGTGTCTGCAGGTACACCCGTGCTGAGCGTGATCTGAGGCAGGCGCGCCCCTACGGCATTGGCTCCGCCCAGTTCTACGATAGGGCTGAAGTCGCCTCCACCACTCCTGAGACTCCTCAGAAGCTTATTGTGGCCATCACCTCGGACAGGGGTACAAAATCTCAGTTTACTAACCCCTCAAGCGTCGGAACGTGGATCCACGCTCATAGTACTAAATGCTATTTGTTTTCATTTTTCTTTAGTTTTTACACAGCAAAAAGATAAAAAATCGCATGAAATACTGCTATGCCAGAAAATCACTGGCACTCCAGGGCTTAAGAAGCGGTTTCCGTACAGATTTCTTTCAACTTCTAGAAGCCAATTTATTTTTCTATTATTATTTTTCTACTCTTCATCCCAAGCCTCTTCACCTCTCTTTGAAATTTTGTCCATTTATTAACATTTTGTATAACTTCCTCTATAGTTTTTTAATATTTTTTGACCCTAGTACCTACACTGATGTCTCCTGAGCTAATGTCATTGCTCAAAGCTAAATGGATAATTTCACTTACTTTCAATTGTTTCCTCAATTTTAAAAACTAAATGAGAGTCATTTTTACATCAAAATTTTGCAAAAGATTCATAAACAAATGTTTTCTCTCTATATCGTTAATTGTGGATTTTTCTCACAGTCACTATTTTTTGGCTACTCTTAGGCCCGTTAAAGACCAGACGCTTTCTGCCCTGTTGTTTTTTAATCACCGAGTCTTATAAGTTAAGTAGTGTATGTGGATATTTGAAAGCTTTCATTCATACAGTCTGTCCAATAAACCATCGACAAACCAAGCAGAATGCTCCTAGTGAAAAGCGCCTTATGTATGTTGCATAACCTTCTCACGGACCACTTACAAAGCTCTCGCTACCAACAGCCATTGTTCTACACGCACTCATCATATTTTAAGTGAATCAATTGACTGTGTCACAGGTCTGTGTGGTGCTGTGCACACTGGTGTCTCCAAGGTGATCCGTAACGAGTTTGGAGCGTCCCCCGAGGCCACGGCCAACACCAAGGTGGTGTGTGTGGGAGACAAGTCCCGCAACATCCTGCAGCGCCTCTACGGACAGAACATCATGCTCGTGGCTCAGGAGGTGAACAACAATCCAAAGCATTTAACACTGTGCCAAGTTTGGAATGCTTGTAATAGATGTTCACTCGATTCTGGTGTGTTCTACATTATTGATGCGACAGTTTGGAACTGATGAATTTTTAGTTATATAGAGCTGCTGATAGAACTTTGACTCGAGAATGGATTGAAGTATGGAAGGAAAGTCTTGTCTGTTAAATTGAAGAAGTTCTATATAGTTTTATAGGCAATAATAGTAATGATTGCCCTTTTGGTAAGGTTTTAAAGTGTATGAATTCACTCTAAAGCCATGTGATATTTTTAAATTAGCCTTTAGTAAAGTACACAAATATCTCCGTCTCAGAAAACATTCCTTGTAGAAAAGAAGTTACTAGTATATTTATATAAGATCTGTTTTTTGCGGAACTACCTCCTGTGGTGCAGAAGACCAGCTGTTCCTCAATCATTTGGTTGGTCGGCCTGATAAACGCTGGCCATCTGGTATTTCATATGCAATGATTGCGGTTAAAATACTTTTACTTGTGCGGTCTACATGGTCCCTCCTGTTTTATTATACTTGTGCTTTTTGTTAATTTCATAATTTTGAAATGCATACAGTTTTAGTACTTAGTTGAGAAACTAAGGATCCCACCGCATACATAACAGGAAATCTATGATATTTTCTACTAGACTGCAAAAACAGATCCTAAGCACTCCCAGCATATGAATAATCAAGCGTTAACAACATTTTATTTAATAGATTAAAATAAAATACTTCTTTGTTATAATCATGTGAATTATAACAAAGAAGTATTTTATTTTAATCTATTAAAATGAACTTTCAGGAAGTAACTGCTAAAAACCTAGATAATATAACATTTTATTTACCCTACCAATGTTATAAAATGACTTGTTTCCAGGTGGGTCGTCTCCCTCCCACATTCCTGGACGCAGCCAAGCTGACTATCGCCATCCTGAACTCCGGCTACGAGTTCTCCTCAGGCAAGATCGTGTACAACAAGTTCAAGTCTGTGGTGTCCTACTCCCAGGCTGACATGCCTCTGTACAGCCAGGCTGCCATCGAAGTAAGTCCTTAACATTCCGACATACTTCTACTTTTTAATTATACTTCACAATTTTTTGAAGCATGCAATTTTGAAGATTTTCGTAACCTCCGATTAGCTGTAGAGGAAAGATGGGTGAATGTAAATAAAATACTAAAAGCTATGTCAGCCAGTTGATGATGCTGGTGAGTTGCTGTCCGGGATCTGTTGCCGTGGTCTGTAGGAACTGGACCTTCCGAACGTTTCGCCCATATGAAACTGAGAAACAGTTTCACGGTTTCTTTAAGCTCCTCGTCAATCAGGAGACAACAATAACTGCAGATTTGTTTAGTAAGTTAGTGATTCCTACACAGAACTATCCAAAACAATAAGGCTTATGTTGAATTCTTGAATTGTTTTGATCAAAAACATGCATCACTTGGTAGAAAAAACAGTATGAAAAATATTTCATTACATTTATAAGGGTATTTCTGTTAACACAGTGAAAGTCCATTGTATTATTTTATAAATGAAATAGAAAAAAAAAAGTTTTAATTCACAAATATATATATTTTTTTCCTCAAACCTTTTCGCCTAATCATTCTAATCTTCATTATATTTCCTTCCTATTTTTTGTACATAGGCCGCCCCTAAGCTGTCCATCTACGACTCCCTGGACTCTGACGTCATCAAGAGCTACCTGGAGTTCTCCATGGCCTCCATGCTGTTCTACGCGATGAAGGAGGGCGCGTGCTCCGAGCAGTCCTCCCGCATGACGGCTATGGACAACGCCAGCAAAAACGCCGGAGAGATGATTGACAAACTCACCCTGACCTTCAACAGGACACGTCAAGCCGTCATCACCAGAGAACTGATTGAAATCATCTCCGGTGCTGCTGCTTTGGAATAAAACTTCCAGCGTAATGTCTAAAAATATTCCAACATACGCTTGCATGGATCTTTCCCACCATTTTTAACTATCAAAGTACAACCGCCATTTTGTCTATCACAGACAATTTTCCCAATTTTCTGTCAAAGCTATGAATGATTTGGTTGGTGTAAATATCCATGTATTTGTTGTATATTATTTCGCCCTTGAATGGGACCATTTTTTTTAAATGGTTCGTTTGTTGGGGGAATCTTTAGAAGTTAATATGAATCATGTTTTTTTGATTTGTATAGTGAAAAATTAATGGTTATCTCTAACATTTAATGAAATAAAAAATGTACACAAACTGTACCTAAAATTGTTTTATTATACAACTCTTCACACTTGACGCATTCTGCTGGGATTTGTCTATGGTTTTTCTACCCGCTGCGCAGTAGTGTATGGGCTTTTATGGGAGCTTTCAGACTGATCCCATTGGCTATCGTGCCGCTGGGTAACCAATCAAACACCTGGTTAACAACCTGGGCAGAATGCAATATATACATATCAGGCTTATTTATTTTTAATTGCACATGATAAGAGAGCGCCGTTTTTGTGTGTCACACCCCAAGGGCCCTCTCCGATCACGGATAAGACTTTTTGAAAAGGTGCGTCTTGAGAGCTCCGCCAAATATGCCCATAGATTTGGAGTTCTTCACTCCGGGTGGCAGTCTGTTCCACTCCACCGGACCCGCAACACAGAAAGCACGGTCTTCAAAATTTGTACGGATCTGACGGTGCGGCTGAACCAAATTGATTGCACCATCGCCCGCAGATCTGAGTGTCTGCCTCCTCACACCCATCTCAACAGGCGAAATCATGTCAGTCAGATAAGGTATGAAAGCAATCTAGTATGAAAGCAAAATCATCCGGGCAGAATGGTTTGTGTCTAAAATGGGCTTTATTGGATGAAATCTTTCTCCACTTTCTGGGATTTCATTGGAAGTAGTTTGGAAAGGTTACTCGTCTTTGGAGTAGGACTTGTGATTCATAATTTTTCTCAACTTGCACACAATGGCTAGTATTTAATTTTGACAAAAAAATATAGATGGCAGTAATCATGCCAAATATTTAAAAAAAACACAGTGGAACATTTAAATACATAAGAGATGATCATTTTTAAATTCAGAAATGTAATTTTCTCACTTTTGGGACCGAAAAATTTCATATTCAACAGCCCAAAACGTATAAAATACCAAAATATTGGATGTAGTGATTTTCTTATGAAAATTTATGAAAACTGCAATAAAATCTATATAACTTAAATTATCATTTAAAGAAAAACACTTGGAAAAAAAGATACCTACTTACCTACCTATAACTTTACCCATATTATGCAAATAAAAATAACAAGGTATAAGCTCATTCTTATCACATTTATTATGTAGTACAAAAATAAATAAGTAAAGATATTTTGCAGTGTAAAAATATACCATTAGTGATATTTTTATAGACACGAGACACCTACAAAGAGGGAGCAATTTACTCTTGTGTTGCAGTCCCTCCTCCCTCCCTCGCGTCCGCCATCTTCATTTCCTGTTATTTTCGCGCCAAGTCTCACGTCGCAAGATTTGTGCGAGTGCTGCCATTCGAAATTATAATTTCCCTACTTTAGTATTCACCTTTCATTATAATGTTATACTTACCTACCAACATTCATTCCCTCTGTCGTCGAGTTTCCCACTCGCATTCGCAAACAATGCTATGAGAATTTAAAATGCTAAGAATTTGTTTGAAACCAAAAATACAACACCGGCATTATTTAATTTAAGGCAGGATATTCTTTAACGGGTTTTATTTTATTTACGTAAATGTACCTAAGTACATACCTACAAAGCTTGGAAGGTATTTTACGCTTTTTCATTTTTGCAACTTCATAATATTTCCATTTAAAGAAAGGTCCATAGGTATTTGAGATTTATTGAAGGTGTGTGAGAATGCACTGATTCCCAAAATAATGATGACGGATGATCCTGAAGGAAGACGATCGATAATTTTAAGGTACCTATGAATAACGGTCGACATGGTGATTGAGGTAAAAAAAAAAAATAGGCCAATTTATTTGGTGAGCGCTGTTTTTGAGTGTATCACACCTCAAGAGCCCTCTGAAAGGTAGGTAGTACCTAATGACAATCGATGTAATGATCGGGGCGACGATCGATATGACAATCGAGGTGACGATCGACATGACAATCAAGGTAACGATCGGTGTGTCGAGCATGACAATTGAGGTAACGATCGGCGTGACACTCGCCCTTGGAGTGACTATGATTACGAAACGGCGCTATATTAAATCATCATCGACGGGACAATCGAGGTAACGATCGGAACGATGATTGACGTGACAATCGAGGCAACGATCGGTGTGACGAGAATGAAAATCGAGGTAACGATTAGCGTGACGATCGACAATCGGAGATGATCGATCTCCGAAAACCCCGTAGGTACTACAGAAAATTATTGGATGGCATATTTAACACAAAACAACATATTTTTTACTTGTGACACCCTTTTTTAGGGGATGCGATCTGTATGTAGGTACCTACATACCTACCTACATGTTATCTAATCTTATCTTATCTTACATAGTTGCAAGGATATCGCACGTTTAATAATAAAGAGCAATAACTCAAAAATTGAGAAAGTCGAGATTTTGTAATAAAACGCAAGAACAATGCGAGAAGAATAGGTAGAATGCGACAGCCGTTCAATTTGGACGAATATGACCGAGATAAAACATCGGTCGCCTTTTTCATTCCATACAAGTTGTACCTACTGGTTGTCTGAACTTCAAACGTGATTTCCCAACATTCTTATTTTTTTAGTTATTTCTCTTTATGATTAAGCGTGTGATATTATGTTACATTGGGATTTCACATTATACGCATTCTTACAAGCAGACACATGTTTAAGTTCGCGCTTGCACATGCCGCATGTGAACCTACAACATAAAAACCCAAATCTCAAAAGAACATAAGTACCTACACCATGCAACTCTAGCCGACCTTCCCATCATCTATGAAAAAACTCTAGAATTGCACCTACTTGAGATTCTGTGCAGCAAATATCACCACTCATTCGCAACAAGGTAGGTACCTACTTATTAATTTAATTCACGCATAGCAATACCAGTTCTCACAGCATTGTCTGTGAATACGAGCGTCGGTGTTTTCTGTTATTCCTAGGGGAATGCGACTCCTGGTAATTTCTAGAATCAAGAGTAGTAGACACTCAATCACACACTGTCTTCATAGAGTACCTACTCCAAGAATAAAACCTGATGAAATGCATGACAACTAAAGCAACGCTCCTCGAGAGCTTTTTAATTTCCATACATTTTTGGTAAAACGCTATGGTTGAGTTTTAAAAGTTTTATACGTGTTTGGATAAGTATTGAAGCATTAGCTTTTCGATAACTCAATTTAATAACATTGTCATCGACGTCATATTTCTGAGTCGCGTAATATTATGATCCAATTCAATCAATTCGAATGTTTTTTTGTCGGACAGTGAGGAAAGCTTGATTTTCATATTAAATTCTACCTATGTGAAAATCCATTTCACAAGATTTCTGAATCTATTTATACCTACTGTACTTACTACGTGTTTTTTTTAGTAAATAGGTTTTCCAGATTACAGATTAATAAGTCATCAATTTTATTTAATGTGTTTCAGGGAAGGTCGGCAAGAGTTGCAGGGCTTATGTTCATTTGAGATTGTTTTTTTTTTATATTGTAGGTCCACATGCGGCATGTGTGAGCGCTAAATTATGCGTGTCTGCTTGTGGGAATGCATTTAATATGAATCTCAAATGATACATATCTTTCTAACTTAGATTTAAATTAGATTTAGAACTAATAATGAATATTATGTCAGACACGTTCACGATAGGTTACTATTATTAATAATACCTAGTTAGTAAGTTAATAATATTTGCGTTCAGACACAGTTTGCGGACTGGAAGAACGATGAAGCAACATAGATTGGCGGGTCTAAGAATGTGGTATTGAAAAAAAAACTTTTCTCGTTCGCTTAAAAATTACGCCAGTAAATCTTATTTACCGCATCTATTTGAAGATAATAAGCAACAAAACATGGCGTAAACAACCTATCGCTGTACCATAAATTTTGTATATTTAAAACATAGCTGTTAACGCGATATTTTGTTCTATGTCTTTCTATCTTCACATATGTAGATACGGTAAGATCTCCCAACGCCCTTTGATTCTGAAGGTCCAATCTCTAACGCACACCATTTTTAAACACAAAATTAAAAGTGTTATTCGATAGATTATTGTTTATCAGGTAATCGAAAAATCTGCCCTTATTTTTGGGGCTAAATCAAATCTCTAGCCTATTTTATAGGGGTGGGAAAGCATCGACTCTTTTTTTTTTTTTTGGGTTCGCGTTCGCATTACGAAGGCGCTAGGACCCTTATAGTTCGCTACAATCTTGATTGATGCGAATATACCCCATACAATGGAAAGGCTTTCAAAAGATTACCCCATATTCTTTATTGATAATAATATGTACACTATCGGCATAGAAATTTCCCCAAAAAGTAAGGAAAATTGACTATCATAATGGAAAAACATTTTTTCTGAGCTTAACGGCTGCTGCAGAATTAATTGGTAAAACAATATTTTCAGTTTTTCTGATTTCAAATTCCATTTTGCAAGTCCCGTCGATAGCTCAGTCGGTAGATTGATTACATTCCATGCCAAGAGCTTGGATTCGAATCTCACGGAGGGTGTCAGAAACGGTTATTTCAAACCCAAAAATAAAATTAGCTAGGTTAACTCAGTCTTGACACGAAGTGAGTACCAGCCCCCTCGGGAGTTGGGAAACCTTCCAGTACTCAACTGAAGTGGTTGGCGTAAGGCCACATGCGAAACCATCGGGGAAAACGCGGCAAGAAGTCGCTATATATGTGTAGCGTAGCGTCTTGTTACTGAAGAGGCTTTTAATATTATAAAGTACCTATTAGTTGCAATAAGTTAGTATTTTATAATGGGAGAATTTTATTGCATTGTGACCTGTAAAATACAATAAACTGCAGCGTATATGATTTGTTGACAATTACTTGTATTTTTATGTGACACCTCATTTCTGGGAATGCTGCAGTATTTTATACGTTCTCGTTCCTCGGAAAACACTCGCAGACACTGTACTGTGTTTTCATGGAAATAATATAGACGTACTTTAAACAGTTTTTCCAGGAAAAACTATGTATTTTGAAAATATCGTATCTTTATATTTCTTCTGAAATCTAAACAAAGAAAATATGTTTAATTAGATTCTTGAGCTGTCCTAACGCGGTCATTTTTATGAAATAAAATATTACACTGTAGACAGGACATACAATCATACTTCACTACAATATCATACGTATAAAAACCCAAGTATGCTACATATATAGTGTAACCAGTGTGACAAGTAAACCTATTTATTTTTACAGGTACGGGAGCCAGCCTCACGCCAACCACTTCAGTTGACGTGGAGATTTCCCAACTCACGAATGGGCTGGTAATAATTTCTTGTAAAGGCTGAGTAAGCTTTGCCGGTGATTTAATTAGGGTTTGAAGTAAACACCGAGACGGGAAATCATTTCTGACTCCCTCGGTGGGATTCGAACCCGATCTCTAGGCATGAAATGCAGCACTCTACCAACTGAGCTATCGACCTGTTAGTAGGTAGATTAAAAAAAACACTATGGGCTTTGTAGAAATCAATACTACATCTGTCATCAGATGCCACTGTACATAATTATATGTTTCACAATGCTGTTAACTAAAAAAGAAATCCCTAACTATATGGATTTTTTTCACTATGGGGGATATCTCTGTAACTGTAACTCTGTCGCCAATCCGCTAGGGGTGGCCAGAGCCTCTGCAGAGTTGCCTCCATTTTTTCCTATCCTGACATACCTCTTTCAATTCCTTTATATCCATCACCTTTTTCATGCATTTTCTTCTTTTACGCTCACTTTGTATATCCCATTCTTTCACAATCTCCTCAATCTGATCACTCCATCCTGTGATGTAATTCAGTAACGCAACGTAACTAAGCTGCACATAAAGTGCAACTTCGTGCCGCGTTATCCCCGAAGGTTTTTGCATGTGGTGAGTGGAACCTATTTATTTTTACAGGTACGGGGGGCAGCCTAACGCAAACCACTTCAATTGAAGTGGGGGTTTCCCTGCTCTCGAGAGGGCTCGTACTCATTTTTTGTTAAGGCTGAGTAAGCCTTGCCGGTATTTTATTTTGGGGTTTGAAATAAACAACAAAACGGGAAAGTTGTTATCGTTGAAAATTTTTAATACACGCATACAGAGTCAAAGTCTGGTGAAAAAAGAAAGAACATGTATTGTTTGTGTTTTAATAATGTGAAATCGATACGAGTGTGAAATTCACACAAAAATAATAAAAATACATCACATAGTAATGTAGGCAGAGAAAATAATAATACTCCTTTCTTTTTACGTGCCCTCCTTTAACACACAAGAGAGATAACTATAAAATTTGGAGTAAATGTTATTTTTTCGAAAGCAATTTAGCAGCGGCACGACATTTTATGTTTTTTTGGAGATACGACATTTTGCCAGAGTTGAGAAACGAATTTGAATTCAAAATAACAGGAGAGAGACTATTTTTTGTCGTGCCGTTGCTTTTAACGTCACGGGAAGGTACAAGCGCTGAAGAAGAGCTCCGAAAACCTTAGCTTGATGACAAAGTTGCAATAAGAAATTAATTTGTGACACCGGATGGATACAATAATATTAATATTAGGATGATTTATTTGGTGAGCGCTCTGTTTGTGTGTATCGCACCTCAAGAGCCCTCTGCGAGCTTGGTCGTCGCTGTTCTTCTCAAACAAGACCCAGTTGCTGTAACGCTGGATGGACCTTTAGTGACCCGTCTTTGGCAAAGAGTTTTTCACCCAGCGAAGAGTATATATGAAAATATAAATGGTATTTTTTTTGTGCTTCGCCGGGATTGGAACCCACAACCTTCCATTTACGAGTCAGCGGTGTTAATCACTAGGCTACGGACCGGTCGGATATCCGAGTCCGAAGCTTCAAAAAGTATACACTCAATCAATAATTGTCTTATTGACTGACTAGATCATCAAAAAGTAAAATATGCTGTGTATTTCTTTTAGCGCTAAGATTAAGCATAAGCTTATCATAAAACTTGCCAAGAATAGAGCCTTGAACTCCACAAGTGCATGGTGAGGTGCCATGTATTCCCAATTGCTCTATATGGTATGGAGGGATAGACTCTCACGCAAGCACTGGAGAGACAAATCGAAGCGTTCGAGATGTCTTCGTAGTTCGATGTGTCTACCGAAGAATGCTTCAGATCTATTGGCGTGATCGGGTCACCAATGAAGAAGACCTCCGACGTATGCGCACCACAAAATAACTTCTGCCAACCACTAAGTAAGGAAAGCTGATGTACTTCGGTCACGTTATGAGGAATGAGAAATGAGAAATACCGGCCTCTTCATCTTATCATACAGAGTAAGATTGAGGGGAGAAGAACTCCGAGACGCATAAAGGCATCGTGGCTTAAAAACCTGTGACAATGTTTAAATAAAATCACCAAGTCCCTGTTTCAAGCCACAGCATCCAAGGTCACAATAGCTATGATGAGTTCCGATCTTCAATAGAAGTGGAATCAAGACAGTAGCAGGCTCCTTGGGAATTGGAGCGCAGCGGGCAGCGTAGTCAAGAAAAAACTGGAGAAGGGTGATTGCTTCCACAAGGGTCACAACCCTCAACAATGTGGAATAAGACCAGGGAGAAGTTTTTTTTTATTATCTTTGTATTTTTTTTTCTGTTTTGCTTTGTTACAACACGACAAAAAAAGATAAAACAAACGAGGCCATAAAGTGCGACTGTGTATATGACATTTCAATTTTTACGCGGCAATATTGGCGTCCCGGAATCGAACCCTTATGAGCTGTGTGTGCAACATAAAAGTGGCGGTCGCTCTGGTGGCGGGAAAGGAATCACGGTTTTATTGTTTGAAATTACCATTTTCGCCGTACGCCACTGCACGGAGTGCGCCGCCTTGATAACATATCATAAAATTATAAGTGATGCGAAAGGGGAAATTACAAAGGCGTAACCTATCTTTTATTTGAAAAAAAATCTTCATAGTTTTTTTTTTATTATATGCAGTTCGGCCCCTCAGTGCTTGTTCTGTAACTGTAACTGTAACTGTAACTCTGTAGCCATTCCGCTAGAGATGGCCAGAGCCTCTGCAGAGTTCCCTCCATTTTTTCCTATCCTGGCATAGTACCTCTTTCAATTCATTCATATCCATCACCTTTTTCATGCATTTTCTTCTTTTACGCTCACTTTGTATATTCCATTCTTTCACAATCTCCTCAATCTGATCACTCGATACTTTTCTCGGTCGTCCGTTCCCTCTTTTTCCTTTCACACTTTCTTTGTCAGTCGTTTCATTTGTTTACCATTTGATTCAAAGATGACCTTTTAAATCACATTCTACACAATCTGAGCTAAGAAAAAAATGTAAAACACGAAAATGTGAAAAAG
This sequence comes from Agapetus fuscipes, assembly GCA_951799405.1. Lineage (NCBI taxonomy): Eukaryota > Metazoa > Arthropoda > Insecta > Trichoptera > Glossosomatidae > Agapetus > Agapetus fuscipes. The sequence goes on from OX637333.1 coordinate 24,880,327, forward strand.
TGAGTTGCCGGTATTCTATTTTGGTGTTTGAAATAAACACCGAAATCGGAAATTATTTCTGACACCCTCGGTGGTATTCGAACCCGAGCTCACGACATGGAATGCAAGCACTCTATGCCGTTACAGAATAAAAAAAATACCAAGCCTTGTTGTACTAAGAGCCTTACAATTTTTCACAGAGGTTTGTCAACAGTGTCCCATTTCAACTGTATCTATCCACACTATCGTTGTGACACAAGATATTGAAACTTATTGTATATTGTATATCTTAAATTGTATATTGTTGCCGTCCCTGATGTATGGAAACGAGTCATGGACGGTGAATGAAAGAGAAGTGAATAAGGTATGCACTGTAGAAATGGCTCATTTGAGAAGTATGACAGAAAAAACACTGAAAGATAGAGTGAGAAACGAATGGGTTCTGAATGAATGCGGAGTAAAGGAAAGCGTGAAAGTGAAAGTTCAAAGAAGGGTGATGCGATGGTTTGGACTTATTGAAAGGATGAATGAAGACCGACTGACAAAAAGAGTGTATAAAGGTAATGTAATAGGTAAGCGTGGAAGGGGAAGACCTAGGAAAAAATGGATTAATCAGATAAGTGAGATTGCGAATGAATGGAATTTATAGAGTGGAAACAAGAGAAGAGCATGCATGAAAAGAGTGATGAAATTAGATGAGATGAAAGAATTATGCAAGGACAGAGTCAAGTGGAGGCACTTGTGTGGAGGTACCGGCCACCCCTAGAGGAATGGCAGGATACAAGACAAGACAACACAATTGGCTTTTTCCCTACACTCTGCTATCTTCTGCGAAGTGAGTCTATAAGAGCTTTCTTCTTCTTCTTCTTGTGCCACTTCTAACGAAGATCGGCGATCATCATAGCTATTTTGATTTTTGATGAGCTTTGAAATGTGTTTAAAAGAACGTGATAACTTTATGTAACACGTTTTTTTTAATTGTCTTGGTTTTGCTGTTATTCAAGGTGTCCTTATTTCACGAGCTACAAGTATACAGTATTGCGTACTAACGGTATTATTCTCAAACAGCAAAGACATGGTTCATCCGCAATCTACAGTGAATTTTCTTTACAAAAAAATGATGATCCATAGATCAGCCACGGATTAAATGTGTGTGAACAGCATTGCACGAGTGTAGTTATTTTTAAGGCAATTAGTCAGTTTGCCTGCGTAGCTTTAATTCTTTTTAATTATTTAAAAATTCAAATGGATAAAAACAGAGTTTTAATTCCCTTATTTATTGTGAATTAAAACTCTGTATATGCTCGAACATTTTCGCCTAATGAAGAATTCAGGAGCAGAATGGTTACAAATATTTTTATAACATAATTTTCAAATTGAATGCATTACCTCTACATTGGTTATATCAAAAGTATGTTCTTTATCAATGCAGTGGTCTGCCATCTCATTTTGCTTGATACTTTTAAAATAAATGCTATTACAAACTATGAGTTTGTATGTTCATGTACCCAGGGATGTAGTTTGCTGGTGTGTAACTGGAATAGTGTCGAACAGCTAGTATAATGATGAAATAGATAATAGTAGACTGCTTTGGTACAATCTACTATTGAATAATCTCGAACACGCAATAATCTTCTCTTGCGTACCTATATATATGAGTATGTATTCTGCGGAGAGCGAGAGTCGCTTGAAACATTGTGACGCGAGGTCGATATAAGCAGAGCAAGAAAAGTAATCAGTACATTGTAAGCCGTTATTGTGCATTATAATAAATAAATTTAAGTTTAATTAAAAAGAACGCCAGTAAAATTACAACAATACATTTTTTTATGCTCCAGCTGCGCTACTGAAAACAAACGTCGCAGAAGCTCAATGATGTTAGCATTTTATGTGATTTTCGCCATTTATATTTCATGCAGTTTGAGTTATACGTTCGCCGATGTTTTTGCAGACGTTGAATTCCAGCCGGGTAGCTACATATCTACCTCATAGGAGTAGTTTCAAACATCTCATGAATGTATAAATCTATTCATACTTATTACTCTTTGCCTGATTCTCTCAAGGCAAAAAAAACGCAGAGCAAATATGGGTTCTATGGATTAAAAAAAGTTGAAGCAGTCCGGTCGATAGTTCAGTTAATAGAGCGCTTGGATTCCATACCGAGAGCTCCGGTGCGAATCCCAGTGAGGGTATCAGAAATGGTTTCCCGTTTCGCTGCTTATTTTAAACCAACAAAAAAAAATGGTTTATTCAGCCTGCACTAGAAATGAGTACTTGTACCCTGGGAAGCAAGGTAACACCCACTCATCATCATGTAAGAATAACAATAAAAAAAAATTAAATGGCATTAGGTATAAAAAAGTCAATTGGTTAAAATTGACAATTCAATTAAATTAAATAACATGACAGAAACGTTGGTTATTATTAGTCAAAATAAAATTTATATTATTGTAAAAATAAAACAGTGTTTTATTGGAATTTTCAAAGGTCTATAAAGCTTAATAGAGTTCAATCAATATGAATTTTCAGCGTTAATACACAAACCATACAATATACTTTTCTTTAAACGCAACTAAGCAACACATATAGTGTAACTGCTTTCCTACGTTATCCCCGAAGGGGTCGTATGTGGCGCTTCGGGACCTATTTATTTTTACAGGTAAGGGGGCCGGCCTCACCAACCACTTTCAGTTGAAGGGGGGGTTTCCCAGCTCCCGGGTGGGCTGGTTCTCATTTCTTGTGAAGGCTGAGTAAGCATTTGAGATCGAACCCTTCCTCTCGCCATGGAATGCAAGCATTCTACCAATTGAGCTATCGACCTTTTTACGAGCTTAATCGTCGTCGCTACAAAGCGCAAATTCTCAAGCAAGACCCAGTTGCTGTAAGACTGGATGGACCTTTGGTAACCGGTCATTGGTAAAGATTTTATGAATTTTTCAACCTAGCGAAAAGCAAATTTGAAAATATAAATGGTATATTTTTTGTGCTTCGCCGGGAATCGAACCCACAAACTTCCCATTAAGAGTCCGAAGTGTTACCACAGAACTACGGACCGGTCTTTGATGTTTAAAAATGAAATGTATCTCAAAAACCTAAAAAATACGTAGGTACTATATATTTTGTAAATTTTCAATGTAATGTCCTTGACCGACGTAAAAAATCTGCGAACGAGCCCTTACCATCCCAAATTAGCTACAATTCAAGGGAGGACCATAAAAAACGAAAAAGTCTTCCATCTGGATGAGCCGCGAACACCTTTAATTGTCAAAAAGAGAAATGGAGACGACCATAAAGAAAAATAAGGGACAAACGCACAAAGGAAAATGCCTTCATAATTTTCAATTAAGTACCCACATTTTTTTTCACGCCGTCCAGAAATAAAGCTCTATCTCTCTTTTCGTCGTGAATTGTGAGTTATGGCATTTTAATTGAAGGTGCAACTTAGTTTTGCTTTATTTTCCTCGTTTGATGCGGTAGGGATTTTTAAAGTTGAAATGCAATTAAGTTTGTTTGAATGCAAGCTTTGAATGAGAACTTTAATATGATAAATGGCTTGAATTTTTCAGGAAAGTCGTTTGAAAAATAAAATAAAAGAATTGAACTACTTAAATACCAATTAAATAAATTATTATTTTTTACATTTGAAGAGTATTTTTTCCTTAACTAATAGAATATCTACAACCTATAGTATAAGTTGCAAAGATATATTAACATTTAAAATTCATAAATCACTAAATGCATGCCCAAAGGAAACACGTGTAAACTTGCGCTAACGAATTCTGCATGTGTACCTACTTACAAATTAAAATCCAAACCTCAAATGAACATAAGCCCTGCAAATTTTGCTGAAGTTCCCTGAAACAGGGGTGACATTGGCAAAGTGAATTATGTATTACAGTATGGAGAGTCAGCCTCATACCAACCTTTACGTCCAGAAATTGTATTTGTTTAACACTTAAATGAATTTCATAGATTAAATAATTAAAAATTAAGACAAAGTTAAATACACTTTAATTCTCAATCCATCTAATTTATTAATTCAGTCGCAAATTCTTTCAAAAAACAATAAAACAATTTCGCACAGCGAATTTCGGGACCTCGCTTTCTGTTATACATTTTATTTAATACACTTTCCAAAGTTGCCATGGCAATAATAATATTATAGGGAATTTCTCGGTCCAGACAAGATAAACATTTTAATGAGAAAACTTGCAGCCCCTTTAGGAGGGCCGAGACAAAGCCTGAATGGGACCTCTCCATCCTTGGTGTTGCAGCCTCAGAAGAAACACAGAGAGAGAGCTGATAAGGAAGTGGTGTAAAGAGCCGAACTCAGATCCCGGTCCAGATAGCATCGGTAGAAGTTTTCAAATCTAAGAATTTCCGGTTTTTTGGGAACCTACTTGATCCGGAAATCTGTGAGCTGGAATGTGTATTTTAGGATTATTTTCTTAGGCTTTGCCTTATTTTTTGACCGGTCTTTTGTGTAGTCGCTGCCTTAGTTCTTGTTTGCCGTACAGACCATTCAGCTAATTTTACATGAGCAATGTTTGCATGTGTACCTACTGGATCAATGTGTCTTTAAATATAGGAAATTGATTAAAAAATATTTAAAACAACTCTCACATCATCGAGTTGTACGTTTTTTCTTAGCTCAGATTGTGTAGAATTTGATTATTAAGACAACTGCAAAGTCACGTTTGACAGAATTGGTTTATACGACAAACAAGAACTGGGGGAGCATAGTGGTTAACGCAGCGGACTCATAATCAGAAGGTTTAAATCTAATCTAAATCTAAGATGCAAGTTTTTTTTTTGAGATTCATACTCAATGCATTCCCACAAGCAGGCACGTATAAGTTAACGCTAACACATGTCGCTTGCTTACCTACAATATAAAATATTGTCGGGGTTATAGCCGCGTGGGCCAAGAGGGCTGATCTTTCTAGCGTGTTTCGAATGGAACAACGTTGGTTCGATCCCCGCTTGGGTCACTTGACTTTAACTTTAACCCTGGTTAAACAGATGTAATTGGGTAATTATTATTTAATAATTCATTAATAATTAACAATAATGAATTATTAAATGATGATATTAATACCTGTTTCTGGCCAGGTAGAATAGGTTGGTGAATTGCATTCCTCTTCACAAATCTATTTTTTTTTTAAAAAAAAAAAAATTAAAAATTAAAAAATAAAAACCCAATCTCAAATGAGCATAAGCCCTGCAACTCTTGCCATTTTTTTTAACATGAGCGGTGAGCCTCATACCAACCTATAAGTCAAGGGATAGCTCATTTCATAAATAATAATGGATAATAAATTCATAATGTAGCCTCTTTAAAAATGACAAAAAACATGAGCGTTATACTAGTGGGTTGCTACTTAAAATTTGTTATTGGTTTCTAAGGTACTTACGTCATACAAAAATTCAAAAATTCTTGTAAAAAAACGTTTCGGCTCCATTGCAGTCCTACCACTATTTTTTTTCAAGGAAAAATAGTTTATTTGTCGTTGGTTGAAAATGTTTTCAAAAATACCGATACATTCCGACTCTGCTGGCTGAAAAATCTTTTTGAAAATGTTTAATTCCCCCTATTGAATGCCTTGCTCGGAAAAATTCCATTCAGTTATTTCAATAACCGCTGAAATAATACTCCTAGAGCCGGTCCGAGCAGCGCAAAAATAATTAATGAACTTCGTATTATTATTATTCTTACTTACCAACAATAGACACTGTTTCCTTGAAGACGACCGGTCTGTAGCTTAGCGGTTAGCGCTTCGGACTCGTAAATGGAAGTTCGTGGGTTCGAGTCCAAGCGGAGCACAACAAATATACCATTTATATTTTCAAATCTGATCTTGGTTAGATTGAAAATTTCATATACCTGTACCAAAGACCTGTCACCAAATGTCCATTCAGCCTTACAGAAACTGAGTCTTGTCGCTTTCTATAGCGAAGACCAAGCTCGTAGACGGCTCTTAAGGTGTGATTCACACAACAACAGCGCTCACCAAATCAATCCTAATTATTTATTATTTATTTACTAACGGACTTTCACAATTATTCTTATCTGAATAAATTATTTTTTGAGAACGTATTGATTATCAAACTGTGGATCGGACAACAAATCAAATAATCTTTTAAAATATTTTTTGTCCAAGAAATATGAAGGAACTATATATTTTAGCTTTTTAAAATGAATCTTTTCAAACCAATCTTCCCTATGACTGGATAAGCCCATATGGAGATCTAATCTTCAATATGATCATATGAAACTTAATGTTGATCGGACAAGAAATAAAATCCATTTTAATTTAATTAATTCGTCTCTAAGAAATATGGAGAAATGTATATTTGACTTGTTAAAATGTAGCGTTGGAAAATTATGTTTCCTTTGTCGACAAAACTTTCATACAACGTGGAATAAAAAGTTTCGTAGCTCTTATTCACTGTTGTTAATTTGTTACTGAAAATACTACATACTATTAATTAATGGAGCCGGAACGGATGTTCTATTTTTTTTTCTCAGTAGAATAACGTCACTGAACCATATAAATGAGTTTTGCCAATAACAAAATAATAGGGTTTTTTTCGTATGACGTCACACCTCTTTTTATTTATGTTGTTTGTGCGAACTACATTAAAATAAAGGATGAAACAAATATGTATTTATATTTTGTATTGTTTGTGTATTAACACTGTGAAAATTCATAATGTTTAGTTTACAATTTTTTGAAGGAATTCAAAGAAAACACTGTTTATTTTCACTCAAATATATTTAAAAAGATTAGAATCTTTAAAATAAATTACAAACGCGTTTTCGACCTAGTAGGTCATCATCAGGTATGATTACAGCAAAAGACACCTCATTAAATCCAGTCAATAGGTATAAATTATAGTCAGGTAGGTAAAAACATTGAGCAAAAAATTTTTATATAATAAAATAATGAACAGATCTATATGGTAATCTATATCTATAAAGAAGGATGTGTGTATGTATGTATGTATGTATGTATGTATGTATGTATGTATGTATGTATGTATGTATGTATGTATGTATGTATGTCCCCTATAGACTCATAAACCGCTCATCCGATTTTGACGAAATTTTCAGGAAACATGTAACATATTCTTAGAACGAATCCTGTGAAGTTTGATGGTGATCAAATAAACAGTGGTTCTCAATTCTCGATATTTCAGCAACGAGGTCGGTAAATTTTGAAACCACCCAATAGAAGAAGACCATTATATTCAACTACAATACATAATCTTAGTTGCAAATATACATTTACATTAAAGATTCATATAAAATGCATGCTCACAAGTAGACACATGTAAGTTCACGCTTACAAATGCTGCATGTGTACCCACTCATAATTTAAAATCCAAATCTAAAATGAACAACCCAGTAACTTTTACTTTACGCCAACTTGAAATGGATGTTATTCAGCTCCTGAGTGGCTTGACACTCATTTCTTATGAAGGCTGAGTAAGCCTTGCCGGTATTTTATTTTGGGTTTAAAATAAACACTGAAACGGGAAATAATTTCTGACAACTTCGGTGGGATTCTAACTCGAGATCTCGGCATGGAATGCAATCTATCTATCTACATATATCTATAAAGAAGGATGTATGTATGTATGTATGTATGTATGTATGTATGTATGTATGTATGTATGTATGTATGTATGTATGTATGTATGTATGTATGTATGTATGTATGTATGTATGTATGTATGTATGTATGTATGTATGTATGTATGTATGTATGTATGTATGTATGTATGTATGTATGTATGTATGTATGTATGTATGTATGTATGTATGTATGTATGTATGTATGTTCCCTATACTCATAAACCGCTCATCCGATTTTGACGAAATTTTCAGGAAACATGTAACATATTTTTAGAATAAATCCTGTGAAGTTTGATGGTGATCAAATAAACAATGGTTCTCAATTCTCAATATTTCAGCAACGAGGTCGGTAAATTTTGAAACCACCCAATAGAAGAAGACCATTATATTCAACTACAATACATAATCTTAGTTGCAAATATACATTTACATTAAAGATTCATATAAAATGCATGCTCACAAGTAGACACATGTAAGTTCACGCTTACAAATGCTGCATGTGTACCTACTCATAATTTAAAATCCAAATCTAAAATGAACAACCCAGTAACTTTTACTTTACGCCAACTTGAAATGGATGTTATTCAGCTCCTGAGTGGCGTGACACTCATTTCTTATGAAGGCTGAGTAAGCCTTGCCGGTATTTTATTTTGGGTTAGAAATAAACACTGAAACGAGAAATAATTTCTGACAACTTCAGTGGGATTCTAACTCGAGATCTCGGCATGGAATGCAGTTACTCTACCAACTAAGCTATAGACCGGACTTTTTACAAATATGGTGGATCGATATTTACTACTTGTATATATATTACTTGTATGAAAAAGTTAATGACTCTGGATGAAATGAAAGAAGTATGCAAGGACAAGAAGAAGTGGCGGCTAATCTGCAATGTTGATTTCTAATGTTGGTGTATTCATTTGCTTCATTTTTTGCATTGGAAATTTTTGACTTTTTTTGTATAGATTTCTTTGTAAGGTTTTGTTCTTTTTTATACTTAAATGTAATTTATTATTCATATTCCTTGACTTATAGGTTGGTATGAGGCTGACCACCCATACTGTAAAAAATGGTTCACTTTGCCAATGTCACCCCTGTTTCAGGGAAGGTCGGCAAAAGTTGTGGGGCTTATGTTCATTTGAGGTTTGGATTTTATTTGTAAGTACACATTCAGCATTTGTAAGCGCGAACTACACTTGTTGGTTTGTGGGCATACATCTGAGAGCTTTAAACGAATATATCCTTGCAACTTAGATTATAGATTATAGATTATAGATATCGGTTTGGTTAGGGGTAAGCAACCTGCGGCTCACCAGCCACATGCGGCTCTTTGGGTGTGAAGTTACGGCTCTTTAGCTTCATACGCAAATATAAAAAAAACACAGAATTATACTTCTGATCGAAAAAAACTAAATCGTTCTGAATCGATTAACGATCTCTCCGCTACTTGTACTCGCTTTTCACCCCCCACCCTCCCCCCGCCCCATCGACCCTATTTATTGTTGGCAAAAAAACATTTGTGGCTCTTTACAAATCCAAATCCAAAATAAGATATGTATCATTTGAGATTCACATCAAATGCATTCCCATAAGCAGACACGCATAATTTCGCGCTCACACATACCGCATGTGGAACTACAATATAAAAACCCAATCTTAAATGAACATAAGCCCTGCAACTCTTGCCGACCTTCCCTGAAACAGGGGCGACATTGACAAAGTGAACCATTTTTTACAGTATGGGTGGTCAGCTTCATACCAACCTATAAGTCAAGGAAAAACTTTGAAATTTGTAAATTGTAATTTTTGGCTCTTCCGACTCAAAAGGTTGCCGACCCCTGGCCTAGACAAAAGTTCCAAATTAAAAAATGTTATTCAAGTATTCCAAGTTGAATTTTAGAAATGTAAGAAAGCTTTTATATCCCGCACTTATAAAAAATACGATAAACGAAAGTTCGTAGGTCACAACTAGAAGACCATATTGAAATATATTATAATTATTAAAACCTTTTATTGAAACATACTTTTAATTAAAATATACATAATATAGTTGTTTCTTCAAAAAACGCATTTCTGTAAAATTATATACTCACCACAAATTTAAAGATCGTTTTTTTCTCGGCGGTTAAACGTCTTTCTTCTATGTGACAATGGTCCAAAGCAACCAAGATAAACAAAATGTTTGCCTTTTACCTAACCCGGCCGTGCGACTTACAATTTTGTTGTCAATAGAAAATGTTCCGTGTGCACTACCTAAAACTTTCACTTATTGAAATAATGGATAGAGCACATTTTAAATGTGGGGAAAAAATGTGAATTCACTTGGCCGGGATAAAGACAGGACAGGGAGTCAAAAATTCAACATAAATTAAACACTTTTATGGAGATAGTTGAAAAAACACTTAAGTGCATCATATTGTATGAAGCATTTTTCCCAACTGCATACGTTTCACAGTGCGGTTACATTGAAAAATATTCCTGATTGTTTGGAATACATTTATTTCTTCACTTTGCTCAAAGAGTATAGTGAATTTTATAGATTAGTTCTTTAATTGTATGATTATAAAATTTAATTTATTGTTTATATTCTTTTCTTGTATAGGTCAATATGCATCTGACCAACTATAAATAGAAAATGGTTCACTCTGCCAATGTCACCCCTGTTTCAGGGAAGGTCAGCAAAGAGTTGCAGGGTGTATGTTCATTTGAGATTTGGGTTTTTATGTTGTAGGTTCACACGCAGAATGTGCAAGTGTGAACTTATACGTGTCTGCTTGTGGGCATGCACTTAATGTGAATTCCAAATGTAACAATTATATCCATGCAACTTAGAATAGATTAGATGAGTGACGTTACATAGCCGATTTTTTTTATCTTAAATATAAATGGAGCACCGCAATCGATTTTCCCTATGCTTGGCTCTGCTGCTTAACAGTTGTACCTAGACCTTTTTTTTTAGAAAACGTGAAGATTAACCTAGAGATAAATTGTGTTAAGCTTGATTCCGATTAGCACACTTTTTTTTTTGATCCTGTTGTTTCCTCTTTTATCTGTAGAAGAAAATTGATACCACATGCCCAAATGGCGTAGTGAAACACGCCGGGTACTGCTAGTAAAGAAATAAAAACTAAATAATTTATTATAAATCTATTTAAATGTTTTTTTTTTGCTGTAATCACACCTGATGATGACCTACTAGGTCGAAAACGCGTTTGTAATTTATTTGAAAGAATCTAAATCTTTTTAAATATATTTGAGTGAAAATAAGCAGTGTTTTCTTTGAATTCCTTCAAAAAATTGTAAACTAAAAATATGTATTTTTTTAAATAGATTTGTGAAGAGAAATGCAATTCACCAATTTATTTTAGTCTGACCAGGTATTACATCATCAATTAATAATTAATATATTTTATTTTTATTTTAATAAATTATTAATTCATAACTACCCAATCGCATGAGCACTGCCATATAATTAGTTATCTAACTATGAAAAGTTTCACCCAATAAAATATTTTATCCACGATTTCTCAAACCAGTGAATCAGTACTTATTCAGTTTTACCTTTAAGGTGGTGATATTAATCTTGGCCGATAAAAACTTCAAACGGTAGTTGGCGATGTTCTTAATATGAAACTCTTTTGAAATGGATATGTTCAAAAAAGTTCAGAGGAAAAGGAACAAGTATACGAAGAACTCACAGCCCTTGAGATTTATTGCAACAAAGTTACCACTATACATTTTTCAGGGTTGTCACCCAGCGCCTTTCTGCAACTGCGAAAATGAATAATCTCCTCGGTAATTATTACAAATACTGAGAATAAATTATTTCATCCAACACCCTGTGGGTATGCGAGCTTTCGCAAAATTCTAGTTGGCACGAAACGCAAAAACAAACCGAGAAAAATTTGCAAATTATAATTAAAGTTTATCTATTTTTTTTGCGTCACTTTTTAATGGTTTACGCTCTCGTTTCCCGCAGTGCTTGTTTGGCGTATCTACCATTCGATTCAAAGATGACATTTCAATGAAATTGTCTTAACAATCACATTCTACAGAATCTAAGCTAAGAAAAAGATGTACAACTTAATTAATTAATTAATTTTTAATTTATTGATTTAAAATGTTTCCAAATTAACTAATATTTTATTTACAATTCAGGAATTTAAAATGATATATGGTTTTATTGATTGTAGAGGCATTAACTTTGTAATCGTTCATCATTAATGATACAAGAAAAACAGTTTTGTTGTTACTCTCGTAATCGAAAACAAAGCTGTTTTTCTTTTATCATTAATGATATATGGTTATTTATTAATTTAAAATTAATTATTATAATTTCTATCCTTGCATACTTCTTTCATTTCCTCCAGAGTCATGTATGATATTAATATTTAATTGTTTAAACACGTAGTTAATAAAATGTGCTCACGATGTGTGGATGTATGGAGGTGTGTATGTGTGCCTGTATGTTGATATTTTTATTTATGAAAGTATCAATTGCTTTTTGATGATTCATTGATTTTGTTATTGTTATTATTATTATTAATTTTATTGTTATTAACGGAAAATGTAGAGACAATTTTTTCAATTATTTATTAATCTACTGATTTATTGTAATTATCCGAAGAAATTTGTTGTTTTTTTCCTGAATAAAATAAAATAAAATAAAATAAAATAAAACCTGAACGCATGGTGTTAGTTCATTTATTATTTTTATTTACATTTTATGCGTCTAACGTTTTCGCCTTTATATAATAAATAAATAATAATTAAAAAATATATATTTATATATTTTATTAATTAATTCGTGTTGCGAAACTGATTTTTTATTCTGTGACTTGTAAGGTTGCTACGAGGCCGACCACCCATACTGTAAAAATCGGTTCACTGTCCCCATGTTTCAGGGAAGGGTGGCAAGAGTTAATGTTTGTATAAGATTCAAGTATTTTTTTTTCTTTTTTAACATGTGTACAAAGTTAAACAAAATACGTATTTCCTTATTGTGCTAGTAATAACCTTGAATAATAGATTGGTAGAAGCCAGACCCCCCATACTGTAAAAACTTGTTCACTTTTGTCAATGCCACCCCAGTTTTAGGGAGAGGGGGCAAGATTTTCAAAGCGTAATTTGTGTATGTGACCCTTGATTTAATTTGTACGTACACTGAACACATGCAGGATGTGTAAGATCGAATTTACAGGGTTGTTTGTGAACATGGTATTAAATGTGAGCTTTAAATGGTTATATATCTTTGCAACTTAAATTATGGATTACATATTATTATAGTAGTGCCTTGAAAAAAATTCTCAATGTCCATTCATTTTTGCAACTACGATTATAGATTTACAATTTAAGAAGTTTATTTTTACACCAAATTTCTCATTATGTCCTCAAGTTAATACGTAGTTATAATATTGATTTTCTTCGTTCAAGTTTAACACAAAAATGGAAAACAATATTGTTTCATAAAAACAAAACAAAAACAACATCTCATTTGTTTGGCGAGACAAAGGGCTCCTTTCCAAAAAAATAATACAAAGATTTTCTTACAAAATAAAAGGGTACACACGTAAAGATAATATTTTCTTAAATCAGACATGCTTTCACGCTAAACTGACAATAGAAGGAGAAGTGTACCCCGAGTGTATTCTAACTTCATATCGTTTCAGCAAAAAAAGAATGGAAAGTTTAACGTTCACTAGAGGAGCTATTTTCATTTCTATACATTTTAATTTTAACGTCGGGATTGAGTTTAAGCGTAGCGCATATTCTAGGGGTACTGTGGACGCATTAGTATCATACAAATGTCGCGACGAATTTGTATGGAGCACTAATTCAAGAAATTCGACAACAATGGCGCATTGTCTATGGGATAATGGAGTTTCCAAAGTGCCATCGACACCTAACTGATATTATTGTGTTGAGATATTTTAGTCGGTAGAATGTCTGTCAATCGAGATATCTCATTTTGCGTTTTATTTATTTTTTCGCAAATTTTCAAATGCTGGAACATTGACAATGTAAAAATGAGGTCCGAGTATTTAGAAAACCTGGAATACCTACAAATGTTGTCATCTGGCCGGGTTAGTTCTAAATCTGATCGCCAGAGGCGTTGGTCTCTGATTCATACAAAACAGTTTGAATCTGACGTTTCATCCATTTGGAGGTCACAAATTTGACACAAACGTAAAATGAACTATGTAAAGAAGAATAACTGATTTTTATGTCGTTTTAATGCAAAATAAGTCAGTGTTATGACCGATCGGGCCAAGTGGGCTGATCTTTCTAGCGCGTTTGGAATAGAACAACGTTGGTTCGATCCCCGCCTGGGTCATTTGGCCATAACTTTAACCCTGGTTCAACAGATGTTATTGGGTAATTATTAATTAATAATTCATAAAAAATAAGCAATAATAAATTATTAATTGATGATATTAATACCTGTTTCTAGCCAGACAGAATTGGTTGGTGAATTGCATTCCTCTTCACAAATCTGTATTAAAAAAAAACAATAATAATATAATATACCTACTTAATTGTATAAACTGTGAAGTAGTACAAAAATATATGTAATTTTATTTATTGAAAAACCCACTTTTAGACTTACAATATTGTTTACGCCAATTCACGTGCAGACCTCATTATCATTTTAATGTAAATATAATATATTTAAATAAAATAAAAATATTTATTTAAATATAATGTATTAAAATATTTTTTTGATTTGATTAAAAATATTTACATTTTACAATGCTGAAAATATATAATTTTTCTAAACATATTTTTTACTAGTTTTAATATACAATGCTCTAGCGCTTTTGGAATTTATTTTTATTTTTGAATTCTCTTGTTGAATTTATTAAAAAATTTAATGAAAAATATTTTAATTACAATCTATTTGATGAAATATGGAAAACATGACACAAATTTTAACGCTAAGTATTAATTTCATTTTGTTTTTGAAAGAGAGGATTTTGATTTTTAAGATTTTCATGTACAAGGTTAAAGATTATTATTTTTCATAAAGAAATACCAAAATTTGAGAATTTAACTTAAATGTTTAATATTTTATTTCGATAAATTCACAATATAAAATTATAGCCACTTGAAAATTATTTTTGCAGGTCGGGATTGGGAAAACAATTTTTATGTTTCTTAAATTAAAAAGTTAGAAACTATGATTGAAAATAAAAGTGTAACCATTTAAACTTCAATAATGATTTAATTACTTAACTAGTTACTTAACACAAAGGATTTTAATTTTTAATAACACTTTTAACACATTTAATAACACAAAGGAGAGAATGAATGAGGAAAGACTGACGAAGAAAGTATATGTTGGTAGAATAGATGGATGTCGTGGTAGAGGAAGACCGAGAAAGGTATGGATGGACCAAATATCCGAAATTGCGAATGAATGGAATATCCAGAGTCATAATAAAAGAAGAGCTTGTATGAAGAAGGTTATGACTCTGGAGGAAATGAAAGAAGTATGCAAGGATAGAAAGAAATGGCGGTTGATCTGTGATGTTGGCGGCTAGGGTTTGTTAAAGTGAATTTGTTTGTATGATTTAGTTTTTTATGTCCATGTATATATTGTTATTTTTATTCTTTGATTTTAAAAAATGTAATTTGTCATGTATGTTCCTTGACTTATAGGTTGTTATGCGGCTGACCACCCATAATATAAAAATTGGTTCACTTTGCCAATGTCACCCCTGTTTCAGGGAAGGACGGCAAGAGTTGCAAGGCTTATGTTCATTTGAGATTGGGTTTTTATATTGTAGGTCCACATGCGGCATGTGTTAGCGCGAAATTATACATATCTGCTTGTGGGAATGCATTTAGTATAAATCTTAAATGATATATATCTTTGCAGCTTAGATTAGATTAGATTAGATTTTAAACAAAAACAAACACAGAGCAGGAAAAAAAAAATTCCAAAGAAGATAATATCGTTAATACGAGAGAAGAAGTTGTTGAATGGTCTTTGATCGGGCTAAAAGTGTAAAGAACTATTAGATCTTACGTAGCATGTTATAACCATATATTTAAGATCTTCATCATTTCACTTTCACGCTGAAGAAGCCCATCGTAGACATGGGCAAAACGTCCGGCAGATCCTGCTCCCACAGACCACGACAACAGATCCCGGAAAACATCTCATTGTCACTTATGTTTAAAAGAAGGGTGGATAGAGTTGCAGGGCTAATGTTCCCTTGAGGCTTATGTTTTTTTTGTAAGTACTCAGGCAGCAAGTACGAACTCACAAACCCACAAATATGATGCCTTTGATCGTGCACTTAATTTAAATCATGAGTTTCCTTATAGGTGGTTACCACTCATACTGTAAATCTAATCTAATCTAATCTAAGCTGCAAAGATATATATCATTTAAGATTTATATTAAATGCATTCCCACAAGCAGATATGTATAATTTCGCGCTAACACATGCCGCATGTGGACCTACAATATAAAAACCCAATCTCAAATGAACATAAGCCTTGCAACTCTTGCCGTCCTTCCCTGAAACAGGGGTGACATTGGCAAAGTGAACCTATTTTTATATTATGAGTGGTCAGCCGCATAACAACCTATAAGTCAAGCAACATGCATGACAAATTACATTTTTTTAAATCAATAAATAACAATATATACATGGACATAAAAAACTAAAATCATAAAACCAATTTCACTTTAACAAACTCTAGCCGCCAACATCACAGATCAACCGCCATTTCTTTCTATCCTTGCATACTTCTTTCATTTTCTCCAGAGTCATGTAAAAATGGTTCATTATGCCAATGTCACCCTGTTTCAGAGAATGTCGGCAAAAGTTGCAGGGTTGTTGTTCATTTGAGGTTTGGTTTTAATTTGCAAGTACTAATCTAATCTAATCTAAGTTGCAAAATGTAAGTAACATTAGAGATTTACATTATATGCATTTTCACAAAACAGACATGTTTAAGTTCGCGCTTAAGCATGCCGCATGTAGTCTTACAATATAAAAACCCGAATCTCAAATGAACATACACCTTGCAACTCCTGTTGACCTTTCCTGAAACAGGGGTGACATTGGCAAAGTGAACCATTTTCTACAGCATGGGTGGTCAGCCGCATACCAACCTATATACACATGCAGCATTTGTAAGCGAAAACTTACACGTGTCTGTTTGTGGGCATACCTACATTTGATTTTTTTTGTTAAGTTTTAAATGGTAATATAGCTTTGCAAATTAGATTTAAAATTATTATATTTACGAGAAATTTAAAATTATCCTCTAATCTAATATTTCGAAAATATATTTTTTTCAAAAAAATATTGTTAAATGCTTGCCTGGTTCGCATCTGTCAAGTTTTATTGAGGAATTTCAAGTATTTTTGATGGGATGGTATAATGAATGCGAATATTGCGTTGGAAATGGACTACAGTTGCCGAGCTTCAATATAAACATGGCGCAGCACTCACACCGACGCACTTTAATTAAAAATATTTTTTACATTTTCCAATTCAGCTCTGGCAAAACAACGACTCATGCCAGACGAATTATTTTGCTTCGTTTTTTTCAAAAAAAAAAACAATCATAGACCATCCTGTGTTCATTCATCGATATCTTAGTATTAGAATTACTACCTCTCAGTGGCGAAGGGTGCCATACAAGCCGGTTTCCATCGGCTTCCCTTTTAAAATGATCTAACAAAGTAGTTAAAAAATATAGGCACAAAGTAAAAAAATACATTTAAAACCAAAGAAAAAATACGTATTTTTTCCCCCATTGAAACCATGCAGTCTATTTTATTATCATTTTTGCCTCATTTTAAACGGAAAACCGATGGGAATCGGCTTGAATGGCACCCTTCGCCACTGCTACCTCTATAATCTAAGTTGCAAAGATTCAAAGCTCAAATCAAATGTATGCGCACAAACAAACACGTGTAAGTTCGCGCTTACAAATGCTGAATGTGTACCTACAGATAAAATCCAAACCTCAAATAAACATAAGCCCTACAACTTTTGCCGACCTTCCCTGGAACAGGGGTGACATAGGCAAAATAAACCTCGATGTGTTCAATAGCTTTACGAATAGAGTTCTTTTGAATTTTGAGCTGTCGGCTTATGTTCGGATATTGGAACGTCAGATACGAGTATGATTCCCATGTTAATTTTTAAATGCAGAGGACATGTGAAAGAAAAAAATGGAATGCGAAGATTTAGAAATATATAGTTGGATCAGATTGATGGAATTTAAGACAAAATGGAATTATTGAGTAAATGTAAAAGAAGGAATTTTTAATGGATTGAAAGAAATGTACAAGAAACGGTCCAAAGTCTACATAGTAATAACGCTTCGGACTTGTAAATGGAAGATCGTGGGTTCGAATCCCGGCGGAGCACAAAAAAAATACCATTTTTATTCTCAAATCCGCTCTCGCTGGGTTTTAATTTTTTTATTATTTTATTTTCATTTAATTTAATTTCATTTTTACCAAAGACCGGCCACCAAAGCTCCATCCAGCCTTACAACTAGTGGGTCTTGTCAGAGAATTGTCGCTTTCTATAGCAAAAAATCAAGCTCTCAGAGGGATCTTGAGATGTGATTCACACAAAAACAGCGCTCACCAAATAAATCATCCGAAAATTATTAGTATGAGAAGAGGAAAAAGTGAAAGGGTTTCTGCAGAGGCTCTGACCCCCATTAAACAGAATGATGGGTTCCTTGACTTATATGTTGGTATGAGGCTGACCACCCATACTTTAAACAATGGTTCATTTTGCCAATGTCACCAATGTGTCAGGGAAGGTCGGTAAAAGTTGTAGGGCTTATGTTAATTTGGGGTGTGGATTTTATTTGTAAATACACATTCAGCGTTTGCAAGTGCGAACTACACGTGTTTGTTTGTGGACATGCATTTGAGAGCTTTATATGTTAATAAAATCTTGCAACCTTGATTATAGATAGATTTTAGATGGCAACGTTATTGAAAAAATTACGTATATTTTCTTCTGAAGGCTGTGTAGACCTTGCCGATCCCCTTGGTGGGGATCAAACCCTACCGACCGGGCTTTCCTTGACTTTCAGAACATAATGCATTTAATATTAATAAATAAGATGAGAGGCATTTTAATATGAAAGAAATTCAACATGGCTTTTACCTCCCTGTCTGGTATAAAAATGCAGAAATATTCATTTTATGAAAAACACAGCAACCTTCAAGAATTCCTTTGAAATCATAGAAAGGTTGTTTAAATTTTTATTTATTTATTTAAAACGATCATTTTTTTTTTTTTTTTGAGAAATCATATTATTATCATGGCATCGTACTGATTAAAATACCAATAGCTTAGTGTTAAAAAATAATCAGATCTCATATATAAAATCGAAGATGTATGTAAGTATGTTTATCCTGTATGGACTCCTAAACTAAGAAACCGAATGCAATGAATTTTACATGACCTATTGTATACATTTTCACTTACGTTTTTGTCAAAAAAAACTGGAGCAATAACGGATGTGAGAGCAGAAATATGCCTAAACAAGTTTTACCTTATAACAGGGAAATTCTTATACTAAAAGAAGTGTGCAAAGACGCAACGCAATGGAGACACTACTACGGATGTACTGATCACCCCCAACAGAATGGCAGCATTATACAATAAGAGCAACCAGACAAGCAAAAGGTGGCAGGGTACAGCTAGTGTATAATAAAACATTGATGCAGAATTATTCTTATTCTTGATGTTTTGTTGGCGTCGAAACCAATGTTCTCAGGAGACACTCTGATTGTGCGGTGATCAAGGATGAACTTTATGTTACAAAGTCCCATCCCGGGTTGTCGTGCCAGATATGATGATGACGATGATGATTCATAAATATTAAAAAAAAATACAAGTTGCATTTCTCCGTCAGAAATGTTCTACAGCCACAGAAAATGGCTACTTATCCATAGACAAGGAAGAGCTTAAGGCTTTAGTGCTCATTACCAACGATTCATTTTTTAGATGGTTACAATCAATGTGTGAAATGGGAGGCCATAAAAAATCCTCTATATTTTTTAGGAATTTTTGTGTTTTGAAATAGAAGAGAAACGTTCTGCAAATCTTCTTTATAATAAATGATTTATTTTATTAGGCAAACTCGATTGAAATTCATTTTCACATACATCATTTAATAATAACAATAAGCGATCCAGCCTTACAGAAACTGGGTCTGGCTTGAGAATTGGCGCTTTCTTTAGCGACGACCAAGCTCGCAGAGGGTTTTTGAAGTATGAATCACACAAAAACAGCGCTCTTCAAATAAATCATCCTCTTATTATTACGTTCGACATACGTAGGTACATAATTATAACGGTTATCTATAATAAATATATTTTATAGTGTATTGTGCATGAAAATTGGAATTTAATATTTTCTGGGCAGAGAATAATCGAAGGGTTTCCATCTCAAGACGGAAGACTGCATTTTTGTTTCGCTACAACAATTCGAAATAATGAGCGAGGGTAGAACGATAGTGACCATCGGCAGAACAAATAAAAGGGTAAATATATTTTAATCCTATAAAATAAACAAACGGTCTGGAAAATGTAGTTTATATAAATGGAAATAAAATATATAATGTTTAATATAATAAAATATCAAGTAAGTTGGGTGTAATCAAAGGCGACAATCTATGATTTATTTCAACCATGAAATCAAAATTTGGAAACACAAAACTGTTTCTTTACTTATTTTATCTTTAGTTATACAAACACTGTTCTATTTTCACTACTTTATTATTTTATTATTTGGACATAAACGTTCAATTATAATCAGATTATAATTATTTTTTTACCTGATGATGATTACTGTGTAGTCGAAAACGTTTGTGTTCAAATAATTAAATAATAAAGTAGTGAAAATAGAACAGTGTTTGAATAACTAACTTTTTATAAGATGAAATTTCAGTGTATTTATTATCAGGGACGTGATTTACAAAATCTGGCATTCTATATTATTTCGTATACAGGAATCGACTTACTGATTCTCACCTTGATGACGTATTGAGGATAGCATGCAGCAGTTATAAACCCGATTTGTCTAAAATAATTATCTCAATTTCAAAAATCGCGCTAATTTTGAAATAAACGCTTGGGTAGGTACATGTTACGTTTGAGTTTTACTTTCTTCTTTTCTGTTATCTTTAAGGAACCGTATGCTGATAATGAAAAGTGATATGTACTTTTATTATTCTGTTTTAGTTTATAATTTTTGTAATCTCAAATTGTTTTTCAAAAAAATGGGGGGGGGGGGGGGTTCATTATTTTTTTGTCATACCAGTATTTAGTGTTGCGGGCCGCGTAGCTTTTCAAATATATGTTTGTATGTAGCCCGAAGACAAAAAAGGTTGAGTATCAATGAGCTAGATGGACCTGTGGTGATCGTTCTTTGGTAAAGTGTATTAATGTGTCATCTCAGCTCTTTGTGCTATGCCGGAAATGAAGCCCACGACTTTTCGATAAACACTAAACTTAAGTTAACCACTAGATATCAGACCGGTCTTATTGCGCGTCTCTAAATGGCTGGTAAAATACACAATTAATTGCAAATGAGGAATTGTTACAATATTTACATTGTTGCAATTATAATCCGGAAAAGGGGACACAAGGCATGATCCCTTCAGTTCAAAATTTCCATGAAAGCACGTTTTAAGCCCACCGGTGTTTTCAGTAAGCTGTTTTAATACCCTGAGCTTCCACGAATAAAAAACCTGCACAAACTATTGAAAAAGAATACATGAAATTAAAAACTGTTCATATTTTATTTTCCTGTTGTGATTTTACCGGCTTCAATATAATAGAAATTGCGGTTATTTATTTTGTAACATTTATTTTAAGATATGGTACGCACAAAGAGTGGCTTTTGAACTGTATTGCTCGACGGCTTAGACACAAGTCTCACGCTACAGACAGATTTGGTCTTTTTTATAGCAGGCGTAACGATTGGTCTTGAAACATTGAGAACTGGAACATGTGATATTTAGCCAGAATATTCTACTTAGAATATTCGAGTAAATACTCACACAATATCGAACAAATACAAGTACAATTAAGCACCTACTTCTAGAGACTTCACAGACTTACACAGACACAAACAACTTACACCGACACACAAATTACACATTCGTAACAATACCTTCACTTTACGACAAACCCAGCATACTGAGGCCCGGTATTTTCAACGTAAGTTTATGTGACTTTAAAGTGTTAAAAATAAATAACCACACAATTTACTTAAGTGCGTCCTTTACATTCAGTATAAAATCCCTATTTTAACATTAAAAATACCGGGATTTCTGTAATTTATAATCTAAGTTGCCAATATAAATATTACATTAAAGATTCATATTAAATGCACTCCCATAAGCGGACGCATATAAGTTTGCGCTTGCGCATGCCGCATGTGAACCTTAAATGTAAAAACCCAATCTCAAATGAACATAAGCCCTGCAACTCTTACCGACCATCCCTGAAACAGGGGTGACATTGGCAAAGTGAACCATTTTTTACAGTATAAGTGGTCAGCCTCATACCAACCTATAAGTCAATGAATATATACAACAAATAACATTTTAGACATAAACAAATGGATAAACATTAAAATCCAATACAAAATTCTAATTTAAAATTTACAAAAAAAATGCATACATTTCAGAATAAATATTTTACCCCATCTCTTAAACATAACTCATTTTAATTTGACAAAGTTGTTAACGATGGCTCCAATCGAACTTTAATTTTGAATTTTAAGTCTGCATGTCAAGGTTAAATGGTTTTTACCATAAATTGCATACCTATCAGGCGCATGTGCCTGTATGGGATGCACGCCCTTGCAGATGGGAGACATTTTATATTAACGCAACGCAACTAAGCTACACATATAGTGTAACTTCTTGCCTGCGTTATCTATGAAGGGATGCTACATGTTGCGATTCGGGACCTATTTATTTTTACGGCTAAGGGGGCCGGCGCGGCGTCACGCCAACCTTTCAGTTGAAGTGGGGGTTTCCAAGCTCCCGGGGGGGGGGGGGGGGGGGGGTTGGCTGGTTCTCATTTCTTGTGAAGGCTGAGTAAGCCTTGAAATCGAGCCCTTGCTCTCGGCATGGGATGCAAGCATTCTACCAATTGAGCTATGGACCATTTTACGAGCTTTAAATTAAATAAACAATTGTATTGAGCGATGACGTGGTGTGGATAAAGACGAATTTCTCTATATTTCATTCGGAGTCATATCTAGAATCGTTAGGAGTAGTGCGTCATATACCTACGATAAGAAGTAACAAACTGAAGTCTTTGTTAGAATTTTTGAACCTTGACAAAGTATGAACAAATAAAAATAAATAGTTGACTTATACTCCGGATTGAAAACTTCAAGGAGATAAGGAAGAGAGGACCTTTTTTTTGGGTGAAAGGTCGCTTTATCAATAACACAGTCGAGTTGGTTCGCGAGCTGAAAAAATGCGTGCATTTACTGGGCAAAGTGAAAAGCGTGGTTTGGTGGCGCGAGACTGCCGAAATGCGACCGAAGCTTTGCATACCAAATGAAGTACACCGCCAGCTAAGTTTGGCTCTGAAAGCAGGGCTGTCAAATGTGTACAAATATTTTTTTGAAAATATTTTTCTAATACAAGTTTGATTGAATATTTTTTTGTGGAGAAGTCAAATTACTGACTGTCATTTGGATTATATGTTATGGGATAAAAACCGGATGACCGGAAAACCATACTATGAGATGTATCACAGGTATTGAAAGCTGCTTTCAATTATTGACGATTTGAAAATCTTTAAATTTAAAGTTTATTTTTTTAATATTTTAAAACCTTTTGACTTGATTGATATAGCGCCTTTGCAATGAAACACAGTCATACAAGACGCTATATAAATTTTGTACTTTGTAATGTATTAGAGTAGATTAATAACATACTATGTACTAGGTGTAGATAGTAATTATTGCCCTCACTAGCATTCACTCTGGTATTGTCAGCCGTATTGACCAGACCTGTATCGCGAGCTTCTACGAGAATACATTCATTGGAACAGATCAGACATATTAACATCTGCATCCCAATATCTCCCATTATCCCAGCACCCCACAGAAAACATCACATACTTCATCATCATGATCATCATCTACATATTCAGGTGAATAGCCACAATGTGTAAAAAAATGAAAAATTGGTGGTTTCCGTCGTTTTCATAACTTTTTTCTACCTTGACATAGCATGATACCAATAATTCTCTAAGTGCTCGTTCACACGATCCGGTTCCGGCTAGACGATGGCGTCTATGCGGTCGCAAAACCCAAGAGCCCAGCGTACAAAAACTAACGTCATCTTCTTCCAGGCATAGACATGTTTAGGAAGATGAACTGTATCAAGCTCATGATATTTTTACAAGTCTACCTGATCTTATCCTGGAACCTTCTAGACGCGGCCACCTAAAGAGGTTCAAAAAATAAAGAAAAAAACATCATCGATTATCAGGTATATCCATATATCCATATTTTTCGCAATTTCCAATCTGGCACCATTTCGAATCGTGTGAAAATCGAGTTTTAGATATTTTTTTAGAACTCAATAATCGGAATCCTACAGATTGACTGCAATGCATCCAAAAGACAGTTTGTACAACTCATATAGTTATTTTCTTAGTATCGTGGTTTCTGCTGACGGTATATTTTGAGTGATTGCACAACCCTGATTTTCAGAGAGGTTTCCGTCTATGTGGCTGTGTTAGTAAGGATAAGTATTTTACTCTAGGCAAGCACTAGGCAGGGATGCCTGGATTTCGTCTCGAAAACTAAAGGATGAAAGTGTAGCATGAATGAAGAAAACTTGTTAAAAGGTGTGATTTTTTAATATTTATGTAAAAGCCTTTTTTATCAGTAACCATGTAAAGAGTCCGTAAGAAGATTTGTCGCTAAAGAAAATAAAGTAAAATGTCCAAAAAAAATGATAAGTATAATTTATAGAATGAAAAAAAACGGATTTTACTGACTCTGCAAAAGAGAAGAACGGTTTTCTCTACGTTTCGTCGGAGTCATATCCGACGTCCTCAGGAGGCGTGTGTCTTCTACAAAGAATAACCACGAACATGGTACTACATTTTACTCAAAAATAAAATGCCCCAAAAATATGATATGTCGTCATGAGAGTGTTTGAAATGTCTATTAGTAGAGGATCCTTGCCGGATTGCCAAAATTCGTACAGTCACAATCGTTGGTTTTTGCTCATTTATCTCATTCCTTGACTTATAGGTTGGTATGAGGCTGACCACCCATACTGTAAAAAATGGTTCACTTTGCCAATGTTACCCCTGTTTCAGGGAAGGTCGGCAAAAGTTGTGGGGCTTATGTTCATTTGAGGTTTGGATTTTATTTGTAAGTACACATTCAGCATTTGTAAGCGCGAACTACACTTGTTGGTTTGTGGGCTTACATCTGAGAGCTTTAAATGAATATATCCTTGCAACTTAGATTATAGATTATAGATCGTAATTGGTAAACGCTATCATAAAAACACGCATTGAAAGGTTGTAGATCATGGCAATGTACAATTTTTTTTTAATTTAATTTTCAAATCGTACATGTCTCACCTTTCATCTTGAATCATCTTAGCACACATATGATTAGTGGGGATTTGATACAATTGTTACGATTTCACTTGTGGTTCTTTAAAAAAACTTGCGTTTTTTTTTATTTTTTTTATTTTTACAATATAGGTTACAATTTTCTGTTCACTCTTCACTCTCTGCTTACAAGTGATCGCGTTACAATGATTAAAGTGACTTTGTCTGTCCCACAGAGAATTTGCTCGTATATATATGTACGTCAGAGACGATTATTGCATGTTCGAGAACAGGGAGTATACTGAAGCATTGTTCCACACTACACCAAAGTGTTCGACACACCAATGATGATGATGATGATTTGATATAGCCCCGTTTTGTGAAGACAGCACTCCAACGTGCTTTAGGCTCACTTACGAACCCATACGTTCGTAACAATATTTTACTGATAACAGTGTAACAAAGACATTCACAACCGCTGATATTTGGTCAATTTTGACTGAACTATAAGTTAGTCTAACCGTTTAATAAACAAAAATTTGTACTGACAAAAATATGGCAGAAAATACATTTTTGATTTTGAAATGTGTAAGATGGCTACAAAGATATTTCAGTTAGAGTACACCAGAAGAAAGAGCGGCTTTGTTTTTTTTGCTCCAGGTGTTGGAAATCGTTCAGGTTTACATTTAAATGCCGCCGTGTGAAAATTTCCACTCTCTCCCATTCACAGTCACTCAAGAAAGTCCTGCCTTGAAGATGTGATTATCAAAACTTTTAAAACTCCGTGAAGTCAGCGCATACTTTAATGTTTCTCTAATTACAAACTTTGAATAGCAATTTGTTTAGATGACTTTTTTGTGGTGAGCTTGTAAGAAGTGGAAAAGTACCACGAGTTTAAAAAAATACGTAAATACTTCACAAAAGCATACATAAATAGATAAATAAGTATGAAAAGTAAAACCTTCACTGAAAACGCTGTATTGTCTTCCATAGATTTTTTTACCGTCCATGGTTTTATATTTACGCAATATTTTAAAACCTAGCCCTTTGGCTTTCAACGCAGGCATTCTATTCACTGAGATATCGACCAAAATAGCTGATAACTTGATATCATAACCTACATATAATCTAATTCGCAAAGAGATACATTAACATTTTAAGATATTTAATGCACGCCCCTAAACAGACACGTGTAAGTTTGTGCTTACAAATTCTGCATGTCGACCTACATATTAAAATTCAAATCTCAGACGTTCCCTGAAACAGGGATGATATTGGCTTAGTGAGCTATTTTTTACAAGATAGGTGGTTAGACTCATACCAACCTATAAGTCAAGGAACCTATTATTTTTTATTATTGTACTACAAACACCCCTTTCTATATTTTTATTTAGTCGTAATGACGTATTGTAAGTAGGTACATGTACGAGAATTTATTCCCTTTCTGGAGTAAATATAATTTCTTCGTTTTGGTGGCCTCACTAACATAGAGTAGGTAAATAAGTCGCCGAGAAAGAGGTTAAAGAAGGTGTCGGCCAGAGCTTCCGCCCGCCTACCCTGATGACGTAAGCTACTTCCGGTCACGTCTGGCGGCGTGTTTCCGGTTTCCGCTGCCGACTTCCGGTTTTGCGGGGCTCGCTTTTTTAGCTGTTCGCGGGTGCCATCCCGACTAAGTTCTAAGAGCTCCGTGAACGCTTCGCAAACAGCTTGTTGCTTAGCCAGAAAACAGTTAATAATTACAAGCATAATATACACGTGTATGGACGTGAGCCTTGGCACGCTGGTTGGTGTTTGTGGAACAATCTGGCATAGTGTCGAACAATCCTAGTGGAAGTATCTACCATGTTCAAGAACAGGCAAGAATCGTTTCTATATCCATATGTCGCGTCGTTCTAATATACATACAGACTCCGATAGTAAGCGATCCACACCAGTCTATATAAATACTATCAAATATTTTGTGGGACAAATAGAGTCGCTTAGATCATTGTAACTCGAACACCACTGTAAGCAGAGCGGGAAGAGTGTACATAGTAAATTTATATCGCAGTTTAATTAAATAGAACTCCAAGTACAGTTAAAACAATATGTTTGAAAAAACTAAGCTATAAATGCAGAGGTCCATCTAGTCTTTGCGCATCTAAGACTTGCTTAATAATTAACGCTTTTTACATCAACGATTAAGCTTGTAAAGTGTTCTTAAGGTGTGTCTCAAACAACAACAGCGCTCATCAAAAATGTCATCCATTATTCAACACTAAAATTTTGAAAGAAAACCAACATTTAACAAATCGTTTCTGTGTTCTCTCGGGTTTGAATATGGTATATTTGCAGCTTTTTATCTGCCGACGTTTCGCTTTCAAGAGCAGAAAGCATTCTTAAGGCGAGTTATCAAAGCGGTCTTTGTTGCCTTCGCGGTCGCTCGCTGATGGTTAACGAAAACCACCGCGGTGCTTTGATGACTCGCCTTGAGAATGCTTTTTGCACGTGAAAACAAAATGTCGGCAGATAAAAAGCTGCAAATAGACCACGGTGAAACCCAAAAGAACACAAAACGATTTGTTAATTAACACCGACCGTGAAAGTGAAAGTTTCAAACTTTATTTAAAAGCAATAATGCTACATCGTGTCGCTGTTATATTGTACTAGTAGTATCGCATTCATACGGGATTCATACGTTCACTTTGCCAATGTCACCCTTGTTTCAGGGAAGGTCGGCAGGAGTTGCAGGGTGTATATTCATTTGAGATTTGGTTTTTATGTTGTAGGTTCACATGAGGCGAGATTATACGTGTCTGCTTGTGAGAATGCATGTAATGTGAAACCCCAATGTTACATATCTTTGCAACTTAGATTACATTAGATTAGAACTACGCGACTTCCCATCCGGCACCGGACCGGATCGTGTAAAAAGGGCGCTAGGCTTCGAACGCTGTTAAATTTCTTGCTTGGTGTCAACGATTCCCCGTTTGATAATATACTAGTATCCGTTTGGCGTTACAGGATCGTATGGCGGAGTTAATAAGATATATTAATTAAGCAATTTGCAGGCAGTTGTTGTTTGTTGTTGGGACTTGAGAGTTAAGTTTACAGCGGCCGTTTGCAACAGTTCGCCAAG
Source organism: Agapetus fuscipes (assembly GCA_951799405.1). Taxonomy (NCBI): domain Eukaryota; kingdom Metazoa; phylum Arthropoda; class Insecta; order Trichoptera; family Glossosomatidae; genus Agapetus; species Agapetus fuscipes. The sequence continues at coordinate 24,908,668 of OX637333.1, forward strand.
TACTAAACTACGTTCAGACTCAAGCAAAGCATTTACCAAAAAAGTATATCGAAACTGAACTACTACCTCTTATCAGCGTTTTAGTTTCATTATATTTTTGGTGAAACGCTATGGTCGAGTTTGAGCAATTTGTTTTGTACTTACTTGGGGCACAGTTCGCGCAAGATTCTCGCCAAGTTTGTTCCGAGCTGTCAGTGGAAGCAATTCTACAGATTTATCGACGCGCATCGATACACGAACTATAAAAGTTATCTGAAAAATGAAGTGTACAATTTTTTAGTTTTTGCCATAAAACATTTGATACAGTATCGCGGTATGTGCTCGCGTACATTGTCACGTAAAACCCTAGACTTTATAATCCAAAATCTAAGCTGCAAAGATATGGTAACATTTAAGGTTCATATTAAATGCATGCCAACACCCGGTCGTTAGCTCAGTTGGTAGAGTGCTTGCATTCAATGCCGTGAGCCCGGGTTCGAATCCCAACGAGCGTGTCAGAAATGATTTCCCGTTTCGGTGTTTATTTCAAACCCCAAAATAAAATACCGGCAACGATTACTCAGTCTTCACAAGAAATGACTTCACAACTGAAGTGGTTGGCGCCAAGCTAACCCCCTTACCTGTAAAAATATATAGGTTCCACTCGCCACATGCAAAACCCTTTTGGGGAGAGTTACACTTTATATGTAGCTTAGTTGCGTTGCGTCCCACAGACGGGTACATGCAGGTTCGCGCCTACACATCCTGAATGTGTGCATACAAATAAAAAAAACCTTGCATAAACACAACCTTGCAACTCCTGCCGCTTTTCCCTGAAAGCGGAATGGCATTGGCAAACGTGAACCAATTTTTAAAGCACGGGAAGTCAGCCTCACACCGACCTATCAGTCGAGGAGACTGGTTGTAAATATAATAGAATAATTAACACCGATGAGATATCAATAAATCGAAAAGTAAAGGGTAAATCTTTACAACTACCATTGTAAAAAGAAACGGAAGAGAAGTGCCGAAACAAGAGCCTACTCAGAACATCTGGAGTGGAAGTCTCGATGGCCGTCGGTAGATCTTAACGTATTTCAAACATAATTGAAAAATATTTGGATATAATTAATATGCAAAATGAATATTAAAATTGCCAAAAGGATAGGTATGTTTGAATAAAATTTACGTATTTTAATTATCGCTAATTTGACGGAAATTATCCAAATTTTAATGAAATTTGAATACGTGGCATTAAAACAGATTATTTATTTGATCTCAAATTATTTATTCGCATGGCGCGAGTATTCAATTAACATGAAAATATATTATGCAAATCATTTTAATGTTAATCTGATTCAAATTAAATATGTTTTTAATGGAAAAGATTAATATTTAATACTTTTCGCACATTATTTTGCAATTAGATATTCATATAAGAGAAAGACTCAAATGTATTATTTTAATAATTTTAAAGCGAACATAGGAAAATAATCTAAAGCACTTAAAAAGGTGCTGCAGATTTTCTTGTTTCTTGTTGAGGATGTGTGAAACTTGTTAGTACTGAGACTTAAGGTGCAGTAAGACTTGAGGTGCCACAGGGATCTGTCCTGGGACCGATCCTATTTATTTTATACACTGCTGACATTGAGAGTATAGTTGAGAAATAGGGGCTCACTACACATGCATATGCAGATGACTGACAGATTTACTCTCAGTGTCGACCACACATGGCAGGAGCTCTCAGTAACAGGGTGGCAACTTGCATTGCGGAGATTGGTGAATGAATGACAAGCAATGGCCTAATCCTTAGCATGGGTGAGACGGGAGTGATGTAGGCGGCTACATCCAGGCGTGATCATCTCCTGACAACTCGCGCATCACTCTCCATTGGAGGACAGCTGATTCAGCCGTCAGATTTAGTGAGACATCTAGGAGTCAGACTGGATAGGAACCTCACAATGAGACAGCAACTGAATAATACGGTATCCTCCTCGTTTTTTTAACTTTGCCAGATAAAGGCAATCAGGACATGTTGACCATCAGGGGTGATCATTATCCTGGTTAATGGTTGTGTTATGTCTCAAGTTGGCTATTGCTCAACGCTGTATATAGGTCAGCCGAAAAAACAGTTCAACCGTCTTCAATCTGTGCTAACCTTGGCAGCACAGATTGAATAAATTTACTCACATTACTCCATTGCTAAGAAAACTGCATTGACTTCGGCTTTCGAAGACGGCCGCGGCGGTTTACTGCGTTTTTCTGATGGTTAACATAGAAGCCGCACCATTTGCAATACCTGCCGCCTTTCCCTGAAAACCGTTGCGGCATTGGCAAAAGTGAACCAATTTTTTAGAGAGGGGTCAATCTCATACCAGCCTATTAGTCAAGCCATGAATTATTTAATTCTTTCTTTATCAGTCTTATTCTTAAATTTAAAAAATTTACTGATGCTTGTTTGACTCATTTATTTTCAGTAATGACTTTTTTTAGAAAAAAAACCTCTGCATATTATAAATAAAACATTTATGTCTGCTATCCATTTAACCCTCAAAGCAAGATACATAGATCGTTTGAAATACAAAACCAGATGAATGAAAAAATAACCCTCCGAAATAGTGAAAAAAAATGTAAAAAAATAGCCCTGAATTCCATACACAATGCAGCTTAATTAAGTTCCTTTGTTAGGAGTGGTCTGCGGGCGCTTTTGGAGTTCGGGGTTTTTGTTGGTTTCAGAATTTATTCGTTATAGTCATAAATTTTCTTCGTACGACGCAGTTTAGTATGTACCAACGCTAGTTGTCCGAATAACGGGAGGCTGGCACATGCGCAACTATCAACACTTTTCAAAAATACTTTACTTATACTTTTATCCAGTCGATATTCCAATAGTAGTGGCCAATACCTCCCTAGACGTGTCTCGTGTCTCTACTTTGTTATCTCCTCGCACAACTCTTTGATCTCCTTGACATTCATTACTCTCTCCATGCTATTTTTGAAAGAGATGATGAAAGTATGAATTATGAATTTAAAATTAATGGAATGAATGTTGATGTCGTAAATGAGTTTGTATACCTGGGAAGTAAGTTTGAAAAAGATGGAAGAATGACCGGTGAATTTGAAAGAAGAGTAATGAAGGGCAGGTGTGTAGGGGAGACCGGGGTTGGAAGTCACATTTTTTTTCTTTTGCATTTTTAGTACCTATTTTCATAATTTATTAACGACATCTATATATCAATGGATAGTCCTATTATTCTTATTTCAATATAAACGAAGAAATAGTATCTAATAGTATCTTTCGAGGAAATATAACTGTGTTTGTGAAAAATGAGAAGTGTGACTTTTAGCCCCGTGTCGGGGATGGTTGTCACACCGTCTGGGGTAAGAAGTCACATATCGATTTAAGGGCAGAATATGAGAAGAAACACTTTTTTAAAATCAAATGAGTATTTTTATTAATGATTAATGTTATACATAACAAATTATACCCAATAAATGAATGTTTTATTTACTCATAATAAGAAAGACATTTAAAAAATCGCTACAACGAATAACTTGTACTTATGGCACAAACTTAGAGTTTTGGTAATAAAAATAACTTAATCTTGAGATTACACACGTGATCTAAATAATTAATAATAAAGAGTTAAAACAGTGTTTGAATAACTAAAGATAAAATGAATTTTCACAGTTTTAATGCACCAACCATCCAAAAGTAATATTAATTTAGAGAAATTATATTTATTTATTCTAAAAAAAATAGTCTGAATATTCCGAATCACAATTTTGGCAAATGTAATATGCTGTCCCAGGTGTGCATGCTTCGTGAGCCCACGACTTGCAATCCTGGCACTGAACCCAGACTGCCCTAGACTTGCTAGCAGAGTAGGGAGACAAACAGACCTAGCAAAACTCTTCATCGTCATCGTCATTATCAATTGTTTTCTTCTTAACTTTCTTTCCTTTAGAAACCTTTATATTTTCCTCTTTTTCACTGAATACTCGTTTCGATACTTTCTTCTTTTTTGCTTCTTGTTCCTTTTTTCATCTTCTAGTTCTTTTTCTTGTTCATCGGTATAAATCTATCGATTCCTTTGATAGCCTATTTTTGTAGATGGTGTTGATGCGACCGTGTTGCTTATCTCTTCTGGTGTGAATTTATTACAATACCTTGTCATAGTGCGATAATTTTTTTCAAAATCCTTAGCGACAGACCTGATAAGACTTGCCATGGCTTTTTACTTCTCTTGCAGTTGGCAACATCAATGCTGGTGAAACAAGCCCTCGATTTGACTTTTTTTGTGATTTCTGGGCATTTTTATGATGAACTCTGAAAAAAATAAGCTTTAAAAGTAACGCAATCCCAAAAAGCAAAAAAAAACCGACAACATACAAGCACGGTGTTGGTTGTCACATGAGACTACCAGCCCCCGGCAACCTGAGACAACCTGCCCCAAATCACTTTGTCAAAAATAACCTCTCAAAATAAGTTGAAAACAATATTTATTTAAAAAAGTAATATTAGGATACCACGAAACACATATTGGACATCATAAATACACCAAAAGATATATTATTAGGCAATAATTAAGTATACTTACAAGACTCCCACAATTGCACAAAAAAAATACTTTCACTGTATGAAAAAAACAAACGCACATATCTCCGTCATGATATCTCAGGGCAGACTGAGATGAAGTAGAGAGGTGGGGGTTACCCTCACGATGCTTTGACGCCGACCAATGGGTTCATTCTTTCGTTTAGTTTTCTGTAATGGTCACTGTGACAACCAACCCGTGAGACAACCATACCCGGTCTCCCCTACTGGGTGCCACAACTTGTATCGCCAAAAATCAAAACATATCAAAAAATGCTCGATTGGCGGTACGCAGTGGCATACTTTTACCCACCTTGATGTATGGAAGCGAGGCCTGGACGGTGAATGAAAGTGAAATTAGTAAAGTCCATACTGTTGAAATGGACTTTCTAAGAAGTATGATTGGGAAAAAACGGAGTGACAGGGTGAGGAATGATTTTGTAAGAGAAGAATGTGGTGCAAGAGAAAGTGTGAAAGTGAAGATTAAAAGAAGTTTGTTAAGATAGTTTGGGCATATGGAGAGAATGAATGAGGAAAGACTGACGAAGAAAGTATATGTTGGTAGAATAGATGGATGTCGTGGTAGAGGAAGACCGAGAAAGGTATGGATGGACCAAATATCCGAAATTGCGAATGAATGGAATATCCAGAGTCATAATAAAAGAAGAGCTTGTATGAAGAAGGTTATGACTCTGGAGGAAATGAAAGAAGTATGTAAGGATAGAAAGAAATGGCGGTTGATCTGTGATGTTGGCGGCTGAGGTTTGTTAAAGTAAAATTGGTTTTATGATTTAGTTTTTATGTCCATGTATATATTGTGATTTATTGTTTTTAAAAAATGTAATTTGTCATGTATGTTCCTTGACTTATAGGTTGTTATGCGGCTGACCACCCATAATGTAAAAATTGGTTCACTTTGCCAATGTCACCTCTGTTTCAGGGAAGGACGGCAAGAGTTGCAAGGCTTATGTTCATTTGAGATTGGGTTTTTATATTGTAGGTCCACATGCGGTGTTAGCGCGAAATTATACATATCTGCTTGTGGGAATGCATTTAATATAAAACTTAAATGATATATATCTTTGCAGCTTAGATTAGATTAGATTAGATTAGATGCTATTATCTTTTTGTCACTCTGCAGATTCCAGTTATTTACCTGACCGGTCTTTAGTCTTGTGGTAACGCTTCGGACTCGTAAATGGAAGATTGTGGGTTTGATTTGCGGGCTGAGTACAAAAAAATACCATTTATATCTTCAAAAATAAAAAACTAGTGACGTAATTAAATTTAAGGAAAAAGCTGTCAGGTTTCTACTTGCACAGCGCCTCTGGCATAACATAACTGTTTTTGTTTTGACTTGATATGTAATTGTTAAAATTAGCATTATTTTGCTACAATAAAAAAATATACATATATATATATATATGCTCTTCGCTGGGTTGAAAAATTCATATACCTTTACCAAAGACAGGTAACAAAGATTCATTCAGAATTACAGCCAAGTAACCCCTCTACGAATTGGCATTTTCTAAGCGACGCGACGGCCAAGCTCGTAGAGGGCACTTGAGGTGTGAGTCACACAATACAGTGCTCACTTTGACGCTATATCTAATAGTAGTGGCCAATACCTCTATACCTACATGTGTCTCAACTATGTTCTCTTCTTGCACACTTATTTCATCTTCTCGACATTCATCACTCTCTCCGTAAATGCTTTTTTTTCTCCCTTTGCAGATTCTAGTCATAAGCAAAATCGCTTATTTGATTGAAACATTCTTTCCTAGGTTTCCTATGTTTAACCAATATTGTAAACTGTATAGTAAAATTAAAATATTTGTTTTATTAATTTGACTTTAAATTTATACCTAAACATTATACAATTTTATTATACATTTTGCAATTTGGTTAAACATTTGAATTTGTTTTTTATTAATTTGGACTTTACATTTATACCTAAATAATTATATTGTCTATTAAATGTGAAGGGAGATGAAGAAGAAGAGAATTTAATTTTGATTTGTCATTGTCATTGTCCTGAAGATGCCTTGTTAGGCGAAAACGTTTGACATATTTAAAATAAAATAATAAGTGAATTAAAACAGTGTATTTATTTAATTAATTATACAATGGACTTTCACTGTGTAAACCACCAAACCCTGAAAAATATAGTCAAGTTATTTTGAACCCTGTTATTCTCTTACTAGCCATTTCTACCGCACATACTTCTGCTTTATTCACCATCCATGTCTCACTTACATACCTACATCATAGCGGATAAAGTAGCCCAAATAATTGATACTTCATTGCCTATAGTCAGCCAGGATTTTTTTTTGAACCTTGCATTATTTTTATGTTTTCACTTTTGGGAACAGTGTCAGCCATTCGAATCCAAAAGCCGTGTTATGTCGTGAAACAATGAGACAAAATACACGTCCGGCAAATGAACGCGCTAAGTGGTAGAGTGGTGTAACTGTGAATAGGGTAATACACACACTAGCCCAAGTATAGAGCACAACGTTTCAACTCAATCGTAACGTATAGAAACTAAAACGTCAAGTAGACGTACTGTTTTAGTTTCTATATATTTTTTGGTAAACGCTTGGCTTGAATTTGAATGTAATATCTTGTACTTGGTGACCTTAGGGTACAGGATGGACAGTGGTGTTTCGGAAGGAACAACGGCTCTGTATACTTTAAAACAAAAACAAAAAATAACACTGGATTAGACATTGTAACTAACACATCTCTGTAGCACATCGGTTTGCGGGCCCAATGCAGTGGAACAGACTACCACCTAATGTGAGAAAGGAAAAAAACAGTTTGTATTTTTAAAGCAGCACTAAAGACGCATCTTTACAAATAAATCTTATCCGTGATTTGAGCTTGCTCATCACTATAAAGCGCCAATACTTAAGTAACCCAGTTGCTGTAAGGCTGGATGGACCTTTAGTGACCGATCTTTGGTGAAGGTTTTATGAATTTTTCAACCCAACGAAGCGCATATTTAAAAATATAAATGGTATTTTTTTGTGCTCCGCCGGGATTCGAACCCACAACCTTTTATTTATTTATTTACAAGTCCAATGTTTTGTCACTGGACTACGGACCGGTCAAATCAACCTTGAGGTGTGACACACGAATTGCGTAAGTCGAAAAAAGTATCAAAACTAATTCGCCCTCTAGGGGGGACGTCGTTTATTCTGTATATTTTTTTTATTTACGCTATCGAGGTGAGTTTTACGTAACGTTTTATACTCAGCTCACATGTGCTTGTAGTTTATAACACTATTACAATAACACCAACAATTTATTAGCACAGACACTTTGTGGCCAACTTTCAACGGCAATCAATATTCAGCATGTAAACCCCAACTATTACATCCGTAACCACAAACGACACTATGAGAACTCACAGTGCTGTGCGTAAATACTTACCCAAAGATTCAACTTCTTTGGAAAAAAAAAAACTAAAGATCGACAGTGTATTGCTATGAATTACTGGTTCAACTTAATAAAACTTCGGTGAATTTATTTCACAGAGTTTAGTTAAAGATTCCGTTAACAATTGGTTCGATTACAGAGTGGCTTTTTTAACTGTTCATCTCGACGGATCTGATACAAGTCCTTGCGATGTTTTCACCTTGGATACTGCGGCTCAAAACAGGAACTTGATGCTTTTGTTGAACCATTGTCGCAGGTTTTTCAACCACGATGTCTTTCGGCGTTCCTGAGAGCTTCTTCCCTCAATCTAACCCTGTATGATAAGATGAAGAAGACGCTATTTCTCATTTTTACAAACGTGACCGATGTACATCAGTTTAATCTGCTTAAGGACTTCTTCATTAGTGATCCGATCACGCAAGGAGATCCGAAGCATTTTTCAGTAGACGTACATCTCGAACGCTTCAATTCGTCTCTCCAATGCCCGTGGAGCGTCGACTCCACAAAATTATGTCAAATATTGAAAGTCAATTCATAATCTTCATGATCATGAACAGCTCTGAGGCACCTTGGCTGAATCCAGGATTATTCTCCATTCTCATCTGTCTATCACCTTTGCTCTCTAGCTACGTTTGTCTGAAGATTTTGGAAAAAACAAGGAATGTCAGCAAAAAAAATAAATTGTACAGTGGACTGCACATGACTTTATAGCACAAAATACGGTCATGTTTAGGTCATAGCCAATTTTCATAACAAAACATTTAGTTGTGTGTAAGTAATGAAGCTAATCTTTGTAAGCAATCGTCATTTTGCAGTATTATCATCGATCCCGTTTGTATCAAAACTAACACTTTGTTTGGTGGGTACCTATACTTTACATTGATATTTTGGAAAGTTATGATTGATTATTATATGGGTACAACTTACTAGATTTTAAGACTCGTAGCCTAGTATTTTATATTAGGCGTTTTAGTACCAAGAATATTACAATTATTTTTGTATTAACATTTGTCACTTTGTATGGTGGCTACACCTTATAATATTTATTTGAAAAAAGTAATGATAAATGTATGCAGGTATATATAAGAGCTTTTCAATTGTAGAACATTATTTTTTAGTTAACCCGTTCTCTGCCGGGAAATTTTAAAATATTGTTTTCTCTTATATGGCAACCCCCAAAACAAAGAGTATTAAGAGGCAATGCTTATTGTTGTTAGATAGAAATTGATTGAGCGAATTGTTATGTAGGTTTATTTATGGGTATTAGACGTTTTGCTACCAAAAATATTACAATAATTTTTTGTATGAAAATTTGTCACTTTGTATGGTGGCTATACTTTATAATACTTTTTTGAAAAAAGTAATGGTTCATGTATGTAGGTATATATAAAATCTTTTCAATTGTAGAACATTATTTTTCGGTTAACCCTTTCTCTGCCGAGAAATTTTAAATTATTTTTTTCTCTTGTATGGCAACCCCCAAAACAAAGAAAATTATGAGGCTATGGTTATTGCTGTTACATAGCAATATTATAATGACGATTATCCAGAAAATTTAAAGAAAATCGTAGGAGCCGTTTTTGAGAAAATCTCATTTGAAACTTTCAGCTGTTTGGAAGCCATCTTGAATTTTCTAAAATTTGAAAAATGTTTCACTATGAATTATAGTGATAAAAAAGTTTTTTCTGATAAAGTTAAGAAACATAAAAGTTTTTTGCGTTCTGATGGGTTTTTGTAGCCTTTTAATTTCAATTTTTGATATACCTAATGTAAACGGCACTTTATGTTTTTATTTTCAAAAATTTTTTTTAATTTTTATTAAGAATTAAATGTTACGTATAATATTGTAGAACATATCTTTTTTGTCAACGCTTTCACTTCTGAGAAAATCACAATTGTTTATTTTTTTCATATGGCAACTCATAGACGCAGATTAGCAAAAATGTTGCCATAACTAAATTTGGTAAGAATGTATCAAGCAACTACTTTACTGAAAATTTAAAAAAAATCGTTAGAGCCGTTTTTGAGAAAATCGCATTTGAAGTTTTCTCCTCTTTGGAAGCCATCTTGAATTCTCAAAATAGTGAAAAACAAATTATATTACAAAGAAGTTTATAAATTTTTCTTTCTTGTGAACCTAAACAAAGTTTTACAAAATTGCGTTTTTATGGGTCTTTTTATGAAAATTTTGAGATCGTGTAAACGGTACTTTAAGTAAAAAAATTTTTAAAGTATTCTTTAAATTTTTGTAGAAATTAATATTACGCGTAATATTGTAGAACATTTTTTTTTTGTCAACCCAGCCATTTCTGAGATAATCACAATCGTTTTTTTCTTTCATATGGCAACCCATAGACGTAGGTTGGCAAGAGTGTTGCCATACCTAATTTTCTTAGAAAAAACTTAAGCAACGACCACACTGAAATTTTAAAGAAAATCGTTAGAGCACTTTTTGAGAAAAGTGCAATTTTATGTTTTTTTTGTATGGCAGCCATCTTGAATTTTCAGGGTGGCGCCATGCCGGTCGGCTCATCAAAATCTGTGGTTATCAATTCTCTAAATCCAAAAATTGGTGTCTCTGTGATCAGTAGTTTCGGTTGGGACATACACTCATACGGACGGACGGACGGACGGACGGACGGACGGACGGACGGACGGACGGACGGACGGACGGACGGACGGACGGACGGACGGACGGACGGACGGACGGACGGACAGGTTCGACAAATTAGGTTTTTTTGCATGTCCTGGTGCAGGACAACTCATTTCCGTTGAAACCTCATTTTTTTTTTTCGGACGAATACAATACTTTATAACAGTCCTTCGGACTGCTATAAAGTAAATAAATTGTACAGTGGACTGCACAGGACTTTATAGCACAAAATACGGTCATGTTTAGGTCATAGCCAATTTTCATAACAAAACATTTAGTTGTGTGTAAGTAATGAAGCTTATCTTTTTAAGCAATCGTCTTTTTGCAGTATTATCAGTATTCCTTGACTTATAGGTTGGTATGAGGCTGACCACCCATACTGTAAAAAATGGTTCACTTTGCCAATGTCACCCCTGTTTCAGGGAATGTCGGCAAGAGTTGCAGGGCTTATGTTCATTTGAGGTTTGGATTTTATTTGTAAGTACACAATCAGCATTTGTAAGCGCGAACTACACGTGTTTGTTTGTGGGCATACATCTGAGAGCTTTGAATGAATATATCCTTGCAACTTAGATTATAGATTATATATAGATCATTGATCCCGTTTGTATCAAAACTAACACTTTTTTTGGTGGGTACCTATACTTTTCATTGATATTTTGGAAAGTTATGATTGATTATCATATGGGTGCAACTTACTAGATTTTAAGACTCGTAGCCTAGTATTTTATATTAGGCGTTTTAGTACCAAGAATATTACAATTATTTTTGTATTAAAATTTGTCACTTTGTATGGTGGCTACACCTTATAATATTTATTTGAAAAAAATAATGATTAATGTATGTAGGTATATATAAGAGCTTTTCAATTGTTTAACATTATTTTTTAGTTAACCCGTTCTCTGCCGGGAAAATTTAAAATATTGTTTTCTCTTGTATGGCAACCCCCAAAACAAAGAGTATTAAGAGGCAATGCTTATTGTTGTTTTATAGAAATTGATTGAGCGAATTGTTATGTAGGTTTATTTATGGGTATTAGACGTTTTGCTACCAAAAATATTACAATAATTTTTTGTATGAAAATTTGTCACTTTGTATGGTGGCTATACTTTATAATATTTTTTTGAAAAAAGTAATGATTCATATATGTAGGTATATATAAAATATTTTCAATTGTAGAACATTACTTTTTAGTTAACCCTTTCTCTGCCGAGAAATTTTAAATTATTTTTTTCTCTTGTATGGCAACCCCAAAAACAAAGAAAATTATGAGGCAATGGTTATTGTTGTTACATAGCAGTATTATAATGACGATTATGCAAAAAAAATAAAGAAAATCGTAGGAGCCGTTTTTGAGAAAATCTCATTTGAAATTTTCAGCTGTTCGGAAGCCATCTTGAATTTTCTAAAATTTTACAAATGTTTCACTATGAATTATAGTGATAACAAAGTTTTTTCTGATAAATTTAAGAAACATACAAGTTTTTTGCGTTCTGATGGGTTTTTGTAGCCTTTTAATTTCAATTTTTGATATCATGTAAACGGCCCTTTATGTTTTTATTTTCAAAAAAATTATTTAATTTTTATATAGAATTTGATGTTACGTATAATATTGTAGAACCTAATTTTTTTGTCAACGCTTTCACTTCTGAGAAAATCACAATTGTTTATTTTTTTCATATGGCAACTCATAGACGCAGATTAGCAAAAATGTTGCCATAACTAAATTTGGTAAGAATGTATCAAACAACTACTTTACTGAAAATTAAAAAAAAAAATCGTTAGAGCCGTTTTTGAGAAAATCGCATTTGAAGTTTTCTCCTCTTTGGAAGCCATCTTGAATTCTCAAAATAGTGAAAAACAAATTATATTACAAAGAAGTTTATAAATTTTTCTTTCTTTTGAACCTAAAAAAAGTTTTACAAAATTGCGTTTTTATGGGTCTTTTTAATATTTTCGATGAAAATTTTGAGATCGTGTAAACGGTACTTTAAGTAAAAAAATTTTTAAAATTTTCTTTAAATTTTTGTAGAAATTTTTATTGCGCGTAGGATTGTGGAACATTTTTTTTTTGTCAACCCAGCCATTTCCGAGATAATCACAATCGTTTTTTTCTTTCATATGGCAACCCATAGACGCAGGTTGGCAAGAGTGTTGCCATACCTAATTTTCTTAGAAAAAACTTAAGCAACGACCACACTGAAATTTTAAAGAAAATCGTTAGAGCCGTTTTTGAGAAAAGTGCAATTTTATGTTTTTTTTGTATGGCAGCCATCTTGAATTTTCAGGGTGGTGCCATGCCAGTCGGCTCATCAAAATCTGTGGTTGTCAATTCTCTAAATCCAAAAATTGGTGTCTCTGTGATCAGTAGTTTCGGCTGGGACATACACTCATACGGACGGACGGACGGACGGACGGACAGGTTCGACAAATTAGGTTTTTTTGCATGTCCTGGTGCAGGACAACTCATTTCCGTTGAAACCTCATTTTTTTTTTTTCGGACGAATACAATACTTTATAACAGTCCTTCGGACTGCTATAAAGTAAAAATTCTTCTAATGCTATCTAGTGCCAAATGTTTGTATCTAAAGCTCTGCGAAATCGGTAATGCAACAACAGTCGCTATCACAGATTATGGCAGTATTTCCGTTTTTTTTTGGCAGGTAATAATCATGAGAAATACAGACTATCAAATGTTTAATTTGGATTTCCTAAACATGTTCTTCAACTGACATTCTTTGTTCTTCCCCTGTAATCTTCAAATACGCTAGTCTAACCTGACCGTCTAACTGTAACATTACCGGCCCGTAGTTCAGCGCGGACTCTGAATGGAAGGTTGAATGCTTGCATTCCATAGAGCCTTCACAAGAAATGAGAACCAGCCCCCCAGGGAGCTGGGAAAATCCCCATTTTCAACTGAAAGTGGTTGGTGTGAGGCCGGTCTCCTTACCCGTAAAAATAAAATTGGTCCCGAATCACCACATGCGACCCCTTCGGGGATAACGCAGGCAATAAGTTACACTATATGTGTAGCTTAGTTGCGTTTTTAATTTAGCGATTTGACCCTTACGAATGTTCCTTGACTTATAGGTTGGTTTGCGGCTGACCACCCATACTGTGAAAAAATGGTTCATTTTGCCAATGTCACCCCTGTCCCAGGGAAGGACGGCAAGAGCTGCAGGGCTTATATTCATTTGAGATGGGTTCTTATAATGTAGGTCCACATGCGGCATGTGTTAGCGCGAAATTATACATGTCTGCTTGTGGGAATGCACTTAATATAAATCTTAAATGATATATATCCTTGCAGCTTAGATTAGATAAGATTAGATTAGACCCTCTTGGGACTGATAAAATGATTATGATGATGATGAACCTCATGGCTCACGCACAGCATTGTGAAGTACCACAGCGTCGTCTGCTATTACCGCTGTTTTAGTAAAGATGAAATTAATAGTTGGCAGAGTTTTCGAGCGCAAGTTCTGCGCACACAAGCGGATGCAGTGCTGCGGGATCACGGTTCAATTTCAGCGTAGACGCGGCGCGGCGCTTTGTGTACAGAGCACGGGCAATCACCAGCGCAAACAGAGGCGCCGGAATGCGATATAAGGATGGAGCCCGATATCCATTGCGGAAACCAATCAGCGCGGTGGGAACCAATGCAAGCAAACCTGCATTAGGAACATGCCACAAGTTTCACGTTGCTTGGAATAATTGTTCACTTGGAAATTAATTGGAATAAAGACTCAAGTGAATCGTCTAGACCCGATACGGGGCTATTCTTAAACATTTTAGTCGTCGGTTGAACCCACGCTTTGACAAACTAATGATGCCTGTCCTCTAAAAGGATAGGGTGTGGATTGCACTTATTTATTTCCAAGGTTAAGAAGCCAACCTTACGTTATGAAAAAAAAAACGCTCTAGGAGGTTGTCTGGATTTCACGTACCTGTAAGCCTAAATGTTTTTTCACAAGAAATGTGATTTTATTTCTTCAGGAATGAGAAATCTCAACTTCAAGTAAAGTGGATGTCGTAAGTCTGAACCCCCCACTTAAGAAAATAAAAAGGTTTTTCCTGTCAGCTGCGACTTCTTTAGTGATAACAAGTGGTCGCACTTTATATGCAGCTTAGTTGCGTATTTAGATGCGTATTTACTTGCGTATTTACTAAGATTAATTTTTCAATTACCGAATAAATATTTTATTTTTGTAACTGTGTTTAATAGTTAGAATCTAATCTAATCTAATCTAAGCTGCAAGGATATAAATCATTTAAGATTTATATTAAGTGCATTCCCACAAGCAGACATGTATAATTTCGCGCTAACACATGCCGCATGTGGACCTACATTATAAGAAGCCATCTCAAATGAACATAAGCCCTGCAACTCTTGCCGTCCTTTCCTGAGACAGGGGTGATATTGGCAAAGTGAACCATTTTTTCACAGTATGAGTGGTCAGCCGCATACCAACCTATAAGTCAAGGAACATATATGACAAATTACATTTTTAAAATCACTAAATTATAATATGTATGGACATTAAAAACTAACAGAAAACAAATTTTAATTTAAAAAACCCTAGCCGCCAACATCACAGATTAACCGCCATTTCTTTCTGGCCTTACACACTTCTTTCATTTCCTCCAGAGTCATAACCTTCTTCATACAGGCTCTTCTTTTATTATGTGTTTAAATATTCAAAATCATATTTTCTAGTGCTACTCAGTTCACAAGCAGATACATTGGCTTAAGTACTTGTGATGATGTCAATGTTAATTAAATGTACAAAATCAAACTAGATCGAATCAGTCAAATTCTGTCATTATCACAAGCATCAGGATTTGCATTAGCGACTACATTTACAAACACTTTGCAGATAAACCGAAATGCTTCTGACAGATTGACCCCCAGGGGGTTTACATCCGACCCCCGAACCCAGCCCCCCCAAGCCTCCTGAAGCGGTCAGCCGGCTGGGGATTCGAACCCGGAAATTAAAGTGTCACCAGACGACTCTTGTGCGCTGCCATACACCAAATACCACTATCCCTAGATGCTGCAGAATGCTTGAAGCCGATTCCATGCTAAACACAAATGTGCCGTATATGTGTGCGCTCATATGTGGACTAGTGAAATATATCCATGTATGACAGGTCGCAGTCAAAGCATAAATATTGAAAGGTAATGGGTTCATTAGTATTCTGAAATTAGAGAAACGTCTAATAATTGGGAAATTTCCAGATGAGTTCGTTCTACAATCTGAAATCTTTAATCTAAGTAAGCAAATATTTGCAACATTGGGAATACGTATTATTTGCATTTTTACAACCAAACACGCATAAATTCGCGCTTGTACATGCCGCATGTGAACTTACAACATAAAAACCAAAAATTCAAATGAACATATACCCTGCAACTCTTGCCGACTTTCCCTGAAACAGGGGTGACATTGGAAAAGTTAACTATTTTCTACAGCATGGGTCTTCAGCCACATAATAACCTATAAGTCAAGGAGCAAGGATCATACACAAGAAATTTCATTTTTTAAATCTACAAATAATAAAAGGTACAAATTAAAAATGTTAAAAATAATTAAATATACAAAACAATAATATATTTTGAATCTTTTATTTGTATTAAATTTTGTCTATGTATTTTGGTTTTGATTTTTTTTTTCATTAATGTATCAAGTAAAAATATTTGTAGTCCTGAAGATGCCTTATTAGGCGAAAATCTTTCAGCCAAGTAATAAATAAAAGTGAGTTGAAATTTTGTTATTCCTCTTTGAATTTAAAAAAAATACAATAGCCTTTCACTGCGTTAACAGAAATACCCTTAAAAACATAATAATATTTATTTAAAAAAAAACACTTAAGACGGGGTTTAACTTTATAAAGGTTTAAAATAATATATTTTACCACTTGTGAATGTTTTAAAATCAGTTCAACTCGTAGCTGTTAATATATGTATGAAACACAGCCCTCTACGATAAAATTATCACTTGCAAGTGTAACGCCGTTGTAGCGTCTACGCCAGTTCCTTCTTGTTTTATTTGATTAAGGAAAATGAAATTAAATTCCTTATGCCCTGAATAACTACGATAAAGGCACTGCTATATTATCTTGCTGCAAAAACGGTTTATTAATTTTATTAAAACTGAAAGCCTGAAAATAAGAGTTTAGTTAAGTCAAGTAAAAGGACTATTTTTGTATTTTGTATTGTTTGTGTATTAACACTGAAAATTCATATTCAATAATATATTTCGTTTAAGGATTTAAATCAAACACTTTTATATATTTTCACTTTTAAAATTATTTATTATTAAATTTTACTAACGTTTTCGATCTTAGATCAGCGTCAGGTGTATTTTTTTTAAATAAAAGTCAGTGGTACCATAAAGTATTACAATCAAATTGTGTGGACTGTTTTTGGTTCATGTATAATCTACTCTTATTATCTTAATTGCAAAGTTATATTACAATTAGTTACACTAGTTACAGGTACCTGGGATGTGTGGTCAACGAAAAGTGGGACATGTGTCAAGAAGTCAGAAGCAGACTAGAGCAAGCCCGAAATGTCTTCGCTAAAATGAGCAAATTACTGTTGTGCCGAAATTTAAGCCTTGAACTCCGGAAGCGCATAGTGAGGTGCTACGTTTTCCCAATCGCTCTGTATGGTATGGAGGGATGGACTCTCACGCAGGCACTGGAGAGACGTATTGAAGCATTCGAGATGTGTCTATACCGAAAAATGCTTCGGATCTCTTGGCGTGATCGAGTCACCAATGAAGAAGTCCTTCAACGAATGCGCACTACAAAGGAGCTCCTGCCTACCATTAAGCAGAGAAAGCTTATGTACTTCGGTCACATTATGAGAAATGAGAAGTACCGTCTCCTTCATCTTATCATTCAGGGTAAGATTGAGGGGAGAAGATCTCAGGGACGCCGAAGGACATCGTGGCTGAAGAACCTGCGACAGTGGTTCGGCAGAAGCACCAAGTCCCTATTTCGAGCAGCAGCATCAAAAATCAAAATAGCTATGATGATCGCCGATCTTCGTTAGAAGTGGCACAAGAAGAAGAAGAAGAATATTACAATTGAGATTCATATTACATGCATTTTCACAAGCAGATACGAATGAGTACGCACTTACACATGCTGCGTTTGGATTCACATTAATACCCAATCTCAAATCAACATAAGCCCTGCAGCTCTTGCTTGTCTTCCCTGAGTCAGGAGTGATATTGACAAAGTCTAATCTAATCTAATCTAAGTTGCAAAGACATGTTGCATTGGAGATTCACATTACATGCATTCCCACAACCATACATGTACAAGTTCACGCTTGCACATGCCTCATGTGAGCCTACAACATAAAAACCAATCTCAAATGGACATACACCCTGCAACTCTTGCCGTCCTTCCCTGTATCAGGGGTGACATTGGCAAAGTGAACCATTTTTACAGCATGAGTGGTCAGCCGCATACTAACTTATAAGTCAAGAAACTCAAAGTGAACATTTTTTACTGTATAGGTGGTTAAACTTTTACCAATGCATTAGTCAAGTAACCGTGGTGATGATACTTCTAACCCTGGGAGGAAAATGATAACATGTTTTGAATGTGTATTCAATAGTGCATAAATAATAATGAAGGGAGTACTTTTAGGGTGGTTATAATAATAGATAATAAATTATAATTTATTCAGAAAGGGTTTCAGCAATCTGGCGCTCATTATTTTCAGCTGTTGGAAAGTTTGGGGTCACATCAAAATAGACTGGTTTGTTTTCCATTATGAGAGCTTGTATGAAAAAGGTTATGGCTCTGGATGAAATGAAAGAAGTATGCAAGGATCGAAAGAAATGGCGGTTGATCTGTAATGCTGGCGGTTAAAGCTGAGGCTTTTAAATTAAAAAAAAAAATGTTTTGTAGTTTTTAAATTTTTTACTGTTTAATTGTTTAGAGTTTATTTGTTTTATATATTTGATTGTATTAATTGCTTGTACTCATTGACTCATAGGTTGGTATGCGGCTGACCACCCATACTGTAAAAAATGGTTCACTTTGCCAATGTCACCCCTGCTTCAGGGAAGGTCGGCAAGAGTTGCAGGGCTTATGTTCATTAGAGGTTTGGATTTTATTTGTAAGTACACAATCAGCATTTGTAAGCGCGAACTACACGTGTTTGTTTGTGGGCATACATCTGAGAGCTTTGAATGAATATATTCTTGCAACTTAGATTATAGATTATAGAAGTGATAGGTCTACGGGTTGTTATAAAGAGAAATTTTTCACGTTTAACATAATATGCATGTAGGAGGCTAGTTTAAATATCATCAACTTTGTGTATTGTCTTTTAAGCAGAATTTGTGACTTTTAATTGTAAATAAATCTACCACAATTTCCATTATTTCATTTTTGAGTATCATAAAACATTAAAGTGAAATAAGTTATTTTTAATGCCTGGACTAAAATATATATTAGCTTTCTGAAAGGAAGTCTGTTATTTGATATTTAAGCTTGCTTTAAAATTATTTCTGAGTTTCAAACATATCGACGGTTAAAAGGAAATAGGACATGAGCAACATTTTGGTCAAAAATGAGTTATGAATGCTATCCTACTCAAAAAATTTCCGCTCTTTCTAATGCGCTCATTCCATTATGTTGTTTACGAAGTATGGTTTTGGTGTAACCGACAAGATTTTGTCCATAAGGCGCTTGTGACATAAAAAATCGTTAATCAACGTAAAATCACATTAATAGAAATTCCAGTAAATGTATTTTTTTTTCATTTTAAAGCTGTTTTGATTTAACGGCATGCTAAAAATTAAAATAGCTATCTCCATTTTTCTGCAATCTCAGACATTAAACTGCTCTCCTGAACAATTAAGTTTTAATTGCTAATGCCGTATTATCTTTTAACCGTCGATATTAATTGAATAAAATATTTTTTTTTGTATAACACGGTTTTATTTACACATTTTTTATGAGTTATATTGTCTAAACGCAATCGGACTCTATTCGTCCATTTTTAGAAGCTAACCGAGGTAAAACACAAAAGGATCAAAATTCAAGGTAGGAAGAGAAAGTGGGTGGGATTTTTTGGACAGGTATTGTTTGTTGGAGAAAAGGATTAGGTATTTGCTTATTAATAATATTGTCTTGAAAACATATTTGCCTCAATACTCGTAAAAAATAGTGTACAACTATGTACGTACTATAACTTTGTTGTAAGCAAACAAAACTAAGAACGCAAATTATTATTTTTAGTTACCTGTAAGCAGATTATACAAATTCGCATTAAAATTTAACCAATGCGTTACAAATCATCTATCAAAACTGATTCACTCGTAATAGACAGTATTTTATTAATCAAAATTTTGAATTTGGGGTTATGTTACACTTGTACTGCTCGTAAATACTTTTCTCTGTGTTGAAGTAATTTCCTTGAAGAACTTTATTCATGGAAAAAGATGTTAACAAAATAATCAAGTCTAATTAATATTTTCATAATTCATGAAAGTGAAAACAAAAAAACATGGTAGAACATTTCATTACGTCAGCGTATTTTTGTAACTGTATTAATTATGAATCTAATTTTGGAACTGAAAGAACCTCTTACAAATCTACACTAACTAAAAGTTTTTTTGTTAAAATAAGTTGATTTCATATACTGCTAAAAAAGACTAAGACCCGGTATTTTCAACATAAGCTTATGTGATTTTAAGCTTCCAATTCCTAAAAATTACCCTCACTATTAACATAATGCGTCCATTTTAGTCAGTATAAAGTCGTTAAATTAACGTTAAAAATACCGTTATTCAACTAAAACTATGTTAAAACAATGAAATTCTTGTTTTCTGTTCATTATATTTCACCAACCTCATTTTAATGTAAGTTACTAGTTTCACTCTGTACTTTTCACAGAATCACGAAGTATTCGAGGTATAATTTAATTTAATATCAAATTCTACGAAAAACTCACATAATGGGTTGCTATGTTCGTTGGACACGTTATTTTAAATAAAAAATTATCCATTTTCAAAACGAGTTTACTTCCACGAAATATTATCACACAAATATGTAAATCTATACAAAAATATGTAAACTTTTATAGAGCTTAAACATTCCATACGAGCATAAATAAATTCACGTCCCATGCACTACATATCTCGAATACAAAAATTCTCACTATATCCGCTGTCAGAGCTCTACGATTCTCTATAATATCCCTCCTGCTACGATACCCCATACCGCCCCTCTACGAAATTTGCTACGACTCTTAATAATAATAATAATAATTGGACAATTTGTATACAGCGCCGTTTAGTGGCACTAGCCACCCCAAGGGCGCTTTTATGTGTTGAAGCTTCTGTTAAACAAATGTGTCTTAAGCAACTTCCTGAAACTGCCAACACTGGTCTCTGTTCTCAACTCCAGAGGTAGACTATTCCAGCAGGATGGACCAGCCGAACTAAAAGCCCTGTCTCCGAAACCAGTTCTGTTCCGTCGAAGAGGCAGTTGAAGCCTGTTTACGGCGTCACTCTGTGCAGAACGAAGAGTGCATCGTTTTCCACCTATCTGGTCGACTCTGCACAATTCACACAAGTACGATGGGGCAACTCCTCTGAGGGCATTAAAAACAGAAACACATATTTTGTACTCAATCCTCTCTGGGACTCGCAGCCAATGAAGGCGCCGCAACAGAGGAGAGACATGGTCAGTTTTTCGTCCTCCTAAAAGTAATTTGGCTGCAGCATTAAAGACGGATTGCAGTCTAGACTGCTGAAACCTTGGAAGACCCCAGAACAGACCATTGCAATAATCCAGTCTCGACACAACAAAGGACGCAATGAGAATCTTAGCAGCTTCGGATGTCAAACAGTTTCTGACCCATCTCAACTGCCTCAGGTGAAAAAAACAGGAGCTCACAGTCGAGCTTATTTGCGTACTCATGGAGAGAGTGTTGTCAAGATGGACCCCAAGAAACTTAATTGAGCTAGATGGATATACATCCAGGCCCATTACTTTAATTGGTGAAGAGCCAAGCAAGTGTTTCCTACCAGGAGACGACATCCAGATGAATTCTGTCTTGTCTGGATTCATTCTAAGGCGACACCTTGCCATCCACTCAGCCACCACTTCAATGCACCGGACCATCTCAAGACTACAGGCATCTGTCATAGATGGCTGACAGAAACGACAAAGTAGAATATCATCAGCATAAGAATAGTAGCTGGTGCCGTTCATCAGTACAGTGCTCTCAAGATCATTTGTGTACAGGGTAAAAAGTAAAGGCCCGAGCACAGATCCCTGAGGCACACCACAGTCCATGGGCATACCTGATGACTCACCATCAACATCCACAGTCTGACATCTGCCTTTCAGATATGAAGATAGCAATTTAGATACTCCTCCTCGGACTCCGTACAACCTATCAAGCTTAGTGATGAGTATACTGTGATCAACAGTGTCGAAGGCAGCGCTCATGTCAAGTACTGCCACCATGGCAAGAGCACCGTCCCCAACCGCAGCTATCACATCATTCACAATGCGAAGTAAGGCAGTCTCAGTGGAATGAGCTTTTCTATATGCTGACTGAAACTTAGACAGATATCCGCCTCGCTCCATGTGCTGAGTGAGTTGCCAAACAACGGCCTTCTCAATAATTTTCGATATAAAAGGAACGGTCTACTAGTCCTCTACGAGATTTGATATAATTCTCAATACTTACCCTCTGAGATACTTGCTACAATGACCAGTCTGTAGTCTAGCGGTGGCGTTGTCTTTTATATCGGATTGTAAGATAAGAAGTTCAATTGCAAGCAAAGAACGAAAAGTATGATTTAAATTTAAAAAAAAACTGTTAACAAGGTTACAATTTTTATCCATGGACATTGAACATACTTCTCTCCTTTTGCGACTCACAATTAAAATCATGCAGTAAAGAAATCACCCTTATTAGTTATTATTCTGGTACAATAAATGTAAAATTTTCAATTCAAATGTTATTTTTATTAAATTTTATATGGGGTTTTAACAGTGATCGGTAATTTTTTTATTTTTTCAGACATCTTCATTCCATTATTATGTGCGTAACTTCTTTAGGGCTACTCACAAAAGTAACTAAAAATAATAAAAGTGAAAAAATATAAAAAACGCCATGTACCACGGTTAGAGATGGAAAAAACGGCTTAGTAAAAAAAACGAAAAAACGCTTACGCTTTTTAAAAAAAGCAGCTTAAAAAGCGTTTTTTCGTTTTTTGGGTTTATTGTAAATATAAAATTTAATTCATTTAGTAGTTTCAGTTTTCCCTTATTTACTCAAAAACTATTGACATTATTGAAAAATTTTTGAGTATTAAACCTAAACAATGTATAGTTCTGTAAGTTAAAAGCAAAAAAAAAATCCAAAATACAGCACACACGAAAAAAAAGCTAAAAATGTAAAAAAAACGCGTTTTTTGAAATATTTTTTTGTGGTAGCAATTCTTAAGTTATATATTTTGTTTAAGCTTTATAATTAAGAAAAAAAATTAATAAACATGCTTGATTTTTTCATTACTGTAACTATTTTGCTAAGACCATAAAGTGTAAGAAACAAAAACGGCAGATTTAGCTTTATAACACGCCATTAGCGTTTGAAAAAGCGTTTTAAAAAAGCAGAAGCAACATTCGTTTTTCGTTTCGTTTTAAACGCAGCAAAGTTTTCGTTTCAAAACGAAGTTGCTACTGCTTTTTTTAAACGCTAATGGCGTGTTATAAAGTTAAATCTCCCGTTTTTGTTTCTTACACTTATTATTCTTACTTATATGCAAAACAGTTACAGTAATGAAAAAAATCAAGCATGTTTATTAATTTTTTTTCTTAATTAAAAAGCTTAAACAAAATATATAACTTAAGAATTGCCACCACAAAAAAATATTTCAAAAAACGCGTTTTTTTTTACATTTTTAGCTTTTTTTTCGTGTGTGCTGTATTTTGGATTTTTTTTTTGCTTTTAACTTACAGAACTATACATTGTTTAGGTTTAATACTCAAAATTTTTTCAATAATGTCAATAGTTTTTGAGTAAATATGGGAAAACTGAAACTACTAAATGAATTAAATTTTAATTAAATCAAAATTAGCAGAAGCAACTTTTTATTCGCTTTTTTTTCAAAACGACTTTTCGTTTAAATTGTAAGCGTGCTTAGTTGCTTAAAATAAAAAGGAGCTCTTGTAAACTGCTTTTCGTTTAAACGGCCACCTCTAACCACGGTCAAAGCACAAAAGGATAATATTTCAATTTTTAATCTAGGGGTGATACATATCGTATTACTATTTTTTTACTCAATTTTACTTCTTAAGTCAATACTCTTCCATAAATGCTACGATTCTCAAATCTACTTCTCTACAATTCTTGCTACTTTTTCCATATTACCCCTCTACGCCTTGCTACGGGCACCCTCTACGCTGAGATAAGCGCAGAGTCTCTTCAGTACCGCTTCTGACGGCGTTGAGGCGCTACGCACGGCGTAGCTCTGCTCTGGAAATATATCTCGGAACGGAAAACTTTGCTACGAAGATTCGTTACACTCAGTTAACTCCGACTAAGTGTATTATGCGACCTTCTTTCGTTGTACTCTTTTATCCCGTAGAACTGATTTTTATTTCACTTAACTGATTTTTACTCTATTTAACTGATTGTAAATCCTAGTTTTCTTATCAAATGATTTGTAACAATATGTTAACTTTAATAAACTGATTTTAACAAATGATTGAAAAAAGTACTCAGTGAAATTGTGTTTGTTTTTATTTAAATTAAAAATGTCATCGGACTATATAAATGCCCCGTTTTGGATGTGCAGAAAACGCTGGATTCTGATTGCCCTGTTTTTCCTGACACTTATAAATGGTAAGTGAAATTGTTTTTCATGCATTTCTACAGCTTCTTTGATTGTTATTCAGAAAATAAATTATTTCTCGTACATTGTAATTTTCAGTCTGCACTAAAAAATAATGTTGATAGCTTGTTGACACATTTGTCTCTTTGTTATAACTTATTGACTTCATTTTTGATGTACAAAATAAGGAATATTTGATTTTCTCAACAACTCACGCTATCACAAAAAATACATATTTTTAAATGCATTTTAAATTTTAGAAATCTTTGGTAATCTGTTATTTGTTGTATTTTTTGTAATTATTCAATCAAATTGAATGAATGCACTCAACACATTTTTAAAACTTTATTCTGTTTCTCGGCGGGTAAACGTCACTCCACCCATCTATGTGACTAGGATCCGCGACGTAGCCAACGTCTTCAGGAGACAAATTCGCTCCATGACAAATTATTATGCCCGTTAGAAGTTTTGCATTGAAAAAATTAACAAATGGGAGTAGAAAAACTGATTGTTAAATATTTGAACTTATTGTACATTGGTAACAGATTTGAATATCTATAGGTACTTATTAAACTCTAGTGTCACAATGTTTGTGGGCACACTCCTTTGAAACGGCTTGACCAATTTTTTTGTTTTTTTTTCGGATATTTGATAGGTATGAGAATCGGATAACAAGTATATTTCATACAGCTAGGTGATTTAAAGCCCTACTCAGTTTTATTTTTTTAACCGTAGTTTTTTTTTTTTATTTGGCAAACTGGCTTGACCGATTTTAAAGAAATTTAATTTGGTAGTAACAACCTTAGTTAAAAATTTCAATATAAATGAAAGCACTACAATCAACAATTTTAGACCAAATTTTCAAAAAACGTAAAGAATAACCTAACGAGGAGTTGTGTGAATTTCAATTCCCATTAGATGACAAACTTTTTGTGGTCTGATTGTCGCGTAAAGGCTGTATTTTTTATCTGTGAAAATAAATCGATTCCACATCTTTAATTGGCGTAGTGGGATATGCCGGTTACTATATAATAGTCAATGATATTGAAATCTTGATTTTTATATTATTTTATTTAGAAAGAAATTCTAATGAAACACTCTTGTTTCTTTCTTTTCACAATATTTAAATTTATTTTAATTAATAGTTACGAACATTTTAGATCTTGTCTGTAACTGTAACTGTAACTCTGTCGCCATTCCGTTAGAGTTGGCTAGAGCCTCTGCAGAGCCGCCTCCATTTCTTCCTATCCTTACAAATTTAATCTAATCTAATCTAAGCTGCAAGGATATATATCATTTAAGATTTATATAAAATGCATTCCCACAAGCAGACATGTATAATTTCGCGCTAACACATGCCGCATGTGTTCCTTCATTATAAAAACTTAATCTCAAATGAACATAAGCCCTGCAACTCTTGCCGTCCTTCCCTGAAACAGGGGTGACATTGGCAAAGTGAACCATTTTTTACAGTATGGGTGGTCAGCCGCATACCAACCTATAAGTCAACAAATCTCTTTCAATTCATTCATATCCACCACCTTTTGCATTTTCTTCTTTTACGCTCTACACGTGTTTGTTTGTGGGCATACATCTGAGAGCTTTGAATGAATATATCCTTGCAACTTAGATTATAGATTATAGACGCTCGCTTTGTAAATCCCATTATTTCACAATCTCCTCAATCTGATCCCTCCATACTTTTCTCGTTCATCCCTTACCTTTTTTTTTCCTTTCACACTACCTCTGTATCTTGTATCTTATATCTCTCTCTTATATCTCATAAGGTCTTTATTGTTTTTTATCAATATGTACAAAGTATTACAATAAAAATAAATTTTAAAAATCTAATTACAATAAATACTCCCCAAAGTAAGCATAGCTTGTGTTTTGGGGAGGATTCCAACTTATCTTAACTTAAAATTAATCACTTAATAGATAAAAATCATAAAAAACAAAAATAATATATACACCATTTAGTCATTTACTCAGCAAAAACAGAAAGACAAAAAATAAAGTAAAATAACATAAAGAGGTAACATGTTTATCTTGTTGTATCTCTCTCTAGTATCTTGTCGATCAATCAATATGAATTTTCTTTATCTATCTTTATATCTATCTTTATATCTATCTTTATTCTTTATCTGTTTATCTATCTTGTATCTCTCTCTAGTATCTTGTCGATCAATCAATATGAATTTTCACAGTGTTAATACACAAATCATATAAAATACATATTGAATGCTGTTGGTCTGTTATATTTACAATATCAAAGGATGCTGAAACTTGTTAGTTGGTATTACTCATAAAGCATTCATGTAACATGAACGTTATGATATTTTATTATGAAATATGTGCAAGGGGATAATAATCTGCTACATTTGATATTACCCCGAGATTAATACGGCACCCCGTGAATAATGTAATGCGAGCAGCAGCAATTAAATTCTAAGGATCGTGTATTTTTGAAGGCGGATGGTAATTAGTGAACAATTAGAGCCAAGCAAACAGCTTTGTTGTTTATTACTAAGGAAGGGACCACAGATCTTCAAAGTTTTCCACAACTCCTTGCGCAGCTTGTGATCTAGCAACAACCTGACAACAACCCACCCGAGGTATGCTATTAGCTTCAGAAACATCGAACCTCTTACTTTAAGAGTTCTAGGAAGAATTTCTGCCACTTGTAAACGTAACATGGCATCCTCTTAGTGTTTGTTTATTTATGTCTATCAGAGATATTAAACAATGTAGGTAAACAATGTTTCTACATATGTGTATTAGACCAATGTGTCTTGTGAAAACTGGAAATTGATCTTGACAGTATTTCAAACAACAACGTAAAGCAATAAAGAAACAACGCACAACTCTCATATTATCGTTTTGTACGATTTTTCTGAGCTTAGATTGTGTAGAATGTGATTCTTAAAGCAATTTCATTGAAAGATCATTTTTTAATCACATTAAAAAACCAAACAAGCACTGGGGATGATGTAGTAAATTTGACATTCTTAATCCGGTCGATAGTTCAGTGATGAGAGTGCTTGGATTTCATGCCAAGGGCTAAGATTTGATTCCCACATAGGTTGTACGAAATGATTTTCAGTTTCGGTGCTTATTTCAAACCAAAAATGAAATACCAGCAAGGCTTACTCAGGTTCACAAGAAATGATAACTAGCCTCCTAGAGAGTTGGGAGAACCCCACTCTAACTAAAGTGTTTGGCATAAGGTCGGTCATCTTACCTGTAAAAATAAACGTGTTCAATCGCCACATGTGACACCTTCGAGTAGAATACGGAAAGATTTTACTCTGTATGTGTACCTTAGTTGCGTTTTAGGTTTAGTTTTTTTTTTGTGGCCCTGGTTCTTATTGTGTGACACACTTCAAGAGTATTTGTTGAGCTTGATCGTCAGTATATAAAATCACATATTTCCAAACCCGGTTGCTTAAAAATCTTTGTTGTTACCAGTCTTTCATAAATGTAGATACTTTTTTCTATCCACAAAAAAAATAACTCGTCCTATTATTATGTATAAGTTTACGTTCTACATGCATACAAAACTATTTATCAAGCCATTTTTCTAAAGACCAAACATAATGCCAGGCACATCTGCTGAGATGGTGTCTTCTGAAGACGTAAGCTAGGCCGCTAACGAAACGTCGAAAATAATGTAAGTTCTCTAATAACGGTTCGTCTAATATTCGAATATAAAATATAAATCAAACGACCGTTATTCTTACTTAAAACTAACAATTCTGCTGTGTACTACGGACAGCAGTTTGGAAACGTCTGGCGTAGATCATCTACGGCGTAGCACCTACACGATGCCGCTACGGAATATTTAAACCGGGGGATAAATAATATATTTCACAATTATCACAACTTGATCTAAATGTACTGCACTAGGAGTTAATCAAATGCTTAATCCGATATAGCGAGCTCTCACACTGAGCTTCATATTAAAATGGAAAGCAAATTTGCACATTCGGTTAATTGGCACTCAAATCTAACCTTAATAATGTATTTGTTTATATTTATACGTAATAATAAGTTTATTTAGCAAATTTATATTCTTTTACGTATAAGTTGGAATGAAGCTGACCACCCACTCTATAAAAAATGGTTCACTTTGTGGTGCACGTGTCTGTTTGGTGGGCAAGCATTTACTATGAATTTTAAATGTTAATAGACTTGTGTAACTGAGCTTATTGATTCAAGATTATATATTAATGAGGTATTAAGCATTTTTGACAATCAATTGTTTTTGTTTTTTACTTTTAATCGATAATCTATAACATACAAAATTTACAACAAATGTAATACCTACTATTAATATTAGGATGATTTATTTGGTTAGCACTGTTTTTGTATGTATCACACCTCAATAACCCTCTCCGAGCTTGGTCATCGCTTTAAAAAAAGCGCCAATTCTCAAGCAAGACCCACTTGCTGTAGGCTGGACTGACCTTTGGTGACCGGTCTTTGGTAAAATTAAATGAAATTTTTAACCCAGCGAAGAGCATATTTTACAATATAAATGGGGTTTTTTTTAGTGCTCCGCTGGGATTCAAACTCAACTACCTTCTACCTTCCATTAACGAGTCAAAAGTGTTAATCACTAGACTACGGACCGGTCTAATAACCAACGCATTTGCTATTCATATTAAAATTATAATATCCATAAGCAAACACGGTGTGAGTTCGCGTTTACACATGCTGCATGTGAACCGACGAACTTAAAAAATAAACACCCCAATCTCCGTAGTCAGTCATAACCAACTTCAAGTCAAAAAATAAATATAAAATTTAAAAAATCAAGTTTTTTGAAATATTGATCAATTCCTTCTTCTTCAGACAACAATTCGTCAAATAATGTGTCAAAAAAAATGTTCTATACAAAAATAATCTAAAAAATATTATGTGATGGTTCTCAAGATAAAATTTAACCTTTTTTATCTTACTTTCTTTGGTACAACTATTTATTAATGCTGGACTTTCAATGTCATTAATTTAGAACCGTCAGTCCATATAATATTTTTTTGCCATTGTTTTCCTTTATTCTGCGCCGTTCTTCTCTTCCTCGCACCAGAGCTACGTGTATTCCCCGAGGAATGGTAATTTATTTATCATGCTTATTCCTCTCATGAAGGTATTTCTGGAGTATTGGGCGGCCATTGGAAAATTAGCAATACACATTTCATAACATTACAAAAAAGAAAAACAAAATTGTTTGTACATTTTTGATATAAAAAAAATAAGAACTCATCTCTCAAAGCAAAATACGTATTGTTGCGTTTTTAGGGTTCAAAAAGTCTTAAAATTAAAAAAAAACTGGTTTTCAGGATATTTATTTTACTATTTATATTTATTGTTAACAATTCACATTTTTGGTTTAGCAATTTACATTTATTTCACCGTTGGTTCACTTTCACTTACAATGTCTTTCTTGTTCAAAAGCAGAGTGTCGTATATAGACTGACTCTTGCAAGCCGCTTGCAGCCCTTTATACTCCCAAAGATAGTACTTACTAGAAGCCAATTTTTTCGGAACTTTCCAGAACGACGGACTTTTGCAAATTTCGAGTAGGTACATAATTGAATGTCTCTTTACCCTAGGTACGTTTAATAATTACTGCTCCTCTCATCAGCTATAACTAATACACCTACCTACCTAACATTTATATGTATTTGTTATTTACATAACAGTATATTTTATTCTCAATGCGGCAAGGATGCTTTTTAAAGTTCATCCTCAGTCGTCGTGCAGAGAGAGTGTCTCTTGAAGACGTTGGCTACGTGGCTAATGAAACATCGAGAATAATGTTAGGCCTCTTATGACGGTTCATCTAATGCCCGAATATTAACTGTGTAGTTAATAACATAATAGTGAATACTTTCTGAAGAAGAGGGTGTCTCTTAAAGACGTTAGCTACGTCACAAACGAAACGTCGTGTATAATGTAATTTCTCTTATTCGTTCGTCTAAAATCTGATATTTTTTTTTGACTGTCCGCTTAATATGATTTTAAATACTTTCTGAAGAAGTTAGCTACGACACCAATGGAACGTCTAGAATGTAAGTTCACGCACAACGGATCGTCTAGTATTCGAAAAGTGCAATGAATATTCAAGTTGTCCTCAAGTCAAGGTGTCCTCTATATTACCTTGTCCTCAAGAAAAAAAAACAATTTCTTGAGACTTAAGCTTATGTAAATCAATTTAAAAAAAAATTACACTTTTTATTTCAAGGAAAAGTTAATTTATTCATAACGTTTCGTTAGTGTCATAACCAACGTCCTAAGAAGGCATCCTCGTGGTGCAGCAATCCAGGATATACGTGATTGTACAACTTGGTTGAATAAATGTCGGAACACATGAAAAAAGTAGCTCAGCTGCACAAATAATTCAACTTCATGCTGATTTGTCTCCGAAGGGGGGTCGCCCGTGTCGTGGGAACATTTTTATTTACACACGAAACCACCCGTACTGTAAAAAATGGTTCACTTCACCAATGTCTCCCCTGTTTCAGAGAAGGTCGGAAAGAGTTGCAAGGCTTGTGTACATTTGTGGTTTTGAATTGTAATTACACATGTAGCATTTGTGAGCGCGAATTTACACGTGTCTGTTTGTGGGCATGTATTTTCTATTTCTATTAATAAATCTTCGTATTTTTTTATAATTTTTGCATTATAAATTTCAATATATCTTTGCAACTTAGAGAATAGATTATAGATATACTCCAGTTGAAGTAGGAGTTATACCAGCTCCCAAGGGGGCTGGTTTTTATTTCTCGTCATGGCTGAGTAAACCTTAATACAATGTCAAAAAGTATACGTTTTCATGACTTATTCCTGTGCCAAACTGCCCGTTTATGGAATGGTCTACCAGTATCTGTGTTCCCTTCCCAATTTAATCCGGTTTTATTCAAAACCAACATCAGTCACCACTTCCTTGCAGCGCCTCACGACAGAACCAAGAACTTAAGCAACACCTCTGCGGCACCCTTCCAGGGTGACATAGACCCCCAAGACTCTCAAGAATTGGGGAGCCTCCCGCACAGGATTCCTTAAAAAAAAAAAAATACGCGTAAAATTAATGGTTTGAATTTTTTAATGAAATATTTTAATCTTGCAAACGAAGGAAAGGGGTTAATTGAAATGCTTTTACAAAAATTACCACCATAAATAATGAGAAAATAAGAAAAATGTCACGGAATGGCAACTCTAATGTCTCCGCGATGAAAACTTTAAAAAATAAACCAAAAAAATGAGAGAGGGACGCAAAATGAAGCGAGCGCTGAAAGTTTTCAGCTAAAACATTAAATTGTAGATGTCGTTGCATTCGTATAATATGCCAGAGATCGTTAATGCCTTCCACACGCGACTGCCCAACATTCAACACTTTTGAATGGATGAAATTCAAAAGCAATAGTTGAAACATGAGTAACACCTTCTCAATATACCAGCGGAGATATTTATTTTATGCATTTTTCATCAACTTTCATTCGGCTTTACAGCAACTGGTCCTGACGTGTGTTTGTAGTGACGACATGCTTGTAGAAGGCTCTTGAAGTATGATTCGTGTAAACGGTGTTTCTAAAACAAAAATAACTGAACTTTTTTCACAATTTAATAGTGCTGAATGGTATACTATTAATTTTCTTTCGTGTTTTTAAATATTAATGTAGTACAATAAACAACAATCTTTATCTTATGAAAAAAAAACTTACACAGTTCGTAGTCTTGTAGTAATACAGAAACTAAGTTTTGCTCGAGAATATACCACCCATACTGTAAAAAATGGTTCACTTTGCCAATGTCACCCCTGTGTCAGGAAAGGTTGGCAAAAGTTGCCGGGCTTATGTTCATTTGAGGCTTGGATTTTAATTTGTAAGTACACATGCAGCATTTGTAAATGCGAACTTATGTCTGTTTAGAAGCATGCATTTAATACGAATTATAAATGTTTATTTGTCTTTGCAACTTAGATAATATATTACCATATTACTTTTTGTTTGCATGACGAAGCATGACAATCAATCTTGGTTCAGTTTGAATCAAGAATGACAAATACAAATGTCACACGTGCAGATACAAGTATAAAGACTCAAAAGACCGCATTAAAATTTGATAAAAACGTCACGCAAAAATGACGGTTGAATGTTGTAGAGAGCATTATCTAGACATATAAATGCTAGCGGATGGTAATGCAAGTTAGACAATAAACTTATTTACTTACTCGGCGAAGTAAAATATTTTTTTAGTCTTTAATATGCAAACCTGTCCCAATGTAAACAAAGGTTTTGAAATCAGAAGACAAAGTGCTAAATTTAAATGTTAAAGTAGACAAATGTTACGTAGTATGTCACATGCGAAGTAAGAAACATGTTGGAAAAAAAGTTTAAAAAATATAGTTTGAAGCTGGGAGAGGTTTTCCTTTTAAACAGACTTATGTGCAAATTTAATAAATTAATTGAGTAAACTCGTTTAGATATAATAAACCTAAAATATTTAAAAAAAATTAAATCGTGAAGAAAAACATTTTTTATTTTAACTTTATTAATTTATGATGAACCTTCAGAATGTAAATTCACAAACCCTTATACTTTTAATATAAAATTCTTGACTCTCATACCACAAATGGAAGATTAAAAATAGAGCAGAAGGCTTAAATCCTACGTCATTTATTTATAAGAAATATTTCATTATTAACCAGTGTAAGGTCTATTTTCCAATACTAGAAAATGGGTTTTATTTTTTGTTTGAAAGTTAAACCAATCTTATAAATAAGACTATTAGGAAAGTATTTCCCCTTTTCCTAAAACAGAAGTAAAATTGGCAAAAATAAACTTGATCAGTTTTGTAAGGAAATTTGAGGTTTAATTTACACACGCTAGTATAATATGGTTCGCGCTTCGACATAAACTACTGCATCTAGCATCATTTTAAATTTTGAACATATTTTGAAAATTAAAACTTCTGCAACTATTCTCGACTTTTCCTGTAACATTATCTGAGATTGTAGTCCTAAAATTAACAACCAACATAATTTTAAATACCAGTTCATCATGCCACCAAGATTACCACAGCTAGCCACAAAAATATTAAAAATGAATGAACAAACTTTTTCTATTAATAACTCCTGCATTCGCTGAAAGGTTATCCATCCATGGTCGCTTAAAATTAGCCATAAATTTTTTCTCCAACTTTCTACCGTCTGGTGGGCCACTACTGTTGATTCATGGAGAAAGTTTAGCGTTAATACTTAAAAATATCGCTTTACCAACAATCTTTGTAAACTGGAACAGCACATCTTCTATGCGTTTTAGATTCCATGCAATTTTTTGATAAATTCTATGTGTAAGTTAAACGTAAGGTTTTTCTGTTTGGGGCTGTGATTCTTGTACTAAGTTTTTAGTTTATACTCAAGCATATCGTTTTTCGTTTAAGATTCCATGCATTTTTGGAAAAACACTATGTGAAGTAAAATGAAGAAAGTAAATGTACAAAATAATGTGATGTGATGGTTTGGACATGCAAATTAAAAAGAAAGACTTGCAAATTGTATATACAAAAGAAATGTGGAAGGGAAAAGAGGAAAGGGAAGACTGAAAAAAGTATGGCTCGATTAGATTGGTAATAAACTCGGGACTCGGATTTTGACTGGCGATCGATACGGATGTGTTTTGATTCTCTAAACACTAAAAATAATTAATTTCATTTCCTAATTTTTTTAATAAACTCGGGACTCGGATTTTGACTGGCGATCGATACGGATGTGTTTTGATTCTCTAAACACTAAAAATAATTAATTTCATTTCCTAATTTTTTTAATAAACTCGGGAGTCTGATTTCGGCCGGAGATCGATACGGATGTCTTTTGTTTCAAAGCTTAATAATATATTCATTCCGATTTTCTAAATAATAAAAATATTTTATAAATAAAGGAACATTAATCAACAAAACTTTGAATACGCATCTATTGAACTTGAAATTTAATAAAATAACTTTTGTAAATATTAAGCGCGGAAATTCTTTTGATTTAATTTGGCATTATTATTGTGGAGTGAAAAGTGCAGTGGTTTTATTTCTTATTGGGATCCGGCATTTCATTATTTAAAATTAAAGCGACTATTTACGTTTAAAACAGAGTTGTTCCTGAGCTGTTTTCCTGGGCTGAGTTTTCTTTGATTATACTAACAGATTAACTAAAAATCTACTAAACTAAAACTAAATTTCATTGAACATATTACTTTATTTCATTTTTATGTTGGTGTTTTCTTTCAGAGTTTCTTATCGCTGTGTACTTGGTTATAAATATTTACTTTCAGGGATTCATCGACTTACCTGTGCGGGGGAAAGATTTTCCTACTTATTTTCTTATCGATGCATAATTGTTAATTATAAGCTTATTTCAGAGATTCATTGACTTAACTAAGCGGAGGGAGGTTTTCTTCTTATCTTCGACAAAGTAGTTATTTACTGTCGCTATCATTTATGTACTAACGCAACACACACACACACCACTATTGACACTTTGCATCCAATTAGATTCTCTCTCTTGCCGGAATTCTGCAATGTTATATTGAATTAAGAAATGTATGGTTTACTTGAAATCGAGATATATTGTCTTCCGTGACCAGCTGTCCTCGTGGCCTCCTTACCGAACGGTCCTTCCTGAGATTCCTTTCTGTGGATAACGGCTGCACCGGTTATCCCAGCAAGTAATATATCTCGCAAGGTTTCAAGGTGATGGGACCTTTTGTCGTAGTTTATACATGTGGGTCTGGTGTTGAATCATTCACAGTCACGGGAAGACCCTAGTTTCAGGAAAATTCCTGAAAACCTATAACATTCAACGCAGAATTACCTAATCACTCTTACACATTACGGAATGCTGCTCTCCTTGAGGTGGTGAGAATGAAAGAATGATTATGAAGGATTTGCATGCTGCATGAATTACCTATAAGTAAGGCCTGAAAGTAAACCATCTGAAGGTGAAAATGTATTCCAAACACACCACTACACATCCATCATACTAGGGGTTGGCCAAGCTAGTAAAATACAAATTTCACAAATAAATTATAAACAAACAACTCTGCAGTATGTGCTGAAGCTGAAATGCCTGCAATCTCATATCGAGATACACAAAGAATAACGCAGATGTACCTAATGCAGTTGAATATGAAAACCGCTGAGTGACCTTGGTCATAATATGTTCCTGATCACAACAAAGTTCCTGAAAATTGGCAGCAGGCCTCTGGCCAAATACAACCGGATATGTTCCTGACCTTCTGATCGCAACGAGAGTTCCTGAAATGATCTGGGCTCACTCAGCTGGATTAATGTTCCATGATCTCTGATCATATATACTTGGAGTTTGCTTGGAGCCAACATTATTGCAGTAACTTGTAGCTGAACACACACAATCCAGACTAACCTTCCTGTCCCGTGGTTTTTTTCAGCAAAAGATTACCATACGGAGAAGATGGGTAGAGTACAAGGGGATTGGAGGAGGTACTCACAAGGTCGTGGGACCATTTGCCATAATTAATTAGAGTCATTTTAATCGACGAGGGTGTCGAAATCTTAGATTCACGCCGCGTGTATCCGAATCCTTTCCTTGAAATAACTAATAAAGGTCCATTTTGCAGTGCCTTTCAGATGACCGGTGGTCATAGAAAGATGCTGTAAAAGCCATGAACCTATTAACTTACAGGTGGACGCGCAAAGGTAAGAATTACAACAAAGAAGAGATCGCCTTGCATGTAATTACTTTCACTAACAAACTAAAACCTAACTGCCTTTCATCTCGCAATTTTTATGTCATTTATGTTTTTATCTGAAAATAATTTCGACTACCTTATATTCCAATTAATTAAACTTGCACACATTAAGACCGTTCCGTAATTAATAACGCTTAAATCTCGTCGCCTTAAAAATAATTGTAGTTCATACTACCTCATCTTTGATCGCGTAAACGCAAAATCAATACTCGTTATAATCTTATAAAAAGGTAGAAGTGTATGAGGGGTACACCTCCCAAAAAGTACTTGGGTTTGCCACTAAAGTAGATTTTGAAACGGTAAAACAAAAAATAACACAACGTTCTGTTTCATTATCTTCCACACGACGAGGAGTCCTACCCTTAGCTAGATGATCACATAATAATTGGCCAAAAATAATTACTACCTCGGTTGGGGTAGATTGCTCTTCCAGCAACTGAAACTGAAGGTTGGGAAAGAATCGAAGCAGCCTAGTGCTATTCCTTGAGAGATGGTTTGTTGCGCTTGAATCCTGGTGACCCCAGGGTATTCTCCTTGCACATTCGATCGCTCCACTTTTACCGGAGGAGGAAAATCCCTCCTTCGTGCTTTCTTTTCGAGTCTCTTCCTCTTCGTTCCTCCGACCCCTTTTCGGCAGGGGGGGGAACTTTACAGTATACAAAGCGAATGTAAGAGAAAGAAATGTACGAAAATGGTGATGGAAATTAATGAATTGAAAGAGGTATTTTATTTATTTATTTATTTATTTATTTGTAAAAACACCAACAGATCATTGACAATTTTTTCACAAGTTAAACATAATAAATTACATACTAGACATCAATGCTCCAGTGACGGTGTCTGTCACATACTTAGTTGTTATAAAATTCTTATTGTCTAAATTTTATATAATAATATAATATAATATATGAACCATAATTAATCATCATAATAATAATATAAGCGCGCTTGATTCATGACGAGTACATTGAGTGCAAATACCAGTCAATACATAATAATCGTATATAAGCCACAAATACCCAACGCTCGTCATTATAAAATGTTGCAGGCAAAATCACGAAAGCAGAAAAAAAAAACAAGAAAGAAAAAAGAAGAGAGAGAAAAAAGAAAAAAAAAAAAATGTTCCAATTGATTAGCACCTTGGAATTAATTCATTACCGTTCAGATAATATGATAGATAGGTGAGTAAAAAAGCCTTGAATATTAATGCACTTACCATTACAAACAGGTCAAATATGTTTAAAAAAGATGGGAATATGAATATTACATACATACATATATATACATATATATCAATATATATATGAAGAAGGAGGGATAAAGAAGTATACATACTAATTTAATGACGTATACTACATAAAGTTTGTTAAATGTCTACAATTAATTGCGCTTTAAATGCCACGAGGATTGCTCGCTCGAAAGTAGTGACCGGATCAGAAAAAATATCAACATTAGGTACGACTTTCGATACATTGTTATACGATCGCATCATGCGTCCAATCGGACAGAAATGCCCTACATTGGTGTTATATTTTTTTAGGCGAAATAATTGCCCACTTCTTAGTTTAGAGTTAGCGTAAAAGCACAGTAGTTCCAAGTCCGAGGTGTCCAAGTTACCCTGGACTAACTTACGAAGGTACATCAATTCGGCGACATTTCGCCTGACTGATAATTTTTCCATATTAAAAAGAGATAGGCGCTCCTCATAGTCCAAACGACCACCGTGCCCCGCTCGATAACACAGAATTCTTGTAAAGTATCTTTGGACACGCTCGATCTTGTCATTGTGCAATGTATAGTACGGGGACCAAATAAAAGACTGGTATTCGAGAAGACTGCGGACTAGGGCATAGTAAAGTGTGATTAGACTATAGGGCTGCTTGAAAGGTTTTGCTGTTCTTAATAGGAAACCCAAAGTTTTAAAGGACTTATGCGTGATGAGATCATAGTGATCTTTAAACGTTAACTCAGCGTCCAGGATAATTCCGAGATCTTTAATTGATGTCACTTTTGTTAGCTCTGTGCCACTTACGCTATAGGAAAAACTCAGTACTTTTTTATTGCGAGTAAATCTAATAAAGTAGCATTTATCGGAGTTGAGTAGCATATTATTGTTTTCACTCCATTTTGCTAAGGTATTGAGGTCATTTTGAAGCTTAAGGCAATCGCAAACGGAGTGCACAGGCGTAAACATCTTCAGATCATCGGCATATATAAGATAGTCACAAATAAGATTTGATCCTAAATCATTTATAAAGACCGAGAATAGTAGCGGTCCAAGATGGGAGCCCTGTGGAACTCCGGAGGTAGATTGGACTGGTTCAGAATCAAAACCGCTCACTGAAACAATCTGTGTTCTATCGCAAATATATGAACCAATCCAATTTAGAAGTTTGCCAGTAATTCCCATGTTGTGTAACTTCTGTAGGAGAATTGAATGGTCAACACGATCAAAGGCCTTGCTGAAGTCTGTATAAATTGCATCTACCTGAGTTCTTGAGTCGAGACACTCGCTAATACAATTCACAAACTCAGATAGGTTGGTACTAGTTGATTTTTTGGGTATAAACCCATGTTGACATGGTGATACATGGTGATACAAGTGCCCATGTACGATCTTTTCAAATAATCTACCAAAACATGGTAGCAGACTTATTGGCCTATAATTTTTGACATTTGACCTGTCTCCCGATTTAAATACAGGGACAATTCTAGAAGTCTTCCACAGACATGGGAACACGCCTTCATTAAGAGATTTTACAAATATAGCAAAAAGAGGATCAATCAATGCATCTGCACATTCCTTAACAAAGATGTTGGGTATATCATCACTACCGGTACCTTTATTAATTTCGAGATTTTTCATAATTTTAAAGAGTTCATCTTTATTAAGAGATAAGTGGCATACAGAGTCATGTGCCAACGAGGTTTCTTTTATTATTGTGCCTTTAGATTTGATAAAGACAGATGAGAAATACTCTGAGAATAGGTTACTTACCTCTACCCCACCTGAGGCAGAGGCATTTTGATAGTGGACTTCTCGTGGTATGGAGTTTGATTGTTTTTTGGAGTTTACATAACTCCAAAAAGCTTTGGGTGAATTTTTCAACGAGTTTTCAATAGATTGCAAATAAGATTTGTGGCAATCTTTTATTGCTCTTTTAGTTCTACTTCTTAAAAGAGAATAACTGAGTCTATCACTCGTATTTCCGTATTTCTTAAACTTAGTATGAAATTTTTTCTTCTCTTTTAACATTTGAATAAGAGATGAGCTATACCAAACTGGAAAATCAGGAGATTTTGGTTTTGTTGTTGGAGTATGACTTACGATGGCCTGCCAGACAGTGTTATATAATACCTCTAATGCATCGTCACAATCAAGCGCATCTAGAACCGACCAGTCGACATCAAACAACTGAGCATTACAAAGAGAAAAGTTTGTTTTCCTGAAGTTGTATCGAGTATTCTCAGCGTTTTGATTTAAACATTTGGGTCTGATGGTACTGACAAAATCAATCTCAAGTGGAGGATGGAAACCGTCAGGTTTCACCAACCCGTCCGCTGGTGACACCCGCACTGAAGCATTGGAGAGAACAAGATCTAATATACTAGAATGATTATTAAAAACTAGGTTATATTGCTTAAGATCTGTGAGATAGAGCATATCAGTGAAAATTTCAGCCTTCAGTCCATTTCTACGGATCGGTTGTGGGTGGCCATCCTCTTCGGTTCCCCATTGAATTTTACCTATAATCTATCTATCTATAATCTAAGCTGCAAAGATATGTTAACATTTAAGGCTCATATTAAATGCATGCCACAGATAAGCACATGTAGGTTCGCGCCTACACATTCTGCATG
The DNA here is from genome assembly GCA_951799405.1 of Agapetus fuscipes. Taxonomy (NCBI): domain Eukaryota; kingdom Metazoa; phylum Arthropoda; class Insecta; order Trichoptera; family Glossosomatidae; genus Agapetus; species Agapetus fuscipes. The sequence goes on from OX637333.1 coordinate 24,948,865, forward strand.
CGTGCATTCAAATAAACAAAACCTCACATGAACATAAACCTTGCAATTCCTGCCGCCGTTCCCTGAACCGGGGTGGCATTGGCAAAAGTGAACCGATTTCTACAGCCCGGGTGGTCAGCCTCATACCAACCTATCAGTCAAGGAGACTGGTTATAAATATTATAGAATAATTAACACCGACTAGGGGCGTTGCCCCTGGCTGCTACGCAGCCCAACCCCTTAACATTTGGTGAATGTGTATATTGCGCATAGTTTCCTCGCGTTAAATTCGGAAAACATGTAAAATAAAAACATGCAGCCTTTGTAAAAGAAAATCGACCACCCACAGTTTAAAAAATGGTTCACTTTGAAGATTTCAGCTGTGTTTCAGGGAAGATTGGCAAGAGTTGCAGGGCTTATATTAATTTGAGATTGGGTTTTTATGTTGTAAGTCAACATGCATTATGTGTAAGCGTGAACTTATAAATGTCTGCTTGTGGGAATGCATTTAATATGAATCTCGATTGGTATGTATCTTTGCAACTTAGATTATAGAACTTAACAAAATAATTTCCTTGACTTATAGGTTAGTATGTGGCTGACCACCCATACTGTAAGAATGGTTTACCATGAAAATTTTATCTCTGTTTGAGGAAAAGTCGGCAAGAGTTGCAGGGCTTATGTTCATTTGAGATTAGTTTTTTATTTTATAAGTCCACATGGGGCATTTGTAAGCGCGAACTTATCTTGTCTGCTAGTGGGAATGCATTTAATATGAATCTCAAATGGTATGTATCTTGCAACTTAGATTAATGAACTAAACAAAATAATTTCCTTGACTAAAAGGTTAGTATGTGGCTGACCACCCATACTGTAAGCAATGGTTCACAATGCAAATTTTATCTCTGTTTGAGGAAAAGTCGGCAAGAGTTGCAGGGCTTATGTTCATTTGAGATTAGTTTTTTTTATTTTGCAAGTCCACATTGGGCATTTGTAAGCGTGAACTTGTACCTGTCTGCTTGTGGGAATGCATTTTATATGAATCTCAAATGGTATGTATCTTTGCAACTTAGATTATAGAACTAAACAAAATAATTTCCTTGACTTATAGGTTAGTATGTGGCTGACCACCCATACTGTAAGATTGTTTTACAATGAAAATTTTATCTCTGTTTGAGGAAAAGTCGGCAAGAGTTGCAGGGCTTATGTTCATTTAAGATTAGTTTTTTATTTTATAAGTCCACATGGGGCATTTGTAAGCGCGAACTTATACCTGTCTGCTTGTGGGAATGCATTTAATATGAATCTCAAATGGTATGTATCTTTGCAACTTAGATTAATGAACTAAACAAATTAATTTCCTTGACTAAAAGGTTAGTATGTGGCTGACCACCCATACTGTAAGCAATGGTTCACAATGCAAATTTTATCTCTGTTTGAGGAAAAGTCGGCAAGAGTTGCAGGGCTTATGTTCATTTGAGATTAGTTTTTTTTATTTTGCAAGTCCACATTGGGCATTTGTAAGCGTGAACTTGTACCTGTCTGCTTGTGGGAATGCATTTAATATGAATCTCAAATGGTATGTATCTTTGCAACTTAGATTAATGAACTAAACAAATTAATTTCCTTGACTAAAAGGTTAGTATGTGGCTGACCACCCATACTGTAAGCAATGGTTCACAATGCAAATTTTATCTCTGTTTGAGGAAAAGTCGGCAAGAGTTGCAGGGCTTATGTTCATTTGAGATTAGTTTTTTTTATTTTGCAAGTCCACATTGGGCATTTGTAAGCGTGAACTTGTACCTGTCTGCTTGTGGGAATGCATTTAATATGAATCTCAAATGGTATGTATCTTTGCAACTTAGATTATAGAACTAAACAAAATAATTTCCTTGACTAAAAGGTTAGTATGTGGCTGACCACCCATACTGTAAGCAATGGTTTACCATGCAAATTTTATCTCTGTTTGAGGAAAAGTCGGCAAAAGTTGCAGGGCTTATGTTCATTTGAGATTAGTTTTTTTATTTTGCAAGTCCACATTGGGCATTTGTAAGCGTGAACTTGTACCTGTCTGCGTGTGGGAATGCATTTAATATGAATCTTAAATGGTATGTATCTTTGCAACTTAGATTATGTAAAGAAATACACAAAATAATTTTCTTGACTTATAGGTTGGTATGAGGCTGACCACCCATACTTTAAAAAATGGTTTACTTTGCAAATTCACCTTTGTTTCAGGGAAGGTTGGCAAGAGTTGCAGGGCTTATGTTCATTTGGAATGGGCTGTTATGTTGTAAGTACACATGCAGCATATGTAAGCGGGAACTTATACATATCTGCTTGTGGGAATGCATTTAATATAAATCTTAAATGATATATATCTTTGCAGCTTAGATTAGATTAGATTAGAACTTATACATGTCTGCTCGTAAGAATGCATGTAATATGAATCTCAAATGTTATATATGTTTGCAACTTAGATTACAGATTGAAATCCATTTTTATTTGGCTTTTTTTTTATTTTTAATTTGCATGAAATAAAAGAAAATGTAAAAAAAACTTTTACGTTTTGCCGCTAGATGTCAATATTGTTCCATACATTTTTAGTATGAACAAACAGATTAATTCCTAAAAGTTTTCATACATTTGTAAACACACACGCGTAAGCTCGCCGCATTGCAGCATATATACAAAAATTAATTTGCTATAGAGCATGAATGTGTTTCATCTGCTGTGATGGCATTGATTTTGAAAATCGAAACTCGACGACGAATGACGACGACGAAGGGTAATATAATAAAGGATGAGATATCAAAAAATAAAAAAGTAAAGGGTTCGAATCTTTACAATTACCATTATAAAAAGAAACAGAAGAGAAGTGCAGAGAGTAGACACTTAACGAAACAAGAGCCTACCCAGAACATCTGGGGTGGAAGTCTCGATGGCCGTCGGTGGATCTTACCGTATGGTTTCAAACATGATTGAAAAATATTTGGAAATAAAAATAAAATATCAGTCAAGCCTACAATGCGCCTATTCTCAAAAAAGATTGAGTAATGTTGCTGTAAGGCTAGTTGGATCTTTAATGGAATATGGAATAGAACTTAAAATGGAGTACCTACCTTTGATAATTTTTGAGAAAAAATATGTATAAATCTTTACCAAAACAAACGTTATTAGCTTATAAAAAACGCAATTTTTCTAGTTTGTACCTATTCCGAAAATACTCTACGCAATTTTATAAGAATACTGAAAGAATAAAAAAAACTTCAACCACCAAAGGCTAAAGTTGTGATTTACCGCCGTAGAAAAAACCTTGTTCGAAATTATATTCTGAGAGTACGTAAAAAAAAACGCTATTCTAGTAGTTTGACCTTGAAAGTTTAACAACGGAAAAATCCTATTTAATCGTTGTGGTATTTTTTTTTGTTTCCCAAACTATCCGGTGTGCACGATAAGGCATGATGGCCTTGTTGATCAACTGCAGCCACCACTGCCGGTCCAACGCCTTCCTTCTCCAGTCCCATATTGCTTACATGGCAGTCTTCATGCCACCTTGATCTCGGTCTTCTCACAGCTATAGGTAGTCTATATTTTTACTTTATTTTGCAGGTCCTTTTGTACTTTCCCTGAATGTGCAACGCAAAAACGCAACTAAGCTACACATATAGTGTAATTTCTTGCCGCGTTATCCCCGAAGGGTTCGCATGTGGCGAGTTGAACCTATTTATTTTTACAGGTAAGGGGGCCGGCCTTACGCCAACCACTTCAGTTGAAGTGGGGGTTTCCCAGCTCCCGAGGGGGCTGGTACTCATTTCTTGTGAAGGCTGAGTAAACCTTGCCGGTATTTTTATTATGGGGTTTGAAACAAACACAGAAATAGGAAATCATTTCTGACACCCTCCTCGGTGGGATTCGAACCCGCGCTCACGGGGTAGAATGCGAGCACTCTACCTACTGAGCTATCGACCGGACAAAATGTGACCTAGCCAATTTAGCCTCCTAAATTGAATTGACCTGACAGTATCGAAATCTTGCTATATGTCGTTTGTAAAGAAAGATGATAGAAGTGAGAAACAAGTCCACAGAGATACCAGTGAAATTTCAACGCATTTATGTTAATCATTCTATTATACTGTTGAGTTCGCATTATCATGTCTAAGACCCGGTATTTTTAACGTTAGCATAGCGACTTTATACTGAATGAAAAAGACGCACTTTTGCCAAGCATTTGGGTAGTATTTTTATTTATCAGTTTTAAACCAGACAAGCCATCGTCGAAAATACCGGGCCTGACGACAAACTTTCAACTGTAATTTGTGCTCTACAAATTTAAATGATTTTTGTGAAAACTTTTTTTAAATATATTTCCTTTTAATTTGGAAGAGAACAATGTCGTCTGTCAATTGTTTTCAAGGATGACTTTTCTTAGAGCGTATTGTTTCCAAAACTGCTAGAGAATTATGAAAAAACTTACAGGGATTTACGAAGGTTCTTTCGTTTTGTTGAAAGTTATGTAGGTATACTATATTTTAAGCAACACAATAATATCAAAGGGTTTTCAAAAGATAACCTCATGATTATATACTCAATGAAATATACTAAATATAATAGTAATCGAGAGGGAATATTTTTTTCACATGAGGTAAATTTGAAACACTCGGGTCTCATTAGAGCTTTGTCAGTTGCTATAAGAGTTTTTGTTTACATTATATCAACGAAAAACCTTCCTGAAAAGAAGAATAATAAAGAAAATATCTGGAGAATTCCTTGGTGAGCGTCCTTAGTTGTCAGACAATACGATGTGGCCTTAATCCAGAGTTATTATCAACGTATTCCGTCGGGCAGGTTGAAGGGTACTAAATCAAATATTATTTGAAACGATATTTTTAACGCGCTCGCGACGTTACTTGCAAGAGTTTCAAGCTCTACGGCTTTTTATCTAACTCAACGATGTTCAGGAGTTCTTCAATTACATATTAATTATCAACAAGATCTATCAAGTGATTTATTTTTTATGAGCTCACGAAGCAGCTGCCTAATGTGAAAACAAGGCATGATGGATTCTCCGAATGTGACTGTGGTACAAGTGAATAAACAATATAACACTTAGGGTCTATTGAACCAAACTCCAATCAGTCAACAATCAAAATTAAGTATGATTTTTCCCATCAAATCAACAATTTGGTTGCATTGTGTAAATCAGCTGATGTAATCATCTTTCCTGTTTTTCTATCATATTATTACCCACTTCCGAGATATCTTTAATCGAGGTCTTTACCAGAATTAAGAAATCAAATTGGATGTGTCAAACAAGTATTGATTGGAGCTAAGCGCAACTGGCCTTAGTGGCTTCGTTTCCCGGAGAGAGTCGCTACCTTGTTTGTCTGATGGTTTCCAAAGCTGTCGATGGTGCGGCTTCTTCGTACTTGTCTGACATGTTCTCACCCGTTGAGTAAGATGTGAGGCGCCAAACGCTCAGACCTGCGGGGTAAGGGGTGGTTGACTTATTTAGTCCAGCCGTCCCGTCAAACATCGACTAAGCGACACAGCGAATGACGTAGGGAAATTAAACTGCCAATCGTCATCCAAAAAAAAGAAGAAGCTCACGAAGTCAAGAGAATACGCGTTTTTTATAAAGAAAGGGCACATTATTAATAAACGTAAACTGTATTTGGTTTTTATGTTGTAGGTTCACATGCGGCATGTCCACTAAAACTTCTCTCAATAAAATGTTAGAAAGTGAAATTTTATGATGATGATATGATGGTATGAGGTTGACCACCCATACTGTAAAAAATGGTTCACTTTGCCAATGTGTCCCCTGTTTCAGGGAAGGTTGGCAATAGTTGCAGGGCTTATGTTCATTTGAGATTGGGTTTTTTATATCGTAGGTCCACATGCGGCATGTGTGAGCGCGAAATTATGCGTGTCTGCTTGTGGGAATGCATTTAATATAATCTCAAATGATACATATCTTTACAGCTTAGATTTAGATGAGACTTAATGTGTTGTCAAATGTACCAAATCAAGGTTTTCCTCGAATATATTATTTCAATAGATTTCAGGTAGACTTGGAAGCCAGCTAAACAAAAATTAAATTTGAAAAGTTCGTAGACAATTTCATAAATAAGTTTTTTTACTCACTACTTGAGGCACGTTGGTTTTGAGGAATTTATCAAAGGGTTTTATTACATGATGTACCTACAGGGAAAAATACACACTTTTAAGGTGGCTCGAGTTTTTCAAGATCTGTGCAGGCTTGCGTGAAATCGTAGGGTTAAATCAAACTCGTTTATTTGTGCTCCATTTTAGAGAAAGGGAAACGAGAAATATTTACGTGCCGAGGGATAATTTAATTTGTTTTGAAAAATGGACTGTGAAATGCTTTTAGAATTTTTTACACAAATAATGTACATTTGGAAAAAGATCGCTTTTAAATATTCGAAAACGAATCATTATCTTTGTACTTGCTTTATATTTTCGTCAATTCAATGTATCTATTTGGAGAATTAAGCTTAATGCCTAAAATCCCGTTTATTCAAAGGAAAGTGTATGTTTGAATTCCGGTTGGGCTTATAATCTATAAGCAAAGTTGCAGAGGTTTATAACATTTAAGATTCATATTACATGTATTCTCACAATCGCTCGCGCTTCCACATGCCGTATTTAAAACATAAAACTCCATTTCAAATTAATATTATAAGCCGTGCAACTCTTACCGATATTCCCTGAAATAGATATGACATTGAAAAAGTGAACCATTTTTATAGTATGAGTGGTTAGTTTCATACCAACTTATTAGTCAAGGAGCAATAGTACTGTTTTTGTTTCAGAAACAAAAAGGCATGTTTAATGAAATCATAACAATCAATATATTTTTTGTGCAAATTTGTGGGTATTTTTTTTATTCTGCACAGTTTATTTTAAGATACGGTTCACATACGTAACGTACACAGAGTGGCTTTTCAACTGTATTGCTCGACAGTTTAGACACAAATCTTCCGCTACAGAAAGCTTTGGCTCTTTTTATGGCAGGCATAAGGATTGTTCTTGAAACCTTGGGAACTGGAACATCCGTGATTTCGCCGAGAATATTATATTAAGAATATTCGAGTGAATACTCACGCAATATCAAACAACTACTATTACAATTATTTAAGCACCTACAGAGAAAATGTCAGACGAAAGCGTGGACGGGCAAGACCGAGGAAGGAATGGATAGACTAAATAATTGAGATTGCGAAAGAATGAAACTTGCAGAGTGAGAATGAGAGAAAAGAAAGTATGAAGAAAGTGATGAATGTTGAAGAGATGAAAGAGGTATGCAAGTACAGAAAAAAGTGGAGACGCATCTGCGGAAGTACTGGCAACCCCTATTGGAACGATGGCAGGATACAGTAACAGTAACATTTAGAGACACAGACACATTCGTTATAATATCTATAAGAGATGGTATAAACACATTAAAAGGAGCAAAAAAGTGGTATTTTTTCAGAGAGTTTCGTAGCGAAAAAAATCGTAAATTTTCTCCTCGAAATAATTCAATTGATACCGGTCTTTATGGGGAGCACTAAACGCCGGCATTTCTCTTCCACGCTGTTAATCTGCTGAGATGATCGGGGAATCTTCCCCTCCCCTCTAAAGGGCCAAGACTGCTACAACTATTAAAACTTTATCCATGAATCAGGGTCCCAAGTATATAAAACCTTAAGCTTAAACGCAATCATAGAGTTCACCAAAAAATTGCATGGAATCTTAAACGCTTTAAAGGTATGCTTTTTTAGTTAACGTTAGAATAAAGATTTGTTTGAGAATAAACGCACAATTTCATACATGAATCATAGCCCTAAATATAAAAACCTCACGTTTAAACTCACACATAGAGTTTTTAAAAAAAAAACATGGATTCTAAAACGCTTACACATACGATGTGCTGCTTTATTAAAAATTTTGTTTTTAGTTTATACTCAAGCATATCGTTTTTCGTTTAAGATTCCATGCATTTTTGGAAAAACACTATGTGAAGTAAAATGAAGAAAGTAAATGTACAAAATAATGTGATGTGATGGTTTGGACATGTAGAAAGAAGAGGAAAATTGGAAAAATTAGTTGGAAAATCGATATGTTTGAGTATAAAATCAGAACTGTATAGATCAATCACATTCCCAAATATAAAAAACCTTACGTTTAAGCTCACTGTAAGTGTAACTGTAACTCCGTCGCCATTCTGCTAGGGGTGACCAGAGCCTCTGCAGATTTGCCTCATTTTTTTCCAATCCTTGCATACCTATAGGTGTCTTGATAGCAGTTAAGAAAACTTTTAATGCAGTTCCTAGACCTGACTGGAACTCTGAATTGGAGGACATTTGGATAACAATCAGGTCTGGCAACCGAAGTAGCCCTGACTACAACATTTGCGTAGCCTACATACCCCCTGATACCACGAAGGATTTATTTCAGCAGCATCTTAATAAATGTATGGCGGTTTGTCTTGATTCGTCACAAAAAGCAACCAATATCATTCTATGTGATTACAACTTATCATCCATTCAATGGGGAACCGAAGAGGATGGCCACCTACAACCGATCCGTAGAAATGGACTGAAGGCTGAAATTTTCACTGATATGCTCTATCTCACAGATCTTAAGCAATATAACCTAGTTTTTAATAATCATTCTAGTATATTAGATCTTGTTCTCTCCAATGCTTCAGTGCGGGTGTCACCAGCGGACGGGTTGGTGAAACCTGACGGTTTCCATCCTCCACTTGAGATTGATTTTGTCAGTACCATCAGACCCAAATGTTTAAATCAAAACGCTGAGAATACTCGATACAACTTCAGGAAAACAAACTTTTCTCTTTGTAATGCTCAGTTATTTGATGTCGACTGGTCGGTTCTAGATGCGCTTGATTGTGACGATGCATTAGAGGTATTATATAACACTGTCTGGCAGGCCATCGTAAGTCATACTCCAACAACAAAACCAAAATCTCCTGATTTTCCAGTTTGGTATAGCTCATCTCTTATTCAAATGTTAAAAGAGAAGAAAAAATTTCATACTAAGTTTAAGAAATACGGAAATACGAGTGATAGACTCAGTTATTCTCTTTTAAGAAGTAGAACTAAAAGAGCAATAAAAGATTGCCACAAATCTTATTTGCAATCTATTGAAAACTCGTTGAAAAATTCACCCAAAGCTTTTTGGAGTTATGTAAACTCCAAAAAACAATCAAACTCCATACCACGAGAAGTCCACTATCAAAATGCCTCTGCCTCAGGTGGGGTAGAGGTAAGTAACCTATTCTCAGAGTATTTCTCATCTGTCTTTATCAAATCTAAAGGCACAATAATAAAAGAAACCTCGTTGGCACATGACTCTGTATGCCACTTATCTCTTAATAAAGATGAACTCTTTAAAATTATGAAAAATCTCGATATTAATAAAGGTACCGGTAGTGATGATATACCCAACATTTTTGTTAAGGAATGTGCAGATGCATTGATTGATCCTCTTTTTGCTATATTTGTAAAATCTCTTAATGAAGGCGTGTTCCCATGTCTGTGGAAGACTTCTAGAATTGTCCCTGTATTTAAATCGGGAGACAGGTCAAATGTCAAAAATTATAGGCCAATAAGTCTGCTACCATGTTTTGGTAGATTATTTGAAAAGATCGTACATGGGCACTTGTATCACCATGTAAGCCCACTTCTTATTAAGGGTCAACATGGGTTTATACCCAAAAAATCAACTAGTACCAACCTATCTGAGTTTGTGAATTGTATTAGCGAGTGTCTCGACTCAAGAACTCAGGTAGATGCAATTTATACAGACTTCAGCAAGGCCTTTGATCGTGTTGACCATTCAATTCTCCTACAGAAGTTACACAACATGGGAATTACTGGCAAACTTCTAAATTGGATTGGTTCATATATTTGCGATAGAACACAGATTGTTTCAGTGAGCGGTTTTGATTCTGAACCAGTCCAATCTACCTCCGGAGTTCCACAGGGCTCCCATCTTGGACCGCTACTATTCTCGGTCTTTATAAATGATTTAGGATCAAATCTTATTTGTGACTATCTTATATATGCCGATGATCTGAAGATGTTTACGCCTGTGCACTCCGTTTGCGATTGCCTTAAGCTTCAAAATGACCTCAATACCTTAGCAAAATGGAGTGAAAACAATAATATGCTACTCAACTCCGATAAATGCTACTTTATTAGATTTACTCGCAATAAAAAAGTACTGAGTTTTTCCTATAGCGTAAGTGGCACAGAGCTAACAAAAGTGACATCAATTAAAGATCTCGGAATTATCCTGGACGCTGAGTTAACGTTTAAAGATCACTATGATCTCATCACGCAGAAGTCCTTTAAAACTTTGGGTTTCCTATTAAGAACAGCAAAACCTTTCAAGCAGCCCTATAGTCTAATCACACTTTACTATGCCCTAGTCCGCAGTCTTCTCGAATACCAGTCTTTTATTTGGTCCCCGTACTATACATTGCACAATGACAAGATCGAGCGTGTCCAAAGATACTTTACAAGAATTCTGTGTTATCGAGCGGGGCACGGTGGTCGTTTGGACTATGAGGAGCGCCTATCTCTTTTTAATATGGAAAAATTATCAGTCAGGCGAAATGTCGCTGAATTGATGTACCTTCGTAAGTTAGTCCAGGGTAACTTGGACACCTCGGACTTGGAACTACTGTGCTTTTACGCTAACTCTAAACTAAGAAGTGGGCAATTATTTCGCCTAAAAAAATATAACACCAATGTAGGGCATTTCTGCCCGATTGGACGCATGATGCGATCGTATAACAATGTATCGAAAGTCGTACCTAATGTTGATATTTTTTCTGATCCGGTCACTACTTTCAAGCGAGCAATCCTCGTGGCCTTTAAAGCGCAATCAATTGTAGACATTTAACAAACTTTATGTAGTATACGTCATTAACTTAGTATGTATACTTCTTTATCCGTCCTTCTTCATATATATATTGATATATATGTATATATATGTATGTATGTAATATTCATATTCCCATCTTTTTTAAACATATTTGACCTGTTTGTAATGGTAAGTGCATTAATATTCAAGTCTTTTTTACTCACCTATCTATCATATTATCTGAACGGTAATGAGTTAATTCCAAGGTGCTAATCAATTGGAAAATTCTTTTTTTTTTTTTTTTTTTCTCTCTCTTCTTTTTTCTTTCATGTTTTTTTTTCTGCTTTCGTGATTTTGCCTGCAACATTTTATAATGACGAGCGTTGGGTATTTGTGGCTTATATACGATTATCATGTATTGACTGGTATTTGCACTCAATGTACTCGTCATGAATCAAGCGCGCTTATATTATTATTATGATGATTTATTATGGTTCATATATTATATAAAATTTAGACAATAAGAATTTTATAACAACTAAGTATGTGACAGACACCGTCACTGGAGCATTGATGTCTAGTATTTAATTTATTATGTTTAACTTGTGAAAAAATTGTCAATGTTGGTGTTTTTACAAATAAATAAATAAAAATAAAATAAATAGGTAAACGTAGACGAGAGTGCACTTATTTTTACTAAATCGCTCCCCCAGTTCTTGTTTACCGTATACGCCAATCTTGTCAAATATGACTTTGTCATGCAGTTGTCTTATGAATCAAATTCTACACAATCTGAGCTAAGAAAAACCGTAAAACTCGATAATGTGAGAGTTCTTTTAAATATTTTTAAAATAAATTTCTTGTTTTTATAAGACACATTGGTCCAGTTAACATGCAAAAATTGCTCATGTAAAATTTTCTCAAAGGCGTTTACGCTTAACAAGAACTAAGGCAGCGAAATGTGTGGTCAGTTTCATACCAACCTGATACCAAGAAATAACATCAAAGATAAAGTTCATATTCATAATTTTACAAAAAAGGGGTTTCTTTGTGTTATTTTTACGTCCATCCTATTATTTTGTATTTTCTGTTTATGTTTACGTTCATCGTATTATTTTTAATTAAGTTAAATTATTTTGTATAATTTTCTGAAATTTACAAATAAAATATTTTCGTTAATTTTCGTACATTAAGCATCTTTATTCCTTTTATTATTTTGTTTCCTTTAATACACGTGTCGGATCCAAAACAACAGGAGAATTCTGAAAAAAAAAATATTCTGTATTTTTAGCATCGCGATACCAATTCGTTTAAAAATAAATAATTAATCCGATAATTTTTTGGGATTTTTTTTGCTCTGAGTCTACATTAAATATGAATCTTAATTTTTTATACATCTTGGTCACATAATTATAGATTAATAAATAAAATCGACATTAGGATGATTTACCTTATAAAATGAGTGCTGTTTTTGTGCAAATCACACCAGAAGAACACTCTGCGAGCTTGGTCGTCGCTATAGAAAGCGACAATCACACAAGCTTGACCTATTAGATTAGATGACCCAGTTGGACTCCATATTTCTCTTGGTCGTCCTTAACCTCTTTTTTCTTTCCACACTCCCATGTATACACTATACATCCTTGGTCGACCTTTCTTCATTCATCATGTCCACACGCCCAAATCATCTCATTACATTATTTTGCACCCTAACTTTCACATCCTTTTTCAACTTACATTTTTTCTTTACCAATTCATTCTTAACTCTATCCTTTAGAGTTCTTCCTGTCATGGTTCTCAAAAACTGCTGCACATACTTTACTCATTTCCCTGTCACTCACTGTCTATGCTTCACTTCATACATCAAAGTCGGTAACAATAACGGTGTGTTCGTGCTTATAATGTAAATCTACAGGGTATGTAGAGGCCTGTGAGCTTATAATGTTTACAGGGCACGTTGTGCGTACGATAAGTCAGTTGCTAGAGTGCTTTCAATCCATGCCGAGAGTTTAGTTTCGAATCCCACTGAGGGTGTCAGAAATGATTTCCTGTTTCTGCGTTTATTTCTAACCTAAAATAAAATACCGGGAAGGTTTACTCAGCCTTTTCAAGAAATGCGTAGTACTAGCCACCTCGGGAGCTGGGAATCCCTTACTTCAACTGAAGTCGTTGGCGTAAGTCCAGCCCCCTTATCTAATCTAATCTAAGTTGCAAAGATATGTTACATTAAAGATTCACATTATATGCATTCTCACAAGCAGACACGTAGAAGTTCGCACTTGCACATGCCGCATGCGAACCTACAAAATAAAAACCAAATCTCAAATGGACATAGGTACACCCCTCGACTCTAGCCGTCCTTCCCTGAAACAGGGGTGACATTGGCAAAGTGAACCATTTTTACATCATGAGTGATCAGCCGCATACCTACCTATAACTCAAGGAACCTGTTTACATAAATAGGTGTCACTCTCCACATGCGAAACCCAGGGGAAAACGCGGCAAAAAGTTACACTACATGTGTAGCTTAATTGCGTTTAGTGTTTCGAGATTTGGGAAAAGTGTGTATTGGGAAAACAGCCAATTTATAAAACAGCACTTTATTCTCTGGAGGGAAATAATTAGGTCAATCGATTAAGCTAGAACGCGAAAAATGTTAATGGCTAATCATTATGTACTAGAATTGATTGTATATCATTAACTATACGTGCAAATGTATACGCAGCCAAGTAATATACCTAAGCTCATGTTACCGACAAGCACTTCAAATACTCGTATGTATGTTTTAACAGTCAGTAAAAGCAGTGAGATCAGGGTTAAAATCGTCCACTTATAACACTTGAATAAATAATAAATGCAAATGTTTGTTTCTAAACTGCACATAAAATGTAGCTTCTTGCTTCATTACCCCTTGGTTGCATGTCGTGTCCTCAGTGCGTGTTTACCTTATCTACTGTTTGATTAAAAGCGGACCTTCAAACGAAACTGTCTTAACATTTTACACAATCTGAGCTAAGAAACAAACGTACAATATTTTCAACCGAACGGAGGGCGTATTGGGGAAAATAAATGCATGTTTGTTATTATTGTCTATAATCTAAAATCTAAGTTGCAAAGATATATAAAACTTACATCAAATGCATGCCCACATGCGCTCAAAAATGCTTAATGTTTTCCTACAATATAAAATCCAAACTTCAAATGAACATAAACCCTGAAACTTTTGCCGACCTTCCCTGAAACAGGGGTGACATTGGAAAAGTGAACATTTTTTACAGTTTGGGTGGTCAGCCTCATACCAACCTATAAGTCAAGTAAATATTTTGTATTTTTTTTTATTAAACCCTTCACAAGAAAACACGTGCCAATCAAAATAGCAATATTTCAAATTTAACGATTTTAATCTAAAAATAAAAATAAGCTTGAAAAATCCAATAAGTGGTTGTGTAGAGTAATAACCGTTTTCGGGACCCCACAGTTGCTCCTAAGGCACGTAAGCTTGGTAAGGGAGGAGGGCGCGGTGCTTTGGCGAGGCCAGGAGAAACAATTTAAAGGCCCTTTTGTTTTTCTTCGGATTGTTTGGCAATAAATCTACGAGTTGTTGATAAGACCTGCCAACACCTACATTACGCTATACGCAGTCGTATATCTCAGGGACAGTGGATTCCAAAGTGTTCTGTACCCTGAGTACGAGTTGCATGTTTAACAAAACATGAGTAAATTAAAAGTTTACGTAAATATTTAAACTTGGTTTTCAGTACCCTTAATACGAGTTGCAAAACTTGAGTAAAGTACCTAAAGTTAAAAAAACTGCCGTTTTTGTTTGTTTAAAAATTGGCGGTCCACAATGGTATATTGGTTCCGACATTGATGTATGGAAGTGAGGCGTGGAAGTGAGCCGTGGTACCGGCCACCCCTAGTGGAACGGTGGCAGGATACAGTACAGTACAGAACTCGATTTTTTTCATCACTGTAACTCGTTTGCTAAGACCATAAAGTGTAAGAAACAAAAACGGCAGATTTTAGGGAAAATCACTCTTTAATCTATAATCTAAAATCTAAGTTGCAAGGATATATTCATTTAAAGCTCTCAGATGTATGCCCACAAACCAACAAGTGTAGTTCGCGCTTACAAATTCTGAATGTGTACTTACAAATAAAATCCAAACCTCAAATGAACATAAGCCCCACAACTTTTGCCGACCTTCCCTGAAACAGGGGTGACATTACTCTTTAATACTTTCCGTAAACTTTACTTTACTTAAGTTTTGCAACTTGTACTAAGGGTACAGTACCCCGAGTACGAGTTGCATGTTTAAAGTTGGAAAGTTGTTTAAAGTTGCGTGTTGGAAAGTATTTAAACGTTTGCTAAACATGCAACTCGTACTCGGGGAACTGAAACCGAAGTTTAAATATTTCCGTAAACTTTTATTTTACTCAAGTTTTGTTTACTCAGGATACTGCACAACGAGGTAACTGTGTAAGATAAGTGCCTAAGTTAACTGAATGAGATATGCCCCTAAGTTAACTAAATAAGATATATGTATCTAACTTAACTAAGTTAGATAATAAGCAAAATACCGTATTTATGTAGTAAGAAAGTTTTGAAGTTGTATAACCTGTATTGCAAGGATGTGTCAAAATTTAAGATTCATACCTATGATTCATACCTATACGTTCCTTGACTTATAGGTTGGTATGCGGCTGACCACCCATGCTGTAAAAATGGTTCACTTTGCCAGTGTCACCCCTGTCTCAGGGAAGGACGGCAAGAGTTGCAGGGTGTATGTCCATTTGAGATTTGGTTTTTATGTTGTAGGTTCACATGAGGCATGTGCAAGCGCGAACTTGTACGTGTCTGGTTGTGAGAGTGCATGTAATGTGAATCTCCAATGTAACATATCCTTGCACCTTAGATTAGATTAGATTAGATACCTACTAAATGCATGCCCACAAACAGGCACGTGTAATTTTGCGCTTACAAATGCAGAATGTGTACTTACAAATTAAAATCCAAACTTCAAATGAACATACACTCTGCCCTTTGGCTGATCTTCCCTGAAACAGGGGTGATATTGGCAAAGTGAACCATTTTTTACTGTACTTATGAGTTGTCAGTCTCATACCAACCTACAAATCAAGGAAATAAACCTAAAAAAGAACGTTACTCTTAATGACCTGATGCATACCTTCCCTAAAACAAGGGTGGCATTGGCAAAGTGTACCAATTTTCACAGATGGGTGGTCAGCGTCATACAAATCAATAAATAAGTCAAGGAGCAACGATCGTAAAAAAATATATGAAATCAACTCGAAGCAATTTTGTTTTAATTATTTTAAAAAGTCAAAATGACTCAGGAAATTCATGAAAATGTTATTTTTCATAATCTTAGAAGGACCATAGAAAAGCGCTTTTCCTTAGAAAGGAGAAGAATTGGCACATAAAAAAATTGTATTGCAACCAAACCACACAATTAAGTAGGTACATATTATGTAGATGTCATAACCACAACCTGCATACGTTTATACGTTATTTATTCTAAGATTTTGTTACTTTTTCAGTATTTTTTCCTCCCAGATTGAGGAGTTTACGAGCAGGGCAGTGTTAAGGAGCGCCTCTCTTCTCTGGAGCGGAGTTATTTAGAAAATTTACTTAAGTGTGTACCGACATTGTGTCACGTCTAGAGGACCCTTGGCCAACTTAATAAACGAGTCCATTTATTTATGTTAAACAAAGAAATACGTACAAAAAATACTTACTCTAAAAAAATATTCCACGGTCTCTTAACGCACTTCTTTGAATTGTGACACTGGATCTGGGACTGGAATAAAAGAAGAGCTTGTATGAAGAAGGTTATGACTCTGGAGGAAATGAAAGAAGTATGTAAGGATAGAAAGAAATGGCGGTTGATCTGTGATGTTGGCGGCTGGGGTTTGTTGAAGTAAAATTGGTTTTGTGATTTAGTTTTTTATGTCAATGTATATATTGTTATTTATTGATTTTAAAAATGTAATTTGCCATGTATGTTCCTTGACTTAGGTATAGGTTGTTATGCGGCTGACCACCCATACTGTAAAAAATTGGTTCACTTTGCCAATGTCACCCCTGTTTCAGGGAAGAACGGCAAGAGTTGCAAGGCTTATGTTCATTTGAGATTGGGTTTTATATTGTAGGTCCACATGCGGCATGTGGTAGCGCGAAATTATACATATCTGCTTGTGGGAATGCATTTAATATAAATCTTAAATGAAATATATCTTTGCAGCTTAGATTAGATTAGATCAGTAGTCTAGAATCTAGATGTTAACGCTTCGGTTTCAAAATCAGAATGTTGTGGGCTTAATTTCTTGCGGAACACAAAACCAAAACATTTATGCTTTTTTTTTCGTTGTAAATTTAATTTGTTTTCACTAGAGACCAGTCTCTGAAAGTCCATCCAGCCTAACAGTAAATGGGTGTAACTTGAGAAAAGGTGGAGGAGGTGTAAATATTGTTTAGATTTTCACACAAAAAAAAAGAAGGAATATTTACTATTGCTGATCCGGTCGATAGCTCAGTTGGTAGAGTGCTTGCATTCCATGCCGAAAGCTCGGGTTCGAATCCCGTTTCGGTTCTTATTTTCTTATACTCAGGTTCTTATAGGTACTCAGCCTTCACAAAAAATGTGTACCAGCTTTCTCGGAAGCTAGGAAACTCCACTTCAACTGAAGTAGTTGGCGTAAGGCCGACACCCTTACCTGTAAAAAAAATAGGTTCCACTTGCCACATGAGAAACCTTTTGATAATAACGCCGCAAAAATTTACACTATATGTGTAGCTTAGTTGCGTTGCTGATTACGCCATTATGCTCGCGCAGGGCGTACCTTGTTGATTTTCCTCGTCGGGTAATTTATTTTACAAATCGTTTTTCGGCAACTTCATTAGACATGTCTGCAGGCAGGCGGGATGCTCCACTAATAGTGATTAGAGACCCTGCCAGCTAATTCCGAGAGCTAGACCTCCCGCCAATGCTAATCCGAACAGTCCTCAGGGGGGGCATTCCAGTTTATAAGGGAAGCTACTCGGCGAGTACTATTCTGAACCGCACTCCATCTTTTTTATAAGCCATAATCCAAGGTGCAAATAGATTTATTATTTATATGTAAAATTAATAAAAAAATGCATGCCCACAAACAGACACGTGTAAGTATATCAAAATTTAAGATTCATACTAAAGGGATGCCCACAAGCGAGTACGTGAAAGTTATGGTAATAAAAAAAAATGCAATCTATCTTTAATTTGTAATTTTTGTTGTAACGAGATATATTAGATTTTTTATTGATTGTAGAGGCAATAAATTTGTAATCGTTCATCATTAAGGACAAAAGAAAAACAACTTTGTTTTCGATTACGTGAGTATATATATTTTTATACCACAACCGGTTTCGCAAACATGTAAGTTTGCGCTTACAAACAATGCATGTGTACTTACATATTATAATCCAAACCTCAAATGAACATAAGTCCTACAATTTTAGCCGCCGAACTTCCATGAAAGAGGGGTGAAATTGTCAAAGTGAAACATTTTGTACAGTATAGTCCGGTCGATAGCTCAGGTGGTAGAGTGCTTGCATTCCATGCCGAAGGCTCGGGTTCGAATCCCACCGAGGGTGTCAGAAATGATTTCCCGTTTCGGTGTTTATTTCAAACCCCTAAATAAAATACCGGCAAGGCTTACTCAGCCTTCACAAGAAATGAGTACCAGCACTCTCGGGAGCTGGGAAACCTCCACTTCAACTGAAGTGGTTGGCGTAAGGTCGGCTCCCTTACCTGTAAAAATAAATAGGTTCAACTCGCCACATGCGACCCCTTCGGGGATAACGCGGCAAGAAGTTACACTATATGTGTAGCTTCGTTGCGTTTTTTTTTTAGTTGCGTTTTTTATGGGTGGTCAGTGTCATACCAACTTATAAGTTATAATAATAAGTCAAGCAATTCAACAAATAAAAAAATAAAAACCTCTTCGTACTATTAGTTCCTTTTCGCACCAGTCGGGAGATAATGACTCCTCAGTTGAGAAAGCTCACATAACAAAAAGGAACTTAACTGTACATAAAATGGTGCAACTTCTTACCTTCTTATCCGCGAAAGAGTCGCATGTGGTGTGTTGAACCTATTTTTTGTTAAGTTTAGAGGGCTGACCTTACACTAACCACTTCACATAGTGAGTGGGTGGTTTCTCAGCTCCCGAGAAGACTGTTTCTTACATCTTGTAAAGGCTGAATTAACATTGCTGGAATTTTTATGTTTTGTATGGAATAAACACCGAAACGGAAAATCATTTCTGACACTCTCAATTGCGGTCGAGCTCCAGCCCTTTGACGTAGAATTCAAACTTTCTACCAGCTGAGGTATCGACCGACAACCACGTTTTATTCAATTACTAATCTTGGTCTGCTATATTCTGTTTCAAATGTTGATTATGTTAATTTGCACGATATTTCTTAAAAAATTGACTTATGGTCTTGATTTAACATTATTGATAAGTTTGTAAATTAGTTTAGTACAAAATCATTAGTTGTTTATCTTACTTAAAACTGGAGTTCTCAGTTCATCCTTGCTCTGCGCCAAACAAGGATGTGTCTCCTGATGATGTTAGATAAAAAGACAACAAAAGCCCTGAAATTCTCTAACTAACGGTTCCTATAAATATCAAGTCCAAGAGCCGTCAAAAGCACAAATTAAGCTCCTGTTGTTTTCTATTTTTTTCTTCCTTGTCTTTTCACCCTTTGATAATCATTTCAGTCTCGTGGTATTCTTGGAAATGCCTTCAGAACACACCCTCCAGCTACCAGCAAAGAAGAATAAGCCATCAGAGAATTTTTCACAATCGATATTCGATAATTTGTTTCCATGGCAATTTTACTTAATAACTCAGATGTTACTCTGACAAAAGAAAAAGTGAACAATTTGACTCAGTTTTCTCGAAATTTCCTCTCTCATTTCTTTCCAGAGTAAATTATACTTTAATAAAGATTCCACAAGAATCTTTATTAAACTCTAAATTTGGGTATACAAAGCTCTTTTATTAATTACTTACTTCGAGTACATGAAAAATCATTGGTACTTTCCTTTTACTCCTGTATTATTTGAAATATCTTTTGGTATGAGGCTGACACCAGTTCTGTAAAAAATGGTTCACTTTAGCAATGCCACCCCTGTTTCAGGGAAGTCGGCAAAAGTCGCAAGGCTTGGTTTTTGAATTGTAAGTACAGCAGCATTTGTAAGCACGAACTTTCACGTCTCTGTTTGCGGAAACGCATTTAAAATTAATTTTAAATCTTAATATATCTTTGCAACTTAGATTACTATAGATTATGACCATTTTGACAAAAACATAGAACATTATTTTGAATTGTCAGTAAGGTTTATTGATATTTAAAGGGATTTAAACGATTTGTTGCAATCTTTTATTCGGAAACACAATTCTGATACAAATCGTGAAAACTCTTCGTCGTCGTCCTAAACCTAACATAAAAACACATACCTACAGAATGTACACCAATAAATACATTTTCACCAAAATAACGTTTCAAATGAGCGTTTAACTTTCCAAACATTTTTGGTACATCAGCTTTGCTTTGAATTTCAATGCTTAGGAACTGAAAAATATGGCCCTACATTATGTTTATTATCTGCAAATTAAGGTTTAGTAGGTATGCATTGTTTTTGGATGGGACAGCTTCCTCAGTATGAAATATTGGTTGCGAGGGAAAGTTCAAGAGTAGGTAAGTATACTTTTGTACGGCTGGACAATAGACTGCCGCGACTAATGTATGCGAACTTTCAAAGCTATTACTCATGACGTGTTGTGTTGTAATAAGAGTGTTTGTATGTAAGCTGAGTGAAATAATATTTCGTCTTCATAAAATAAAAACAACTCATGGTGTCATCAGTGATTTTAAAAAAAATTAAAAAAAGATTGTAATAAGAAATTTTGAACGGCCGTTTCTAGTCTAGTGTACGCCACAGACTTGTTATCTAGGGGTCGAGAGTTTGAGCCCAAGCGGAGACTATATATATTTTCAACAGATAGGTTTTAAGTTAGAATGCTTTCGATCGATGCGAAAGATTTGAGTTGAAGATTGATGTGTTTTTTTAAACATATAAGCTCACGTTGAAAATACCGTATGTAAGACTTGATACAGCATCTCAAAATCCCTAAGCCGTTACAAAAATGAAATACGGCATATAAAACGAGAAAAAGGAGATAAAAACAAAAACATATTATGGGTGTAATTTATTACGAATAAAACTATGACAGAAATAATTTCAGATTCAAAAATCGTAAACATTTTTGAGCACAAATGTTCATTGCTGACATAAAAACGCCATTAAAGGTGTACAGTAGTCAAACGCGGGGTAGTCAATTCGCACCCCATTTGGGCAGACTGTTCCGAGGGGGTGGGGCTTTGGGTGGAACAACGAGGGTGAAAGGCGAGGGTCGACAGTTGTTCACAATAATTAAAAGCCTTAGGAAGAGGCTGCGCGAGGTCCGGGCGGGAAAAAATGTAAATTTTAATTTCTTAAAAATGTGTCTGAGGTCATTTTGCAACAATGAAACGAAAGTCTTTTGTGTTTTGTTTTATTGTTGATGTAAATTTTAATGAATTTAAATTTCTCTTTTTTCCCTTATATTTAGTTACACGTTTTATATTTTTTAATGTATTTCATCTTTACGATCTTAAACGACTTGTATTGAATACGAAATTTGAAAGAGAAAAATCATGACTCACTTGAAAAAGTCTTAAATCCGGAGGCCAAAATTTCTTTCCACTCTGTGAACATAGAGTAGGTACCTTCTTATTTTTCTTTTTGTGCCACTTCTGTGAAGATTGCTTCTCATCAAAGCAATTTGCTTTTTAGATACTGTTGTACGGAATAATGATCTTGAGCTTCAGTCAGAGCACTGTCTCTGCTTCTCGATATTAAGGGCCTGTTGCACCAGCCTACAATCAATTATTGATAGACACATCAAATTTGATTCCTTAATTCTGGTATGGACTTTGGTTAAGTACTTTTTGGAAGTGGGTTATAATATGATGAAATTAGAACAGGAAATATGATGTACATCAGCTGATTCACTAATATGCAACCAAATTATTGATTTGAAAGGGAGAAATCACACCTTATTTTGATATTTGTCTGATTGAAGTTTGGTGTAACAGGCTCTTACAAATTTTAAAGGTGTAATACACAGTAACTTGAGGAGTTACCTATTATAAACTTAAATATCAAATTTTATTATTTGTAGAGGAATCAACTTTGTAATCGTACCTTTGTTTTCGATAACTTGAGTATCGAAGTAATCGAAACGCAGGAAGTAAGTACTCAAGTTATCGAAAACAAAGCTGTTTTTATTTTATCCTTAAATACCTAATTTGCCTGCTAGATCTAATGAGATGATTCTCATGGGGGTGTGAGGTTGTATCCTTTGATTTCGATGTAGGTATTTTTATATTTTGTATGGTTTGTGTATTTACACTGTGAAAATTCATATTACATAATTGAATTTTTATAGAACCAAAAAGTCAAATGAAACACTGTTTTATTTTCATTCAATTATTCATTTTATTTTAATTAATATATATTTTGAATGTTTTCGGTCTTAGAATCTAAAAAAAATGAACGAACAGGTATTTTTACTTTGGGGAAATTATATATTATACCTACCTGCTGATGGGTAGTTTAAGAATCAATAAAAAGACTAATTTTATTTTAACAAAACCTTGATTAGACTCTAGGGATCTATGACACTTTTTGTAGTGTCACAGAGGTATTGTTTACGAGGTTGGTCGTCGCTACAAAACGCCAATACTCAAGCAAGACCCAGTTGCTGTAAGACTGGATGGACCTTTTAGTGGCCGGTCTTTGGTAAAAGGTTTATGAATTTTTCAACTCAGCGAAGAGCAAATTTGAAAATATAAATGATATATTTTTTGTGCTCCACCGGGATTCAAACCCACAACCTTCCATTTACGAGTCCAAAGTGTTACCACTGGACTAAGGACCGGTCGGTAATAGAGTTTTGATAAATCCATACTTTAGTGGTTAACGCTACGGACTCGTTATGAAATCGTGGGTTTGAGTTACAGCGAAGCACAAATTTTTTTTTTGCAAATATGCTCGTTTTCTGTGTTGAAAAATTCATTCATGACCAGTCACCAAAGGTCCATCCACCCTTAAGCAAATGGATCTTGCCTTACAGAAACTAAGTCTTGCTTGAGTACCTATTGGCGCTTTGTAGCGACGACCAAGCCCGTAAACACCTCTGCGGCACTACAACAAGTGTCATAGACCCCACGAGTCTCTGAAAACCTAGGGAGTCTCCCGCACAGGATTTCTTAAAATAAAAAAAAACAATACTCTTGTGCATTCTTCTTACTATGTGACACAAATTAAGAAACAGTCAACATGTGTAAATTTGCATGTAACGACGTTCTAATTGAAATCGATTTGTAAAAGCCCTGCCCGTGTTTCTGTACCTTTAATTTCAGGGCGGACCCCCCACGACAAAACCTTTCCCAATAAAAGTTTGGTAAATTGAATTGTACGCGGTCTCTCTATTACCTGGTAGAGACTGCCCTGCCTGAGGAGAGATCTGTACTCCGAGAATACTCACCTCGATTGCGTAAATCGAATAAAATGTATAAAAACTAAATCACTCTTTAGGATTGCTTTCGTTTATTCAATACATTTTTGATTTACGCAATCGAGGTGAGATTACGCAGAGTTTTATACTCGGGGTATTGGAACTCTATGGAGACGGTGACAGCTTCCGGGATTTCACTTCATTACTCGACAACTCAAGAGCTTAATGTCACAAACTGACAAACACTTTAATGCAGGGAAATTAAATTTCAAGATTCATATTTGTGAGGATTTTTACAATGATGTTCATGTCTTCAACAAGGTATCTATTCAAAATCTGCTTTAAAACTACATAAAACCGCGCTCGAGGGTTTCTTCATCATTAAGGCCTCTTATGCACTAGCGGTTAGCCGCCTAGGGGGTTGGCCGCGCGGCCGGCCGCTTTTCCAATTTAGTATGCAACCGCTGGTGATCGTACGCACTAAAACCGCCATGAATTTAAACCGCGGAGGTTGAATGGAGAGCTGCGGGCCGCCATCATGTATATCCGCACTAGCGGTTCAGTTAGCGGTTCAACATTCTGATTATCTGGATCTTTTTAATGACAATAATTCTCAGTTATAATTACATATAGTTAACTGTTTAATTATGTACCCACATAGCAATCAAAAATGTATTAATACATATTAGCTACAAAAACTTCAAAACAATTTGCGACCTGACCGATTTCGTTACGTGTTTCCAGTAAAGAATGAATCCAGTATTTTTTTTTTTTTTTCTTTTGTGTTTTTCGGTAGTAAAAAAAGACAGCACAAGCTATCTCGACGGCGTTAATTTTGATAATGAACTTAACACGTATTCGAGCTGTCCAACCGCTTTTAACGCGGTTTCATCGCGGTTCCATCGCGGTTGGCCGCTATAGTGGTCAGCCGCTGTGGCAACCGCGTCAGGCGGTTGGACCGCTCAGACGAACCGCCTAAGCGGCCAGCCGCTAGTGCCAGCTTGCTAGTTGTGCATTGTGCATTGAACGCGAGAAAAATAGCACTTTTGAAAGGAGACAATCAACCAAAACTTTATTATGCACTTTTATTTTATTACAAACACAAGCACATAATTAATCTTTACTCCAAAATAATAATAAGCTTCTAAAATATTTATGTTTGTAACATGGCAGCAATCGTCCAATATGGATGAAGTGCCAAACTTAAAAAAAAAAAAAACACATAATTATTCTTACAATTTAACAATTCTAACATGAAGATGTAACAAT
Organism: Agapetus fuscipes; assembly: GCA_951799405.1. NCBI lineage: Eukaryota > Metazoa > Arthropoda > Insecta > Trichoptera > Glossosomatidae > Agapetus > Agapetus fuscipes. The sequence goes on from OX637333.1 coordinate 24,973,645, forward strand.
TCTATAAAGAAGGTTATGACTCTGGAGGAAATTAAAGAAGTGTGTAAGGACAGAAAAAAATGGCGGTTAATCTGTGATGTTGGCGGCTAGGGTTTTTTTATATTAAAATTTGTTTTCTGTTTGTTTTTGATGTCCATACATGCTATAATTTGTTAATTTTAAAAATCTAATTTTCTGTGTATGTTCTTATAGGTTGGCTAAAAATAATAATAATAATATAAGGAGGATTTATTTGGTGAGCGCTGTTTTCGTGTGAATCACACCTCAGGAGTCCTCTGCGAGCCTGGAGGAATGCAATTCATCAACCAATTTTGCGTGGCCAGTTTGCCTTCATGCGAAAGCGGATGCTTGTGTGCATGCAATGACATCTGTTGAACCAAGGTCGAAGTTACTGTCAATAGGACACGGCGTCGGCGGGTTTTGAACCGGTGCTAGTTTCAACAATGCAAATTCGAGTGCTCACGCCTTATCCCTTCAAACATCTGAAGGACTACAATTTAATCATTTCTTCTTTTAAAATTTTTAAATTGGCATGTGTCTGTTTTTGATACTGGGCTACTCAAATAACCTAGAGTTGGTTAATTTTACTTGAAACTTTTTACTATTGGACTTAATTTAATTTGTCACTGGGGGTTCTTTTTTAATTAAAATCTCGGATTTGAAAGGAAATTAAATTTAATATTATGAATGCTCGGAACAGACGTATATTTATAATGAATAAATAATTTGTTTTTAGCTGAATAGTTAGTTTGAGCCTTTTGGTTCAAATACCAATTGTAGTCCTAATTTATTTTTTTGATCTTCATTTTTCTGTTTCCTTCTATTTTTTTGTTTCCTTTCACACATTTTATTTCATGTATTCGACAATCTAATAAATTAATAAAAAGTTTCAGGATGGTGTTTTATATTTGCTGAACCCCCACTTCAACTGAAAGTGGTTGGTGTGAGGCCGGCCCCCTTACCTGTAAAAATAAATAGTCCCGAAGCGCCACATGCGACCCCTTCGGGGATAACGCAGGCAAGAAGTTGCACTATATGTGTAGCTTAGTTGCGTTGCGAACGCTCATTTTGTGTGAATCATACCGCAAGAGGCGTGGGGTGGAAGTAGTCTCAACAACCGTCGCGTCGCGTCGATAGATCTTACCATATTAGCTATTTGAAAATAATAAGTAATAAAACATGGTGGTGTATCAACAGCTGATACATTTGATGGATCTTTGTGACCGGCTTTTTGGTAAAGGCAAATGAATTTTCCAACCAAACAAAAATTTTAATGTTGTTTTTTACTTTACGAGGAATTCTTCAATTAAGTACGGGTCCATGGCGTAATAATTAATCTGCCTTTACAAAAGGCTAGTAGCCAAAGGTCTAGTCATTCTTACAGTTATTGGGTCTAGCTTAGAAATTGGCGCTTTCTATAACAAAGACCAAGCTTGCAGAGGGCTTTTGAGGCTTATGATTGCGTTTTTACTTACTTGCATATGTTTGTCTAGACATAAGTACTTGGATGGTTATACCTACCCATATTTATCGAAGCTTCTATTCGAGACGGTTCTGGATTGGTCTGGTGTATGCTAGAATAACCCTAAGCCACCTATAAATACGGATTGCAGTGCTTTGGAGGGCATGAGTACCCGAGCTGTTAAGCGAGAAGTACAAAAGTGTACACTCTGAACCTCATGTGAGCAAATCCTAACATAAATTTAATCGAAATTATAATAAGTCGAACCCAAATCGTTACAATAAATTTTTGTTTTTTTTTTTTTTTGCTGAATACAAAAAGACTTTTTTTTTAAGCATATTGGGTGCAAGCATGTATGCTTTATCCGTCCGTGTAGTTTCGTAAGCACACCGCCAAGTTTTGATTGGTTTATTCCCATTAGCGCGCACATCACTTACTCACTGAAAGGTGGAGCCGCTTCTGCGGTTTTGTTTCAGGACTCGCCGCCTGAAAAGGGTTTCAGTTAGACTGCTTCGTTTCATCAGTACGTCATTTCAATAATACACCGTTTCATCAGTAGCTTGTTTCAGCTGTACATTTTTTCAACGGTATCTAAATCTAAATCTAAATCTAAGCTGCAAAGATATGTATCATTTGAGATTCATATTAAATGCATTTCCACAAGCAGACATGCATAATTTTGTGCTTACATTAATTTTGGACCTACAATATAAAAAAACCCAATCTCTCCAAACTCCAAACTCCAAACTCTAAACAATTAAACAGTAAAAATTAAAAAACTACAAAAAATATTTAAAAAAAATATATCTTAACATTTAATGATCTTGGTAGGTACAAGTGGCCTTGAATAAATACTTCACTGATAAGGTTTATTGATTTTGTTATGTTGAAAAATAGTTGACTTTACTAATAAAAAAATAAAATTACTTCTATTAATTTCATATTGTATTATTCTGGAAAAGTTAATACTTTTTTATGTACATATTTTGTACATAGTCGTAAGTAGTTTTGTTTCATATGTATATAATATTTTATGCGTATAAAATAGTTTTTCTACTCCCATTTGGTAATTTACTAAATACAAAACGGCTAACGCAATCACAATGCCATACCTTTCTACAGCCCGTTGCGTAATAGTCATTACGCAACGGGCGTAATGTATTGTATAAGTATTGTATGCCACTGCACGTAATTAGCCTTTGTAGCACTCGTGTAACAAAGGCTATCATTACTAGGCAATTGCATAAATAACTATTTACAAATTGTTTTGCATTGACAAAATAAACGATTTTTTACAGTATGGGTGGTCAGCCTCATACCAACATACAAGTCACGGAATATCATCTAATTATTTTTTTTAAATATAAAAGCAGCATTAATTTTTTCATAGTTTTATAAATCATTTCGAGTATATTTTTTGCAATGGGAATCATGCGCAAAATGTACTCTCTTTGTGAAAATTTTAATTAGTGGAGTTATCAAGTAGAGCAGCCTTTTATGCGGCTTGCTTTTTTCTATGGAAAAAAAAATTGAAAGCAATTTTTCTGGATAGCTTGTATACATACAGGTGGTTTGAATTCTGTAAACAACAAAATATTGAAATGAATTGGCGTATATATAAAACACATATCTGCCTTGTATACTTTTACACTTAAGAATTTGGAAACTCATTTACGAAATCAAAAATGAATAAATCTGATGATTTTGGAATAAAATTTCTCACTTCTTAAATGATTGGGCTTATTTTATTTTTAATTTATCACAACTTCGATGATTTATATTAGGATTGACTCATATTTTGGTTTACAATTCAAACTTTCATACTTCTCGCATAACGGCTTAGGTACTAATTGGGCATCAGTGACTAAAGGTTATTCGAGCATACACCGGACCATGCCAGAACCATCTCGAGCAGAAGTTCGAGCAAAAACGAGTAGGTACAACCATCTAAGTTCTTACGTCTAGACACACATACAAAAGTAAGTAAAAACACAAAGACACACAATATGTAAGTAAACAGAAACTCATACATTCGTAACAATATGTTCATATTATCAATTAATATCACATTAGTTTTAATTTCATCAATAGTAGCACATGAATATCTGTAAAGCAGATTCAAAGCAGAGTCTGAGCGATCCGATTAAACGAGGCTCAAACCGGCACTTTTTAATTTCAAACTATCGCCGGATCAAGTGATACCATTAATTTTGTATGGTTTGTGTATTAACACTGTGAAAATTCATATTAATTGATTTCTACTAAATTTTAAAGAACCAAATTTTTTAATGATACACTTTTATTTTTACTCGATTATCTTTTTTGGAGAGATCGAAAACGTTCGTATATACATATTAATTAAAATAAAATTGACAATCGAGAAATTAATAAAACAGTGTCTGCTTAGAAGTTTTGCTTCTATAAAATTTAGTATAAATTAAGCAATAATTTTATTTGATTAAACTTTTTCTTGTTTATCTAGGAATATACCGTTGTACAATATCAAAGTTTTATCAAATCGCAAACATTGGTTTGAAAGTATTTGTAAAAAGTACATTTAAAACTTCCTTTTCTCTCATTTTTCTTAGTTTTTTTTAATTTAATGATGACTGCATACAATATCTGAAAGCTCTAGGTTTCTAATTACCCAAACTCGACAAAATACTCGTATGTTTTTGTTGTATAAGTATTTTCTTAAACATATTAAGATGTCTACTGGGTAATAGTTATTTCCGGCAATACTTACCCTTTCATTTAAGTGGATTACATACAATTGGCGAGCTCATACCGAATTAAACAATTTATCAGGGCAACAAAATTATTAATTAACATAAATCTCGCACGCCGACCAACACACACACATATTGCTGAAATTATTCGAAAATGAGTTGCCGGGGATATTCCCTGGGAAATCGGGAAAACTTTACTGATTAAATTTTCCCCAGATTGTATCCGCTGGCAACATTTACAGCCACTTTGAAGTGAGGAAGAGTCAACAAGGAGGGTAGAGATTAATCCTCACATAAAACGCGGAGCCGCCTTAACGATCGCTTTGCAAGCGTGCTCAGTTAATTCAATCTAACACCACCCTAGTGCTTCCTGTACCCTTAGTAGAAAACATTGCGTGAACTCCCCGTGAGTGCGTAAATTGTAAAAACATGTGAAAACTAAATCGCTCACTTGAAGCGCCATCATTTATTTCATACATTTTTAATTAACGCGGGCAAGGAGAGTGTATGTTAATGTTATATACTCGGGGTACCGGCCCTGTCTCCATGCTCTAAACACAGTGGTTGGAAAATTGCGGCTTTCGAACCGCCTCCTTCTCCAAATAAGAACATAGTTCACAACACCAGTGATCAACTTTAAAATACCAAAAGCACTATTCTGCTAAATTCCGTACGACCTTAAGGCCACAAGATTCGTGTCCAAAAATAAGGTGTACTGTGATTTTTATTTACGGAGTTCTCGCAAGCGCTAGCAAGCTCCGACTTGGATTGATATCCAAAGTGTAAGGAATTCAAACTACCCACAATTATGTGCATTGACTATTAATCGTTAATTGTCATTATTTCTATCCATAGGAAACTTTTATTGATATATTTTTAGTTAAAATGAATTGTTCATAATGAACTGAATCGTATTTTAATCCGTAGAACCTAAAGATGTACAATTATAATAGAGTTTGCTGGACTCATTAATATGGTTGTCGTCATTTTTTTTTCAATTATATAATTTCGCTTTTCTAAGCACTTTGGCGAAAAAAGTTTGCCGACCACTGCCCTAACACATGATGGCGTCTCCCAACAGGGATGCGACCATATTAAATATTGATAAATAAAACATCCAATTAAATAGTGTACAATACAATAAACAATGAGAATAGTGCTGTTATATAAATTGTGAAGAACGTTTGATGTTTGTTGAATAAGTTGTTCACAGATGATTATTGAAGGTATTAGATGTCTCATCTAATCTACATAATCTAGTTGCAAAGATATGTAACATTGGGGATTCATATTATATGCATTTTCACAAGCAGACACGCATAAGTTTGCGCTTGCACATGACATTGGTTTATCTTTCGACATCCATCATATTTATATCACCAAATCATCGTTCTATCATCCTTCTTCTTCTTCTCCTTCAGCCTGTATTGATCGTCCACTCTTGGACGTAGGCCTCCTCTCGCATTTTCCATTCGTTTCTATCCTGAGCGATCCACATCCAGGCAAGTCCTGCACTTCTCTGAACATCGTCACGCCAACGCAACTGTGGGCGCCCAACTCCACGCTTTGCCGTCCTTGGGCACCAGCACAGCAGTCGCTTTGTCCATTATTCATCTGGATCGCGAGCGACATATCCCGCCCATCGCCACTTGAGGGTTGCGGCTATCTTGATGACATCGGAAACCTTTGTCCTGACTCTTGTGTTCTATCATCCTTATATTTATATAATTATGTTGCTGGTATGGACGAAAGGATAAGGCATCGGCACTCGATTTTTCGTTATTGAAACTATCGCAAGTTCGAACCCGCTTGCGCCGTGTCTTATCCACAGTAACTTGGTGGACCCTGATTCAACATAATATGTCATTGATTGAGTATTATTTAATAATTCATTACAATATTAAAGAATGAAAGGAAAAGTAGGTTGGTGAATTGGATTCCTCTTCATGAATCCATTTACAAAAGAAATTTTAAACATTGACACGTTTAAAAATATTGTTATTTTGCAAAGGCCGGATATGAGCTACATACAGGTATATACCAAGAACTGTCATTTCTTTCAGATAGGTAAATAAATACATCCCTGTCATTCCTATCTTACAAACCTTCAGTACGCAATAGAAATAAGGGTTATCTTTCAGTACCCCGAGTACAAAGTAATCGTAAATACTCAATCATCGCGTTAAAAGGAAAAAAAATGTACTAAAACTTCAATCACGAAAAGCGTTTTTTTTTATATTTCATACTTTCATTTTTTTAAACGCAATGATTGAGTAGTAACGAAAAAAAATACTCGGCAAATAAAATAATAATATTTCTTTCATTTAAGCCCTTCAAACTATTTTGAAGCCATCTTTGACACGTGTCATTCTAGTTCTAGGAAATGTGTACCCCAAGTGTATAATTTTACGTACAACCATAGCATTTCAACAAAAATGTATTGACAGTAAACCGCTCGCTAGAGGCGATGTACCACTTTCTGTACAGTTTTTGGTAAAACGCTATGGTTTCGTTGAGAAAGTGTACTTTTAAACTTGATATACTGTGCGTTCACCAATTTGATCTTTTAAAAATAAAAAATAAAAACCTCACATGAACAGGAACCTTGCAACTCCTACCGCCTTTCGCTGAAACCGGACACATTGGCAAAATTGAACCAATTTTTATAGCACGGGAGGTAGCCTAAATCTAAATCTAAATCTAAGCTGCAAATATATGTATCATTTGAGATTCATATTAAATGCATTCCCACAAGCAGACACGCAAAATTTCGCGCTCACACATGCCGCATGTGGACCTACAATATAAAAATCCCGATCTCAAATGAACATAAGCCCTGCAACTCTTGCCGACCTTCCCTGAAACAGGGGTGACTTTGGCAAAGTGAACCATTTTTTACAGTATGGGTGGTCAACCTCATACCAACCTATCAGTCAAGGAATCATACCAAATAATAGTCTTATAAATTAATTATTAATATTATGAGCCAGATGCACGATACTCAATAATGTGAACTTTCGTCCTGAAAAAAAAAATATCAGTCCTCTGGTTTAATCAAAATATTTGTAAACAATATCATTATGATTAAAAAACGAGTGAACATCGGAGAGTTAAGAGCGTCTCTTGCATAAAGTAGAGACTCTATTAATTGAGATATCGATTTAGTTGAATAATTATTATCATGTTACACCGACAGTAAGAAGGAATTTTGGAGGTGGATCAATGCGGATAGAAATAAATCTTCTGCATTGACCACTCCGGGAGTCAAAAGTGCTGCCGGCGAGATGGTATGGGAGAATGAAGAAGTATGCAAGAGATGGAAGAACTATTTTCAAGAAATTTTTGGTCAGGGTGAAAGAAGAATTTGTGAACAGATAGATGAAGAAAATGAATTGAATATTTTGAAAGAAGAAATGAAAGTGTCTATTTCACGTCTGAAGAATGGGAAGTCTGCTGGGTTTGATGGTATAAATGGTGAAATGTTGAAAGCAGGAGGTGAATGCTTGATAGATTGGATGTACGAATTATGTAAGCTTTGTGTGAATGCAGGAGTAGTACCGATGGATTGGAGGAAGGCAGTCATTGTTCCCATTTACAAAGGTAAAGGGGACAAAAAAGACTGTCAGAACTTCAGACCAATCAGTCTACTCAGTATACCAGGAAAAGTCTTCTGTAAGGTAATTATAAAAAAAGTGATTCTGACTACTAGTGAAAGGATTTCCGATGTACAGTCCGGCTTTATGGCCGGTAGAGGCTGTGTTGATCAGATTTTTACTCTACGACAACTTGTTGAAAAACAATTGTCGGTGAGGCGGAAGCTGTTCACGGCCTTTGTAGATCTGGAAAAGGCTTTTGACTCAGTAGACAGAGGTATGTTATGGGATGTTTTGAAAGCATACGGAGTGAATGGGGCTCTCCTAGGTGCGGTGCATGCAAACTATGAAAATAGTAAGGCATGTGTTCGTATTGATGGTGAGTATAGTGAATGGTTTGAAGTTTATAAGGGTGTGAGGCAAGGATGTGTGATGAGTCCTTGGCTATTTAACATAGTCATGGACAAGTGTGTCAGAGATGCTAGACTTAATGATTGTGGATTGATGATAGGAGAGAGCAAAGTGAGTGTTCTACTGTATGCAGATGATGCAGTTCTTGTATCTGATTCTGCAGTAGAATTGCAAACAATGCTCTCTAGATTGAATGAAGCTTTGTTAGGTAATCATTTGAAGTTGAATGCAAGTAAGACGAAAGTATTGATTTTTGAAAGAGATGATGAAAATATGAATTATGAATTTAAAATTAATGGAATGAATGTTGATATCGTAAATGAGTTTGTATACCTGGGAAGTAAGTTTGAAAAAGATGGAAGAATGATCGGTGAATTTGAAAGAAGAATAATGAAAGGCAGGTGCGTACTGGGTGCTACCGCTAGCATCGCCAAGAACCAGAATCTTTCAAAAAATGTTCGACTGGCGGTGCACGGTGGTATACTAGTGCCCACTCTGATATATGGAAGTGAAGCTTTCTTGTATGAAAAAGGTTATGACTCTGGATGAAATGAAAGAAGTATGCAAGGACAGGAAGAAGTGGCGGCTAATCTGCAATGTTGATTTCTAATGTTGGTGTATTCATTTGCTACATTTTTTGCATAGGAAATTTTTGACTTTTTTTGTATAGATTTCTTTGTAAGGTTTTGTTCTTTTTTATATTTAAATGTAATTTATTATTCATATTCCTTGACTTATAGGTTGGTATGAGGCTGACCACCCATACTGTAAAAAATGGTTCACTTTGCCAATGTCACCCCTGTTTCAGGGAAGGTCGGCAAAAGTTGTGGGGCTTATGTTCATTTGAGGTTTGGATTTTATTTGTAAGTACACATTCAGCATTTGTAAGCGCGAACTACACTTGTTGGTTTGTGGGCATACATCTGAGAGCTTTAAATGAATATATCTTTGCAACTTAGATTATAGATTATAGATTATAGAAGCCTGGACGGTGAGTGAAAGTGAGATTAGTAAAGTCCATACAGTAGAAATGGACTACTTAAGAAGTATGATTGGGAAAAGACGGAGTGATAGGGTAAGGAATGATTTTGTTAGAGAGGAATGTGGTGTAAGAGAAAGTGTGAAAGTAAAGATTAAAAGAAGTATGCTTAGATGGTTTGGACATTTGGAGAGAATGAATGAGGAAAGACTGACGAAGAAAGTATATGCTGCGAGAATTGATGGATGTCGTGGAAGAGGAAGACCGAGAAAGGTAGGGATGGACCAAATTTTAGAAATAGCGAATGAATGGGATATCCAGAGTTATAATAAAAGGAGAGCTTGTATGAAAAAGGTTATGGCTCTGGATGAAATGAAAGAAGTATGCAAGGATCGAAAGAAATGGCGGTTGATCTGTAATGCTGGCGGTTAAAGCTAAGGCTTTTAAATTTAAAAATATGTGTTGTAGTTTTATTTTTTTTTTTTTTTTTTTATTTTTTACTGTTTAATTGCTTAGAATTTATTTGTTTTATATATTTGATTGTATTAATTGCTTGTACTCCTTGACTGATAGGTTGGTATGCGGCTGACCACCCATACTGTAAAAAATGGTTCACTTTGCCAATGTCACCCCTGCTTCAGGGAAGGTCGGCAAGAGTTGCAGGGCTTATGTTCATTTGAGATTAGGGTTTTTATATTGTAGGTCCACATGCAGCATGTGTAAGCGCGAAATTATGCATGTCTGCTTGTGGGAATGCATTTAATATGAATCTCAAATGATACATATCTTTGCAGCTTAGATTTAGATTTAGATTTAGATGTAATGTAAATTATTAGAGACAAACGCGGGAATATTCAGACAAAGGGAATCATGTTTACACGGTGATTAATGCTGGCAAATTCACATTCTTATTCATTAACCATAATAATTATCTGAGCAAATATTTGTGATAGAAATTACAAGCGAGCACGCATGTCGCCCCATACAAACACAGCCTAATCTGGCGGTAGACCCGCGTTAATGTCTCCTTGAAGGCGACATCAAGGATACCGAGTACACGGCATTTACATTCTGGGATTATAAATATTATTATTTATTGTAACGAATGTATAAGTTTATGTCTGTGCATGTTTACCTATGATTTTGTGTATAGACGTAAGTATTTGATGGTGGTATCTACTCGTGTTTATTCGAAACGTCTGGCTGAGATCATACTAGCATAGGCTGGTACATGCTACGGTAGGTCTTAGTCACCCTATAAATACGGATTGCAGTGCCCGATCCGTGAAGCCACCAGTACAGAAGTTGAAGTGTGAACCAAATTCAAAATAAATTGTTTAAAATAAATTCAAGGGATTATCTATCAAAGTGGTTTCCAAGTATATCGTAACAATATACATTTGGTTTTTAGTCGGTAGTGTCAGTTTCTGCAAATAAATGGTTCGATTCCGAATACATTGTATCAGAAGCGCAACTAAGATGCACGTTTAATGCAACTTCTTACCTTTTATTCACAAAGGAGTAGCATGTGGCGAATGAAACATATTTATTCTCACATGTTAGGCAACAATCTAACTTGAGGCGGAGGGCAGTTTCTTGTGAAGGCTGAGTAAGGTTTACCAGTTCTATATTTTTTGTTTTTTTAAATTCACATATTTCTTTGCACGTAACGCAACCAAGCTACACATAACTTCTTGCCGAGCTATCTCCGATGGTTTTTCTGAACAACTTTTTGAAATTATAAACAAATAAGCCATAGGCTTATTCACACACACACAACAATATAGCATATACATTTACCACGAACACATATAATATATGGACCATCTTTACGTAATCTGTGGGGAAGCCTTATATACAAGAATATAACTCTCCGTTTTGAAGACACAACCGTAGCGTTTACCAAAAAATTGTACAGCGTCTCTGTGGAGCGTTTTACTGTCAAATACATTTTTCGGTGAAACTCTCTGGTTGAGTCAAGACGTGATGCTTCGCACTTGAGTGCTGGCACACACTTTCCCCTAATCTTATGACAACACAGGAAACAGGAAGTGTTGGTGCCAGAGCGAGAAGTACGCATTCAGTCACATTATGACGCGTCTGGGGTTATTGTTGAACATCGTCTTGAGATATGCATTGAGTTGTTGTAGACAACAAGAATTTAAATGTTTCTGAATGCGTGTTTTTGATTTTTATTTTTCTTAGACTCTACCGGCCTTATTCATAAGATTGGTTGAACCCAAAACCAAAGTAAGACCAGCTTATTAGTATGGGAAAAGTGACTTCACACCGGTTTAAAAATTAAAATCTTTTTATGAATAAAAGGGTTAATTATAGAGTATTGTTACGATTCATGGGTTCAATTTAATAAAAACTTAGGTCAATTTACTTTATGATTCTCTCCACATTTGGTTCAATTACAGAGTGGTATTTTAACAGTTTAGCTCAACGGCTCTGATACAAGTCTGCGCTACATACAGCTTTAGTGCTTTATCTCGTATGCCATAAGGACGTTTCTCGAAACATTGCGAACTGGAACATGTGAGATTTTGCCAGACTATTCGAGCATACGCAAGTAAAATTGCATTAAAACCTACACCTAAAGACACACACACACACACACACAAGTAAAATTAACACTCAGGCAAACAATCACAAGTAAAAGCACACAGACACACAATCACACATTCGTTACAGTATGTTATATTTAAAATTGAGAGATGCTTGAAGATGTGCGTATTATCTCATATTTAAATATTCACGGCTAGCTTCAGTTTCTCAGGGTGTGAGATTATTTTTTATGATCGTATTTGAGAAGGTTGAATAATAAACACATAATTGAAGAGAAACAAAACGGGGATTTATAAAATTAATATTGGAAAGGTAAATGGAAAAGAAGAACTTAGACCGGTCCAAAGTCTAGTGGAAACGCCTCGGATTCGTAAATGGTCGGTCATGGGTTCAAATCCCGGCAGAGCACCAAAAAAAACTATTTATATTTTCAAATATCGTCTTCGCTGGGTTGAAAAAATCGTAAACTTTACATTATGTCGTAACAAATAACTTTTTCTACTCCCATTTGGTAATTTACTAATTACAAAACGGCTAACGCAATCACAATGCCATACATTTCTACACCCGTTGCGTAATGTAACATTACGCAACCGGTAACCGTGTTGAAATGAAAATGTGCGCATGCGCATTGTCAGAATTGGAACCATTTTTTTAATTTCAAATGTCAACCTTGTATGGGGGTATGAAGACCTGTCAATCCAAGATGGCCGCAAGCGATCAGCTGATTAGGCTTCATACAATATTACTGATATTCGGTAGGTAGGAATTACCGTGGTGATAAGACTTCCAGCCCTGTTCAGATGAAAATAAATAAGTATATTTTATGTGTTGAGTCAAATAAAAATTGTTAATAGTGCTAAAATTTATCGAATTTATTTATCGGAATGCTCCAAATAAAGCTTTCCTTTTTTCAAAGGAAAATAAAAGGCTTGAAAGGAAAACCATACAAAAAATTTCACCGCAAAAAATAAACAAACTCAAAAAGTTACTTGGTTAATAGGTGAGTATGAGGTTGATCACCTATGCTGTACAAACTTGGTTCACCTGCCAATACAACCGCAGGGCATATGTTTATTTGAGTTTTGGGTTTGAATGTTTAAGCTTATATGCAGGATGTAAAAGCGCGACCTTATATGTGTCGGCTTGTGGGCGTGAATTCAATATGAAACCTAAATATAATTTATCTTTACAACTTAGGTTAGATTAGGTAATCGAAGGGAATGATAAATCACACGTTTTGACAAAGGTAAGGTTTTAATTACTTCAAATGGACGAGTATATTATAATGAACATTATTCACTATTTTGATAATTCTCTCATGGTCGTAGAAAAAGTATTGTATGCCACTGCACGTAATTAGCCTTTGTAACACTCGTGCTTTCTTTTGTGCCATTCGGCTGCGCCTCATGGCACAAACTAGCACTCGTGTTACAAAGACTATCATTACTAGGCAGTGGCGTAAATAACTATTGTGTACCACCAGTCTCAATACAACATGTTCATATTTTTATAATTTTAACATTTAAAAGTATCTCTTATATATTGATCAGAAATTCCTAATTCTTATTTGCCTCTTTTTACGAGTATTTACAAAGATTCATGGATTGTCGGTAGCATTTCCCGCATACCACATAACACCTCATTCAAATTTATTCACATAACTGTCACAGTGGAGAGAGGGAAAGACAGAAGAAAGCGCGAACAGACAGTTTTTGTGAATAATTGTCAAAGGGGTAAGGATTCGAGAAAGCGGGAACTGTTTGAACGTCTATTTTGACAGCAAATAAGGTTATTTACAAGCCATAGAATTTTATGAGGCACGTTTTTTTGTTCAATGAAATAAAACAGAAATTTCGTTTCACAAATACGTAAAATAATATATTGTTACGAATATGCAATTGTGTGTTTTATTTGTCTGTGTGAGTTGTGTCTGTGTGAGTTTGTGAAGTCTCTGGATGTAGGTACTTATATAATTTGATATTTGTGAAAGTCGAGATTGCTCGACTTTTTGGATGTTCTAGTAAAATATCGCATGTTCCAATCCTCAGTGATTCGATAATAATCCTTAGTTTTACTATAAATAAGAACCACAGCTCTCTATAGCTGGAAAGAAGCGAACTGACCGTTCAATTGTGAAGGTGTAATGTGACTCTGTATGTGTACCGTATCTGAAATAATTTGTGGAAAAATAAATAACAGCAATTTTGTACCTATGGAATTGAACCCGCTAAATCATATCAATATTTTTCTCAATTATTATTAATAGGTTGGTGTGAGGTTGATCACCCAAACTGTGAAAAAATGGTTCACTTTGCCAAAGTCACCCCTGTTTCAAGAAATGTCGGCAAGAGTTGCGGGGTTCAGGTTCTTTTGATATTAGAGTTTTTATATTGTAGGTGCGCATGCGGCATGTGTAAGCGCGAATTTAAACTTGTCTGCTAATGGGAATGCATATAATATGAATCTTAAATGTTATATATCTTTGCAACTTAGATTATAGATTATAGTTTATTTTCATTTTAATGTGTAAACTTGGCCTGTTAGCCTCAGAAAACAAATAGATTCCATTAAAAAATGTTACCATTTCAGTAAATATGCGGTATCAAGTTGCCATTTTATGCCTAGTAACTAGAATAAAATATTACGTAAACTCCCGTCTTAATCTACATAAATCTAAGCTGCAAATATATATATCATTTAAGATTCATATTAAACGCATTCCCACAAGCAGACATGTATAATTTCGCGCTTACTCATGCCGCATGTGGACCTACAATATAAAAACCCAATCTCAAATGAACATAAGCCCTGCAACTCTTGCCGACCTTCCCTGAAACAGGGGGGACAGTATGGGTTGTCAGCCTCATACCAACCTATAAGACAAGGAATGTATTTTGTAAAAAGATTGAACGTATAGAAACTAAATCACTTACTGCAGTACCCTTAGTACGAGTTGCAAAACTTGAGAAAAGTTAAGTTTAGGGAAAATATTAAAGCGTGATTTCCCCCAAAATCTGCACTTTTTTTGTTTCTTACACTTTATAGTCATAGCAAAAGAGTTACAGTGATGAAGAAAATCAAGTCCAAACAAACAAAATCGGCAGATTTTGGGGGAAATCACTCTTTAATAATTGCCGTAAACTTTACATTACTCAAGTTTTGCAACTCGTACTAAAGGTACAGATGTTTGTGTATTTTCTATACATTCTTCTACTTACGTGATTGTGTGGAATTTACGCCACGTTTGTACTAGGGGTACTCAAAGAGTGCTACTCTATATATGTTATTATTATAATCGATTAACTCACTTCTACAGTCACGGGCACGCTTCTGACTTGGAGGTTTTCGTTTTATAATACCGAGTTTTAAGCTACGTGGAAAGGCCTTCCACTTCTTGAAAAATATATCATATAGATTTGAATGAATGGCTACGCCGTGTGGGTCGTTCTGACATATTCATGCGGGGCGGGTACAAGAAGGGATTAAACATTTACATAATATACTAAGACCGATTCGACGTCTAGTAGTTAGCGCTTCGGACTCGTTAATGGAAAATTCCGGTGGGACACAAAATATATATATTTTGTTTATTTTCAAGTAGGCTCTTCAATAGTTTGGAAAATTCATATTCCTTTACCAAAGACCGGTCACCAACGGTCCATCCAGCATTACAGTAACTGGGGTCTTGCTTGAGAATTGGCGCTTTCTATAGCGACGACCAGATAGCTCTTGAGATGTGATTCACACAAAAACAGCGGTAACCAAATAAATCATCCAAATATTATTAATATATACATATACATGACGTGTATACAAGGAAAAGCGACAATCTCCTTTTTTTTTTAAAATGGGATGAACAAATAGAAACACAGAAAATTTAGAAATTTCTATTTTTATTAATTTTGTTTTCAAAAATAGATTTTTTTTCCGATTTTGATTCCATACGACTTGTATTAAATATTTATTATTAAAATCAAATTATTTTTTATTAAATGTTGTTTTATTTTCACAATAATATTTTGAATCTCGAGTACTTTCGACCTTCAATATTCAGGTCATTATCAAGAGTGATGTATAAAAAAATTAAAATTATTAAGAACAAACCATAGATCAAAATTATATAAATTCAAATAAATAGGTAGGTATAGGTACAATAAATATGAACTTAATTAAAATTAAATACAACAGTCAAAAATTAAAAGAAAGAAAACATAAAATAATAAATAATAATTACAATAAATTAATTCAAACATCCGAGGGTCAAAAAAGTGATTTTAACAGATAAATGTTTGGCACTATCGAAAGATCCCACGAATACATTCCAGAAGAAAATCAAAGACTACCTGGACAGCAAAAATCTTGAATTATCATTCAAAAGGACACTTTTTGTTAAAAACCCATCTTCACCTCTATTATATGGCCTTATTAAATTGCATCAACTCGACAACCCTGCAAGACCTGTGGTTTCTTGAGTTTTCCCCTACATATAGTGTTAAAAATTCCATCCAACTAACCAAATTACTAACTGAGCTTACCCTCCCAAAAAACTCCATTCTTGTCTCATTTGACGTAAAAAATCTTTTTACTAATGTTCCAGTCAATGAAGTCATTGATTTGGTAAGGGATAAGCTTAGTTTGAAAGACGTTAGTTCAACCATCAAAAATCGAATTGTAGATCTGTCGCAGATATGTATGAATCAAAATTACTTCAAATTCGATGGTAAATTTTATCAAATACAGAATTCTTTACCTATGGGAAATCAGCTTTCTCCTTTATTTGCCGAAATATACATGGACCACTTTGAAAATAACTTGTTTAAGTCAACAAACCAATTATTAAAATGTATATTTACCTACCACAGATATGTAGACGACATTCTGTGTGTATGGACAGGTACTCGGAGACAGCTGGATGGTTTTTTTGAATACTTAAATTCAATTAACAATAATTTACAATTCAGCATGGAAGTCCCGACAGAAAATGAAATTAACTTCTTGGACTTGACTATGACTATAACCAATAATAAATTTACATTTCATATTTTCAGGAAACCAACATACACAGATGCCATCATCCATGCATCCTCCAACCACCCACTGTCACACAAAATGGCAGTTTTCCATTCGATGATAGATAGACTTTTAACAATACCCCTTGGAAAAGAGGCATATGGTATTGAAGTAAGGACAATAAAGACCATAGCCAGTAACAATGGCTATGACACATCAATAATTGATAACATTATCCACTCCAAAAAAAGAAAAGCTATGTACAATAAGTATATATACCCACACTGCAATAGTGGACCAGTTGGAGGATGGAGAAGGTTACTATACCTTGGAAATGTTAATGATAAAATTAAATATTTCACAAACAATACATTTCATAGTGCCTACTACACTAATAAAAACCTAGGCAAAATGATTTACAACCACAAGGATAGTAACAGCAACATGGATGGTGGCGGAGTTTACAGTATTTCGTGTGCAGACTGCGACTCTGTGTATGTTGGACAGAGCTCTAGATCAATTAATGTAAGATTCAAGGAGCATAAAAGGGCATTTAGAGGTCTGTCTGCATATTCCGAAATGGCGGATCATTGCATCGAAAATGACCATACCTTTGGCATTGACGATGTAAGGGTTCTGCACTCGGAATGTAAATACAGGCAACTAAATGCCCTAGAAACAATTGAAATTCATAAATGTAAGCAGAATGGCCCTATTGTAAACATTCAAATCCCTCTAGCTTCCCCCCTGCTCATTGCTCCTCTCCGCAATCCGCCATAACCCAATCCCCTTAATTTTAGTTTTATTCTTTGTAATTTTGTTGTTATTATTATTATTTGTCTTTTTGTGTTGACTCAATAATTTTATTTGTGCTTTAAATATTTTATTTTATTTTTTGACCCTCGGATGTTTGAATTAATTTATTGTAATTATTATTTATTATTTTATGTTTTCTTTCTTTTAATTTTTGACTGTTGTATTTAATTTTAATTAAGTTCATATTTATTGTACCTATACCTACCTATTTATTTGAATTTATATAATTTTGATCTATGGTTTGTTCTTAATAATTTTAATTTTTTTATACATCACTCTTGATAATGACCTGAATATTGAAGGTCGAAAGTACTCGAGATTCAAAATATTATTGTGAAAATAAAACAACGTTTAATAAAAAATAATTTGATTTTAAATAAAATGAGTTTTCACTGTGTGAATACACAAACCCTACAAAATTTATTATTAGCTTGAAATATTTTTCCCAACAATAGGAAATTCTCCAACGATTTGTAAATATTTTTCATGAATTCATGCGCTGAAATTTATATTTCCTGGATACTTAAAAATTCCATGATGTTTATATAAAATAGGATTCGATCGTTATGTAAACCTTTATACATCAAATAACTCATTTAATAAATGCTTTGGAATTCGAAAATGAATTTATTGAATCGTGATATATTATTAAAATATTTTCGCATCCTTAAAAAATATATAGCAAAGCGTTGGCCTTTAAATAAATTTAAATAAAAACGTCAGAAATGAAACATTTTTTTTAAATATTGCACAATATGATACAAAATATTATACAAAAATAAATAAATAAACAAAAAATCATTTTAGCCACATTAGTTGAGCATAAGAGTGAACTTTTTTTTAAATTTGATAAAAATGTAAATGGTTAACAAAATAATGGTTTAACATAATCATGTAGACAATAATAAAATAACCTCCAAATATTGGCTTCATATTCTCACCGAAATTGAAGAAATTAATACGTAACTAAGCTACACATATAGTGTAACTTCTTGTCTGCGTTATCGTCGAAGGGGTCGCATGTAGTGAATCGGGGCCTATTTATTTTTACGGGTAAAAGGGCCGGCCTCACACCAACCACTTTCATTGAAGTGGTTGGAGTGAAATACTCTTGAATATAATTTGTTTTTTTATTTGTTTAACAATAAATGGCCGAGGCTTTTTATTATGCATATTTTCAAAAAAATAAATTTTGCTCTTTAAAAGTAACAATATTATCTCGGCGTACAAAAATAAACACTTGATTCAAAAGGGCGCCAAAAATGCGAGATAAGGGCGGGAAAAGTAAAGGGCCTCGAGTGTTTATTGATTGAAGGAGCGACAACAATGCCACCTACAAAGAAACCTTACCAGAGTATAAAATCTTACATTTACGTTAGCCAAAAATATATATATATTGGGACTGAAGCAGCGCCTGTAGTGAGCGTTTCATTTTCCATACATGTTTGGAGAAACTCGATGGTAGAGCTTACACGTTAAAGTTAAAGTTTGGAGTACTGGCCTTTGTTGAAAGGAGAGAATCTTTGAGGCGTAAGCCTTCAAGTCGCAGCATGGCCTTATTTCTAGATGGTGTCGGAAAACAGGAAAATAAATTTAAAAATATTTCTTTGAAGAGGAATGCCATTTTCCTTATTAACTTATTTTTTACCTAACTAGAAACGCAACGCAGCTAAGCTACACATAGAGTGAAACATCTTGCAAGGGGAACCTTTTATTTTTACAGGTAACGGGGTCAGGCTTGCGCCAACCAATTCAGTTGAAGTGGGGGTTTAACAGCTCCCGAGGGGACTGGTTCTCATTTCTTTTGTAGAATGAGTAAGCCTTGTCGATATTTTATTTTTTGGGTTCTGAAATAAACACCGAAACGAGAAATCAATTCTGACACCCTCGGTGGGATTTGAACCCGAGCTCTCGGCATGGAATGCAAGCACTCTACCAACTGAGCTATCGACCGAACATGTTCATTCAAAGTAATTCAATTATTCATTTGTACTTTGAATTGGTTTTATTTTCACTCACTCTTGATAATGACCTGAGTATTGAAGGTCGAAAGTGCTCGAGATATAAAATATTATTGTGAAAATTAAACTACGTTTTAGAAAAAAAAAAATTTTTTTAAATAAAATGAATTTTCACTGTGTTAATTCACAAACCCTACAAAATCTACTGTTTTTATTTTCTTTTCCTCAAATGAACACAAGATCCGATTTATCCTGAAACGTAAATGATTGTAGTTTTTCAAGTAATATAAAATCATTTGATTCCTTAGTTGAATTAAAATGTAGAAGCAAAAACTGAAGAATGTATGAAAGTGTTGTATGTTTTAATTTTGCGTTAACGAACATAAGCCACTCATTCAGAATAAGCCAGGGAGCTGGGTTTGGTATTGTCTGTGTATTGCGCTGTATTTTTAGTAGAAGGCAGCTTGTTGTACACTCCTCGAAGAGTTGGAAAGTGGACGTTTTTACTTTCAAAAAAATTAATATTCGTTTCATATTGTTATGACTTTTTAGAACAAAGATAAGATAGTAGTTAAATAATTTGTTTTATAAGCTCGGTTTATGAGTAGATCTATAATCTATAATCTATAATCTAAGTTGCAAGGATATATTCATTCAAAGCTCTCAGATGTATGCCCACAAACAAACACGTGTAGTTCGCGCTTACAAATGCTGATTGTGTACTTACAAATAAAATCCAAACCTCAATTGAACATAAGCCCTGCAACTCTTGCCGACATTCTCTGAAACAAAATGTAAGCTGCAAAGATATATTAACATTTAAGATTTATATTAAATGCATGCCCACAAACAGACTCGTGTAAGTTTGCATCTGTTACTACAAATTAAACGCTGCATATGATCTTACAAATTAAAATCCAAACCTCAA
Source organism: Agapetus fuscipes (assembly GCA_951799405.1). Lineage (NCBI taxonomy): Eukaryota > Metazoa > Arthropoda > Insecta > Trichoptera > Glossosomatidae > Agapetus > Agapetus fuscipes. The sequence continues at coordinate 24,994,108 of OX637333.1, forward strand.
ATGAACAAAACCCCTGCATTTTTTTCCGAGCTTTCCTGACACAGGGTGACATTGGCAAAGTGAACCATTTTTTACAGTATGGGTGGTCAACCTCATACCAACCTATAAGCCAAGGAAAGTAGATAATAATGTACAACAATTAGAAATAATATTGCATCGATGTACTGGAATAATCTCTAGCTGTCTACCAATATCTGGGGACAAGCGAAATGGATCTTTCTGGTAGAACAAGTAATATAAGACTGAAAACTTTTTTTGTAACTTTTAGAAACCCCTAAAATATAAAAAATAGGAAAAATAAGTCTATAGTTATTAATACATGCTGCAATAATTACTTTAAAAAATAGAAAGTAAATTTCGTGATTCTGACGTATTTTTACAAGCTAAAAATATGTTGTAGCTGTAGAATTTCTTAATTTTTACTATAATTATCTCTCAATTTGAAACCTTTGTTTGCGCAAACAAACATTTTTACACATTTCAATAGTGTGTTTTAGCACTCTAAAAAATTATTATTATTTCTTAAAAAAACTTTAAAATTATCATTTGGTTTTATTTTTTTTCTTCAAGTTATGCATATCTGATACTGAAAACGTTTCTTATTTTTTACATGAAAATAAACAGTGTAACCTACAAATCAAGAAAACCCCGTATATCTTCATATTAAAAAATATATTTCCAATGATTTTTTATAGCGTTAGTATCTACACAACCCATAATAATATGATGGTCAACAGAACGAACAAACCAAAGTATAATAAAACCCAAAGAAATCGAACAAAAAATAAATAACTCAGATAAGTAAAAAGTTAACCATTTTATCTCACATTTGTTGTAAAGGGGCTTCTTATGTTGGAACCAATCGTCCCTTCCATTTTTCAGTGTATTCTTGCCCCTCAGATCCTCGCCGGTATAGCAACCCCCTTACAAGGGATGAGGGTGCAATTTACAGTCAAATTTATTTGTCCACCCCTCGCGCTATTTTTGGAGCACGCAATATTCACCCTGCGTGCGTTTTTGTCAAAGCTTCTTTTTATTCTCGAAGAAAAGTTTTCAAAACACAGACTCATTTTAACGAGTAAAGAAAATTAGATGGTGAGAAAGAACTATTTAGGTGTTGGTATTATATGAGAATGAACTCGAAACAATTAATAAAGTATGAAAATTCTTGGTCACTTGGTCGAGCTAATAATAGGAAAGTCAAACGTAACTTCGATATTTTGGATGTATGTAAAAAAAATAATTAAATTAGGCTGATTTATTTGGTGAGCGCTGTTTTTGTGTGTATCACACCTCAAGAGCCCCCTAAATTGGAGAGACACCAAGGTTACTACACGCTACTATAATCTATAATCTAAGTTGCAAATATATATATTATATATTTAACGCAACGCAAAAACGCAACTAAGCTACACATATAGTGTAACTTCTTGCCGCGTTATTCCCGAAGGGGTCGCATGTGGTGAGTTGAACCTATTTAAGATGCATATTAAATGCGTTTTCATATACAGACATGTATATGTTCGCGCTTACACATGCCGCATGTAGACTTACAATGTAAAAACCGAATCTAAACGAACATAAGCCTTGCAACTCTTGCTGATCTTCCATGAAATAGCGGTGATATTGGCAAAGTTAACCATTTTTTACAGCATGGATGGTCAGCCTCATTCCAACCTATAAGTCAGATACATGCCAATGTATAAGTCACTAAGACTACGAACCTATCAATCTGGAATCAAAATAAAGGTTATCAAAAGAATTTATCGTATTTTGAAGCGACATAAATTCGTTTCACAAAGCACGGGACAAAAAGTAAAAAAACAAACAATTTATTCCACAGTACAATATGAGAAACCTTTTAAAAATAATAACATGCAAGGTTTGACCTTTTGAAACGAAGCCAATCTCCATACTCCAACAATCAAAATGTCAATCTACATGCTTTGTTCGATTATTTTTAATGAAATCGATGAAACCCAATACAGGCGCTCACGCAATCACATCTGTGGGGAAAAACCAGCCATCTGGTTAGCTGAATCTCAAAGCCACAGACTATATGGCGGCAAAACTGTATGAATTTATAGTTTAAATAAAACACAAAGTACCAAAATCAGTTTACAATGAGTTAGGAACATTTTTGAACTTGGACATTTTCTTCAGCGAGAAAATGTCACGGTTATGATTGTGTGTATGTGTGTTTTTACTTGTGTGAGATTGTCTGTGTTTCTTTAATTTAGATTCGGGTTTTTGCTTATTTATTTATTATTTATTGAGCAAACAAACAGTTTACATAACAATTACTTTATTCGGGCTATGTAGCCGTGGTCTGGTTGATTCTTTCCGGACAGTTTCGCCCATTGCTCCGATGGGCATTATCAGCGGTTGGCTAGTCGCTGTGATCTTTTTACAGGATCTGCTGTGATCACATAAGAAGATCAAAGCGACTAGCCAACCGCTGATAATGCCCATCGGAGCAATGGGCGAAACTGTCCGGAAAGAATTAACCAGACCACGGCTACATAGCCCGAATAAAGTGATTGTTGTGTCAACAAGAACCGGCCGTGAAAGTTTCATGTTTTCTTTTGTAAATCTGCAAGCAGGATGTATAAACACAAAGCTACATGAGTTTACTTGTGAGTTTCCATAAAGTATGAGTCTTAAATGATTTCATATTTTTGCAACATTGATTACAGATAATAGAAACCCGCGAATAGTCAAGAAAAGGGTTGTAGACCGCTCTACCATAACGCCGATATTTTTACTAACTTTTCTTTGGTACAAAATAAATCTGAAAAACTTTCACCAAGGCACACTTTGAAAATTGTTGAAAATATAGAAGTTATGTTACTTTTTTAGTGTGTAATACAGTAATAATAATGTGCTCTGTCGATATCTACGTGATTCTTTGGATAGCGAAAAAAAGTGAGAAACTTTTTTGCGAACATCTGTGTCAGTATGTTTGATGCTTTATTTAACAGAGTTTCGGTAACGCAAGAAAAAGGTTGTGTGTTTTTGTTTTTTTTTTTTTTTTGGGAACCTTTGTTTTACATTATTTACGAAAACAGCGTGAAAGAGAACATTGTTGAAGTTTTTGGTATAACGCCTCTCACAGACTGTCACCTCCAAGTATCATTTTTGCACTTATTTCACGTATCATTCAAGGATGATTGTATGGCTTTAAAATCTTTTTACTATCTATAAATGATTAATAAAATAATTAAAAACCCTACACCAAAACTCCAATCTTAAACATTAATTCGAGATAGAAACCGTGTCTTAATAGGTTTTGTGCATACCATAATTAAGGTTATGATCGAGGGGACGACCGCCCGAAAACGACCAAACTGAGAATACTTGCAGGATATACAAGCGAATACGTGTTGTTCCTTTTACTTGAAAGGATAGGGAAATCGCGAAAAGGATGGATAATCTAAATCTTAATCTCAGCTGCAAAGATATGTATCATTTGAGATTCATATTCAATGCATTCCTACAAGCAGACACGCATAATTTCGCGCTAACACATGCCGCATGTGGAACTACAATATAAAAAAAAACCAATCTCAAATGAACATAAGCCCTGCAACTCTTGCCGACCTTCCTGAAACAGGGGTGACATTGGCAAAGTGAACCATTTTTTACAGTATGGGTGGTCAACCTCACACCAACCTATCAGTCAAGGAATACAAGCAATTAATTAAATACATTCAAATATATAACACAAAACACAATTAAATAGTAAAAAATTAAAACCTACAAAACATATTCTTTAAAAAAATTTTTTTTTAAAGCCTCAGCTTTAATCATTACTGGAATTCAACCAATCACAGAGTGTTTGTTAATTGTGAGACGGTGATAAGTCCGGTCGATAGCTCAGTTGGTAGAGTTCTTGCATTCTATGCCGTGAGCTCGGGTTCGAATCCCGCGAAAGGTGTCAGAAATGATTTCCCGTTTCGGTGTTTATTTCAAACCTTAAATAAAAAAAACCGGCAAGGTTTGCTCAGCCTTCACAAGAAATGAGTACCAGCCCCCTCGGGAGCTGGGGAACCCTCCACTTCACTGAAGTGGTTGGCGTAAGGCTGACCCCCTTACCTGTAAAAATAAATAGGTTCACTCGCCATATGCGACCCCTTCGGGGATAACGCGGCAAGAAGTTACCCTATATGTGTAGCTTTGTGGCTTTTTTTTTTTGGCAAAAATGTAAAAAAGTGTAAAATTTCAATATTTTTAGAAAATTATAATCAATTGTAAATAAAAATATTAATCCCTGGATTGAAACAGTATGAGAAATTCTGTACACCTGAACTTTCAATTATTTATGCACGTAGCGTAGATGTTTAAGCAATTTTTGATATACTCGTATTTTGAATTGATAGAATTACAGCCTTAAAGTAATCACAGGAAACGATTGAGTTATTAATAAAATATATATACAGGGGAAATGAAACACTTGAGAAGTAGGACAAGGAAAATTCTGAGAGAATGCGTGTGCACGATCAGGCATGGGCTCAAGGTGTCAAGGTTTAAAAACAGCGTGAATAAACGACACTCAAGAGTGTTCTGTGTTAGGTGATCGTACGTTGGGGTTATCAAAAGCCACTGAAGAGGCAACACCTTGCCACACTGAGTTTTTTAAATTATTTACTACCGACGGATATCTCCAGAGGCTGTGACAGAAAATGACTAAGAAATTTATCCTTCTACGCAGAAATATAACTCAAAATTAAGTCATATGGAACCAAAAGCGGAAATTTACGGATGTATTCTCAATTAAATGAACAAATATAATTATAAGAAATGCAATTTTCTTAGTTTCCATACCTTTTTCTCAACTTTGAAACACACCAAAGATTTCCACCTTTGTTTTTTTTTTTTATTCACAAAAGCTGACTAACATTAAACAACATGCTCTAAGGACCGGTATTTTCAACGTTAGTAAATGTGACTTTACACTGAAAAAAAACTGCCCACACGATAGGCATAATTGCGTACTTTTCACTCAGTATCAAGTCGCTATGCTAGCGTTGAAAATACCAGCCCTTATTAAACAGAATAAAATTATTTGAAAACTAGGATTTTAGGCAATCTGTTATTCGAGAACTATTTTGTTTCTAGAAGTTTCGTGTATGTCATAAGCAACGTCCTCAGGAGACATTCGGTTTATGCAGTAGGTGAATCCTTGATCCCCACAAAATATAGTGTATTTTTAAGACCCTTACTAATTTCTCGTGAATTTTATGGTGTAAACACTTTCGGGGCTATTCTTAGACATTTTAGTTGCCCGTTGAGCTACCGCTTTGACAAACTAATGTTACATTTGTATGAAGACCTGTCAATCCAAGATGGCCGCAAGTGAACAGCTGATTACAGATTTCTACTAAAATTCGGTAGGTAAGAATGACCGTGGTCATGAATCTTCCAGCCGAGGCATCATTAGTTTGTCAAAGCATGGGCTCAACGGGCGACTAAAATGTCTAAGAATAGCCCCGTTTCTTACTTAATATCAGTTTAATTCAGTAATATAAAGATTTCATTAAACCTTAATTACAAAACTTATTCTATTCACTCGATATTATTGTTTTCTTTCTATAACGTCACCTATTTCATTCACCTTTCTTTGAGTCACTCGCATGTTTAGTAATTCCAAAGGATTTTAAATGTAAAGCTATGTTAACAAATAAAATACAAACGAAACTCTGTAGACGAATTATTGCACCAGTTTATTTACCCCAATTTAATTAATATACCTAAAGAAATACATTTTTCTTTTCTCACAAATGTTTCAGCATCGCGCCCTGAATACAAATCTTCAATGTTCGAACGTAACCATAGCGATTAAACAAAAAATGTATCGAAACTAAAATTAGCAAATCTAGTGGACAATTCAGTTTTCATACATTTTGATGATACGCTGAGGTAGAGTTTTAACGTAATGTGTTATACTTTGTGTACAGATTGCGAAAAAAAAGGGGGACAAATGCATGCTACAAAAGAAAGCAAAAAAAAAACTTTTCTCATAATGCCATTTGCTGAATTTATTGAAGTGATTTTTTTTTTCTGCGTCTTGTGTACACAACTTTAAAAATAAATTTCCCAATGAGTCGTTGTAAAGATTCGAGCACAAAGTCGCAAGCCAATACAACCAGTAATTTAATTTGAAACTTTTTTTGATCATTGAAAAAATGATAAGGCGTCCTAGAAATTCAATATAATGTAATGTTGAGACGAATATTTTTTTTACATTGCTCGAAATGATTTCGTTTTCTATAATTTATTTTAAATTGTTTTTTTATTTGTTTTGATCGGTTTTTTCTTGTGCTTTTTGACAGATACGCAAAATGACGGAAATTGTTTTTTTTTTCATATCAATTATTTATTACATACAAACATAAAAATACAATTACAATCGGTACAAGGAAAATGAATTTTAAAAATTTCGAGAGTGTGTGTGAAGGATCTAGACAAGAAAAATCGAATTCTAGTATGTTCTCCAGCATTACTATATGAGGCGAGTCTTGCCAAGGACAGGTTAAGAGATTGATCAAAAGTCTTGAAAAATTTTGGTGCAACTAAGTTATATGTTAAAATTATTTGCGCGAAAATAAGAACATAAGTGAATAGAATCACAAAAATCTTATTTTTTTTAAACGCTGACTAGCCAAAAAACGTATAAATACATAATTGACGCAGACAAAATTCAGGCATCTTATTGATGAGTTTTTAGAGAAAAGGCCATCATATTAATTAAAATACTTTTTTAACTTTGTTACAATTCACTTGAGTTTTATTTTTTAAAAAACACAACCAGTTTCGGGAGAAGCAGTACCTCCCATCTTCAGGTGTAAATATCAACTAACATAAAATACAAAATTACCAAATTAAGCAAGGATTTAATTTGTAGTACTGGTGGGGGTAAGTGGGGGGCAGGGCTTAATTGGAAACAAAGAAAGTAATGGCGAAGTGTTAGGAAAGAGGATATTATTTAAGAGGTTATTTTCAGAATTAATATTTTTTTGGATTTTTTGGAAATATTAATTCTGAAAATAACCTCTTTAATAATATCCTCTTTCCTAACACTTCGCCATTACTTTCTTTGTTTCCAATTAAGCCCCGCCCCCCACTTACCCCCACCAGTACTACAAATTAAATCCTTGCTTAATTTGGTAATTTTGTATTTTATGTTAGTTGATATTTAACCTGAAGATGGGAGGTACTGCTTCTCCCGAAACTGGTTGTGTTTTTTAAAAAATAAAACTCAAGTGAATTGTAACAAAGTTAAAAAAGTATTTTAATTAATTAAAATGTGCTTTCACAAAGTTACTGCCCAAAATCTAAATAAGGCCATCATATATTTTATTGTTTAATTTATAATTTTTTTGAATGCATTCAAACAAAACACTGTTTATTTTCACAATAAAATTTATTTAAAAAGATTAAAATCTTTAAAACAAATTACAAACAAATTGGTTTGTAATTTGTTTTAAAGATTTTAATCTTTTTAAATAAATTTTATTGTGAAAATAAACAGTGTTTTGTTTGAATTCATTCAAAAAAATTATAAATTAAACAATATGAATTTTCACAGTGTTATTACACAAACAATACAAAATATATATTTTATTATTGATTGCTTATAACTGTATTCATATAAAGATGCGACATTTGCAGGGGTAAAAAAAATGGATTATGCAAAGTCCATTAAATACTTACTTTAAATAGAAAAAGTCTCTTGAAAAATAGGACTTCTTCGTAAATAAAAATAACACTACAAATATTGGGGAGATTACTACTCTTCCAGATTGTCGAAGAAGGAAAAATAGATGGTTCTGGAGGGACCGCGTAGATCGCATGAGTGGAAATAGGTTGATCCGAATCGTTGCACGCGAAATACCAGACGGTATTCGCGACCTCTATCAGGCCCCCCTCCCAAAAGATGGAAGAACAGCTGGTCTTCTGCATCATGGAGGTCAATTTCATAGTACTTTGATTAATTTATTTTACACAACTTATTTTAAGACCCAACTCACATTTGTTTCACAGTTAACTTTTTTATTGGACAGCTCGGCGCCTTTTATGTGAGTCTACCTTCAAAGCATCGCGATCTCTATTTAAATGTGTATAAGGATGGTATAAGGGTAACTCTGGCATACACCATACCACGCTGGAATATTCTTACTTAGAAGCTTCGAGCGAACACTGGTACAACCATCCAAATACCGACATCTAGAGACACATTGACACAAGTAAATACAAACATATACACAATCATAACGTCAACGACGTTAGCCATGTTGAAAGCACCGGTTCCCATAGATCACCGAAGTTAAGCAACATTGGGCGCGGACAGTACTTGGATGGGTGACCGCTCAGGTACACCGCGTGTCGTTGGCATCTTGGACCGGTCCGTAGTCCGTAGTGGCAACACTTCCGACTCGTAAATGGAAGGTTGTGGATTCGGATCTCGGCGGAGCACAAAAATATACCATTTATATTTCGAATGTGCTCTTCGCTGGGTTGAAAAATTCATAAACCTTTACCAAAGACCGGTCACTGAAAGGTCCATCCAACCTTACAACAACTGGGTCTTGCTTGAGAATTGGCGCTTTCTACAGCGACGACCAAGCTCGCAGAGGGCTCTTGAGGTGTGATACACACAAAAACAGCGCTCACCAAATAAATCATCCTAATATTATTATTATAAGTAAACATATACAGACACACAATCACACATTCGTAACAATGAGAAAAATGAGAAGATAGATTTCCGCTCTCCATTAGAAGTAGCACAAGAAGACGAATATTTGTGATGTGCGCAATTTGTGGAGAGTCCTTGGAAATGTTATTTAGTGGAGCCCCTGTTTGAGTGAAATAACAACATCAAGTGAATGTGATAGAATACACGGGCGGAGCATCTCCTCATAACAAACTAATGGAATCACTGATTTTCCAACGTAAGACGAGAAATTGACGTTGTCGTTTTGTGTTTACTATAAATATACGGACAAAGACGCTGCCAGGGACGGATTAAGTGAGTTTTGCGCTGTATACATTAAGCACAGTTATTAGTTTTCATAAATAAAAAAAACGCAACTAAGCTACACACAGTGTAACTTCTTACCTGCGTTTCCCCGAAGGGGTCGCATGTGGCGCTTCGGGACCTATTTATTTTTACAGGTAAGGTAGCCGGCCTCACACCAACCACTTTCAGTTGAAGTGGGAATTTCCCAGCTCCCGGGAGGGCTGGTTCTCATTTCTTGTGAAGGCTGAGTAAACTTTTGAGATCGAATCCTTGCTCTCGGCATGGAATGCAAGCATTCTACCAATTGAGCTATCGACCTTTTTACGAGCTTGTTCGTCGTCGCTACAAAGCGCCAATTCTCAAGCAAGACCCAGTTTCCGTAAGGCTGGATGGACCTTTGGTGACCAGTCATTGGTAAAGATTTTATGAATTTTTCAACCCAGCGAAGAGCAAACGCAAACGCAACTAAGCTACACATATAGCGTAACTTCTTGCCTGCGTTATCCCCGAAGGGGTCGCATGTGGCGCTTCAGGACCTATTTATTTTTACAGGTAAGGGGGCCGGCCTCACACCAACCACTTTCAGTTGAAGTGGGGGTTTCCCAGCTCCTGGGGGGGGCTGGTTCTCATTTCTTGTGAAGGCTGAGTAAACCTTGCCGGTATTTTATTTTGGGTTTTTGAACTAAACACCGAAGCACCCTCGGTGGGATTCCACTCGAGCTCTTGGCATGGAATACACGTATTCTAGCAAGGCATTGCTTTGATTTTCTGTCCTGAGAACGGGACTGATATCAGGTCATGGTACCTACATGCACGCGCACACACACGGAAATAACCCTATAACTCACTTATTTACCGCTGAACGAGTATTACGCGTTACTGGGAAGTAATTATACCCGGGCCCATCCGAGCCCTCTCTCGAATAATTGTGTCATCACACGAAAACATCCGAACGAAAGATGCTTGTCGATAATCAATCAAAGATGTAATTAATAATGATAAAAATACTTTCTAACATGAGTTCATAATATTTGTTATGATTTTACTGGGTTCTCTTTTAATTAAACTGTAATTATTTATTTTAACCGAATTCATTTTACACATTTTTTGGAATGAAAAAAACGGATTTTGCTGACCGTGTAATGATTTAATAAAATTTTAAATCTTTAATTATTTTACACAGTTTGGTTCCAAATTTACAACAACTGATTACTAGCTCTTGCTTTTGACTTCACGGCTCAATGGTTTAATCGACAATCTGACCTGCACACACGATTGTGGCTTACATTTATATAAGTTTATACGGACGTTTCTTGACTGTTCTTGTTTTTCACTCCTCACTCGCTCACTTCTTTGGATAACAGTTGGTGCTCCGGCACACGACTGGGTTGGTGTCGTCAAAAACAATGATTTATTTTTAGATAATTAATTAAATAAATACACTGTTTTAATTCACTTATTATTTTATTTTAAATATGTCATATTTGTCATTGTCCTGAGGATGCCTTTTTAGGCGAAAACGTTTGACATATTTAAAATAAAATAATCAGTGAATTAAAACAGTGTATTTATTTAATTAATTATACAATGGACTTTCACTGTGTAAACCACCAAACCCTGAAAAATATTTATTTTTAGAGTTATTTTAAAGTGAACACGTATCTTATTCTACATACTTATGGTCAATAAATTTTGACTTGCATATCTAGATGATTCGGGTGAACTCTCACTCTCTTGAGCAAAAATCTCCAAAGCAAGCGAAAAGTAAAATTATGTAAGGTTTTTCATTGGGTACTTTTAATTAAACTGCGATATATTTATTTAACAAGATTTATGTTACACAATATCGGTTTACAATGTACTGATTACTTTTTTAGCTCTAGCTTATCGAATTCACGTCACAATGTTTCAAGCGACTCTTTTTTTCCACACAATTGCGGCTCATATTTATATCGTTCATATGGACGTTTCTCGTGTATTCCAGATTCTTCTATAGTGGATTGTTCTTCACGCACACTAAATAGCATGCGTAGGCTCACGTACTAATATTCCTATAATGGATCATTCTAGAGCCAGATTGTTCGACACATACTAGCTTGCTTAGGCTAACGTACGAACCCATACGTTTGTAACAATATTTATGGTCGATCAATTTAGTCTTGAATGTTTAGATAGCTTGAGGAACTCTGTCTCTAAGAAAAAAAGCTCTCCGAAGCAAGCGAAAAGTAAAATAAATAAAAAACTAAAAATGTTTTTATATCCAAATTTTATCAAACGAGTACACCTAATTAAGATCAATTTTATTTTTAGCTGTGTAGGTATCCTATTTTTCGCTTGTTTTCTTTAATATTGGTACTACTATTTTTATCTGATATTATTATTTTAATCTTTGATAAACAACTCAATTACCTTTTTTTTGTATAATTTAAGATATTTTTTTATTAAAATAATGCCGAAAATAAGTAATGAAAATTATGCGTACAAACAAAACAAGATGAGGATTAAATTAGTTTCGTCTGAGAAATCATTAATTACTTTTGTAATAACAATGGGGTCCGAGCACTTTTGAATTTCGAACGTTTTTTGAGAAACCGAAGCCAAGTCACATATTAAAGAGCCGATAAGAAGAGTTGACACAGTGTTTGGAGAGCGTGCATTTGCAGTTACTGGTCCTCTGACCTGGAACCACCTGTCTCATTATGTGAGAGAGCTAGAGAACCATAGAAAGTTCAGAAATGCACTGAAGACAAGAAAAATTCTGGCATCACATGCATTAGCAACCTTGCATCACGAAACGTCGCTATAAAAAAATCCCCAATTCATCATAGACCTTACCAACACGTAGACCGGTCCGTAGTCTAGTGGTTAGCGCCTCGGACTCGTAAATGGATAGTCGTGGGTTCGAATCCCGATGGAGCACAACGAATATACCATTTATATTTTCAAATATGCTCTTCGCTGACTTGAAAAATTCATGTACCTTTACCAAAGACCGGTCACCAATGGTCCATCCAGCCTTATAGCATGTGGGTCTTGCTTGAGAATTGGCGCTTTCAATATCGACGACCAAGCTCGCAGAGTGCTCTTGAGGTGTGATTCACACAAAAACAGCGCTCACCAAATAAATCATCCTTTTATTATTATCATCATCATCATCATCATAAACTCATCATGTTAGTGACGTTGCGTGTTGCTTCCAGGAGCCGCCCGCGCGCTCCGCGGCCTCACCATGTCGGGAGGCGGGCCTGTGCTGGCCGGCAGCGCCGCGACCTTGAGCTGCTCCTACGACCTTGAGGGCGCCCCGCTCTACTCCATCCGCTGGTACCGCAACGACGACGAGTTCTACAGATACGTGCCCAAGGAGAGCCCGCCCAGCCTGGTCTTCTCTCTGCCTGGGATCCATGTGGATGTAAGTGCTGTTTTTATTTCCTAAAAACTTAGCTGCACGTATAGAGCAATAACTCAAAAAATAAGAATGTTGGGAAATCACGTTTGAAGTTCAGACAACCAGTACAACTTGTAACTGTAAGTGTAACTCTGTCGCCATTCCGCTAGGGGTGGCCAGAGCCTCTGCAGAGTTGCCTCCATTTTTTCCTATCCTTACATACCTCTTTAGATTCATTCATATCCATTACATTTTTCATGCATTTTCTTATTTTACGCTCACTTTGTATATCCCATTCTTTCACAATCTCCTCAATCTGATCACTCCATACTTTTCTCGGTCGTCCCTTCCCTCTTTTTCCTTTCACACTTTCTTTGTATACATACTTTGTCAGTCTATCATCATTCATTCTTTCCACATGCCCAAACCATCTCATCACATTCTTTTGTACCTTAACTTTCACACCAACTTGTATGGGATGAAAAAGGCGACCAATGTCTTATCTCGGTCATATTCGTCCAAATTGAACGGCTGTCGCATTCTACCTATTATTCTCGCATTGTTCTTGTGTTTTATTACAAAATCTCGATTTTCCCAATTTTTGAGTTTTTGCTCTTTATTATTAAGCGTGCGATATGTATAGCAGTGGCGAAGGGTGCCATACAACTCAATTCCTATCGGCTTTCCTTTTAAAATGAGGCAACAAAGTAGGAAAAAAAATATATTTAAAACCAAATAAACAATACTTATTTTTTCCCATTAAAACCATGCAGTCTACTTTATTATCATTTTTGCCTCATTTTAAGCGGGAAACCAATGGGAATCGAGTTGTATGGCACCCTTCGCCACTGATGTTATATCCGAAGGGGTTCGCATGCTCTAAAAAATGGTTCACTTTAACAATGTACACCTGTTTCAGGAAACGTCGACAAGAGGTTACACTATATGTGTAGCTACCAGCTAGTTTTATTAGTTGTATTGCATACACTACAGATTCCTATTAATCCTCCCCTTTGCATTTTTTTTATTCCTCATTGGCATTCCTTGACACTAATAGGTTGCTATGGGGCTGACCATTCATACTGTAAAAAATGTTAACTTTTCCAATGTCACCCCTGTGTCAGGGAAGGTCGCCAAGAGCTGTAGGGCTTTATTTCATTTGAGGTTTGGATTTTATTTGTTAGTACACATTCAGCATTTGTAAGCGCGAACTACACGTGTTTGCTTGTGGGCATACCTACATCTGAGAGCTTTAAATGTATATATCCTTGCAACTTAGATTAAAGATATATTATAGATTATTATAGACCTTTTGTAAAATGTATGTTTTATACTCGCTGTACTGAATTTAACATAATTCGTTCATTTGTGAAAATGAAGTAAAATCTAACAGCTTAAATGTCAGAACACCACACATTCCAAGTTAACCCTTTAACAACCGGCGCCCTGTTCCGCTAACAACGCGCCAACTTTGCAAAAATAAAATAATAGTTTAAAAATTGGCCGCCTATTGGGGAGCTGTTGCCACGTCGGGCATAAGTCATTAAAGTTTCTTAATCTTTTGCAGCGACATGCCGCCGACCTGGCAGCACCGCAACCAGAGGCGTGTCACCCATAGAAAACTAAGCACTCTCAAACGTGAAAAATATTGCATTTCGTGTACATATTGCTACATTTGATTTCTTAGTGTAATGAAGACCGACTGACAAAAAAAGTGTATAAAAGGAATGTAATAGGTAGGCGTGGAAGGAGATGACCTAGGAAAGAATGTATTGATCAGATAAGTGAGATTGCGAATGAATGGAATATATGTAGTCGAAACAAAAGAAGAGCGTGCATGAAAAGAGTGATTAAACTGAATAAGATGAAAGAATTATGCAAAGACAGAGTCAAGTGGAGGCTCTTGTGTGGAGGTACCAGACACCCCTAGAGGAATGGCGGCAGGATACAAGACAAGACAAGTGGTGTCAGACTTCGGTATTTAAACAAACATTTTAATCAGAAAGCTAGTTGTAGCTCATAAGGTATAGATATATTGTAATAATTGTATACTTACATCCCGCCAGCTAGCTATAAGATCATTTATTCCTTAACCTGTTGTAACAAATGTGTGATTGTGTGTCTGTGTATATTTATGATTGAGTATCTGCGTGTTTTACTTACTCGTGTGAGTGTGTCTCTAGATGCAGTTATATTGATGATTGTACTAGTGTTCGCTAGAAGCTTCTTAGTAAGAATATTCTAGAGTGGTCTGGCGTATGCCAGAGTAACCCTTATACACCTTTAAATAGAGATCACGATGCTTTGAAGGCAGACTCGTATAAGAGGCGTCGAGCTGACTAGAGCTAAAGTTAACTGTGAACCAAATGTGAGAGAATCCAAGAACAAATTGTGTAGAAAAATAAATTAATCAAGTGTTTTTTTTAGTTGAGCCTAAGCAAATTGTAACATTGTTAACAGTTGACGCCCACCCTAGATCATAGCTTTTTGTTGACTGCCTCTTACATGCACCTTTTCTGAAATTTCCTCTGAAAACATTGCATGTGATCTTTGTTTCAGCATATGTGTTGATGCGAGTATGTAATTGTGTATCTGTGTGAGTTGGTGTGCGTTATGTCTGTGTGAGTCTGTAGATATATGCACTTTAATAATTGTATTTGTTCGATATTGAGCGAGTGTTTACTCGAATATTATAAGTAGAATGCTCTGATGAAATCTCGCATATGCAAGTTCCCAATGTTTTGAGAATAACCTTTATTCTCACCTATAAATAGAGACTGAGATGCTCTGTAGCCAGACTAGTATCCAAGCCGTCGAGCGATATAGTTCAAAAGTAACCCTACGTACAAACCGTATCTTAAAATAAATGGTCGCTATTTTTATTCAATTGAATCCGAGAAAATGTTTATATTGTTATGTTTTTCGGGTTCAAATATTTTGAAAATAAAAAAACTGGTCTTATTTTAGAGTATTTATTTCACACTTGATTTATTTTTACAGTAATATTTATTTTTTAAATTCACATTTATATATTTAAAGAATGTTTAAGGTTCACTGATACTGTATTTTGTGTTTAATAGTAGAGTTTTGTATGATGACTGACTCCTGCAAGCCGTTTGAGGCTTTTTATAGTCCAGCGATAGTAGTTGCTAGAGGCCAATTTTGCTGGAACCTTCGAGAGAACGGTTTTCTAAAAGCTTTGAGTCCATAATTATGAATATTTCTGTACCCTATGTACTTATGATAATTAATCCTACTTATATACAACTCTCATCAGCTATAAATGATATACCTACCTACCTAAATATTTATGTGTATTTTATATTAACACAACAATATTATGAAAGAAACCCTCGTTACGCTGCTGATTTTGAGTCGGTATATTTATGTATTTGCCAGAGAGGTTGGTGTATTTTTATTTGTTGCACATTTACGGGGGTAACGGCTCGGAAAAATAACAAGTTGCGCGAAGTTTTTCCGACTGTGCCGAGTGGAAGCTCCCACGTACAACTTATTTGAGAAATATTACTTATTTGGAGTTTATAACCTTGATGTGCGGTAAAATTTGGTTTTATATTTTAACTCAATTCTTCCGTATCGATTCCTTGAACTGAATTATATAACCACGATTTCCTAAGTGAGTTTTCTCGTACAAAGTTCATATCAAAGCATGTAATGTATTTGTTTAATTATAAACACTGTAAAAATTATTTATTATTTTGCTACGCTACTCAGCTTCACATAAAGTGTAACTCTTTGAAGGGATCGCATTTGGCGAGTGTACCTAACCTATCTACTTTTTCAGGTAAGAGGTCTAGCGCCTACCACTTCAGTTGATGTTGGGTTTTTCCGGAAGGGCTCGTACTCATTTATTGTTTAGCCCGAGCAAACCATGCCTGTATTTAATTTTGAGTATGAAATAAACACTGAAACGGAAAATCATTTCTGAAGCCCTCGGTGGGGTTTGAACCCGAGCTCTCGGGATGGAATGCAAGCACTTTACCAACTAAGCTATTGACCAAACACTGTTTACCTAATGGTTAGGTTTAATACCTTATGTTGGTCTGAGGATAAAAAAGTTAGAATTTTTTTTATAAAAAAGAAGTTAGGTATCTCTTACAATCTCTTTGAAATTATAAAGTAAATTTATTCATAAGATTTTATTATGTCTCTTTGCCTTTTCCCCAGCAACTCTATCGGGTGACGTCACAGTTCTTATGTCTATTAAATTTGTGCCGAGTACATCGCAAAAATTTAGTTCCCAAATACTAAAGAGTTCCAAATCAGATGCCCCATTCAAGCTTCTAACTTCTAGTTCTGTATATTGAACAGTGTAAAAATGAAACAATCCGACCGATATTTCTCAAAACTGTATCCAAAGTCTGTAAATCTGAATTCCAGATAGCTTCACTCGAAACTGCGAAAGTTTCGCGAGGGTGTATTTCGCGAGGCTTTGGCAGAGAATGGGTTAGCCTGCACTTCCGCCAAGGTTGATATATTTCCAAATACACTTTAACCTCAGTTTCCAACCTTAGGGATGCTCGGTAACCAAAACACTTATTAATTGTTTAGGTGTACAAACTACATTCAAATGGCATAACAATTTGGAATGTTAAAACTCATTTGAGAGCTTATGTATATGCAATTCACCAACATGTTCTGCCTGGCCAGAAACATGTCTTAATATCATCAATTAATAATTAATTATTTTATATTTTAATGAATCATTAATTAATAATTACCCAATAACATCTGTAGAACTAGGGTCAAAGTTATGGTCAAATGGCGGGGATCAAACAAACGTTATATTTCAAACACGCTAGTAAGATCAGACCATTTGGCTACGTCGCCCATAACACCGATGGTGACTTTTGTAATGCTGCATGTGCAATGGTGATGATAAAAATCCAAACAGGATTACAGCAAGTTGGTCTTGATTGAGAATTGACGCTTTTTGTAGCGACGACCAAGATCGCTGAGGGCTCTTGAAGTTTAATTCGCTCAAAAAAAGGGCCCACCAATGAAATCATACTAATAATATTTGTACATTTTATTTAACTCTAAGAGGAGCTTTATGGAATGCTCAAGCAAAAAATTTCTAGAACTCCATTTAAAAATATATATAATACTAGCAGTACCCGGCGAGTTTTACAACGCCATTTGTGCATGTGGAATCAATTTATTTCCACAGATAAAAGAGGCAGCATTGACCCAACAACAGAACCACAAAAATATTGTAATTTAATCGGAATCAAAATTCACAATTCTTTTCTAGATAAATATTCACATTTTCTGAAAAATTGGTCTAAAACTGTTGAGCGGTAAGGCCAGACATAAAAAAACACAATTGCGGTGCTTCCACTTATATTTAAAATTAAAATGAACATACACCCTGCAACTTTTCCTGACCTTCCCTAAAACTGGGGTGATATTGGCAAAGTGAACCATTTTCTACATCATGGGTTGTCAGCCGCCAATGTCACCCCTGTTGCAGGGAAGTTTGGCAAGATTTTCAGGGTGTATATTTATTTGAGATTTGGGTCTTAATATTGTAAGTTGACATGCATCATGTTTAAGCACGAAGTCATACGTGTCTGCTTGTGAAAATGCATATAATGTGAATCCCTAATGTTACATATCTTTGCAACTTAGATTAAGGCGTGTTATAAAGCTAAATCTGCCATTTTTGTTTCTTACACTTTATGGTCTTAGCAAAATAGCTACAGTAATGAAAAAAATCAAACATGTTTATTAATTTTTTTATCTTAATTATAAAGCTTGAACAAAATATATACCTTAAGAATTGCCACCACAAAAAAATATTTAAAAAACGCATTTTTTTTATATTTTTAGCTTTTTTTTTCGTGTGTGCTGTATTTTGGATTTTTTTTTTTTGCTTTTTAATTACAGAACTATACATTGTTTAGGTTCCGTACTTAACATTTTTTTTATAATGTCAATAGTTTTTGAGTAAATATGGAAAAACTGCGTTCTTTGATTTAATTAAAATTTAATTCATTTAGTAGTTTCAGCTTTTCCATATTTACTCAAAAACTATTGACAAAATAAAAAAAAATGTTCACAAGGGAACCTAAACAATTTATAGTTCTGTAATTAAAAAGCAAAAACAAAATTCCAAAATACAGCACACACGAAAAAAAAGCTAAAAATGTAAAAAAAACGCGTTTTTTTAAATATTTTTTTTTGTAGCAATTCTTAAGTTATATATTTTGTTCAAGCTTCATAATTAAGATAAAAAATTAATAAACATTCTTGATTTTTTTCATTACTGTAACTATTTTGCTAAGACCAAAAAGTGTAAGAAACAAAAACGCCAGATTTAGCTTTATAACACGTCTTAAATCAGAAGGTAATGCAAATGGAGCATTTTCCATTGCTCGTCCGCGAAAAGGCAAACCATTACTTTTTATAGGTTGTTTAGGACCATTGTCGCATAGAAGAAGGACATTTAAAAAAAATGCGTTTTTTTTAAAACAAACATAATATCATGAAACTTGATTGAAAGTATGAACGAACCATCTGGAAGGTATCAATTAAAATGCTTTATTTAAATACAGTCTCCTTCTGGTTGGTACGTACTAACTTTTGTTTACCGTGTGTGGTATTTAAAAAAGCTTACTTACATTTCTAAAATCCTACTTGTAGTAGATACTTTATTTTATGTTTATACTTAGAACATTTTTGAATTGAGAACTTTTGTCTAGGCGAATAAATGCCAGTTTTGTACTCTGCAGTCTTAAGTTACCAATAAAATAATGTTTTTTTTGTATTTTCCCTAGCAGGACGGCCGGCTAAAGTAACAATATTGTCTATGCCAATCCATGTGCAGACCTCATTACGATTGTTTCACATTTTGTAGACATTATTTTTGCGAACCGCGATGAAGAGAAGATCAGGGTTTTCAGCGTTTCGACAAAGTCGTGTCCAACATCATCAATTAAGATCGTTAGATATTTTGTTTAGAATTGAAAACCAATTTTGCGAACCATTGTGAAGAGAATAGCAAATTTTTCAACGTTTCGTGGAAATCGTATCTAATTTCATAACGAAATGTATATCTTCCATGACAAAGAAGGTTCTTGCTCGTGTTTGAAGATTTGGGAACAGAAATGCAATACGCCTATCTATTTTTCCTGGCCAGAAAAAGGTATTACAGAATCAATAATTAATTAATTAACTTAAATTAAAAATAAAAATATTTTTTCAAAAACGTAGTTTTATTTTCACAATAATTAATATTATCCGCCTCGAGTACTTTCGACCTTCAAGTTTCAGGTCATTAGCAAGAGTAATGATATTTAAAACATCAAATGCAACAATCATATATAGCGCGAAATTAAAATTTCCAGCTTGTGGGTATGCATTGAATTTGAATCATTTAAGACCTTTTTTTGCAACTTTAGATTTTACATTAAGATTAACGTTGTTTAAGGATTTTTCAAACTCAAATTCCTTGACTTATTAGGTTGGTATGAGACCGGTTGTAAAAAATGTTGTAAAAAATGGTTCACTTAACCAATGTTCCCCCTGTTTCAGAAAAGGTCGGTAAAAGTTGCTGGGCTTATGTTTATTTGTGGTTTAGATTTTAATTTGTGAGTCGGTATACATGCAACATTTGTAAGCGCGAACTCACTTGTTTCTGCTTGGGGTCATGCATTAAATATGAATTATAAAAGTTAATGTTTTAATAGTTGGCTTATACGTTGGTATGAGGCTGACCACCTATACTGTAAAAAATGGTTCACTTTGCCAATGTCACCCCTGTGTCAGGGAAGGTCGGCAAAAGTTAAAGAAGGTAGGCGCGAACTACACGTGTTTGTTTGTGGGCATGCATTTGATATACATATTCTGTAGAATTTTGGTAGGTTAATAAAAGTACCTATAAAAACTGTTGGATTTATAATTGTGTTCAAAATAAAGCACTTTTTTATTTGTTAGGTTTTTATTCCGAATGTGTTCCAAATTCAAATTTCATAAGAATAATATTATTATTGCAAGATCTTGGTAGGTTAATAAAAGTACCTACCTATAAAATCTGTAGGATTTATAATGTGTTCAAAATACAGCACATTTTTATTTGTTAGGTTTTTATTCCGAATGTGTTCCAAATTCAAATTTTATAAGAATAATATTATTATTGTAGGATCTTGGTAGGCTAATAAAAGTACCTACCTATAAAATCCGTAGGATTTGTAATGTGTTCAAAATAAAGCACATTTTTATTTGTTAGGTTTTTATTCCGAATCACAACTATAGGTTAGCGTGAAATGACATTTGCCAGTTTGTGGGCGTGCATTCAATTTGAATCATCAAATAACTTTTTTTGCAACTTTAGATTATAAATAAATTTAACGTTGCTGAAGGATTTTTTAAACTCAAATCCTTGACGGATAGGGAAGTATGAGCTTGAATACCCAGATCGCAAAAAATGGTTCACTTGACTAATGTTTCCCCTGTTTTTGAAAAGGTTGACAAATGTTGCAGGGCTTATGTTCATTAGAAGCCTTAATTTTAATTTGTAAGTTCACATGCAGCATTTATAAGTGCGAACCCACTCGTGTCTCCAGGGGGGCATGCATTGAATATGCATTATAAAAGTTATTGTATCTGTGCAACTTAGATTATATATTCTAATATTTATAAAAAATCAAGCGCCACAACTATATGTTAACGTGAAATGACATTTGCCAGTTTGTGGGCGTGCATTCAATTTGAATCATCAAATAACTTTTTTTGCAAATTTAGATTATAAATTAAATTTAACGTTGTTGAATCAAATTCCTTGACTTAAGGGTTAGTATGAGGCTTACCACCCATATCGCATAAATGGGTTCACTTAACAAATGTGTCCCCTGTTTCTGAAAAGGTCAGCAAAAGTTGCAGGGCTTATGGTCATGAGAGGCTGAAATTTTTATTTGTAAATACACATGCAGCATTTGTAAGCGCAAACTCACTCGTGTCTCCGTGGAGTAGTGCATTGAATATGAATTATAAATGTTAATGCGTCTTTGCAACTTAGATTGTATATTATAATAATACTTTAAAAAAATTAAATGCCGCAATAAGTATGGTTTCATATAAAAAGTTGACCTAATCGATCGTCATTATTTCTAAAAAATACATGTTATAACTGGTTGAAGTATAATTTTGAAATAAATAAAGAATATAGGTAGGTACTCAACGGAATTCAACCGAAAAAGAATCGACTTGTATGGCAACTTTGAAGCGTATGTTGAAGTGTTGGCAATTTATTTGAAATTCGAATGTCAAAATGAGTTTTGTTTCTCGCATAGGTTTTACATAAAAAGGTGTTGTGATTGATCATGTTTATTTATTTAAAAAACAACAATTAAAAATCTATTAATGATGAGGAAGCACATCCCAAGTCCTGAACAATATTTGTTGTGAATATGACGTGCATCTGTTCAGGAGTTCTTCAGTTTGTCATCCATTACTTAACGCACAATTATTTTGTATGGGGAGGCCGTTGCATTTTATATTATAGGGGGATGAAAACAAACACTGCTTAATTCTACTTGTTTTACTGAAGTTTTTCCGGTCAAACTCACCACTTGTTTTTAACTTATAAAAAATTAAACAGTGTTTTTATATTTTAAATATTTCTAAAAGGAGCCATTCGGGATTTGAAACACGTGTTTTGTTGACAGTCGAGGTGTCGTTGTTTCCGAATAAAAGCGGCTACTTCACATCTCTGCCGGATACGCCAACATTTTTCACATTTTTTCTGCGGCTTCCACATCCTTTGTTGGAGCTCACCTGTGCTCCAAATACAAAATTTCACGTAACCACAACGTTTCACCGAAAAATATATATATTCAAAACGCTCAATAGAGGCACTGCCTTAGCTTCCATTGTTTTTTTTTTTTGTACACGTTATGGATAAGTTTAAACGGTTTTTTTTTATACTCGGAGTACTGAAAGTCATTTGTAAAGCCTCGCAATGGAGCCCTCAGCGGTCGTGTAACCTATTTACTTGCACAGATAAGTCGCTCAAATATCCCGTCATTGTTTTTTTTGTTATGAAGACTTTAATGCAGGTTTTGAATTTTTCAGCATTCTGGTTTTTTGGCCGGAGGTTTTACAACCACAAAAAAATCATAATAGTATGTAGATTCTAGTGAAAAATTTTTAGAGTAATTTTTTTCATGTATTTTCATTTATTTGCCGACTATGATGTTTATAATAAAAAAAATTAAAAGCTTATTTGGTGAGAACTCTTTTTCTGTTAATCACCACAAGTGCTTCTCGCACTCTCTGGAGACATTTTATTCTTGAAGCGTCAAGAACACGCGAAAATAGTCCTTGATCACATATAAATAGGCTGCGGTTCCGTGAAACAGCCAGTGATCTAGTGATCGATTAGCGCTCTAGCCGTGAAACCGACAAATACAGAAGTTGCAGAGTGAACAATATTTTGTAAACAATTTGTTAAAAATAAATACTATGAAATAAATATAACCGCAATTTTAATAAAAAGTGAACCCGAGATGAAATCATAACAATACAGTTTCCAGAAAAAAATACGATAGCACAAAATAGATTTTTTTATTATATACCTATCTAAAAATACACAAAGCATTAATACACCGTATCAATTCATACGTCATCATTATTGTCACTTGATATATTTTACATTATCATCCGTTGGACCGTAGCACACTCCAATGGGACATCACAATACACAATGCAATATAATTGTTACAATGGATGATACAATAAATGATTTGCGTCACTTGGCCGAATTTCATTTTTCCCCCGCATTGGCTTTCTCCTCGGAATTATCCTCTTTTTGCTGAATAATTCTTCCACAAATCGCATTACCGGAGGGGGCTTAAAAAGTTAAGTCCCCGCTACTTTTGTATCGATGTCAGATTTGGTGACCTGGATTTGTCGACCGATAAAGACGCCGATGAAAAAAAAAATTGAATTAAATTTAACAAATTGTAAAATCGGATATGTCGCCACTTTTACGGTAAAATTGAATAAGGGGCTGTCCATATATTACGTCATTCGCATTAAGGGGGGGGGGGGGAGTCTGGTCTGCGGATGATGGCAAATGATGTACGAGTACCAAAAGTGACGTCGTTCTAGTAAATACCAATGTCTACAAAATATACAAAATATTATGTAAGTAATTTAACATTATTAATTATATAGCTCATCCATTATTACAGCAAGAGAGGGGGGGGGGTGTCATTAGATAATGACTATAGGATGATTGTAAGGGGGGGGGGGTCGAAAATCGGCAAAAATCGATGACGTAATTTATGGACGGCCCCTAAGTGCTGATTTACTGATTTGAGATATCGTGAATAAAACATTCTATTATGTTCAACTTCTCCGCAGCGGATGCTCAGTAATCCCATCGTTTATTTTTGTTTTCTCTTATTATTATTATTTTTATTATGTGTCCATGTTCCTTAACTTACAGGTTGGTATGCGGCTGACCACCATGCTGTACAAAATTGCTCACTTTGCCAATGTTACCCCTGTTTCGAGAAAGGTCGTCAAGAGTTGCAGGGATTGTGTTCATGTGAGATTGGGTCTTTTCATGTTGTAAGTTCACATGCGAAATGTATTAGCTCGAACTTATGCGTATCTGGTTATGGGAATGCATGTAAAATAAATATAAATTATAATAAATGTAAAGTAAAATAAATAAAAATGCATGTAAGTTAAATACAATATATATTTGCAGCTTAGATTGAAGATTAAACCTTGAACTGTCTACCATACAACAATACTAAAAGTAGCTTCAAATAAAACTAACCGGTAATAAGGGGAGTTCCTACAAACATCCATTAGTCAAATGTCAAATCTATTTTGGTACTGTTTCATCAGTTTCGGAACAAATTTCGGATGTTAAATTCTGAAGCAAGCAGAGGTTCCACAATAAGGTATTTAAAAATATCACTGTTATTTTTATGAACGGTGTATATTGTAATGTATATTGTTGCCGACCCTGATGTATGGAAGCGAGTCGTGGACGGTGAATGAAAGAGAAGTAAATAAGGAAGGCACCGTAGAAATGGCTCACTTGAGAAGTATGAGAGGAAAAACACTGAAAGATAGAGTGAGAAACGAATGGGTTCTGAATGAATGCGGAGTAAAAGAAAGCGTGAAAGTTCAAAGAAGTGTGATGCGATGGTTTGGACATATTAAAAGGATGAATGAAGACCGACTGGCAAAAAAAATGTATAAAGGGAATGTAATAGGTAAGCGTGGAACGGGAAGACCTAGGAAAGAATGGATTGATCAGATAAGTGAGATTGCGAATGAATGGAATTTACAGAGTGGAAATAAGAGAAGAGCATGCATGAAAAGAGTGATGAAATTAGATATTTTGTATTCTTTTGTTCCTTCAAAAATCAAATGAAATTTTGCTATATTGCCTTCAAACTTGTTTTCTATCAACCTTTCTTCTTTCTCAGCATTTTTATTGTTTTGTACATTTGATATTTATATGCTTTACTATTCTGTTTTTTTTTAAATTTATTTATTCCTTATATTTTATTCTAACCATCTTAAAAATAACTTATCTTCTCAATTAATCATTTAAAAATAAAACACAAAGTTTTATACGCGACTTAAGTTATTTCCTCGAGCGCTTTCGATGTTATCACACCATTATCAAGAGGCCGAGGACATGAATCGACTCGTGAAGAAAAGTTTGGTGTTTTATTTTTACATTATTTATTTAAAATGAATCTTTCCTCGACTTATATGTTGGTATTACGCTGACCACTCATACTGTAAGAAGATGGTTCCATTTGCCTGTGTCACTTCTGTTTCAGGGAAGGTTGGCAAGAGTTACAGGGCTTATGTTCATTTGAGATTGGGTTTTATAATGCAAGTCCACATGCGGCATGTGTAAGCGCAAACTTATGCGTGTCTGCTTGTAGGAATTCATTTAATATGAATCTCAAATTTTATATATCTTTGCAACTTATATTATAGAATGTTCACAATGTCAAAACACTAACGGGGCTATTCTTAGACATTTTAGTCGTCGGTTGAACCCACGCTTTGACAAACTAATGATGCATTTGTATGAAGATCTGTCAATCCAAGATGGCCGCAAGTGAACTGCTGATTTGTCTTCCTACAAATATTACAAAACTCGGTAGGTAAGAATGACCGTGTTGATGAAACTTCCAGCTCGGGCACCATTAAGATGGCGCTTTGTAGCAGCCTGACAGTGTCTGTTTCCTTTCTGCAATTTCAAAAAATAATTAAAATTATAAGTTTCTAACAAGTTTGTCAGTTTTGACCGTCCCTGCGCTGTTCTAACTTCCGGCAACTATTGCAGTGCATTTGTTTGTGTTTAATTGCTAATTTAAGACTTTAATTGATTATTTAAAAAAAACAACTCATTATTATTGTTGCAAACTGAGTGCCAGTGTCAAATTTGTAACTTCTTCTTCTTCTTGTGATGATTCCTGCTGAATAATAAGAGCGCCAGTTTCAAACGCCAGTGTAACTTCTTCTTCTTCTTGTGATGATTCCTGCTGAATAATAAGAGCGCCAGTTTCAAACGCCAGTGTAACTTCTTCTTCTTCTTGCGATGATTCCTGCTGAATAATAAGAGCGCCAGTTTCAAACGCCAGTGTAACTTCTTCTTCTTCTTGTGATGATTCCTGCTGAATAATAAGAGCGCCAGTTTCAAACGCCAGTGTAACTTCTTCTTCTTCTTGTGATGATTCCTGCCGAATAATAAGAGCGCCAGTTTCAAACGGCCAGTGTCAAAATGTTGTCTTTAACTAGCTTGCCGCTATTGTGACAGCCTACAACAGGCGAAGAATGACAGTTTTTGAACCCACACTATGCGCTCCCGACATCTTGTGCTATACTAGGGATGAACTTCTAATGCACAATGTTTCCGCCAACTCTCCATATGCCAAGCATCTGACACTGCCTGTCTACCTTCTGAGATCTCATAGACCTTCAACTTTTGTAAAGCGCCATCGCGGCTGCAGGGCCGGCACTCAAGTGAGGCAAAAACTAACAGCCGGCAGACATCTGGCCTCATCAACAAGCTTTCGACTCGGCCACTGGAATGATAGGTCCATCACGAGAAAGGTTGAGAGCATACATGATTTGTTTGTCGAACATGATCTGCACTTTCTGACACTTAATGAAACATGGCATGACAGTTCGGAGTCGATTGCAGTAAATGCTCTTCGCAATTATGGATATACAGTTTTTGACAAGGCCAGACCTCGCAGCCCACACGCTGAAGGCCTACTGACAACTAATCATGGCGGTGTTGCCATAGTCTGTAAACCAGAATTGCGCATATCCAACATCGCCCCCCTTGGATCATATACAACCTTCGAGTATGCGGGATGTAGACTTACCCTTCAGGGCTCATCATTCGTAGTCCTGACAGTTTACAGGCCTGGCTCGAATCCAGTCACTGCTGATTTCTTTAATGAGTTAACCACCATGTTGAGTCTTACATCTCACCTAAAGATACCTATTATACTGACTGGTGATTTCAATATTCATATAGAAAGGCAAGCTGATCCGCATGCAAAGAAGCTTAACAGACTGCTGGTTGACCACAGCCTCTCGCAGTGGGTCGTATCTCCCACTCACGATGCCGGAGGAACCCTTGACTTGCTCATCACACGCAGCGACTGCACCCCATCATCTACAGCTGTTATCGATGTGGGACTTTCTGACCATCGGCTGATCGTTGCTGGGTTTTGTCTCTCAATTCCATCGCCTCTCTACACTACTATTATTACCAGAAATTGGAAGGACTTCTGCCCCAAAACATTTCGGTTTCGTCTTGAGAACTCTGTCTTGTGCTCTGACGCCATCTATACTGACCAAAACATAGACCATCTTGTAGGACAGTACAATTCTACACTCAACGACATCCTAGATGAGCTTGCTCCATTCACTTCGAAAACATTGCGAGTGCGTGGCTCTCGACATCTGTGGTTTGACTCCAACTGCAGAGCTGAAAAAGCCAAGGTCCGCAAACTCGAAAGGGTTTACAGGCGACTGAAGACCTCTGTTTCTAAGAATGCTTGGATTTCTGCCCAGAAGTTGTATGTACAACTCATTGAAAAAGTTAAATCTGCTTACTGGAGAGAACAAATTCACACTCACAAAGATAATCCAAGGAGATTATGGCAAGATTTACGGAATGTCATGGAGACACCTAATGCGTCGATGCCCACTAGCCTGAATGCTGAACAATTTAAGACTGCATTCAAGACGAAACTTGATGGAATATCTGCATCCCTTCCATATAGCACTGCGGCCATAGTTGCAACACCATGCTCGATCAAATTTAACACCTTTGCTCGTGTGACTGAGATTGAGCTTAAGAAGACCATCAGCAATTCTCCCACCAAGCATTGTCAGCTGGATCCCATACCCACACGACTGCTCAAAGAGAACCTTGATCTCCTTTTACCCCTGACTGTTAAAATTATGAATATATCTCTGATGCATGGAGTCGTACCGGCATCCTGGAAGATTTCGCATGTCACTCCTCTAATTAAGAAAAATACACTCGACGCTGACGACCCAACCAACTATAGGCCAATTTCCGGCCTCCCCTTTTTATCTAAAGTGCTTGAGCGTACCATTGCATCCCAGCTGATGACTCACCTCGAGAATAACAACTTATTGCAGAAATATCAGTTCGCTTTTAGGAAGCATAATTCAACCGAGTCCGCCCTCACAAGGCTGACATCCGACTTAATTGTGGGAGTGGCATCAGGTGACATTGGTTTAGTAACGGTTCTCGACATGAGTGCCGCCTTTGACACTGTCGATCATGAAATGCTTCTTCATTGTCTGGAGTCTGAGTATGGCATCTGTGGTACTGTCATCGAATGGCTGCGCTCGTACCTGTATAATAGAAGGTGGTCCATTAGGCTTAAGTCTGACTCAACCAAAGAAGATCTTGTTTCTCAAGGAGTACTCCAAGGATCAGTCCTTGGTCCAATCCTCTTTATCTTGTACATTGGCTGTATTGATAATATTTTGGAGGAGTGTGGCATGCGAAGCTATGCATATGCTGATGATCGTGTCCTCGTTGGTTTTTGCAGTCCCGACAAAAAAGACGATCTTTTGGCCAGGACCACCCATTGCTTGGAAAGACTCACAAACGTTATGGCCTATAGACGTCTCAAACTGAATCCAACCAAGACTGAGTTCATGTGGGTCGCCTCTCCGGGTCGGCAGCACCTCTTGGGTACTCAGCCAATCTTTTTTTCTGGTGCAAGCATAATACCATCCTCCACCATATCCGTCCTTGGTGTCTTACTAGACGGAGCACTATCGATGGAGGCACAAGTGTCCAGGACAGTGAGCACAGCTTTCTTCTATATCCGCCAATTGAGCCTCATCTCAAGATGTTTGCCTGTGGATGCTGTCAAAAGCCTCGTAGCTGCTTTCGTCGTCTCCCGATTAGACTACTGCAATATCATATATGCTGGACTACCGCAGAAATTGTTTGATCGGCTGCAAATGGCTTTCAATGCTGCTGCCAGGGCAATTTTTCGATAGGGAAAGAGCTGTCATATTTCGCCACTGCTGAGAGAACTGCACTGGCTGAGGGTCCGAGAGAGGGTGGAATTTAAGTTGTGTCTCACTGTGCATAGGGCCCTGAACGGCACTGCACCCCCATGTCTCGCTGAGCTATGCTCTGTCGATGGGACTTCAAAAAGACCACTACGCTCTGCCCTTACGGCTGTCAACAAGGTTATAGTGCCCAATAGAGCAAACACATCAAACTTTGCAGACAGAAGCTTTGCGGTGGCCGGGCCGGTGGCCTGGAACAATTTACCCATCGGTGTTCGCGCGAACCAGCCTACCACCACCTTCAGAAAGGAACTGAAGACACTACTTTTCTCGAGAAGCCATGGCGCCCTTGAGATGGTCCTGGACCATTAAATGGCGCCACAGGAAAGAAATCATCCATCATCATCATTAGTTTGTCAAAGCGTGGGCTCAACCGACGACTAAAATGTCTAAGAATAGCCCCGTTACTCCTTAACTTTGACTTATCTTCTACGTGTGTTTCTAATTCTTTATTGTTACTTATATCATTTTTCTTTATTTATGTAAAATAATTTTTATCCATCCATATTTATAAAGAAATAAACACAAAATAAATATAAATTTTTCCATCAATTTCTGATTGATTTATTAATAAAATAAAGTAACTCCTTAACTTTTACTTGTCTTCTACGTGTGTTTATAATTCTTTATTGTATATATCTTCTTCCTTTATGTATATTTAAGACATTTTTTTTTTTAAGAAAATAGATTTGTGGAAAGGAATGCAATCCCCCAACCTATTTTGCCTGGCCAGTTGTCTTCATGCGAAAGCAGAAGCTGTGTGCATGCAACGGCATCTGTTGAACCAGTGTCGAAGTTATCGTCGCCAGACTCGAACCAACGTTATCCGGTTCCAAATAACCCGACTTGATCCCCGCGGCCATAACACCGACTGTTTTTACATTTTCATCCATCAATATGTATAAATAAATAAAACACAACAGAATATAGAAATATACACAAATATTTTCATATATTTCTGATTGTTTCATAAATAAATTAAAGTATCTGGAGCGTGACATTAATCAGTAGCGCTTTATTTGTTATTATTTTCTGCAAATTTGTATGATCACAGGGCGGGGCTCGCCATATCATATCAATCCACTTCGATAGGTATTAGCAAAAATATATATCAGCGTCGTTTCGCGTTAGGCGCTCGAAAATGACGCCTACTTGGGTCTTGTAACGATTTTATAGGCCGGCATACACGCACGGAGTCTTAAAAAAAATACCAACTGGCGTCCGGCCGATAGCTCAGTTGGTAGAGTGTTTGCATTAAATGCTGTGAGCTCGACTTCGAATCCCACTGAGGGTGTCAGAAATTATTTCACTCATCGGCCATAGCACCGACCATTTTTAGATTATTATAGATTTGGTATGTCACAATAATCATTACATTACAGTCCTTGTCGCTAGTTGGCGCTATGTTACCCAAACATACGGTGCTGATTACTTCATGGACATTAACGAGAAGGTCTTCCGCCACTTGTTAACAATATAGATTTGAATGAGCGCCTACGTATTGTTTTCTCTTTTTGATACATTCATGCATGACTGGTACGAATTGTGTTTCAAGATGCTGCATACGTACGTGTATAGTCGCCCACGAACCCCCTTATATACTGGCATATCCAATACACTCGTGACAGTAATGTTTCATAATTTGAAATATTTATTTCCTGTACGCGTCCCTGCTCTGATCAAAGCCTCGTGTGGCGCTCTGCCCGTCTCTATACGAAAATAATATTACCAACCTAATAAATACAACATTTCTTCGACGACACAAAAATGCCTATTAACCTGAAATGAAGGTTTGTGATGTGTCCAATGTGTTCTCGGTATTATTTATTACCTCCAAGATATTCTGTGATGAGGATTTTTTTTAAATAGATTAGTCCGGTCCATATACTTTTTTTAAGAGAGGAAGTCGGTAGAGGAAGACCGAGAAAGGTATGGATGAACAAAATTTCCGAAATTGCGAATGAATGGAATATCCAGAATCATAATAAAAGGAGAGCCTGTATGAAGAAGGTTATGACACTGGAGAAAATGAAAGAAGTGTGTTAGCATAGAAAGAAATGGTGATTGATCTCTAATGTTGGTGGCTAGTGTTTTTTAAATACGAGAATGTTAGATGTTAGTTTTTGATGTCTATACATGCTATAATTTGTCGATTTTAAAAATTTAATTTGTTGTGTATGTTCCTTGATTTATAGGTTGGGATGCGGCTGACCACCCATGTTGTAGAAAATGGTTCACTTTGCCAATGTCACCCCTGTTTTCAGGAAAGGTCGGCAAGAGTTGCAGGGTGTATGTCCATGTGAGATTCGGGTTTTTATAATGTAGGACCACATGTGGCATGTTTAAGCGCGAACTTGTGCAAGTCTGTTTGTGAAAGTGCATATAATGTGAATCTTTAATGTTACACATATTTTGCAACTTAGATTAGATTAGATGAGATTAGAAGAAATCCTAAAATTAATTTGAATTTGAATAAACATTCACAAAAAAAAAAAATTGTTGTGTGCATATGTTCCTTAACGTATAGGTTGGTATGCAACTGACCACCCATGCTGTAGAAAACGATTCACTTTGCCAATGTCACCCCTGTTTCAGGGAAGGTTGGCGAGAATTTCAGGGTGTTTGTTCATTTGAGATTCGGGTTTTTATGTTGTAGGTTCACATGTGGCATGTGCGATCGCGAACTTATATACGTGTCTGCTTGTGAAAATTCTTAAAATGTGAATCCCCAATGTTACATATATTTGCAACTAAGATTAGAGATTAGATTAGATAAGATGCTACGGTTTATTTTGTAGTGGGATGTGTATATACAAAATAAACCAAATCTCACATGAAAATAAATGTTAAAACTCCTGCAGCTTTTCCCTAAAACCTGAGGGACATTGAAAAAAGTTAACCAATTTTGTTCAGAATTAGGGGTGAGCCTCATACTAACATAATACCTATTCAAGGAACAAAGAAAATCAAAAATGAAATAATTAAAAAACTTAAATTAGAAATAAACTTAATTACATTAATATTTTTGAGTGTTGATCTGTTAACACAGTGAAAGTCCATTTTTATAAATATTTAAAAATATAAATGGTAAAACATTGTTTTAATTCACTTAATTATTTTTGTGTTTGCTCATTAGGCGAAAATATTCGAGCAAAAACAAAAATAGTAAAGTGAATTAAAACAATGTTTTACCATTTATATTTTTAAATATTTATATTAATGAAATTAAATTAAAATTAAAAAGGTTTCGCGGGCTAAATATAATGAGAAAGAGAATTTGAAACTCTTACAAGGACATAAGATGTAATAACCCGATGCGATGGAATGAAAATAAGACTGTTCGACATTTTTCGGCCTTTTTCTTTTTTTGTACAATTATAATATTATTTTTAGTTTTTGTGAGGTTGGTGTGGACGGTTGTTGCTTAGTGTTTATTGCCTTGTGCTTGATAATTTCGGAAGGTACGTGGTTTTAATCAACTTGTCAATTTAACAATCTTGAATTCAAGTTTTATAGTGACGACGTAGATCTTGACGTGTAATACGCGAGACAAAAGAGCTTGAAAAATCATAAACTTTTGACCAGTCCGTAGTCTTGTAGTTAGCGCTTCAAACTCGTAAATAGAAGGTCGACGGTTCAATTCACGGCTGAGCACAAAAAAATTCCTCATTGAATTTTTCAAATATGCTCTATACTGGGTTAAAAAATGCATATACTTTTACCAATGACCGTTCACCAAAGGTCCATCTAGCTTTACAGCAAGTGGGTCTTGCTTGAGAATTGGTGCTTTGTAGCGACGATGACCAAGCTCGTAAAATAGTTGATAGCTCAATTGGTAGTATGCTTGCATTCCATGCCGAGAGCAAGGGTTCGATCTCAAGGTTTACTCAGCCTTCACAAGAAATGAGAACCAGCCCTCCCGGGAGCTAGGAAACCCCCACTTCAATTGAAAGTGGTCGGTGTGAGGCCGGCGCCCTTACCCGTAAAAATAAAAGGTCGCCACAGGCAAGAAGTAACACTATAAGTGTAGCTTATTTGCGTTTTTTTTAAGTAAGATATTTGCACAGATCAAATGGTACAGAGTTCGATTGCTGAACGGATCAGTTGGTTTATCACCACAATCTTTAATCTAAGTTTCAAAGATAAATTGACGCTATTGTGTATACCTATGTGTCATAATATGTACAGACAAAACATAATCCCAATCTGAAATGAACATAAACCTTGCGAATTCTCGGTTACTTTCCCTCAAACAGGGGTGATATTGGCAATGTGAACCAAGTTTTTCAGTACAGGTGGTTAGCATCATACCAACGTATCAGTCGAGGAACAAAAATTATAGGTTAAGAGATAAAAAAATCATCCCAACGATAAAAAAATATTGACAAGCCTCGCGATTTATTAAAGAATTTGCAGGGGCACATCGTCATATTGTCTCCGCAGTGCTTGTTTGGCTTATCTACCATAGAATCCCATTCTACACAATTTGAAGAAAAATGTAAGACACAATAATGTGCGAGTTGTTTAATTTTTTTTTAAATCAATTTCCAGCATCCATAAGACACATTGCTCATATGAAATTTCTTCTGTCGGAGATAAGACAAACAAGTATTTGGGTGATGATATTGCTATTTTTAAAGAAAAATCGTAAAAAATGATTACAGAATTTTAAAAACTTTTTTTCCCATATTTTTGCCACAAATGGAAATTTCTAAATTAATTAAAATGTGTTAATACACAATAGCAAAAAATTTTTTTCACAAAAACAATTATTATTCTGTTGAAATTTGGAGGTGCGGCGTTCTTCATTTCGATGAAAAATAACATTAAAAAATTGTGAATAAAATTTACGCAAACATTTTCGTGATGATTGTTACATCAAAGAAAATTAAAATTGGTACAAAAAAGTACCTATAGGGGTAGCAGAAAAATTACAAAAATATTTTTATGATGAAAGCTATGGGTACCTACCATTATGAAGTATTTTGCTCATTGTTTGGATAAAATTATTGGTTAACCATTTATTGATCTTTTTTATTTATTTAACAATTACACGGCGTTTTTACAATTAATGTGAGGCAAAAATATTTGAGCAAAGCATTTAAAAAATTAAAAGTGAACTTCAGCCGTATCATTTTTTTGAAATAAATACAATGGACTTTCACTGTGTAAACCACCGAACCCTAACAAATAGAATAAATTGATCTACAATCTAAGTTGCAATGATATATAAAAAAATAAGAATCACATGAAAGGAATGCCCACAAGCAGACACTTATAAGTTCGAGCTTACACATTCTGCATATAGACTTACAAGATGAAATCCCAATCTCAAATGAACATAAGCCCTGAAACCCTTACCGACCTTAGCTGAAACAAGGGTGACATTGGCAAAATACAACTTTTTTTTACGGTGTGTGAGGTCAGCCTCATACCAATTTATTAGTCAAGCAACAAGCTGCAAAGCTATATTAACATTAAATACGTGTCCATAAGCAGACACGTGTAAGTTCACGCATACAAGTGCCACATATGTACTTACAAATCAAAAACCAAATCTCTGAATATTACAATCCTGTAGATTTTGCCGACATTCCCTGAAAAGGGGGAACATTTGCAAAGTTAACCATTTGTTACAGAATGGGGGTCAGCTTCATTTTTTTTATAATATCTATCTTCATTAAATTAGTAAATGAATAAAATAGATCGTTCGGTCAAGTGAAAAGAAATGATGATGGAAGATTGAAGGTGAAAAAACAAAAAGTAAATTTAAGACGGTCGAAAAATGGGATATGAATGCATTGAAAATGGTATGAAAGAATATGAAGAAGTGGGGACAAATCTACGTTAACTCTGGCCACCCATATCTCGATGACTAAATGGTTACGGTTACAGCTACAGCAGATTTTTTTACGCAAGGCTACTCGTTAGCTATTATGATTTTTGCACAAAATAAAATGCGGTATTTTTAAAGCTTCGGAATGGATTTTTCTGGAATTTTTTCACATATATGAAAAAAAAAAAAATTAACATTTTTCTCAAAGATAAATAAGCTCCACCAATCCTAACAAATATCGTTTTATTTACCAAATGACAAAGTCTCATAAATTTTTTTTATTTTTTTTTCATGACATGAAATAAAAATAATTTAAACGTACATAACATTATTATTTAAATAAATATAGATACATTTCTGCTCTCTCAGAGGAATACAATTTCTCGGCTGTAAATCATTTATTATTTACGTATTTATTTATTTATTTACATCGGAAACTCCCCTTTTGTTTACCCATTTAGCAATATGGCTGAACGCTTTGTTGAGTCGTACCAAAAGTTCCTCTTTTTGTTTACATGTTAATTGTCCCGTTGAAATGTTACAAAAAAAATGTTTGAAAGCGAAAAAATGTCAACATGTTTTTTTTGGTATAATATAACTGATCCACAGTTTTCAGTATCTCTGGGTCCGTTTGTTAAAATAAAACAAAATTAAAATTTCCGTTCTGTTTTTTGTCCAGTCCATAGCCCAGTCGTTGAATTGCGTGTTTATTGTCTAATCTAATCTAATCTAATCTAAGTTGCAAAGATATGTTACATTGGAGATTCACATTACATGCATTCCCACAACCAGACACGTACAAGTTCGCGCTTGCACATGCCTCATGTGAACCCACAACATAAAAACCAAATCTCAAATGGACATACACCCTGCAACTCTTGCCGTCCTTCCCTGTAACAGGGGTGACATTGGCAAAGTGAACCATTTTTACAGCATGGGTGGTCAGCCGCATACCAACCTATAAGTCAAGTAACTTGGAACAAGGAACTATAAAAAAGGAAAAAGTATTGTCAACTTTACTGTCAAATTACCTACTTTCTACAAACTGTCCAGTCGATGACTCCGTTGTTGAATAGCCGTATTTCTGTTGACTATCCAGTCAATGACTGAGTTGTCAAATTGCCTATTTTCTACTGACATTCCAGTCGATGACCCAGTTCTCAAATAGTCTACATTCTGTTCATTTTTCAGTTGACGGCTCAAATTTCAGAGTGCCTCCTCTTAGTTATGATTGTCCTGTCGATAGCTCAGTTGTCAGAGCGTCTACTTTCTGTTGTTGTCGGTTTCTCAGAATCCTACTTACATAGATGAGTGAGGCTTTCCCATAAATAAAACACAAGTTTAAAAATCCGTACAAAAAAGTTCCGACTCCATTAACTCAATTACTTAATGTGGTTATCCTGCATACTATGTATTAAGCTAAATAAGTATCGCGTTTATTAACAA
The DNA here is from genome assembly GCA_951799405.1 of Agapetus fuscipes. NCBI lineage: Eukaryota > Metazoa > Arthropoda > Insecta > Trichoptera > Glossosomatidae > Agapetus > Agapetus fuscipes. The sequence continues at coordinate 25,030,444 of OX637333.1, forward strand.
GAGCACTTCTTTTTGTTCCAGTTATCGGCTTCTAATGACCAGAAGGTGACCTTGACGGGAGTCCATCGTCAGCTGACTGGAATCTACCACTGTGAAGTGTCAGCTGATGCTCCTCTCTTCCACACAGATATCGAATCAGCAAGACTGGAGATCGTGGGTGAGAATACCAATTAAACGTGTATGGGAAGATCTCTTGCAATTTACGAAAATAATTATTTAATTTAAGATATTTACATATTTGCATGGAAAAATGCGAGCAGTAAAAAGCAGCAAAGATAAATTTACGCGTTTGAAATGAGGTGCTGGAAACGCACGCTCCAAGTCCCGACTAGTATTAACGTGACCGATTCCAGTGTTGATCAATAGTTGATTAATGGATCATCGATTTGGATTATGTGGAGTTTGAGCCATGAATTTTCGGTGTGTGAATAACACTTCACTTTTCTTCTTTTTTTGCTTTCCAGGGAAGATTTCCAATCACAATTGCAATTTATATTTAGTTTTTGACCTGAATTTGTCCTTTTTTGACCTGGAGCATGCTTTCATAAAAATTTGAAAGCTGTTTTTAATATTTTTTAAATCAATTTCCAGCATTCGTAAGACACATTGGTCCAGTACACATATAAACATTGTTCATGTGAAATTACCTCTGTTGGAGATAAGACAAACAAGCAAAACTTCTCATTTCTCATTGACCGAAAGTTTTCATCTAGAAAAGAACCTTGACATTTGAGGCTCGATCTATCTCAAAGGCAGTGATTTCATTCTCGAGGCTCAAGGTTATTCTCAACCTTTCCATGCCATAGAGTGAAAATATAAAAACGCAGCATTTCATACGTATCTCTTTCATACTTAAATTAATTTATGTGTTCAAATATTAATTTAGCCTTAAAGGGTGATAATAATTCATACTCTATGTACGAGCAGTGATTCTAAGCCGGAGGTCCGCCAAATCCTAGTAAAAGGCGAAAATAACGCGTGTTATTTTTTTTGTCGGAACAGAACGCATCATAATAAGTTATGTAGTTAAGTATCAATTAAGTTATGTAGTATAAGTCAACCAAAATAAAGAAAACGAAATATGTAAAACTTGAAATAGTGCCTACGTGTTTCTACCCCTCCTTGCCCTCCTGCTGACGATTGCAATTTTAGGTTCATTTTGTGATTGAGTGCATTTCTACCATCTCTCTTCCTCCCTTTCTCCTTCCGTCGTCAATGATTTAAAAGATCATTTGATATCGTGTTTTTCATTGAACAAAAAGTTGAAAATAGTGTTTTGTAAAAAAAGGCTTAGATCCTGTAACTGCAATTCTGTCACATATTCCCCTTTAATTTTTCAGAACTTCTGCAAAATTAACTTCATTTCCCCGTATTCTTGCATACTTCTTTCAGCATATTCATATGCATCAACTTTTATGCACATTTTCTTATTGTACATTCACTCTGTACTGTCATCAGTACCCTTAGTTCTTCTTCTTCTTCTTGTGCCACTTCTAACGAAGATCGGCGATCATCATAGCTATTTTGAGTTTTGATGCTGCGGCTCGAAATAGGGACTTGGTGCTTCTGCCGAACCACTGTCGCAGGTTCTTCAGCCACGATGTCCTTCGGCGTCCCTGAGATCTTCTCCCCTCAATCTTACCCTGAATGATAAGATGAAGGAGACGGTACTTCTCATTTCTCATAATGTGACCGAAGTACATTAGCTTTCTCTGCTTAATGGTAGGCAGGAGCTCCTTTGTAGTGCGCATTCGTTGAAGGACTTCTTCATTGGTGACTCGATCACGCCAAGAGATCCGAAGCATTTTTCGGTATAAACACATCTCGAATGCTTCAATACGTCTCTCCAGTGCCTGCGTGAGAGTCCATCCCTCCATACCATACAGAGCGATTGGGAAAACGTAGCACCTCACTATGCGCTTCCGGAGTTCAAGGCTTAAATTTCGGCACAACAGTAATTTGCTCATTTTAGTGAAGACATTTCGGGCTTGCTCTAGTCTGCTTCTGACTTCTTGACACATGTCCCACTTTTCGTTGACCACACATCCCAGGTACCTGTAACTAGTGCATCTTTCAATGCTTTCGCCATCTAGTTCTACATGTACGGAGGCGTTTGTGTTTCTGCTGATAACCATGACCTTGGTCTTCTTAAAGTTTATGTTAATGCCAGCTTCTTTGCTAGCGACATTTATTCTGGTCAACAATGTTTGCAGATCCGCCTGAGTGTCAGCGAGTAGGACTGTGTCATCGGCATTCCGCAGGTTGTTTACCAGCTGCCCGTTGACAACAATGCCTTCCCTAGCCTCATGATTGATACGCTTTACCTTATTTTTGAACCCGAATCGCTATCCCGTTGCCTTCAGGTCGTAAGGAGTTTAACAGAATAGCGCTTCACCTTATTTTTGGACACGAATCGCTATCTCGTCGCTTTAAGGTCGTATGGAATTTAGTAGAAAAGAGCTTCTGAGCTATCGACTGGAACGTGATAATTAAATCAATCTGGTAAAGGCATACGTTTTTCAGTTTTCATTTTCACATTTCCTCTGTTGAACCACCGCTGTAAATCACTAAGGTTCACGGGAAGTTTTGTCTTTCGGAGCAGTGTGAGAACATTACGAAGCCAGCAGCCTGTAGCAAGTTTTGATATGTTAAGAGCGCCATGCATGCCGAGCGATGTGTTTTCCTCCTGCCGACTTAGCGTCTTCCATAAAATCAACTTGAAGCCAAGTTAAATTTCGTTGCCTGGATGTGGTTGAACTTTATTCAGCCCGATGCATCTTCCATAAAATATAAACCTGCACACACACACAGTTGCTTCCCAAAGCGGCGGAAATTTGAACATATCTCAGGTACTACGGAAAAATATGAAATCTGGAAAGTTTTTGATTTGAAAATAAAGAGAAAATACTGAAAAATTTGTGTGATCGCTGCTTAGGTGCTTATACATATAGTGCATTTTGTACCAGTTCCTTGACTTATAGGTTGTTATGCGGCTGACCACCCATAATATAAAAAAAATGGTTCACTTTGCCAATGTCACCCCTGTTTCAGGGAAGGACGGCAAGAGTTGCAAGGCTTATGTACCACGTATCCCAGAAGCGCCTTTTCAATCTGTTAATTTGTCAAAAAGGAGGATGCGATTTTTGCTATCTGGCAATGAAAAATCCTTTAATTCTTTTGAGGAAGGCTGTCTACTTTTACATAAACGACTCTTCTAAAGAACCTTCTTAATAGTTTATCAAATGATATATGTGAAAAGTGAAACTTTAAGAAATTGTATGAAAACATTTTTTTATGTTAAATTTTTTAGTATATTTCTCGGACCAATTTTAATGCTATTCCATTGAGTTTCGCCTATCACACAAAGTATTGAATAATTAGAAGGTTTTTAATAAATTACTCACTTATTTAAAAGTACAAAAACTTCCAGAAAAGAAATATAGGAAATTTTATGGCCAGACAAAAAAATCACATCTTCCCTTTCGAAAATTGATTGTAAAGGCGCATCCCCGAAAGGGTCACATGTGGCTAGTGAAACCTATTTATATTCGCAATTAAGAGATCTGTCTTTCCGCCTTTTACTTACCTAAAGTGAGCGTTTTCCTACTTTGTTTGCCAGCCTGAGATATTTTTGTCACAAGGTATCGTAAGAGCCTTTTAGACACACTGCATACTGGACGGTTTGTTGAACTATGTCTTGTTTTTTTCCTATACAATCTAATCTAATCTAAACTAACAAACAACACTAAAAAATATAATCTAATCTAAGTTGCAAATATGTATTACATTAGAGATTCACATTTTAAGCATTTTCACAAGCAAACACGTATAAGTTCGCGTGTACATGCCGCATGTGAACCTACAACATAAAAACCCAATTCTCAAATGAAAATACACTCTACAACTCTTGCCGACCTTTCCTGATCAGGATTGAGATTGATAAAGTGAACCATTTTATACAGCATGGGTAGTCAGCCACATACCAACGTATAAGTCAAGGAACATACACAACATTTTTTTTAAATCACAAATTATAATATGTAATCAGATCAAATACTAAATTATAATTTAAAAACCCCTAGTCCTAGTCGCCAACACTACACATCAACCGCCATTACTTTCTGTCCTTACATACTATAATCTATAATCTATAATCTAAGTTGCAAGGATATATTCATTCAAAGCTCTCAGATGTATGCCCACAAACAAACACGTGTAGTTCGCGCTTACAAATGCTGATTGTGTACTTACAAATAAAATCCAAACCTCAAATGAACATAAGCCCTGCAACTCTTGCCGACATTCCCTGAAACAGGGGTGACATTGGCAAAGTGAACCATTTTTTACAGTATGGGTGGTCAGCCTCATACCAACCTATAAGTCAAGGAATACGAGTAATAAATAACATTTAAGTATAAGAAAACAACAAAACCTTAAAAAGAAATCTATACAAAAAAAGTAAAAAATGTCTTATGCAAAAAATGTAGCAAGCCAATAAACCAACATTAAAAATCAGCATTGCAGATTAGCCGCCACTTCTTCCTGTCCTTGCATACTTCTTTCATTTCATCCAGAGTCATTACTTTTTTCATACAAGCTCTCCTTTTATTATGACTCTGGATATCCCATTCACTCGCTATTTCGAAAATTTGGTCCATCCATACCTTTCTCGGTCTTCCTCTTCCACGACATCCATCAATTCTTGCAGCATATACTTTCTTCGTCATTCTTTCCTCATTCATTCTCTCCAAATGTCCAAACCATCTAAGTATACTTATTTTCATAATTCTTTCATTTCATCCAGACTCCTAATCTTCTTCAAACAAGCTCTTCTTTTATTATTAATGGACCGAAGGTCTTATAGTTTATGGGGATGAACAAGTAATATGACAGCTTTCACACGGTTCGTCCAGCGATCCATAGACAAACCAGGCAGAATTAGTTTGGTTTGAAAAAGGTGTACATTTAGATTGCTTTTAATTTGTTGTTCTTTCTTCCTAGATGTCCCGGAATACGGTCCATACCTGGTGGTGGACCGGTCACGCTACGCAGCAGGAGATGTCATCAGGGCCAACTGTACTGCTCCTGTCAGCTACCCTCCCGCCAACCTGACGTGGTACCTCAACGATGTGAAGGTAAATTTATTCCATATATTTGACTTTTTTGTTTCTTTACGGTTTTGGTAAAAGAGAGACAGTAATAAAAAAAGGTGTATTTATTAATTATTATTTACTTCAATTATAAAGGGGCTGTCCATATATTACGTCATTCGTATTAAGGGAGGGGGAGTCTGATCTGCGGATGATGGCAAATAATGTACGAGTACCAAAAGTGACGTCGTTCTTGTAAATACCAATTTCTACAAAATATACAAAATATTATGTAAGTAATATAACATTATTAATTATTAAGCTCATCCATTATTACAGCAAGAGGGGAGGGGGGGTCATTAGATAATGACTATAGGTTGATTGTAAGGGGGGGGGGTCGAAAATCGGCCAAAATCGATGACGTAATTTATGGACGGCCCCAAAGGTAAAAAAACATTACTTAAAAGTTCACAATTTATTTTATTTTAAAAACACGTTTTTTTTACATTTTTATCGTTTTTTTTCGTACATATGTGATATATTTAGGATTTGTTTTTTTCTTTAAAATTATAGAATTCTCCGTTTTTTTTTTAAATGTCAATAGTTTTTTGAGAAAACATGGAAAACTGTAACTATATCTATAATCTAAGTTGCAAGGATATATTCATTTAAAGCTCTCAGATGTATGCCAACAAACCAACACGTGTAGTTCGCGCTTACAAATGCTGAATGAATGTGTACTTACAAATAAAATCCAAACCTCAAATGTGCATAAGCCCCACAACTTTTGCCGACCTTCCCTGACACAGGGGTGACATTGGCAAAGTGAACCGTTTTTTACAGAATGAGTTGTCAGCCTCATACCAACCTATAAATCAAGGATATTATTAATTAATTATATTTCTTAAAAACCTTTATAATTTAGGTAAAGTATAATAAACGCGCCTGATTTTTTTCATTACTGTCACTTTTTTACTACGACCAATAAGTTTATGAAACAAAAACGACAGATTTCAGGTTAACAACGCTCTTAAGATCTACCCGCAAAAGTCCAAACATATTCATTATGGTAGCAGCATTGACATTGTATGTACATATATTACTTGACAATTTGTACATTTTCGTTTGATTTGGTCTACGCCACGCAACTAAGCTAAGGGTTTTCCCCAAAGGGATGAGAGTTGCAGGGCTTATGTTCATTTGAGATCGGGTTTTTATATTGTAGGTCCACATGCGGCATGTGTTAGTGCGAAATTATACATGTCTGCTTGTGCGAACGCATTTAATATGAGATAAAAAGAAAAAAACACTTTGTATTCGATTACTATGAGTATTTTATTTTATTTAATACCACAACCGGTTTCGCAAGCATCCGTTCGCATCATCAGGTGGATAAATTAAAATAGTATTAATTTATCCACCTGATGATGCGAACGGATGTTTGCGAAACCGGTTGTGGTATTAAATTAAATAAAATACTCATAGTAATCGAATACAAAGTGTTTTTTTCTTTTTATCTCTTAAGATGAACGATAACAAAGTTAATGCCTCTACAATCAATAAAAAAAAAAGCATTTAATATGAATTATAAAAGGATATATATCTTTGCAGCTTAGATTTAGATTTATTTAGATGCATGTGGCGAGTGGAAACTTCTTTATTTTCAGGGAGCCGGCTTTACGCCAACTACTTTAGTTGAAGTGGAGGTCCTCCTCCTCGGTCGCTGTTCCCAGCGACCGAGGAGGTTGGTACTCATTTGCGGTGAAGACTGATTAAATTTTTCTGTTTTTTAATTTTTTGAAATGAAATAAATACCAAGCATTTCTAATACTCTCGGTGGGATTTGAACCTGGACTTACGGCATGGAATACAAGCACTCTACCAACTTCGCTATCGACCGAAAGGATGAAAAAAATTCCTGTTTTATAAATGAGAGAGAGAAATATTGAAGTTGGATTTAACATAGAAAAAGAAAATAAAAATTATAATGTCGTATTTAGGTGTAGCTCTCCCTAGATAGCTCTCCATTAATTTGAATTAAAATACAGATATGAAGGAGAGGAAACGCAGCTTAGCATTGGTAACTGTAACTGTTACTCCGGAGGCCAGAGTCTCTGCAGATTTGCTTACATTTTTTTCTATCCTTGCATACCTCTTTCAATTCATATCCATCACCTTTTTCATTTTCTTCTTTTATGGGGAGGGATTGGGATTGGGAATTTTAAATCTGTGTATTAAAAATTGGTCAACGTTGTCAGAAAACAAAAGAAGCTTGAGGTAGAGATGGAATTAGGTTAAGATTCAACTGTGCTGTGGCATAACTGTAGAAAAAAAACTGCTTCAACATTTATGTTTTCTTTCTTTTCTAGATCAACAATACCATCACACAAAACTTCCCTCCGATGCCAGATCTCTGGGAAGCCAGCTCGTCTCTCAGCATCATAGAAATCGACACAGAGGAGAAGATTCAGCATCCAAGATACCAAGTAGGAGGAAACCAGCAAGAGATCAGCTCTTCACAGTTGAAGATTCCAAGCAGAACTCCGGACGTCACCGAATACACTTCCTTCACCAACGAGTACTACGTGAATGGCCAAAAATTGGACACAACAATTGACAAAGCACCAACCATGATGAGCACAGACAGCAAATTCAAAGCTAAGGTCATGCACCCTGGACCAGGGGCAAATGATTTCGATTTGGGGTTCAGAGACTATCCTTTGAGGGTGCCTCCTGTCCCTCTGAAGATTTCAAAGGTCCAGATGCCACCAGGGTTTGTGGGAGCTCTAAATTTGAGGTGCGAAGCCACAATTTATGACATCTACAAATCCAATACGGATACCTATAAAATCAAAGAGGAAACTCCGCATACTGCTCATGTTATGGAACAGAATTCAGCTGGTAAGATTTTGAGCCCTTAATGTCAATTTATCTCTTCAACTCAGATAAAAGATTATAAAAAGATAATTGGAGATCAATGATTTTGGTATGTGAATTTCAGGAGAGGTGAAAGTATAGATGTTTTAAGGAATGAAATGAGTAACAAAATTTTATATTTTGCCATTGCAACACATATTCTATGTATTGTATAAGCTATTATGTTGTAAGTTACAAAGATAAAGTTCATTTACGATTCATATTTTGTAAGTGCATTTTCATAAGCAGACACGAATAAGTTCGCGCTTACACATGATGCACGTGAATTTACGAAATAAAAACCTAAAACGTTGAATCAAGAAATAGTAATAAATATTCAATGAAACTTTTGATGGCTGGCTTTCTGTCCAAACAAGGGTAAGCTTTTTGTATTGAAAGTAAGGCGTGTTTATTATAAGGAAAGATAAATGTCAACAGCAATATGAAATATCAATATGTCAATAAAAATTTAAAAAATCGTCATTAGATACAAATGTGTATGTTCCTTGACTTATAGGTTGGTATGCGGCTGACCACCCATGCTGTAGAAAATGGTTCTCTTTGCCAATGTCACTCCTGTTTCAGGGAAGGTCAGCAAGAGTAGCAGAGTGTACGTCCATTTGAGATTTGTGTTTTTATATTGTAAGTCCACATGCGGCATGTTTAAGCGCGAATTTTTCCATGCCTGCTTGTGAAAATGCATAAAGTGTGAATCCTTAATGTTACATATCATTATAACTTAGATTAGATTAGATTAGATTTATGACATTACCAATGCAAGTCCTTCTGAATAGAAAGGAGGCGATCGCTGCAAAATTTGAAATATCAAATATTCACTTCGTGAAACCAAAATTTCAGTTAGCACACACCTTTAATTACAATTTAAAAATTCTAATTAAAAAAATCGTAAAAAATTCAAGGAAACGCCCGCGCTATGATGATATTTTTCTTTGGATATAAATTAGCGGAAAACCTGAAAATGTTCTCATTTTTTTATTAAAAAATAAAATAAAAATTAACCAAGCGTCCTAATTAATTGGCCGGCTTAATTTTTATACGGGCGTTCAATTAAAAATTAAATTCCTCCGCTAGATGGTGATTACATTTTTACGAAGAGAAAAAAAGCGAAAAAACTGCTACATCACCCCGCCCTCCCCCCGTTTTTTTAATTATCTAGAATTGTTTTTATTAATATTAACAGGGATTATTTTTTTTATTTTTCAGGGTGTTCGTTTTGCTGTCGTGTCGACCAGTGGTGCTCAATCGTTGCTCTCGCCAGTCTTCACACTGTTTGGAAAACACTGATATCCTGTAGATGAAAAAATGTTCAATGAATTTATGGATTGTAACTTTTACATTGTAAATACTTAAAATTTATGAATTATGTGTAAAATTTTGTTTTATTAGTTAGTTTAGGTTTAAAGAATAAAACAATTTATATATGTACAACATTTTAGGGATTCATACAACATTAGATTTAACTTTTTTGACCTATACTTTTTTGCACCCTCGAGAGGTAAAAACCAAGTTTTCTGCTGTTTTCATTTTAATTCAAAATAGTTTTTTCCCAAAAAACATTCACGTGTTATTTTTTAAGAAATCCTGTGCGGGAGACTCCCTAGATTTCAGAGACTCTAGGGGTCTATGGCACTTGTTGCAGTGCCGAAGAGGTGTTGTATACAAGCGTGGTCACCGCTACAAAGCGCGAATACTCGAGCAAGACCCAGTTGCTGTAAGGCTAGATGGAACTTTGGTGACCGGTCTTCGGTGAAGATTTTATGAATTTTTCAACCCAGCGAAGAGTATATTTGAAAATATAGATGGTATTTATTGTGCTCCGCCGGGATTTGAACTCACAACCTTCCATTTACGAGTTCAAAGTGTTGCCACTGGACTTGCAATAATTTTTGTGCAATATATCCATAAAAAGGGAAATGCAATTCTCCAACCTACTTTCTGCCTGAACAGTATTACATTATCGACAAGTAACTCATTAAATTCATCAATTAAGAATGAATTAATTTACAATCACCCAATAACAGTAGTTCAGAATCGAAGATATCGTCAAGCAAACCAAGCAGGGAGCGGGTAGACACTGACGCCAGTACTACCCTGTCCGCTCGACCAGAGCGCCGATATTTGACTCTATTTTACAATTTCATTTTTCCCCATGACAGCATAAATTAATAATATATAATTGTTTAAATCTGTGTACCAAATGTAAGTTAAAATAATTGTAAAAAAAAATAATTTTAAAAGGTAGACAGGGGTACAAATGCCAAATTTGGGTTACGTGTAAATAGGTATTTATTTAAATTATTCAAAATCATTATGCACGAAAATATTAAATTTAAATTATATATAAAAATAAATATGGAAATATTATAGACATTTGTGTAGAAATTGTTTAGACAGGGTGCCAAATTTAAAAAAAAATAAAAAAATAAGGTAATGTATAAAATGTTAACTGAGTAAGAAAATAGGAAGAATTAATTGAGCATGATTTATAATGTAAAATGATTTATTTAAATAAGTGAAAAAATAATTCAGAATATTGATTTTAGTTAAAAATATAAATGTATTTAAACACTTATTTTATGTTAGAAAATATTTATATAATGTGAATTAATTCAATAAAAGATGTTGAAATATTGAACGAATTCATTTCACTTTTGTTTTAAATTTAACAGCGTAGAGCTTTGGCACTAATCTAAGTCAGCAACCGTAGTAACGTTTGCCTTAGACCACCCTAGTGCTGCTATAATCTAAGTTGCAAATACTGACATTGGCATATAAGGCTCATATTTAATGCATGCCCACAAGCAGGCACATGTTAGTTCACGTATGCTGCATGTGTACATGAAAAGTAAACCAAACTTCAAATCGACTGCTCCAAGGAAGAAGGAAGTAACTCCGAAATTTAGGTTTTTGACTTATTTCCATTTCTGAAAGTAACAAATCATTATCTTCATTCTAAGATGACAGCCGTGTCTCTATCTCTTTTGAATTTCATTAATAAATTAATGTAAAAAATAGTTTATGCATTGTTCTCCATGGAATAAATAACATTCAATTGGCTCTCCTTTTTGACTTAGTGCTGTCTTCCTCGGAGCAGTCGAAATGAACCTTGCTAAAGCAAGTTTTTTACATCATGGGGGTCAGCCTCATACCAACCTATTAGCTATGCTTTACAAACTAGGTTCACTTTCGCCAACGTCACCCCGGTTTCAGGTTTAAGCGACAGAAGTTGCAAGATTTACGTGCATGTGTGGTTTGGTATATATTGTAAATACACATACAGTGCTTGTGGGAATAAAATAAAAATATGAGCCTTTTATGTCAACATATCTTTGCGACTTAGAGTATAGATTATACAAGAAGAATATGAAAAAAAATACTATCAAACAATGAAGAATGTCCTTATAAATATATTTCAGCTGACGCCGCATGAATTCCGATTTAAAAAGTATTATTTTTGTGTTATTCTGACAGTGGGGATAATTTATGAGATCGGGTTCATCGATGGCTCAGCGGAGGTCGATCCCAGCACTAAAGTGAAAGAGACAACTGATTTATCATAATTTAATTCATAAATTCCATTTATTTTTATCAGAGTGTCGGAAAATAACGAATGAGTGAAAGTCAAAGGGCGGATGTGCTTTGCATAAAGCCAAGTTTACATACTATGTGCTAAGAACTTACATACATTATGTATTAACAATAGCTGAAATGAAAAAACTTTAAGAAGTAAAAAGATAAACTAGTATTTAAATATTTTTTAGGGTGGATTTATTAACACAGTGAAAGTCCATTTTTAATTATTTAAAAAAATTAAATGGAAACAAAGTTTTAATTCACTTATTTATTTCTTTTTTGCTCGAATATTTTCGCCTAATGAGGCATCTTCGGGAGCAGAATAGTTACAAATATATTTTATAAATAATTTTCAAAACAATTTTTTTCCAAAACAAAAACAAAATTCATAGATAAAAAAAATCTTTTAAACACAAATGTAAGATTCAAAAATGCATTATTGTTAGGTATAATGAAATAAAAAATTTAATACAATAAAAATAAAATGTGTTAGTTAAATAAAAAGAATAATAATAACAAAATAAAAAACAAGTTATTGCAATATTGGTGAAACATAGGGAATCTGCACATTCACTAAGTCTTTATTTTTATTTTTGTAGATTTCCAACGCTTCCAGAGCCATTTTATAAAATATATTTGTAACTATTCTGTTCCCGAAGATGCCTCATTAGGCAAAAATATTCGAGCAAAAAAGAAATAAATAAGTGAATTAAAACTTTGTTTCCATTTAATTTTTTTTAAATAATTAGTATTTAAATTGTTAGTTTTAGCTGAGATTACTGTCGTTTAACATAATCAAAACTATAATAACTACACCGTTAGGTAATTTAACTTTTTAAGGGGGACAAACAGGTAAAATAAACACAGAAAATTTAAATTGGACCCATAGCCTTGCGGTGTGATATGTGACAGTTTTTTTTCGGAATAGCTACGGTTATCTTACTGTATCAAGACGCAATATTACCTACTCACATGTTTTAAAAGAACAGTTATATACTTGTCAAAGCATTCTTCATTATAAATTTTCTCAACAAGAACCAAAGTTTGACCGGTCCGTAGCTCAGTGGTAGCACTAGAGTCTTTAGAATGTAGGGAGTTTCTCGCACCAGATTTCTTTAAAAAAAAAAAAGAGAAACAAGTGTGTTTTTATAATAAAATTCCCTTTTTTAAGAATCCACAAGCCTTCACTCACACAAACACACCGCACACACCTGAATTTCAAGAAGGAAACACTTTTATGAAGAAAAAACGCGAAGATAAAAGAAAGTAAGTGTCAGACATTACAATAATACAGTCGTTCCTTAGGTGAGCGCGGCATAAGTTGGGTATCAGCCGTCCCCGGAGTGCTGTAAGTGTGTGTAAGTGTGTGTGTGTGTAGTTGTGTGAGTGCCAATACTCGCAGTGCGGCCACCACACGAGTGTCGCTTGCCCGCTACGACTGGGTCTACGACTGCATGCAATACCGGAATCCCGGTTATTAACTCGGGATATCGTCAGGTGGATAGCTCAGTTGGTGGAGTGCTTGCACTCTATGCCGAGAGCTCGGGCTCGAATCCCACCGAGGATCCCATCAAAAATAATTTCCCGTTTCATTGTCTTCCTTGACTTATAGATTGGTATGAGGCTGACCACCCATACTGTGCAAAATGTTTCACTTTGCCAATGTCACCCCTGTTTCAGGTATGGTCTGCAAGAGTTGTAGGGCTTATGTTCATTTGAGATTAGATTTTTATATTGTAGGTTCACATGCGGCATGTGTGAGCGCGAAATTATGTGTGTCTGCTAGTGGGAATGCATTTAATATGAACCTCAAATGATACATACCTTTGCAACTTAGATTTAGATTTAGATTGTTTATTTTTAACCCAAAACAAAATATTGCATGGTTTACCGGCAATTTTTTCCCTCACTTCAATTGTAGTGGTTGGCGTAATGCCAGCCCCTTTACCTGTAAAAATAATAACAAGTTAACTTGCCAAATGCGGCCCCTTCGAGGTGAAAGCATCAAGAAGTTACACTAAAGGTGTAGCTTAGTTGCCCAGACACATACTAAGGTGAAATGGTTAAAAAATATCACAATGATACGGATACCCATTTCCAGCAGTTACATATTTCACCTAACAGCTGATTTGTATGGGTATAGTTACAATTTAAATTAATGTTAACTGCAAACCCACAAAAAGACACGTTTAAGTTCACGCTTAGACATTTTTTGGAATAAATAAAACGGATATTACTGACCGTAGAAAGAGAAGAACGATTTCCTCTACGTTTTGTCAGAGTCATATTCGACGTCTTCAGGAGGCGTGTGTCTTCTACGAAGAAGAATCACGACCTGATGAATTGTTGTTCTCGGTTTAAACTTGGGGTGCCTTTGTATTTTGATTGCAAGAAAGCAACCTTTCGGTAATTCTTTATTGCAAGGAATAATAAGTATAAAGTTAATAAAATATTCCGATTTTAGACTTCATCGTTAGTCGTCGTAAAGAGAGGGTGTCTACTGAAGACGTTGGCTTTGTCGCTAATGAAACGTCGAGAATAATGTAAGTTCTCTGATAACGGTCCGTCAATTTAATTTTTTTTAACTATGTAGTTATTATAATTGTAAAGTTTAAAGTACAGCCTTACATTTGAAGAAAAACTTAACGAATGTTGGAGAAAAAGTGGAAAATAAAACGGTATACCGGCTTTCGTAGCGCATGTATGTATGTCTGGTATTGTCCCACTCTACGTGCCGCTACGAAAGTGCTACGATCCGCCGATCTGCGTAGAGCGCGAGATAAATCAAAGCCGAGTGTCGTAAAAACTTGAAGGGTCAACAAAGTTTTCGACTGGCGCCTGCCGTGGATCTCTACGCCACTTGCAACCGGCACATAAAAAATTCTACGTATTCTTACTATTTAACACACAAATTTATAATACTCTAAATAAATTTCTACAGATAAATTATTTACGATAACCTGTGTTGTTTTCGCCAAAAATAGGTAATATTTTGTATGTTTTGTGTATTAACACTGTGGAAAATCATATTTTACCTGAACATGATAGAGAGATCGGTGTATATTAATTAAACTAAAAATAATAAGTCTAGTGAAAATAAAACAGTGTTTAATTAGAATTGTTGTGGTTCTATACAATTTAGTAAAAGTCAAAAACATGTTATTTATCATTGACGAATGATTCACTTATTTCTTTTAACTTAAGTATTTAACTAAATTGATTAATTATTAACTAATGACATTTGTTAACTCATGGTCAAAACTATCTTCCTGGGCGCCAAGTGGAGGTCAGAACATCGCTGATTTATTTCAAACAAACGCTAAAACAAGTCTAATGTTTCTTATTGGTTCAGAAAAGAAAAATGTAATATTCCATTTTAGTTTTTAAAACATGAAATAAAAGCAGGTTTTCCGTATAAAATTATGACCTTTAAATTCTTATTGTAACGTTTCCCAAATTATTGACAAAGCTCCAAAAGCAAACGAAGCATTCGAAAAAGGTAATGGAATAATAATTTGAGCTGCCTTCCCTGACTAAACTCTCATCTCCTATATTTTTCCACCCTCAGGAAAAATAACGTTCATTTTCCGCTCCCCAATCGTTATCATTCATCGTTACAAAGTTTATCTGTCTTCATTAAAATTAATATAATTTTGCAAAGTGATTGTTGTCCTGTGAAATATTAAAACATTTTCAGATTCTTCTCGTTTTCATTGTGACGGTGTTATTAATTTAAGAGATGCCGCTGCGAAAGCTCTTTGGACAAAGCCGCCCTGACATAAACGCGTCAATACCATTTACCATCATCTCAGTGTCATTTGCCGCAACAACCAAAAAAATACGTCAACAGTCAAATATACAAGGTTTTATTTAACAATACCCTGAAAGTGAAACTAATCTATTTATTTAATTCTTGAAAACAGTTTTTTTCCTTTTATGTCCAAAACTGTTCACATTACCTAAACTAATTTTTAAATGTTTGCTAGATATTATATCAATCTTTACTTATAAAGACTTTTGTTTCCAAAAAATTAAGCTAACAACATTAAGCTAAGCAACAATATAAAACGAATAAAAATGTAAAAACGTGTTTTTTTTTCTTTAATTTATGGTATCATTTGTTAAGTTATATACAGAATTCTTACTTTATAATTTAGATGAAAAATCGACAAGGAGTTTTCTTCATTAATATCACTTTTTTACTAAGGTCATAAAGTACAAGTCACATATTTTTAAAAACAACAGGCAATTTTTTGATAAGAGCCGTCTTAAAATCTCCAAGCGTGAATTGAAAAGATAAAAACAAATGAAGTGAATGATGATGATAAGGATGTAGAATCAATCTTTCCGGGCTTGTAGACCTTGTTCAATAATTCTTTTGTATGCTGCTTTATTCTTTTTCGAAGGCTGCTACGTTTCGTCAGTAACATACGACTGACTTCTTCAGGGCTTGTACTGTACAAGTTATTACGATGTTACTACAATGTTACTGACGAAACGTAGCAGCCTTCCAAAAAGAATAAAGCGGCCTACAAAAGAATTATTGAACATGGTCTACAAGCCCGGAAAGATGGATTCTACATCCTTATCATCATCATCTGAAGCCGGCCATGAAAGCCTAAAAACACTTATAAAATGAATTGAATGTTATTATTATTCATTTTGAATTTACAATGATAAAACTTATATTGATTACACCGGCTTGTGGACGCGGTTTTGTCTTGCTCGACTTTCTTCCATCTCTACGCCATAATTAGTTCTCAAATAAAACTGTGTTTACGGGTCAATTAACTAAATTATCGTCGATTGAAGTTTCACGACGTCACTCGGCCCAATTACTTGTTAATCACTCATTAAAAATATTTAATGAGGCAGTACATTAATTCTATGTTTACTTTTTGTAAAACTCATCGAAGCTCCTTCAAAAATCATCTTAATTAACGAAAAATACGTTCTGTTTTCTTTCAGTCAAAAGAACACTTATTTGTTTGCCTTTTTTCCCCATTTTTGATATCTTAATTAATGAGAGATAGGAAATGAAATGATATTTGAAATACCAAATTTCTCAGATTCAATAACTTCACTATAATACTGAAAGAAATAAATATTGCTACGAATATGTAAGATATTAGTAGTTGTGTTGAGTTTGTTTGTGTTGGTTGAATAATAAGTCTATGAAATCTCTAGAAATGGGAAGAAGCTTAGGTAGGTACTTAAGAATAGCTTGTATTTGTTTGAGATTCATTAAAGTGTAAAATCGGCCTTATACTAACCTTTTAGTCAAGGAACAAAAATTGTAAAATAAATTCATGAAGATATAGACAATAAATTATTTGCTTTAACAATTTTATTTGCAATTGTAATTATTATTATATTAGGTACCTCGGGAATAAAATCAGTGTCTGTGTCCCGTCAGATGTTTGAAATCTCCATGATGAATCCAGTTACAAATTCCGAAATAGTGTTGAAGATTATATTGAAATGTTATTAGCGGGCTCTTTTTAATCAAAACAGTAGTTCATTTATTTGACACAATTTTTTTCTTCACTTTCGGTTCCGACAGTTTTTTACATTTAAACTGTACGACTGATTGATTTATATCTGGTATTTTAAGAGTTTCCGGTTATAATTTATACGGATTATCAAGATCATTCTTAAAACATGGAGAATTGCCACATACCATCCTGCTGACATTCCATTTAACCAATCTCCAACAAATACAAATTATATGCTTAAGCGTCTACTCATTTCTAGAGAGATTTATTATTACACTAACACAACTACACAACATCTTGTATATTCGCAACAATATTTACAGCTACACAGAATTCTTCAACATTTTTTTTTATTGTTTTATCCTCCTTGGTGGGCTTTATCCACTGCTCCACGGAGCCAGCCCGATCTCCTGTATATGACGGTATGAATTACTGGTGTTCCCGCGGGTTCGCGTCGCTTGCCCGCGGTTGTATATAAACGTTATGTACCCTCCATACACATACATACCCCGCCACTGCTACCAACGCCAAATAAAACCTGCGACTGAATGGGAAACGTAAGCAGTGGTGTCGGAGCACTCTTTGTTATTGTTCCTTGACTTATAGGTTGGCATGAGGCTGACCACCAATAATGTAAAATGCGTTTCACTTGTGTCAACATCACCTCTGATCCAGTAAAGGTCGGCTGGAACGCTGAGCGCGAGGACAATAAACCAAAATCATATTACACACTTGTTATTTTAACCAACATCACAATATACAGCAAAACACAATGTATAATGGTATTAATAAAATATTTATGTCAGCCAAGTCACGCGGAGGGTGCAATACGTAACCAGTCATATAAAATTTAAAAATTAAAACATAGGTAATTTATATAATCAAAAATTCACGCAATTATGTGGCTCTTGAAGCCTAGTAAGCCGATTTGTACCCCCTGTCTTTTATTTTTTACGTCAATATTTAAAAAAATCCCTACATAACTATTAAAAAATCATTTCGTTACAATAGACAGCGCTGGCAGCTGTTGATAAAGGAGGCAAAGATTTGCCCTAGCTTTTCTAGCCAATGATGATGAACAGCCAATATAGGTGCAGCCAAGGCAGATATGCGTATCAGGAGAGCAAAGGCGATGGACAAGAATGGAGGAGAATTCTGGATTTAGCCAAGTATTCTCAGCAATGATTCTCAAAGGAACTCAGGGCGGAGCTTTTTGATGATGATGATGATGCAAGTTAAACGAAGGAAATAGTAAAACACTCTTAATTCTGAACAGTCAAATTTTTCGAGCAGCGTATTCAAATTTCAAAGGAGAAAAATACGCTGAGAATTAAACGTTGCGCTAACACTAAACCATCGCGTTAAAATGATTAACTTGAAAATCTTTACACTCTTTAGAGGTGCTGTTATGTTTCAAATACATTTTTCTGTTTACGCGTTGTTTGAGTATTTATTCAATGTTTTGTACTCGGCTTACTGATCATACTTGACACAGGTAGGTGTAAGAGATTCTCGACAAAAGTTTCGAAGGTTTTAATTGTTACAAATTTCGTTAAGTGTCCTCGAAGAATTAAAATATTCCGTGAAAATATCAATATTCGCTGAAATTTGAGAAGGCGCCTGTTTCATTTGAGGATCTCGTTACATCGCTACGGTCCTGAAAAGTCCTTAAAACCATCTCACAGATACTTATCGATCTAACACTCGAGTTTATCTACAAGTCTGAAGATTATTAAACGGACTAAGGGCTGGTATTTTCAACGTAAGCATATTACCACCTTAAAGGAAAATCTGATTAAGTGATGATTCACTGATGTCAGAAATCGTGGATAAAACATTTTATTGGGAGTAACTTCTCATAGCAACTTAACTCATCTCAATTTATAAAATAGAGGATTTTCACAGGTTTGCAGTGTTTTATCTCGTAGAAAGTAAGGAAACATGTGCATTTATTTGAGAAGCCCCTGTTAGCTTAATATGTCACTTATTCAGTTTTACCTTTAGGGCCCTACCTCACCGGGATGCCATGGCGACGTCACCGGCTACGTATCCAAACAATTCATATTACAATGTATGACAGGTAACTCACTTGGCGACGGGTTGGCTACGTCGCCAATTTGGAAGCGTCGCCACGACTCTTGGCTCGCTATGTGGAGACTGGCGACCGTGGCGACCTGGCGACGTCGCCAGTAAAATGTACACGAGCAAGCTGCGGCTCACTCACTCAGTGTCCAACCAGCATAGAGTTCAAGATGGACGCAAAATGAGTTTCAATACAGAAAGACTCGTTGTAGAAATTCAAAATCGACCATGTTTATGGGATTCCGCTATAAAAAAATGTTCCCATCGTAATTTAAAAAATAAAACGTTGGAACGAAATAGTAAATTTTATTCAAAGAAAAAGACGAGATGACGGTAGCTTTGAAAAAACACCACTTCGACTTCGATCTGATATAAAAGGATGGGCCCATAACTTCTTAGGTTTCTTCTTTTTAAACTTTTTGCGACGCACATAATAAATAAGTGCGATTTCTTCTATGCACGAAGCGTCCATTCTCGATACGAGGGAGAACTGAACTGACAGATGGTCGCCACTGGCTACTCCATTTGGCGACCGTAGGTAGCCAGAGGTAGCCATGGCTACGTAGCCGGCGACGTCGCCATGGCATTCCGAAAAAACTACACCGGAGGCCCGGTATTTTCAACATTAGTATAGCAACTTTATTCTGAACGAAAAGGACGCAGTTATGTCAATGTGTGGGTAGTGTTTTTGTCAATAATGCTAACGTTAAAAATATCAGGCCTAGTCCTTCAGTTGTCAGAATTCCTTAAAAGAAAAACACAAATGATAAATACCAAAAATGTTTTTAAAAAAATTAAAAAGAAAATTACTAACTATAGTGTAAAGCAAAACGAGTTCGTTAAAGGTTTTATTCCATTATAAATATAGGTAGACACATTTCTTGACTTATAGGTTGGTATCACGTTGGTATGAATTCTTTGACTTATTGTCCCCTCTCATGTTCTTGTTTGGTTTATCTACTATTTGATTCAAAGGTGACCTTGAAATGGAATCTTCCTAAAAATCACAATCTGAGCTTAGAACAAAACAGTTAATATGATTACATGAGAGTTAGTTTGAATATTTTCTAATCTAAGTTGCAAATATATGTAACATTAAAGATTCATATTATCTACATTTTCACAAGCAGACATGTAAAAGTTCGCGCTTAAACATGCCGCATGTGGACCTACAAT
Source organism: Agapetus fuscipes (assembly GCA_951799405.1). Lineage (NCBI taxonomy): Eukaryota > Metazoa > Arthropoda > Insecta > Trichoptera > Glossosomatidae > Agapetus > Agapetus fuscipes. The sequence continues at coordinate 25,050,797 of OX637333.1, forward strand.
ATAAAAACCCGAATCTTAAATAAACATACACCCGCAACTCCTGCCGCGCAGTTCAGGGAATATTGTCATAATCAATTTCCAGCATTCATAAGACACATTGGTCCAGTACACATACAGACATTGCTCATGCAAAATTATCTCTGTTTGAGATAAGACAAACAAGCACTTAGGTGACGTTATAGGTATAAAGATAAGTTTCTGCATACTCACCGAAAAAGTCGTAGATGAAGAGTGAACCTATTTTTTTTCAAAGGTAAGGGGACTGGCCTTACGCCAACCACTTTAGTGGAAGTGGCGGTTTTCCAGCTCAGGAAGTGGCTGGCACTCATTTCTTCTGAAGACTGAGTAACCCTGGCAGGTATTTTATTTTGGGTTTAAAATAAGCACCGAAACGGGAAACCATTTCTGAAACCCTTGCCTTTATGGGATTTAAACCCGAGCTCTTGGCATGAATTCAAGCACTTTACCAACTGAGCCACCGATCAGACCGAAGATTAATAATATCATTGGAAATTTTCTGTTATTGAGAATAACCTGCCATTAAAGTATTTATAGAGAAGAAAACTTTTAATGTAGTTTGACACAATCATTTGACTGATTTTCAACATGTCAAACCTTCAGAAAGGGAATTATTTTCGTTTGACGAGCTTTCTGAAAAATCCCAAGACTCTCCTTACACGCTTTTAATAATATTACCCTCAGTCTGATTGTCAAAGTGGCGTGACAATGAAGTACGGGGAACGTTCCAGAAAGCAATAATTATCTTGTACACAAATGTTCTGCGTTTGTTTCCATGAATAATAATAATGATAATTGTGAACTCTGTGAAACCTTAGAACTGTACACACAAGAGCTTGCACATTGAGTTTCGCAAGATGCGAAATTCGAATGTATTTTTTTGCGAATTTCGACTTTTGAATAGTAAAAATAATCAAATTTTATACATTTTTATGTTTAATATTTTTTAGTGTAAATCTGTTAACACAGTGAAAGTCCATTTTTATAAATATTTAAAAATATCAATGTTGTACCATTTATATTTTTAAATATTTATATTTTTATGTTTAACTGATGGGAGTTAAATCCCTTTTTTTTTTAATGTAACCTAATCTAATCTAATCTAATCTAAGCTGCAAAGATATATATCATTTAAGATTTATATTAAATGCATTCCCACAAGCAGACATGTATAATTTCGCGCTAACACATGCCGCATGTGGACCTACAATATAAAAACCCAATCTCAAATGAACATAAGCCTTGCAACTCTTGCCGTCCTTCCCTGAAACAGGGGTGACATTGGCAAAGTGAACCAATTTTTTACAGTATGGGTGGTCAGCCACATAACAACCTATAAGTCAAGGAACATACATGACAAATTACATTTTTAAAATCAATAAATTATAATATATACATGGACATAAAAAACTAAATCATAAAAACCAATTTTACTTTAATAAACCCTAGCCGCCAACATCACAGATCAACCGCCATTTCTTTCTATCCTTACATACTTCTTTCATTTCCTCCAGAGTCATAACCTTCTTCATACAAGCTCTTCTTTTATTATGACTCTGGATATTCCATTCATTCGCAATTTCGGATATTTGGTCCATCCATACCTTTCTCGGTCTTCCTCTACCACGACATCCATCTATTCTACCAACATATACTTTCTTCGTCAGTCTTTCCTCATTCATTCTCTCCATATGCCCAAACCATCTTAACAAACTTCTTTTAATCTTCACTTTCACACTTTCTCTTGCACCACATTCTTCTCTTACAAAATCATTCCTCACCCTGTCACTCCGTTTTTTCCCAATCATACTTCTTAGAAAGTCCATTTCAACAGTATGGACTTTACTAATTTCACTTTCATTCACCGTCCAGGCCTCGCTTCCATACATCAAGGTGGGTAAAAGTATGCCACTGCGTACCGCCAATCGAGCATTTTTAGATATGTTTTGATTTTTGGCGATACAAGCTGTGGCACCCAGTACACACCTGCCCTTCATTACTCTTCTTTCAAATTCACCGGTCATTCTTCCATCTTTTTCAAACTTACTTCCCAGGTATACAAACTCATTTACGACATCAACATTCATTCCATTAATTTTAAATTCATAATTCATACTTTCATCATCTCTTTCAAAAATCAATACTTTCGTCTTACTTGCATTCAACTTCAGATGGTTACCTTACAAAGCTTCATTCAATCTAGAGAGCATTGTTTGCAATTCTACTGCAGAATCAGATACAAGAACTGCATCATCTGCATACAGTAGAACACTCACTTTGCTCTCTCCTATCATCAATCCACAATCATTAAGTCTAGCATCCCTGACACACTTGTCCATAACTATGTTAAATAGCCATGGACTCATCACACATCCTTGCCTCACACCCTTATAAACTTCAAACCACTCGCTATACTCACCATCAATACGGACACATGCCTTACTATTTTCATAGTTTGCATGCACCGCACCAAGGAGAGCCCCATTCACTCCGTATGCTTTCAAAACATCCCATAACATACCTCTGTCCACTGAGTCAAAAGCCTTTTCCAGATCTACAAAGGCCGTGAACAGCTTCCGCCTCACCGACAATTGTTTTTCAACAAGTTGTCGTAGAGTAAAAATCTGATCAACACAGCCTCTACCGGCCATAAAGCCGGACTGTATATCGGAAATCCTTTCACTAATAGTCAGAATCACATTTTTTATAATCACCTTACAGAAGACTTTTCCTGGTATACTGAGTAGACTGATTGGTCTGAAGTTCTGACAGTCTTTTTTGTCCCCTTTACCTTTGTAAATGGGAACAATGACTGCCTTCCTCCAATCCATCGGTACTACTCCTGCATTCACACAAAGCTTACATAATTCGTACATCCAATCTATCACGCATTCACCTCCTGCTTTCAACATTTCACCATTTATTCCATCAAACCCAGCAGACTTTCCATTCTTCAAACATTCAATAGATACTTTTATTTCTTCTTTCAAAATCCTAAATTCATTCTCTTCTGTCATTTTTCTAAACAAATTTCTTTCGCCACGACCAAAAATCCCTTCAAAATATTCTTTCCATCTCTTACATACTTCATCATTCTCCCATACCATCTCACCAACAGCACTTTTGATTCCTGGGGTGGTCAATGCAGAATCTTTATTCCTAATGGCACCGACCCATCTCCAGAATTCCTTCCTACTGTCGGTGAAACTTCTGTTCATTTTTTCATCAATCTTTCTCTGTTCATTCGCTTTGCTTTCATAAACTACATTCTTCGCCATTCGCTTGGCTATCTTATATTCATCTTCTAGCTTTCTATCATTCCTGTCGTTCAGCCACTTTTTGTAACATTCCTTCTTTACTTTCACAGCCTCTTTTACTTTAGCATTCCACCAGGCATCCCCTTTCAATCTTCCACCTTTCGTTTCTCCACATACTTTTCGAGCACATTCAATCATGTTTTCTTTCATATCCTTCCACATGCTTTCAATATCTTTTTCATTCACATTCTTTTCAAGTTCATTCACACTTAACTTTTTTTGTATTTCTGATTTATACTTCACTTTCACGTTTTCATCACTCAGACTTTCAACTTTTATTCTTGGCTTTCTTACTTTCTTCTTACGTTTCTTCTTTCTTACTTCTCCAATCATTATTTTAGCGCATAAGAGATAGTGGTCACTGCCTATTTCAGGCCCACGATAGACACGGCTATCTCTTACGGCTCCTCTCAGTCTTTCATCCACACAGATGTAGTCAATGATTGTGCGACTTCCCACAATCTGCCTTGTGTACAGATGCACATCCTTATGTTGAAACCATGTGTTTGATGCAAAAAGGCTGTGCTCTGCACACAAAGCTATCAGGTGTCGCCCATTATCATTGACTACACCTCGTCCACTAGGACCAACAATTTTCACACACTCATCTCTTTGCGTACCTACCCATCCATTCATATCTCCCAAAATTATAATGTATTCATTCTTCTTGCTTTCGCGCACAACTGCATTCAACTCATTCCAGAATCTCATTTTCACGTCCATACACTCTGAATCTACAGGTGCATAACAGGCCACCAAGAAAATTTTCATCCTGTTTGTTTTGAGTTTAACAGTCAAAATTCTTGGAGAGATTCTTTGGTAGCCCGTTATGCATCCTTTTACATTCTCACTTATAACCACACCCACACCCTGTCTTTCATTCCCATCTTCCACACCTGACCAGATATACAGTTCACCATTCATTAATACTTTTTCACCATTCCCTTTCATTTTTGTCTCTGTCACACCCATCACTTGTATTCTTTTTTCATTCATCACATTCACAATTTCCTTCTCCTTACACTCATTCATTCTTCTGACATTCCAAGTTCCAAACACCCATTCATTCTCTCTGAGCAAATTTCTGGCGGTTTCTCTGCAGAGTGTAACTAAGTTTATGTTGGCGAACATGGGGTTTATTAATTACAAAAATAAATAAATTATATCAAATAATAACAATTATTATATAAAATGTACATAAAAATGTCAAAAAAATAAAAAAATAAAAATAAAATGTCAAAAATTTAAAAATAATTAAATCATTAAAATAATTATTAAATTAAAATATAAATATAAATAAATCGGTCAAATATCGGTGGGGGAGTCGGCAAGCTCCTTGCCGGAGTAGCTCCTGGCGGGCTGTCCTCGCCCATGCCCGCGTCTCTACGCTGGGCCCCCTCGCCGTGCAACACCCAGCCTCCTGTAGCTTGGCACTCCTTGGGGCTCTCATCAGAGTTGTCGTCGCAGTCGTCCTCCCTGTCACACACCCAGGTGCAGGGAATCCAGCGCCCGTTGGCGCACTGGGACTGACGGGAACCTGTGCAGGAAATTCCCTGGAAGACTCTAAGAGGCTATGACACTTGTTCTACTCCCTAGATTTCAGAGACTCTAGGGGTCTATGACACTTTTTGTAGTGCTGCAGAGGTTCATAATCTATAATCTAAGTGCAAAGATACATTAACATTCAAAACTCATCAAATATCGTAATATCGTATGCGTATCGTCAAATGCATGCCCACAAACAGGTACGTGTAAGTTTGCGCTTACTAATGCTGAATGTGTACTTACAAACAAAAATCCAAACCTCAATTGAACTTAGCCCTGCAACTTCCTTGATACCCGGGTGACATTGGCAAAGTGAACATTTTTTACAGTATGGGTGGTCAGCTTCATACCAAACAATTCAAGGAATACAAATAATACATAACATTTAGGTATATGAAAACAAACATATCTAAACAACAACAAAAATATGAATTAATGAGCCGGCCGACATTACAAATCAACATTGCAGATGAGCCGGCATTTTTTTCATTTAGGACATACGAAAGTATTCTTCTTGATGATGATGATGATGATGATGAGTTGATGATTTCTTTATAGCGCCGTTTCGTGATATAGTCACTCCAAGGGCGCTGGTGCAAACGATGCCAGAAATTTGCTTGTCTTCAGTGCATTCTGGAACTTTCCATGGTCCTCTAGCTCTCTCACATGATGTGGCAGGTGGTTCCAGGCCAGAGGGCCAGCAATTGCAAATGCACGCTCTCCAAACACTGTGTTAACTCACTTCTTTTTGTGCCACTTCTATCGTAGATCGGCGCTCATTATGGCTATTTTCACTTTAGATGCCGCGGCTCGAAACAGGGATCTGGTGCTTCTGCCGAACTACTGTCGCAGGTTTTTCAGCCACGATGTCCTTCGGCGTCCCTGAGATCTTCTCCCCTCAATCTTACCCTGAATGATAAGATGAAGGAGACGGTACTTCTGATTTCTCATAATGTGACCGAAGTGCATAAGCTTTTTCTGCTTAATGGTAGGCAGGACCTCCTTTGTAGTGCGCATTCGTTGAAGGACTTCTTCATTGGTGACTCAATCACGCCAAGAGATCCGAAGCATTTTTCGGTATAGACACATCTCGAATGCTTCAATTCGTCTCTCCAGTGCCTGCGTGAGAAACGAAAGTATGTAAAGTCGAATTTTCGAATCTCTAACCCGGAGCTTAATTTGACATTTCAAACACGTCCTCTGATTGCGAACAAAAGGTTTACAACTAAAATATTCTCGCTTCAAAAGTTACGTAGCTCCAGACAACGGCAAGTGCCGGTGTATTATCCAGAATATAATAATAATCGTGTATATATGTAACATCACATTATACGTTTCTCGTAATACATAAGTGCAACCTTCTCACGGATAATTTAATTCACCCTTCATTCAGGCGACTTCATTTCATATCGCTGAGAGTCTACCCGGCATGAAGAATTCGACTTTATTTTCATTCGAAATATTTATTCAATTTCATCTAAAATTAGAAAAGTCTGTATTTGACTTTGATTGTTGAACACGTTTAGAGTTTTCATAAGCAAATAGAGGCAATGATTTTTTTTTGAAGATCTATTCTATATAATCTTAGTTGCAAAGATATAAAATTTTCTAAAAAGAGTTAGTGCATTCACAGAGTGAAAATTCATTTTAATTTTTTTTTTTTTTTTTAAACATAGTTTTATTTTTACATTTTTTGTAGTTAGCCTCTGAAGATGGACGGATTAAATCCGACAGCGCTTAGGCATTGTAAACTCAAAAAATCTCCAAAAATCTCAATTTTTTCAAGAAGTTTTTTCAAGAAGTTTTGCTGCGCGTTTCAGCCCCAAATTACGGTCAAATTCTCAATGCATTATCAAGATAGAAATATATTAAAATTAAAACATTGTTTTATTCCAATTTAATTGATTTTTTAGTTAGTTACAAATATTTTCGGAATCACTTCCATCTTATATATAAGAAATATTAGAGATTAACTAACGCAAAAATAAAAGTTCTCTGCTTAATATTCAACTTCCTGCCATCACATCTCCTCTCCTAGCAATATTAGCTCCGCCTCAAAAATCACCCTTACCATTACCAACAATAGATCTCACTCCACTGTCTTAATTTTTAAGTTTCAGTTTAGCAATTGTTAGTTACCGGAAGATGGAAGTGATTCCCTCAAAAAAACAATAAAAGTGGAATAAAACAATGTTTTAATTTCTTTATTTTTTTTCATTCTTAATTAAGAAATAATAAATTTTTAGGTATACATTTTTTTTCATTATCAAAATTAGCATAAGTAAAAGTCATTCTGTATTGATTTACAAAACCAATGCACATTATATCTTTTCAATGAAAAAGATCTGAATTCAACGTCTTTTTTATTTCGCAAATAAATATTCTATTTCAATTTACATGGCAAAGTTTTCATGTAGCCAGAACCAGAACTTAAGGCACTTATGTCTTATTTCAGTGTGTTTTACGTCCCGTAGTTTTCTTTAAAATATTCACTCGCAATTCATCGCAGCAACAAAACTACCAAATAAACAATATGCTTGTTTATCATATCGACGGTAAAAAGCCTATTTGACTTAAGCGACATCATGGGCGATATTGAGTTATATACATCGTTTTTCTCGGTTTTTCAAGCTGCGTCGAATGGTCTAACTTTTGGCGCGATCAGATAACTTTTTTGTCGCTTAAGTCATAAAGCACCTTGTATGGCGTTTATAAATTTCATGGACTGATGTCCCACGATTTATGACACTTTTTAACGAAATGTCGTTAAAGTATACTCTTACAAGTTGTTGGTGGTGCATATCCTAAATGTACTTGACGACTTGAGAGTGGACGAGGTAGTTAAGTTAGATAGGCATGTTGTGCATACAATATTCAAAGTCGCATAAGTAATTTCACTTTACCATAAAAAATATGACTTTGTCGTATAAATTAATAAGACTCATAGTGGATCTATCACAAATGGTGCTTAAATCATATATCCTCCTTTTATTTACTAAATGACTGTCGGTTCAGCATTAAGCGTTCTTGCAATACATCACTGGTGATGTCGCTTGAGCAAAGTGTCCTTCCAAATTTTTATAATAGAACTGGCGCATAAGCTATTTATCTTCAAGATCAATGGAATGATTATTGGCATTTGAATCTATTCAAACAAATGATTTTGGAATGGTCGTTGGCGTTTAAGCTGCACCAAATAAACATGGGTTGTCGTTTAATGTAGTCTTGTGTGAATAGAAATGCATTGAAGATGTCGCTTCAGTAGTATTTTGAGCGTGCTATCGGTTGGTTGATGCTCTGCAACGCCAGGATCTCAGTCAACACTCGGAATCGATGTCTCTACGGGAAGTTATTGTTTGTTGTCAATGAAAAATATTTCCATATTTTATTACTATTGACAAGTGGATGTTCACAAAATGAGTATCTATGTTTACATAATTATATTATATATAATTATAAACGATACTAAACGCAACGCAACTAAGCTACACATATAGTGCCACTTCTTGCCGCGTTATCCCCGAAGGGGTCGCATGTGGCGAGTTGAACCTATTTATTTTTACAGGTAAGGGGGCCGGCCTTACGCCAACCACTTCAGTAGAAGTGGAGGTTTCCCAGCTCCCGAGGGTGCTGGTACTCATTTCTTGTGAAGGCTGAGTAAACCTTGCCGGTATTTTATTTTAGGGTTTGAAATAAACACCGAAACGGGAAATCATTTCTGACACCCTCGGTGGGATTCGAACCCGAGCTTTCGGCATGGAATGCAAGCACTCTACCACCTGAGCTATTGACCGATCAGTCTGCTGCAATACTGCTTACTTAAATTTTAATTAAATTTTATTAAGCAGTATCCAGTGAAATATTCCAGTGAAAAAAAACACATTGATAGAAAAGGAGTAGTTGTTCCCGAAAACAAAGATGCGAACCCCCTGCTATACAGGTAATGATGCGAGTACAAAGACGTGCACTAATAAATGTGAGAAATAACAGAAGACGATTTATTTCCACATTATTGGAAGATTGAAAATTAAGCCACGAAAGAGTGGCTAGTGGCAATGACAAAAAGGGAAAAAATAAGCGAAAAAGATCGAAAGACTCCGACAAACATCATTATACATTTTTATATTTCATACATGAAGGTGAAAAGAGAAAACAGGTGTGCCAAATTTTTTTGTTAAGCACCCTTAACACATCACAAAAAAATCTTCACTTTACAGTATTTATTGCCATTCAAGGCTTCGCCAAAGAAGATTCCAGATGGAAAATCATACGACCGAATAAAACCAAAGAGGTAATTATGCAAGTACTACAATCCTGTATTAAGAATTTACCAGCAGTTCCCTCACATTACTGTAGGCGCGACTTCAGTAAGCTTTACCTTCCGCAATCCTTGAAAAAAATTGAGCTATTTGTACACCCTCTATAAACTGGATTTAACCACTAAAGGGATGGATGTGGTAGGAGAACAGGTATTCAAAAATACGTTCAAAAACGATTTCAATATAGGTTTCCACATTCCTAAGAAAGATAAATGTGCGAAATGCCTGCGTTTTGAGAACAATACAAGCGCCGAACTAGCTGAAATGAAAATTGGGGAAGGGAAACATTCAGACCAGAGATTCAAACTTCACAAGCAGATCCATTCTTTAAGCAATAATGTATTGAGCACATCATTTGACCTTTAAAAGGTCTTAAATACACCATACGGGGAAAGCATGCTGTTGTACTATTCCAGGAAATACGGGATGTATAATTTAACGTTTTACGAATCTGGAACAAGAGAAGGATTTTGTTTTTGCTGGGGTGAAGCAGATGGGTAAAGAGGAGCCACAGAGGTGTCAACTATATTAAACAAATATATCCAAAATGTTGACCAGAGGGGCACAGTTAAAACTTTATTACTATACAGTGATTCTTGCCTGGGGCAGAATAAGAACCGCACTGTTTTTGCCACAATCCACTATACATTGCATAATGTATGTAAAAACATCAGCACCATTCAACTCAACTACCTTCTTCCGGGTCACACATACATGCCTATGCACTCCGTGATAGAAGGCAGTGTGTCAAAAAATATTATTTGGGCTCCATCACCATGGAGCACAGTATTTGAGCTAGCTAGGAAATCACCCAAGCCTTATCATGTCGAAACTCTGCCATAGCTACTGATTTTGTTGGGTGAAGTGGAATTTCCGATAAATATTTCAAAGGAAATTTACAAAGCAAAATAAACCGAATCAGAATAGCTACATTTAAAAAGCAGATGCCCAACAAAATCGTGGTAAAATACACGATGGATGCCACAAGCGAGGACATCCTAGTGTGTGGCACCAAAGGAAAACCTGCAGAAAATATTTATAAAAGACGTCTGGCTTTACCACAAAAGAAGTATGATGATTTGGTAAAATTGTGTAAAACATTCGTCATACCACAAAGGTATTGCGCAGAGTGTACAGCTGATATTCATCACGGTAATGAAACAGTTGAGGTGCTCTTGGACTCTGATGTTGAGGATATCGAAATACCTACTTAAAATACGTCCTTATTTATAATACCTATTCATGTGGAACCTGTGCTATTACATTTAATTGCATGATATTTTTCTTAATTTAATTTTACTTCCGTACTTTGAATTTTGTGTTTTCATAGTTATTTTAATTTGCCACTCTCTGTGTGGAGTCATTACTTATTATTTTATTTTCTTGTAAGTATATTTTTCAAAAATACCAAAACATCAAAAGTATTAAATTCATGTTACATGTTTTTTATAAACTTAACCATTTTTATAAGAGTTTTAGGCTTACACGGCCGGCTGATGATGCTGGAGTGAAGTTTTCCGGGATCTGTTGCCGTGGTCTGTGGGAGCTGGAGCTTCCGGACCTTTCACAGTTCTCATCAAGATCTTCATCATCATCATACTTCACGCTGAAGAGGCCCATCGTAGAAATGGGCGAAACGTCCGGAAGCTCCAGCTCCCACAGACCACGGCAACAGATCCCGGAAAACTTCACTCCAGCATTAACCATTTATTGTATAGAAATAAACAAAAATTGTGTTCGTAGTTTTTTCACTCAGGTACAATACAATTGTACAATAAATAATTTGATTAAAAGCTATTGCAATGTGTACTTTTATGTAATGTTTCAATTATTCTTTATTGCTATTATTTTGCTTGTTCTTAATTATGTGTTATCATTAATATTATTTTATTAATTTGATTGAAGATTTAAATCAAAACACTGTTTTGTATTTTCACGATTAAAATTAATTTATTATTTAATTTACAAACGTTTTCGATAAAATATCATCGATTTAAATTTTTGTATACCTGACGATGATATTTTATCGAAAACGTTTGTAAATTAAATAATAAATTGATTTTAATCGTGAAAATACAAAACAGTGTTTTGATTTAAATCTTCAATCAAATTAATAAAATAATATTGAATATGAATTTTCACAGTGTTAATACACAAACAATTCAAAATATAATGTTATCATTAATTTGTGGTCTCAAATTACCTTTTTTAATTTATAATTTTTTTGAATGAATTCAAAACAAAACACTGTTTATTTGCACAATAAAATTTATTTAAAAAGATTAAAACCTTTAAAACAAATTACAAACGTTTTCGACCTAGTAGGTCATCATCAGGTTACCTTTTTTAGTTTACTGCTATTTTTTGCATTTATTTACTAATTAATATTTCATATTTTGGCTCAATTAAAAAGATTTTTAGGAAAGTATACTTCTATTATTTATTCCTACCACAGTTCTTTCGTATCGAAAAATAAAACAGCCTTGTCTTTAAGTCAGATATACCCTTTACGAATAGGCATTGTTTTTACGGATAAGTCATTTTACTTCTCAAGGTATAAACTTTATGTGGCGTATGCATTGTATAGCCCTATTTAAACAAAAGGAAAATATGGATTTAAGTCATTTTACCTCGAAATAAAAAATGTTGAGTCGGTACTTAAGGCATTTTCATACATTTATGACAGAAAGTAAAATGGCGCATCAGTCATTTATCCTCAAATAATTATGAATGCCAAATTGCTTAAACGACAGTATCTCAATAATGTATATGTTTATCTAAAATCTACTTATGTTAAAAAAAAGCAAATAAAAAAATAAGCTTTGCCTCATTACATTATTTTTTATTTAATCCACTAACAAAAATGTTATGGCAGATAATAAAAAAAAAAAACAGTTTTTTGGCTCTCCTGTAAAATTGACTTTTTGTCGCTTAAGTCAAATAGGCTTTTTACCGTCGATATGCATTTTCACAAGCAGACACAAATGAGTTCACGCTTAAGCATGCCGCATGTGGACTTATAATATAATACGCCAAATCTCAAAACGCCAACTCTGCATCTCTTGCCAGCCTTTCCTGAAACAAGGATGACTTTAGCAAAGTGAACCGTTTTCTACAGTATGGATGGTTAGCCACATACCAACCTGTAAGTCAAGGAACATACAAAACAAATAACATTTTGAAAATCAATCAAAAATTAAAATAAACACTTTGTTTTATAAAATGTTAGTTTTGTTGACTTATATGTTGGTATGAAATGGACCTCCATACTGTAATAAATAGTTCATTTTACCTTTGTCACTCCTGTTTCAGGGAAGGTCTCCAGGTTTATGTTCATTTTAGATTTGTGTTTTTAATTTTCTAAGCGCACTTGCAGGACTTGTAAGCGTGAACTTAAACGTATCTACTTGTAGGCACGCATTTATTTTATTTTATTTTATTTTTTATTTTTATTTATTTTATTAACGGACATGATAGTCCAATTACATAATTTTATGACAAGGTTTTTTTAGGACAAGAATAACAAAGAAAACAAAATAATTCAAGGATTTATTTAGTATGAATCTTAGACGGTAATATATCTGTGAAACTTATATCAACGATTATTAACAGAAATTCATGCTTAATCTGTGTTTTTTTACAACACCTCTTTGAAAAAGCACTAAATATCACATGTTGCTTTTTAACACGCAAACGCAACTAAGCTACACATATATAGTGTAACTTCTTGCCTGCGTTATCCCCGAAGGGGTCGCATGTGGCGCTTCGGGAACTATTTATTTTTACAGGTAAGGGGGCCGGCTTCACACCAACCACTTTCAGTTGAAGTGGGGGTTTCCCAGCTCCCGGGGGGGCTGGTTCTCATTTTATTGTGAAGGCTGAGTAAACCTTTGAGATCGAACCCTTGCTCTCGGCATGGAATGCAAGCATTCTACCAATTGAGCTATCGACCTTTTTACGAGCTTGATCGTCGTCGCTACAAAGCGCCAATTCTCAAGCAAGTCCCAGTTGCTGTAGGGCTGGATGGACCTTTGGTTACTTAAAAAATTCAGTTTTACATATCCTAATGCTATTTTTAAGCTTCAAATTTCAATTATTCATTATAATTTAACAAAATTAACACGAAAAAAAATTGTTTTTCTAACTACACACGAGACTTTAACAAAAAGTTAAACGTTATTTTAATTAACTAACAAAATATGACGAAGCTTTAAATTTTCAGTATCACAATAATGATTTTCACCGTGAGAGTCCCTTACATTTTCACGTGAGCTATTTATACCAGTTTAACTCCCCGGGGAAAGAAATCAAGAGCATAAACCATTTTGTTCATTACTCAAAAGAAACTTTTTGAAAAGTTAACTACTCGGGACATTTATGTGTGAATTTTCAGCCAGGTCTTGTAAAGGCTTCTTTCGCGAAAGTTGTAATATAAGTATATTTAATTCTCTTCACATATTATGAAAGCTGAATATATTTTCGTTACATGTTAATATTATTGCTAACATTTCAAGCTCAGATAAAAGTAATGGGTGTACCAAAAAAACTGGAGTTTTTTTTTTGCGTGAATCGAAAAAACTCCCAATGTAACTCGGTACTTTTTATAAATCACAATACTTGATTTGCATAAATCTATCTACCTATAATCTAAGTAGCAAAGATATGTTAAAATTTAAGGCTCATATTAAGGCGTGTTATAAAAGCTAAATCTGCCGTTTTTGTTTGTTACACTTTATGGTCTTTGCAAAATAGTTACTGTAATTAAAAAAAATAATAAAAGCTTGAACAAAATATATAACTTAAAAATTGCCACCACAAAAAAATATTTAAAAAAACGCGTTTTTTTTACATTTTTAGCTTTTTTTTCGTGTGTGCTGTACTACTAAATGTCAAAGAACACAGTTTTTCCATATTTACTCAAAAACTATTGACATTATAAAAAAAATGTTAAGTACAGAACCTAAACAATGTATAGTTCTGTAATTAAAAAGCAAAAAAAAAATCCAAAATACAGCACACATGAAAAAAAAGCTAAAAAAGTAAAAAAAACGCGTTTTTTTAAATATTTTTTTGTGGTGGCAATTCTTAAGTAATATATTTTGTTCAAGCTTTATAATTAAGATAAAAAAATATAAACATGCTTGATTTTTTTTATTACTGTAACTATTTTGCTAAGACCAAAGAGTGTAAGAAACAAAAATGGCAGATTTAGCTTTAAAACACGCCTTAAATGCATGCGCACAGATAGGTGCATATAGGCTCGCGCCTACACATTCTGTAGGTATGTGTGCATACAAACAAAAAAAACACACACACATGAACGTAAACCATGCGATTCCTGCCACCTTTCCCTGAAACGGGGGTGGTTTTGGCAAATGTGAAATATTTTTTATAGCACGGGGGGTCAGCCAAAGAAGCGAATCTACGTTTTATTTTTCTTTGTTCTTCCTCTGAATATTCTGAGCTTTATGAGCGTTTATTAACGAATTATTACGAATTATTATTATTAATTATTATTACGAATAACAAAGAAACTTGTAAACTCTGAGTGCGTTATGAGAAATGATAAAAATCATTTATTCAGACTTATTACTCAGGAATAAGATCTCAACGCTACGTTAGCACATCGTAGCCATTGTAGCTGAAGAACTTGAGACAACCAAATATATTAATCCCGCAACTACGCAGGATTGGTGACATGAATCACGCCAATTCACAGGATTGGTGACATGAATCCCGCAAATACGCAAAATTGGGGACAAAAATTCCGCAAATCGGTGATATGAATCCCGCAATTACGCCAAATTGGTGACATGAATCCCGCTAAATACGCAAAATTGGTGACAAAAATCCCGAAAAATTGTGACATAAATCCCGCAAATACGCAAAATCGGTGACAGGCATCCCGCAAATTAGTGACATGATGATGATGATATGATGATGATAATGATGACTTGGTATAGCGCCGTTTCGTAAAAATTGTCACTCCAAGGGCGCTTTTTGTGTTATCGCGGCGAAGTAGTGTGTCTTGAGGGTTTTTTTAAGGTTTTCCCTGGATTTTGAAACTCGAACTTCCGGTGGCAGCTGGTTCCACGAAGAGGGACCCGCAACAGCAAACGCACGATTGCCAAACACTGTGGTTATTTTCCTGGTTGGCTCGTTTACCAACGTTTTGGAGCCCCTCTCTGCCGAGCGCAACGTCAGTCCTCTCTCCTGTAAAACTTTCGGTCGCACTAGTTCTTGTAAGTACTCAGGAGCCATTCCTTGTAGAGCGTTGAACACAATGAGGTTCAACTTAAAATTTATTCTCTGGGGAATTTTCAGCCAGTGGAGTCCTTGTAAAAGTGGCGTGATGTGGCAGTACCTGTTTTGCCCGAATATCAGGCGTGCACCGGCATTCAGTATTGACTGCAGTCTATTCAGCTGATATAGTGGTTGTGCAGCATAGATGGCATTGCAGTAGTCCACCTTGGACACAACAAAGGCATTGACAAGCGCTTTCATAGCCTCTAGTGGGAGGCAACTCTTGACTTGCTTGAGCTGCCTGAGGCCGTAGAAACCAGCACTGACGGTTTTGCTTATTTGTTTACTCAAAGTGAGACTGCTATCTAGCTGGACTCCTAACAACTTGACACATTTTGATGGAAAAATGTCTGTTCCAGAGATGTGCACAGGAGAGTTGTCGATCATGTGTGCTCGTTTTTGAGTGGCAAGCCACATAAGCTCCGTTTTGCTTGGGTTAAGCATAAGTCGATGGGACAGCATCCATTTGTTCACTTCTTCGATGCATCTGTTCAAAGTGAACTTGAGTTCATTCATATCTGAGAATCTACAGTGGGAATAGATTTGACCGCAATTACGCAGGATTGGTGACATGAACATGACAAAAAAACATTTTATGATAATCCGTAATTTACAAAAATCTTAATTTCCTTAAATGTCTGCATTTGTTTTTTCGTTCTTTTCTTCACACACGCTACTTGCAAGCAACTTCAGTCTGTACTTGCGCGTACATACGGGAGCAGTAAAACAATCCAACATTAAGAATAATAAAATAAGTACTTTGGTGCACAAACTTCTGACATTACAAGATTAAAAAACTTGCACGCTCCAGAGTTGACTTTCTTTGTGTTTTCTTCAAAAACAACGCTCACGCGCTCCCATACAAAAATAACGCTCGCATGAAAGTCAAGCGCGTCATATTTTTATATGAATGGTTATTTTATTTATAGCCCTCGAAAGTCGTGAAATATTTCACAAAGCAGATTATATTTATAATATTTTATAGATTCACTTCGTGTTCCAATTTTGTAGATGTACAAAAAATCCTGAAGACTGGTCCGTAGGGCAATGGTTAACGCTTCGAATTCGTAATTGAATGGTTCAAAGTGGGCTTAAAATTACGGCTAAGGGGCGTGCTAGGTTTCCAAGCACTCTCCATTCATTCCCATCCATCATTTTTTTTTTTAAACTTATATCTATTACATAATAATTCAATAGTTTTATAAGCTGTACCTCACCAAAAAGAGGCAAAGCTCTTGTGTGTGGTGAGGGAAAATCATATCTTTAATATGTTTCCTTCTTTAACATTCACTCTTTTCTACCCGGTTCTTTCACAATGCCGCCAAACTGAACATGCCATACTTTTCTCGGTTCCTCTATGTGTATATTCCTCAACCGTGACATATTAATGCAACTAAAACCCAATATAGTATAACTCCTTGCCACGTTCCCTCCGAAGGCGTCGCATATGACGAGTAGGACCTATTTATTTTCACAGGCAAGGGGGCCGGCCTTACGCCAACTTCTCCAATCAAAGAAAGGGTTCCCATTTCTTGTGAAGGCTGAATAATCCTTGCCGTTATTTTATTTTGTTTTTCAATAAACACCGAGTCGTGAAATTATTTCTGACACCCTCGAGATTTCTGCATGAAGTGCAAACACTCTACCAACTGAGCTATCGACCGGACTTAACTAAATCATTCTATTATTATTATTATATTAACTCGTTTTGTTCTTTTCAATGGCCGGGACAGATCTCTCACATCTTTCAGACTTTACCCTCGTATTTATTTGCATCCATTGAGCTTGAGTTTCCGCCCGAAGTGCGGGCATTCGTCAAACCCATCCCGCTCCGCCGCCTTTCGGGAAATATCACTGCAAACGGACAATTCCGAAAACGGTCTCATCTCGGCTCAATAAATTCATTTCACATTCGCAGAGCTTCCCATCCTATTCATACAGCACAAGCATTATCGCGAGTATAAAAAATACATTAAAACTCCATCTAAATCTAAATCTAAGTTGCAAAGATGTACATCGTTTGAGATTCATATTAAATGCATTCCCACAAGCAGACACGTATAAGTTTGTGATAACGCATGTGAATCTACAATGTAAAAACCAAATCTCAAATGAACATCAGCCCTGCAATTCTTGCGCGTACCTACATCTTTTTACATACATCTTATTGGGCAAGGAACCTAAAGCTTACCTAGCCTTTTCTTACCGTGTAATGTGTTCTTGCTATTCCTATGTATGTATAATGTACATGTATTCTCTTTCCTTCCTATTTCTATTTTTTTTATATCTATAATTCTGCTTTTGTGTATTTCTATATTTTTGTATTTTCTGCATTTTGTATTTTTCTTCCATATATTTTTCTAATGCTGTATTTTTTTTTCTATCGCTGGTCATGTATTGCACCCTCCACATGACTAAGCTGGAATAAATATTTATTATTATTATTATTAACAGTATGGATGGTCAGCTTCATACCAACGTATAAGTCAAAGAACACAAACAATAAATTACAGTAAAGTATGCAAAACAAACAATCACTAAAATCAATAAAATTAAATTTATAAATAATTTTTTGATGAGTTCAATTTTAAGGGTTGCTTTGGATAGGAAGGAACTATGAAAAAGTTGAACAATGCTAGAAACTTATCCTACGATCGAAACAGAAGAAGTTGAAAAAATAGCTCTGGAAACCAAAGTTGTGTTTTTTAAGTTAGTACAACTTCCTTTGACAAAATTTTATTTGGGTCAATTGATTGTATTTTTTTGGTTCAAATTCATATTTCGCAAGGAGAAGTATTGCGGGCCAGAGTAGGTACATCGTGAATTGAGTTTCTCGTATTGGGGCTTATTTCACGGCTGATGAATCGGCAACCTAGTTCTGTGCTCGCAAAAATAGACAATGAATGGAAGTGGAAGTGATATTTAGAACAACTTTTAATGAGGTCACCATTCTTCTGTGATATCGTACATACGCATATTTTATTCTCCTTTCGATGGAGATTTTAAAATAGACTGGTAATCTTTTTGTTGCCGTACAAAGAAAGTACCGTACATATGCAAAAAAAAGTGTGACAGGAAAAAGAGGGAAGGGACGACCGAGAAAAGTATGCAGTGATCAGATTGAGGAGATTGTGAAAGAATGGGAAATACAACGTGAGCGTAAAAGAAGAAAATGTATGAAAAAGATATAAATGAATTGAAAGAGCTATGTCAGGATAGGAAAAAATAGAGGCAACTCTGCAGAGGCTCTGGCCACCCGGAATGGCGACAGAGTTACAGTTACAGTGCCGTATCCTATCACGTTTCTACTAGGGATGGCTAATACGTCCACTCCAGTTGCTTAGCCACTATGCTTTGTTCTTGTATTTGTGAATGAGGCGCATACTGAAATATTCAATAACAAACTAATTAAACAGTTTGATTCCACATTACAACTGAGCATCTAAAGGAGTTACACAATGTGTGTAGATAAGTTACATTACGCTGCCTTAGTTCTTGTTTATCGTATACGCCATTGAGAAAATCTTACATGAGCAATGTTTGCATGTGCACTGGACCAATGTGTCTTATGAAAACAAGAAATTTATTTAAAAAATATTTAAAAGAACTCTCACATTATCGAGTTTTACGGTTTTTCTTAGCTCAGATTGTGTAGAATTTGATTCATAAGACAACTGCATGAAATAGTCAATATTTGGCAAGATTGGCGTATACGATAAACAAGAACTGGGGGAGCGATTAGTTGAGTTTAGTCTTAAAAATAATTTATTTCTCATCAATAACTGATATTGTACTAATCTAAATCTAAATCTAAGCTGCAAAGATATGTATCATTTGAGATTCATATTAAATGCATTCCCACAAGCAGACACGCATAATTTCGAGCTTACACATGCCCCATGTGGACCTACAAAAAAACCCAATCTCAAATGAACTTAAGCCCTGCAACTCTTGCCGACCTTCCCTGAAGCAGTGGTGACATTGGCAAAGTGAACCATTTTTTACAGTATGGGTGGTCAGCCGCATACCAACCTATCAGTAAAGGAATTTGATACAGATATAAATATAATATATGGCTTAGCGATGTGTGTGATGCTTAGCCAGCTATATCAATCATATTACACTCATACATACACAGCATTAGAAAAATAAGTACAATAAAATATACTATAATCTATAATTACAAACATCAAAAATAGAAAAAATGGAAATGGAAATAGGGCATCGGGATTTTTTTGGAACTAAGAATAAGGATGTATAATAAAATATTTATTATGTTATAAGAGTGTGTCAGTATTCATGTTCCCCTCATTTTTATTGCATTGTCACAGTTCGTCATAGACACTCACCACCATTCCACCCCTCGTGTGTGAAGTCTCCGCACATCACAGTGCCGGCGGCAGTTTTCCCACGACAATTTCGATCTGTCGACTTAACTGTAAATAAAGATTTGTGCTCTGTAATCAAATTACCGACGACATAATACTGCCAGCAGAGTCCCACCCATGATGCTCCGCATACCCACCCGCAAGGGCTGTACAAACGGGGATAGACCTGTACAAGTAGAGGTTTAGTATTTAAATATTTTATTTTATAGTAGCTATCGGAGAGGGCTCTTGAGGTGTGACACACACAAAAACGGCGCTCTCATCATTTGTAATTTAAAATAAATTAGCCTGATGTTATTATTATTGCTAAATTACAACAAACCAAAAAAAAACCATAAAAGGAAACGAAACAAATAAGTAATAAATAAAACTCAAGAAATTGCAACTTCACAAATTAAAGTTATTCAAACTATTAACATGGTTCACTTTGCCAATGTCATCCCTGTTTCAGGGAATGTCGGCAAGAGTTGCAGGGCTTATGTTCATTTGAGGTTTGGATTTTATTTGTAAGTACACAATCAGCATTTGTAAGCGCGAACTACACGTGTTTGTTTGTGGGCATACATCTGAGAGCTTTGAATGAATATATCCTTGCAACTTAGATTATAGATTATAGAACATAATTAATTTAAGTTAGGGCCGGTTAACACATTACGTTTTTGATTTTTGTTGTTAATTCGTCTATGTTTTAAGTCTCTTTAATTTATTTTGTTAATTTATTGTAAATATCTAAACCTATGGGTAACACGCCCCTATCATATTTAAACTTCAGAGTGACTGTATATTAAAAAGGCAAGTAACAGCCGTATACTGAAACCCTGTCGCCATTCCGATAGGGGTAGCCAGAGCCTCTGCAGAGCTGCCTCCATTTTTTCCTATTCTTACATTCCTCCTTCAATTCATTCATATTCATCACCTTTTACATGCATTTTCATCTTTTACGCTCACTTTATATATCCCATTATTTCACAATCTCCTCAATCTGATCACTCTATACTTTAACTAATCTAACATTTAAGATTCGTATTAAATGCATTCCTATAAGCAGGAACGTATAAGATCGCGCTTACACATGCCGCATGTGGACCTTCAATATAAAAACAAATGAACATAAGCACTGCAACTCTTGCCGACCTTCCCGGAAACAGGGGTGATATTGGCAAAGTGAATCATTTTTTCACAGTATGGTTGGTCAGCCTCATACCAACCTATGAGTCAAGAAATTGTAATGAATATTCAATAAAGCTATTGGTGGCTAGCTTTCTGTACAAACAACTACAAACAACTACATACATGAAACAAACAATCACTAAGTATATAAAATAAATTGTAAATCTACCAGACATCGCAACTAAGCTACACATACAGTGTAACTTCTTGCATGCGTTATTCCCGCAGGGGTCGCATGTGGTGATTTGGGACCTATTTGTTTTTACGGGTATGGGGGTCGGCCTCACACCAACCACTTTCAGTTAAAGTGGGGGTTTCCCAGCTCCCGGGGGGGGCTGGTTCTCATCTTGTGAAGTTTGAGTAAACCTTTGAGATCGAACCCTTGCTCTCGGTATGGAATGCAAGCATTCTACCAATTGAGCTATCGACCTTTTTACGAGCTTGATCGTCGTCGCTACAAAGCGTCAATTCTCAAGCAAGAACCAGTTGCTGTAAGGCTGGATGGACCTTTGGTGACCGGTCATTGGTAAAGGTTCATGAATTTTTCAACGCAGCGAAGAGCAAATTTGAGAATATAAATGGTATATTTTTGTGCTCCGCCGGGATTCGAACCCACAACCTTCCCATTCAAAGTCCGCAGTGTTACCACTGAGCTACGGACCGGTCAAATGTTTATGTTTTTAAAGGAAGTTGTAGGGAAACTTAAACATATTACGTACGAGTATTTATGCATTTTTACTTAATCGCAAACGCAACTAAACGCAACTTAACTACACATATAGTGTAACTTCTTGCCGCGCTATCCCCGAAGGGGTCGCATGTGGCGAGTTGAACCCATTTAGAATTTTGAACCCAATAGGGCCGGCCTCACGCCAACCACTTCAGTTGAAGTGGAGGTTTCCCAGCTCCTGAGAGTGCTGGTACTCATTTCTTGTGAAGGCTGAGTAAACCTTGCTGGTATTTTATTTTGGGGTTTGAAATAAACACCGAAACGGGAAATCATTTCTGACACCCTCGGTGGGATTCGAACCCGAGCTTTCGGCATGAAATGCAAGCACTCTACCACCTGAGCTATCGACGGACGACTTACCTCGTCTAAACACTTCTTCACTCCCTCTTCTGCCGTCTCCTCAGTGCTTGTTAGGCTTATCTACCATTTGATTCAAATATGACCTTAAATTGTCTTAATAATCACATTCAAGCTAAGAAAAAAACGTAAAACAAGTTAACAAGAGAGTTATTTAAAATATTTTTTAAAGCAATTTCCAGTTTTCATAAGACACATTGGCACAGTACTCGTACAAATATTGCTCATATGAAATGACCTCTGTTGGAGATAAGACAGACAAGCACTAAAGTGGCGCTGTACCACCCTTTAAGTAAAACCCCCGCCTTCTACTGTCTCCAGTATCCCAAGTATAAAACTTTACGTTTATACTCAGTCGCAGAGTTTGATCAAAAATGTGTGTAAAATTAAAACGCTCGCTAGAGGCACTGCTTACGGCTCGATACAATTATATTTTGAACGCCATGGTTGAGTTCAACGTGAAGTTATATACAAGATAAAATCATCTCCTTTTACTACCACGAGAGTGATGAACAACTGATTATATGGAAACAAACGTCAAAAAAAATCAAAGGTTCTACTTCACTTCTCAGGATTGGTTTTTGTCAAGTTTTAAAATAAAATTATAAAAAAAAAAACAAATTAAACCGTCTGATTTTTTGTACAAAATTGTATTTTTTTGTTCCCTTACTGATAACTTGTTATGAGGCTGTGCTCCCATGCTGTAAAAAATGGTTGACAAATTCACCACTGTTTCAGGGAAGGCCGGTAAGAGCTACAAGGCTTATATTCATTTGACGTTGGGTGCTTATGTTGTAAGTCCACGTGCGGCATGTACAAACGCGAACCTACACATGTCTGATTATGGGAATTCATGTAATATGAATCATAAATGAAAAAAATATTTAAACATTCTGAGCCTGGTTTGTATAACATAAGTTTATATTTACTTTGTAAAAAAAACCTGTAGATATCCGCATACTTGACATGCACAAAAAAATTGTGGCGTTAAACGGCCGGGATGCTAGGCCACATCTTCCGATTTTTTTAAATCTAATTGCTGTATTCTATACGTTTTCTCGGTGACGCTATATGCATGTGATGTTAAAAAAAAATTCAATGGAATGAGAAAAAAAAATTGCCACTTTTTACAACCATTTTTTTTTCAAAATTAGTTGTCTTAGGAATCGCCCCTCTTCCACTCCAGCATACATACGTACATATGAATTGTATGTTCTAGTATGTTCCATACACTTTATCCCGAGTATTCCATATAGAGTCCCAGAGGACAAGATTCAAAGTGTATTAGGTTTTGTTTGAGGAAACTTGCGTATTGTGGAGTAAACATCTACAATAATCTATAATCTATGTGAGCTGCAAAGATAATATATCGAAATTTAAGGCTCATATTTAATGCATGCCCGCAAGCAGGCATATTTAAGATTGCGTTTACACATTCTCTTTGTGTATGTATAAAATTAATCAAACCTCACATAAATATGAACTTTGCAACTTTTGCTGATCTTTCCTGAAACATTGGCAAACTGTTTTTTTTTTTACAGTATGGGGAGTTAGTCTCATACCAAACTATTATTCAAGGAACACAAGGACAATAAGTAACAAAAATGCTGGAAATGTGACCATGAAAATGAACATTTAATTTGTTTAAGTTTGAACTGCCAACATTGCAGATCAACCGCCCTTTGTTCGATAAAGCCAAAACAGCTCTCTGTTGACTATAGTTCGCCTTAGAAGAAATTTTTAAAGTTATATACTTGCAGTTTAGGTTTTTTTTGTAAATATACATACAGCATGTTTGAGACAGAAATTGAATCCATCGTGTCTTTAGTATGAATTCAAATTCACTAATTTTAATAGCAAGCCCTTGTTTGCTGCTTTTTTATACTTTTTGAGACCAGTCTTTGATAAATGCAGATGATTCTTTAAACCCAGGAAAGTGTTTATTTAAAAATTGACTCTAAAAACACAAGTATTTTGCTATTGGTTGCTAAAGACCCTATTCGCTCAGACACAAGACGTGTGCCTGCCGAGAAAAAATCTAATTTCAAATTTACGTTGAGTCCATTAATTGATGTATATATTCTGAGTCCACTACCTCCCAATTACGAGTTTGAAGCGTTAACCACTTAGCTCTGGACTGGTCACTGTGAAAGCTACTCGTCAATGCATTTTCCTATTTTACATATAGCAGTCCGTAGGAACTGTTTTAAAGTCTTGTATTTGTCGACCAAAAAAAAAATAGATTTCAACGGAAATGAGTTGTCCTACACCAGTACATGTCAAAAATCCTAATTTGTCGAACCTGTGCGTCCGTCCGTATGTATGTACTCGTATGTAAGTCCCAGCTGAAACTACTGATCGCAGAAACATAGTTTTTTTTGCCTCTACGAAGCGCTGGCCTCCGGTAGGTTTTGTTGTACGTTCCTCTGCCCACACATAAAATATTGATAAAAACACGTTATGTCCGTACGGATACGGACTCGCTGTATCCGAGCCTGCACGGATACTCGGAGAGCGGATTTTAATATTCCAGTTGTAAATATTCCCAGATCGATTCTCCATGGGTCAGGGAGTCTCTGCAAACACATGTACAGGCCCATGCATATGCATGGAACATTGTGTTGATCTGCCCTTCAAATCACGACTAGATCACGTTTTCTTACATATTTTGCCTGGCCAGAATCCATTAATAAGCCATCATATATCCATTAAGTCCGGTCGATAGCTCAGTTGGTAGAGTGCTTGCATTCCATGCCGAGAGCTCGGGTTCGAATTCCAATGAAGGTGTCAGAAACGATTTCCTGTTTCGGTGTTTATTTCAGAACGCAAAGTAAAATACCGGAAAAGATTACTCGCCTGCACAAGAAATGAGTACCAGCCCTCTCGGGAGCTGGAAAAACGATTACATCAACTGAAGAGGTTGGTGTAAGGCCGTTCCTCTTACCTGTAAAAATAAAAAGGTTCCAACCCAATATAACACCACAATAGGTGAAACCCTTTTGGGAAAGCGCAGCAAGTAGTTGCACAATATGCGTAGCTTAGTTGCGAGTTGCGTTGCGTAGGACACGGCGCAGGAGGGATTCAAACTTGCGCTTGTTTCAAAAACGCAAAATTGCGTCCGGTCGATAGCTCAGGTGGTCAGTGCTTGCATTCCATGCCGAAAGCTCGGGTTCGAATCCCACCGAGGGTGTCAGAAATGATTTCCCGTTTCGGTGTTTATTTCAAACCTCAAAATAAAATACCGGCAAGGTTTACTCAGCCTTCACAAGAAATGAGTACCAGCACTCTCGGGAGCTGGGAAACCTCCACTTCAACTGAAGTGGTTGGCGTAAGGCCGGCCCCCTTACCTGTAAAAATAAATAGGTTCAACTCGCCACATGCGACCCCTTCGGGGATAACGCGGCAAGAAGTAACACTGTATGTGTAGCTTAGTTGCGTGTGCCAACGCCGTATCCACTCAACCATACCATCGACAGTTTTATTTGCTAAGTTTTCTGTATTTTTGTTTAATTTCCTATATATTTAGCCTAGATTTAAGACAAAACGTATATTATAAAACATTTGTGACTAAAATAAAACATGAAAATGTGTTACATCGATACACATTTGTTGGATCGTAAGGTTCGTCTATTTTTGGTCCCAACGGATGCAAAGAGGAGTTTCTACATAAAGAGAAAACAATGGAATCCATACATCTGTACAGAATATCTGCGGTCTATTATTAAATACCCTTCACTGCGTACAAGGGTTGTATACAACAAAACAATTAAATAAATATATAGTATATTTTAGGGGTAGAATGAGACTTACAAAAATATGTGTGAACAAGACCATTAAAGTGCGATATATTTTTATATAGATTTTCAATTCACCAACCTACTCGTATTTTGCTTCGCCAGAAACAGGTACTAAGCGTTATAAATTATTTAATACTGAAACGAATTATTAATTAATTTAAAATAAAATTATTTTTTTCTTAAACGTAGTTTTTAATATTAATAATTAACAATGGCAATTACCTGAGAGCAATTACTGGAGAGACACTGAATGATAAGAGTCCGCAATGATTGGGTGGTGAACGAGTGTGGTATAAAAGAGAATATGAGAAAGAAAGTACAAAAAAGCTCGATGAGATGGTTTGGTCATCTTAAAATAATAGATGATGAACTGCTATTGGAAATGTCAGAGGAAAGCGTGGAAAGAGGAGACTGAGGAAGGAATGTATACATCAAATAGGTGAGATTGCAAAACAATGAAACATGCAGAGGGAGAATAAGAGATGATTATGTATGAGGAAAGTGGTGAATGTTAAAGAGATGACAGAGATATGCGAGGACAGAAAAAAGTGGGCACGCATCTGTGAAGGTACAGGCCACACCTAGTGCATCGTGGCAGAATACAGTAACAGGAACACATCTGTTGAACCAGGGTTAAAGTTATTGTAGATAGGACACGGTGCAGGCGACGAGGATGAACTGAGAATAAAAGTTTTTTTTACGATGAAAAGTCTTGTAGAAGCCAAGTCTAAATAAGGTCCAATGGACCTTAGTTCTATTTCAGTGGGAATACTATCGTCCCCATGGACCTCATTATAGTCTGGCTGCGTCATGTTGGACCCACAACGCCACCATGTTGATTCTTTCTGCCATTTTATGAGTCTTAATTCACTCCATCTTTAATGGTATCAGATTGACAGAGGGGTATTAGGAAATATTTCATCAGATTTTAAAATACTCATTTAAGATATTTTAAACTAAGCTTAGTTTTTCTTGTGCTGAATGAAAACAACAATTATTTTAAATCGTGAAGTTAGATTTATTCTGTAAAAAGTCAAAAAAAAACCATTAAGCATTTGACCGTTCCGTGGACTAGTGGTAAACGCTATGGACTCGTTATCAGAAACTCGTGAGTTCGTTTCCTAGTTATTGCAAAAATGATTTTATAGAAAAAATAATTTACCTTCATCAAAGATCAAACACCAACAAGCCTTAATCAATTGGGTTTTAATTATTTGATCGGCGCTTTCTACATCGTCGACTAAGCTCGTAGAGAGCTCTTGGGGTGTGATTCATACACAACAGCGCTCACCAAATTCCTAATATACCTATATGTTAATTTATCTAATGTGTGCTTATGTTTTGCACACACCGCATTATCATGTTAACATAAAATTGATTTAATAATATAAATTAAACTGTACAAACTTGTTTATTATTCTAATCGAAGACACACCTATTGTGGTTTTATTGAATTAACAAAGTTGAGCTCCCTATACATTTGTTAAGATAATTTTTAGAGGAGCTAACTTTAAAAATGTATAGTAAAAATATTTTATTACGAAAAAAATATATTTAATTTTGATTCCGGCCCTGTTGCGGTACTAAGCCAGTGCTGGTCAGAACAAATCCCCGGTCAATTTGGCTAAAAGCAGGGCCGCAGCGCACTAGGGAGGGGACTGGGCCGCAATAAATACGTCACTCAAAATAATTACGACGCATCACGCGGTACAACACTAGCCACGTGGGCTCGATAATTTATTATGGCGCCACTACACAATCGGGCAAATATTTGTGTATTTTAATTCGCCATATCTAAAATCTAAGTTGCAACGATATATCGACATTTAAGGCACATATCTAATGCATGCCCACAAGCAGGCACATGTAAGTTCGCGCATACAAACTCTGCATGTGTACATACAAAATTAAGTTAATATTTTGTATGTACAAGTAAACCGAGTTTGTACAACATGGAGGGTCAGTCTCATACCAACCTATTAGTCAAGGAACCTATGTACTAGTTAAAAAGTCCCGTTTTCAGAAAAACTAAGTGGTCAGCAATGTATGAAAGGCGAAGGCGAATTTTTTGTGATGGCTGAATTAATCTTACCGGTATTCTTATTATGCGTTTGAAATGAGCACCGAAACAAGAAATCATTTCCGAAAAGTCTTGATGGGAATCGAATTTTAGCCTTCTAGCATATAGCGTGGAACCCAAGCATTCTACCAACTGAGATGTCGACCAAAGCTTAATAGGACTTTTTTTTAATCACAATATTGGCATGGAAAGGATAGGGCACTGCATAAATTAAGACTTGCGAATTGCCTTATATGAAAAAAAAAAACAGGAAGACACCCCATAATATGCAAATACATTCGATAGTCAATTTTGCCAGAGAAATTCAGGTCCGAACAAACAAACTATCAGGTCTTATTCAATAAAAAGTTTTTATTTTCGTTTTTAAGGACATGATCGTGATCATGATCTTTATAGATGCAATGATGGGTGAAGCTGTGTGTTTGAGGCTTTGCAAATGAAAATAGGGATGCGATAGGAAATGACAACGTGCGACATGTGAGTAATTGTTTTAGCTCGGCGATACGATTAACGAGTCTAATAGATATTTGTTGATCATTTGTAATACAACTGCGACGTCATTAATAATTCCATTACTCATTAAATGTGTGCCTGCAATATCACAAAAGGATCCATACAGACTGACGTCACATTGTAGGGTATAATAAAATAGTTATCATTTATGAAAAAAAAACAATATATATATATATTTTTTTTTTAATAAATCCTGTGCGAGAGACTCCCAAGATTCTACAGACTCTAGGGGTCTATGACATTTGTTGTAGTGCCGCAGAGGTGTACGAGCTTGGTCGTCGCTACAAAACGCCAATACTCAAGCAAGACCTAGTGGCTGTAAGGCTGGATGGACCTTTGGTGACCGGTCATTGGTAAAGGTGTATGAATTTTTCAACCCAGCGAAGAGCACATTCGAAATATAAATGGTATATTTTTGTGCTCCGCCAGGATTAGAATCCACAACCTTCCATTTACGAGTCCGAAGTGTTGCCACTACGGACTACGGACCGGTCCAAGGTCCGGTAATTATTAACAAATATTGATAGTTTCTGCTAATGTTTTTTGAAATCTGGTACAGGCTAGCTAACTGTATTATAAAAAAAATAGTTAACATTGTCAATTCACTCATGTTTCAAAGAAAGGCAGCAAGAGTTATTTTTCATTTGAGTTTTGATTTTTATTTTTTTAAGTAAGTGCAAAATTACTTTTACACACACGCTTGACAGTGAATGATGATGATGATGATGATGATTTGTATAGCGCCGTTTCGTGACTGCTGTCACTGCAAGGGCGCTTTCAAAAGTGAAAGCCTCAAATGAATACAAATTTTACAAATCCTGCCGGTTTTTTTCTGGAACAGGACCAACACACAGGACTTGTCAAAAGTGAGCTAAATTTACTGTATGGTGCATTGGGGTAGTTTTATTAAAGGGGGAATTCTTCATATAAACAAAATCCACCTATTTAAATAATATTTTTCACTTATAAGGGACTTTAATGATAGGACATGGACAGCTTTTGGAAATCAAGGCCACATCCTCAACGACACGAAAATGCTTGTTAACTTGAAACGTAGGGTCTTTGAGTCATGCGTGCTTGCAGTATCCACCTATGGCCTGGGAACAAAAGGGCTCTATCAGTAGGATGGAGGGCGTGCCAAAGAGCCCTTGAAAGGAGGATGCTGGGAATCAGCCTCAGAGACAGGGTTCTAAACCAGGAGATCCGTAGGTGGATTGGTGTTACACAGTGAGTGGCCTGCTTAAAGTGGCGCTGGGCTGGTCACGTCGCAAGGCAAGACCATGACAGGTGGCCGAAAAGGACCGTCCAGAGGTGGCCCAAAATGTCCAAGCAGAGAGTGGGGAGACCGCAACTGAGGTGGCTGGACGGCATCAAGAGAACTGCAGGCAGGAGATGACTGAACACATCCGCCGATAGACTAACTTGGAGAAGATTGGAAGAGGCCTACATCCAGGAGAGAACTGATAAAGGCTGCGGAAGGAAGAAAAAAAGGTAGATTTTGTTCATCTTTTGGATTCAACCCTATAACGGAACTATTCCAATCTACCATGAATATTATTTTTTAAGAAAACTAATGAAGTTTTCTGTGACAATAGCAAAAACATAAGATCTAACGTTAAACCTGAAATTTTATCCATGTTTTTTTGTGAATGAAATGTAGGCCTGTCGGTTATTAGTCGCCGGCTCTAACTGGATTAGTAGTACAGCCTTATTACCAGAGAATCAGCCTTCTTGATCGCTAATTAATTGCCTGTAGAGCCTCCGTGCTTAAGCCTGACATGGCTTTTCCGATATAATACCAGATGTATGTCGATATATACAAATATAGCATTACAATATCTTTGTTATATTCGTGGAAGCATCTTATATTAGAATCTCCTAAAGTATTGTTGTTTTCTAGGTAAGAAAAATTTATAAATACTATTTGTGCTCCTTAAGTTATAGGGCGGTATGTGGCTGATCCCCTATACTGTTAAAACTTTGTTTACTTTTGCCAATACCACCCTTATTTCAGAGACAAGTGTCCTCTTGAAAATGACGTTAGCAAGTCGGAGGTACTCGAGATGAAATAAATAATCTAAGTTGCAAAGATATTTAACAATGAGGATTAAATTGGGGATATGTAACATTAACTGGTCCATAGTCTAGTGGTTAACATTTCTGACTCGTAAATGTAGGATTGTGGGTTCAAATCCCGGGGGAGCACAAAAATATACCATTTATATTTTCAAATATGCTCCTCGCTGGAGGAACAATGTATATACCTTTACCAAAGACCGGTCACTGAAAGATCCATCCAGCCTTACAGCAACTGGGTCTTGCTTGAGAGTTGGCGCTTTCTACAGCAACGATCAAGCTCGCAGAGGGTTCTTGAGGTGTGATGCACACAAAACTAGCGCTCACTAAATAAATCATCGTATTATTATGTGGCTGAAACCCCGTGCTGTAAAAACATTGTTCGCTTTTGCCAATGCCACCTCCGTTTCAGGTAAGGGTGGCATGAGCTGCAAGGTTTATAATCATGTGAAGATTGGTTCATTCAGGACGTGAACGCGTACTTAGACATGTCGTCGTCCGAGTGCTAGATTAGCTTATCGACCATTTGATTCAGTGATGATCTTTAAAAATGATCTTGACTTTAGATTCACATTCTACACAATCCGAGCTAAGATTAAAACGTAAAACACGATAATGTGAGAGTTGCTTTCAATATTTTCAAAATCAATATTCAGCATTCATAAGACACATTGATCCAGTACAGATACAAACATTGCTCATGTGAAATTACCTCTGTTGGATATGAGACAAACAAGCACTACGGTGACGATGTATGCTAGCGAACTTTTATAATAATAATAGAATGTTTCTTTTTAGCAATTCTATGATTAAGTTTACAGATTATATCATGTTTGACGTATGTTTTTCTAACTTAGATGATAAGCTGGGTGGCGCCAAAGTTGGATAAATATATCGCATATCTGTTTTTCTTGGTTCCTGAAATTCCGATCAATGTCTTTCCATTCAATTATTGATGAGATCTTCCTCTACGAGCTGTCTCTTCGCTCACCGCTCGTGTCTCTCTTACCTATCTCCCCATTCGTACAAAAAGCATGGCTTAAATGAATTCCGTTGCCATCGCCCTAATATACTGTGTTTTTGTCATCCCTTACAGTGATTGGATTTGATGAAAAACCACTACCTACGTGAATAGAGACTTTATATAAATAGATGTAGGTCTGGATGAAATGAAAAGTATGTAACGACAGAAAGAAATGGCGGTTGATCTCTAATGCTGGCGGCTAGCTAAATGAAGTATGTTTTTTTTTAAATTAGATTTTTTTTCTGTATTTGTGTTGATGTTTATTTGTGATTTTAAAAAAATGTAATTTGTTGTATATGCTCCTTGTCTTATAGTTTGGTATGCGGCTGACTACCCATGCTGTAGAAAATGGTTCACTTTGCCAATTTCACCCCTGTTTCAGGGAAGGTCAGCAAGAGTTGCACTTACTATGAGAAGTTACACACAATATAATATTTTATCCATGATTTCTCAAATCAGTGAATCAGTGCTTATTCAGCTGTAGTAACGAAACGTCAGCAAGAAATCAAAGCAAATGCATCACAGTCAAAACCTGAGTGAATGATCTCGAAAATGTGAAGCCGACCGTGAAAACAAAAAAAAAAAAACAAAAATTAATAAGTGAATTTATTGGTAAATAGAATAAATCAGTGAATCAGCACTATTCATATTTACCTTTAACGTAGCAACGTGTATTTTTTATTATAATTAGAGCTCTAGTTAGATACGATACTTGAATATAAAATAAAATATGAAATACAACACCAGCACAGTGAAAAGTAGAATGTTCAACACAAATACAATTTATACCTAACAAAGTAAAGTTTTATCACCAAAACACTTTTAAAAAGTGAAGAATTTCATCAATCTGGCGCTAAATATCTCCATTAATGGCGGAACATTCGAAATTCATGACAATAATCGTGAAAATGGTAATCTAAAAGTTTTTTTTTTTAAAAAGTCGTCCCGGCGATATCTCAGTTGTTGATTCCAGAAAAAAATGAAAAAATCTTAATTCCAAAATAGCGAAAAAAATGTTTTCTTATTGTCTCTGTGTTGTGTGTGTGTTTTTATTTTTGATTTGTATTTCTTTTGTATTATTCTTTAACAAAGTTATCGAAGTAAAAATAAAAATTTGTTTTTTTTGTCAAACACATAAACGCTGTGCTGTCTTACGCGGTCGCAAAATTTGCTTAAAAACGGTGTCGCGTTCACACGAGATTTTTTTCGCCGCTACAGAAATCCTCTGTCATAACCATTTCTGTGGTTTTTATATCCTCAATTAATAACTCATCACACAAAAGACAAATCGCTGCCTTAGTTCTTGTTTGCCGGATAGACCATTCAGCTAATTTCACATGAGCAATGCTTGCATGTGAACTGGACCAATGTGTCTTATGAAAACAGGAAATTGATTTAAAAAATATTTAAAACAACTCTCATACTATCGAGTTTTAGGTTTTTTCTTAGCTCAAATTGTGTAGAATTTGATTCTTAAGACACCTGCATTAAAAAGTAATATTTGGCAAAATTGGTCTATACAGCAAACAAGAACTGTGGGAGCGAAATGCTATAAAAGTTCATTTCGATATGTGTAAAATATTAAAGATCGTACAAAAATTGTTAATGAAAAGTATAACCTTATAGGCTTATTTTCGGCAGTAACTTTGTGAAAGTTATTTTTAATGAATAAAATAAATTGCACTTTTGTGAAAATTCATGTTTTTCAAATAATATTATGCACAACCAGTAACTGCTTCTCCTGAAACTGGTTGTTTAAAAAATGCACTCAAAAAGTGATTGTAAAAAAAATATTTAAATTTATAAAATTATAAGTGGGATTTTATTTCGAGGATAATTAAGTACACATGCAGCCTTTGTAAGTGTGAACTTACACGTAAATGTTTGTGGGCATGCATTAAATCTGTTTTTTTAATGTGAATATGTTTTTACAACTAAAATTATAGATTATAGAACCTACTCGGTGTGTTTCATAAAAACGAAAACTGTATTGATAAGTTAGTAACACATAAATACAATTGACAGTTAATTAAATGTTGAAAAAAACACCGTTTTATTTTACTTATTTATTATTCATATTACAGTTTTTTCATGGATTTTTTTCAAATGGAATTTTACAAAGTTTTCGCTGCAAGAAAGGTGTAAACTAGACACCAAATCCATTTTATGACAAGGAAAACTCGAAATGAAGAAATATGTGAAAAATTGAATTATTCCCTGGTTTGTCTTTGCCTAACAACGTTGGCCCGTCAAAACCGGCGACCTCGGCAAGAGGAAAAAGAAGAACAAAAAAAAAGTGAGCGCTTTCAGCCAGAAAAGTTGTAAGAACTGGGAAGAAGTGAAAAGATTAACGATCCGTAGACAGGGCAATTTGCGGGGTTGTTAGTTAGCGGGGGTGTCATCGTAGAGGTTTTTTTTTGGCGTAGACCCTTGTATTGTTTATCTGCTACGATCGCTACGCAGTTCTTATATTCGGCTAAGCTCGATAAAGTCCATCGAAACTTAGTTAAGGCTTTAGGTGGCGGAGTTTGAGTGTTGTTTCTTGCGTTATATCTAGTACAACTTTGACACTTGGAGCGGCGAAACACGCTTTGTCTTGATAATTATTTATTAACAGAAAAAAATATTTTATTTTATTATCATCTTCAGTTATAATTCCTATACAATAAACGTGAATTTGATAATGACTTGCCACAGTGCTTCGCTTAAAATTTTTGTAACTTTGTAAATAACAATATTTTAATTCAGTTTCAGTTTAATTTGAAGTCTTTTATTTGACGGATAAACAAGACAGTCATTTATTTGTAAAATAGTTGGAAAAACGTGGTTGTAAAAGTTGAAACAAGTTTAATTTCCCGGCCGGCGCTCAGAGATTCCGGGACACCATTATTTATTTGATTTGCAGCGGACCGCGGGCGCGGTGTGAAAATCATTCAAACTAGCGGACCCATGATGCAAATATTAGGGTGGACCTTAGTAAACAGGTTTTTGAAAAATTAATTAAGATATCTCGTGTCCTTTATTTATTTTCATCAAACACAGAACAAAATGCGTGCTCTTGAAAATGACCTAATCTATTATCTAAGCTGCAAAGATATGTTAACATTTAAGGCTCATATTAAATGCATGCGCACAGACAGGCACATACATTCGCGCCTACACATTCTGCATGTGTGCATACAAATAATCAAAACCTCACATGGACATAAACCTTGCAACTCCTGCCGCCGTTCTCTGAACCGGGGTGGCATCGGCAAAAGTGAACCAATTTTTACAGCACGGGTGGTCAGCCTCATACTAACCTATCAGTCAAGGAGTAGTTAAACGTAAGCAAGTCGAAAATACTGGAGGTGAAATTAATGCTCAAGTTGTGAAGATAAATCTTTGCGATGTTTAAAATATATACTTTCTAGTGCTTTTTTGGTGCTGTTTTGATTTCCGAAAAGCGAAAACAAAAATTCCAGTCGATAGTTCAGTTATTAGAGTGCTTGCATTCCACGTCAAGAGTTCAGGTTTGAATCTCACCGAGGCCTCGCGAGGGTGTCAAAAATGGTCTCACGTTTCGGTGTTTATTTCAAACCCATAAAAAAATACCGGCTGGCATACTCAGCCTCAACAAGAAATGAGAAAAACTCCCGCTTTAACTAGAGTTTTTTAAAGCATCCTGTGTGGGAGACTCCCTAGATTTCAGAGACTTGTTGTAGTGCCACAGAGGTGATGTGGCGGTTAATTTCCTGATCCTTTGTTGCGAGGCTGTTCAGTGGCTGTGTAGTATAGCAGTGTGTGTTGCGTTGTGTTGGTTTTTTTTTGAGGCACTAAAAGGAAGTGGTTGACCTTACCTGTAAAATAAACAGATTCCACTTGCCACATGTGACCTATAATTTATCTATATATAATCTAAGTTGCAGAGATATATTAAAATTTAAAGCTCTCAAATGCAGGCCCACAAACAAACATGTGTAGTTCGCGCTTACAAATGCTGAATGTGTACTTACAAATAAAATCCAAACCTCAAATGAACATAAGCCCTACAACTTTTGCCGACATTCCCTGACACAGGGGTGACATTGGCAAAGTGAACCATTTTTTACAGTATGGAGTTGTGAAAACTCGGCAAAAAGTTACACAATATGTGCAGCCTAGTAGTAGTAGTTTGATTTTTTATGTTCTTAATTAGAACTAAGAAATGTGGGCCACCCTAATAGAAATGCGTGTGTGAGGGAATATATAGTGAGCGCGGTACACGCGCACTGACCCATAAGGCTGGGATTTCCATATCCAATTATAAACACTGCGAACTACTGCAAAACCCATTGCGAAGACAAACACTACGCGCTTTTAAACTAAAAATTCAATTTCCGACGCGACGTTTTTGTTTGGTGTTAATCAGTTTCCCCGCTACGTGTGAATACGTAATACCGTGTGTTGGTTTTTGATACTTTTTCACTTACGTTAACACATTTCTTGTTATCCTTCAATCCAATTAAAACGCTGGTAGGATTTTTTTACTTTTATATTTATATTAATGTGGAAATAAGTAAAATGAGGAGTATTATGACAAGAAGGTCGGTGCTGTGGCCGAGGGGGTCAAGTGGGCTGAATAGAATAACGTTGGTTCGATCCCCGCCTAGGTCATTTGACCATAGCTTTAACCCTGGTTCAGCAGATGTAATTGGATAATTATTAATTAATAATTCATTAAAGTAAACAAAAGTGAATTATTAATTGATGATATTAATACCTGCCAGGCAGACTAGGTTGGTGAATTGCATTCCTCTTTACAAATCATTTTTTTTTTTAATAAAAAATACAAATAGTCCGGTCGGTAACTCAATTGGTAGAGTGATTGCATTTCATGCCGAGAGCTCTGGGTCGAATCCCACTGAGGGTGTCTCAAATGATTTCACGTTTCGTTGTTTATTTCAAACCCAAAATAAAATACCGGCAAGGCTTACAAGTCATGAGTACCAGTATCCTCGGGAGCTGGGTAACCTCCACTTCAATCGAAATGACTAGGTCTCAATGAGCAGAGTCCTTGGTTACGAATCATAAAATATTAGTTAACAGTTTCCCAAGCAATCCTTTGGAGTAACATAACGATTTTTCAATCTTCATTATCTACGCCAATTTTTTTTTTATTACAATAAATAAATGATATGTGAATAGATTTTCTTAATTATACTGTAACCTTTCATTTTAAAGATTAAAAATAAATAAAACAACTTTGGCTAAATAATTACCACCTGAAGATGCATACGGTTTGCTTTCACACCGGTTGTGGAACTGAATACACTCACAGTAGTCAGTTGTTTATTTTTTTACTTTACTTTGCCTACATTTTTATTGTAGGTAATGGAAACTACAAAATTATAAAATTTTCTTTTGACAGCTGTGAGTATATTCACAGTAATCATAATTTTTAGACAAATCTACTATGTTGCCAGTTTTTGATAAAAAAAATCTCAGCTAAAAATGGTGTCTTTGCTTTTATTGAAACAGCTTCAAACGTAAAAACGTTTTGGTTGTATTGGTGCTGTGTCGATTCTTTTATTCCAACCGAAAAATGCAAAGCTGCAGGAGCGTTTTTCTTTTCAATTGACATTTTCTGTTATTGTCAGTAAAAGTCTGTACCAGTTCACTCAAGCGATACCTGCTATGAAACAAGTCCCTAAATACAGCACTGCGGATAGGCAAGTAAGCTTTCAGAAAATATAGCTTATTCATATTGATAACTGTAACTGTAACTCTGTCGCCATTCCGCTAGGGGTGGCCAGAGCCTCTGCAGAGTTGCCTCCATTTTTTCCTATCCTTTTATTTATTTATTTATTTATTTATTAAGAGGTGCAATACAACGTATAGAAAATCCCTATCTGCCGCACATGCAACGTTATAGCTGATTAACATCAGCTTATCTCTCAGCGTAGGACGCTTTATACGAGATAATTATGTTATATACGAGTAGGTACTATGATGCAGTGGACCTTTAATATTCGTCACAAAAAATCCGTTGTTAAGGTACTGTTACGAATGTGAAATTGTGTGTCTGTGTTTCTGTAACTGTAACTGTAACTACAACTCTGTCGCCATCCCGCCAAGGGTGGCCAGAGCCTCTGCAGAGTTGCCTCCATTTTTTCCTATTCTTACATACCTCTTTCAATTCTTTCATATCCATCACCTTTTTCGTGCATTTTCTTTTTTTACGCTCACTTTGTATATCCCATTTTTTCACAATCTCCTCAATCTGATCACTCCATACTTTTCTCGGTCATCCCTTCCCTCTTTTTCCTTTCACACTTTCTTTGTATACATACTTTGTCAGTCTATCATCTTTCATTTTTTCCACATGCCCAAACAATCTCATAACATTCTTTTGTACTTTCTGATATTGATAAGCTGACTTTGATAAGCATCTTCAAATTAACTTACATTTTGTCGCTTTCATACTTGTTTGTGTTGTCTACATCTGAGGTTATTTCATATGAGCAATGTTTGTATGTGTACTGGACCTTTATGTCTAATGAATGCTGGGAATTGATTTTGAAAATATTAGAAACAGCTCTCACATTATCGTGTTGTACATGTGTTTCTTAGCTCAGATTGAGTAGAATGTGATTTTCAGGACGATTCCATTTAAAGGTCATGCTTAAATCGAGTGGTAGCAAAGCTAAACAAACACTAAGGGGTTGACCGAGCTAAGGAAGTTGTAGGCTGTTTCCTTTTATGAAGTCTTTAATCGATAATCTAAGTTGAAAAGATACATAAAATTGGATTAATGTAAAATATATGCTCACAAGCAGACACGTATAAGTTCGCGCTCACAAATGCCGCATGTCACTAACAACATTAAAAAAAAACAAATCATAACTGAACATAGCCCTGCAACTCTTGCTGGCCTTCCTTGAAACACAAGTGCCATTGGCATAATTGAACCAAGTCTTACAGTATGGGTGGTCAACCTCATATCAACTTTAAACCGAACTTGTAAATGGAAGATTGTGGCTTCGAATCCCGGTGAAGCACAAAAATATATCATTTTTATTTTCAAATAATATGCTCTTTGCTGGGTTGAAAAATTCATACACTTTTACCAAAGACCGGTCACCAAGGGTCTAACAAGCCTAACAGCAACTGGGTCTTCAATCTGGGTCAAAAACAGCGCTCACCAAATAAATCATCAAAATTCATAAAATTTCTGCTTTGGGATTCGACGCACTTCTAAGGCGAGTAACAATCACAAGCTACTCGCCTACCTGGTGTTGTCACACGAGTGTTCGGCCTTATATGACAGCATGCATCGACTATTACTATAGTTATACATGTCTTCCTCAGTACAGATTGTACGAACGCCAGCGTCCGATGCATTTCATTTATTATGAACGCCGTCCACAAGGAAGAATATCTCACCATTTTACTGGGAGGGAACAAAAACACTCCATCTGCAACAATTTCCATCGGCACAGTGCGACAACTACATTGCAGAATGTTTATATTGTTGCAAACGAATAGGTTCATGCCTGCGTGGTTTTGTGATTTTTTAAAAGAAATCCTGTGCGGGAGACTCAAAAACTTAAGCGGTCTACGACACTTGTTGAGTGCCGCAGAGGTGTTGTTTTTTTTATAGTCTGCCTACTGTGTTTACTTGCTGTGTATGTGTGTGTGTAGGCGTGTAGACGTGAGTGCTTGACACTTTGAACTGTTGGTACTTCTGGTGCTCTCTGGAAATATCCATTCAAGAGATGTCTCGTCTGGTCAGAAACACGCGAGAATAGGTCTTGGTCACACATAAATATAGGCTGCGATTTTGTGATGCGGCAGTGATGTATAAACGCCCAAGCCGTGAAACCGACAAAAGAGAAGTTACAGAGTAAACCATATAATATCATTAACTTGTCAAAGATTAAACACCGAAAAAATAAACAATATTACATTTTAAATACTTTTTTTTAAATGTTTTTTTTTGTTACTGACTTATTGGTTAGTATGAGGCTGACCCTCCATACTGAAAAAAATAGTTCACTTTTCCATTGTCACTTCTGTATCAGGGAAGGTCTGCACGAGTTTCAGAGCTTATGTTCATTTGAGATTATTATTATTATTATTTATTTATTTTTTTATTAGACAAACAAACAGTTATACATGTATTATATGGGATAAACAACATAGTTATACAATTTCAAAAACCAGCAAAGATTTTTTTTTTTTTTTATTTAAACCAGAAATTTTTATTTGGTCAGTCTACATGCGGCATGTATAAGCGTTAACGTATGCATGTAATATGAATCTTAAATATTAATACTTCTTTGCAACTTAGATTTACTATTATTATTACTCTGCTTGTATAAAAAATCCTCCTAGTTTTTCTATACAGACATACGTTTTCTCTCACATGATTTGTTGATTACTCCGTTGGATCATTTTTGAGATTGGGTGCGCTCTTACCCTCCTCCCCTATCGACAATTTCAACACAACGATCATTCTTTTCAACAGAGGTCGTTCTTATTCCCATCGACAACTTTTATTTGAAAACAAAATTGAACCTTTGCCCTTTTCGGCCCCAATTTAGTACAAAAATGATCATTTGGCCCGCCATATTCTGAGTTTGGCACGCCTGACGTACAGCTTCAAAAGCTTACCTACGCTCTTTGCACATTCCTTTCACGGTTTGCCTATTTGTTTTGTATTTTGATATACAACCACTTAAAAAAGAATTATTTTTAAAAATGTCATGCAGAGCCTTATCATTCCAGCGCAGTCGATTCTGAATTTTCCCTTAGAGTCACCTCGTCGCTGAATAACAATACGTTTTATACAAGGCCAGTACCCCAAGTATAAAAAAAGTAAACCAAAAAATTGTCTAGAAACTAAAACAGTTCATCTAGTGAGCGTTTTGTTTTGTATGCTTTTTTTTTTTGAAACGCGATGGCTGTGTTTAAACGTTGAAATTTTATACTTGGAGCACCTACACCAACGAGAGGACGCCTGGACGTATAGCGAGTTGTATAGCAGGGACTTATAGCGGAACAATACAATTGTGTAGGGGACGTATAACAAATAAACGCCTTTGCCTTGCACCTCCGCAAGAACACTACAAGTTAAGCTCTGTTTTAAATAATAAAAACACCGCATTTTACTAGAAGCAGGGTTGCCACAAAAGAATATGGAAAATTGAGCAATTAATATTTATATTTATTTTAAAATTTTTACAAACGTTTTCGATCTATAATCATCGTCAGGTATAAAAATTTCAAAATATTTTTGAAATTTTAATACCTGACGATGATTATAAATCGAAAAAGGTTTCTAAAAATTTAAAAAATAAATCATTGTTTACGTGAAAATAAAACAGTGTTTAATTTGAATCCTAAAAATTGAACATTAACAAATTATTGAATATGAATTTTCACAGTGTTTATTACACAAATAATTATTATTTCTGTTAATTTATACATTTTTTTAATTTTTCATTTTTACTCACACAGAAATACTTGTATTTTTATTTCTACGTTAGTAAGTGAGATACTTTTAAGATATCTACGGCTAATATCGCTTATTACAGTTAAAGGAAATATCGTATACTTATTTTGATAGTTTTAAGTTATATTGTCTACGCGCTATCGGGCTTTATCGGTCGATTTTCTGAGGTAAAAACAAAAGGATAAAAAATCAAGGCAGGGAAGAGAAAGTGGATGGATTTTCGTGGCAGGTACTGTTTCACAAAAGTGTGTTTTAATAAATATTTCAAAAACACTTTTCACTTCATAAATGCCCAAACTTTAGAAAATCGAAAAATATCGTTTTTGATTTAGTCGTGGGGTATATATATATTTTGAGAATATTTTTGCAAAATAACTCGACAATTCAGGTGCGTGCATAGGGTATAGGCAAATACATTTCAGATTAAATATTTTCTCCCATTCCGTTAAAAAAACTCATTTGAAATTGACTGATGCGATAATGATGGTTCCAATTACACTTAAATTTTGAAATTTAAACCTGAATATCAAACTGCTTTTTTTTACCATATATTGCCTACCTATTAGGCGCATGTGGCTGTATGAAATGCACACCAATGCTCGACATCTGTACTGTTTTTTTTTATATTAAGAACTTAATACTGTATTTTTTTAGTCAAGTTTATTTTAAACGAGTCAGGATGACTCCTAATTAAAGGATCTTCTTTTTATTCTAAGCGCTTGTTTTAAAAAGGCGTTTTAGTAAACAAAGAAGGGAAAAAGTAAAACCTTTTCTCTGGTAGTTTCCTCAGAATGTTAAATACATGTAAATGTACAACATAAAATATATGTCAAAAACTTACATTTCGACAGCTTGGAAGTAAACCCACTTGGAAAAAACTCGTTTTTGTGATTTTAAGCTTTACTTTGTACCCAAATTCACAGCATTTTTTATTGTAAAATTTAGCATTACAAATCATTATTTTTTCTGCTGCGTAGATTTTTGCTTTCTGGCAAGACTATAGTGAGTTTTTGTGATATAAACATTCGGTATACATAATGAGGAATGTATACAAGCATACTTTTACTTTCTTCGGCTCATAAGCCTTGACGGCTCAGGGCCTCCCGCACCACGATCCTCCAGGACTCTATGTCTTGTGCTGCTTCTTCCATCGTCCCCTCACTCCCAGAACTTCGGAGTCAGCTTCAACGTTGATACAAGCATAGATATATATTTTTTTATAACGAATTTTATAAATACAGAAAATAACTGGAGTAATTCATTATCAATAGAATCAACAATATGTATCATTTATGGAAGTTTCAGACTTTCTGCTGCCATGATCTATCAGTGCTGGAATCTAATCTAATCTAATCTAAGTTTCAAAGATATGTAACATTGTGGATTCACATTACATGCATTTTCACAAGCAGACACGTACAAGTTCGCGCTTGCGCATGCCGCATGTGAACCTACAATATAAAAACCAAATCTCAAATGGACATACACCCTGCAACTCTTGGCCAACCTTCCCTGAAACAGGGGTGACATTGGCAAAGTGAACCATTTTCTACAGCATGGGTGGTCAGCTGCATACCAACCCATAAGTCAAGGAATTCTGAAGTCTTGAACTTCCTGATATTTCGACAGTATCTGCAATGAACTTCTTCAGCTCAACGGTGCTGTGATGTTGATGAAGCTGTTGGAAGAAGCCCATCGCTGATACGGACAAAACGTCTCTAAAATTCTAGCTTGAACAGATATTATTTAAAAAAAACAGGCTTATATTTTTAAAAAAATGTCTCTAAAATCTAAAACATACCTATTAAAACACGAATAGGGTACATTAATAAAAAAAAAAACTTTATGTTCCTAGTTTTTTTTACTTTTTTGTTCAAAAAGTCGCATAATACAATTCGCTTGCAAGCTGTCGATTTACAATTTACACAGGGCAACAGTAAATTTGCAGCATTAGATGAAATTACAGCAAGTCTAAAGTTCTCAACATTTTCTTAGCTCCGATGAAAAACATTAACATTTGAATGGTAACTCCAGCTAAACGTCGGCGACATCCTAACACAGTCTTGCGCCATAGACGAGGCGTTCTCGCAACCCTGCGGAATGCAAAGCGCATGCAAATTCTATTTAATTAGAGCATAACTGCTGTAGGGACAAAAAGATAACAGTTTTGGGAGCGCTGGAATTTGAATAAAACATTCTGTTTATATTTGAATTTTATCCACATTTTTTTTCTACTATTGTTTTTGTTTCCTCCTCGATCTTGCACTAGCAGAACAAATAGTTGAACTATCAAAATTCACAGGTATACTTTTTATTTTTTAATGTCACACTGTTTTTATGACAGCTTTAATAACAAATATACCACTAAATTTCATAAAAGTAAAAAAAAAAAACTTTAAGTTGTATTGCTCCTTTAATTATATGTAGGTTGGTACAAGGCTGACTGCCCATGGGTAAAGAAAAAAAATGTTCACTATTTCAATGTCCCCCTGTTTTCATAGCAGGTCGGCAAGAGTTGCAATTATGTACACATGCGGCATGTGAAAGCGTAACATACGTGCCTGGTTGTGGGTAGACATTTAATAATATTCTTAAATATTAATTAAAAATTACTTTTTTATGAAACACAGTTTTTTTTAACAATTTTATTTTCACACAGCAAAGACAACAAACACAGCAAAGACAACAAACACAGCAAAGACAACAAACACAGCAAAGATAACAAACACAGCAAAGAGCGAATTTTTAAAAATTAAATGGTATATTTTTTGTGCTCCGCTGAGATTCGAATTCACGACCTTCCATGTATGAGTTCGAAGCGCTTACCACTAGACTACAGACGAATCGTAGGTTACGCCAAAGTCAAGAGGACACTGTTTAAAACTGGAAAAAAATGATATTTTTCGTGCTCCGCCGAGAATCGAACTCGGGTCTTTTAATTTACCGTCTGTAGCGTTAACTACAAGAATGCACACCGTTTAAAGATATTTAGTAAGTAAAAAGTGTTCTTATCGTTTAGCGTACAAATCGTCTTTTGCAACGCACGCAACTAAAAAAAAAAACGCAACTAAGCTACACATATAGTGTAACTTCTTGCCTGCGTTATCCCCGAAGGGGTCGCATGTGGCGCTTCGGGACCTATTTATTTTTACAGGTAAGGGGGGCGGCCTCACACCAACCACTTCAAGTTGAAGGGAGGGTTTCCCAGCTCCCGGGGAGGCTGGTTCTCATTTCTTTGTGAAGGCTGAGTAAACCTTTGAGATCGTACCCTTGCTCTCGGCATGGAATGCAAGCATTCTACCAATTGATCTATCGACGTTTTTACGAGCTTGATCGTCGTCGCTACAAAGCGCCAAGTCTCAAGCA
Organism: Agapetus fuscipes; assembly: GCA_951799405.1. Taxonomy (NCBI): domain Eukaryota; kingdom Metazoa; phylum Arthropoda; class Insecta; order Trichoptera; family Glossosomatidae; genus Agapetus; species Agapetus fuscipes. The sequence continues at coordinate 25,095,275 of OX637333.1, forward strand.
AGACCCAGTTGCTGTGAGGCTGGATCGACCTTTGGTGACCGGTCATTGGTAAAGGTTTTATGAATTTTTCAACCCGGCGAAGAGCAAATTTGAAAATATAAATGGTATATTTTTTGTGCTCCGCTGGGAATCGAACCCACAACCTTCCCATTCAGAGTCCGCAGTGTTACCACTGAGCTACGGACCGGTCGCTTGTATAAAAACTATCCCTTGCTTCTTTTATCCCCCTACCTCTGTAATCCCCACTTGGCATTCCTTCCACGAGTCGCGGGAGCTCTTATGGTGGTCGGTTAATTGGTCATTAAGCCCCGCCAACCCATAAATACTATCGACAGACAGAAAGCCTCCGACAGGCAACTTCACCGTGCGTAGACAAATTGTTGGCATGGCTACGAATCTATCTTGTTAAATGTTTCAAACCGTTCACTTAAATTATGTTATAATATATTTTGTAAAGTTTGTCATATGAAAAATAAACAATTAATATTTGAGTTTTTATGAAATCTCTTAAAAAATCATGTAATCATCAACTTGATGTTTACATACCTAATTATAAAACGTGCGAATAAAAAAAATATATTGTTATGTAAATAACAAACACATAGAAATGTTAGATAGGTAGGTAGGTGTATTAGTTATAGCCGATGAGAGTTGGAGTAGTTATTATAGGTACCTAGGAAAGAGACATTCAATTGTGTACCTACTCCAAGCTTTTAGTCGTTCTAGAAGGTTCCAGCAAAATTGGCTTCTAGTAACCACTGTCTTTGGGTATATATAAAGCCTAAGGTGCTTGCAAGTCAGTCAGTATTGATACGACGCTTTGCTTTTGAACAAGAAAGACAGTGTAAGTGATAACCAACTGTGAAATAAATGTAAATTGCTAAACAATAAATGTGAATTGTTCAAAATAAATATGAATCGTTAAATAAATCTAAGTGTAAAATAAATATCCTGTAAAGAACCCAGTTTTTTTTATAATTTAAAGACTATTTGAACCCTAAAAACACAACAATATGAACACTTAATCATTCTTTAGGAGTGCCGTTGTCAATTGTATATATATCTTCAATTTACGTAATGAAGGTGAGACTTACGTTATGTTTTTTTTTTTACTTAGAGAAATGCTGCCGTTCTAACGCGTACCCCACCCACAATGGCCCTCTACGCTTAAGCCTTCTGAGCCTCTTCAGACAAGGCGACTTAGTGACGAGAGGGGAGATTGCGTCAATACGGACGATTTCAGTCAATGATGAAAACGGCAGGGAAAATCAATGATAAAATCGATTCTTCTTTCAAATATTTAAAGGATGCTTGTTTAAAACTGTTGGGAAGGAAACCAATATTTTTGTAAAAAAATATTCTCTTTTTTATAATTTTAATTAAGGAAAATGTTTTTGTCTCTGTATTATGTAATTGAAATTATGTTAATGGATCTTCATTTAAACGTTGACATTTATTCTTTTTTTATTCATATAAAAAAACAGAGTTTTATTTTCACGAGTTTTAATTTTTTTTATTTCATGTTTTTAAAATGTCTGTTTGTAGATTCGATTTACGCAATCGAGAGTAGTTTACTCGATGCTTTATACCTACTCGGGGTAGAGGTACGTTCCTAAGCAGTACACACTGGATGGCTTAGCACCCTAATCGCTTCAGAAAGTAGGACAATAAAAGTCCCGTCCGGCTTGCTCGGCGACAATGGTAAGGATTTGTTTGTTTTCCCCTTGGCACTAAGGTTCTTATTGCCAAGCCAACGCTTCCATTCAATCCGATTGTTTTACATACGTTTATATTGCAAGGAAAAAAAAGTCCAGTCAGCACTCAAGTATAAAATTTCCCATTCAAATTCAAAAAATAAAATGTATGAAGACTAAAACGACATCTCTAGTGAGTGTTTTATTTCACATCAAATTTTCGCTAAAATTCGTGTTGATTGTAAACGCTTCCAAAATACACACATATTTTCGACGTAAGAAATATATTTTTTTGTACTTCCTTAGCTTTCACGCCTGGCAGTTGACACCTTTCTGGAATCTGCTTGGACGTTTCACCTATATTTACGATAGGCTTCTTCAGCGTGATACTGATACAACAGCTGTTACATCAATATCATTTCACTTTTTTTTACGTGAAGAAACCCATCGCAGATATAGGCGAAATGTTCGGAGAGCAGTTAAAAGTTTGAGATTGCAGAAAAATAGCATAATTTTTTTATAAATATTTAAAAATATAAATGGTAAAACATTGTTTTAATTCACTTTATTTTATTTGTTTATGCTCGAATATTTTCGCCTAGTGAGGCATCTTCAAGAGCAGAATGAAATATTCATAAACAAATAAAATAAAGTGAATTAAAACAATGTTTTACCATTTATATTTTTAAATATTTATAAAAATGGACTTTCACTGTGTTAACAGATCAACACTAAAAAATATTAATTTTTTTATATTTTATCATATCGTTAAAATCAAAACAGATCCTAAATTTAAAAAAAAAAAGGCATTTATTGGCTTTCCTGTTAATGTGGTTTTACGATGTTTCACAATTTTTTGTGTCACAAGCACCTTTCGGACAAAAAAGGCCAAATTTTATCGGTTACACCAAAACCATATTTCAAAAATGCGGTTGTTTGCTTGGATTTTCATAAACAAACATCATAAAAAATCATCGTAGAGCTATGGGAGTTAACGCATTAGAAAGAGCGGAAAATTTTAAGTAGGATAGCATTAACTCATTTTTGACCAAAACGTCGCTTATAATTCCTTTTAACCGTCTATTTAAATAGGTATATTGTTACGAATGTATACCTTAGCGTTTTTGTGATCGTGTGTCTACGCGTGTTTACTGGCCGAATATAGATAAGAGTGTTTGGCACATTGAACTGTTGATACTTCTGGTAAACTCTATGAGATATTTTATTCTAGAAGCGTCAGGAACACGCCAGAATAGGCTTTGGTCCCATATAAACAGACTGCAGTTCTGCGAAACAGCGAGTGATCAAGTGATCGATTAACGCTCTAGCCTTGAAACCGACAAAGACCAGAAGCTGAAGAGTGAACCATGTATTATCTTGTTAAAAATAAATATAACTGCAATTTTAATAAAAAGTGAACTTGAGATAATATCATGACAATATTCGGTGCTATGGTCACGGCAGTCAAGACGCTTGTTCAGCTAGCGTGTTTGGTTCAGATAACGTTGGTTCGAGCCACGGCTGGCCCCTTTGACCATAACATTGACGCTGTTTCAGATGTCGTTGCATGCACACAAGCTTCTGCTTTCGCATGAAGACAACTGGCCAGGCAAAATAGGTTTGTGAATTGCAATCCTCTTCACAACTTTTTTTTTATGTAAAAAAAATATGTATAGTGGCGAAGGGTGCCATACAACTCGATTCCCATCGGCTTCCCTTTTAAAATGAGGCAACAAAGTAGTTAAAAAATCCGCCCCCTCACTATGTACGCGCACGTATAGTTTGGTGAAAATTTAGAGTCGAAATTAGTACTAGAAACATGGTGGGCATTTTTAATACGTACACTTTACTTGCTAGCTCTTTTAAAGCGTGTGTGGAGTGTAATATTTTAAAACCTCTATTATCACCATTATGTACACTTACGGTCCCGCCGGTACAACAATGCATTTACGTGCAGAAACGACGTATCTGCCACGTATAGAAAGTCCCTATCTGCCGCACATGCAACGTTATAGCTGATTAACATCAGCTTATCTCTCAGCGTAGGACGCTTTATACGAGATAATTATGTTATATACGAGTAGGTACTATGATGCAGTGGACCTTCAATATTCGTCACAAAAAATCCGTTGTTAAGGCACTGTTACGAATGTGAAATTGTGTGTCTGTGTTTCAATAAAATAAAGCACATAACAGGTAAAACAAGATACATTTTATACATTAAAAATATAATTTTGTTACGAATGTGATACTGTGTGGCTGTGTGAGTTGGTGTGAGTGTGTCTGTGAAGTCTCTAAATGTTGGGTAGGTACCAGTGGCGAAGGGTGCCATACAAGCCGGTTCCCATCAGTTTAAAATGAGGCAGAAATGATAATAAAGTAGACTGCATGGTTTCAATGGTGAAAAAATACGTATTGTTTCTTTGGTTTTAAATGTATTTTTTTACTTTCTGCCCATATATTTTTTTAACTACTTTGTTACATCATTTTAAAAGGGAAGCCAATGGGAACCGGCTTGTATGGTACCCTTTGCCACTGATAGGTACTTATTTATTATTATTGGGTAGGTACTTTTATATTCTAACTAGAATATTCTGGTGAAATATCGCATGTTCCAGTTCTCAATGTTTCAAGAACAATCCTAATGCCTGCTATAAAAAAGGTCAAAGCTGTCCTTTGCTGGATACTTGCTTTTAATTGTTCTTTCGGATCTTGATCTTACATTGTTCAATGAATGTGAGTGAAACTTTACATAATATCGTATTTTTTCTTGGAATCTACGTATTTTTAGTGAAGAGTATGTATCAGTTCAACCTCAGTCGTCGTGCAGAGAGGGTGGCTAATGAAAAACAAAAACATGGCTCAAAACATCTAGAATTAAGTACATATGTTAGTTCTCTTAGAACGGTTCGTCTTAATATCCGAAAAGTTGAATAACCTAAATGTGAATTATTTTTCATGTTAAAAAATAAAAATCTAGAGTTTTCCGTATACGGAGCGTCCATTATATTGTGCAGTAATGCGCTAACGGCCAGCGGAGGGATTACTAACTAAAATAATACTGAAAATTATTAATGGGATGAATCTGAAACTGCAACGGAAATATTCCGTTGCGAAATAAATCACGCCGCGGAATTCACATTAAGCTGACGGAAATTTAATTACATTTTTTTGCATTATAATCTACCTAGAAATAAAATCGATAAGTCAATAATTCAATCGATGATATTTTTTTTGAGTGGAATTCATCGCAAAAGAACGATTACGAATATGTGTGTGTGAGTTTTAACTTGTGTGAGTGTGTCTGTGTTTCTAGATGAACGTGTTTAAATAAAAGTACTTTTATTTGTTCGATTGTGTGAGCATTCGCGAACAACGCAACTAAACTACACGTATAGTGTAAGTTCTTACCGCGTTCTCTCCGAAGGGGTCACCTGTGGCGAGTGAATCTATTTATTTTTGACAGGTGGTCGGGTTTTGCTCGTGGACTGTATTTTCGATTTGGACTTTAATTTTGAGGTGATGTGGGGTGTGGAGATGACTTGAAAGATGTAGTTAGTTAAACAATTTAATGGTCCTTTATTCCATAAAGATTACAAGGGGTTTTTACAAAGGATTACGTGATTAAATTAGGTGAACAGGTTAAGACAAGTTACCAGTGCGACGTTCGAAGAGAAAAGAGACGGATGTTGGGTTTTACACGCCTGAGGCGTCTGTCAGAAATGCAATACCAACCCAACAAAATGTACCAAAGACAAAAAGATTATTATTCTTGGTAGGTATATTGTTTTAATTAATTTGGTCATATTAAATTTGGACCATACTGGCGGGCCTCAGATTGGCAAATACCGTGTTATAACGGTGAATATTTGGCAATATTACTAGAGAGATCATCTCCACAATGATGTATAATAGCTCGTTTACATAATGTTACATCGTGGACTGTATTTTTGAGGTTGTCATAATATACTGGTTAACAGTGATTGACTCTAATTTATAATTCTTTTTTGTTTTTCAATAACTGGTACTTGTCTGTAGAAATCAACACTTAGATCTAAGAATCATTGATTATACAAAACAATGGTAGGTGCATACAAACTTAAATAGAATTCTGACTTTGAAAATAATTTATTTGACTTATACACCTTGAAGAAGTTGAAAGTTAAGTATTAATCTTACTTGTTGTATGTATGGTAGTCAATTGTGTTAGCAACAGATGATACTTCAATTAAGTTGATATGGTAAGTTATCCTTGTAGGTAAGCATTTACATACAAATTTACATGGATTCAATAAAGTGTACTTATAATTACTCAGCCTTTTAATTAATTAAGTACATAATTTAATGTGATCAGTTCTTGCATAGTAACATAAAACATAAAGTGAAGTTACAGATAACATAAGACAAATAATTATCGGTAAGTACATAATCATTTATCCTGCTAGGAATTACCAAATAGGTAATTTACTTAATTTTTGAATTGGTCTCTTTTTAATACCAGAGTCAGTTTTTATGGATACTACTCTCAGAATACCATCCGTACCAGGATGTAATTCTGTTACTCTTCCCAATCTCCATCTCAAGGGCGGTTGATTATCCTCCCTAAGCACAACTAAATCATTAATTTGTAGTGTAGATGTCGTTAACTGAGTCCATTTCTTGCGAGGTTGCAAAGAATTGAGATATTCATTAGTCCAACGCTTCCAGAAGGTCTGGAATAGTCGACTTAACAGTTGATACCGATTAACTGCATGGATTGGAATATGATTCAGATCTGGTTCGGGAAGAGCGACCAGTGGTCCTCCGATAAGGAAATGACCCGGAGTCAATGGTAACAAGTCATTAGGATCGTCTGATAAGGGTGTCAACGGCCTTGAATTCAGACAAGCTTCGACTTGGATTAATAAAGTAGAACATTCTTCAAAAGTGAGGGTATGATTGCCCACTAACTTTTTAAATAAATGCTTTGCGCTTTTTACAGTAGTTTCCCATAGACCACCGTGATGGGGTCCATCTAAAAGTTTGACTGGCAATCCAGGCAAGTGTTATGCTAGAATCTGTCCACAATGTGGACCTTGTTATCACCAGGTTACTCGTCTCACTAACGCGTTTAAATAATTTAGATAATAATAAGGCTGCGTTCAACTCTAACCGGGGTAAGGAGATTTGTTGCAAAGGTGCTACCTTTGACTTGGCACAAAAAAGTTGAGAGTTAACTTCGGAAGTCAACTCGTTGCGAGTAACTAAATAGATACATGCTCCGAATGCTCGTATAGAGGCATCCGCAAAGCCGTGTAGTTCTACGGAGGATTTATGATCTGTTCCACATACATGCCGTGCTACATGTATGGAGGCTGCTAGGTTGAACTGATGCACAAAATTACACCATTCAGTTTTTGTTGGAGTAGATAACTCATCATCCCATTTACTGCTTTCTTGCCACAACCGTTGCATAAAGAGTTTGGAAATTATAGTAATGGGAGAGAGCAACCCTAAAGGGTCAAACGTTCTGGCTATCGCAGATAAAATTGATCGCTTGGTTAAATTTGCTTCGTTACATTCAATGTGTAAATTGAATATCAACGTGTCAGTACTAGGTTGCCACGTTAATCCTAAAGTTTTATAAGTGTCATGGTTTGCAAAATTTACAGATGAAACACTTTCTTGCAATTGTAGGGCACTATTAAATATTTCAGTAATTTGGGTTTTAATCAAATTGAGCTGATTAATATCGTCGTGTCCAGTTATCAAGTCGTCCATGTACATGTCTGACTCGATAACTTGACAAGCTTCAGGGTACTTGTCCCTATTTGTTTGAGCGAGTTGCATGATGCATCTCGTAGCTAGGAAGGGGGCTGAAGCGGTTCCGTATGTAACCGTGTTTAACTGATACTGGCAAGGCAAGTGAGTCACACTGTCTCTCCATAGGATTCTTTGAAGAGGTCTGTCCTGTGGCTGAATATCTATTTGTCGATACATTTTCTCCACGTCAGCTGTCATCACCCACCTGGGCGTTCTGAAACGTAACAAAATGTCAAATAGATCTTGTTGCACAGTAGGTCCTATCATTAAAATGTCATTCAACGAAAGCCCAGAGGTAGTTCTGGCGCTCCCATTGAATACTACTCTCAGTTTTGTAGTCGTGGAATGTTCTTTTATTACCGCGTGATGCGGAAAATAATAAGCAATTTGAGTGTTATGTGGGGGCACAAGACTCATGTGTCCTAAAGCTAAATATTCGGATAAAAAGTCATCATACCGCGCCTTGAGCTGAGGATTGCGGTTGAGTTTGGATTCTAGCGAGATCAGACATTTTGATGCTCGCGCTAATGAATCGCCTAATACCCCAGGGTCCGACTTCAGACCTATGCGTGTCTGGAATCTCCCCTGCGGTGATCGGGTTGTGGTTTGGACGAATAGATCTTCCATAGCCTTTTCTTCTAAAGATTGATGTTTAGTATTCTCGATGGTTTCACACTTCCAAAAAGCTTCTACCAGTCCGTGAAGACCGGTTGACGCTCCTCTGCTGGACCCAGACGTCCTTCGGGATCCTCCAGACGCCGCAGTCAGCATCGATGATACGAAGGTAGCTTGCATTGGTGCCAAACCGGTCGCCAACCATCCCAAGTGTGAGGGATAGAACCGGAGCCCTCCCCTTGACAGCGACGTCCGGCTGCAGCGCAGGATTCTCCAAAAGACGTCTGCGCCGAGCAGCATGGAGACTGCGCCAGCCTTGGCAAACTGTGGGTCTGCCAGGTCGCGCAGTGGTACGGGCGGCTCACACCTGAAACTGGTTTGGGGAAGATTTGTAGTTATGGTTTCTACAACAAGGAATGAACATTCAGTTTTAAAACCAGATAATCGAGAAGCTATTGTAGCCGTAACGGCTTCAGATGAATAACTTGTTTGTTGTTGAATACCTTCAATAGGCATTTTTAACGTAGATTTAGGAAGCTTCAATGAGTCAGCTAGTTCCCTTGTTAGGAAGTTTGCCTGCGACCCATTATCTAAAACGGCTCGTACAGCTCTTGACGACCCGTCTGAGTCATACAAGTGTACGCTTACAGTTGTTAACATAGCTTGAACATTATTGGAATTACTAAATGCTGCCAAGGCAATCTTATGGTCTATAGTATGTAACAATGTATGGTGATTGCTTTGACATTTTTTGCATTTGCTTGAGCTACGGCATTTGTATGCTTGGTGCCCAATGCGAAGACAATTGAAGCATAATCTATTACTTTTTGCGGAATCCCGCCTTTGCGAAACATTTAACTGTATGAATTGACTGCATGTGTGAATGTAATGTGGTCCTTTACAGATCGGACACTTGACACCTTCTATTGTAAGCAACGCTTTCTTGGTTGCAGGTTTGCTATTCGTTGGCTCGAGAGTGTATTGATTATACATTTCTAAATGAGATGCCTTTTTTTTTAGAAATGCCAAAAAATCAATAACCGATTTGTAGTCCTTGTGGGACTTCCAATCGCTAATGCTTGGTGGGTCTAATTGCTTCAGAAACTGGTAGATGAGTAATTCATCCCAGTTCGAAGTGTCAACCCCCAAGCTGTTCAGTGCATTTAAATTACTACTAATAGTGTTGGTGAAATTGTGAATCTCATTGAATCTTCTCACATTAAATTTAATACTGTGTATGTTATCTAGATGCGTTTTTATTAAGATCTCCTTGTTGTTGTATCTGGCTTCCAAAATACTATATGCCAGGGGGTAGTTTTTCCCTGATACTTCTAATTGCTCTAAGATTGACTGTACTTGAGGAGATAACGAATTTTTCAGATACATGAATTTCTCTATATTTGAAATGTTTGCATTATTGTCTATTAAGGCCAAAAATAAATCTCTAAATGTTACCCAGTTGTCATATTTTCCATCAAAGATCGGAATTGACAATTTAGGTAAGTTCATGGGGTTACAGAATTCATTATTAACTATATGATTAATTTTTAGGCTATTGGCCTCAGATTGCTCTAAGAACCCTTCATACTTTGCTATTAAATTCACCAGGACCTCTTCCTGGTGTAGCATTGTTCTATGTAGGTCCTCATCATTGGCCAAAGCATCTACATTATGGTTATACAATTCATTAAATTTTGTTATTATTTCTCTGATTTGACATAGTTTTGATTTTACTAGTGAGATTTCTAAATTTTCCTTTAAAATATATTGTTCATAGGTAGCTAATCTAGCTGACAATGTCCTCGTCCAATTTGACAGTCTAGTCGTCATTTTGAAACACAATATACACTAATCACAAATAAATAGATAAATAACACTGGCCTGCCTGTGTGAAGGAATCCTCGGTGATCCCGTGACTCGTACTGGGTCTGGCAGCTCGTGCGGCCCGTGCGTGTGATGATCTCAGCTTTGGTCAGCTGATATGGGGGCGCTTGCCTGCACCAAGCAGCGCTCCGCTGGTCAGAAGGAGACGCTCCTCCTGCTCGTGGATGATGATGGATGACTCTCGCACTAGGCCATGCGGCCCTTGCGCAGTCGATGTGGGGCTCAGCTGATGGCAATCAGCTGATGTGGGGGCGCCTGCTTGCACAAAGCAGCGCTCCGCATTCGTCAGAAGGAGAAGCTCCCTCTGCCCGGCCCGATGATGAAGGATGACTCTCGCACTAGGCCATGCGGCCCTTGCGCAGTCGATGTGGGGCTCAGCTGATGGCAATCAGCTGATGTGGGGGCGCCTGCTTGCACAAAGCAGCGCTCCGCATTCGTCAGAAGGAGAAGCTCCCTCTGCCCGGCCCGATGATGAAGGATGACTCTCGCACTAGGCCATGCGGCCCTTGCGCAGTCGATGTGGGGCTCAGCTGATGGCAATCAGCTGATGTGGGGGCGCCTGCTTGCACAAAGCAGCGCTCCGCATTCGTCAGAAGGAGAAGCTCCCTCTGCCCGGCCCGATGATGAAGGATGACTCTCGCACTAGGCCATGCGGCCCTTGCGCAGTCGATGTGGGGCTCAGCTGATGGCAATCAGCTGATGTGGGGGCGCCTGCTTGCACAAAGCAGCGCTCCGCATTCGTCAGAAGGAGAAGCTCCCTCTGCCCGGCCCGATGATGAAGGATGACTCTCGCACTAGGCCATGCGGCCCTTGCGCAGTCGATGTGGGGCTCAGCTGATGGCAATCAGCTGATGTGGGGGCGCCTGCTTGCACAAAGCAGCGCTCCGCATTCGTCAGAAGGAGAAGCTCCCTCTGCCCGGCCCGATGATGAAGGATGACTCTCGCACTAGGCCATGCGGCCCTTGCGCAGTCGATGTGGGGCTCAGCTGATGGCAATCAGCTGATGTGGGGGCGCCTGCTTGCACAAAGCAGCGCTCCGCATTCGTCAGAAGGAGAAGCTCCCTCTGCCCGGTCCGATGATGAAGGATGACTCTCGCACTAGGCCATGCGGCCCTTGCGCAGTCGATGTGGGGCTCAGCTGATGGCAATCAGCTGATGTGGGGGCGCCTGCTTGCACAAAGCAGCGCTCCGCATTCGTCAGAAGGAGAAGCTCCCTCTGCCCGGCCCGCTGATGAATGTGCGCCCGCTGTATGGGGCCACGTGCTCTCCTCTCCGTCGCGCTGCGTAAAAGTCTGCTTTTTGTGAGCACAAAAGGGTCCTCGGTGGACGCAGATGACTCCAGATGCTAGTTCACTGAATAATCCGCTGGTATGGAGCAACAAGGTCGCTCATCCTGCTCGAAGTGACCAAAAATGGTCGGGTTTTGCTCGTGGACTGTATTTTCGATTTGGACTTTAATTTTGAGGTGATGTGGGGTGTGGAGATGACTTGAAAGATGTAGTTAGTTAAACAATTTAATGGTCCTTTATTCCATAAAGATTACAAGGGGTTTTTACAAAGGATTACGTGATTAAATTAGGTGAACAGGTTAAGACAAGTTACCAGTGCGACGTTCGAAGAGAAAAGAGACGGATGTTGGGTTTTACACGCCTGAGGCGTCTGTCAGAAATGCAATACCAACCCAACAAAATGTACCAAAGACAAAAAGATTATTATTCTTGGTAGGTATATTGTTTTAATTAATTTGGTCATATTAAATTTGGACCAACAGGTAACGGGGCAGGCCTTACGCCAGTTGAAGCGGACGATAACCAGCTCCCGTAGGGACTAGTACTCATATCTGGTGAAGGCTGAGTAATCCTTGTCGTTAATTTTATTTTTGACTTGAAATAAACATCGAAAATTCAAGTTTCATTTATCCCCCACCGTGCCCAGGTTCCCTTTTCGCTAAATTTACCGTTAAAATCTGTACAGACCACGGATTCGTCTGTGTGACACCACCTAATGTATATGCCACGGAACGTAATAGGTATACAATTAAAAAAAAGACAAAAGTTCTTAAAAAAATTGCAGTATGTATGGTTAGTCAGCCTCATTCCAACTCATACTTAAGTCAATTATTGCACCTGAAACGCCTGCATGGTAAAACCGATAAGAAATATTTCATTTATTTAGATGGTTTCGGCATGTGTAAAGAATGAATGATGATAGACTGACAAAGTATACATACAGAGGAAGTGTAAAAGGAAAAAGATGTAAGTTACGACCGAAAAAAGAATGGATGAAAATGGAACAAAGCGAATGTAAAAAAAAGAAATGTACTAAAAAGGTGATGGATATGAATGAATTGAAATAGTTATGCAAGGATAAGAAAAATGGAGGCAGGAGCCTCGGCAGAGGCTTTGGCCAACCCTAGCGGAATGGTGACAGAGTTACAGTTACAGTCACAACATTTAAATTTCATGACCGAAAGGAGAGACCATAAATTCCTAAGCCATCGAATTCAAACACTCCACTGTCCCATCCCCTGTAAGCCCTTCTTACGTAGGTACAGTGTGTAACTTCTATGGGAGTCATTGCCAAGTAGTATTTTTGAATCAGATTCGATTTAGCGCGCCCCGTCCCCGGTCTCCCCTTTTTCCTGACCGCACTTTTCGCTAAATTTAACGTCTAAATCTGCGAAGACCACACAGGCAGGCAGGGGCGGATTAGGCGCGCCGACGATTCCATCCCCGAAAACCTGAAAACAGGATTACGCCGATATTTAATACTTGCTGGCTTGTTGTAATTGTAATACGCCTGGGTGCGTGCGTTGAATGCGAAAAAATAACGAACGAAATATCGATTCGTTTTTTTATTCATTTAAATTGGTTCACTAGTAAACTTTTCGGGGAGAGCGCGACGAGAAAATGTACTATATGTGTAGCCCATTCACGTTGGTCACGTACACTTTTGTCAATGTAATCTTAAAATAAAAAGCTGAATTTGCTTAAATCTAAGTTGCGGGTTTTATATTTTTTAAGTACAAAATTAAAAATAAAAAATAAAAATTCATTACGTTAGTGCTTGTTTTTCTTATCTCCAACAGAGGTAATTTCACATGAGCAATGTTTGTTTATGTGCTGGACCAATGTGTCGTATGAATGCTGGAAATAAATTTTGAAAATATTTTTTAAAAGCTCTCACTATCGTGTTTTAATTTTTTCTTAGCTCAGATTGTGTAGAATAGGATTCCTAATCAAATGGTAGATAAGCCAAACAAGCACTTTTGTGAGGGAATGTATGTAATTAAAGGGCGGGAGCAATACAGATAGTATAAAAGTATACAAAAATTTACAACTATCGTGAAAATAGAGAAAATATACGATAACTAATTCTCTCAATAGGGGTGTTGTTGTATCTTGCATGCACTTTCTATTTACACGACGTTGAGAAATTTAAATAATCTTTTTTATACCAGCGTTACAGGACAATACAAAAAAAAATACACGCTAAACGGCATCGCTTGTGTAAAGTAAGTAATATAAAAACTTATTTAAATTCACGCTGCGTCCTCAGTGCCTCCCTGTGCTTGCCTTGGCGACTCTGGCAGAACCAAACCCGAAGTCAATTCCGTTAAAAGCTCTCCGTCCGCTGCAACCAGCCGCGGCGCTAGTTCTTCTCCTCACTCTCCCTCCAAGAGCTCTATTTGTTTATTTTTTGTCTTTCGACTCAGCATTTCCAAACATGTTACAGCTAAGTGTTAAAAGTGACTTGAGAGTCTAAAGCATGTGAACCCATCAAGAAAGTTTCTTAAGGAGCCGTTGTATCATCTACAATTTGAACGTGTGAAAGCAAAGACGGTGACTATTTATTTTAGTAAATTATGAAATACATGACTTACAATTAAGATGTGGGGGAGGAGTTAATGTGTTAATGTCGAAAGCTTTCGGGGAAATAAATCAACTCGTGAAGAAAAACTTTGTATTGTATTTGAACATTATTCATTTTAAATGTATCCTAACAATGTCAATAAAGGAACCCTTTCATTTTTAGAGCCCGTTCCCACTTGTCGGGTGTCGGATCCGTATATTCATCGGAGGTTCCAGTTGCAGGGCATTTCGGAAAAAATCGGTTTCCGACAAGTGTGAATAGCTCCATACATAATGTTCTGCCACTGGAACCTCCGATGAATATACGGATCCGACACCCAACAAGTGGGAACGGGCTCTTATACTTGTATATATTTGCTGGAGATTCCGATTGCGATGGACCCAAATATTAGGGCTTCTGGTGATGATGAGTTATTGATTTCTTTGTAGCGCCGTTTCGTGATGTAGTCACTTCAAGGACGCTTGTGCAAATCAAATGTTAAGGATTCCTGGTAGATGCTTCAAAGTGAAAAGTGGAGATTCTTGGCTCTGATTTTCAAGTAAGGTGGCTTGCACAAAAAGATCAGTCTCGATGATACAGCACTTTTATTTCAAGGAGGTACAAGTTTACAACGATAGTCTTGGTAGACTATTTGTAAAGAAAATATAAAAAAAACAAGTTGTAATACCCATACAAAGCCTACCTCCATCAGGAGACAACAATAATAGAAATAAAAAAATGTTGAGGTTGACAAAGTCAAATTCCTTAAAAAAATTAGGGTATTCTTTTTACCTACCATATTTAAATATTTAATCCAACTTTTTTTCCCAACCCTGTGCGGGAGACTCCCTAGATTCTAGAGACTCTAGGGGTCTATGACACTTCTTGTAGTGCCGCAGAGGTGAACAAGCTTGGTCGTCGCTACGAAGTGCCAATACTCAAGCAAGACCCAGGTGCTGTAAGGCTGGATGGACCTTTTAGTGACCGGTCTTTGGTAAAGGTTTTATGAATTTTTTCAACCCAGCGAAGAGCATATTTTTTTTTTTTTTTTTAAGAAATCCTGTGCAGGAGACTCCCTAGATTCTAAAGACTCTAGGGGTCTATGACACTTGTTGTAGTGCCGCAGAGGTGTACGAGTTTGGTCGTCGCTACAAAGCGCCAATACTCAAGCAAGACCCAGTTGCTGTAAGGCTGGATGGACCTTTGGTGACCGGTCATTGGTAAAGGTTTATGAACTTTTCAACCCAGCGAAGAGCACATTCGAAATATAAATGGTATATTTTTGTGCTCCGCCGGGATTCGAATCCACAACCTTCCATTTTCGTTCCCTCAGTTCTTGTTTACCGTATACGCCAATCTTGTCAAATATGACTTTTTCATGCCGTTGTCTTATGAATCAAATTCTACACAATCTGAGCTAAGAAAAACCGTAAAACTCGATAATGTGAGAGTTCTTTTAAATATATTATAAAAAAAAATCTTGTTTTTATAAGACACATTGGTTCAGTACACATGCAAACATTGCTCATGTAAAATTTTCTCAGTGGCGTATACGGTAAACAAGAACTAAGGCAGCGATTTGGAAATATAAATTGTATATTTTTGTGCTCCGCCGGGATCCAAATCCACAACCCTCCATTTACGAGTCCAAAGTGTTGCCACTGGACTACGGACCGGTCCAAAAACGTTATTTTTTACTCTAAAAATCCCAAACAATATTGGTGTTGATGAATATTTGAGAAGCGCGTTATCTGCCAGCTAGAAGGCAGTCCAGTAGAACAAGCATTACATTAATCAAAGTGGTAAACCATCTGCGGAATGAAGTTGTTTAGACACGTCATTTCATTGTTCTTCCTTAGCGTCTTGCTGCCGCCCATAATCGACAACGGAATTTTCAATCCATTTACCCGGAAAAATATAAACCTTCGGTCAGGCGTTATTTATCTGTTATCTCGATTCTTTAGGCAAATACACAACATGTAGGTTTACGCTTAAGAATACAACATTTTATTAAACTTTTAACAGTGTCTGTGTTTACACGGTGAAAATATTTTTTATTAGGATAAGTACCTAGTATTAAGAATAAAATTTATTTTCACAATTGAGTATTTTTTATTAACTCAAATACTCGTATTATATACTTTCGACAACACTTCAGATGAAAATGATTTTCAAAAGTTTCTCATTGATCAGTTGTGCTTTTCATTTTTCAGTATTTATTGGCGCTCAAGATGTGTGCAGATGAGGTTTGTGAATTTTTATCAACAGACGGTTGGCTGTAACTTAATAGAATCTGTACTGTATTCTGCCGCCATTCCACAAGGTGTGACCAGTATCTCCGTAGATACATCTCGTGCATATCCCTTTCATCTCGTCAACATTCATTTATTACTTTATACATACTTTTCTCTTATTCTCACTCTGCAGGTGCCATTCTTTAGCAATCTCACCTATTTGATATATTCATTCGTTCTTTGGTATTTCCATTCCTCGTTTTCTTCTGAAGTTTCATCTGTACATCGTACGTTTAATAATAAAGAGCAATAACTCAAAAAACAAGAATGTTGGGAAATCACGTTTGAAGTTTAGACAACCAGTACAACTTGTATGGGATGAAAAAGGCGGCCGACGTTTATCTCGGTCGTATTCGTCCAAATTGAACGGCTGTCGCATTCTACCTATTCTTCTCGCATTGTTCTTGCGTTTTATTACAAAATCTCGATTTTCCCAATTTTCGAGTTATTGCTCTTTATTATTAAGCGTGCGACATGTTCTTCGTTAGACGTTCATCATCCATTTTTTTTCCAAATCTTAAACCATCATTTTTGTACTTTTATTCTCATATTGTCATTCGTTCCACACTCGTTCATCATCCAATCATTTCGAAACTCTATCATTCAGTGTCTTTCCAGTCGTTGCTCTCAGGTCTCACCTATTTGATCTATCTATTCCTTCCTCGGTTTTTCCCTTCCGCGTTTTCTTCTGACATTTCCTCTGTACACTGTCTTCGTTAATCGTCGAAAGATGCACAATGATTTCTCACAACCTGAAATCAAAAAATACCCTTCATAAGTGCAAACATTTCAAAATATTTCAACGCAACATTTTGAAGAGCACAAAAAAGGTACTCGTATTTTCAATAGATATTGTTTTATTTTTTTGTTGTACTCAATAAACAGAACAAATTAATTTCTTTATTAAATCTGCAGCTATCCATTCATTGGAAACTGGCGCCAAAAGCATTCAGGATATTTTTTCATTTCCTCTTCCTGATATTGTCTCTGCCTTATTTTGCCGCCCCTTCTATACCAAGTATAAACCTTAAGTTCACACTTAACCAAAGCGTTAACCAAAAAAATACTGAAACTTATACATAGTCTCAATGGAGCGTTTTAGCGTTCATAAACTTTTAGTAAAACGCAATGAAAGTACCGAAAGTTTTTTACTCGGGGGACTTCTTCTTCTTTTATTTCGTCCCCCATCTTCCAGTCTACACTTGCTTTCTTTTCAATTAGACGAAACCGTTTTGTATTAAAAATTGAGAGCTTTATCGCAGCGAAAATTTTCTTTGTCACCGTACGGAATGAAAACGCTTTTGTTTTTTTTTTTCTTTGTACATCTCTTCGTTTTTTTTTGTCGTATTTTTGCAGTTTTCATTGAACTGGAATTTCGTTTTTAATTACTATGAATTTGAGAAAAAATGCGCAATTCATTTACTTGGTGAGTTTAATAGATGCAAATCTTACTTTATACTTGAGTAGTTTCGAATCAAATCCAGCAATATAGGACTTGTTTGAGAAATGAAATAAATATATGGTAACACAGTCAACACTTTCTTCATCATTTCTTTTAATTTATTTATTTTTTCAAGAAATCTGATTGATTGCAAAAATGGCAATTCTATGGGCACCGCCTTGTCTTCTCGACCATTGCGTCGACATTCCAACATTCAGCATTCATACTTCATACTTTCCGTGGTCTAGTGGTAACGCTTTGGACTCGTAAATGGAAGGTTGAGGATTCGAATCCCAGCGGAGCACAAAATAATATATAATTTATATTTTAAATATGCTCTTCACTGGGTTGAAATTACATATACCTTTACCAAAGACCTGTCGCCAAAGGTCTATCCAGCCTTAGATCAACTGGACCTTGCTTGAAAATTGGTGCTTACTATTTGCGACGACCAAGCTCGAAGAGGACTCTTGGGGTGTGATTTCCGAAAAACAGCGCTCACCAAAGAAATGATTCTAGTATTTTAATTATTAGGTATTATTCAAGTTTCAAGCAACTCAACTTTCACAAGCTGCATGTGTACTTTCAAATGAAAAAAGTCTGAAGCCTTTTTGTGAAGCAGGGGTGTCATATTTGTCTAATAAACTAAATATTTTATCATCCCTTAGATTCTCATAATCTTTTCTTCCCTTCTGATATGCCATGTCGTGCTTCTGCAGCCGTGGATGCAAGTATTCCATCTTAGTCATGCGGCGCATCCATCAATCTCTATGAGCGAGAGAGGAGGGGGATCCCACACAGTCATTTGTCATTGTTGATGTATTTTTTTTGTGTATTTATTGAGGCGTAACATTAGTGGTATTAATTAAGGTTTCCCGCCCTCCGATCTTTCTCACATATAGCAAGCGTGTAACTATTGCACCATCAAAATTCCACTAAGGGCAGCCAAGTCGGTCGATAGCTCTGTAGAGTGCTTGCATTTCATTACACCTTACCTGTTATAAGTTCCACTCGACACGCGGCAAGAAGTAACATTATATGTGTAGGGGCTGTCCATATATTACGTCATTCACATTAAGGGGGGGGGGGGGGGAGTCTGGTCTGCGGATGATGGCAAATGATGTACGAGTACCAAAAGTGACGTCGTTCTTGTAAATAACAATTTCTACGAAATATACAAAATATTATGTAAGGAATATAACATTATTAATTATTAAGCTCATCCATTATTACAGCAAGAAGGGGAGGGGGGATCATTAGATAATGACTATAGGATGATTGTAAGGGGGGGGGGGGTCGAAAATCGGCCAAAATCGATGACGTAATTTATGGACGGCCCCGTAGCAGTTTTTAACGTAGCGTAACAACTACTTTTTACATTATCAGATCATTTAATTTTGCTAGTTCATGGAATGCTTTTGCCCCTTGAATGTGGTAGTTTTCTGTTTCTTTCTCCATCCTATGCCGTTGACCAATAAGGTTTTTCTACCTTTCCGTCATTCACATATTATCACTGTTACGAATGTGTATCTGTGTGTTTTTACTTGCGTGAGTGTATATGTGTCTCTAGATGCGGATGTTAAAATAATTATACTTGTATTTTTTCGATGGTGTGAGCATTCGCTCGAACCTTCTAAATAGAATATTCTTGCAAAATCACGCAAGTTCCAGTTTCAAATGTTTCAAGAACCATCCTTATGTCATTCTATAAAAGTACCAAAGCTGTCTGTAGCGCTAGACTTGCATCAGAGCTGGCGTGCAATACAGCAAAAAAGTCAACTCTATTTGAACCAAATGTGACCGGTAACTCAAAATAAAATGTGTGAAATAAATCAACTAAAGTTTTTATTAAATTGAACCCGGGTTTGAATTGAATACTAACAATGCGCTTGTGGAAATTAAGGTAGTTTTATAAAAAAAACATACATTCTTAATTGTAAACCTGACAAATTGACTATAATTTAATTGATTCAAACACGGTTTAATTGTTTCAATTCCCCCCCAAATTGGACTACAAACCCTGCAAATTACAGTTGTATTTCGCCGTGAATAGCATCGCCCACCAATAGTGCTCTGGGCCGAGACGTTTGTGTATCATTTTTAAGTGCGGCCCGCTCCCCCGGGTCCGGGTATTAATTAAGATCCCCGGTTGTTCGGACGCCGGATTAGTTATCCGAGATTTGAAATTAAATTCGCAACATCTTCGTTAATAAGCGGCGGCGCTGTTAAGGTATTAATATCCGAGACGCCGCCGTCC
This sequence comes from Agapetus fuscipes, assembly GCA_951799405.1. Taxonomy (NCBI): domain Eukaryota; kingdom Metazoa; phylum Arthropoda; class Insecta; order Trichoptera; family Glossosomatidae; genus Agapetus; species Agapetus fuscipes. The sequence goes on from OX637333.1 coordinate 25,115,114, forward strand.
TGCTGGTAACAGATAGCGGTGGAAACAACGCTCCAAATGTATTACAGGGAATGGCCAGATGTGCTTTGCCTCACAGGGTGATTAAAACGCACCCCATTTGAATATATTCAACTCTTCATATTCATTATTTTATCAAAAAAAAAATTTTTTATACAACACCGTTTTTAGTTGAATGCCTAAGCGCTATCGGACTTTATCAGTCCATCTTCAGTGGCTAACTGAAGACTACAAGGGAAAAACAATGTCAGCAAAAATAAGAAAATAAGTTTGAAGGAAAAAAGTAAAATCTAGTGGCATCTGTGCGTATGTAAAATTCTGCAAAATTTATAATGCAATAACAGAAGCTATCACAGTTTATAGCGGTATTTGCGGTTCTTTGTGACAGACAATAACCATGATTTTCAAATTTTAATTTCGATTTACTCATAATGTTCTTCAACTGACATTCCTTGTTCTTCCTGTGTAAAACTGAGGTAAAACAACAAACAAAAAATTAAAATTTAAGGTAGAGGCAGGTACTGTTAGTAGGGGAGAAGGACTACGTATTTGCTTATTAATAATATTATTTATGTTGTTATGAATTTCTAGGGTTTCAAGTGCAACTAGTTGTCTGTCTTTGCACCCTGAGTGTAGGACCTTTACTCGTGTTGTTAAAAAATCTTAATAGTCACTATACCTATGAATGGAAATTACCTTTTTTATTTAATCACATTTTATTATTGGGCTCAAAATGGTTCATCCGTTTCACAAAATTCAAGATATACACTACCAATGTTTAGCCAGTTGTATGAAGCGCTATTCTGCTAAATTCCTTACACTTAAGATATCAATCCAAGTCGGAGCTTACTAGCGCTTGCGAAAAAACTCAAATGAAAAAAACCACAGTACACCTTTTTTTGATCTAACAATGCGTTCGGCACGTGAATTGACATATACACTATTGTGACGACATCCGGCTGGGTTGCTGGGAAAAGGCATACATTTTTTTTTGTAATTGATTGCTAAGCCAAACAAGTCTGACGTTTGCTCACCGAAAAAAGTCCCAGCTTCAAAAATGTTCCGATTCAATCAACGAATCTTAAAAGTTCATATACTTTTGCATCTTTAATAATAGACTTTTGATTCCTTGACATATAGGTTGGTATGAGGCTTACCACCCACAATGTAAAAAAAATGTTCACTTTGCTTACATACCCATGTTTCAAGAGTTTCAGTGCTTAGGTTTATTTGAGATTTGGGTTTTTATATTGTAGGTCCACATGGGCGTGTGTAAGTGCGAACTTTCACGTGTCTGTATGTGGGCATGCACCCAATATGAATCTTGAATGTTAGCATATCTCTACAACTTAGATTATAGATTAAAGAATGTAATATTTGGGTAGAGACACGAAGATCCCCCTGTTTGTTTCTCTGCCCAGGGAATAGTTCCACAGGTCAGAAAGGTCGCAGGCCGCGCTGTGGCATGGGCTAACCAACTTGAACAATTAGTTTTGATTGCGATGCCTCAATATCGACTTGTGATTTTTAATTTCTTAAATCAAAACTCCCAACAGGTTATCGGCCCTCGAGACAGTAACATATTTACCTACCATAAAACTTTGCATTCAAATCCAAGCAAAGCTTCTGTACGAGAAATAGATGAAAAGTAAAACGCTCGCTAGAGAAGCTGTTTTTAAGTGGCACGGTAACAGGATAGAACAGAAAAGAACGACACATGACAGAACATAACGTGACAAAAAATCACATACCTTAAACAGAACCTACCATAAGTGAAACATTAAAAAAAAAAAATTGCTTCCACACGCCATATGCGACTCTTTTGGAGAAAACGCTGTAAGAAGTTGCTCTTTGTGTCTCGCTTAGTTAGTTTTTTTTTTCATCTCATAATGATAATTGGGGGCGTTTATTTTTTATAAGCTTAACTAAATAATATATGCGTGGATTGTTTTGCCATGTGATGTTTTATCATGTGATGCTTTGACATCGCGATGTCTAATCTAATCTTATCTAAGCTGCAAAGATATACATCATTTAAGATTTATATTAAATGCATTTCCACAAGCAGACATGTATAATTTCGCACTAACACATGTAGCATGTGAACTTACAATATAAAAACCCAATCTCAAATAAGCATAAGCCCTGCAACTCTTGCCGTCCTTCCCTGAAACAGGGGTGACATTGGCAAAGTGAACCATTTTTTACAGTATGGGTGGTCAGCCGCATACCAACCTATAAGTCAAGGAACGTACTGTACTGTACTGAACGAAATGTACTTTCCTGTTATAGAACGATGAAAGATGGAAATTGATAATTAAAATACCTGTTTGTACTCAGAACGAAATAAGTTGGTAAAATACATTTTTCCAAAAGATTTTTTTCGTTTTCAATAAAATAAAAACGTTTTTCGTGAACGCTATTATTGAGTTTAAACGAAAGTTTTAAACTTGGAACACTGATCGATCGACTAATTAATATTAGTACTTAGTCATTAATCCTTAATTTGCCCTCACAAAGGCAAAAGATTTCCAAGTTCACTTAACGAAGATTCTGCCTTAAGGACAATTAACCTTACCTTGGGGTAATTGATCTGAAAGGTTTGTTAACATTGTTTTTTTCTTAGAAATTTACCATTCTTAGGTTATTACTTAAGGCATTTAACACACCGCAACTAAGCTATACATGTAGTACGACTTTATGCCGGGACCAAAACATTCAATATTACGAGTAACCGCGCTGGAATAAAGATTTTATTATTATTGTTATTACAATTAATATTCCTTGACTTGTGCGCCATAGACTAAACGGCAAAGATACATTTACATTTAAAATTAATATTAAACGCGTGTCCATAAACAGACACGTGTAAGTTTGCGCTTAAAAATGCTGTATATACTAACAAATTAAAACCCAAACCTTAAAAGAACATAAGCCCTGTATTTTTTGCCGACCTTCCCTTAAATCAATTATTGTTATTATTATAAGGGTTGGTATGTGGCTGACTACGTATTTTGTAGAAAATGGTTAATTTTGCCAATGCCACACCTATTTCAGGAAATATCGGCAAGAGTTGAGAAGAGAGAAATAAAGTTTACTATGATTTATTTAAAGATAGCTGTTTCTGTGAATTACACCTCCAAAAACCTCTCCGAGCTTGGTCATCGCTACAGAAAACGCCAATTTCGAAGCAAGATCCAGTTGCTTTAAAGTTGGGTTTTCCCTTGATAACCAGTCTTTGGTTATGGCAGATGATTTTTTTAATCCAACGAGAAGCATTGTTGTGGTTCCCCGGTATTTGAGCTTAATACCTTTCAACTACGAGCCAGAAACGTTAACCATTAGACCATGAACCGGTTCTACAATCCATGAAATTCATTTAACGTTAATTTTTTTATTCTTATTAAAATATTAACATTTTTTCTTGCTAATTTTCTGTTACGTACTTATTTAGTATGTTGAAAGTAGGTCTCAGAATGAATTTAGTTTAATGAACCGTTTTAAATTCCCGGCAAAACGAAAACCCACATTGAGAAGCATTGAAATCCTGAAGCATTGATTAATTATATCTGTGGACTAGAAACTATTTTAACAAAAATAGAAACTATATCCGTATCAACATACTGAACCACAAATCGTCCTTTTTAGAAAGAGAGCGAAGATCTTCAAGGTGTCATTTTGTTGTACACAAAACATATCGGGTGAAACAACGAAATCTTTCCAGAAAGTTGGTAGCTTTGAAATTAACGCCTGCGCGAACATTGTGCATACGCGTCATAAACCTTTTGATAGGTAATCACGCTTTAAACAAGGCATTCTTTTTAGATATTATACTATAACTGTAACTTTGTCACCATTCCGCTAGGGGTGGCCAGAGCCTTTGTAGAGCTGCCTCCATCTCTTCCTATGCTTACATACCTCTTTCAATTCATCCATATCCATCACCTTTTTCATGAATTTTCTTCTTTTACGCTCGCTTTGTATTTCCCATTCTTTCACAATCTCCTCAATCTGATCATTCCCTAATTTTCTCGTCCATCTCTTACTTCTTTTTCCTTTCACACTTTCTCTGCATATATACTTTGTCAGTCTATCATCATTCATTCTTTTCACATCATGGCATGTGTAATTAAAGGGCTTCAAAACGCAAAATGGAGAAAGCAAGAAAAAATAGGATTTTACATGTAAGAACATGGTTTGTGTGAGTACACCACTGCTGTGTTTGACAGGACTGGGGACAACTGTGCCCCATAGAATGTATCAATACCGTAAGTTAGTTTCTACTCCTCTATATTATAAGTCAATGTCCTGAACAGCTCATATAATATATTTAATTTACACAGACAATTATTTTGAAGTGCTCTTAAAAAACTCAATAATTTCCGTATCTATTCTAAAAACAAAACTGCGGAACTAAGCTTCACATGTAGTGTAACTTCTAGCCGCGTTTTCTCCGAGGGGTTTGCTATGGCTAGTTGATCCTACTTATGGTTACTATGACATTTTGAAAACTATAAATCATTTCAGTTAAAAAATACAACGCAACTTCTTCTTTTAGTGCCAGATCTATCAAAGATTGACGATCATCATGACGATTTAAAATATTGCCTGTTCCTTGATTTGCAGGTTCCTTGGCTTAAGCTTTGGCATAAGGTTTACCACTCATACTTTAAAACTTGATTTACTTTACCGATGTAGCTTCTGTTTCAAGGAAGGTTGGCAAGAGTTTCAGGGCTGATTTTCATTTGGCATTAGAATTTTATTTTCAAATTACACCTATAACGTGAACGTAGATGTGTCCAGTCGACAGCATACATTTTATATGAATAAAACATATACGCCCAATGTATGTTCAAATGTAAATGTATCAATGCAACTTAAATTATAGACAAGTTTTAGATAGTATAGGAAAAAGGGAATTATAGTTTTTGTTATGGGTAGTAATTGCAATAATATAAGGATAATATACTTTAAAATTTAAGAAAACGGTTTTTTGCCCTGTAAGTGAATTTTCCCTACGTTTCGAGCTTTTTTTCTGTTTTGTACCTCAGCGCATCCTAAAAAATAAATACAAAACATTCTGTATTTAAGGTATTAAAAATTGAGTTTGAATATCTACTCAAACATGACAATACATTCGGTAAATACAGTATTTTTTGTATGAATATTGAATACCCTGTATATGTATATGGGGATATCATGTAAACAGACAGTAAAGTCGCTCTTTTCTCGTCTATCATAAAACGTTTTGCCGTGGGGGAAGCAGTATTTCTTCTATCTGCATGGATGAGGTTTATGTATACAATTTTTAAAAGTCTGACAAAACAAAAAAGCACGATGAGATGGATTGAAAATTTTGAAAGAATGGATGATGAACGACTAATGAATAAGTGTAAAGAGAAAACGTCAGAGGAAACGTGGAAAGGAAAGAGCGAGAAAGGAATGGATATACCAAATAGGTGAGATTGTGAAAGAATGGAACCTGTAGAGTGAGAATAAGAGAAGAGTGTGTATGAGGAAAGTGTTGAATGTTGAAGAGTTGAAAGAGATGTGCAAAGATAGAAAAAAGTGGAGACACATATGCGGAGGTAGGAGCCATCCTTAGTAGAACGACAGCAGGATACATTTACAGTCACAGTAAATGAGTCATGGAACTTCGATGTTTTTTTTTAAAACATTTTTTTTGTACACAACAACAAAAAATCGTCATCACTGGTATGGAATCTTGGAAGCTGGCAACATTGCAGGTAAGCCGCAATTTTTTCTGTCGTTGCATATTTCTATTACTTCACCCAAAATCACAATATTTTTCACACAAGCTCTTCTTTTATTTTGACGCAGGATATCCTATTCGTATTCTATTTTTGCAGGAATTCGGTCCTTCCATATATTTTTCGCACATTTTTAAAGCTTATGAATTTCAATCAACATTTTATTGTTACAACATTGTAAGATTAAATTTCAAACATCGATGCCTGAGTCAGTCGGAGAAAGCAAAGCCTCAAATCCATATAGGGTAGTGTGGGGCGCTTTCCCCCTATGTGTGTGTGTCTTCCTACAGCCACTCACCCGTCTCGGTGGAAAGGCGTCAAAAAAGTTTTCCTCAAACTAGGTGCCGGGAAATCTCTCGTAGGTCTTTTTGAACTTTAACTTTCCAAACAAGGCTTTAATGGCAGGGCTGACTTATAATGCCATTTTGTGGGGTTGTTTGCTTTTTTTGTTGCTCTCTCCATGTTACGATGAATAAATAATAAAGTTTGTTACACGATTGCTTTTTTAGCGGTGTCTGGAAATTGATAAATAAAAAGATATACCCATGAATGTAACTAACGTATTCTTCTTCTTCGATGGCCTTACAGTTCGATGTGATTGGTACGAAGTAGGAAAAAGTGCATCTTGATGACATTGCACCGAGTCAATAATTTCGGGTTTTTGCTGTTTTCTCGACCGGTCCGTAGTCCAGTGGCAACACTTCGGACTCGGAAATAGAAGGTTGTGGGTTCGAATCCCGGCGGAGCACAAAAAATATACCATTTATATTTTCAAATGTGCTGTTCACGGGGTTGACAAATTCATAAAGCCTTTATAAATGACCGCTCGCTAAAGGTCCATCCAGCCTTACAGCAACTGGTTCTTGCTTAAGTATTGGCACTTTCTACAGCGACGACCAAGTTCGAAGTGGACGAAGAAGTTAATCTAAAATCACTGCTGCGTCGGGTCACGACCATCGGGAAGGCCTTCCATCACAAAAAGTATAGCATTGCATGAGCGTTCTGTGATACGCTTCCCCGGATCTATAATCTATCTATAATCTAAGCTGCTAAGATATGTTAACATTTAAGGCTCATATTCAATGCATGCCCACAGACAGGCACATGTAAGCTCGCGCCTACACATTCTGCATGCGTGAATACAAATAAGCAAAAACTCACATAAACATAAACCTTGTAACTCCTGCCGCCGTTCCCTGAACCGGGGTGGCATTGGCAAAAGTGAACCGATTTTTACATCACGGGTGGTCAGCCTCATACCAACCCATCAGTCAAGGAGCAATGAAAGGGTATGAGGCTGGGTTTGTGCAGCTCATATCTCCCCTTGGCCTCCATCAGCCATCGCCTCCAACTCTTCCTGTCTACCGCTGCGACTTTCCAGTATGTCAACTGTGATTCTGTTATTGGTTCAATGTTGGTCTTCGTCCTGATCTTAAAAACATAAGTATCGTTAATTTTTCAGTTCAAATGAATTTGAGATTGGGATACATAATGGCATATTGTTACCGACACTGATGCATGGAAACTGAAAAAGTTGAGGAGAACTGGGCATGTTCACAGAATATCAGGTACACGGATTCCCAAAAAACAGATGACCAGCCACTTCAAAGAAAGATGAAGATGGGAAAGGCTCAGACTGAGATGAAGGGATGAATTGGGGAAGTATGTGGCTCAGAGGACAGGGAAGTTAGATGCAAAGGTTTCAACCTTTGAAGAAAGCCAAGACTCAAAGTGGTCTGTAGTGACCTTGAAGAAAAAGACGATCAAGTTCTACCTTTCGCGGTATTCGTTCCTCTTTTTCTTTTCACATTTCCTTATAGTGAATGAAAGAAAAATAATTATTAATAAATGATACCTTCATGTTTGAACTTCTTTTATTATTAAGCGGACGCCTAGATTTTTATCCAATTTTCGAGAACCTGAAGAATCAATATCAACTATGACACCCATCAGATTCGAACCCTATCTTTGTTATGCCCGAGGGAGTCAAGTCGCTATTCTTGACTAGCGTATTTGGAACAGAATAGAGTTGGTTCGAATCATGCCTGGCCTTTTGACCATGACTTTGACCCTGGATCAACAGATGCCATTGCATGCACACAAGCTTCTGCTTTCGCATAAAGACAACTGACCAGGTAAAATAGGTCGTGAATTCCGTTCCTCTTCATTCCTTTTTGAAAAGAAAAAAATCTTTATTTCCAACCTTCTTCTCAGTGTCAAGAATCAGAACGATGAGAATGCAGAATTTTAAAAAGCTGATTCTTTTTTTAGTATATTTAACGAAAGAAAGAATGTTCTCGAGGAACTGTGAACCCTGTAAATGAAAATTATCCCCAGTTTGTCGCCCTTAGATGCGACACAAGATAAAACTGAGCGAGTTTCACAATTTAAACATGCCGGTTAGAACGGCACAGTGACAAAACGACATATGACATAAGGACAAATGGCAGAATGACACATGATAGAAAAACACATGAAAGAACGGGACATGAGTGAACATCACAATGACAAAACAACACATACCTAAAACAGAACATTGTAGGTTTTTTCATGTGCCGTTTATGGTATGTCCTGTATTCGGTATGTGATATTATATCATTGTAATGATCTTTCCTGTGGTGTTTTTTTATAGTGATGTTTTGTCATGTGATGCACTGTCATTGTACTGTTATGTCATGTGTCTTTCTGTCAGGTGTCGTTGTAATAGTATTAGGATGATTTATTTAGTGAGTGCTATTTTTGTGTGGATCACACCTTGAGAGCTCTGTACGAGCTTAGTCGTCGCTTTAGAATGCGCTGATTCTCAAGCAAGACGCAGTTGCTGTAAGGCTGGATGGACCTTTTGTAAAAATGTATAAATTATTTAACCAAGCAAAGAGCACATTTGAAAATATATATGATATATTCCATGCGCTCCACCGGGATTCAAGCCCATAACCTTCCATTTACGAGTCCGAAGCGTTACCACTAGACTGCGGACTAGTCACACAGGTTATATCATTGTCCGAAATGCACTGAAGACAAGTTCCTTGACTTACAGGTTGGTGTGCGGCTGACCACCCATGCTGTAGAAAATGATTCACTTTTCCAATGTCACCCCTGTTTCAGGGAAGGACGGCAAGAGTTGCAGGGTGTATGTTCATTTGATATTTGGTTTTTATGTTGTAAGTTCACATGAGGCATGTGCAAGCGTGAACTTGCACGTGTCTGGTTGTGGGCATGCATGTAATGTGAATCTTAAATATAACATATCTTTGCAACTTAGATTAGATTAGATAAGATTAGAAAAGCAAGTTTCTGGCATCACAAGCGCCTTTGGAGTGACTACATCACGAGACGACGCTAAATCACCAACTCATCATCATCGTTTCGTTTTGTCACTGTGTCGTTCTGATATGGATCCAATTTAAACATAGTTCTCTCGCCCGCCGCAAGAGTGCTGCGTAGTTTTTTCTTCTCCCCGCTACGCTGGTGAAGTTTCAGAAACAGATTACGGCAACGGAAAACTTGAACTGATCCAAATCACGTCAGAAGGGTAAACAGAGTTGCTCGTAAATTGATAATTTCACAGCATCTTACAGTATATAATCTGGGTTGTTCTTTTGGTGAGACTTCTATCGAAAATCAGCCATCTATAATCTATATTGGACAAACCAAACGCAGCATCAACACCCGGTTGAAGGAACATATTGGTGCAGTTAAGAAGAATAACCCGAACAAGTCTGCTATTTGTGAACATTCACAGAAAGGGGTGAATCATCTTATCAGATTTGATAAAACAAAGATTCTATCTAAAGAAAGATTTCTCATCCCCTGACTTGTGAAGGAAGCAATCGAAATACACAGGCACCCCAACTTCAACAGAGATGACAGCTACAAGCTTTCCAGTATATGGAGGCCAGTACTAACTTCAATGATCCACCATTTCATTAATCGGACGATTTCACAAGAAGACATAATATCGTCCTTCTGTACAACATGGCGCCCTTGAGATGGTCCTGGACCATTAAATGGCGCCACAGGAAAGAAATCATCCATCATCATCAACTGGGGCTATAGCGGCATATATGGATGTATCTCAGAAGGTTAATAAAAATACCTACAACCTTCGGCCTCGATCAAAAAACAATAATTCAACAGTTCGTGGTTCCTCCTTGTAGAGGAAACACGTCTCCTGAGGACGTCGGATATGACTCCAACAAAACGTAGAGAAATTGTTCTTCTCTTTTGCACGGTCAGTAAAATCCGTTTTTTCATTCTTTAAAAAATCTACAATCTAAGTCGAAAAGATGTATTAACATTTAAAATTCGTATTCAATGCGTGTCCACAAACAGACACGTGTAAGTTCGCACTTACAAATGCCTGAATGAGTACTTACAAATTAAATCCATAACTTAAAAACTCTGAAACTTTTGCCGACCACTCCTGTAGCATGGGTAACATTGGCAAAGTGAAAAAAAACTAGGGTGGACTTATACAAAAATTAACCTATTCAAAAGTAAAGCACAAAAAAAGTGAATCACATTTTTGTGTCTTTTCAGGTACTCTTTGATATTGTTTGTTTTTACGAGTTAATTTAAAAAAGACAAGATTTTTCTGTATAAAATTTAGAACGCAGAAAATATATCAAAACTAGCACAGAAAAATTTTCGATTTTTTTCTTACGACTAAGTGCCTCAGAAGCGAAATGTAAAAATTGAATAAAAATTTAAAAAATTAAAATTTCTGAACAATATTTGACTAGAGAGTACTTTGATGGAAAAGCACATTAAATTCATGTATAATATCATAATTTTTTTTATAAATCAAAATATCGCATTCACTAGAATGCATATTTGAGTGCTTATGTTATTATTTGAAGATGTTTATGATGGATCTCTTTCATACGCCCTCATAATATGTGGAGTGGTGGATATAAAAGTTATTGCTACACATATTTACAGTCATAACGTCCCTTCAGTGCTTGTTTGGCTTATCTACCATTTGATTTAAAGATGACCTCTCAATGAAATTGTTTGTAGAATCACATTCTACACAATCTGAGCTATAAAAACACTATAGTGTGAAATTTGTTTTAAATATTTTTTAAATTAATTTCCAGTTTTCATAAGACACATTGGACCAGTGGGTATACCCACAAATATTGCTTATGTGAAATTACTTCCGATGGAGATAAGACAAACAAGCACTAAGTGGGCGGTCAATAAAAAGCTCTCAGGGCAGTAAAAGTTCATGTCACAGCTATAAAAGCTTTTGTAGAGGATAAAAATAACTTTTACATTCAATTAAATAGTAAAATATAAGAAAATAAAATCTTCATTTACTTGCATAATTAAAAAAAATATTGCGATTGTATTGACCTTTTCCAGGCATTTATTTAAAGTATTTTTTAGTAGATAACTTCTTTATCACAGGACAGTCAACCTTAACTTTACCGGAACCTTAACCTTAACTTAAAAATATCTTAATCTTACCTTAACAAGTGTAACGATTTGCTTGGGTTCAATTTAAAAACTTTCATTAATTTATTTTACACAATTTATTTTAGGATTCACTCACATTTGGTTCACGGTTAACTTTTTTACTGGTCTCTTCAAAACATCGCGATCTCTTTTTATAGGCTACTCTGGCATACGCCAGACCACGCTAGAATATTATTACACAGAAACTTTGAGCGAACATCAGTACAACCATGCAAATACCTAAATCTTGACACACACTCACACAAGTAATAAAAAATACACGGACATACAAGCATAATTAAACATACACAGACCAGGCGCGTGCATAGGGTATAGACAAATACATTTCAGAATAAATGTTTTCTCCCATTCCTTTCAAATAACTCATTTGAAATTGACTGAAGTGCTAACGATAACTCCAATCTATAATCTTTAATCTAATTTGCAAGGATGTATTAAAATTCAAAGCTCATATCAAATTCATGCCCACAATGCAAACAATCACGCGGAAGTTCGCGCTTACAAATGTGCACTTACAAAGTAAAATGCAAACATCAAATGAACATAAACCCTGCACTTTTGCTGACCTTCCCTGGAACAGGGGTGACATTGGCAAAATGAACAATTTTGTACAGTATGGGTGATCAGCCTCATACCAACCTATAATTCAAGGAATTAAATTTTTATGCTTAAATCTCAGTTTCAAGCATTAATTCGTTTTTACTATATATTGCCTACCTATTAGGCGCATGTGCCTGTATGGGATTCACGCCCCTGACACAGACATATCTACATTCACACATTCGTAACAAACTTAAAAAATATGAATTTTTATAAGAGGAAGAAGAAGGAGAATAATTCAAACTAATTTTAGTACTTACTTAAGCCAAATCAGTCGAAGGTGCAGACTAAAGATAACTGCGTTTCTTCCTTGTAAAAGAGACAAGTCTCCTGAAGACGTCGAATATGAATCCGACGAAACGTAGAGAAAATCGTTCTTCTCTTTACACACAGTCAGTAACATCCATTTTTTTTTCATTCCAAAAGAAGGTGTAGATGTCATGAGGTACACACGATTCTGCATTTGAACTAGTAGTAGTCGGTGTTATGGCCGAGGGTGTAGAGGCGCATGTTCCACTAGCGTATTTGGAACAGAATAACGTTGGTTCGAACCTGCGTCTGGCCCACTTGACCATAACTTCGACACTGGTTCAACAATACCATTGCATGCACACAAGCTTCTGCTTTCCTATGAAGACAACAGCTGTCCAGACTAAATATATTAATGAATAGCATTCTTCTTCATAAATATATTTTTAAATCAAACATATACTTACAAGTAAACATACATTCACACATTTGTAACAAAAACCTTAAAAATACACGAATCTTAAAAATGGGAAGAAGAAAGAGAAATCAAATCAATTTCAGTACTCAATTAAGTCAAATCATCTGAAGGTGTAGACGCCATATGAGGCGCAAATTATTCTGCATTTGGACTCAATCAGGCTCAGCATTAATAGGATTCCCAAAAACAGCATCAAAGCCTTGTCCCCGGCTTCCGTAAGGCGGCGCGGCGCGCTAATAACCAAAGACACGTCGCCTATGTAGAGTTCCCAGCTGCGTCGCAGACCCGCCTGTTTGCATTTCAGTCGGTCGTTAATTGCTATTCTAGATTAATTACACCCCTAAAACAACCCACCGCCAAACCGTCTCAAGCACCCGCTGAAACCCCACGCGAAAACCACCCTTCCACCCGGCTGCAAAACGGCTGAAGCCCCCCGCGATTTGCGAGGCTCTTGCGGTGTTATAGAATGGGTGGCGCTCGCTTTGTTTGGTACGGTTGTGATATTGTTTAACAAGTTTGGAACTATTCCAAAATTTGTATGGCAGGACTGTGGAATGCTTGTTATTTTTTTACTGCATTGGATTCTTGGGTAGTAAAGTATCCGCCGTAGCGACTTAATGGGTTACATTAAATGAATTTTTATTTCGTTCTTTATACTACGGCGCTGCGTACTGCTGTCACTGTAGCTGTGCCGCCAATTACATTAGCATCACGCATTGAAACATCAACCATTTTGCTGGAGTGATGTTTTCCGGGATCTGTTGCCGTGGTCTGTGGGAGCTGGAGCTTCCGGACCATTTTGGTAATCAAGTAACGATTGAGAATAATATTATATTTCAAACATTTTGGCAATCAAGTAACGATTGAGAATAATATAACATTACAACCATTTTGGCAATCAAGTAACGCTTGAGAATAATATTATTTATAATACGCAAACGCAACGCAACTAAGCTACACATATAGTGTAATTTCTTACCGCGTTATCCACGAAGTGTTTCGCATGTGGTGAGTGTAACGTATTTATTTTTACTGATAAGGGAGCCGGCCTTACACCAACCACTTCAGTTGAAGTGGAGGTCTCCCAACTCCTGAGGTGCTGTTACTTATTTCTTGTGAAGGCTGTGTAAGCCTTGCCGCTACTTTATTTTGGGTTTTCCGGCATCCTTGGCTCAAATTGGTCACAAGAGAGAACGTTACATTGTAAAAATATATATTCTTTTGTTAAGGTTAGGTGCGACCTACAATTGTTTCTATCTGAAAATAAAATTAAAATCAAAGAAATGGATCTGCAAACTACTTGCGCGTTAGTCTTTACTGAAATCTGTACCAACGACGTTATCGTAATATTGCATCTCGAATCAGCTCCTTAAAGTTAAAATTGAATCTATATTTTGATAGACTACCGTACCACAGGTATAAAACCACAAATGTATGAAAACTAAAACGCTCGCAAGAGCATCTGTTTTTGGTTTTCATACATTTCTTAGTAAACGCTATGGTTGCAAAGTTTTGTACTTGGGGTACTACTGCTAGGATTGTGAACGTTTATCCAAACTTAGCTATCAACAAGACAGGAGAGATGAGATGTTATTTTATAATTATAAAGTTATAAAATTTAAACGGTCCAGAGGTTAAATCAGCGAGCTTGTAATTAAAAGGTAGTGTGTTGAATTCCTGAAAGAAAAATATATTTTACAGGAAATTGTAGTAGACATTTTTGTTTCAAGAAACCACAAAAGGTGCGTGTAAAGCTTGATTCATCTACCAGCTTTTACAGTTTCAATAATCAAAATAAATTAGTTTTCATTCCAGCATGGTCACGTTGTGTGTGCAATACGTGACAAGCCATGTAAATATTCGGGTGAATTATTTAATGAGCGTTGTTTGAGTCACACCTCAAATGCTCTATGCAAGCTTGATCGTCACTATAGAAAACGCGAATTACTCAAGCAAGACCCAATTGCTGTAAGACTCGATGGACCGTTGGTCACCGGTCTTAAGTACAGATTATTATTTGCAAAGTACCTATATTGTAATTTTATTGTGATCATCAGAGTATCAAGCCCATGACATTCCAATAACTAGTTTATTATTATGATAAAAAGTATAACATGAATCAAAATTAAAAATACATTGCCGTGAAGTAAGTGCGTAATGACTAAAGTGAATTTGGCACGTTCGTTAGCCGAAGTAAGAGCCAAGGGACTACGGAAAAAGTCGTGTTCTTTCGGCACAACCGGGTTCTCCCGAAGCTGCATGCTGCCTGAGCTCGGACACAGGAGTCATGAGCGAAATGTGACCAAAGGTAGACGTGCCACACAGTGCTGTGAGATACAGTGTAAATCAATGGAGCTTCCACCCCTTCCTTGTGGATTTCCTACTATCAAAGACACCCGCCTTGAGAACTGGAACCTGGTGCAGAGGAGCTTCCACCCTGGGGCTCTACCTGTAGAGGCGTCAGCCTCGTGGACTGCCGCTGTCGGTGACGGAGCCTCGAGCTGTGATCATTGCCTCCCGAGCTTTACTTAAGCTCGTCTTGTAACCATAATTATGGCGAGACTCCAGCTAACGGAACAGGTATTTGTGAAAGTGCTTTTGGAGTCAAAGTGCAGATCTGGCCATTTTCTTCTTTCTCATTTTCCTTTTCCATATAAAGTTAATAAACCCTTCTTCGTGTATACCAAATAATGTTTTAATTATGCAGCTTTCCTCAAAGTAGAATTGACAATATCAGTAGTCCCCCCCACTTAAAAGACGATGAGGATGGCTAGCCGGGAGTAAGTACATAATTATTATTACATGTAGGTGCATCCTGGAGGTAATTCTCAATTTCAACATGACACGAGTTAAAGAGTCGGCAGCTTTAACCACTAGACTACAGACCGGTCAAATTTTAGTTCGTTAGTGTTACCTTACACTGACAAAAAAAAAACCTGAACGATTTTCCAAACATGGTTGTCCTTTTCATTCAGTGTAAAATCATTAAGACTGGTCCCAAATTATAGGCTAAAATGATTGATTCAAAAGCAAATAAATTCATGGGAACTGGATCCTATCCATAAATTTATCTAAAAAATGAAATCCCTTTTTCATGTTATGATTTTCAGACACAATAAATACGATACGATAATTGCAAAAGCAAATGATGATTTTGCATGCTGCTGTCCCAACATGGACTGGCTACAAATAATAATTACTTTTTGATGATATCACGGGAGGACGCCGGTTCGAGTATCACCTAGAGGTAATTAAAATCGAGCTAGCTTTGTGTATTTTTTATTTTAATATTGTAACGCTTTGCGTATTCGCACATGGGACGCAACCATTAATCAAAATTCTGTACAACTAGACCAGAAGCCCTGGTGTGAATAATGATATTAATTGTTTGTATTATGTATTTAATGTTAACAGTCAATTCACTACGTAAATGTTCAACTTTTTTCGTTTTTTTTTTTACTACCGGTAGATAGCTAGCTCAGTTGGTAGAATGGTTGTGTTCTATGCCGTGGGCTAGGTTTCGAACCCCACCAATGGTATAAGAAATGATTTCAAACCAAAAGAAATAACCGGCAAGGTTTACTTAGCCCAAACAAGAAAATAGATCCGGCCCCATTACCTGAAAAAATGGATTGGTTCCACACGCCACGTGCAGCCCCTTTCGGGGACAACGTGGTGATAAATTGCACTATATATGCATTTATTTTAAGCTAAGTTGCTTCCTCTTTCTGTAGGTCGTATGACCTGTTTGAGACCTCTTAGCCAGATAAGCGACACTTTTAATAACTTGATTTACATACTGATTTCAAAACATAGTCATACCTATATAGGTACATATTTTTTGTATTGTTACGAACGTATGCGTTCGTACGTGAGCCTAAGCACGCTGTTTGATGTGTCTAACACTTTGGTATAGTGTGAAACAATGCATTAGTTCCATCTACTAGGAAGTATCTACTATCTTCTAGAGCATGCAAGAATCGTCTCTTTTGTACCTTTAAATACGAGCAAAGACTCTGTGGGACAGAGAGTCGCTTAGATCATTGTAACGCGAACACCACTGTAAGCAAAGAGTGAACAGTATATTGTTAACCTAAATTGTGAAAAAGGAATCTTATGAAATCAATTTAAATTGCAATTTAATTAAAAGAACCCCAAGTCAAATCATAACAGAATATTCATATTTTCTTTCAAACAATATTGCAGTTTATGGTTTTCCAAATGATTGTCAAAATGGTCCCTCCAAAAACGTCTTCTACTTCTTCCTCAACATAGCTGAACATTTCTTAGTTTTAAAGAAGTCACACATATATTTAGGGCTAAACGTAAGACTCTAATAGAGAAAACAATGGACTAGGGCCAGACTCTGGAGAAAAATATCCAGAAAAATATAAAATATGGGAAATTGAACACACTGAGGGAGGAATGTTGAACAATAATTAAAATTGTTGCGAACTGGGCCTTCGAAAATATCATGTAAAATTCATGGATCTCGTGCCATTAGGTAATTACAAATTGTTTTTTGGTAATAAAGCTGAAATAATAATAAAGATGCTCCCGAATCCTAATAAATAATCCACGAAAACTATAGAGATGAGGTAATTAATATGATACTTTGAGTTTATTACGCTTTTATATTGTTACACGAGAATATCTCATAATTAACACTTGTTATTAAAGATCAAAGAACTAATTTTTATTTTTATTTTTCTGCTAACTAAAATTCATCTTTGATTCATATTTTAGTCCTTCTCGTCTTCTTACAATGCCATTTTTATCAAAGTCTTTTATTTTCTACATGATAAAAGAGCGCCGTTTTTGTGTGTTTCACACCTCAAGGGTCCTCCAAATCATGAATGAGATATTTTACAACGGTGCCGTTTCAGTGCTCTCTTAAAAATGCCAACAGATTCCGAAACCCTCACTCCGGGTAGCAGTCTGTTCTAACCTATCGGTCTCGCAATCCGGAAAGCGCGATCCCCAAAATTAGTGCGTATTTGACGGCGAGGCTGCGTCAACCTGACAGCACCACTTCCCGCTGACCTCAGTGTCTGCCCCCTCACACTCACCCCAACGGGGGAAAACATGTCTGCCAGATATGATGGAGCCATACCGTTTAGGGCTTTAAATACCATCAAACACACACGGTAGACCAGCCTCTCAGGAAAACGAAGCCAATGTAGTTCTTTCAACAGCGGAGTGATGTAAGAGAATTTGTCAATCCCGAAGATCAGTCTAGCGGCCGCATTCAGAACAGACTGAAATCTGTTCAGTTGCTTCTTTGACTGGCCGATATATAGTGTGGAACAATAATCAATTCGGGACATCACAAAAGCACTCACCAATCGGCGGTAGACACTTCCTGCGTGGACTTCCGGCGTGGGCCAAAAAATGAAGCAGCTTTTGTTTTGTCTACCTGCTCCTCCATTGTGAGATTCCGATCCAGCTTAACTCCCAAAAGTCTTACAAATCTAAAGGGCTGGATGAACCTCCCCCAATGGAGAGAGGTACTCCATTCTCCAGAAAGTGATCGCGCCTGGATGTGGGACCCTACTCGTGATCTAGCAGCAATCCCACAAAAAGTGCCACCTGACGTATGCTATTAGCTTCTCTAACATCGAGTCATGGGCACGCCTTTGACATAGAAGTACTTGTTTTGTTGTGCCGTTGCTTCAACTTTACAGGCAAGCCTTCGGCCACTTGAGAAAAAACATAGCTTTGTATGAGCGTCCATGTGTTTAGGGTCCTTCTGACACATACATACAGGACGGGTATGCAGAGGATTTGAGCATACCCTCTTTGCTCTCCCGCCGATGGCTTTTTTGAGATAAAAGATTCTTCTGGAAATTGCGTGCCGTCGATGTAGACGTTTACGCATAAAGGAGCGATGGACTTATCTTTTACACATAAAGGGGCGATGGACTGATCTATTACGCATAAAGGGCGATGGACTTATCTTTTACGCATAAAGGGGTGATGAGCGAAAAAAGGTTTAGAAACACTGAGATAAACTTTTATGTTTAAAAGTATAAAGCTAAATATAATAATGTGCCTTTGATTTATTTTATCAAAGGACAGTTTCCCTCCATAATCAGTTGATAATTGCGGCGTATCTCATTTTTAATAAGCCCTCAGTTTGTCTCTCTTCTTCGTTATGCTTTGGTATGACAACAATTAGCGGCGTCTCGTTCACACAGATGAATGCATCAACTCCATATACATAAAAAGTGTTCAGAAACTATACGAATAGACGGATATTTTTTCAATATTTTCGTTCAAATAAACATAAAATTTAGTAAAAAAATAGTCATGGAAATTATCACAATGTCAAGTGTACAAGCCTTTAAAAACAAAAAATTGTAACTGTAACTTGGTCACTATTTCACTTAAAATGGGTATTGTCAGTTCAGATTCATTTCCAATTCTTATTTAACTTCCATGCAACTTTCAATTTATACACATAGATCTCATTTTTTATACATAGTTAAGAACGTTTTATTTTTCAACGTTCAATCTATACGAGGGTCGTGTGGAACCAAATACAGCAATCTAAGTTTTTTCTGAAAATAAGAGAACATTAAGCTACGCTAAACCACGACTTAGCTACACATAAAGTCGCATGTGGCGAGTGAAAACTATTTATCTGTACAGGTAAGTGGGTCGGCCTTACGCAATCATTTCTGACACCTTAGGTGAGGTTAGACTCCGAGCTCTCAGCTTGGAATACAAGCACTCTACCAACTGAGCTATCGAAAGATAATGAAAGAGAATGGAGACTGTGATTTATTGCGTTCAAATATGAGTTTTCTTAGTTTTAATACTTGGCAGAAAAAGTCTCCTCCATCGGTCCTCTAGAGACGGCAACCACATTCTATTCAATTTTACACCACAGTCAAAACCCAAAGAAACAGAGTCAAACAACCATCTATAATAATCTATTATCTATTATCTAAGTGGAAAAGATATATTTTAACATTTAAAATTCAAATTATATGCGTGCCCACAAAAAGACACGTGTAAGTTCGCGCTTACAAATGCTGAATGTGTACTTACAAATGAAAATCCAAACCTCAAATGAACATGAACCCTGCAACTTTTTTCGGCCTTCCCTGAAACATGGGCGACATTGGCAAAGTGATACATTTTACGCTATGGGGGTCAGCCTCATACCAACCTATAAGTCGCGGAATTGAATTTATACAAGCCCGTGGAAGCCTAAAAAAAATTAATATAGCCAATTTAATATTCTCAGTTTATGTCTGTTATTTTTAAAACCACCAATAGATGCTGCTGCTCTAGTGTTGTGTTGTGTTCTTGTTAATTAAAGTTGCATTGCTTTCCCCGGCGTCACGTTTCGCTCGCTCGTATTTTAATATAATGACATTGCCGAGTACACAGGGAGAGATGAAAGTTTCATACAAACTGACTACCAGCGCTGTGCATGCCAATAAAGGGCTAGCTTATACGTCTAACATATATGTAGGGCCTGTTCAAACAATGGGACATAATTGTGCAAGTTTTTCTGGAATCTGAGCGCCTCTGAAAAGAGCCATCTAGGCCTTACTGGCTTTGAATAAAGTGGGGCATTTCCCCTTTCTGAAACAGAAGGCTTTATCACACAGGAGTTATCAGGATTTGTTCCATACAAGAGGGCTAGTGTTCAATCCTCAACATGGTGTCAGAAATGCTTTCCCATTTCTGTGTTGAATTCAAATCCAAATAAAGAACTTGGACCGGTCCGTAGTCCAGTGGCAACACTTCGGACTCGTAAATGGAAGGTTGTGAATTCAAACCCCGGCGGAGCACAAAAAATATCCAAATTATATATCCAAATATGCTTTTTGCTGGGTTAAAAAAAAATCATAAAAACCTTTACCAAAGACCAGTCACTAAAAAGGTCCATCCAGCCTTACAGCACCTGAGTCTTGCTTGAGTATTGGTGCTTTGTAGCGACGACTAAGCTCGTACACCTCTGTGGCACTACAACAAGTGTCATAGACCCCTAGAGTCTCTAGAATCTATGGAGTCTTTCGCATAGGATTTCTTAAAAAAAAAATGAATGTAGTTGGCGTAGAGCATTTGAAAATAAATGGATTCCTCAAAACCACATGCAACCTCTTCGGGGACAACGCGGTAAATTTTTTCACTATAAATGCATCTTAGTTTTGCATTAAATAACAAATATTATGGGTTTTCTATAAATAATCTATAAAATCTAAGAATATTGTAAACGATTTTGTGAAAAATAAATTTAACCTGAAATTTATTTAAAAGTAACCCCAAGTCAAATCATAACAGTATGTATGATATTTTGTATATGTGTTCTAATATCAAAATAACACCCATCGTCTAAAATAATGACAGGTAATGGGCCAATATTTGACTATCGACAACTGCGTTTATTTTTATAGAGCCGCTGGGAACTAGGAATATGAAGAGCGTATTCGCAATCTACCGCACTTACTGCCATATTGATCACGATATGGCCCTTGCTTATTACACCGATAGTCTCATGCGATAGGAAACTTCTGGAATATTGTTAATCTGCTTGACTCGTTATGGTGCGCCAAATAGCAGGAGAATCCCAAGCTAAGCCAACAAAACGAAACCTTCCAAAAACAGACAAATCCTAAATTAAGTAAATGTCATGTGGTGTGTGCAATACGTGACAAGCCATATTAATACAAAGATGATTTATTTTATCTACGCTGTTTTTGAATCACACCTCAAGAGCACGTGCATTATTATTATAATTACTCAAGCAACATCCAGTTTCTGTAATGGCGACCAGTATTTTGTACGGATGATGATGATGATGAGTTGATGATTTCTTTATAGCGCCGTTTCGTGATGTACTCCAATGTCACTCCAAGGACGCTTGTGCAAACGATGCCATAAATTTGCTTGTCTTCAGTGCATTCCGGAACTTTCCATGGTCCTCTAGCTCTCTCACATGTGGTAGGTGGTTCCAGGTCAGAGGACCAGCAACTGCAAATGCACGCTCTCCAAACATTGTGTTAACTCTTCTTATCGGTTCTTCAATCTTTGATTTGGCTCCAGTTTCAGCCGAGCGCAGTGTTTGGCTTTTTTTACAGGCACCTTACCTTCCAAAAACAGACTTAAACTAACTTATAGAATCTATAATCTAAGTTGCAAAGATATGTTGACGCTTATGGCTCATATTCAATGAATGCCCACAAGTAGGCAGGCACATGTAAGTTGTGTGCATACAAAATAAAGCAAACCTTCCATGAGCATGCGCTTTGCAAGTCCTACCGCATTTCCCTGAAACTGGGGTTGCATTGACAAATGTGAATAAAGTTTTTACAGCATTGAGGGTCAGATTCATACCAACTAATTAGTCAAGGAGTGTGGGGGTCAAAATGCGTGTGCAAATATATTTATCTATTCTTTTTTAAATCTAGATTTTTATGAATTACAAAACAATTTTTGTTTACCTTTATACCTACGTGTCTGTTTGTGGACATGCATTAAATATGAATTTTACATGTTTATATATGTTTGCAACTTAAATTACAGATCTGTGATCAAATTTGGATTGGGGGGATTTTAAAGACTTTATATGAAATGATTTCATGGAGTTAACGATTAACTACTTCCCGATTAACGACCGAGTATTAACCAAACCTCCCATATGACCTACACCGTTATAAAACATTACGTTTAATCTAAACCAAAAAATTGTTGAAACTTGTACAGTGCGCCTCTTGTGAGCGTTTTAAATTAAGTACATTTTAGGGAAACATTGTAGTTGAGTTCATAAGCTTTTGATACTAGAAGCTCTGCTACAACGTCCCCTAGTGCTTGTTTGTATTATGTCCATCAGAGGTAATTTCACATGATCAACGTTTGTAAATGTGTAACGGACCAATGTAACTGTAACTGTATTCTGCCACCGTTCCACTTGGGGTGGCCGGTATCTCCGCAGATGCATCTCAATATTTTTCTGTCCTTGCATTTCTCTTTCATCTCTTCAACATTCATCTATTTCCTCATAAATATCCTGCTCTTATTGACACTCTGCAGGTTCCATTCTTTCGCAATCTCACCTGTTTGGTCGATCCATTCCTTCCTCGGTCTTCCTCCGACATTTCCTCTGTACACTTTTTTCGTTACTCGTTCATCATCCATTCTTTCAAGATGTCCGAACCACCTCATCGTGTTTTTTTCTACTTCCATCCTCAAATTATATTTTATACCACACTCGTTCATCCCCAAATCATTGCAAACTCTATCATTCAGTGTATTTCCAGTCATGTGCCTTATGAAAACTGGAAATTGATTATAAATATATTTAAAACAACTTTCACACCATCGTGATTTACGTTTTTTTCTTAGCTCAGATTGCGTAGAATGTAACAAATTCATTGAACGGTCATCTTTGAATCAAATGGTAGGTAAGCCAAACAAGCATTGGGGGGACGACAACTCGATAAGGTTTAAATTTTAACGTGAATCCATAGTCCGCACCCAAGCTTAACTTTATTAATGCCCTACAGAGATTTATAGAGGATTGACGCATAAACTCAAAACTAGGACTGCGAATCCCCATTGCTCCGATTACAGGTCTAATTAATAAATTTTGGGGTTAATCTGCTGATTTGTGTTTATGTGGAATCGACTAAAACTTCATTGATTTCTCTCTATAATATTATATAAAAATATCAATATCTACAAACGGCATTTTCTTATACACTTTCAGGGTTATTTACATTTAACACATTTTATCCATGGATCATCGTTTATTTGTTTCAAAAATTCACATTAGTGGCGGTTGAGCCATAGATTTGCTGTGTATTAATAATACCGTACCTATGTTTAAATGTAATCTCTTACTTCCTATTTATTTATGTTAATCTTAATTTCCGAATTGATTCATATTGAGTTCTTTCTACTTTTTGTGTGCATTTTTTTTAAAATATTTTAAGGGTTTTTCTGTTAATAACACAGTGAAAATTCATTGTATTTTGTATATTTTAAATTGATTAAAAAAACAGAGATGTAATTCACTTTTTTTTTGTTTACACGTTTTTGCCTAATAAGTCATCTTCAGGAGCATAATTAATAACAATATTATGATCCAATATGATTTGTCTATTTTTAGAACACGAAGTTTTTTTCTTAATCATAATATTATGACGCAGGGCAGTAAATACGTCACTGGTGATTTTCTACTTTGACATTATAGACACTAAGAAAACTTTATTATACTGCCTCATAGGATTAAAACAATTGAATAAGATTTTTTAGTATCTTTGGAGATATTTAATATCAAAACCAAGAGTTGGGTGGTTAGATTACGGCAGAAAAATTCTGGCACTCTACATCAAAAGATTTAAAAAAAAACTTGAAAATAAATTGTAACAATAATTTTTCAAAGGGTTATGAATGAAATTTGCTTAAAAAAGGCATCTGGTTATCGATATTTTAATGAGGCTAATCCTGCGGGAAGGGGCGCGCACAGTGGGGCAGCACTCGGATTCTGCCGCCCATAAATCGTCATATAATTTTAATTAATTGATAATTGAACATCACATGACGTCATTTGACACCGGGAATTAAACGCAGATTTATGGTTAGTTCTAGAATTATTACCTTTACATGGTTCCCATATATATGGACGGATAACACATATCGTCACCCCAGTGCTTGTTTGCCTTATCTTCTATTTAATTCAAAGATGGCATTTAAATGAAATTGTCTTCAGATCACATTCTACAAAATCTGAACTAAGAAAAACACGAACAAAACGATAATGTGAAAGTTGTTTGTAATATTTTCGATTAAACTGTATGTTTGATACAGCGTCCCCCCAGTGCGTGTTTGGCTTATCTACCATTTGATTTAAAGATGACATTCAAATGAAATTGTCTTAACCACATTCTACATAATCTGAGCTAAGAAAATAATGAATAACATGATAATGTGAGAGTTGCTTTAATTGTTTTCAAAATTAATTTCCAGGATACATAAGACACATTGGTCCAGTACATGTACAAATATTGCTGATGTGAAATTACCTCTATTGGAGATAAGACAAACACACACTAAGGTGACGATATGTAAACTTGTTATATTGTTGTTCAAAAACCCATTTTAATACAATTAAATCGTTGTTTGTTTAACATAAAATAAAACGGATTTCATACAAACTAAAAGATTACGCGTTCAAAGCATAAGGGCTGGGTTTGATCCCCACCAAAGGTGTCAGAAATGACTTTCCTGCTCTTGTTTCGGCAGGTTCTCATTTATTGAAAAGTTTGATTTGTTAATCGATCCCTTACCCTCTGGCAATGAACATAATTGTTTTACCATCTGAACTATCGACAGTAAAATCAATAAATATTATACTGTTTTATTTATTGAGCGCAGTTAGTGTGTGAATCACCCTCTGCGAGCTTGAGAAAGCACCAATCACACAAGCTAGATCCAGTTGCTGTAAGGTTGGATGGACCTTTGGTGACCAGTCTTTTTTAAGACATATGAATTTTTCAACATAGAGAAGAGTTTATCGTCACCTTAAAGTTAAAACTTAAAATGTGCCGATTCACTGACTTGAGAAATCGTAGATTAAACATTTTATTGGGAGTAACATCTCGTAGTAAGTGAACTAATTATAAGGCAGACAGTCTATCTACAATCTGTAATCTTACTTGCAAAGATATGTTAACATTTAAGAATCGTATTAAGCGCATGCCCACGTATACTCGTAGATAAGTGTATTTTCGCACTTACAAATGCAGCATGTGTACTTACAAATAATAATCCAAACCTCAAATGAACGTAAACCCAGCAACTTTTTCCGACCTTCCCTGAAACAGCTGGGTGACATTGGCAAAGTGAACTATTTTTTACAGTATTTGTAGTGACTGAGAATGAACTGATTTCTTATAACAAAAACTGTTATTGACCGGTCCGTAGCTCAGTGGTAACACTGCGGACTCTGAATGGGAAGGTTGTGGGTTCGATTCCCGGCGGAGCATAAAAAATATACCGTTTATATTTTCAAATTTGCTCTTCGCTGGGTTGAAAAATTCACAAACCAATACCAATGACCGATCACCAAAGGTCCATCCAGCCTTACAGTAACTGGGTCTTGCTTGAGAATTGGCGCTTTGTAGCGACGACGATCAAGCTCGTAAAAAGGTCGATAGCTCAATTGGTAGAATGCTTGCATTCCATGTCGAGAGCAATGGTTCGATCTCAAAAAAGGTTTACTCAGCCTTCACAAGAAATGAGAACCAGCCCCCCCAGGAGCTGGAAAACCCCCCACTTCACTGAAGTGGTTGGCGTAAGGCCGGCCCCCTTACCTGTAAAAATAAATAGGTCCCGAAGCGCCACAAGCGACCTCTTCGGGGATAACGTAGGCAAGAAGTTACACTATATGTGTAGCTTAGTTGCGTTAGTTGCGTAGTCAGCCTCATACCAACTTATAAGTCAAGCAGTGCTCAAGTGCTCATTGAAGAACAGAATTTTCACACATTTTTAGTATTATCTTTAGCAGAAAATAGGACAAAAGGTGCATATGTCTGAAAAACCCATGCTAGCTTTGTAAAGCTAGTCATGTCACTTTTTCAGTTCTACCTTAAATATATCAATATTTTGGATTATTTTTTATGCTCCGCCTGGAACAGAACTCTGGGATATCAAAATACACGCAGCATATTGTTTTGTTCTACGGCGCATCGGTCCGAAGCAGATGCACCCCTCTACGCAAAGTTGTCTCTATATTTCAGGACATTACTCGAGCACGGATGCGTTCCTTATTTTGTAGATGGCTCCGCAACTTCCAGCAACTACCAGCAACTACCAGCAACTACCAAAACATTCAGTTTCCTCAACTTTGCGCAGAAATTGTTGGACTGTGAGATAATGTCGCGAAAAACAACTCGCAGTTATTTTAATATGACGTAGCAGAAGTCTCGTTGAGGAGATTAAGTTTTTCCTGCAGTATAACGCGCAATAATTCTTCCATAATGTCTCTACTTATATTTTTGTTTATTTTTTTATTCATACTAAAATAACATAATTTACTCTGCAACTAAATTTTTTCATTGCATTATTTGAAGTAACAGAATTTGAATGTTAGATCAAAATCTCTCTCAAGCAGTTGAAAATACGTTCAAGGGCTCTTCGCAACACATTTAATCCATAGCTAGTCCATGGATTATCTTTTTTTTGCATGGAGAATTCATGTTAAGACTCCGGTCAAAAAAAACATCCCGTTGTTTGTAAAAATATGTTTCTTGTACTTTATGGTCTTAGTAAAAGAGTGACATTAATGAAAAAAATCACGCGTGTGTAATAATTTTTTGTCTTCATTTTAAAGTTAGTTTTCTTTATATAACTTAAAAAATGACGCCACACAAAAATATTAACAAAAACTCGTTTTGTTTACTTTTTTTTGCTCGGATTTTGTTGTTTTATATTTTGGAAATATTTTTTTTCTTTATAATTATAGAATGATACAAATTCTAGTTTGTAGTGTGATTTTTAATAAAATAATGTGAATTGCGCTAATATGAAAAAACTGAAACTAATTAACTTATTTAATTCTTGAAAACAGTTTTTTCATATTATCTCAAAAACTATTCACATTATTCTATTAAAAATCACACCACGAATTAGAATTTGTATCATTCTATAAATATAAAGAAAAAAAGTATTTCCAAAATATAAAACAACAAAATCCGAGCAAAAAAAAGTAAAAAAAACGAGTTTTTTTTAATATTTTTTTGTGGCGTCATTTTTTAAGTTATATAAAAAAAACTAACTTTAAAATTAAGACAAAAAATTATTAAACATGCGTGATTTTTTTCATTAATGTCACTCTTTTACTAAGGCCATAAAGTATAAGAAACATATTTTTACAAACAACGGGATTTTTTTTTTGAACACGGCCTTAAGTGTAGGTTGAGACAAGGATTTGTTGTGTGTGTATAACACCGTATGGTTATAATTTTGTTTCAATTTAACATTTAATCTTTAACGGAGCTTCCAGAAACAGGGGTGACATTGCCAAAGTGAACCATTTTTTACAGTATGGGTGGTCAGCGTCATACCAATTCCTAAGTCAAGGAATAAAACCGATTGTTAAAAAAATCAAAATAAAACAATAAATTATTTGTTTTATAAAAATTGTGATTTCTCCGTCACTTACATCTGAACGTGTAAGTACCATTCTCATTCTACTGAAACCAGATTTTTATCACCTTATGTCTTGCCAAATTTCGGGGCTATTAAATATTTAACAGCTCTTTTATTCATTGTGGACCACGATTCCCAAATATATCTGTACTCCATTTCCCAATTCTCCAAGTACTCCCAGTACTCCAATCTATTATCCAATCAGCCATAGCGTTTTACCAAAATCTATGGAAGAAATCCAGGAAATCCAGGTCCATGTGATGTGATGTTTTGTCACTTCCATGTACTTTCCTGTGATGTTGTGTCATGTGTCGTTCTATCTAAATCTAAATCTTAGCTGCAAATATATATTTTATTTAAGATTAATTTTAAACGCATTCCCACAAGCAGACATGTATAAGTTCGCGCTAACACATGCGCATACAATATATAAACCCAATCTCAAATGAACATAAGCCCTGCAACTCTTGCCGACTTTCCCTGAAACAAGGGTGACATTGGTAAAGTGAACCATCTTATACAGTATGGTCATCATGTGTCGTTATGTCAGTGTCGTTTTGTCAGTGTGTCGATCTATCATGGAAACGATATTTTGCATAGTATAAATATGGTCATTGCTTAGCAATTTCCATCATTTCGTCTCAATTTTTTACTCCACTTGGACGTATTTGAATTCTTCTTTCAGATTCATCTCGTTAAGATATTCCGAGCAGAGATCTCCATATTGTGGCTCTCGGCCAAAGTTTCCATTTTGTTTTGTAATAATGCATAAAATATCGTCCTCAAAACACATTTTGCGATATCTTCTCTTGCACATATCTTTCACAGTTTACCGTTTACAGAAATAAAAACCGCGAAACAAAATGAGATAAGACATTAGCATCTTAAATGCACACCATGCATAAAAAATATGCTTTAGTAAAGTGGGGAACACTGCAGATTTGTAATCGGAAGGTGTTGAGTTCGACTCTCCAGTACAAGTACAAAGAGTACAAAAAATTGTTTCGATTCGATGAAAAAAATATAACCGACTTTTATCGATGAACGATCAGCAACCTGAATTCACTTTTACAGCAACTGGGTAGTCCGGTCGATAGCTAAATATGTATACCTTAAATAAGTTGAAAGTAATTGTTTAAATAAGTCGAATGAATGGGATATTCAGAGTCATAACAAAAGGAGAGAGTGCATGAAAAAGATTATGACCCTGAATGAAATGAAAGAAGTATGTAAGGACTGAAAGGAATGGCGGTTGATTTGCAACAATGGCGGCTAGGGCATTAATTCTAAGTGTAATATTAAGTTTAATTTTAATTTAACTTTATTTTAGTTTTAATTTGTAATGTGTCTCATTATGAATTTCTGTAAATCATTTATAATTTTTTGTGCTCCTTGACTGATAGGTTGGTACGAGGCTGACCACCCGTGCTGTAAAAATCGGTTCACTTTTGCCAATGCCACCCCGGTTCAGGGAACGGCGGCAGGAGTTGCAAGGTTTATGTCCATGTGAGGTTTTCTTTATTTGTAGGCGCGAACCTACATGTGCCTGTCTGTAGGCATGCATTTCATATGAGCCTTAAATGCTTACATATCCTTGCAGCTTAGATTATAGATAGATTATAGTCCGGTCGATAACTCAGTTGGTAGAGTGCTTGCATTCCATGCTGAGAGCCCAGGCTCGAACCCCATCGGGGGTGTCAGAAGTGATTTCCCGTTTCGGTTTTTATTTCCAACCCCAATATAAGTCGGTGTTATGGCCGAGGGAGCCAAGTGGGCTGATCTTTCTAGCGTATTTAGAATAGAATAACGTTGGTTCGATCCCCGCTTGGGTCATTTTCCGGGATTTTCCTCATGTAAGCAGGACTAATCTAATCTCTAATCTAACTAGCATAGATATTAGTTAACATTGTGGATTCACATTACATGCATTCTCACAAGAATACACGTATAAGTTTCGGCTTGCACATGCCGCATGTGAACCTATAACATAAAAACCCCAATCTCAAATGAACATACACCCTGCATCTCGTGCCGATCTTCCCTGAAACAGGAGTGACATCGGCAGAGTGAACCATTTTCTACAGCATGCGTGGTTAGCTGCATACCACCCTACAAGTTAAAGAACATTGACAATAAAGTACATTTTTACAATTCACAAATAATCCATATAATTACCAAAACAAATACAAAATACAAAACACCAACATTACAGACCATCGCCATTTTTTTCTGCCCTTACATACTTCTTTCATTTAATCTAGTGGACGTTTCCATTTAAACAATAGGGCTAAGGTTCAAGTTCTTCCAATTTATTATCATCATCATCATCAATAACAACGACTACCCGATGTGGATCATAGCCACCTTGATCAACTGCCGCCACCGCTGTTTATCCAACCCCTTCCTCTTCCAGTCCCATGCTCTCTCTGTATAGCAGTATGCTACTTTTTCGTCCAACCTTCTTAATCTTGATCTTCTCACTGTTTGCGCCACTTTGTGCCAACCTCCTTATTTGTGAGAAAAATAGGTTCTTCGTGCTCGAATTATGTATACAGCAAAGCATGCTGGGTTCTGCTTGTATGTATAAAATAGAGACGTTATAATTTGCTAGTCCAGTGGAATCCATTCTACCGTGGCCCGCACGGCTACTGTGGCTGGGCCGGCGCTCACGCTGACGATGGAACTCCTCGCGCGGACAGTGCAGGATAATAATTAATCAATTAGCAGACAGGATAACGTGTTGGTCGGATAGTTGCGGCGCAGCGGGGGCTTGGACAAGCTCACGCTGCTTCGTGTATCTGCATCGCCCGCAGCACCTAAAGGCGTGAAGTCTCAATGCTGCCGCACGAATGAGGGATCTTCAACTGCCAAACTAGTGCCTCAATTAAGATGTTCCACTTTCTTCTGAACCACTACCTCAACTACGATTTTCTCATTTCATCTGAACCACTGCTGAACTGCACTGTATCCTGCCGCCGTTCCGCTAGAGGTGGCCGGTACCTCCGCAGATGCATCTACACTTTTTTCTGTCCTTACAAACCACTTTCATTTCCTCAATATTCATCCCCTTCTTCATACATACTCTTTTCTTACTCTCACTCTGCAGGTTCCATTCTTTAGCAATCTCACCTATTTGGTCTAATGATGATGATGATGATGATGGATGATTTCTTTCCTGTGGCGCCATTTAATGGTCCAGGACCATCTCAAGGGCGCCAAAAATTTTTAACCATTCTTTCCTCAGCCTTCCCCTTCCACGCTTTCCTCTGACATTTCCTTTGTACACTTTCTTCGATAGTCGTTCATCATCCATTCATTTGAGATGTCCGAACCATCTCATCGTACTTTTTTGTACTTTTATTCTCATATTCTCTTTTATACCACACTCGTTCATCACCCAATCACTACGTACTCTATCATTCAGTGTTTTTCCAGCCATTGCTCTCAGGTAAGCCATTTCAACCGTACATACTTTACTCAGCTCACATTCATTAACTGTCCACGCCTCACTTCCATACATCAATGTCGGTACCAATATACCATTGTGTACCGCCAATCTTATATTTTTCGTAAGTTTCCTTTTTCTTGCAATTCAATTCTTCCAATCGTTACCATTACACTTCTTCCTCTACTAGCGCGCTTTTCTAATTCTTTTGTCAATTTCCCTGCTTCAACCAGAATGTTCTTTTTGATCTGAACAAATGTCTAAACTGGGAAGTTTTTATTTAGTATGAACCAATGCCTCAACCAAAATGTTTCTTTGATCTGGACCACTGCCTCAACCAGGATGTTATCTTTAGGTCTGAACCACTGCTTTAATCAGGATGCTCTCCTTTTATCTGAACCACAGCCTCAATCACGATGTTTTTCTTTTATCTAAACCACTGTTGTAACTAGGATGTTTTAATTCAATCGTAACCACTTCTTTACCCAGGATGTTCTCTTTTGATCTGAATAAGTTGCACTACATTTGCAGCTCAGTCGCTTTTCTATTGCCGAAGCGATGTAAGTGCTGGATTGCTCGACTAATCGCGGTGTATGTTTTAGCGGTGCTCACATCGCCCACAAAGCTGATGGGGAAATGATTATTTGTACCGAGCGCTCCTACGTAACACTTATACACATACATAGTCACATTAATTATACCGCATTCCAATATGATGAATTGCATTCCCCTAAAAACTGTAATTAATTATGATTTTAAGCTAAACGCTGCGATTATATTGCTATCCTAGTATATTTTTTCTACATACGTGTTTTGTATTAGATCGGTCCATTGTCTGACTATAATCTAAATTGCAAAGATGTATTATCATTCTAGATTCATATTTAATGCATACCTTCAAGCTAATTACAGCTCAGATAGAGTTAAGAATGAATGGGTAAAAGACAAACGTCAGTTGAAAGAGGATGTGATAGTAATGATACAAAAGAACGTGATGAGATGGTTTGGACACGCAAAAAAATGGATGAAGAAGATAAATTGTGAAGGGGAAAAGTGGAAAGGGAAGAGCAAGAAAATAAAGGCTAGATCAGATTTATGAAATTTTAAAAGAACGGAAATGGAACAAAGCGAATGTAAAAAAAGAAATTGGATTTTAATGAATTGAAAGAGTTATGCAAGGATAGGAAAAAATGGAGGCAGGAGGCTCTGCAAAGGCTATGGCCTCGCCTAGCGGAATGGTGACAGAGCTACAGTTACAGTTATAAAGCACTTAAATATTCAAAAGTAGCCATTTTTCTTTTTTTCTTTGCCTCTGTAAATATAGATTTTATTGTGTTTTCACAGGAAATATTTTAAACTTTAAATAACATACTTTTTCACTCGAATAATACAAAAAAAAAAATTTGATTACAAGCGCTGCAACTTGTGGGCTTTCCTCGACTTGACTTATTCTGACAAATAAAGAATGACTTTTTACTTCACGTTCTCCACAAAGGCAATCGCACACAAAAGGCTTCAACTGTTCCCACATCAAAAGAAAGCAAATAGGTGGGTACTTACATTGTTAATATTCCACTTATTATTTAAAACACTGAATACAATATTTAAATCCCTCACACACAATGACTGAAAGGTTGATTCATAAAAGGCACTAAGTACTAACAGTGTTCAAATGAGGAAAAGATGATTCCTTGACTTATAAGTTGTGTAACGAGATGAATTTGTTTGTTTGGTGGAATGGAACATTAGATTTGAATTTAAATAAAAAAAAAAACAAAAGAATGCAGAAAGACAGAGAGGAAGCTTCCCTGGCGAGAGAGCCACAAGCATGTGAATTTTGGTTATATGTAATCAATATTGCTGTGGTAAATATAATAATATATACATTGTGATTGTGGATAAATAAATTATTATTTATATATTGTGATTGTGGATAAATAAAAGTGTTTATAAAGTTTTGGTTCATTATCCTCTTTTGTAAGTGATATGGTTCCTGGCGCTATGCACTCAAGCAAAGTCATAATTCTTCAGAGCACGGCCAAACACCACATTGAAGATCCTTATAAAATAAAGTAAGAAAAACCCTCACAGTTGGTATGAGGCTGACCACACATACTTTAAAAAAAATGGTTTACTTTGACGAAATCACCCCTGTTTCATGGAAGGTTGGCAAGAGTTGCAAGGCTTCGTTCATTTAAGATTGGGTTTTTATGCTGTAAGTTCGCATACAGAATGTGTAAGCGAACTTATACGTGTCTGCTTGTGGGAGTGCATTTAATATTAATCTTAAATGTAGTATATCTTTCCTATACCAAAAGGCTAGAAATACGTAAAATAATTTATTGAACAAAAATTAACAGAATAATTTTTATATGCTGTTCACGCGACGCCGTTTTCTGCGTCATAAATTTTGGTACCAACTGTCATTTGCCGTGCGTGGTATTTATTGTCTTTGCTCAATTTTCAATATCCATCTCATACATCATCTCTCTGGACCCCTTACCTGTAAAAATAAATAGGTTTCACTCGCCACATGCGAAACCCTTCGGATATAACGCGGCAAGAAGTTAGACTATATTATTTTATAGTTTAGTTGTGTATTTACCTAAGAAATTCAAAAAAGGAACTCTCGACCGTATTTAAGTTAATTGCCTCGGTATACCTTGGAAAGCAAACTGCATACATCTCTCATCCATAATCTAAGTTGCAAAGATATATTACATTCAACCTTTCCTGAAACAAGGGAGAATTTTTTTTTTAGAATTCCTGTGCGAGAGACTCCCTAGATTCTAGAGACTGTCAGGTAGCTAGAATGTCAGATAGCTACATGTTACAAAGAGGAAGAAGACATATTCACTGGGAAATGTCATTGCCAACTTAAAAGAAATTGAAGCGCATCTTTAGCCACAGAAATTGAACCGGCTCAAAATTAGAGGAAGAAGACAGGCTGAGATTGACAGTTAGGAGGGAAACACTGAAAATCCCCCGTTAAGCTCCGCATCGCGCTGGTGGGAAGTTTATAAAAGCCGCCGAACCCCGACATTCTGGGACACTATCTCTCGGAAGCCTGGACAGACAACACATACCAGGCGTGGCCAAAAAACATCTATCGGAGGAGGCTTGAGTCGCCGTTATTGCCTACACCACACAGCCCCTGGCCGCGCCTGGGTCCCCCGTGGCGGATTCCTCGGAAGGAAGAAGCCCCTGCTTTCTACCCATCGCCAGCGCCCGCTTGGCTACTCCTCGATATCCGGAGCCCCGTGCCCAAAGTTCCTCAGGAGGACAGAGCGCCTGCCCCGTCCAGCCGAGCGCACCCGTCTTATCGCTGGCTGAGCCCCGTGCCGCAATTCCTCCGGAGTGTGGAGCCCCGACCTCCCGCCAAAAGCGTTGCCGTGCCCGAGGCCGGCGCCCCGAACATCGACTACCCGCATCCCAGCATCAGGACTTCTGCCGTCCTCGTGAGCTAATCAAACCCTTTAAATACATTATCTAATTTAACTTAGAACCAGTCAGTCGTGCAGTTTAGCGTGGTGATGCTCTCATTTCTCATAATTTAAAATAAATCCCGTCTTTCCTTTACCCGGTTTTTCTCTCCATCACCTATATTTTTGAACCTCTTTAGCATCAGTGGAAAGCGAGCAAGGTGTTGGGCCTGAACACCACCCTGAGGAGTCTTTTGCTAGCCGGGCAACTGCAAAAGCGCGCCACCTAACCTCAAAGGAGCCCCCTGTCCGTTGTCGGAATCCTAACCTCAAAGAGGTGACGGTTCGCGGCAGCGCGGGGGCCCAGCAGGGCTGCGCTTACAAGCATCTCATTACAAGACTCTAGGGGTCTATGACACTTGTTGTAGTGCCGCAGAGGTGTACGAGCTTGGTTGTCGCTACAAAGCGCCAATACTCAAGCAAGACCCAGTTGCTGTAAGGCTGGATGGACCTTTTCGTGACCGGTCTTTGGTAAAGCTTTATGATTTTTTTCAATTTAGCAAAGTGAACTATATTTTACAGTATGGGTGGTCAGCCTCATATCAACCTATTTGTCAAGTAACTTTGCTTGCGATATCATATTTTGGTACCTATTGCCTCCTGTAAATGAACCATTCTTCTTTGTTACTGAAAAATTATAAACTTCTTTCTACGATTTTTTTATGGAAGTAAGGTTTGTACAGAAAAAAATAACCTTTATTATTCTTTTTTGTGGAAAAAACAAATTATAAACACAAGAAAATAATTATTTTTTACATTTACATATTCCTTGGTATGAGGCTGACCACCCATAATGTAAAAAATAATTCACTTTGCCAGTGTCACCCCTATTTAAGGGATGGTCGACAAACGTTTCAGGGTTAAGTTAATTTGAAGTTTGTATTTTAATGTGTAAGTACACATGCAGCCTTTGTAAGTGAGAACTTACACGTGTCTGATCGTTGGCATGCATTTCATATAACCTTTGAATATTAATATTTCTTTGCAACTTAGATTATAGATTATAGGCATATGTACGTTGTGTATTCTAATCAACCTTTTTCGTCAGCTTATATTTTATTCTTGTATCTTATCTTGTCTACAGAATATATGTAAAAAAAATAAACAGGGGCGTGCATCTCATACAGGCACATGCACCAGTAAGGTAGGTAACCTATGAAGAAATAGTTACTGCCTGGTTTTCATTTCTTGTTAATGCAAAGTAAACCTTATAGGTATTTTAATTTTGAGCTTGAAATTAACACCGAAACGGCTAATCATTTCTGAAACCCATACGGTGCTATTCTTAGACATTTTAGTCTCCCGTTGAGCCCACGCTTTGACAAACTAATGCTGCATTTGTAAGTAGACCTGTCAATCCAAGATGGCCGTAAGTGAACAGCTGATTAGTCTTCATAAAAATATTACCAAAATTCGGTAGGTAAGAATGACCGTGGTGATGAGACTTTCCGCCCAGGCATCATTAGTTTGTCAAAGTGTGGGGTCAACCGACGACAAAAATGTCTAAGAATATCCCCGATAGAATTTTGACATGCGTTTTAAACGTTTTTGGACTGTAAATTTGATCCTAGTTCAACAGATGTCATTGGGTAATTAATTAATAATTAATTCATTAAAATAAACAATAATTAATTATTAATTGATGATATTAATACCTGTTTTTGGCCAAGCAGAAAAGGTTGGTGAATTGAATTCCTCTTCACAATTTTTTTAAAACCATCGGGGAGAACGCGACAAGAAACTCCACTGTATGTGTATCTTAGTTGCGTTGCGAACGCAAACATTTTTTTTATCTCACACTTTTTCTGCATTTCTAAAGACAACAAAATTGATGAAGCCTTTTTATAAAGAAGCATATCTGAGTTGAAAAATATTTTAATTTCTATTTTTTAACTGTCCGCATTTCTCCGTAGATAATAAGAAAACATTTTCCCTCCGTTTCTATATTAAGACCCGAGTTGAATAAATACCTTGCCGGGACTGAGAGCGGGTAAAACTTGGTGAATAGTTGGGAATTTTTCATAAAATAAACATTTTTTAAGAATCGCTTAAAAGTGGAGAGAAACTCGCATTCTGGGCCGAGGCTAGGGGGGGGCTCTAAAACGGACATAAATTATTCAATTTCTGCAGGAATTTCCTTAGAAAATGAGTGAGGGCGCTTATGAAGGACGTCGTAGCCCAGTGATTCCCAAAGTGGTCTCTCAGGGTTCCACGGAATACTCGACGGGGGTCTACATTGGCGTGGCATAAAAATTGGGGTCCACAAGTTGTAAGAGGGGATCCACAAAAAAATATAAAAACTCGTGGTCCATAATCCATAATCTAAGTTGCAAAGAAATATATACATTCAAAACTCATATCGTCGCCTTACTTTCTCAACCTGTAACCTGAGTACAAGTGGCAAAACTTGAGTAAGTAAAGTTTACGGAAATTATTAATGAGTGATTTCCCCCAAAATCTGCCGTTTTTGTTTGTTTGATTTTCTTCTTGATTTTCTTCATCCTGTAGCTCTTTTGCTAAGACCACAAAGTGTAAGAAACAAAAACGACAGATTTTTTACAATACAATTTCAGGGGGTTCACCGCGCAACTAAGCTACGCATATAGTGTAGTTCTTGCCTGCGTTATCCTCGAAGGGGTTGCATGTGGTGTTTTGGGATATATTTATTTTACGGATAAGGGGCACCTCTGCGGCACTACAACAAGTGTCATAGACCCCAAGGGGGCTGGCCTCACATGAACCACTTTCCGTTGAAGTGGGAGTTTCCCAGCTTTCGTGGGAGCTGATTCTCATTTCTTGTGAAGGCTGAGTATACCTTGCTGATATTTATTTTATGTTTGAAATAGACATCGAAACAGGAAATGATTTCTGACACCCTCGGTGGGTATCAAACCCTTGCTCTCGGCATGGATGGGCTATGAGAAAAAAAAGTTAAGGAACCTCTGGTATAGCCTCTAGGTAATAGTACTTTAGAAAATCTTTGAGCGACATTAAATGGAATTATGAAAAAAAAAAAAAAAAGGTTTTGAATACTTATTACTTTCTCACGTTCTATTTTTTTTTAGTTATACCCGTAATATGCTATTATAAAATAATATGAGACTGATGCCACACATGCTCTTCAAATTTACTTCAGTACTGCCAATGCCAATCCGGTTTCAGGAAAAGGTGGCAGGAGTTGCATGTTTTATGTTAATGAGAGTTCATAAATCCTCCAATTCCATGATGCAAGATGTGACGTTTCGTCCCCTTAATACTTGTTTGTCCAATGTCCATCAGTGGTAATTATACATGAGCAATGTTTGTATGTGTATTAGACCAATGTGTCTTATGAAAACTGGAAATTGATTTTAAAAATATTTAAAACAACTCTCGCATTATCGCTTGTTACGTTCTTTTCTTAGCCCAAATTGTATGGAAAGTGATTCTTAAGACAATTTGAAAGTCGTCTTTGAATCAAATGGCATATAAGCCAAACAAGCACTGAGGGCACGATTTATTTATTTATTTACGGCATAAGCCTTTTACAAAAAAGTACATATTAAGGGAGTTTATACAAAACTGCAAAAAAAAACAATAAAATACAAAAAAAAACTTAGATGAAACATTACAGTAAAAAACAAAAGAATAACCAAAAAAAAAAAAGAAAATATAAACCTATATGTATATAAACAGTAGGTTAGAAACAAAGCAAAAACATATTAAAAATAAAAACTACAAAAACCATCAAATATCATTAATGAAATATTTATTAAGTGCCAACTTGTACATATTAATATCATTGCAATGTTGACCGACACTTAGATAGGTATTGCCCAAGCGTTGGATTCGATTTATGGAGCAATTTTTTTCTCAACATAAACAATTTGTACAGTTCTGGTGCGCAGCCTCATACCAACCTTTAAGTTGTTGAATATTTGGATGATTTATTTGATAAGCGCTATTATTTTCTAAAGCACACCTCAAGAGTTTGACAATGCATGTGCGTTTTTATAATATAACCGTCAAATTAAGATACTAGGGGTCCGTTTAGACGCTATATATTTGGGCCGCCATTGTGTGGGAGACCACAGAGTCGATTAAAACATTCAGCCGTGAAGTCGATAAGTAAACCGACATAGTGTAAAATAAATCTTGAAAAATACAAGTTGCAGTTTGATTAAAAAAAAACAACTAAAATCATAACAATATTCATAGCAATGTATCAGATTACACCCCCAAACTGCCCTTAAATAAAGATGCTTATATTTAATATACATGATGCTTAAAGCTCTGCTATCTACATTAATAGTAACACAAACCCTTTGTACTATCACTGAAATACTATGGCAGTTGTGAAGAATGATTGTCAAAGAAAATATCATAAAATATTTACGTCCAACTGTTAGTATGCATTGATATGATAATCTCAATCCTTTACCATCCCCGCAAACTGCTTTGAATTTCAAAATTATAAAAAGAATACAAAAAAAAAACACAGCCCGAACAAACGATAAAAGTTTGCGGCTAAGAGATGAAAAACGGAATTTTTCATCGCAGAATTTATAAGCTAAAAATTACTCTGATATTACAGCAGTTTTATGCAATACTCAAGCGGTTACTGCGAGAAAAGGCTTAACTCTACGATGTGCAGGCGTTAATGTGCTTTACAATCTGTCACCACCGCGAGTTTATTTTTTTTGTATTTTATTGTAAAATATATGTACATAAGAACTCTTATTTGAAAACTATTTTAACGGTTGATTCGGTTGAAGTAGTGATTGGATTTGTATGAATCTAACCACTCATACTATAAAAATGTATTTTTTTGCCAATTTCATCCCTGCTTCAGGGCAGGTTGGCAAGAGTTGCAGGGCTTATGTTCATTTGAAAGTTGGGTTTTTTATATTGTAGGTCCACATGCGGCATGTGTAAGCGCGAAATTATGTATGTGTGCTTGTGGGAATGCATTTAATATGAATCTCAAATGATACATATCTTTGCAGCTTAGATTTAGAGATTTAGAGATAGACAGCTTATGTTCATTTAAGGTTTGTATGTTAAGTGGGCTTTTATCAAAAATTGACTTTAAAAATTGTTTTTAAAAATAAATGATTCTAATACCTTATGGTATTAGCAAAAGAGTTGATTGGGAAAAAGATCATGCATGTTTATTGATTTTGTATCTAAATTATAAACATTAAAATTCTTTATATATTATCTTAAAATGACGCCACAAAAATTACATTAAAAAAAATACGTTTTTTCACATTTTTTTATTTTTATCTTGTTGCATTATATTTTGCAAATATCGTTTTTTTATGTTTACAGAATGATATTATGTCTATAACTACACTTCAAAATACCAGCCGTAAATGCTAGTTGGTCTTTAAACGGCTGTATAAACCCCATCAACAAGTTTTTGATGTTGTAATTATTGTATTTATTATGATAGTTTTGAGGAAGTAATGGAAGGATTTCATTAAATCTTTTACATGTACTAAAAAACTTGCCAGAACATCGTAGGGCTAAGCTTCAGTTTTATAAGAGATTCGCTAAACAGCGGATATTCCCGCATACCACCTCGTATAAAACTTGTTCGCAAAGCTTCAGAAAACTTCCATATTGCCGTAAACAATATGAAATCATAAAACGTTTCCAGTTTTTCCTCTTTTATATTCATTATGACATGAA
This sequence comes from Agapetus fuscipes, assembly GCA_951799405.1. NCBI lineage: Eukaryota > Metazoa > Arthropoda > Insecta > Trichoptera > Glossosomatidae > Agapetus > Agapetus fuscipes. The sequence continues at coordinate 25,155,461 of OX637333.1, forward strand.
AATTGATAGATAGATCTCAAACATGAACGAATAAGTCTACATATTGGAATGAAAGGATTATATCTTTATGCGATAGGAACAACTGGATGAGTCACAAAATGCGAGTGAGGAGAGCCAAAACAAATTTGAAGAATTTTGGTTGTGTCGTTTTCCAGCTTAGCGGTAGTTATAAATAAATTTTTGGAACCATTTGTTTGTTTTAAAGCTTTTGAATGACATTGTAATAATTTATAAGATTTGTAACAGTGCTTGTCACTTCGTGTCTTTTCGTTTATCAGTTCATTTGAACTCGAGTATCGTTAATAATTTGAAAGTAATATTTAACTAAAATATTACTGAAATTCGCCAAATATTGTTGAAAATAGCTTACTCATGCCAATATCATCTCAATCCGATGAAAGGTGAAAATAGACGCAATATTTTATACTTCAGGTACAGTACCGCACACCGAAAGATAGTCCACTTGATTTCCTCGACTTCCAGTAGAGCATCTTCTGCTGATGGCTTTGCAGGCTTCCAGAAAAGCCGCGTGAAAAGTTTCAGCGGTGAAATTGCATTTTTCGAATGAAAACATTCGCTTCTGAGTTGTGCAAGCGAAAATACCTGAACAGAGATGAAATTATTTCTGCAAAATATTTGTTCAACTGTAGTAACCGTGTAATTTTTTCAGCGTAAGAATGTTTTTTTACCTTACCGGCCTTTCTCAGTCATAGGCCTCTTTCCAATCTTCTCCATGCCTTGCAATCGGCGTTTGTGTTAAATAAAAAAAACAGCTACACATAAAGTGTAACTTCTTGCCTGCGATATCCTCGAAGGGTTCGCATGTGGCGATTCGGGACCTATTTATTTTTACAGGTAAGGGGCCGACCTTACGCCAACTACTTCAGTTGAACCAATTGAGCTATCGACCTTTTTTACGAGCTTAGTCGTCGTCGCTACAAAGCGCCAATTCTCAAGCAAGACCCAGTTGCTGTAAGGCTGGATGGACCTTTGGTGACCGGTCATTGGTAAAGGTTTATGAATTTTTCAACCTAGCGAAGAACAAATTTGAAAGGATAAATGGTATATTTTTTGTCCTCTGCCGGGATTCGAGCCCACAACCTTCCATTTAGAGTCCGAAGTGCTACCACTGAACAACGGAGTTCAGTTTTTCTTTTTTTGACACATACGCTGTTTTTCTCAAACAGCAAAGCCATGGCTCATTCGCAGCCTATAGGGAATTTTCCATTAAAAAAATCGATGCTCCGCAGATCAGCTATCCATCAAATGTTTCGGAAATAGCACCGTCAGATGTTTAGTTCTTGAGGAAGTTGACAATAAGTCACCTCCTTTTCCAGACGGATTGGTGGCTACCTGTTGGTCTGCGGGATTATTTTATTTCATCCCTACCCTCCTGGTTAACTTGCCCTTTCCGCTTATCCGCCTGTCTAGAGGTTACAGGTTCCTCAACACAGATACAGAAAAAAACATCATTAGGTACATAGTAAACAGATTATATACGTAGTTACCTATCATGCTGTAACTGTAACCGTTACTTTCAGACGTTTTGCGAGGGGTAGCCAGAGCTTCTGCAAAGCTATCTTCATTTATTTTTGCCACTGTTTCTATAACTTAACAATATCTTCTAAACACAACAAAAACGTTTACTAGAAAGTGGCCTAATAGAATTGTAAAGATTTGAGGCAAAAGTGCAATGTTTTACAGTGCACTTAGCTTCACTTCTTCCTCCCTTTCCTTGTCCGTCAATTGAATTTCGTCCGTCAGTTCACTTAGAGCAAGGAAAGCAAGACGCAGCGCCTGAGCTGTGAGCAGTGAGCGGGGAGATGACGCGCTGTAAGCAAAACGACCCCGTGCTGGTCCGAGCGGGCACTGCCGGGGAAATCAAATGATCCTGGACGTCAGTCACAAGTGGCGACACTACAATAGACTAGATGAAGCTTTTTACCACAAACTCTACATTTCTTTTATATAATATCGCCACCTTAAAGGTACCTACAACTGAATAAATAACATATTAAGCTAACATAAACTGTTCAGATAAACGCAGCTTTTTTCCTGTTTTGTATGAGAGAAAACACTAAGTGTGAAAGTCCTGTAGTTTAGACGTCTTTCATGAGCACTTCCTTGCAATTATTTTATTTACCATGAGAAGTTACTCCCAATAAAATGTTTCATCCACGATTTCTCAAATCAGTTAATGAGCACATATTGTCACGAACGAATGGGTTTTGTTTGAATATGTATCTACATAAGCACTATAATCTGTAATCTAAGCTGCAAGGATATGTTAACATTTAAGGCTCATATGAAATGCAAGGTGCACAAAAAATTATAAATGATTTACAGAAATTCTTAATGAGACACATTACAAATTCAAATTTAAATAAAGTAAAGTTAAAATTAAACTTAATATTACACTTAGAATTACACGTTGCTAGTATAATGATGAAATAAATAATAATAAATTGCTCTAGTATAATCTACTGTGGAAGTGTGTCACATGTTCTCGAATACGCGAGAACACACCATATAAATAGTATAAATATAGATTTCTTTAAAAAAAAAACTATTTTATGAAACATAAATGTTGTGAAAAAAATTGAAATCGCAATTTAATTAAAAGAAACCCAAGCAAAATCATAGCAATATCTTTGCAACTTAGATGATGAAAGAAAGGCTTATCCAGGTATCCCTTTTACATCGAGGAATGCAAGTACAAGGCGCTGGTCCTGCTACGATGACGTCACAGTATTTCCGCGCGCGAGATATCTTATATGTGCGGGGGAGACGTGTTTCGGTATTGAATCAAGCCTGGGAGAAGGACGCCCGGGCGCATCCGGCCCCGCAGCAAGCTCAGCAAATGCAATTTGTCCCCAAGTTTGTTTTCCTATAAAATAAAATTGCAGTGACGTCAGTAATTTTATGAAAATATTTTGTGCGCTTTATGTTTTGTGTCACAAATTGAGGTCTTATCTAATCTAATCTAAGCTGCAAAGATATACATCATTTAAGATGTATATTAAATGTATTCCAACAAACAGACATGTATAATTTCACGCTAACACATGCCCAATCTCAAATGAACATAAGCCCTTCAACTCTTACCGTCCTTCCCTGAAACAGGGGTGACATTGGCAAAGTGAACCATTTTTTACAGTATGGGTGGTCAACTGTATACCCACAGTCAGTCAAGGAACATACATGGCAAGGTCTTTAGAAAAATTTCATTTATTTTTTTCAACTGAGCTTCACTTCTGTTTAATTTTTGACTTTGCGAACGTCACTCCGGTTTCAGGTAAGGGTGGGAAAAGTTGCAAGGCTTATTTTCATTTGAGATTTTGTTTTTGAGTTTTAAGTTCACCTGTAGCATTTGTAAGCGAAAACTTACACGGGTCTGTTAGTGGGTATGCATTTAAATGTTAATATATCTTTGTAACTTAGATGAGATTAAATTTGACTACACAAGTAGTGTAACTTTTCTCCTGAGCTATCCCCGAAAGGGTTGAATGCGATGATTCGGGACTAATTTAAAAACCAATTTTCACTTGTTTATCAAGTCAACACTAAACATTTACCTTCAGCATTAATAACGATAATGTGAGAGTAAAACAACTTTTCGTGTTTAACGTTTTTTTCTTAGCTCAGGTTGTGCAGAATGTGATTCTTAAGATAATTTCGTTGAAAGGTCATTTTTTAATCAATGTTAGATAAACCAAACAAGCACTGGGGAGACGTATAATTAAACACTGTCATCTGGTCAATAGTAAAGTGTAAGTTGGAATTGCAGTCATTTGACAAATTTACAATTTTGATTACTGTAAAATGAGAACTATAAAAAATGGTTCACTTTGCTTCTGTTTCAGGGAAGGTCGGCAAGAGTGGCAGGGATTATGTATGTTAAGCCTCGCAACTATTGCCAACCTTCCCTGCAGCAGGGGTGACATAGGGAAAGGGAAATCGTTGTTACTGTATGGGTGATCAGCCTCATACCAACATACCAAAAGTGTGACTCACACAAACTCACCCAAAGTGAAATAATTTGTTTTGTAAAAGTATTTTACCTTAAGTCTAACTGATCTCCTTTCTCTCAACGTTTGTATAAGTTGATTTATATCCTTATATTTAATCACAGCATCAAAAATTTGTCTAGATATTGTTTCTGCCAAACTCTCAAGCAACAACTCGGGTTTATCCACCTAAAAAGCAATAAAAAATACACCATGTTCTTTATTAAAAAAATTAAAATAGGTTAAGAAAAGGCTTGAATTGAGCTGCAGCCCCATTGAAGGAGAAGAGCGTACATACCTGTTTCTGGCCACGTAAAAATAGGTTGACAAAATGCATTTGACTTCACAAATATTTACAAAAAATTTCAAGTATTGCGCCTATTTGTGAATGCTCGCGCACGCCTTGTGCTCTTCAACTGTTTGTGTGCGAGTGTCTCCTCTAATTTCAAAGTAAACGTCTTGCGGCTGACTGCAAACATTCCGCACCGTATAATAGCGCATAGAACACGCGTGCGTTATTCACTGCACTCCCTACCTGTACAAAAAAATAGGTGCATTCAAATCAAATAGAAGAAAAGCATTAGAATATTGCCAAGTAGCATTTAAAGCGAGATTTGTACAAAAATAATGAGATAAGCATATTTCTGCAACTCACATAATATAATTGTACTTCTTTGAATTAAAGGTTGGTATGAGGCTGACCATCCATACTGTAAAAAATGGTTCACGTTACCAATCTCACCTCCTGTGTTAGGGAAGGCTGGCAGCAAAAGTTGCGGGGCTTATGTTCATTTGAGGATTGGATTTTAATTTGTAAGGTCACATGCAGCATGTGTAAGCGCGTACTATCAAGTTTTGCTTGTGGGCTTGCGTTTTATTTGACAAATAGTTAATATACCTTTACTAGAGAAGAAAAGCCATAGAAGCATCTGACGCAACTAATACGTTACTAAGGTACACATACAGCTTAGCTGCTGAAACAAATTTATTCTTATAGGTAAGGATGCCGGCCTTTCGCCAAGGATATGCACGCTCCTGGTTTTTTTTTTTTACATATATTTAGTCGGTGTTATGGCCGAGGGTCTCGATGCTCTTCTGAATAACGTTGGTTGGAATCACGTCTGGCCCATTTGACCATAACTTCAACCCTGGTTCAACAAATGACATCGCATACACACAAGCTTCTGCTTTGAAGACAAATGGCTAGGCAAAAGTAGATTGGTGAAGTGCCTTCATCTTTATAAATCTATTTTTTTTTTTTGTCCAATTTTAAGTTTTCACGAATGTTAAACATGTTAGTAGGTTGTCGGGTAATTCTTTGACTATTATTATTTTTGAGCCGACGTTTCGGATCGGTTACACGATTCCTCATCAGGGCGATCCTCCTATGTATGTGTCGAAGGCCAACCTTTTTTTATTGGTACAGAATAAATAAATCAGAACAGAAAAATAAAATACAGTTTTCTTTAGCAGCCGCACTGAAGTGTGATTGTAAGGTTATCTTCGACCACTCTCTCACTTTCTTCAATCCTTCAGCCGTGAAATTCCTCAACGACCACAACCTCTCCGTCCGGCAATTTCGCTGCAGGCTTGCCACCCACAGCAATCTGCAGTTTTCCTTGCGAGACAGAAAAGGTGCAATTTCCTACGGTGCGCTGAAAAGATTAAGCACACATGTATACACGAATGTCGGGCATCCATCCGTTTAGAAATAACGTGAAAATCTTCCACGACGATTTCAAATGGAAACTATAATCTATGACCTGAGTTGCAAAGATATGTATTATATTTTCGATTTATATTGCATGCACTTCCATGAGAAGACGGGGATAAGTTTGGCGTTTGCACATGCCGCATGTGGACTTACAACATAAAATCCCAATCTCAAATGAACATAAGCCTTGCAAATTTTGCTGACCCTCCCAGAAACAGGTGGTGACAGTGGCAAGGTGAACATTTTTTACATAGTAGTCAGCTTCATACCATCCTATAAACTACTCGTACTTACGAAATAAAATAAATTTTAAAAAACTCTAATGAACATACATCCTCTAATTCCTACCGCGCTTTCCTGAAACAGGGGTGACTTTGGCATAGTGAACCAATTTTTACTGTGTTCAACCTCTAAGTCAACGGACAAAAAAAGATTCCAATTAACTATTGAAAACCACAATTATAACATACTACGACCGGCCCGTAGTATAATGGTTGAAACTTTGGACTCGGAGTCGGAAGGAAGTGGGTTCGAATCTAAAAATATTTAATTTTTCAAATATGATGGGTGGAAAATCAATTTGCCTTTACCAAAGACCAGTCACCAAATGTTTATCCAGTCTTATAGCAACTGGGTCTCGCTTGAGAGTTGGCGCTTTGGTTAGCGACGGCCAAGCTCACAAAGGGCTCTTTAGGTGTGATTCACACTAAAACAGAGCTCACCAAATAAATCAACCTAATATTATTATATTACGATCGGTCTCATATTATCTTTTAAACCACACTCATTTATAACCCAGTGGTTACGGACCCTATCATTCATAGCGTGTATCTTCATCTCTTCTTTTATGGCGAATTCCCGCAGAGAGCAGGGGCGCCAGTATCAAAAATACCTTCTATGTTTCAAGTGGATATTTTATTTATCTCTTTGTAAGATAATAATGAATATATGCAAATCAAAGCGAGTGGAATATTTCAGTTATTATCTGCCTTAATTTCTTCCACTGAGTCATGTAAAGTTTCCGGAACTTTCTGGAAATGTTGGGAGTTCGTGACAAATTAAGAAGAAGCCGAAACAATGGCGTATAGAGTGGGGCGGCATGCAAACACACCAACTAGATGCGACAAACCGTCCCGTCCCCGAGTGCTTGTTTCGCTTATCTACTATCTGATTCCAAGATGACTCTTTGACTGATAGGTTGGTATGACGCTGAACCCGCGTGCTGTAAAAAATGGTTCACCTTTGCCAATGCGCTCCCGGTTTCAGGGAAAGGCGGCAGGAGTTGCAAAGTTTATGTTCATGTGAGGTTTTTTATTTTTTATTTGTATGCGCACATGCAGAATGTGAAGGCGCGAACCTACATGTGCCTGTCTGTGCGCATGCATTTGATATGAGCCTTTAATGTTAACATATTTTTGCAGCTTAGATAGTAGATTATATAGATGATGTTTTAATGAAATTGTCTTAAGAATCACATTCCACACAATCTGAGCTAAGAAAAAAACGTAAAACATAACAATGTGAGAGTTGTTTTAAATATTTTTAAAATCAATTTTCAGTTTTTATAAGATCCAATCGGTCCAATACACATACAAACATTGCTTATGTGAAATTACCTCTGATGGATTGTTGTGCATGTTCCTTGACTTATAGGTTGGTATGCGGCTGACCACCCATGGTTCACTTTGCCAATGTCAACCCTGTTTCAGGGAAGGTCGGCAGGAGTTGCCGGGTGTATGTCCATTTGAGATTTGGTTTATATGTTGTATGTTCACATGCGGCATGTGCAAGCGCGAACTAATTGAGAACGCATGTAATGTGAATCCCCAGTCTTACATACGTATCTTTGCAACTCAGATTAGATTAGATTAGATGGGCATTAGACAAACAAGCACTAAGTGGACGAAACAATGGCTGACTGGAGAAAATAACTCGTGTCTAGCTGAATGCTAGTGCGCCTCTCTGTGATAGTGTGTGTCTGGATACTTCTGGCGTATCGAATAGTCGAGATATGAAATTAGAGAAAAGCGGTTTTATTGTAAGACTGCTGGAATTTCCCTGTTTCGAGCCGCAGCATTCTATAATCTATCATCTAAGTTGCAAGGATATATTCATTCAAAGCTCTCAGATGTATGCCCACAAACAAACACGTGTAGTTCGCGCTTACAAATGCTGATTGTGTATTCACAAATAAATCCAAACCTCAAATGAACGTAAGCCCTGCAACTCTTGCCGACATTCCCTGAAACAGGGGTGACATTGGCAAAGTGAACCATTGTTTACAGTATGGGTGGTCAGCCTCATACCAACCAATAAGTCAAGGAATTAATCATAAGGAAGCCTTCAAGGTCAAAATAGGCATGATGATCTTATGATATGTTCTGTTACAGGTACGTGGTGTTTTGTCGTGGGTTGTTTTGTCATTGTAATATTCTGTAATATGTCGTTCTGTTATGTGTCGTTCTGTCATGTGTTGTTCTGTCATGTGGCATTATGTTCTTTCCTGTGGTTTTTGTCATAGTGATATTTTTTCATGTGGTTTAATGTCATTGTGATGATGATGATGATGATGATGAGTTGATGATTTCTTTATAGCGCCGTTTCGTGATGTAGTCACTCCAAGGGCGCTTGTGCAAATGATGCCAGAAATTTACTTGTCTTCAGTGCATTCCGGAACTTTCCATGATCCTCTATTTTTGTCGGGTATGTTCCTTGACTTATAGGTTGGTATGCGGCTGACCACCCATGCTGTAAATATGGTTTACTTTGCCAATGTCCCCCCTGTTTCAGGGAAGGACGGCAAGAGTTGCAGGGTGTATGTCCATTTGAGATTTGGTTTGTATGTTGTAGGTTCACATAAGGCATGTGCAAGAACGAACTTGTACGTGTCTGGTTGTTAGAATGCGTGTAATGTGAATCTCCAATGTAACATATATTTGCAACTTAGATTAGATTAGATTAGATTACTCTAGCTCTCTCACATGATGTGGCAGGTGGTTCCAGGCCAGAGGACCAGCAACTGCAAATGCATGCTCTCCAAACATTGTCCTGTCATGCGTCGCTCTGTAATGTGTCGTTATGTCATGTTTTGTTTTGTCCCTGCATCCTTCTATCATGGAACCCTTTCTTTGCTGGTTTTTGAATTGTTATAACTATGTTGTTATTCGCATATAGGACATGTATAACTCTTTGTTTGTTTAATAATAAAATAAATTAAAAAAAAACCCATGTTAGCATCATAAGCGAAAACTTTTTTGTTTTGTTTTGTTTGACATTTGACAGGAATGGAGACAAATGTGTGGTATAATATTATGTATCAAAGTTTCTGCTCCTCTATGTTGTTACTCAATAGAAGTTTCACATCCAGTGCGGCGTCGTGTCTGTTTACTGATATTCTAACGACAATTTGTTTCAGTAGCGCACCGGTGAGTGGGTGCATCGCAGTCATTATGGAGAAACTGAGAGAAGGTAAAGGCATCCACATGCACTCAAAATGCTTGTTTCAGAAACTTAAAATCTACTCTCAAATAAATAGGTATCATGCTGTACTCAATTCTTCTTCCTTCTTCCTCAACCTTCCTCAGTCCACTCCCTGACGTAGGCCTCCTCTAATCTTTTCCATTCCTGTCTATCGGCTGCAGTGTTCTGCCATTCTCTGCCTGCAGTTCTCTTGATGTCGTCCAGCAACCTCAGTTGGGGTCTTCTCGCTCCCCGCTTGGACATCCTGGGCCACCACTGGACGATTCTTTTGGGCCACCTGCCATGGTCCTGCCTTGCGACGTGACCAGCCCAGCGCCACTTTAAGTAGGCCGCTCGCTGTATGACATCAGTCGATCGTGATCAGTCACCAGATGACAGTGCTTTAGTAAATCGTCTCCCAGTGCTTGTTTGGCTAATCCCACAATTGATTTAAAGATGGCATTTCAATAAAAATGCGTCAAGAATCACATTCTTCAGAATTCACACCTCTGCGGCACTACAACGAGTGTCATAGACCCCTAGAGTCTTTAGAATCTAGGGAGTCTCCCGCACAGGATTTCTTAAAAAAAAAAAATTCTACACAATGTGAGTCAAGGAAAAAACGGAAAACACAATAACGTAAGAGTTGTTTTAAATATTTTCAAAATCCATTTCCAGTTTTCGTGAGACACATTGGTCCAATACACATACAAACATTGCTCATGTGAAATTACCTGTGATGGGCATAAGACAAACACGCAATCTTCTTCTTTTTCAGCCTTTCTCAGTCCATTCCTGGACGTAGGCCTCCTCCAATCCTCTCAAATCTGTCTATCGGCTGCATAAACAAACACTAGGGCAGGGGTGCCCATTATTTTTCTTGAGGAGATCGACCTAGCAAAAATTTATGAATAGGAGATCGACATTTTAACTGTTGATCCCCCCAAATATAACTCATATGTCATAATGTATAAACATTTATTAAGAAAAAAAATAGCATAAGTACAACTACATTGAGTGCAAAATGTAAAATCTGTAGTAAATTTTTAATCTTTAACATTACAAAAAGAAATTAAAATAATACTGGTACAATATAAATATAAAAAATATCTTGATGCTGATGTCAAAGCGTGACATTGGTGGTCCTCCACAAAATGTTCGTAGTTAGGGATATTCTCAGTGAAAGCTAGACGCAAGCGGGCTGTCAGCTGGTGTTCATTTGTGAGACGATTACGATACATTTTTCTTTTGAAAAAAGCTACAGTTTTAAGGTCGATCACTGAAAATTTTAGCTATCCTCGGCGATCGACTTTAAAACCTCCCGCGATCAACCAGTCGATCGCTATCGACCGTATGGGCACCTCTGCACTAGGGGAACGAAATACCATATTTTGCAAACACTTTGGGCATCTCTGTCTGTATCTATCCACGTCTAACTATAACAATGATACATTCGCGGAACTAATATTGCGATACGCAATTATCCTACATTCGGTATTCGCGAGTGCCCATACAGATTTGTCTGTGCGCGCGAACACTTGAATTGATGTCTTAATAAGTGTACCGAGCTCTGTATGCCCAAGTCTGCGCGCGCTCGAGTCGTCTAACAACATTCGTACCTGCCAAGCCGGCAATTTCCCCCAATTCATCATAACAAATTATAGCAACAACTTATCCTAGCTCACAAGCAACTTAAACAATTATTTAATACATCCTAAATTTTGAACTTGTGATATATTTTGTCGTCGTAGAAAATAATTCAAGCACTTTAACCAAGTACTCGTATTTAATTCCTATACGGCAAAATAATAAAAATAACAATATTAAGATGTTTATTAGGTGAGCGCTGTTTTTGTGTGTATCATACCTCAAGAGCCCTCTGCGAACTTGGCCGTCGCTGCAGAAAGCGTCAATTCTCAAGCAAAACCCCGTAAGTGTTTTTGGTTGTTGGCTGGTTGGGCCCATGGTAACCGGTTTTTGGTAAAGGCGGACTAATTTTCAGCCGGGATTCGAGCCCACCATGTTCCAATCACGTGTCCAAAGTGACAACCACTAGACTACAGACTGTTTAAAGATATTAATTAGATGGCCAGCTTTGATTCTATTCACCTAAACAGTACAAAAATGTTGACTGTATTCCTAACACAAAAATATTCAGCAAAAAAATTAAATAATCATTAAAATTGATTGATGCTTCATTATTTAAGAATCAAAACAGAAGAAAAAAAATGTATTCTGTAAAATTGTATGCGCTCCTTTCGAAAACTATGATATTCTACGCGCACAACATTCGTCATCTTTCGCAGCATATTTTGGTAATATTTCAAAAAAATAGGGGGCAAAAAATGAGTTGGGTCACGCGCGAGCCCTAGATTCATCTCAAATTACGCGGCAGGGCCTGAAAAAACATACACGGGCCTGTTTTCCAAGGTAATTTGTTTTTCAGCATTCACAAATTGCTCCAAATTGCCTCCAATCGTCTGAAAAAGGCTCTTCAAGCCCATTATGCGATGCCTCCTCCCGTCCCAGGCATGTTATTAAGAAAACAAATCATTAAATACGAGTTGGAGGAAATAATGATACGTTTATGTTTATTCCTTGACTTATAGGTTGGTATGAGGCTGACCACCCATACTGTAAAAAATGGTTCACTTTGCCAATGTCACCCCTGTTTCAGGGAAGGTCGGCAAAAGTTGTGGGGCTTATGTTCATTTGAGGTTTGGATTTTATTTGTAAGTACACATTCAGCATTTGTAAGCGCGAACTACACTTGTTGGTTTGTGGGCATACATCTGAGAGCTTTAAATGAATATATCCTTGCAACTTAGATTATAGATTATAGATTATTATTATTATGTGCTGGATGTATGAATGCGCAAAATGTAAATAACTCGAAGGATAAATAATGGATATCATACTTATAGGTTGTCATACTTATTCCTTGACTTATAGGTTGGTATGAGGCTGACCACCCATACTGTAAAAAATGGTTCACTTTGCCAATGTCACCCCTGTTTCAGGGAATGTCGGCAAGAGTTGCAGGGCTTATGTTCATTTGAGGCTTGGATTTTATTTGTAAGTACACAATCAGCATTTGTAAGCGCGAACTACACGTGTTTGTTTGTGGGCATACATCTGAGAGCTTTGAATGAATTTATCCTTGCAACTTAGATTATAGATTATAGATAGGTACTGTTATGAACGTATGAGTTCGTGTGGACGTGATCCTAGGCACGCTGATTGGTGTGTGTGTGTGGTGTCTCTGGGACCGGTCCGTAGTCCGGTGGTAACATTTCGGACTCGTAAATGGAAAGTTGTGGGTTCGAATCCCGGCGGAGTAAAAAATATACCATTTATATTTTCTAAATTTTCTCTCTGCTGGGGTGAAAAATTCATAACCCTTTACCAAAGACCGGTCACTAAAAGTCCATCCAGCCTTACAGCAACTGGGTCTTGTTTGAGAATTGGCGCTTTCAACAACGACGACCAAGCTCGCAGAGGGCTCTTGAGGTGTGATACACACAAAAACAGCACTCACCAAATAAATCAGCCTAATATTATTATTTATAGTGTCGAACAATCCTAGTGGAAGTATCTACCATGTTCTTGAACATGCAATAATCGTCTCTGCTTCACATACGAGCAAAGATTCTGTGAGACGAACAGAGTCGCTTTGACCATTGTAACGCAGAGAGTGAAGAGTGAACAGTACGTTGTAGCCCATATTGTGAAAATAAATCTTATGAAATAAATTTAAATCGCCATTTTATGAAAACAACCCAAGACAAATCATAAAAATATTTATTCATTGTCATCGAATTGTTACGAATGTATACCTGCGTGTTTTTGTGATTGTGTCGCCTTGACTGCTTATATTACATAGTGCCAACCAAGGATCATGAACTTGTTATTATTTTCATAGTAATATAATTAATAAAATAACGACTGGTCCGGTCTAGTGGTAACGCGAGTCGTAAATGGAAGGTCGTGGATCCGAATCCCGGCATAGCACAACAAAGTACTATTTACATTTTCAAGCATACTCTTCTCTGGGTTGAAAAATTCATACACCTGTACCAAAGATCAGTCACCAAAGGTCCATCCAGGCTTACAGCAACTGGGTCTTACTTGAGAGTTGGTGTTTTGTAGCGACGACCATGCTAATAAAAAGTCCGGTTTATAGCTCAGTATCTAGAATGCTTGCATTCCATGCCAAGATCAACGGTTCGATCCGCACCGAGGGTGTCAGAAATGATTTTCAATTTCAGTGTTTATTTCAAACCCAAAATATATAAAGTTTACTCAACAGAGAGCTGGGAAACCATCACTTCAACTGAAGTGATTGACATGAGGCCGGCCCCCTTACCCATATGCGACCTCTTGGGGGATAACGCAGGCAAGAAGTTTCACTATATGTGTAGCTTAGCTGTGATTATTATTACTATAGGAAGTTGTCGACTCAACTACACTAGTGCTATTTTCTTACAGTGTTCACGCGTGGCTTGCTACATAGTTTCCTCTGAACCCTCCGACAGGCCCGCGATACATTTTTCAGGCTTATCTCGGCATTACCAAGGTCATTATTCAACGCGTAAAGCCCAGTTGACACGAGTCGAGTGCGAGTGCATGAATAGGTGGGTGTGTGCATGTCAGCCATTTTCATTCATTCAGCCACGCGCACAAACGCCTATGCGAATATATAAGGTACATTTTTATTTCGGTTGAGTGTACAAAGACTTCAAAAACCGGTGGCTAAATGTAATCCGACGCGTAGACCCTTTTTTACTCTTTATTCTGTTTTTGTATTAATATCAGAATAATATCACTTCTTCTTCTTCTTCTCCTCCTTCAACGGCTCTACAGCCCATACTGAGCCTTGGCCTCCGTTGTCCTCAGCCTCGAGCCACAGCATACAAAGTCAAAATAGCCATGATGATCGCCAATCTTCGGTAGAAGTGGCACCACAAGAAGAAGAAGAACCTTCAGCCTCCATCCGTCTCTGCGATCCATGAAATAAACACTCGAAGCTATGTCTCATATTGATACCTTAAAGGTAAAACTTAATACGTGGCATATGAAACTAACATGGGTTCCTCAGATAAATGCACCTTTTTTTTACGAAAGAAAACACAAAAAAGTGTGAAAATCCTGGAGTTTAGAAGTTGTTCATGAACACTTCCTTATAATGAGCTCACTCACTATGAGAAGTTTCACCCAATAAAATGTTTTATCCACTTTTTTCTCAAATCAGTCATCAGTGCATATTGAATATTACTTTTAAGGTTGGGATATTTTGAAGTAACAATGATTTATGGGGTGAGATAAATTTACTTTTCTCGACATGTTCTCGTTGAATACATAAATCCGTTGTTAGTGTTTTTTGTAGTTTGAACGATTAATTTTCATCATGAAATTATATACTCGGTACTCCGTACTTGGTACTCGGTACTTGGTACTCGGTACTTGGAACTCGGTACTTAAAAGATCGACCAGTCCGAACCAGGCTTTAGAGACAAGAAGAAGAAGAACAAGACGCGTAGGCGTGTAGGTACCCAACATACTGTACAAATTATATGAAATATTCTCAGAATTGCTCGCGTCGCCATATTCCAACACGTGTAAGCCCTTCTCAGTCCACTCCTAGACGTAGGCCTCCTCCGATCCTCTCCACGTCTTTCTACCTGCCACTTTGTTCAGCCATCCACGTTGTGCAATTATTTTAATGTCGTACAGCAACCGCAGTTGAAGCCTTCTTGCTCTCTGCTTGAACATCTTTGATGATCTTTTTCAGACGCCGTTTGTGGTCCTGCTTTATGATGTGATCAGCCTAGCGCCACTTTAAGCAGCCAGTGCGTCTACAGATCTCCCCGTTGGAAACCCTGTCCCTGAGGCCAATTTCTAGCATTCTCCTTGCAATGTCTCTTAGGCACGTTCTCAATCTGTTGGAGTGAGCCAAGAAATATATGGATAACAACATTGTTTTTGTGCGAATAATGTTGGCTCTGCAACTCTTGTCGACCTTGGCAGCTAAGGCAAAGGCTTGGAAGTTTTCAATTTTCATTTTTTATATATGTTTTGTAAATTGTGTTTGTTTGCTCTATATAGCTGGATGTAATTAATTGTTTGTATTCCTTGAGGTTAACTACCCATCTAATCTAATCTAATCTAAGTTGCAAAGATATGTTACATTAGAGATTCACATTACATGCATTCCCACAACCAAGACACGTACAAGTTCGCGCTTGCACGTGCCTCATGTGAGCCTACAACATAAAAACCAATCTCAAATGGACATACACCCTGCAACTCTTGCCGTCCTTCCCTGTAACAGGGATGACATTGGCAAAGTGAACCCATACTGCAAAGAATGGTTCACTTTGCCGATGTCACCCCTGTTTCTCGATGTCTGGCAATAAAGGTTTCGAAACTTCTGAGGTGCTTTTCAAGTTTCCATACATTTTTCTCGAATACTCTTTACTTACAGTATTCATTAAAAACTCGTACTCGGGGTACTGATCGATCACTGATACAGGCGGACTAATTTTTCATCCCAGTGAAGAACTATTTTTATGCTTCGTTGAGAATTGAAACCACTGTCTTTCGTTTACGAATCTGAATCGTTAATCACTAGACTTCAAGCGGTTCATATTTGGAAATGTATAAACGGAACGCGTATGAGGCTGGCGTTTTCGCAATGGTTCATATTTTCTTGATAATGTTATCAATAGTATATTCTTTAACTAGCCACTTACTTGTATAGAAACACAGAAAATACGATGTATTATATATTTTATTTGCTTTATTATTCGGTGATGGAATCTCAAATATTTTTTGAAAAACATCGTTTTGATTTTATCCAACAATAATCAATAGAAGATCACCCCAAACACTAAAATCTCTAGGTTCTACGATGGCTGAGAAGGCTCCGCCGGTGTGATGGTTGAATTCCCGAATGGAATACCAGTTGGATATTTGATGGCCAAAGAAAACTGTATCAATATAACTAGAAAGGTAGTCACAGCTGCTACAATCTGGAAAAACAATTAAAAATATATTGTTATTACTTGACTTGGGGCTATTTTTAATTAAATTGCGATTTCAATTTATTTCAATAAGATTTATTTTTTAATGGTTATAATGATTTAAGCGACTCTGTCTCTCCCACAGAATCTTTGCTTGTATATATATGGGCGGCAGAGACGATTCTTGCATGTTCGAGAACATGGTAGATACTTCCACTAGGATTGTTTGAAACTATACCAGATTGTTCGACACACACCAGCGCCGTCCTTAAGCTCACGTACGAACCCATACGTTCGTAACAATGTGTATATCTGGAATCTAAAATCCAAAGATGATTATAATTTTTGGACACCTTTTGTGGTCATGATAAAAAAAACGCTACTAACCTTCACGTATAATTTAACTTCTTACCGCGTTATCCCTGAAGGAGTCGCATACGTTGAGTGGAACTTATTTATTTTTACATGTAAGGGGGCCAGCATTATGCCTACTACTTCAGTTGAAGTGAAAGTTTCCCAGGTCTCAAGAGGGCTGGTACTCCTTTCTTGTGAAGGCTGAGTACACCTTACAGGTACTCTATTTTGTGTTTGAAATAAAACCGAAACGGGAAAGCGGATACGCTCGATGGGACTCGAACCCGAGTTGCTGGCACGGAATGCAAGCACCAACTGAGCTATCGACCAGACTATTATGATGAAAAAGATGATGATGTTTTTGACTCACATTATAAATCAGAGAATAGTCTATGGGGAACATTCCACAAGCCGTTATGTTGACTTTTTTGTGCAGCATTTGTATAGAAAACTGAAGAACCTGAAAGAAAAACATTAAAAATAAACCTACTTAAAACATCATTCTAATAATCTCTTCATTTCCATTTCAACGACATAAATACATAGAAATGTAGCTGCTCCTAGCAACCCGGCTAGATGACGTTGATTATTTATGTCATTTGTGACCAATCCAAAGCTTGAACTATAATGTCCTAAACATTATTTTTGTTATTATCAGATCAAATACCACCGTTGTTTTTTTTTCAAAAAGCCAAGTAGAATTAATACATTTTTTCCATTTCCAGACTTGCAGCGCGTTTGAGTTTAGTTATTTTTTCATAGTTGGCATGCAGTATGTGCGCGCGTACACATACTCGCTTAAGTGCCAGTATCAGATATGTATCTTTACAAGTTTCATAATAGATAATGCCTCAAAATATTTTATTCAAAACATAACTATTAAGATTTGTATAATTTTTTTCAATATGTATAAATTGTTTTGATTTTACCTGCTTCTTGAAATCTTCATTCAAAGAGTATATCGACATTTTGTGTATTATGCCTCCCGTTCTTTCAGACTGAAAAATATAGCAAATGTTTTATGAAAAATGTAGGCCAACCAGTTATTGGCAAAGTGTGTAAATAACAGAGAGAAAGATAATGCGTAGGCTCATTAAATATGCACTCTTTTGCATAGGCTTTTAAAATAATGAATGACGTTTTCTTAAAATGGATACGAATTAAAAAAATATATATATATTTAGGCGATACTTATGCCAATCATGTGAATTTAAAATAAACAGGATAAAAGAAAAACAGCTTTGTTTTCGATTGCGTGAGTATATTTATTTTTATACCACAACCGGTTTCGCAAACATCCGTTTGCATCGTCAGGTGGTTCAAGTAATACTACTTTATAATACTCACGTAATCGAAAACAAAGCTGTTTTTCTTTTATCCTTAATGATGAACGATTACAAAGTTAATGCCTCTACAATCAATAAAATTAAAATAAACATGTTAACACAATAAATGACTTTGACAATGTCGGATATTGGACGAAACGTTACTGGAGATATTTACTTTCTTCTCGCAGTTTCGTTGATGTCGTAACCATCTTTCTTAGGAAAAAAGGTAATCAAACATATTCTTCCATGCTCACCGCACAACATGGGTGTCTCCTGAGGAAGAAGGTAACGATACCATCAAACGTGACAATAAAACAAGAATTCAAGTAACGATTTGTGCAACATCTTATATTAAAAAAAAACATTTCAAACTACCATATTTCCAGTTTTAATTACATCTTATGTGATATGTATTATTTTACAAATGAGGATCTTAAAGAAAATAATAATTTTGTAATGGAATTATTAAAATTGAGATAAATGTAACCAATAATGGTTTCATTTATGAAATGAATCCCTGCGGCATTAAGATTGTATTTATTTTATTTTATATGTTGTGATTGTTACTAGAACCCCTGCGTGTATTTTTATTTCTCAAATTGTGTACATTATTATCATAACGATATTTCCGCTCCTACGAGGGGAGGGTTGTCCTTTGTGTGAAGAAGTCACCCTTAGTGTATCATGCGAGCGCAGAAGAAAGGAGAGATAGAATTTCACGAAAGATTTTAAGTGTTATAAAATTGAGTAACATCCAAAGGAGCCCTTTCACTCTCCTCTATTGAATAATAAACATTATTCTCTCTCCCATTCTCGCGCGTTGTTATTAGATCAATAAGATAGGGATGTAAGTGTTCGCTCACCTCCGTCCTGACTGCCTCGCTGTATTTGGCGAGGAGATAAATTTTCAAAAGGGCTTCGCTGCCGATGAAAACGGGAAGAAATAAAGCGATGGTGTTAGTGGAAACCCCGGCGTTCTCTACGTCCCGGGAGTAACCGAAAGCTAATAGGAATATACCAACAAATATATTGACAAAGCAATCCAATATGTTCCCGACAGTTTGTAGGGAAATAGTGCTTTTCAGATCTTCCACTAAGTTGCATAAGCCGTAATGTAAATCTCTCACAGCAACCATTTTAGATACTCTCGTATGATTGAAAATATATTCATACTTCTTCGCGTGATTCAATTTATAGCTGTTTTCGAATGCGGCTTCGCTGTGGATGTGTGACAGGACTTTGTTCAGTGATTTAAAACGCAAATGTATCGCGTAGTAGAGAGCTATCTCGTCGAGAAAGCAGACAAGGATCACTTTCATGGGATGGTATATGAGAAACCACTGTCTGAAGCAGATTAGATGTGACGCGTTGCTACAGTTGAGGACGACGTAGTAGATGAAATAAGCGAACCAAAACAGAAATACGAAAAATATTTGCCACAATGCAAAACGGTTAAAAACCCCGCTGTCGATTTTGTTTCCAATCATTTCAAAGTGTCGATCAACTGTCTGGAAATCTTCCATCAGCTTGGCGTATTTGCGAGTGTTTTTTACCGTCCATATTAAAGCAATTGACATTCCCAGCATTGCTACGCAAGAAAACATCACGTCTACGCCGTAGTCTAAGATGGAAACCTTCACGTGCTGGTCGTAGGGCTCGAGAGTGGAAATATAATAACTCAAATGGAATACATTTAAAATCAGAGAGTAAGCGATCCAGAATACGCTGTAATTTCTCCTCCACTTCTGAGCTTTATCTGTTTTCCCAAGTGGCGCGACATTTAAGCCGAATATCCTCTTAAGGATCGACAGGGGTAATAGAGATTTTTCAAAGTTATTCATTTTATCAAGAGTGAACGTTTTTAAGCTTTCAAAATGAAAATAAATTATTTGATTCTCCGGGAAATGCTTTCTCGGTAAATTTAATTTGACAAATGAGCCCCCGAAGTCGGAACTGACGGTGGTATCGAATTTTGTGTAGCGAAGAAACGATACAAGTCGGGGACTCTAATAATAATTGACTTATCAATCTCATCAACAAAAAATATATCAAATTTGGGAGTTCATAAAGCTTCAGGGCTACCACTGGATTTTTATAACAAATAAATATATCTTTTTTTTTAAATATTTAAAAAATTTAAATGGCTTTAATTCACTTTTATTCTTTTTGTTTTTGCTCGAACATTTTCGCCTAATGAGGCATCTTCAGGTTTTGAAAATTATTTTATAAAAATATATATTTGTAACCATTCTGCTCCTGAAGATGCCTCATTAGGCGAAAATGTTCGAGCAAAAACAAAAAGAATAAAGTGAATTAAAACCATGTTTTACCATTTCAATTTTTTTAATATTTAAAAAAATTTACGTTTACTGTGTTAACAGATCAACACAAAAAAATATAATATCTTTTTTTTATTGTTACAATATTATCATCTTATAACTGGAATTTTTTTCCGCGCATATTAAAATTTATTTGTTCTTATAGAGTTTATAAATTAAGTATGAATCTAAAAAAGATTTTTCACGGAGATAATGTGAAATCTTTTTCATTGCTCTTTTATGAAGGGATAACATTGGCAAGAGTAAAAAAAATACAGTTTTAGTGATCGACAACTAAAATAAAGATTTTCGTCGATTTGTTATATTAGGTACTTACTTACTTACAAATATTTTCAATGAAATCATAAAAAACATTATAAAATTGATTCATAAACAGCTCTTACAATGAAATCAATTAGTATTCTCTCGTAATTCATAACAAAAATATTTTCTGTTGTTCAGAAAGGTATTTACATTAAATAACATAAACAAAACCTTTACATAATATTAAATCTCAACTAGAGATTTTATATCGGTTTATTTTTAACAAAATCTCTTTTTTTTAATATTCAGCCCCTAAAGTATAACAGAAAATGCGTTTCACTCTTGAAAAATAAAAATAAAAACTGATTCTGAGAAGTGATTATAAATATTTCAGTACCAAGAAATGTGGAACACTCTGTTTGTGTAATTTAAGTACTTTCATATTTTTGAGATTTGAGATTAAGTAGGTACTCTTATTTAAGTACACGAGTACTCTCCTACGTAGTTATTATCTTTCCTGTCAAAATATCACAAGCTGTTCCAGTAGAAATTCCTGTAAACAAGATTTCTAAACTTTGATAAATAAAAATGTACAAATTACGTGTTTGATTTTTGTAACTCGTTCGTGAATTCTTCCCCCCAGTGCTTGTTTGGCTTACCTGCCATTTGATTCAAAGATGACCTTTCAATGAAATTATCTTATATCACAACTATGTTTTAACAACTATGTTATAACAACTATGTTATAACAACTATGTTATAACAACTATGTTATAACAACTATGTGACAGACACCGTCACTGGAGCATTGATGTCTAGTATGTAAGTTATTATGTTTAATTTGTGAAAAAATTGTCAATGATCTGTTGGTGTTTTTACAAATAAATAAATAAAATAAAAAATAAAAAATCTTAAGAATCACACTCTACACAGTCTGAGCTATGAAAAAAACGTAAAACACGATAATGTGAGAGTGGTTTTAAATATTTTTTTAATCAATTTCTAACATTCATAAGATACATTGGTCCAGTAGGTACCTACACATACAAACATTGCTCATGTGAAATTACCTCTAACGAACATAAGACAAACAAGCACTTCTTCTTCTCCAGTTTCAATCGTAGGATTGGTTTGCAGCAATCTTTTACTTTTCTTCTCCATTCTTCCCTATCTTGTGCGGCTCTTTTTAGGTCTGCATATGTTGAGCAGCGCACGTCCACCAACAGGTCCTCCAGGTACTCCTGGCGTGGGCGTCCCCTAGAGTTGGTCCCCTCGGTCATCCCCTCCATTATGGCATGCAAGAGACCTTCTTGTCGTATTACATGGCCGATCCATCTTGCACGCCTTTCGGACAAGGTCCTGAGCAGATGCCTTCCTCCTTCGATTCTTTGGAGAACCTCCTCATTTGTGGTGTGGTCTCTCCAGGACACAAGCACTAAGGAGATGAATTATTTTTCCCAATTTTTCAGTGGTAAAATACACATTGAAGAGTCTGAAAAACTAGTGTTAGATAATATTAATGTATTTTTTAATTTGTATCCATATTTTTTAAGAATGAGCAGTGCTATCGCCGATTGCACAAGGCATTATTAACTTTAATAGAATGTCTATAATTTATAATGTATTTTTTTACTCTACAAAAAACAGCAGCATACATAATTCAATACTAAAAAATGAAAACAAACTTTGTTTAGTTCTACTTTATTTATTTTTATTTAGTTACAAACAAAAATAATGAGTTTTGACCGGTTTCGGCCTCTTGGCCATCCTCAGAGAAACAGAAATCTTAAAATAATGGGAGACTATATAAAGCAAAATGAATATTATACACACAGTAGAATTAGGAGAAATATGAAAAATTATAAAGAATAGCTTTGTGAATTTATCAAATTGTATACTAAGAACAGTATGGATACAATTTGATAAATTCACATAGCTATTCTTTATAATTTTTCATATTTCTCCTAATTCTACTGTGTGTATAATATTCATTTTGCTTTATATAGTCTCCCATTAATTTAAGATTTCAGTTTCTCTGAGGATGGCCAAGAGGCCGAAACCGGTCACAACTCGTTATTTTTGTTTGTAACTAAATAAAAATAAATAAAGTAGAACTAAACAAAGTTTGTTATCATTTTTTAATAATTAAAATGGAGTACTACAATGTTTCCGCTAAAACTTTTCAAATATTGAATAATTCATTACATAGAATGGATGAAAAATTATAAAATTAAATAGACCTGAATATTACTTCTAATCTGTGTTGAAGAAGTTATCCTCATTGTAGTATCCTTAAAAATTTACTCATCATTGTAGAATATGTCCCAGTAGTAAATATGAATGCACCTGGCATGCAAGTTTCGTCTCTAAGACGTGCAAAAGGCCGTCAATTAAGTAGAATTTTCGCATGGCCGAGACATAGTTCAGAGCTGACATTTCCCGGTGTTGTCTCCGGCCGCTATTACACAGAGTCCCAGCGGGAATTCCTGGCGCTCTCACTTTGTCCCCTCGAGACTCAGCCCTTTGATGAACTTCGCTGTGTGTGACGACCTAATCGCAGAGCAAATTCCAAGTTACGGCAGGGACGCCAATTCGCGAAAATTTGTGAAAAATGTCGTACAAAAATCTTGTCATTTTGTCACTAGCGCAAGTACAATAGAGTCAGCACATGAAGGTATAGACAAAAATATGACATCATTCGATCAGGTTACTAGGAGAAAGCCATACACATTTTTTGTGATCGAAAGTCCGGTTAATGGCTCAGTTGGCAGAGTGCTTGCATTCGATGACGAGAGCTCGGAGCTCGAGTTAGAATCTCACCGAGGGTATCTGAAATGATTGCCCATTTTAGTGTTTATTTGAAACACAAAATTAAAAGTACCGGCAAGGATAACTCAGCCTTCGCAAGAATTGAGTACCAGTCGCCTCTGGAATTGGGTAACATCCCCTTCAACTGAAGTGGCTAGTGTAAGACCAGCCCACTTAACTATAAAAATAAATAGGTTCCACTTGCCACATGCGAGCCTTTCGTGAAAAACGCGGCAAGAAGTTACACTATTTGTGCTGCTTAGCTACGTTACGGTTACTAAGGAACGTAGTCATCTAAGTTTGCCCTTCAAGACAACATTATGAATTCAAATTTTTGCTAATTCCTGTGAACAACATAAAATGTCAAAAACGTCCATAAAATCGTTTTTAACTAACTTTCATTCGTATTTTCTACTTCAGACGTTTATTTTCATTTAACGTCTGTTTTTTATAAAGTCGAGGTAATGTTTTTTTTTCTAGTGTATTTAGTTGGTATGAGGCTTACCACCTATAATCTATAATCTAAGTTGCAAGGATATATTCATTCAAAGCTCTCAGATGTATGCCCACAAACAAACACGTGTAGTTCGCGCTTACAAATGCTGATTGTGGACTTACAAATAAAATCCAAACCTCAAATGAACATAAGCCCTGCAACTCTTGCCGACATTCCCTGAAACAGGGGTGACATTGGTAAAGTGAACCATTTTTTACAGTATGGGTGGTCAACCTCATACCAACCTATAAGTCAAGGAATACGAGTAATAAATAACATTTAAGTATAAAAAAACAACAAAACCTTAAAAATAAATCTACACAAAAAAAATCAAAAATGTCTTATGCAAAAAATGTAGCAAGCTAATAAACCAACATTACAAATCAGCATTGCAGATTAGCCGCCACGTCTTCCTGTCCTTGCATACTTCTTTCATTTCATCCAGTAAAGTTTATACCACCCATATATTAAAAACTTGTTCACTTTGTGGACATTACTTTGAAGCCTGGAAAAAGTTGCGGGGTATATGTTCATTTGGAGATGGATCTTATTTTGTGAATGCAAATGCAGCATGTGTAACTTACACGTGTTTTGTTTTGGGCATACATTGAAATATGATTCTTAAATGTTTACGAACATTACACATCTTTGCAACTTAGATTACAGTACCCTTAGTACGAGTTGCAAAACATGAGTAAAATAAAGTTTACGGAAAGTATTAACGAGTGATTTTCCCCAAAATCTGCCGTTTTTGTTTCTTACACTTTATTGTCTTAGCAAAAGAGTTACAGTGATGAAGAAAATCAAGTTCAGACAAACAAAAACGGCAGATTTTGGGGGAAACCACTCTTTAATACTTTCCGTAAACTTTACTTTACTCAAGTTTTGCAACTCGTACTCAGGGTACAGATTGTAGTAATTTGCGCGTTTCTATGTAAAATTATTAATCTGCAAATTAAGGTTTCGTATTTCGAGAATAGTATTCCAGAAAATGATTTCCTTCAGCAGGTGAGAATAACAAGTTTTAAGTTTCTTTCTCGGCTCACTTCACTAATGACTAAGGACGTCTATTCTTTGAAACACATTTCAAGTGCCATAATCAGAGCCCGTCAAAGGATCAGCTATACAACAACCAATTTTAAACTATTTCATATTCTTAACAACCTTCATTATATAAATAAAATACTGTGATGTAAGTAGAGATGATTTCCCTTTTCAAAATCCAAAATCAAGCATTTTCCGATCACGTTAGCACTTGCTGATTTTAGAAAGCATTTTCCGATCATGTTAGCACTTGCTGATTTTAGAAAGCATTTTCCGATCATGTTAGCACTTGCTGATGATAAAAAGCTTTTTGCGATCATTGAGGGTTTGCTGATAATTGGAAGGAGTTTCCGATCATGTTTAGACTTGCTAGGATAGTAGGAAGCATTTTTCGATCATGTGAGGTTAGTTATAATATATCCACTGTTTCCTTCTGTATTAACTTATAAATTTTACATGGCTGGTCACATATTTCATCCTCCGCGTGACTAGGCTGTAGTGAATCTAATCTAATGTAATCTAAGCTGCAAAGATATATATCATTTAAGATTTATATTAAATGCATTCCCACAAGCAGACATGTATAATTTCGCGCTAACACATGCCGCATGTGGGCCTACAATATAAAAACCCAATCTCAAATGAACATAAACCTGAAACAGGGGTGACATTGGCAAAGTGAACCTTTTTTTTTTTACAGTATGGGTGGTCAGCCGCATACTAAAGAAGATTATTATTATTTACCAAAGACCGTCGATAGAGGTTCATACAGCCTTACAGCAATTGGATCGTACTCAAGTATTAACACTTTTTTTTAAATAGATTTGTGTATAAGAATCCAATTTACTAACCTATTTTTCTTGACCAGAAACAGGTATTAACGTTTTCTAATAATAATTCATTATTTAATTTTCAAATTAATAATTAACTACCCAATGAAATCTGCTGAACCAGGGTCGAAGTTATTGTCAAAAGAACATGACGCAGGCTGGGCTCAAACCAGCATTAGTACCCTCATATTCTCTTTTTTTCACGCTTTACTATGTTTCCTTATTAAATATTTAGCATTCTCTACTGTCTATACAAAACCGAATTCTTTTCATGACGGATGGGCTTGCAAAGATCTGTTGAAGTATAATTAAGAGACAAACTATACTTACCAAATAAAGCATCCGCGAATTTATTTAATGAAAGTTTTTGCTTGCCCCTTTGCAGAAGTTGCTCTGAATGTAGTGATCCCTTAAAGATCTGATGAAAGCAGAACTCGGTAATTTCTACCATTTACATTCCGCCATCTTTACAATCCCACCACGCACGTGGAATCTTCTGGAACCGAGGGCAGCGGCGGGAAAACAATGAAAGTGAAGACATTAGCCCGCCCTGAGCTCAATTAAAAACTGGATTAAAGTTGAAATAACTGATTCCGCACCGGCACACGGCGCCGGCGGTTTAATATTCGGACCGTATCTCTGGATTAGATCGGACCACAGGGACCGTTTGCCGGGAAACTTCTAGTATTTTTACAGAAGCAGGTTCTCCATTTCACCTGGGGGAGCGCTACTATGTCAGCAAACCTGGAAAATGAATAATACTTGAGAGAGTCCCCGTCCTCGCTACGTTTGGCGAGAGTTTTGACTTCGCCGTTCATTTAAACATTTTTTTATTTTTTTTTTATTAGACAAACAAACAGTTATACATGTAATATATGTGAATAACAACATAGTTATAATAATTCAAAAACCAGCAAAGATTTTCTTGATCCATGCTGTTAAAATGGACTTTCTAAGAAGTATCTATGATCTATAATCTAAGTTGCAAAGATATATTCATTTAAAGCTCTCAAATGCATGCCCACAAACAAACACGTGTAGTTCGCGCTTACAAATGCTGAATGTGTATTTACAAATAAAATCCAAACCTCAAATGAACATAAGCCCTACAACTTTTACCGATCATCCCTGACACAGGGGTAACATTGGCAAAGTGAACCATTTTTTACAGTATGGGTGGTCAGCCTCATACCAACCTATAAGTCAAGGAATACAAATAATAAGTATAAAAAAGAACAAAACCTTAAAAGAAATGAATGAATGAATGAAGTATGATTGGAAAAAAGCGGAGTGATAGAGTGAGAAATGATTTTGTAAGAGAATAATGTGGTACAAGAGAAAGTGTAAAAGTGAAGATTAAAAGAAGTTCGGTTGGATAGCTTGGGCATAAAGAGAAAATTAGTGAACTCCATGGTGATAAAAGACTGACGAAGAAAGTAAACGCTGCAAAATTAGATGGATGTCGTGGTAGAGGAAGACCTAGAAAGGTATGTATGGACCAAATTACTGAAATAGCGAATATATATATATATATACAAGGATAATTTATTAATTATAAGGTACACATAATTGAAGAGCGCCGTTTTTGTGTGTGTCACACCTCAAGGGCCCTCTCAAATCACGGATAAGATTTTTTGTAAAGATGCGTCTTTAGTGCTCCTTAAAAGATACCAACAGTTTCTGCCTTCCTCACATTAGGTGGTAGTCTGTTCCACTCCATTGGGCCCGCAAACCGGAATGAATGGGATATCCAGAGTCATAATAAAAGGAAAGCGTGTATGAAAAAGGTTATGACTCTAGATGAAATGAAAGAAGTAGGTATATTAGGACAGAAATAAATGGTGATTGATCTGTGATGTTTTAAAATTAGAATTTTATATTTATTTTGGTATTTGTATGAATTATTTGTTAATAATTGTAAAAACATAATTTATTGTCTTTGTTT
Organism: Agapetus fuscipes; assembly: GCA_951799405.1. Lineage (NCBI taxonomy): Eukaryota > Metazoa > Arthropoda > Insecta > Trichoptera > Glossosomatidae > Agapetus > Agapetus fuscipes. The sequence continues at coordinate 25,183,050 of OX637333.1, forward strand.
CTTAATTTATATGTTGGTATGCGGCTGACGTCCCATGCTGTAAAAAATGGTTCACTTTGCCAATGCCACCCCTGCTGCAGGGAAGGACGGTAAAACTTGGTGGGCTTATGTTCATTTGAGGTTTGCTTTTTGCATTGCAAGTACACATGCAGCATTTGTAAGCAAGAACTGACACGTGTCTGTTTGTGGGCATGCATTTAATAAAGAACTTTAAATATTCAGATGTCTTTGCAACTTAGATTAGATTAGAATGAAGTAGATGATTCACTAAAAACACATCGACTCATTGATCCTGTTCCATTGATCCATTCAATTAAAAAACAGTTTTTTTTTATTCTCCTTGACTGATTGACCTTGACTGACTGGTTGGTACGAGGCTGACCACCCGTGCTGTAAAAATCGGTTCACTTTTGCCAATGCCACCCCGGTTCAGGGAACGGCGGCAGGAGTTGCAAGGTTTGTGTCCATGTGAGGTTTTCTTTATTTGTATGCACACATGCAGAATGTGTAGGCGCGAACCTGCATGTGCCTGTCTGTGGGCATGCATTTCATATGAGCCTTAAATGTTTACATGTCCTTGCAGCTTAGATTATAGATTATAGAACCATGTTTTAAATAATTGCAACCTTTCCCAAAATACAATAAGCAATACCGCTAGAAGGAATTCCCACACCCTGAGTGATGATGATGATGACTAGCCAGTAGCCGGGAGTAAGTATCCTAGGGGGCCGTCCATAAATTGCGTCATCGATTTTGGCCGATTTTCGACCCCCCCCCCCCCTTTCAATCATCCTATAGTCATTATCTTATGACACCCTCCTCCCCCTCCCCCTTTTGCTGTAATAATGGATGAGCTTAATAACTAATAATGTTGTATAACTTACATAATATTTTGTATATTTTGTAGAGATTGGAATTTACAAGAACGACGTCACTTTTGGTACTCGTTCATCATTTGCCATCATCCGCAGACCAGACTCCCCCCCCCCCTTAATGCGAATGACGTAATATATGGACAGCTCCTAGGTACATTCTGGAGGTACTTCACAATTGTAAACATAACAGTTATTAATGACAGAATACAAAGTGAAATAAAATAATTTTTTTTATGACTAAGAAAATCTTATCATTACTCATCAAAAGTCGTCAAAAAATTGTACCTGCAGAAGTAGTAAAACTCTACTGCGAAGTCAAAATCCTTCCAGCGTATGTCCATTTGGACACCTAGCGGGTCATAAATAAAACATGTCGCTCAGAAGGCGCTGTTTTTTGATAAATAAAAATTGTCACATCTCCCAGGGGGGTGCTCGGACAAAATCAAAGACTCCGGCAGATAGGGGTCCATTTCCATTTCATTTATTTATATTCTGTAAATATGACGCCGTGGACAGCCAAGCGTTACGCCGTCTACAAGTGATCATTAAAAATGCGACATTCTTGAGTGAAATTATTTATACAAGAAAGCTGTTGTTAGTAAATGTAAAATGAGATGGTTTAGACTTTAGAGCATTGGGAAAGAAAGAATGGTGAAAACTAGACAAAGAGTATCCACAGAGGGAATGTAAGAGACAGGAGTGGAACGCTTTTCGCTGAGAGAATAAGATAGAGTGTGAAATAAAATGGTTCGATCAAATTATTGATTTTGTAAAGGTTCGGGAAATACCGAGTGAATGTAAAAGAAGGAAATGTGTGAGAAAAGTGATAAAATGAGGAAATTATGTCAGGATAGGAATAAGAAAAAAAAACTCTATAGAAGTTCTGCCCGCCCCTAGCGGAACAGCGACAGCGTATAAATTACAGATACGAGTATTTACTTGGGGTGAAAAAAAAAAGTTTTGTGTAGGTACCAAACATTTAAATTTTAAATCTTATCTAGAAGGGTTAAGTTATTTTTCACCAAAATATTATGTACTATCATGCTGTTTTTGTTTACAATGGTTGCTTGTGCCAGCAAACGGCTGCTTTGGCCACAATAGGTTAAGTATCTTCTTCTTCTTTTGGTGTTTTTTTTGGTTTCACTTCAAACGAAGATCGGCGATTATCACGGCTATTTTAACCTTGAATGCTGCGGCTCAAAACAGGGACTGGGTGCTTTGTGCACCAAGTAATCAAAATCCGCCAATAGATTATCAGGAATGTGTAAAAGTGTCATCCGTACACGATCGTTTGTGGAGTGCTGTACGCTTTTCCTTTGACAGGCAGAATGGCCGATATGACAAGTGGCCGGCCTATTTGTAAACGTCTTTTTTCATAAATATTCAATTATCCAGCGACTCTCGGGGTAATGGAACACGAGTGAAAGGGGTAAATCAGTGATGGAAGGGTGAAGTCAGGCAAGCAACTTACCTTGTTCCTTGTCTCGGGACTTCCTCAAAGGAAAACGACAAAAGACACAGCGACATCTAATATTCAAGTACCCTTGTTTATTGGTTTTCGATATACATACGTACTTAAAGGAAAATTTAGATGGACGGGAAAAAATTGCATTGTACCTATTTACTTTTGTTCTTCTTCTTTTTGTGCCACTTCTATCGAAGATCGGCGATCATCATGGCTATTTTGGTATCATGGGACTTAGTGCTTCTGCTGAACGACTGTCGCAGATTTTTGAGCCACGATGTCCTTCGGTGTCCCTGAGATCTTCTCCTCTCAATCTTACCCTGTATGATAAAATGGAAGAGACGGTATTTCTCATTTCTCAAAATATGACCGAAGTACGTATAATAATTGAAAGAAGTATGCAAGGACAGGAAGAAGTGGCGGCTAATCTGCAATGCTGATTTTTAATGTTGGTTTATTGGCTTGCTACATTTTTTGCATAAGACATTTTTTACTTTGTTTGTATAGATTTATTTTTAAGGTTTTGTTGTTTTCTTATACTTAAATGTTATTTATTACTCGTATTCCTTGACTTATAGGTTGGTATGAGGCTGACCACCCATACTGTAAAAAATGGTTCACTTTGCCAATGTCACCCCTGTTTCAGGGAATGTCGGCAAGAGTTGCAGGGCTTATGTTCATTTGAGGTTTGGATTTTATTTGTAAGTACACAATCAGCATTTGTAAGCGCGAACTACACGTGTTTGTTTGTGGGCATACATCTGAGAGCTTTGAATGAATATATCCTTGCAACATAGATTATAGATTATGTCCTTCGGCGTCCCTGAGATCTTCTCCCCTCAATCTTACCCTGTATGATTAAATGGAGGAGACGGTATTTCTCATTTCTCAAAATGTGACCGAAGTACATAAGCTTTCTCTGCTTAATGGTTGGCAGGAGCTCCTTTGTAGTGCACATATTTACCTTTGATCCATTATAATATCTGCTTTCATTTACAATTCACTTCTAACACATGTCCACAAACATACACGTGTAATTTCGCGCTTACAAATGCTGTGTATATGCTGAAAATACCTGTGACTCTTGCTGACATACCCTGAAACAGGGGTGACATTAGAGAAATGGGAACAATTTTACAGTACAAGTTGTCAGTCTCATACTAACCTATGCGTCAAGGACATGGAAATCTGGTACCGATGAATGTACCTAATTTAAAGTTATTTTTAAACATCTCCCGAAACTCCTGTCTATGTTGTTCCCAAAGGTTTTGCATGTAGAGAAAGAAACCTATTTATTTTTACACTTTAAGCGCTAGCCATACGTTAACCACTTCACTCGAAGTGGGGGTTTCCCTGCACTTGGTTTTGAAGGTTCTTATTTTTTTGTGTAGCATTGTCTACAAATTGCATTACTTTTGGGTTTGAAATAAATACCGAAATGTGAAATTATTTCTGACAGCCTTGGTTGCGATCAAACCATAGACCTCTGGCTTTGAACGCTAGCGCTTTTCCAACTGAACTGTCAAACAGTTCATAAGATTCTTCATAATATTGAACACATCGATACCTTAAAGGTAAAACTGAATAAGTGGCATATTAAGCTAGCATGTGTTTCTCAGATAAATGCACCTTTTTTCCTATTTTATACGAGATAACACACTAAAAAAGTGTGAAAATCCTGTAGTTTAGAAGTTTGTCATGAGCACTTCCTTATAATATTAGTTCCCTTACTTTTAGAAGTTACTCCCAATAAAATATTTTATCCACTATTTCTCAAATAAGTGAATCGTCACTGATCCAGTTTTCTTTTAAGATCGTGATATATCCTACTCGTATGTATGAGTATTTTTTAAGCTTGAAAATTTTCATTCGGGGAAAAGCAATTTTCTCTTCATGGGAAATTGATAGAATATTGTTAAAAATAATAGCGATGTGCCTGCTACCGGGACACGTGTCTAGTACCTAGTTGTACTCACCTAAAGGGGAACGGTGACAACGTCAAAATATTGATAAGAACGATAACGTATTCAAGGAAGGGGTGACAGATAGGGGTGAGATCGCACATCCCTGAATGTTGTACCAAATATTTTTTAAAAATGTTGAAAACTGTGTTGGACAATATTGGATTCGGTACGAATCCCGTAAATGTGATGTCCCACGGTCGGGTTGCTGGGGGAAAGGCGAACAATTTTTTTGTTATTGATTGCTTGACTTATAGGTTGGCATAAGGCTGACCACCCAAGCTGTATTTCTTTTGCCAATGTCACCACTGTTTCAGGGAAGGTTGGCAAGAGTTGCAGGGCTTATGTTCATTTGAGATTGGGTTGTAATGTTGTAAGTGCACATGTGGCATGGAACTTATACTTGTCTGCTTATGGGAATGCATTTTAAATTAATCTTAAATGTATTGTAACGAAATACACTGGTAGATGCTTATTGGTGTACGTGTGTTTTGAGAGAATGTTCTGGCCCAGACGATTGTAGTTGTAAAGTGTGTATGTAGGTAGGAAATGGACTCTTCAAGAAATAAATATGTCCAGAATCGTCTAAACAAGTGTGGTAGTGGAACTTTCTAGGGCCTGCTGGAATGGCCCCTAGGTTCCGCTATAAGAAGGGTGACAATCGGCTGGAGCGAGTTAGTCTTTCAAAGCACTCACACAGAGGAGTATCTAGTTACTAGGGCGACCAATATGGTGTAAAATAACTGTAATCTGTACGAAATAAATAAGTGTGTTAAAATAAATCTGTTAAAATAAGTCTGTTAAAATAAATCTATTGTAAGAAAGTCTGTGTAAATAAACTGTATGGCTAACTTGTGTTGAACTTGTGTTTTAATTAAAAGAACCCTCAGGTAAAACGTAACAGTATTATATCTGTGCAACTTAGATTACATTTTATAGATTGCTACGGGCGGCAGCACTCTATCGTACAAGATTGATGTTTGCTCGCCGAGAAAAAAGTTCAAGATTAAAAAATACTTTCATTTCAACACGGGCTTGCCGTTGCGTTATGACAATTATGCAACAGGCTGTATAAATTTATAGCATTTTGATGGCGTTAGAATTTTTGTATTAATTACCAAATGGGAGTAGAAAAAAATGTTTTATGGTATAAAGAGTGCTAAATAAATTATTAAAATTCTGCTTCACTTTTAAATATATACTTTTTTTTTTAATTCCATTTTATACGAGTAAGTTTTACGACATTATTGTCATCCGAATGTTTTTCAATATGTCATATGAAAGCGATACTTTATTTTATTTTACTTTTCCTTATTTTTTAAAGGTTCCCTCCCAACCCTTGAAATGTCAGGGGCGGGTGCGGTGTGAGGGAAGCCTGTCGTTTTGACACTTATTGACGCGGCGACACAAAAAGGTTGTACATTTCTGACTTTCAAAGTGGTATAATAACGTCACAACACACATTATTGCCTGAATAATATCACTTGTCGATATATTGGTGACGTTTAAATAGTAACATTATCATTATTGTAACTATAGTCAAAAGATAAAACGTTCCCTCGATAGCGATAGTGGAAAATGTATGAAATATACGACAGCACTCCTAGTGCATGACATAGATTTCATAAAAAAATCAATTAACGCAATCAAGGGGAGTTTTCGCAATACATATATGTTTTTACTTGGGGTCCTGAACATGAATCATTTAGGTACGTAAGCTCCCCTCGATAGCGTAAATCGAAAATGTATTAAATATACAACAGCATTCCTAGTGAGTGACTTAGTTTTCTTACATGTTTCAATTTATGCAATCAAGGGGAATGTACGCAATATTACTAATCAGGGTACTGAGAATAAACTATTTACAAAAACTCAGCTCGATAGCGTCAATAGAAAAATGGATGAAAGATACAACATCACCCCTAGTGAGGGATTCACATTTCATACTTTTTTTTAAAGTTGAAGTTAATATTTTGTGCTCTAAGTAAAGATTAAAAGGACGGTTATGAAAAATTAATAATGCGAATGAAAAATATTGTGAATCTGAATGAAATAAAAGAAGTATGTATGAACAGATCAAAAAATGGCGGCTGATCTACCGCAATGAGAGATTTTTTATTTCAATTTTATTTGTTCCAATGTTGTTTTCCATATTAATGATTGTGTTGTTATATTTCAATGTATTTAACTATTTTTGTTTTAGACTTATAGGTTTGCATGAGGCTGGCAGTTAAAGCTACTACATATAAAAAAAAACTTCTTCCAAAACCAATCCTGTTTTAGAAAAAGGCGGCAGAAGTAGTAACGTTAACGTAAATATAATAGAGTTGGGTTTTACAGAATGAGCTATCGACTGAACAATTAAATACAAAATATTCTTTAACAACTGAAACGGGTCATAGATCATAAATTCTCGTTAAATTATTAAGCATTCCATAATATGACGTGCAAATAAAACGAAACGTAGACCAATCCATGCCTTGGAATCTTCGGGCATATTTTGGTCTGGCAACATTATTTATGGATGTTCTTGTCTCTGTGGCGGACCAATCATTCGCCACGCACATTGTTGCTTATTCTTTATTTAAAATACTTTTTCAAAATTCGTATTCCTCTTTCAAAATCCTATTCCTTTTTCAAAAAAAAAAGATTGGAATAAACATTCAAATAGCGGCGCTAAGGGTCGTATTGGGTAACTGCAAAAAAATATGTTTCGAATCAAAAAGGCTTCAGTTCACCGCATATAAACCATTTCGTAAATACTCAACCATCGCGTAAACAAATAAATGTATTAAATAAAGAATAGCGTCTCTAGTGAATGATATGCTTTTCATAAAAAAAAATATTTACGCGATGGTTGAGTATGTACACGATGTACTCGGGGTATAGAAATGTGAGACTCGAAAAGGCCCGAATGGGAAATGGTTTTAAAAGAGTATTGAGTAACAAATCGACGCCGATTTCAAAGGGAAATATTCCGGACTATTTGTTTATTTCAAAGTACAAAGTAAATATTAATATTTAATGTTTACAAAAGCCCAAGCCATTATAGTAGATATCCATCGATACAATCGCTTGTTGTGTTTATCGTTGAATTTAACTTTCAATGAATTATCTGTAATCTATCTGGAATACTACAAATATTTGATGTTCAAGATAACATATTTTAATGAAAGTTAATAGCCCATGAACCCTTTATTCGTTTGATTTAAATAACCTAATTAATCTGGTGAAGTATTGATTGAAATAAAATTAAATACGTCTTTAAATTGTTTGGCTTATCTACCATTTAATTCAAATATGACCTTTCAATAAAATTGTCTTAAAAATCAAATTGTACACAATCTAAGCTCAGAAAAAAACGTAAAACACGATAATGTGAGAGTTGGTTTAAATATTTTTGAAATCAATTTCCAGTTTTCATAAGATACATTGGTCCAGTATAGGTACGTACAAACATTGCTCGTGTGAAATTACCTTTGTTGAAGATAAAGCAAACAAGCACTAAGAGAGCGATATAATAAATAATCAGTAATCAAACACTTAATAAATAATCTTCTATTGGTGTGTACTTTATATTCATTTGACTTATAGGTCGGTATGCGGCTGACCGCCCATGCTGTAGAAAATGATTCACTTTGCCAATGTCACCCCTGTTTCAGAGAAGGTCGGCAAGAGTTGCAGGGTGTATGTCCATTTGAGATTTGGTTTTAATGTTGTAGGTTCACATGCGGCATGCGCAAACGCGAACTTATACGTGTCTGCTTGTGAGAATGCATGTTATGTTAATCCCCAATGTTATATATTTTTGCAACTTAGATTAGATTGGATAAGAGATATTTTTAGCAATTTTACAGTGGCTGGTCCCTCCAATAGACCAATGAAAGATTAAATTTTATCAATGAAAGCTTATATTTTAAAATCAATTGAATAGTCCTAACAATACACACCTCTATCTTTAAAAGTCTACCGAATAGCCCCACATATATTTTTTAATTAATTCATGACCCCTTTTTATTTCCGGCAAGCTACGATCTGGGCTGGAGGTTCAACTTTTCCATATTTTGAGAGTCAACAGTGGAACCAGGATTCCCTTAATAGAATTAATTACCTCAGGGGCTTTATTAAAAAAAGCCTTCGCCGTAGGACCGGGTCACTTAAAATTCAGGTCCACACTTTGGCCGTGACAAGACAAGGGTTGCAATTTGCAAAAGTATTATAAAATTCCACCCCTTAGCGAAACGGCCGACGCCCGGCAATTCATTTATTTATTTTGACATCGGAGACAATTAAATAAATAGTTTATTTTTGGAGCCGAAAGAGTAAAGTTAGAGGTCACGACTAAATATAAAAGAAAAAATACCAAAAATTGTCACAACGTAGGTGAATCTACTGATACAATAAAGCAAAATACATGTGCATAAAATGGAGAGAAAAGTTTGCAGTTCTGGTATGTATTTTACGAAATTCCTATTTAATAATACCCATAAGAAAAACTTGAACTTATATTCGTTTTTATTACAGCCAGACCCCATTATGCTCACCTTTTATTGTATGTATTTTACATATTTTTTAATAAAACAAATTTATTTATTTTGTCAACAAAAGCTCCCAGATGCTACTCTTATCTTGGCTTACACATGACATTTTTTTCGTCACCTTGAGCACGTTAAAGTTTTGGAATGAAATTAAATGAAATTCTTGCACACGATAAGGAAAATATACACAATAGATATTCACAGAAACTGAAATAATAGGGAGCGAAAACTCTTTTCTTCAATTAATGCATATACATTGTGTTGGCAAAAGCTCCCGGCTGCTATTCCTGTCTTGGCTTACACATGACACTTCCATCTTATTATCACTGTTTTTTTAACCTGGTTAAAGTTTTTGCCTGAAAAAAAAATGCACTTGAATTAAAAAATAAGAATATGCGTAATTACATAATTAATAATACTTTTTTCAATTAATACTCATTTTTTATTTGAGTTACCGGAAACTCAATTATTTTAATTTCTTGTCCACACAAACCCCTACTTGTCATGTAAAACTTGAGTACGGAAAGGCGGCAGTTGTCGCTTCGTACCCGACACTTGTCATTTATGAATAGCTTGACCAACTACGCCAACAAGTGCCCTCAATATACGGGAGGGCCAGCACTTCATAACGTTTTCTCGTCCCCGACGTACACCCTTCATGACCTGAAGTACATTTAGTAAAAGTTTTTTTTTAAAGGTTGGTGTAGATTCATTTTAATTTAATAATGTAAAGAAGAAATAAAGCAACTTGTGAAAAAGAACTTTGTTATTTTTAATATTTTTTTCTTAATTGTTATTTTTAGCGATATCTTTGATAGCATCCAGCGCGTTTTAACTGCGTAATTTCCCTTATTTAATTTCAACAAAGCGTTTCTAATTATTTATTTCTAATTTGTCTGCAATTAATGCCCGCCAGTGTGGCTCGCTTCACTTCCCATTTTTCGCGAGACTTTAAGGTGTTCATTTTAAACTCGAAATAAAATTCCGACAAGATTTACTCAGCTTTCACTAAAAATGAGAACCAGCTCCCTGCAGAGCTCTGCAGAGGTAAGTAATAAAAAAAATGTACAAGATTCATTCTGAGAGTTGACGCTGAACGCAAATCAGTTGAAAATTTGCTTTATTGTACAAAGGTTATTAAGTTCTAATCATTTTTTTCCTCGAGTAGGTATAACATATTTATTTTCACATTTTCTCTTTTTTGGTGCACAACAGGTTTCCCTAATTACAGTGCACCCTCGAACGCTGGGAGGAAATCTCTAGTTAAGTTTTTAAATCTATTTTGTAATTTAAGATGTCTATATTAGACTCATTCAAGAGTTTTGTACTCCGAGTTAGAGAATGCTGTGCGACGACATCCGTACGATTTTTATATGGTATGCCCTCGCCCACGTCTATAGTCGTCTGGCACATACAACCTATAATTCTCTAACAGGGTGGGACTGTCTAATAAGCCGTTGATAACTTTATGAGAGAGCGCCATAAGGAACCCATTGCGCTTGGTTTCCAGGCTTCTGAAACCAGTCTCTCATAGATAAGTATACTATATCTCCTAAATTAAGTCTTCATGCTTCATATATTGTGGATAATTTCCATGCAAGGGAGCCAGACTTACGCCAATCACTTCTTCTACTTTCCTGGTCCTAGCTTCTTTTAAAGGCTGAGCAAACCTTTTCGGTATTTTTATTTGTGTTTGAAATAAACATCGAGACGGTAATAATTTCTGATATTCTTGATGGGAATCGCATCCTAGCCTTTTAACATGGAAGGCTAGCATTCTACCAACTGAGCTATCGACCGAGCATTTCAGTTCGTCCCCCCAGTGCTTGTTTGACGTGTCTACCATTTGATTCTAAGATGAGCTTTCAATGAAATTGTCTTAATAATCTCATTCTACACAATCTGAGCTAAGAAAAAAATGTAAAACACGATAATGTGAGAGTTGTTTTAAATGTATTTAAAATAAATTTCCAGTTTTCATAAAAGACATTGGTCCAGCACACATACATACAACATTGCTCATGTGAAATTATCTCTCAGGGATATAAGACAAACGAGCACTAAAGGGGACGTCGTTTATAATATCCCGCCGGTTGTGTCTTGGTCGAAGAATGCTTAATTTTGCATAGGTATCGTGCATGTATCGTGCAATGGCCGCCCTTAATTCGCAAATAAGAAACTGCGAGGGGTAGGTACAATTGTAGAATATTTTCATCTGCCTCCATTACCCACTTATTCCATTCCGACGAGACTGAAGGCAGGTCTAACAACCCCGTAATTAAAAACTCTCGACTGTGAATGACTCCCTGCTTCAGTAGGTAGGTACCAAACACCGTTCAGACGAGGGCATATTTTACTGAGTAGTAAATTTATTTTAGTAAATATGTTAGTAAGATGGCATAGGTAAAAAAAAAATGGTTTTGTGTAGGTATACAATCTGAAGCGCCTTATACAAACCTACCTAAGTAGGTACCGTGTTTTCAATTAAGACGGTACCTACAGATTTCAAACCAAACACATCGAGGTCCGAACATTTTTGAATTTAGAACTTTTTCTCGGCAAGCAAACGTCAGTCTTGTATGGGACTGTCGTCCCAGGCAACCTATAACGACCTCATTATTTTTTATTTATATCTTGTATGTACCTACCTACTTATTTATGCAGTGATTTGTTTTCCACAATGTCACTGAAAATTCTGTAGGCTTTCAAGTTTGAGAGATTTCACATTCTTTAAAAAATGTATGAAAATGAGATAGCGCCTCTACATTTTCCATCCATATTTTGTTTTAGTAGAAAGTAGGTAATAAAATAAAAACTAAATTAGATAATACCTACATAATAATACGTACGGTCCATTGCAGATGGTTCAAGTTGTCATAGCAACCCGGACAATCTATAATCTATAATCTATAATCTAAGTTGCAAGGATATATTCATTTAAAGCTCTCAGATGTAAGCCCACAAACCAACAAGTGTAGTTCGCGCTTACAAATGCTGAATGTGTACTTACAAATAAAATCCAAACCTCAAATGAACATAAGCCCCACAACTTTTGCCGACCTTCCCTGAAACAGGGGTAACATTGGCAAAGTGAACCATTTTTTACAGTATGGGTGGTCAGCCTCATACCAACCTATAAGTCAAGGAATATGAATAAAAAATTACATTTAAATATATAAAAGAACAAAACCTTACAAAGAAATCTATACAAAAAAAGTCAGAAATTTCCTATGCAAAAAATGTAGCAAATGAATACACCAACATTAAAAATCACCATTGCAGATTAGCCGCCACTTCTTCCTGTCCTTGCACACTTCTTTCATTTCATCCAGAGTCATAACCTTTTTCATGCAAGTCCTCCTTTTATTATGACTCTGGATATCCCATTCATTCGCTATTTCAGAAATTTGATCCATCCATACTTTTCTCGGTCTTCCTCTACCACGACATCCATCTATTTTAGCAACATATACTTTCTTCGTCAATCTTTCATCACTCATTCTCTCCATATGCCCGAACCATCTTAACATACTTCTTTTAATCTTCACTTTCACACTTTCCCTTACACCACATTCTTCTCTTACAAAATCATTCCTCACTCTGTCACTTCGTTTTTTCCCAATCATACTTCTTAGATAGTCCATTTCTACTGTATGGACTTTACTAATTTCCCTTTCACTCACCGTCCAGGCTTCACTTCCATACATCAAGGTTGGCACTAGTATACCACCGTGCACCGCCAATCTAACATTTTTTGAGAGATTCTGGTTCCTGGCGATGCTAGCGGTAGCACCCAGTACGCACCTGCCTTTCATTATTCTTCTTTCAAATTCACCGGTCATTCTTCCATCTTTTTCAAACTTACTTCCCAGGTATACAAACTCATTTACGACATCAACATTCATTCCATTAATTTTAAATTCATAATTCATACTTTCATCATCTCTTTCAAAAATCAATACTTTCGTCTTACTTGCATTCAACTTCAAATGGTTACCTTTCAAAGCTTCATTCAATCTAGAGAGCATTGTTTGCAATTCTACTGCTGAATCAGATACAAGAACTGCATCATCTGCATACAGTAGAACACTCACTTTGCTCTCTCCTATCATCAATCCACAATCATTAAGTCGAGCATCTCTGACACACTTGTCCATGACTATGTTAAATAGCCATGGACTCATCACACATCCTTGCCTCACACCCTTATAAACTTCAAACCACTCACTATACTCACCATCAATACGGACACATGCCTTACTATTTTCATAGTTTGCATGCACCGCACCTAGGAGAGCCCCATTCACTCCGTATGCTTTCAAAACATCCCATAACATACCTCTGTCTACTGAGTCAAAAGCCTTTTCCAGATCTACAAAGGCCGTGAACAGCTTCCGCCTCACCGACAATTGTTTTTCAACAAGTTGTCGTAGAGTAAAAATCTGATCAACACAGCCTCTACCGGCCATAAAGCCGGACTGTACATCGGAAATCCTTTCACTAGTAGTCAGAATCACATTTTTTATAATCACCTTACAGAAGACTTTTCCTGGTATACTGAGTAGACTGATTGGTCTGAAGTTCTGACAGTCTTTTTTGTCCCCTTTACCTTTGTAAATGGGAACAATGACTGCCTTCCTCCAATCCATCGGTACTACTCCTGCATTCACACAGAGCTTACATAATTCGTACATCCAATCTATCACACATTCACCTCCTGCTTTCAACATTTCACCATTTATACCATCAAACCCAGCAGACTTCCCATTCTTCAGACGTGAAATAGACACTTTTATTTCTTCTTTCATAATATTCAATTCATTCGCTTCATCTATCTGTTCATAAATTCTTCTTTCACCCTGACCAAAAATTTCTTGAAAAAAGTTCTTCCATCTCTTGCATACTTCTTCATTCTCCCATACCATCTCACCGGCAGCACTTTTGACTCCCGGAGTGGTCAATGCAGAAGATTTATTTCTATCCGCATTGATCCACCTCCAAAATTCCTTCTTACTGTCGGTGAAACTTTTGTTAATCCTTTCATCAATCTTTCTTTGTTCATTCATCTTGCTTTCATAAATTATATTCTTCGCCATTCTCTTAGCTATCTTATATTCCTCTTCTAGCTTTCTATCATTTCTATCATTCAACCAATTTTCGTAACACTTTTTCTTAACTTTCACAGCTTCCTTCACTCTATCATTCCACCAGGCATCTCCTTTCAATCTTCCACCTTTCGTTACCCCACATGCTTTTTTAGCGCATTCAGTCATTCCTTCTTTCAGATCTTTCCACATACTTTCAATATCTTTTCCACACACACTCTTCTCAAGTTCACTCACACTTAAAATTTTGTGGAGCTCTGATACGTACTTCTCTTGCACATTTTCTTCATTCAGCCTTTCTACTTTTATTCTAGGCAATCTTACTTTCCTCTTGCGTTTCTTCTTTCTTACTTCACCAATCATTATTTTGGCACATAAGAGATAGTGGTCACTGCCTATTTCAGGCCCCCGGTAGACACGGCTATCTCTTACGGCTCCTCTCAATCTTTCATCCACACAGATGTAGTCAATGATTGTGCGACTTCCCACAATCTGCCTCGTGTACAGATGCACATCCTTATGCCGAAACCAAGTATTCGATGCAAAAAGACTGTGCTCCGCACACAAAGCAATCGATGTCGCCCATTATCATTGACTACACCTCTCCCACCAGGACCAATTATTTTCAAACATTCATCCCTCTGTGCACCTATCCATCCATTCATATCACCTAAAATTACAATGTTTTCATTATTTTTCCTTTCATGCACAACCGCATTCAATTCATTCCAAAAACTCATTCTCACCTCCATACACTCTGAATCAACAGGAGCATAACAGGCAACCAAGAAAAGTCTCAAACTGTTAATTTTGAATTTAACAACCAAAATCCTAGGAGAAACTCTTCGATAACCCGTTATACATCCTTTTACACACTCACTCACAATCACACCTACACCTTGCCTTTCATTCCCATCTTCCACACCTGACCAAATATACAATTCACCGTTCACTAATACTTTCTCACCATTTCCTTTCATTTTTGTTTCAGTCACACCCATTACTTTTATTCGTTTATCTTTCATTACATTCATAATTTCTTTCTCCTTGCAATCATTCATCTTCCTTACATTCCATGTCCCGAAAACCCATTCATTCTTTCTATGAAAATTAGTGGCGGCATTTCCACAACGTGCAGGTACAAAATCATTGTTGATGGCCATTTCTACATAACAAAATTTAAAAAAAAAAAACTAAGGTTAGTAAATATACACAGAAAAAAAAATATTAAGCTAAAAAACATAAAATTGAAACAGAAAAAAGTTAAAAGTAAAGTTAAAAAAGTTAAAAGTAATGTTAGTAAATATACAAAGAAAAAATATATATATATATAAATAAGTAGTTAAAAAAAAAAAAACAAATATATTGTCCATATAAAAGTCCACAATTTTAATTTTGCGCCATGTGCCATATTGTCCTCTTAAATCCGGTAGGTATAACACAATTTTTATTTTTCCTTCCTGTAATTTTGTTTTTGTTCCAAAAAATTTTCAAAAATAGTTGAGGTTATGTACCTACCCGTATCAAAATTTTTCTTCCAAAGATGTCCAAATACAAATAATCATGATGGCAATTTGTATTTTTGTAACTAATGCACGAAAGACAGATCTTGAGCTCCTGCCAAACCACTGCGCCAGATTGTACAATCACAATTTTTTCCTTCAACCTGAACTATGAAGATCGATGGAGCGGCGGCCCAAACGGTAGGCGTGTTTGTATAATGGCCGAATATAAAGTAATTCACAGTTCCCAAGTGCTACCGTTTGCCTCTACGTCTCACAATCTACCGTAGAATGTTTGAGTAATTCAATTTTCACACCATTAAAGCATAAATGGTGTTATTTTTAATTCAAAATGCTCCAGAAAAAAATTATTTACAATAATGATTATAATAAGTAATAACAAGAGCTGTGAGCGCAGCCAGATGTTGCAGGCGAAATAATCATCGGGCAATTTGCGCGGGAACGTACCTAAATCCCCTAATTGCCAGTTTACCGCAACTACCGCGCCATCACTCGGGGAAAGTACCAACTACCAACTATCATACCTACTCAGCTGGCAGCACTGGCAACTGACAGATGTGGTGGCGATCTTCTTCTTCTTCTTTAAGTCCCGTATCACAAATTATTGTACTGATCATCATGGATATTTTCACCTAGCATGATGGATGCACAAGTTTCCTTAACTTATAGGTTGGTATGAGGCTGTCCACCCACACTGTAAAAAATGGTTTTACTTTGTCAATTCACCCGTTTCTGGGAAGGTTGGCGAGAGTAAATTATAATTATTGTTTTCAATTTAAAAATAAAAATGGATGGACCAAATATCCGAAATTGCGAATGAATGGAATATCCAGAGTCATAATAAAAGAAGAGCTTGTATGAAGAATGTTATGACTCTGGAGGAAATGAAAGAAGTATGCAAGGATAGAAAGAAATGGCGGTTGATCTGTGATGTTGGCGGCTAGGGTTTGTTAAAGTGAAATTGGTTTTATGATTTAGTTTTTTATGTCCATGTATATATTGTTATTTTTATTCTTTGATTTAAAAAATGTAATTTGTCATGTATGTTCCTTGACTTATAGGTTGTTATGCGGCTGACCACCCATGATATAAAAATTGGTTCACTTTGCCAATGTCACCCCTGTTTCAGGGAAGGACGGCAAGAGTTGCAAGGCTTATGTTCATTTGAGATTGGGTTTTTATATTGTAGGTCCACATGCGGCATGTGTTAGCGCGAAATTATACATATCTGCTTGTGGGAATGCATTTAGTGTAAATCTTAAATATATATATCTTTGCAGCTTAGATTAGATTAGATTAGAATAGTTAATTGTATTTTTTTTATTTTTGTCCATCAATTTAAAGATTAGTAATTAAGTAAGTAATTAAGAGGCTGAATACCGTAAAAAATGGTTCACTATGCCAATGTCACCCCTGTTTCAGGAAAGCTCAGTAAGAATATTATAAGATGTATGTTCATTAGAGGTTAGTTTTTTTAACATCAGTCTTGTATGGTGCTGTCGTCCATAGCAATCTATAATCTAGTTGCCAAAGATATATTACATTTAATATTCATATTACATGCATTACCATAAGCGGCCACATATAAGTTCACGCTTACACATGCCTCATGTGGACTTACAACATAAAAACTCAATCTCAAATAAACATAAGCCCTGCAACTCTTGTCGACCTTCCCTGAAACATGAGATGACATTGGCAAAGTGAACCAATTTTCACAGTTTGTGTGGTCAGCCCCATACCAACCTATAAGGCAAGGAACTATAAATAGGAAAGCAAGTGCTTACAACTAAAAATACCTACAATGTATTGAGAAAGGAGAATGGCTTTTGCATCTCAGCATAGAGAACAAAAATAAGGGAATACAGGCTGAAAGTTGCAAAAGGACATCCTGGTTAAAGAACCTGTGGCAGTGGTTAGGCCGTTAGGAAGATTCCTTTTTCGTCTCAATGAGAATACCTACAAATTTCTGCAAAAACTGCCAATCTTCACTGACAAGAAAAGTGAATACTTAAAAAAACATAATATACAAATAAAAAACACTATGTATTTTTATTTTCATAAAAAATATATATATATTTCAGCTAATTATTAAATTTGTACATCATTCTTAAATACAAAACACTAAATTACTTATTTACATTAATGGCTATTCAGTTTTTACATAATTTAAAACCTAATTCACATTTTTTTAAATTAATTATAAATAATACTAGGTAAATTGATGATTTATGTAGACTTGACTTTTTTTTTTTAAATTTAAAAAAAAACATAATTCATTCTTACACTTAATAAAAAGAATTATAATCACTTCTACACACTTAAATCTACGCCTACTATCAAAGAATGGACTCCGCACAAAATTTTAAATTAGATTGTTTCTTGGTGGGCGAACATCACAGGTCTATGTGACTAGGACCCTAAGGAACCAATTAAAAAATATTAGCTAGCCTTTTCCTTAACAACCCAGCTGTGTGACGTCACAATGTTTCTGTCTTTGGAATGTGTACTGAGTCCATAGACCTTGACTCAAAACTGCACAACAGATGGGTAAGTTACTTCAGAGAAGGTAAATTACTTCTGAGAAGGTAAATTACTTCAGAGAAGGTAAATTACTTCAGAGAAGCAATGATATTGAAACATATTTGAATTTGGAACTTTTGGTCAGTCTTGTATGGGAATACCGTCCTTAGTAACCACTAACAAAATATTTGTATGCCTTTTCCCTAGAAGCCCAGCCGTGTGATGACACAATTTTGTCTTTGTCAATTCATATCCGGACTACAACTGAAAATTAAGGGCAGTTATTAAAGAGAACCTTCATTGACAAGGAGACAATAAATTAATAGCATTAAAAAATGTAAAAAATTAATATTTATTTTTTTAAATGATATCTCTTATACCAGCCTACAATTTTTACCATATTATCTCCACAGCGGTAGGGTTAGAATCTGAAACCTATTTACTTTCACACGTTGCTAGAAGAAAAAATGCATTTATTTGTAAAAAAAACTGATCGACCGATCAGTAGGAAAAAGGCTTTTGTTTGAAGGCAGAAGGTTTGAATCCCACCAAAGGTGTGAGACATAATTTCCCGTTTCAGTGATTTTTTCTCACCCAAAAATCATTGTAAAGCTAAGGTTTAATAAGCTTTCACAACAATGGGAACCTGCCCCTTTTGGAGCAGGGATGCCCTCACTTCAATTTATGTGGTTGGTGAATGACGCCCTTCTTCCTTATAAAAGTAAATAGGTTCCACTAGCCTTTGGAGATAGCTCTGTAAGAAATTGCACGTGATGTGTAGTTTAGTTGCTTTTGCGCTGCGTTGCTAACCTAACGCCAACAACTTTATGAGAAGTATGGATTATATCTGTTCCCAATGCAAGATGTTGACTTATAACAAAAAATTAAAATTGAAATAAAAGCCGTAACATGATTTCTGGTTTCGGTTTTTTATTTAAAAAGAACCTACCGCCATGATAAAGTCCTCGAAATCATCAGAGAGGCTATTAGCCTATCCATTGCACAAACCAGAAAAGGACTAACGAGTAATGGCTTCAAGAAGGTCAACTTTGTAAAAGCTGGAGCGAATAAACTGCCCAAAGATAGAACTAAGCCATCCTCAATCTTGGGAGCAGCAAAGGACTGGCAATTGCTGATGGACACACATGAGAAGCATTACCAAATGCCTTCAGATATCTGTACCACGGCATACAGACTGGACATACTCATATTCTCAAAGGCGACAAAGCATGTGATATTTGTCGAACTTACAGTCTCATGGGAAACCAACATAGGTACCAAAGGACCACAACTTCAAAGTTAACAAGTATTGCAACTTGGTTGACCGGATAGTGAGAAACGGATTTAAGACTGAACTCTTCGCCGTGGAAGTCGGATCGAGAGGGCTACTGACGAAATCGCTCTACAGCCTCTTCAAGAATCTAGACCTCCCAAGAGCAGCGCTGAGCTCATATATGGAGAGAGCCTCGAGAGCATCACTGAAGGCATCCTACAGGATATGGATAGGTAGAGAGAGGGAGGTTGAGGGCGGGACTGGTGGTTCTTCGCGTCCTAGTCATCGCAGACTAGCTGATGAGGGCTTGATGCGAGCCGAAACGTCACGCGCGCTAGGAGAACTATAGAGCGGCCGCTCACTAGTCCTGCCTCTTCTGACACCCTCCTCTATTGCCAATGGGCCCGGATATGTTCGGTCAAGCCATTGAAAGCTGAGTTCAACACCTTCTTAAATACAGTCAAGGTTTACTCAGCCTTCATAAGAAATGAGTAATGAGAAATGAGAAACCAGCACCCTCGGGAGCTGGGAAACCCCCACTTCAACTGAAGAGGTTAGCGTAAGGCCGGCCCAATTACCTGTTAAAATAAATAAGTTCCACTCGCCACATGCAACCCCCTCGCGGATAACGCAGGCAAGAACTGGCACTATAATATGTGTAGCTTAGTCACAATTTTCTTTTTACAAACTGGTAAAGAGCTAAAATTAAAGGCGTAATCAACAATTAAGTATTTATGGCACATGCAGAAATACCAATGAAGATCTGTCAAACTCACAAGTCTGGCCAGTAACTCGGTTGGTAGGTATAACACTTGCTTTGAAAGCTGAAGGGCTAGGGTTCGATTCCGTGATGTTTGACATGATTTCCTATTTTAAATCGCCATACATTAACTAGTCAAAGATATATAAGATAGATATCACTACAGATTTGTAGTCAGAAAATATGGGTTTGATTCCCAGCAGAGCACAAAAAAGTTATCATGTAATATTCAAAAATGCTGTTTGTTAGGTTGAAAATTTCATCTTTTTTCTCAAGACAGGTCAATAAATAATAATACTATAAGGATGATTTATTAGGTGAGCCCTGTTTTTGTGTGAATCACACCTCAAGAGCCCTCTGCGATTTTAGTCGTCACTGTAAAAAGCGCCAATTCTAAAGCAAGATCCATTTGCTGTAAGGCTGGATGAACCTTTTTAGTGACCGGTCATTGGTAAAGGAATATGAATATTTCACCCAGCAACGAGCGTATTTGAAAGTAAAAATGGTATTTTTTTGTGCTCTGCCGGGATTCGAACCCACAACCTTCCATTTATAAGTCCGAAAAGTTAACCACTAGACTACGGACTGGTCTAAAATTCTACCAGTATAACAGCACCCGGGAATTGCTTGTAAAATAGGCACTTACTAGGGACGAGCAAGGATGCTGAGGACTCTTCAGGTGTGATTTACAGAAAGACAGTTTTCACCAAATGAATGTGCTAAAAAAATATTTAGTTTATTATACAACTGGAAAGTTGTACTCGTCGCTTAAAAAAATGAGAATCTGTTCCCTCGAGTACAGGAAAACCCTCACTTCAAGTTACGTGGTTGGCGTAAAGCTGATTTTCGTTACCTGTGACCGTTTCTGGTACAACACACAAAGAATTTGCGCTACATGTGTACATTAGTTGCGTCTTGCAATGTTTAACTACCATGTACTACGGACTTCAATCGTTCGATAACAAACAATATTTTAGGATGATTTATTTGATGAGCACTGTTTTTGTGTATCACACTTCAAGAGCCCTCTGCGAGCTTGGTCGTCGCTGCAGAAAGCACCAATTCTCAAGCAAGACCCAGTTGCTGCAAGGCTGGATGGACTTTAAGTGACGGTCTATGGTAAAGGTATATGATTTTTTTCAACCCAGCTAAGAGCATATTTGAAAATAAAATGGTATGTCTTTTGTGCTAAGCCGGGATTCAGACCCACAACCTTCCATTTACGAGTCCAAAGCATTACCACTACACTACGGACCGGTCCATGATCAAAACCACCGGTCAATGGTCAAAACTTAAGCAAGAGGCCTGGGTTAGAATACCAACTGGTCTTAAATAAATCTAACCATGAAATCACACTGACAGACTTCTCCCTTGTAAAGTACAGCATGGATTCCAAACAAATGACAAAGTCAAAAACGTTTGTCACATGGCCAAGTTGCTAGGGAAAAGGCTAACTAATATTTAGTTAATGGTTGCTTTGGACACTATGAAAAAGGACAATAACATTTGGCACTGAAAAAAAAACAAATTTGGAACATCTATGCTGAGTCCAATTGACTGAAAATGGGCCGAGTACAAATTCCACGGGGAAAAAATGTGACCTCACATTTCTGGGGTTCTAGGGAAAATGAAGTAATATTTTGATGTTTGTAATACAAGAAACGTTTGGTTGTTGAGAGCAGTACTCGTAACTATCTGAGATGAGTCTTTCAGACCTATTAAAGAGATAGAGAGATTATCATTGAATCCATGTTAAGGATCGTCAATACTGCTTAGGACTTACCCATTTTGAGGTTAAATACCTACCAATCCATTTTTCATGTATGCAGGATGAGCCAAGGTGCGAAGAATTATCTGAAAAGGTTTTCGCTTCACCGACATTCAATTTGAGAAAAATCAGTCAAATCTCCAATTCCAAAACTGTATGGAAAATGACAAAGAAATAGGAACGACTTCAGTATTTCACAAAAAAATCTCTTCTAAAAAGTTATTTAGAAAATCAAAATACCTACTAAGTACAACTTTATTTTTAATTGCATTTTTCGAATGCATCTTACGATTAAACGGGTTTTAAACCCGACTTAGAGGAATGACTAGATTCAAATTATATATATTAAACATCTTATAATATAGCTTTGTTTTACTTAAATGCATCATTTAAAGCATTTTTTTTAAGTGTGTACAATAAAAATTGACACAGCTTATTTATAATAATTTTATGAACTTTATTTCCACAAATACCACATGGTAGTATTGTAACAATGAGGCACTTTTAATATTACTATCTATTCACAGGAGGAAATTTTACGTATAAAATACTAATGCCCGTATTCTTCAAGCATGTCTTAAGTGGCCGATCAACTAAGGAAGCAGAATAGCTTAAGTTTTCATAGGTATTCTCCAATTGGTTAGCCAGGATTAGCTAAATATCGGGATGACAGCATAGAAAAACACAAACAACAATTCGCGTTAGTTTGAAAAAATTCCGCTGGTGGCGCTAATGTACCAGGAAGTAATTATGAAAAACCAGCCATTTACTTTTTTAAATTTACGCATTCAAAACATACATTTAACATTATGAATATAATTTATAATTAATAAAATATTTTATTTTAATATTTTCTTTTCATTTTAAGGATGTAATCTAAATACAACCATTTAAATACATCGTTGTCTGACCTTACGTGTACACCATGTTTGTTTACAATCACTCCGGTGTTTATTGGCAGTGCGCCTGAGTTCGCCTCGCGTGGTTTTTAGACATTACACATCAAGCTGTCGTAACTGATTCATATTCATGCTCAATGTATTCATGTCAATAAACTTCAAAGGTAAACAAAATAAATGATAAAATTAACAACTCAAACACGCTAAACGAAACACCTGATTGTCAAATTTTGACAGCTGGACCATATTTGAGCGAGGATTAAGTTTTATCGGTAACGCCGTTTGAAGAATACCGCTCAGCTTAAGTTAGGTTAATCCTTGGTAAAACAGCTTGGAGAATACGGGCATAAGGGTAAATTTTATTTGGAACTTTGGGTCGAACAATTTTAATATTTCTTTGCAACGTTTGTTTTCTCAGCTAAAGTATCTGAGAATATAATTATAGAAAAAAACTAAAAAAGGCTTTCGGATAGGATTCATAAATCAAAACCGATTTTCTCAATATTCAAATAAAACCAATGAAAACACATAAATGACAACAATATCTTTATGTTCTATCATTTAAAATCATAGAGGTGTGAAATACGGCAAAAAGCATATACTTACTTACATACTTATAAGATTGTGTTTCAATTGAGGAAATAAAAATGACAACAAAAATTACTTCATCAATATTTTGCCATGCAAAAACAACATTACAGCGAAGAGATGTAAATGTCATTTTTGCAAGACCATATTATACCAATTGTTATTTACAATTTCACCTTTCTAGTATAAAATCAACTTACCAATGAGAACTCACAGTGTACAATATATTACCTTTCATTTACAAACCAAGATAATCAAATTACAGTAAATCCTGTTGTTAGCAGACTTGGCTTGGCAGAACTGTTTCTATGTTCAGTGTGAAGTGCTGCCACCTTGAGAATACTAACTAATTGTGACTAACTTCAAGGTAGTCTGATGCAGAAATTGGAGGGAACTACAAATATGTTATAATTCATGATGCAATTATTTGAAAATGTCAAATATTTCTGTGCCCAACATCAGTATCGAATCCTCAAAAGTGGGTGAAAAAAATTTACGTCACTTGTCTGGGCACGAGGCAGGTCAGTCATATTTCGATGTAATATTCTGTGACACTAAAGCGCTATGTAGTGCATTTAGCATCGCCATATATTTCACAATGCTGTAAAATAAAATAAAAATCCCTGATCAATGGGAATCCAAATTCATTCCTCATTTTGTGTCATAATGTCCACATGCCTGGCCGGGTTGCTAGGACAAAGGCATAAAAATGTTTTGTAATTGGATGCTAAGGACAGCAATCCCATACAAGACTGACGTTTACCCGATGAGAAAAAAGTTGCAAATTTAAAAATGTTTTGACTCAATTGATTATTTTTAGACTTGGTATGTATATGAAAGATAATATTTTTACACTATTTTTTTTTGATAGTCATATTAAGAAATACTCTTAAGAAGAAAAATAATAAACTGTAATATTTTTTTAAATAAACAAAGAAAAATGACTATTTTAAAAAAAATGAAAACAAATAAACGAAGCATGGCTTACATAAAAAAATGTTTGATAAACGCCAGAGATTACAAAAAATCCTAAGATATTTAGAAATCATCCAATTGAGTAAAAATTAATTCTCTATTTTAAATTCACACTTTTGGATTGTTTATAATGGCAATGCACAGAGACAAAAACCATCCTATGTGTCTACAGAAAACCCCTAAGTATAGAAAAAAAACATTGTAATGTCTTCACTAATAATAGCTTCAGTTTATAGCAATACGTTATTTAACAAAGTTTCAGTATAACAAAGGAAAACATATTTTTAAATAAAGTTTCTGGTAGAGTGCATTTAGCATTCAGAATTTCTAAAATGGAAGTATACCATTAAAATGAGTTTGTAACTTTGACTCTATCGTCATTCTGCTAAGGGTGGCTATCAGTGGCGAAGGCTGCCATACAACTCGATTCCCATCAGTTTCCCTTTTAAAATGAGGCAAAAATGATAATAAAGTAGACTGCATGGTTTCAATGGGGGAAAATATGCATTGTTTCTTTGGTTTTAAATGTATTTTTTTACATTGTGCCTATATTTTATAACTACTTTGTTGCCTCATTTTAAAAGGGAAGCTGATGGGAATCGAGTTGTATGGCACCCTTCGCCACTGGTGGCTTGAGTTGCCTCCATTTCTTCCTATCCTTGCATACCACTCTCAATCAATTCATATCCATAACCTTTTTTCACACATTTCGTTCTTTACATTCACCCTTTCACAACTTCGCCAAGCTTGTAAAATAAAAGATTCAATGAATTATGTATGAAAGTGATGCAAAAAGAAACCTATTGAGAATTGGTATGAGGCTAATCCCTCATAGTTTATAAAATGGTACATTTTTTCAGTTCAGATGTGTACGAGGAAATCTACACATGCCTTATAATGTATTAGCATGGAGCATGAGCCACAAATGTTTCTACATCTCCGCAACTTAGATTAAGGCATCACATAAAATTAGAAATGATTGGTTCATTTCAGTTGTTATTCCTTGAAAAATGTATTAACAAATAGCTTCTTTTGATTTTTCATACATTCTCAACAATAAAAGTGTGATTTCTAGTACAGAAACTATACAATGCAAATGTTCTTAAACCTACAAATTGTGAATCATGAAACATTTTTACCTGCAACATTCGTCAGGATAACTGTAAACATTTGTTACGTCACCAAATGAGTGTGAAATTCACCAAAAGTTGCCTCTTCTGGGTGGTCTGGGACCCCAAAGTCTCCGGGGCCCACCTCGATTCTGATCCATGAAGAACCTTTCATTTCCCGGAGGTCTGTTAAACATGGGAGGCCCGTGCGGGGACAGAAAACCTCGTCTCGGAGGCGGGAATCTTCCCCGAAACCCGTGAGGCACAAAGCTGGGCCTCGGCGGGTTAACGGGCAAGTTTTGCTCCTTCCACGAGACTGGCTCATCGTTGTCATCAACCAATTCAACGCTGTCATCACTCAGTTCACCGCCCTCGACGATTTCCGTGTTTGGGTTCACGGGGTTTATCAAATTCTCAGGGTCTTTGAATATGTCTTTGGGTGAAGATTGCTGACTTTCGCTGGTGCTGCCAGAGAAGGCTTCGCTTTTATTTGAACTCACATCTGCGTCTTGGGGTTTTTCTTTTGTGGTGCTGTTGATGACCACGAGATTGGTGAGCTGCCGACCGCTTTCATTGTTTTCACTTGGTTTGTTGTGCATCTGGTGTTGCGTGTGGACTGCTTCATCATCAGGCCCTCCCACCAGCACCCTGTTGTTATTATTGAATGGTTTCTGTTGCTCGGGCGGCCTGTTGTACTGCTGGGGTTGCCGCATCATCATTGGTGGAGCGTTGCCGTGGAGACGGGCCAGGGATGACTCAATCCTGGCGAGCCTAAAGTCTAGAAGCACAACAGACGCAATGTTAAGTCAAAACTATGTCATACAACACATGTCCAACCCTTAAGACTCCGGTCAAAAAAAAATCCCGTTGTTTTTAAAAATATGTTTCTTATACTTTATGGCCTTAGTAAAAGAGTGATATTAATGAAAAAAATCACACGTGTTAAATAATTTTTTATCTTAATTTTAAAGTTAGTTTTTTTTTATAACTTAAAAAATGACGCCACAAAAAAATATTTAAAAATCCCGGTTTTCTTACATTTTTTTGGCTCGCATTTCGTTGTTTTGTATTTTGGAAATATTTTTTTTCTTCATAATTATAGAATGTTACAAATTCTAGTAGGTGGTGTGATTTTTAATAGAATAATGTGAATAGTTTTTGCGATAATATGAAAAAACTGTTTTCAAGAATTAAATAAGTTAATTAGTTTCAGTTTTTTCATATTATCTCAAAGACTATTGACATTATTCTATTAAATATCACACCACATACTAGAATTTGTAACATTCTATAATTTTGAAGAAAAAAAATATTTAAAAATACAAAACAACAAAATGCGAGCAAAAAAAAAAAAAAAAACTTCAATTAAAAAAACAAGTTTTTTTTTTATATTTTTTTGTGGCGTCATTTTTTAAGTTATATATAAAAAAAAATACTTTAAAATTAAGATAAAAAAATATTTAACACGCGTGACTTTTTTCATTAATGTCACTTATTTACTAAGGCCATAAAGTATAAGAAACATATTTTTAAAAACAATGGGATTTTTTATTAACACAGCCTTAAGACAGTAACAGAAAGTCAATAGGAGTATAATGTAATCAATTTAATTTTTTGAACTAAATTTGGATACATTCAAAGCAGCAGATCTCAAAATATCCAAATTTGGAATACTTGCATCTTTTTAGTATATGACATTTATTAGGAGTTGAAAATACTATATACAAACCTTAAGGATTCACATTTAATGCACACCTACACGCTAACTTTTTTACACATTCTGCATGTGGAGCAAAAAAACAAACATCCATTGAACATAAACAATCTGATCTTACCGCCTTTCCCTGAAACAGGGGTGGTATTGACGAAAGTGAATAAATTTTTACATTACAAGAGGTTGGCCTCGTACCAACCTATTAGCAAAGAAACAAAATGATAGTGGTAAAATAAAAAGACATAAAGATGTCATACTTACCATCGTCATGCTCCTCATCTGACATTTCCATGTCAATGCTTTCCACATTGTCATTCACTGGAGGCGGCTGATGCATCATGTTGTATGGACGATGCTGACCTTGGGCCATATGCCCAGGATGCCCGGAATTCTGCATAGGCCTCATGTGCCCAGAATTCTGATCAAACCTCATATTCATATCATGCCTAGAATTCTGATCCTGCCTCATCTGTCCTGAATTCTCCACCCCCAAATGCCCGGAATCTTGTCGCATAATTCTAGGACTCTGCTCCGGCCTCATGTGTCCAGTATTCTGATACGGCATAGAATTCTGCTCATTCCTTCCGTACTCCGGATTCTCTTCTGGCCGCATGTGCCCCGGGTTTGAATCCTGACGTGACAGTCCGGAATTCAACAAGTGCCCTTGATTGGGGTGTTGTTGCAATGCTTGGCCGGAATTCTGTCTCTGCATTCCGGGATGCCTAGAAAGGTTGGAATTCATAGGCATGCTTTGAGGGGGAGGGCCTGTGAGTATCCTAGGCGGGTGATGGGGATTCTGTGGGCTGATGTTTGGACTGGGCGGTGGTTGGTTAGTGAGTCTCGGAGGTGGTAAGCTGTGGTTGGGCGCTGGGACCATCGACAAGCCAGAGTCTTGTGGCTGCGGAGGATTGGGCGGAGGGAGAAGGGGGGGAGGCATAGACATCAATGATGGCGGTGGGGGGAGAGAGGGAATCTGGGGTGGTGCGTTCCGGTAATCCTGCAAAGAAATATGAAAAGAAATATAGTTAACAAACAATAATGGTGTGATATTAGAGAATTGCAAGACTATTCGTACCTGATCTAGATCCATCATGTTTAATGAAGACCACGGTGACTTTGGAGGAGCTGGAGGTGGTGGAATAGGCCCAGTCAAGGAAATCAGGTTTCTGTGGTCAACATCTGAAAGTAATAAATCATATTGTTATGATTATTAGTATGGAAGTAGGATAATGGTTGTTATTAAGAATATCGAAGGATTTAAATAAAAGAAATAGATAATAATTAGTTGCTGATTAGATCAGAGGGCTCTCGAGCTGTGATTCACATAAAAACAGCCCTCACCAAATAAATCATCCTCGTATTATTATTATTAGGATAATAATTAGAGATAAAGTGCAATAAATGCACTACAATTTACTTATGTCACTACAAACAAATGGAAGCACTTGAAATATATATTATACAGAGTGTTCGGCTTGAAAGGTCTGATTATGCCCCAGTGTGAGATACTGTAAGTGACGAAGCTTTTGTAAAATAAATTTTGTGCTTGAAATAAATGTGAAACTATTTAAATAGATCCCCGCAATATAAATAGGCAAATTTGTGAAACTTTATAACAAGAATTTCAAGCATCCAAAATATTAAATTGAAGGAATATAAAGATTATTCTCATGATTAACAGCATTTTATAATTTACCTGGATGTGCCGGTCTATTCCTCTCCTGAGGAACATTGACTGGTAGAGGAGGCAGGATCCTGTGATCCACATCATCAGCTTCCATCAAAACTGAAAACACACATATTTTTATTTATAACAATAACATGAATTCCGCAAGCAATATCCGTAGGAGAATAAAGATATCAAGCTACCCAAATTATGTTCTCTTGCCGAGGTAAATAGCAGCTTTAAAATTAATTTTGACAAATATTCACAGATGAATGACCAACCTATAATGCTGTATTACGAATAATTTGGCATTCTTCTTGAAAATAACACATGAGGTATTAATTTATTTGCTAATAACTCAAATTTAACAAAAATTTAAATTTGAAATCTGAACTTCAAGGTTAAATGCACATTTTATCTAAATTTGCCTATTTGTGCCTGTATGGAATGCACGCTACTGGTTATCATGGAGAGGAGGCCTGGTTACATACTCATGGGGGGCTGTGGTGGGGGCAGCAGTGTGCGGTGGTCCACGTCCACCCTGCCCTGCGAGCTGAGAATCACGGGCGCCACACGCAGCGGGGCTGCCGGGGTCGCGGGCTGCTCAGCCAGGGGGGGAGACTCCGGCGTCTCCACAACTATATTCTGCAAGCACACACATTTATTTATAACTCAAAGAACGTGTCACGACAGTCAAAGATAACTTCTCCGCAGGCAGCTCGTCCATGGACAAATCGGTCAAAGATAACTTCTCCACAGGCAGCTCGTCCATGGACAAATCCGTCAAAGATAGCTTCTCCACAGGCAGCTCGTCAATGGAAAAATCGGTCACACGGTACCTCCTGGTACTAATCTAATCTAACCTTAGTTGCAAAGATATGTCACATTGGGGATTCACATTACATGCATTTTTACAAGCAGACATGTAAAAGTTCGCGCCTGCACATGCCGCATGTGAACTTACAACATACAAACCCAAATCTCAAATGAACATACACCCTGCAACTCTTGCCGACCTTCCCTGAAACAGGGGTGACATTGGCAAAGTACTGCTTCTCCCAAAACTGGTTGCGTACAAAATAAACTCTATAAATAAAAAGGGAATTATAACAAAGTTGAATTTTTTTTATGCACTATCACAAAGTTACTGCCGAATAATCTAAGTTTATTATTCTCCTTTTCAGTTCTTTGAACTTTTATAGATGGTTGAGAAATGAGTAATACCGTCTTCTTCATCTTATCATACAGGATAAGATTGAGGGGAGAAGATCTCAGGAAGGCCGAAGGACACCGTGGCTAAAATACCTGCGACAATGGTTGAACAAAAGCACCTCCCTGTTTCGAGCCGCAGCATCAAAGGTCAAACCAGCCATAATGATCACCGATTTTTGATAAAAGTGGCACCAAACGAAGAAGATAGTTGAAAAGCCACATACCTCCCATGTGTTGTTCCAAGGTTGTATTGGCATTTCAGGAGTGTAGTTTTCAGGCATCGGTACCGGTAAAGGATCTGTAAATATTCATTCAAAATTCAACCAATATTCAGTAAAGCTGTGGAATTAAACTAAACAAAAAAAACTACACATTCTATTCTCATAATTCTGTCCTTTTCGTTGCGTGTGAAGTCAATTTCAGAACTAGGTTGCCAGAAGTTCTTTAATGGTATGCATGCATCGGAGGACTTCCTCGTTGGTGACCTTATAACGCCAAGATATCAGATGCAAAGAACCAAAGCCATGAACAATGCAAGCTCTGTATAAAAGTATTTTTACAAATGTGTGATTGTATGTCTGTCTCTAGATGTAGGTGTTTAAATAATTGTGATTGTATTGGTGTGAGTATTCGCTCAATGTTCCAGTGTTCCATGTTCCAGTTTCCAATGTTTCAAAAAACATCCTTATGTCATGCTATAAAAAGGTCAAAGCTGTCGGTAGCTATTCAGTACCGTTATGTGAAGTTAACTCTGTGAATGAACCAAATGAAGACTACACCAAAAGAACAAGGAATGTCAGTGGAAGAACATTTCGAGTAAATCAAAATTATAATTTCGAAAGTCTGTATTTCTCATGGTTATTGGTTACTTGGCCTGTCACAAAGAACCGAAAATACCGCCATAAACTGTGATAGCGCCTGTTGTTGCATTACAAATTTTGCAGAGCTTTAGATGCACACAGATGCCACTAGATGGCATTAGTAAATTAATTTTTCTGACATTCCTTGATTTTCCCCTGTAGTCTTCAAATGTGAACGAAATCTTAAAATATTTTTTGTAAAATCAATGAATTGAAGTTTGTATTAAATTGAACTCGTAAATCACAACAGTATAGATTTACCGGGAGTTGTGATGACTGCAGCGCTACTGGAGTTGGAGCCGTAGAAGTTGAGGTCGGGCAGGGGGAGGGAGACGGAGGGGGGCGGCTCGGCAGTGTCGGGGCCGCCCAGCAAGTCCAGCCCCGGCAGCAGCGGCGGCGGGGGCGGCGGCGCACCCAGCACCCCCAGGTACATCTCACTCACCGAGGACACTGCAGCACAGACATTGCGGGTTAAAAATGTTAAACAGAGAGGAAACAGGAAACAGATTACTTTCTACAAAATAAGAATGTGTAAGAGTCAGTGGCGAAGGGGGCCGTCCATAAATTACGTCATCGATTTTGGCCGATTTTCGACCCCCCCCCCCCCTACAATCATCCTATAGTCATTATCTAATGACCCCCCTCCCCCCTCTTGCTGTAATAATGGATGAGCTTAATAATTAATAATGTTACATTACTTGCATACTATTTTGGATATTGTGTAAAAATTGGTATTTACAAGAACGACGTAACTTCTGGGACTAGTACATCATTTACCATCATCCGCAGACCAGACCCCCCCCCCCTAAATGCGAATGACGTAATATATGGACAGCCCCAAGGGTGATTTCTTCAGAAGGTAGCCCGATTCAGAAACCATACCATAGTTGGTCGGAACAATAGGCCGGTAGGTCTGTCATGAATTGAGAGTCGGATGTATTTGGCTGTGTTTGTCAGTCTGCAGCTTTATTTTAAACGATCGAAGGAAGTTTTGCGCGGTTTTAAAAAAATAGGTTGTTAGTGTATTTTAATCAAATAAATATGTTAATACATTAAGTACTTTTTGAGTAATTTCAAAAAGGAAGCCGATGGAAATCATGTTTTAGGGCCATGCACTACCGGTAAGAGCCATTCCACACTAGACACATTCTGCCCGGTTTGTCTATGGTTTTTCCATCTACCTATTCTCGGGTAAATTCTCCTTCTTGATTTTACAAGTAACTAAAGAAATCAATTATTCTTTATAAGAAAGACTGTTTCATTTTAACTATTGTTGTAAAGATTAATAAGCGTAAAGAAATTACAAGCGTGTTCGGTCCTCAGCCCATCATCACGTAATGAGACTTTGTAAACGGGAGTTATTTGTAAGATTCATAATTAATTTTCACCATGTTAATACAAATACCATTAAAATATAATCTTCTTGAGACTCCTCAACATATTCAATCAATGATATAAGATATGACATACCAGACTCATCCTTGAGTTTCTGATCATTGTGGAAGGCGGAGAACGAGAAGTCTGCACTCCCGAGGAAGCTGCTGAAGCTCTTGTCGCCGATGAGACTTGAAGAGAATGTGGTGTCTATGTTGTAGCCCACTGAGGAATAAATAAAACAAATCATGCTTCATTAATTGATGAGGCATTCACTTTGTAACCTTGCATTTTTTAAATATTAAAAATCAAAAACAATTTGTTTATGGTTACGGGGCGAGTAAAATTTAATAATGTACGACCGGTTTCGAAAACAATGTTTCCATCACCAGGTACAAAATATTACTAAACATCATTTGCAAGTGCGAACTATTGGGCATGCATTTGATATGAGCTTTGAATGTTAATATATCCTTGCAACTTAAATTATATATAAAAAAACACAGATACAGGTAACTCGTTCCATAAACAGGCGTTTTGGCAAAGGAGTGACTCATGGAAACACCCAATTGCCTACAATAATTGTAATACACCTATTGAAATTGTTTTAAGTGTTTATGTCAATGCAATGATCAGATGTCTGTTTGTCCTCACTCATGTTGTCTGCCGCCTGGCTGGGAAGCTCCAGGTCCTCATCAGGTCCCGGAGAGGGCACGGCCTCCCCCGGGGCAGGCGGAGAGGGCGTGGGGCTGCACACTTCGTCCTCCACGGGCGTGGTGGACGCTGGCAGGCGCTCGCACAGGTCGTCCAGCTTACGCTTTAGCCCGCGCACGCGACACCCAAAGTTCTTGTACGCCTGGAAAAAAAGAGTATTTGACTTAACCAATTCGCTTCTGAATATTCTGGCTGTATGAATACTCCCAGTACGGAATACTTTTTCAAGCACACTTTTTAAAACACATACTCATTTCCCACCTTAATTGATTGACGACACTTCAAACTAATTAAACAGTCACTTGTATTAGATATTCAAGAATAAAAATCACAAAGGTTTAGCACATATTTCCACATGCAGACTTTTGAATTCTTGAACACAGATGTCGGGGATAAGTTCAAATTTTGATGACGTCTACAATTGACAGCCGCACTGTATGCAAGTTTACACTTGACGCCTATGCGTGTCACCGGCAGTTCAAGGGTTAAAGGTTGGCATCAGGCTGAAAACTGTAACACTTCACCAATGTCTCAGGGAAGGTCAGCAAGATTTGCAGGGTTTAAGTTCATCTGAGAATTGGGTTTGTATAATTTATATTTAGTAAGCATGCGGCTTGTGTAAGTGCAAAAATATACAAGTCTGCTTGTGGGCGCACATTTAATAATAACCTTAGAAATCTTTGCAGCTTATATTGTAGATGGATAGATTATAGATATGACGCACGGTGCACGCTATAGCCACAAAAAGGCGCTATAGAAATTTTTTGGATTTCATTTCATTTCATAAAGACAGAAAGATAGGTAACAAATAATGAGAAACTGCACAATACTTACAAGGTCGCCAATATCTTAATGTACATTAAATCGCTAAGATTGAGATGAGTGCAACAGATGCCAGATTATTGTGAATGGATTCCCAGGTGCAAGGAAACTGGTGGGGAGGCCAAGACTGCAGTGGGAGGATAAAGAGAAGAGAAATATCACACAATTCCTCCAGGTGGCAAGTCAGAGGATAACTGCGGGGAACAGGGAAAGTTCAGAAGACTCCATTTGGGATGTAGCAGCATTGAAGAGAATAGAAGTGAATTGGCCATATTTACTTACATTGGACACAACTTTGACTTCTCCCCTCTGCAGATTATAATGTTGCTGAGCTTTCTGCAGCAGTCTACAGAGCGCAGCGCGAGCCACGATTTCCTTCTGCAGAGCCGTCACATAACCCTCCAGCTTGCTGACGCCCTCTTCCAACTCTTTATTGGCATCCTTGACATTTCGCCGCTCTATAAAAAACACAACAAAATAATTCATTAGTCCCTCACTGTAGGTTAAACATAATTTTTTGAAGTCAGTAGTTTCCACTCGCCAAATGCGACCACTTCGGGGACAACACAGTAAAGAGTTGAACTATAGGAGACATTTTGTTGTTTTTGCAGTATATATTAAACAAAATAAATTGTACAGTGGACTGCACATGACTTTATACATAGCATAAAATAAGGTTCTTTTTCTTCTGTTTCAATCCTGGGATTGGTTTGCAGCAATATCTTGTACTCTTGTTCTCCATTCCTACCTGTCTTGTGCGGCTCTTTTTAGCTCTGCATATGTTGAGCAGCGCACGTCCAACAGCAGGTCCTCCAGGTACTCTTGGCGTGGGCGTCCCCTAGAGTTGGTTCCCTCGGTCATCTCCTCCATTATGGCATGCAAGAGACCTTCTTGTCGCATTACATGGCCGATCCATCTTGCACGCCTTTCGGACAAAGTCCTGAGCAGGTGCCTTCCTCCTTGGATTCTTTGGAGAACCTCCTCATTTGTGGTGTGGTCTCTCCAGGAAATTCCTAGAAGCCTTCTATACGACCACATCTCGAAAGCCTCTAGTCTTCGTTTATCCCTTTTGGATAGGCACCATGTCTCGCAGCCGTACATCAAAATACTCCATACATATGTTTTGATGAGGAGTAGTCTCAGTTTCAGGTCTATGTTGTTTATATAATAATATAATAATCTATAATCTAAGTTGCAAGGATATATTCATTTAAAGCTCTCAGATGTAGGCCCACAAACAAACACGTGTAGTTCGCGCTTACAAATGCTGATTGTGTACTTACAAATAAAATCCAAACTCAAATGAACATAAGCCCTGCAACTCCTGCCGACATTCCCTGAAACAGGGGTGACATTGGCAAAGTGAACCATTTTTTACAGTATGGGTGGTCAGCCTCATACCAACCTATAAGTCAAGGAATTTATTATTTTTGCTTTTTTATTAAATGCAAGTCTAGCCTGGTGTATACGGCTGTCGATGTCGCTCTTTGACCGTCCGTCCCACGTCAAAATAAGGTTGTGTTCAGATTATCTTCAATTTTCATAAAAAAATATTTAGTTTATATTATTTATGAAGGTGATCGGTTTAAGAAATTCTTACTTTGTAGAATGATTATTGATCCCATTTGTATCAAAACTAACACATTGTATTTTTTTTTTTAAATGCTACAACAACTCACAAGGCTATACTTGATTCGTAAGCATAAGATTAATGGGTATTATGTTAATAGTACCTTTGAGGCTTAGACAGAGGGCATCCGTGTCATTCAGAGCCAGTGAGCTCTCGTGGATGTGCTTCAGTTGTAAATCTGTATCGGCTTCCAGCACGGAACATTGCCGTATCTTATTCACAAACTGCATTGCCTGAAAATACAAATTCAATAATGTAAATGTCCCATACTTAACATAGGCTTAGATTTTCATTATTTAAATGCACTGGCAGTGTGGAAACTGAATCATACAGCGAATATTCAACACGACAACAGAATCTTAAATATCAAAATCTTTTTACACCTTTATCAAAAAAATGAGGATGTTACATGAGACAGAAAAACAGTTTGTTAAGGTTATTTCTGTGAAGAGAGCAATCTTTACCTGGAAGTCATTGGGGTCTACATCAGTTTGTTTCCCGGCAGCTGCACTCAGCAGGCCAGTGAGGTCCGTCAAGAATTCCTCATCATACACAGACCTCTCCTCCCAAATACGGAATATCCGCAGGATACGATGTTTCACCTTGTCATCCCTTTTAGACATAAAAAATACATGTTAAAAAAACAAGTGGAGACAGCAACTACTTAGCGGACTTCGGAAACCTCTCTCCCCTAGAGCTACTTTGTATAAAGCACGTACAAAGCTAAATAAATAACTAGATGGAAAAGAATGACATAACAATTAAAATTAACTTTTCATGCCTTCGGGGACAATGCGGCAATTAATTGCCCTACATATGCATCTTAGTTGCATTAAGTTACATTCCCCAGGTCAGGTTTAGTATAGCCATGGCTCTAAAATGCAAAATTAAAAGGAATTGCACACACCGACAGTTTTGGAGCATGTATTATACATAGAGCAATTATTAGCTTTCAAACACCAAAAATGAGCAATAAAACAAATATGAGCGGTACTGCAGCAATCCTTAAAATTCATACATGAAAATATTATTGCGGCGGAGCACCTACGGAGCCAAAGAGTCACATGCGGCTCCGGAGCTGCACTTTGCCGACCACTGTACTAACCTAACCAACGGTGTCGCCTTCTGCAGGGTTGTGCCCCAGCTCTTGACAAAGTCATAGCCCTTCCTCTTGCTGTACTGGATGACATCGTTGGCGAGGTAGAACAACGTCAGCCGCTGCTCTACCTTGGCTGAAAAAAAACAACATATTCAATCATGAAAATAAGTCACTTTACATTAAAAATTACATAGTTTTTTCGATTCTCTAACTTAATTGTGTAATCTAGAAAATCAAAAGTATTAATACAGTAATAAGAAAAAAAACTTAAGTTAAGTAGGTACTTTAACAAGAAAGTATCAAGAATTTGAAAGTAAGTATTAAAAATCTATAAGAGGTTTTTCAAATACCAAAGAGTTGCTTAACTAGAATAGTAATGTAAACTTGGGTCAGTCTCACGGACCAAAAACAGTAAAAAAAGTATACTCGTCAACTTGGTATGGCTTACGGACCAAAAACAGTAAAAAAAGTATACTCGTCAACTTGGCATGGCTTACAGTTAACAATGTGAAATAACAAATTGTACACCAAAAATTAACTATTTAAGTCAGCATTGGCTTATATATATAATTGGATAATTTATTTGAAGCGCCGTTTTTGTGTGTAGCACACCTCAATCTATAATCTAAGTTAATAAAGTTAAATAAATGTGACCGGTCGATAGCTCAGTTGGTAGAGTGCTTGCCTTCTACCCCGTGAGCTCGGGTTCGAATCCCACCGAGGAGGGTGTCAGAAATGATTTCCTATTTCGGTGTTTATTTCAAACCCCATAATAAAAATACCGGCAAGGTTTACTCAGCCTTCACAAGAGTCATCACAAGTCAGTCAGCGTCAGCACAAGAAATGAGTACCAGCCCCCTCGGGAGCTGGGAAACCCCCACTTCAACTGAAGTGGTTGGCGTAAGGCCGGCCCCCTTACCTGTAAAAATAAATAGGTTCAACTCGCCACATGCGACCCCTTCGGGGATAACGCGGCAAGAAGATACACTATATGTGTAGCTTAGTTGCGTAAGTTGAAAAATTATATTGACATTTAAGTAAGGCATGCCCACAAGCAGGCTGCTGCATGTATACACACAAAATAAACCAAACCTCACCTGAGCATAAACTTTGCAACTCCAGAAACCAGGGTGGCATTGACAAACCTGAACCAAGTTTTTACAGATGGGGGTCAGCCTCATACCAACTTATTGGTTAATGTACACAATAATTAGAGAAAGTGAAATAACTAATGCTAGTTACTTTATGCTAATAAAGGTGATTTTTTAATTGTTATAACTATGTTGTTATTCACATATATTACATGCATAACTGTTTGTTTAATAAAAAAATAAAAAAATAAAAAAAACGACAGAAACATAGAACAAAAAAGATATAACTCAGAATTGTATGAGCTGTCCCAGGACGCTGATGTGGTCCGCTCAATAAAAGTCAATAGACTACATTGGCTGGGATACATTCAGCGAATGGAACATCGGAGCCTGGAGAAGATTGTAATGACGAACCCAAGACAGTGGGAAGACCACGAGCAAGATGGCTGGATGGAGTGGTGGCAGATTGCCGTGTAGTGGGAATGTGGGACTGGAGGACGAAGACGTTGGACAGACAGTGCTGGCAGCAATTGATGAGGGAGGCCAAGACCCACCCCAGGGTTGTTGTGACAATGATGATGATGAGTTACTTTATGTTAGTTTTAGAGAGAACAAGGATTTATTGATTTGTCAGTGAGAAAGACCAAAGCAAGAGTATTGTAAGGTTAAAGAATCTTGGAACTTACCCCGTTTAAGGACATTCAACCAGCTGGCTACTATCTTCTTGTGGTGCTCCCTCTTTTGCAGGCACCATGATGACAATGCCTGGATACTCTCCTGAGTATCCTTCAACGCAGATAATTTCTTCTCGAACGTCAAAGTGTTGAATTCTTCTGAAGATGAACTCATTTCGGAGGCAAGTATTATCAAACAAGCAAGTCTTTATATCATCTGCATACATACACCGAGGCAGAGAGCCTCTTCGGATACATTTTTGATGAAATTTAAATAAAAGTGTTGAGGATCACATTGTAAATGAATGAGCATGGGTACAAAATGTCAATAAACAATCTACCACACTAAACAAGGGCGTTTGTTTTTACAAATATTCAATTTATGTAGTAAAACCATAGAAACGTTTAAAACTACATCTTATTTATGAATCCTCAACACGTTTGACAGATATTATTGAAATATAAATTTATTGGTTCGGCGGTGTGGATTGCCAAACTTACCGCCAAAAATGGAAACGAAAACACGTAAATCAATTGATTGTCTAAGATATCAATTGTTATTGATTATTATTTGATGTAAGGATGAACGATTACTTAACGCGAACGGTTATTTCATACTTTACAAGCTGCGGCAAAATTTACGATCTATTTTCAAGACAACAATCGCCATTTTTTATTATGGAAGCATGACTTGCTGTTTACACACGCGAAAAAATCCAAGCGGTTCTTATTTTAGACAGAAATAAAATAATAACTTGTCAAACAGAAATCTCAGTTCTGATTTGACCTTTTTCAAATACACGTTATATAATTGATTGATTGCTTTGATTTTTTCATGTACTTTAAATAGTTTAATAAGTATTGTGTAAATAGAAGCTTCTAACATGTCAACAAATTTGTTGCCAGTAAGTAAAAAGTCGAAACTGTGAGGTATAAATAAAAATATAATATTCATCAATATAATATTATAATATGTATTGTGTTTCTCAACATTGAATTATTTTTTTGTTTGCGTATACTTTTCACGAGGTATTACTTTGATATTTTCAACGATGTTTGCTTAATTGCTCCGTTGGTAGAATAACCAAAAGCTAAAATGAGTTTGGATCATTTTTTTATATTTTGGAACTTTTTTCTCGGCGGCGTCAATCTGAGGTACCTATATCAATGAGACTGTTGTTCTTAGCAACCAATAACAAACTGTTTGTAAGCCTCTTCCTTAGCAACTCGGCCACGTGACGACACAATATGATTTCCCGTTTCAGTGTTTAGTTTAAACCTATAATAAAGTACCTACCAGCTAAGTTTATTCATTTTTTACTATGAGAATATTACCCTATCAAGGAGCTGTTAAACTTTTTAATGTCTGAATAAAATTGTTTAACACTTAGGAAGGTA
Organism: Agapetus fuscipes; assembly: GCA_951799405.1. Taxonomy (NCBI): domain Eukaryota; kingdom Metazoa; phylum Arthropoda; class Insecta; order Trichoptera; family Glossosomatidae; genus Agapetus; species Agapetus fuscipes. The sequence goes on from OX637333.1 coordinate 25,222,666, forward strand.
TTACTTTTACTATATAATAAAATAATTTACAAATGCATGTTCTAAAACATGCAAGTATCACTAAAATCTGTTTTGCCTCAAAGAATTGTGTATCTTATGCATCGATATAAATAAAATACATTTATATCGATGATCTTATATAATTTTTACCATAGCTTTATAAACAACAAATTTTGAAAATAATTGAGCAACATGGAAATTTCTCCGTTATTTTAATGATTGATCACGCAAAGACAAATCAAGTCGACATTATCCAAATAAATTATAAAAATCTTTGGATATACAATAGGCTCAAAATATTAAAGTTTATACATTCTCCGGGGAAGTACTTACACCCATAATATATTATTATCTTTACCATTAAAAAATCATGGCCACAGGCTAGGCGGGATCAAAATTAAACGGTTCCTGTGGCATATACCTCTAGGTACTCGTACTCATGCACCTAATTTTTAAATTAACATTTTAATAAAGTTGCGATCTGTCTGCATCACAAAAATAAAGCACATCCAGTTCCAGATGGAAAGTAAACACAATGACTGCTTTGTCATTGCGTTGTATATTTATAAAATAACACTTTAAGCTAAGAGTTTTTCTATACTAAGTTAACATGTAACTACCTCTACGATATTGAGTTTCCAATGTTATTGAAATATAAAACTTCGTATACTTACTCACAATAATTAAAATAGTTATTTTAAATGCGCAAATTCTACTTAATTGAAGTAATATAAATTTTTTATTTGTGTCCTGAAGTGATTTTCTTAGAATGGTGTTTACTTAAAGGCGATCAATGAGGGAATACTGTTGGGCCAGTTGTAATAACAATGTGATAAGAAAATGATAATTTTTACAGATAATACGTGAACTGTGACCCGGCTGAGAAGTCGATCTTATTTGCATTCATCATTGAAACTAAACTATTTAATTATACGATACGTCAAAGGTTTGTGCTCCTTTGTGGAGACAAGTCATTTTTGGGTGAGAAAACGTAGTAAAAACGAGTATTTTTATTTTTGATTCATGAAAAAGTGACTTTTGAAACGCGATTCGATTATGCAGTGATTTAATAAATGTGCTTTTATGAGTGTCGATAATCATGTCTAACTTTTTGGTGACGTGTTTTTTGTGCCTCATTTTTGGGTTTTTGTGTTCAACTGTCGAATCAGGAAGTATAAGTGAGTTGCATAAGTACCTACTTATTTATGAAGTATATTTTTTGTTATCACAATTTGTAAAAAAACCAAACACACCTTAATAAACTAAAAACCTATTAGTGATTTATTTTTTAATTTTAAGATGTTCCTACATATTTTTCTTTTTTTAACCACAACAAACAACTGAATTCATGGGATTGATTTCTTGGACGCCTGAATTTTTTTTTTGTTCCAATATTATTGGGCAAGTTAATTGTTTTTTTTATATAATTGTAATAGGTAGCAATATATTTTTTAAACAAGTTCTGTAGATAGTTACGCATTAAAGGTACCTATACCTACTTACCTACTCCAAGTTCTAATTTTTCGTTCATCATATAGCACGTTTCTTCTTATTAGTAGGTACCTACTTAGGTACTTCTAACATTTCAAAGTCCATAGTCACCTACTTCTAGGTACCTATTTGAATACATGCACATATCCGTAAAAAAAATACTTAGTTAGATCCTATCGAGTTGTTTCCATTTGAATGACTAGTTCCTTGATTAATAGGTTGGTATGAGGCTGACACTCATGCTGCAAGAACTTGGTTCACTTTTTCTAGTACCACCCTGGTTTCAGGGAAGGGAGGCAGGAGTTGCAAGGTTTATATTCATTTGAGATTTTTTTTATAAGCGCACATGCAGCATTTGTAGCACGTGTATACCTTCAACTTAAATTATAGATAGATGAGGTCAGAACGTGCATTGACGTAGGAAATATTGTGTCATCACCCAGCCGGGTAGCTAAAGAAAAGGCAAATAAATGATAGGTAGGTAATACTCGTACGTGTAGTTCCATAAAAGACTCACCGAGACAAAGCTCCAAATTCAAAAATGTTCGAACCTCATAGATGTTTCCCAAATAGTATTTTTTTATTTGAGTAATAAGAAAATAAATACTTAAGTATGTACTTAAGTACTTATTGAGTAAATATTTTTTTAATCCACTCGAAGCGGATTCTTAAGCGGATCTATCTAATGAAAACAAAACATAAGGTCGTGTTGCTAATTAAAATTACGCATTTTCCATTTTTGTTGCTCTTGCATAAGCTTATAAACGATAACACGAGCTTTGAGAATATTTATAAAAAAATAGTGAGTTTCAAATATAGTATTTATTTTAGTATGGTAGCTACCTACCTCTAGTGTGGTCTATAATTTATAAAACTTGTTGAAAAGGTGTATTGATATTTAAGGCTTATGTAAGTCACGCTTACACATGCTGCAAGTGCACTAACAAAACAAAACAAACCTCACATTAACACAAACCTTGCAACTCCTCATACACTAATTATTTATGCTTCATGATATTTACACGTTATCCTTAATATTTTCAGATTCTTTGAGAAATCCATTGATTTGTGGACAGCCAGCGTGTTCACGTAAGTACATTATAATAAAAATAATTAGTTTTATACTTAAGCGAAACAGTAACAAACTATTTTCTTTCCAACCAATTATTTAGAAAAATCATACTTTTCCTAATAAAAAAATAATGACAAAACCACTCGTACCAAACCAAACAACGTTTTGTTCGTAGCACGGAGTAGACTGATTTTTCTCATTTTCATGAGAAGCAAATGTAGGTACTCATAATTTTAGTATAGCGAAATATACGAGTATTATGTTCTTATAGATTCAATTATAGATTTTAATTAATTTATATATAAAGAAAGTTTCAAGCTTTCACATTCACTTTCATAGTCGGTGTTAGTACCTATATTATCTACAACAATCTGTTTTTTTTGTGTTTTTTTCGGATGAGACCATGGTCTATTTGTTGCTTTTTTTATCTGCCGATATTTCGCTTTCACGAGCAGAAAGCATTCTCTAGGCGAGCTATCAAACGTCAACCACGTTACGTAAACCCGAAAAAAACTTTTTTTGTAAATATTTATATTGAAATTTATAAATCATGACATTAATGCTTGTGTTATGTATTATTTTCTTTCATTTTCAGCTTCGGGTAAATTTAAATACAGTCCAAGTATCACATACCACTACGATTACAATGTAACGGTGAATACATGGTTTGCCAAAGCGAGCGAAAACCAATCGACACTCACAATAAATGCCGAGGTAAAATATGTTTATTTCCCTTAATTAAGTATTTCTACTGACTAAAGAATAGGTACCTACAGATTATTTCCTTTAGGTACTTTGTGGTGAAAAAATGTTGAAGACTGTATGAAATAATGCATTTAAGTAGGTACTCATAAGTTTTGAAAGAATTGTAGGTAAGTTATAATTTTTTTTAACAAAACTGGCCGTTTCATGCCAAAAGCTTGGGTTCGAATCCATTGACAGTTCGAATCCCATTAAGGGTGTCAGAAATGATTTCCCGTTTTGGTTTTTATTTCAAACCCAAAATAAATACCGGTAAGGTTTTTGCAGCCTTCACAAGAAATGAGTAGGTACCTTAAACTAAAGTGGCTGACATAAGGTCGGCCCCTCACATATAAAAATAAATTGGTTCCACTCGTCACATGCGAGATCTTCGGGGAAAACGCGGCAAGAAATTGCACTATATGTGTGGCGTAGTAGTTTTAAGCAATGACATGATTACAGAGTAACTATACGAATTTAGGTTCTAAACATTGAGGTATATATTGTTCTAAAATATGACTTTGATTGTGTCATTTGAATAATAAATTACACCAGGATTTAGAGCAGAAAAATAGCAAGCTTAGCGATGTCAACAACTAAGTTTATTCAATATGTTAGTAAACCCATAAATCAAAGCGCCAGTGACGGATATATACCATGACGTATTTTTTCAGGGAAAGTGGGAAAGTAATGTGCACACTTTCACTTTCACTTGTTTTGGATTTTTGACAGTTAGAAGAAGAAACACAAGCCCTCACAATCGAATCTTTTGAAAAGTTTTTGTTAGAAGTGAAAAAAACACTAATCTTCAAGTATTATTTGTTAAGGAATATTTCAAACGTGTCAGATGAATTGAAATCTTCAAAATATAACTTACATAAAACTTGACACAATGTCGATGATTGTATTTGTGACAGTTTCCATGAAAATATGAAATTTAAAACGAAAGAACAAAAGTTCTTAGAATAGAAATGTATAAAATTTAACTGTTCAACAAAAGACTTAAGTACATAAATAAAATTGCTTTCTTCCAAAGTATCAATTTTTAAATTTCTTTCGGCGTTGCGGCGTCATAGCTTTTAGTTTATGTCCATTGTGTTGCTTTCATTTTTACTCAAACTTCAGTCATCCAGTATTTCAAAATTTGTATAAAAATAGGTTAGCGCCTCTATAACTTTAAAATAAAATGTGGGAATTTTGATGACATTGTTGTGCACTGAAGTCAATTCGGGACCTATTTATTTTTACGAGTAAGGGAGCCTGCCTCACGTCAATCACTTCGGTTGAAGTGAGGGTTTCCCAGCTCCCGGGAAACCTGGGTCTCATTTCTTGTGAATTCTCAGTACGCCAGTATTTCTTTTGGATTTGAAATAAACACTGAAACGGGAAATTATTTCTGACACCCTCGGGGGGGATCAAACCCTTGCTCTTGACATGGAATGCAAGCATTCTACCAACTGAGCTACCGACCGGACTTTAAACAAGCTTGGTCATCGCTATAAAGCGCCAATTCTGAATCAAGACCCAATTTCTGTAAGGCTGGATGGACTTTTTGTGACCGGTCTTTGGTAAAGACAATAAATCTTCCAGCCCAGCGAAGAGCATTTTTGAATATATATAAATTGTATATTTTTTGTGCTCGTCCAGAATTCAAACCCCCAACCTTCCATCTACAAGCCCGAAGCGTTGCCAGTACCTACACTACAGACCGGTCTATTTTTTTTTGCATTTATTGGTTTTAATTTGTGTTATACTGTAAACATTTTTGTTTTGTTTTGTAGGTTGTTATAGAATTCATCACAAAATGCGAAGGTTTATTGTCCTTGTACAATGTTACCATGGTGGACCAGGACGAAAACTATGCCATAGAAAGAGAAGAAATATTTGGGGCGGAGCTAACAAAACACACCCTGAGGTATTTACTTATTATCTTTTTTTCAAAATAGATTTGTGAAGAGGAATGTAATTCACCAACCTATTCTGCCTGGCCAGAAACAGGTATTAATATCATCATTTAATAATTCATTATTGTATATTTTAATGATTTATTAATTAATAATTACCCAATGACATCTGTTGAACCTGGATAAAAGTTATGGTCGTATGACCTTAGCGGGGATCGAACCAACATTATTCTATTCCAAATAAGCTAGAAAGATCAGCAACTTTGACTTCCTCGGCCATAACACCGATATGTATTTCTTAATTGTACTTATTTATTGTATTTCTTAACAATTAGTATAAATTATCAATTTTGGTGTGAATGATACCTCAAGAGCTATCTGCAAATTGGATCCTTGCTGTATACCTTCTCGTAAGTCAATGCTTGTTAAAGAAAGTGATGATTTTCAATCAAAAAGCAGTTCCTGTATGACTTCATGAACCTTTTAAAAATATATTAGAATAATTTATTTAGTTAGTGCTGTTTTTGTGTGAATCACACTTTAAGAGCCCTGTTTGAGAGCCAGCTTGGTTCCTGTAAGGCTGGATTGACTTTTGGCAATTGGTCTTTAGGAAAAGTGGATGAATTAATGACACCTCTGAAAAAGAAGTGGTATCGGTGAAAGTATATGCTTTTTACAACATGGGTGACTATGATTTGATTGAGCAATGAGGTAAAATCATTGATATTGTACAAAAATACTTTTTTAGATTTGCTTTCCACGATGGAGTCATAACGGAGTTATGCCCTCAAGAAAAAGAGGAAGACTGGAGTCTCAACTTCAAGAGAGGAGTCTTGTCCTTGTTCCAGAATACCATGGAAAGATTTGACATCAATCACAAAGGACTTGAGGTATTTCATTCCCATACATTCATAACATAAACACATTTTGCACTTAAAATTTCATCTACTATCTGTAATCTCAAATGAACATAACCCTGACCCCATAACCTATAACTCTTGTGGCCCTTCCCTGAAACAGGCAAATTGAAGCAATTTTTACTGGATGGGAGGTCAGCCTCATACCAACCCTTAAGCAAGTAACGATTGTTATATGATTTGCACCTGTCCATACTGCGTCACAAAAGAGGGTTCTTGTGCTTCTGCACTGTCTCAGATTCTTCAACCAAGATGTTTTTATTGACCTAGAGCTCGTCTTCCCTCAAATTCTTCCCTGTATGATGAGATGCAGGACGGAATACTTCTTATTTCTCATTTTGTGCCTAAAATAAACCAGTTTTTGCCTTTTGATGGCCATCAAGAGCTTGGCTTAGATATTTATACAAGAAAGAACCTTGTCATTTGTGTCTCAATCCATCCAGGAAACCTTCAACATCAGACGGTAGACCCACATTTCAAAGTGATTCTGTTCTCAAGGCTCTGTGTAAGTGCCCACCCTTCCATGCCACACAGTACAATCGGAAAAATGTAGCATCTCACCATACGGAGATGTAACTATTGGATTTTTAGGTTTTTGTTAACATTTTCTGCAAAAACTGAAAACTTTCACTTGGATGATACATATTGGTGGAAATTTATGTTTTGTTTTCAGCATGACATCCACGGGACGTGTGACACAGAGTACAGGATGAAAGGACAAGAGAACACAAGTCTGATTGTCATGAAATCCAAGAATCTGGCTCAGTGCATGGACAGATACAAATACCTCTCAATCCTGCAAACTGTTCGCTATAATTTTGAAAGTGTGAGTTCATGTATCATTGTCTTCTTATATAATTTACTCATACACTAAACCACCTGTGGTATGAAAACTGGTAATAATAATAATGATATTAGAAAGATTTATTTAGTGATTGCTGTTTTTGTGTGAATCACTTTTCAAGAGCCTTCTGCGAGCTTGTAATCGCTATTGAAATTTTGTGAACATAGACCATTTAATAAGGGAAAACCTACATGAAATTACAATTGGTTTTTACTTATTTCATTGTTTAGAAATATCAAACCTGGCCAGTATTGCAATCGGAGAGTCGTTGCCGTATCACCATAGATCACAATGTCTACAAGCGCGTGTCCTGCAGGGAGAGACACCTATTTGAACCTTTTTCTGGCAAACAATCCGGAGCCATGACCACTGTGATCCAAGAGTTGCGGATGATTGAAGAGCTGAATAAAACCAACACCGATATCATTGATGAACAAAAAGAAGGTAAGCTCTAAATAATTTAGAAATTGAAAATTCTTTTGCTGAATTCGCTTTTCTACTGATTTTGTTTTATTTTCAGAATGGGCAGAAATCAAACTGCGTCACAATCTCTTCCACAACCATATTTCTTCAATAAGACAGGCCTCCGGAGAGTTGAAAACAGCAAGAGATGTCCTCAAACAACTGTGCAAGTAATAGCAATGTCTATATATTTATTTTATATACATTTTTTTTGTTAAACTGATATTGTAATGCAGTCCACACAGTTGGATGACGTCGCCCGTAGTAAATAACAAAATGGATTTCAAGTTTTTCACATGCAACAAATTTTAAGAAATTGACAATTTTAATGCTCAGCGATGGTGGAATTTGGAAATAATCATTGACAAAGTTGTTGTTTTTAGTTGAGATATACTGATTTAGCGAAAGCATAAGGTCACTTATCCCTTGACAAAAATATTAAAATGTTATTTTTAGCGGATTTTGGAAACAGGCAACGCTAATAAACTTCACATTCAGTACAACTTCTCAAGGGTTTGAAAGTGGCATGTGAAACCTATTTATTTTTAGAAACAGGTAAGGGGACAGGCCTTGCAACAACCACTGAAGTTGAAGTGTGGGTTTCCCAGCTCCCTAGGGAACTAGTTTTCATTTCTTGTGGCCTTTCCGTTATTTTATTTTGGGTGTGAAATAAACATCAAAACGGGAATTTTTTTTTAACACCCTTTGTGGGAAAGCATTGAAATCAAGCATTCTGTCAATTGATCTAAATGGGAAATCATTTCTGATATCCCCGGTGGGGATCAAACTCTACCCCCTTTCTCGCGGCATGGAATGTAAGCATTCTACCAACTGAGCCATCGACCAACGACTCTACTATTTACCTTTATTCAAGTTCTGTCACTGAATTTTGTTTGTTTTAGAGTGGACAAGGCGCGATCAGAGAAGGAGACCCAGGACACGAAGCCAGCGGGGGAAGATAAGTCAGACTGGGCCGAAGAGACTGAAGGAGGGGCCACTGTGGGGTTGTGGGGGGAGCTGGTGAAGACCAGCAGAGCCTTGCACTATGCCACCCTGTCACAACTGCTCACCAGGTCCACCACCATCTGCTCCAGGGCTAGGTAAGCAAACTACCAAATATTATCATCGAGTAACAACATAGACAAGCAGAAACTGACTAACTGCATTGATACTTACTATATACCACGTTTGTTTCAGTCTTGTCAAACGTAGCAGCGGTGTAGTCATACTAAATAAAGCCATTTTGTGTTTCGAAACCCAATTATAACACATGCCATAATGTCTTAAAATAATGCCTTTTTCCTTTTAAAATTTGTCAATTTTAGCAATCACCATATTTATAATAATAATGTGTGTTATCTGTCAACTCTAGCTATGTTCAGACTGGTTCGGCAGCCATTATTATTCGCAATAGTACCAACTTTCTGGGAACATTTTTACATTCGCCCGAGTTTTTTGTACACATGGAAATGCAACTGTGAAGTTCTTTGTTCTCTTTCTTACTAATGACCACTTTCGTAAATAATTTGAAACAGATATATAATGGGGGAGTTTTACCTACCATTAAAACTCTTATTATGTTTCTATAGATGTCTGGAGTCCATACTATGAGAGAAACAATCACTTTTTCCCTTTTATGTGGTTTTTTAGTCTATTCCTGGGTCTTTGATTTGCACTTTTTTACACTTTAGGCACTTTTCTACTCTATGGTCGCTTTTTCCCCATTTCCTGTTTCCTTATTTCCAGTTCCCCCATAACCCGGTCGCCATTTGTCATAAAGCTCATAATACACCAGGTAGGGGTTACCTGGACTCCAGACATCTATAGAAACATAATAAGAGTTTTAATGGTAGGTAAAACTCCCCCATTATGTGTTCTGAGAGATGTCTGGAGTCCATACTATGAGAGATCTGTCTATTATCTCCTGGTGACCGGGGACGTCTTTATTTGATATTAACTGGTTGAAATAGGGAGGGATCTTCTGGAGCTGTATGTTTCAACATCTCTTTCTGATAGTATTTTCTGAAAGTGTTTTCTATTGGGTAGTTCTCCAGCCAATTAAGTGATGCGACCGCTGAACGTGTGCTGCCGGGAGTGGCCTCTACTCCTGCTGATTTTAGCGTGTTCTTTACCCATCCTCCTATGATTGTTCTTGTAGCTGCCTTCACTTGTCCTCGAGTGCTGATGAACAGGTTATAAATATTTTGTCCTGATCTCCTTTCGCGTGATAGTTCAATCAGCTTCCTTATCCAGAAGACTGGGTTGACGTTGTGTTCCTTGGATTCCAGAAGTGTATCTGTTTTTGATCCAACAAATGGAATTAACACAATTGATGTGCCTTCGTCTAGAATGTTTCCTTCTGTGATATTTAGCAAGGTCAGATCGTGTACTCTTCTTCCTGAGGATAACAGAAGTAAGATTGCTGTTCTACACGCAACTTCATAGAGAGAATCTGAACGAGGAGTGTTCCTGACTAGCCAGTCTTTCACTATCTGCGGATTCCACACAGGGGACTTAGGAGGGTTAATCCTTACCATTGCTATGGCTTTTAATGTATGTTTCACTAGGAAATCTGAGCTGAGATTCTTTTCCATCATTGGGTTGCAGAAGGTTACGATGGCTGACTTGTGTACCAGTATAGTCCTGTATGACAGTTTTTTGTTTATGAACAGTTGCGCTAGATACCTTGCCAATTGATTAGATGATGTGTTGGGATGGGTATTTTCCGCCAGTATCCAGCGGCACCATCTTTGCCAAGCAGGTTTATATGTGTTGAGTGTGGAAGCTCTCCATCCTGACAGGAGCAGTCTTTTCTCTTCCGCGTTTTGAAAGATTGCGCATGAGTCTGTGGAGTCTCTGGATACGTAAGTTGAACTCATGTGTGCCGTCGTGGATGCGAACAGGTCTATATCTGGTACTCCGAAATGATTGAAAATGGCCTTCGTTGCTGTTGATAAAAGATGCCACTCTGGAGGGGATCTTCCTCTTGATAGGTGATCCGCGTCTCCGTTGTATCTTCCCGGTAGGTACTGCGCTGTTAGCGAGATTTCCCATTGGCCTGCCAGAGTCAACAGATCTTGGGTAAGATTTAGGAGTGTTTTGGATCTGGTGCCCCCTTCCTTGCGGATGTAGGCGACTACTGTCTTGTTGTCTGATTGTACCAGAATTTCGGAGCCAGAAAGGTCGTGCGCTGTGCGTTGCAGGGTTGTGAAAACAGCGAACAACTCTTTTCGTTTGGAGTGCCGCTTCTTTTGTTTGAACGGTCCACTGTCCTGACAGCATCAAGTCGTCCAGAGTTGCTCCCCAAGCTTAGTCTGACGCATCTGTTGTCAAGAAACGTTCGCAGGTTTCCCTGTGGATGGAACTTGATTCGTTCGCATTCCCTATCCCCCACTCTATTACTTGTAAGCTGTCCTCGGTCATTTGTCATGACCTTCTTGGTGACAGGTGCTTCAGTGGCCTGCTCGCTATCTGCAATTGTCTGCAGTGGAGGCGACCATGAAGCTGGCAAAGTTTAGTCTTCCTAGGAGACTTTCCGCCAGTTTTAAGGACCATTTTCGAGAAGTCAGTATTGCTCGAAGTGAGTGGCACAATGCCTCTTTCTTCCGGCAAGAAAGACCTTCTTGGTGACAGGTGCTTCAGTGGCCTGCTCGCTATCTGCAATTGTCTGCAGTGGAGGCGACCATGAAGCTGGCAAAGTTTAGTCTTCCTAGGAGACTTTCCGCCAGTTTTAAGGACCATTTTCGAGAAGTCAGTATTGCTCGAAGTGAGTGGCACAATGCCTCCTGCTTCCGGCAAGAAAGACCTTCTTGGTGACAGGTGCTTCAGTGGCCTGCTCGCTATCTGCAATTGTCTGCAGTGGAGGCGACCATGAAGCTGGCAAAGTTTAGTCTTCCTAGGAGACTTTCCGCCAGTTTTAAGGACCATTTTCGAGAAGTCAGTATTGCTCGAAGTGAGTGGCACAATGCCTCTTGCTTCCGGTAAGAAAGGAATTTGCAATTGTTATGCGTGTCCCAAACAATTCCCAAGTACTCTAATTGTTGAGTGGGGAAGAGCACTGACTTCTGGAGATTTACATACCACCCCAGAGATTGTAGGATATCTACTGCTAGATGCGATTGCCGACGAAGATCGTCCTTGGATTGGTTCGCAAGGAGGAAGTCGTCGAGATAAACGATTGTCCGGATATCTCGTCGCAGCAGTAAGTAGTTGGGCTACCCAATTTGTGAGGGTTGAAAACATTCTGGGGGCAGATGAAAGGCCAAAGATGCGATTGCCGACAAAGATCGTCCTTGGATTGGTTCGCAAGGAGGAAGTCGTCGAGATAAACGATTGTCCGGATATCTCGTCGCAGCAGTAAGTAGTTGGGCTACCCAATTTGTGAGGGTTGAAAACACTCTGGGGGCAGATGAAAGGCCAAAGATGCGATTGCCGACAAAGATCGTCCTTGGATTGGTTCGCAAGGAGGAAGTCGTCGAGATAAACGATTGTCCGGATATCTCGTCGCAGCAGTAAGTAGTTAGGCTACCCAATTTGTGAGGGTTGAAAACATTCTGGGGGCAGATGAAAGGCCAAAGATGCGATTGTCGACAAAGATCGTCCTTGGATTGGTTCGCAAGGAGGAAGTCGTCGAGATAAACGATTGTCCGGATATCTCGTCGCAGCAGAAAGTAGTTGGGCTACCCAATTTGTGAGGGTTGCAAACATTCTGGGGGCAGATGAAAGGCCAAAGTGCAGACTTGTCATCTGAAGTAATTCTCCTCGATAGACCAGTCGCAAAAATCTCCGATGTGCTATTGGGAGATGAAAGTAAGCTTGCGATAGGTCTATTTTCGACAACCAATCGTTTGGCTGCAGAAACTCTGACACTTTGTAGTGGCTTATGAGTTTGAACGGAGCCGGGTCTAGGAAGAAGTTTTAACGATTTCAGGTTGAAAATTATTCTCGGGGAATCGTCCGATTTGAGTGTTGAGAACATTTTTGATAAGAAACTCTGACACTTTGTAGTGGCTTATGAGTTTGAACGGAGCCGGGTCTAGGAAGAAGTTTTAACGATTTTGGTTGAAAATCATTCTCGGGGAATCGTCCGATTTGAGTGTTAGGAACATTTTTGATAAGAAACTCTGACACTTTGTAGTGGCTTATGAGTTCGAACGGAGCCGGGTCTAGGAAGAAGTTTTAACGATTTTGGTTGAAAATCATTCTCGGGGAATCGTCCGATTTGAGTGTTAGGAACATTTTTGATAAGAAGCTGGGAGATGACTCCGCTGCCTCTATAACTCCGGATTCGGTCATTTCCTTTATTTGAGAGTCCATTTCGGGTGGAGGACTCGTCTGGTATAGCATTAAGTGGCTCCCTCTGGGAAACCAGATAATCTATCCTTGGGTCCAAGACAACCCTAAGCCGTTTCTGACGCCGCGGCGGTGAACCTGATTCCGAAGTGTCATATCCGCATTTTTACATCCACACATTGAGATATATACTATAGAGTCGCAACCATCATACAATCAGGAAAAAAATGTCAAGCCGAAGTCCGTTGGAAACGTTTTAATGCAGATGCAAGGAGACAATCAGTTTTTATCCAGCTTCTGCATCGAATAACGCGCACTGTACTCTCAGGTTAAAACGAGATAGCAATAATTTTAGCAAACACATGGCAGACTTCAAACACGACAAAAAGGGCTGGATGTCATAATTCTCTGATATAAAATTCCCCTACAGTAATACTATTAAAAATGAATGTCAGATTAAAATGAAATGTAACTTTAGTCCTTTACTTTTAAAAATAATATGAGCAAGTCTTCAACCAGCAACCCGGCAGTATACAACCTTATTGTCGGTGTCAAATGTGTAACATTAATTAAAATATATTTAAGAAAAACTAATTTTTTTCAAAAATAAATTGTTTTAATAATTAATCTGTGCTAGTATGTTGTGTTTTTTTTCATTTGTGCATGTTGTATAATTGATCAAGTTCACAAACAATGGTGTTTGAAAACTCCAATCACAATATTTAGACATTTATGGCAATATGTATTACCACCTGTCACGTCCGTTCGCTGTGTAAGTCTGCGTGAGACTGACGAGCCTCAAAATCGGGTTTTTCTCGAGTACGACTTTTGACTTACTACAGGGTGCTACGTGTTTCGAGCAACGTTACGTCTCTAGTATATATACCTCAATGCATCCACATCACCTGAATCCTGTGAGATTTCGGCGGGAGGTGGCCCTTTTTTGTTATCACAACTCATAACACTGATTTTGATGTTATCTAAAGTAAAAACTCCGTTAAAATAACGAAAAACGTTTTTCGTAAATGGGTGGCATACCCACAAAAATACATTATATTTTTGTAGGTATGCCACGCTTATACACTTTTAAACACCACAATTTCGCCTGTTTTAGTTTTTAATTGTTCACAGGGACACAAGATGGTAAAATAACACTCTTTTTTAAATGTTTTTGCCCAGGAATATTGTCAATTCACTCAAATTTTCGAAGGTGAATTCAACTGACATGTGACCACAAGGGAAAAATGACGCTTTATGACAAATGGCGACCGGGTTATGGGGGAACTGGAAATAAGGAAACAGGAAATGGGGAAAAAGCGACCATAGAGTAGAAAAGTGCCTAAAGTGTAAAAAAGTGCAAATCAAAGACCCAGGAATAGACTAAAAAACCACATAAAAGGGAAAAAGTGATTGTTTCTCTCATAGTATGGACTCCAGACATCTCTCAGAACACATAATATCTATTTTCATTAAAATAATTCCTAGTACACATACATATATCATAGGTCAACAATTATTATTATTATTTTATAGGCTTGAATAGGAGTTGTAGATTTACACTGCCGGTAGTTGACACTGGAGAGTTTCTTTCTGGAACCTGATGGGCTTCTTCAGCTTGAAGATGAAGTGATGTGATGTTGATAAAACTGTTATGAAAATTAGGAGTGTACTTGGGATGTAAGAATGGCAATGAAGCCACTTTACATGGGAGTTATGCGAAGAAAAAAGTGACATGGATTAGCCACCCTTATGATACTGTGGGGCATGTGATCACCACCTTTGATTGTTCATATGCGAGTTGACCACTAGAGCATTGCTGTCTTTCAATTTACACTTCATCTCTGGAAACGTCCGGAAGCTCCAGCTCTGATAGACCACGGCAACAGAGCCCAGTAAGTAACACTCAAATAGAAGCTGTCATGTTAAATGGTGACGTCACATAGGAGAAACATTTAACGTTTGAATAACTCCCCCAACAGCACGTTTCAGAAACATTGGCGAGTGGAACCTAACCCTAAAACAAAATAAAAAGCCATTTCTCTCAAACTGCCCATGTAAATGGCCAGTCAGGAGCAATAAAAAGTACGCTCACAATTAACAAAATGTTTTATTTTCTAGGAAGCACATTCTGGATGCTTTACCTTACATCGCCAGTGTTGGATCTGTGGAACTCATTAAGGACATGATCATCAAAGGAACAGTCAATGATGAGATCAGGCAGGAGTGGCTCATGTCTATGGCTATGATTCCAAGGTAAAATTTATTCCAATCTTAATTGTACAGCGATGAGCTGTTTTTGCACGACCATGTTTATTGCTTAGTAATGTCAAATAGATACGGCAAGATCTATCGACGCCCGTAGAGTTTGCAGGGAGTGTTTTAATTTTGGTATATGGAAAATTTCCTTCTTACAAATGTAGGTATATTGTTATGATTTTACCTGGGGTTTTTAAATTAAATTGCGATTTAAATTTATTTCACAAGATTTATTTTCACAAAGTCGTTTACAATACACTTTACACTCTTTACACTCAGCTTTCAGTGGTGTTCGCGTTACCATGATCCAAGCGAATCTGTCTCCTCACAGAATCTTTGCTTGTATTTATATGTGCTGCAGAGACGATTCTTGCATGTTCTCGAACATGGTAGATACTTCCACTAGGATTGTTCGACATACTTCCATAATGGATTATACTAGAGGCAACTAGAGCAAGCTACGTGTTCAGGCTCACGCCCCCACGAGCTCATACGTTCGTAACAATATCAAATCTTTGACCCTCTAAATCTACCACGCCTATTATATTCTCATTAATATATATCCCCATAATAATCTGAGAGTCCACCCATTAGGGGAAATAAATAAATATCATGCACTGATGCTCCATTATTGAAGACAAAATGGTTTGGATTGTATAACTAGAGGCATTTGACGCTTCCAAGATTTCAAATAAACATTTTCTATTTATAAATTATGGTTTCCTTTTGGCAATTTCAGACCTCAGAGAGGAATGCTGGTGAGCATGTACGAGCTGATGAAAAACAATCCCACTGATAAGTACATATCTCTCGCTGCATCGTCCATGGTCCATTCCTTCTGCAGAAACAGCAAAAAGTCACGTAAGTTCTAGCCAAATGTTTCTCAAGTTCAAAAGCAGCTTCTCTTTGTGTATGTCATGTCAAACATGAGGAGTCCTACATCCAGGAGTGGACTGAGAAAGGCTGAGGAAAAGAAGAAGAAGAATATTCATTGCACGACTGAATTGTTTTGATTTGAGCTTCAAGTACAAAACAATTACTTACTTACTTAGTCAGCCACTTCTACTCTACTGCCGGACATAGGCCTCCCCCATATCTCTCGAGGCGTCTCTGTCCTGAGCTTTCTGCATCCAGTCACCAGCAACGCTTTTCATATCATCACAAAAGACGTCCAGAATCTCACGCAAACCAATAAATTTACAATAATCTTTTCAATTTTATTATTGTAATAACATTGTAGTGATCTTTCAGTGAGCGAATGCTGCCAGGAAAAGGAGAACATGGACATCATTGAAATCTTCCAGAAGAACATTAACGAAGTCATCAATTCCAACAACGGAAACCTTACTAGAACAGATAGACAAAAAGTTGGTATTAAAGTTTTATTACCATGCTTTTACAGGAAAACCAAGGTGTGCAGTGGTTGGCGAAAGGCCGGCTCCCTTACCATGCGAAACCCTTTGGGTATAACGCGGCAAGAAGTTACACTATATGTGTGGCTTAGTTGCGTTTTTAGTTGCATTGCAAGCTGCCAAAAATGCTTAGTGCCCTTTGGTCCATGCCATAATCCCCAAGATCAGCTGTTTCCTCTCTTGCTCATGCGCTGCAAGCAATGTATGTACGGCGAATCATGATCATGGGACAAACAGACAATCAACAATTGGCATCGCGCTTAGTACAAGATTTCTCGCTTTAGCCTTAAGGCAAGCGCTATAACTTTAAGGCAAACATTATCATGCTATAATACTCGTACACATACTGTGACTAATATTTTAACAACTTTTGCCATTTTCCCTTCAGATGGCGATCAGTATTAAATCATTGGGAAACATTGGAGGCTTTACGGATGCTTTTAGAAACACTCTTATGGGTGTCATAGAAAATCCTGAAATTCCCATCTCTATAAGGGTGCATTCTGTTGATGCTTTCCGTAAAACACCTTGCCATGAAACCAGGTAAACTATCTTCTTCATGTAGGAATGTCTGTGTGAGTTGATGTGTGTTGTGTCTGTGTGAGTCTGTGTGAGTCTGTGAGGTCTAGCTGGTAGGTACTTAAATAATTGTATTTGTATTTGTTTGAGAGTGTGTGAGTACTCAAATATTCTAAGTAGAAATTCTGGTGAAATCTTGCATGTGCCAGTTCTCAATGTTTCGAGAATAACCCTTATTCTCATCTATAAATGGAGAGAGAGATGCTCTGTAGCCAGACTAGTATCTGAGCTGTCGAACTATACAGTTCAAAAACAGCTCTATTTACGAACCGAATGTGACATGTATCTGAAATAAATGGGGCGAAATAAACAACCACAATTTGTAAAAAATTTAACCCAGTAAAATCATAACAATTTCATTGATCTGTTGTTTCTGAAGTTATTTCTTCTTGTGACCTGAAGATCAGCTATCCTTTCATGTTTCTTTTGTCTTCTTCTGGTTGTCTTCTTCTTGGATGCAAACCGCCTATACAACAATGTAGGCAGGTTTCACATAGATTCTTTAATAGTATGTAGGTTAAGGATTCATTCCTTTGTTGTTGTTTTCAGGAGCTATTTCTTGCAGCTTTTCCGTGAGCATTCCATAGATGTTGAAATACGCCTTCATTCATATCTCCAGGTGATGAGATGCCCGAAGTATGTCATCATCAGAGAAATATTACAGATTTTGCGTAAAGAAAAGATAAACCAAGGTAAGGAAGAAGCAACCACGCTGTTCCTTAACAGATTAGGGCTGGAAGTCTCATCGCCACGGTCATTCTAACCTACCGAATATCAGTAATATTTGTATGAAGACCAATCAGCTGTTCACTTGTGGTCATCTTGGATTGACAGGTCTTTTTACAAATATTACCCATATTCGGTAGGTAAGAATTACCGTGGCGATGAAACTTCCCGCCCTAACCACTACCTGACTGCAACTATTTCTCATTACTAATACATGCAACATTATTGTTCTTCAGTTGCTTCCTTTGTTTGGAGTCATTTGGAGAATTTGGGGAAGTCCACGATTCCCTCTCGAGTGGAGAAACAAGGACTGTTATCTGGCAACACCATACCAAGACCTGAACACCGACCAGATGTGAGAAAGTTCTCCAGGAATTATGAGCACGGAGTGTTCTTTGACCAATACAATGCCGGTACTACTTTCAATAATAATAATAATTTTAGAATTATTTATTTGGTGAGCGCTGTTTTTGTGTGGATCACACCTCAAGAGCCATCTGCGAGCTTGGTTTTTATTATAGAAAGTGCAAATTCTCAAGCAAGAGCCGATTGCTGTAAGGCTGGATGTACCTTTCTGGTTTTCCTGTCTTTGGTAAAGGTATATATAAATTTTTCAACCCAACGAAGAGCATATTTGAAAATATAGATGGTATATTTTTGTGCTCCACCGGGATTCAAACCCACAAACTTCCATAATCGAGTCCGAAACGTTACCATTAAACTACAGACCAGTCAAAGTCAAATATTATTCCTCAAGTTCCTTTTCAAATGATCCGGCCCGTATCCAGATCGGAAATTGCTTAATGTATGTACGTTAGCTTTCACACAATCCAGTGTGGCTTGTTTGGCGATCCCATATACTTTGAGATCAAAACCAGATAGTGTGAAAAGGGGGTAACGCTTTAAGCTGGCTCATCAAGGCTGGAATACCAGATATCAATTATATTTGAGTTCAACATCTTCCTTGTATAAAAATTAAAAAAAGCTTTCTTTTGCTTCACTAAATTTTTGTCTGCTTACGGCATGCATAGATTATATGAGCAGACTTGCTTTCAATGCAATTAGTACCTATCTGTGCATGCCGTAAAATTTTGCATGTGCTTGTATGAGATACACTCCCAGTGGCCATTTGATCATACCAACTAATCATCACTTTCTTCAATTTTAGGAGGAAATTACGAAGCCAACATCATCATGTCTCCGGATTCATACATTCCTCGTTCTGCCTCTTTAAACTTGACTGTCGACATGTTCGGGGAATCTATCAACATTCTAGAAGTGAGTTTCTCTTCTTGTTACAAGTTCTTCTATGGTATTAAGGTTACAAGCTCTATCCTCTTTATTTTTCTTTTATTGGAGTCGGGGCGGTGCTCCAAATTTCAAATTATTATCTGTGGTTATAACATCAGGGACATGCTCAGCATTTAAAGAATGGCTTGGCAACCATGTGCGTTCTTAGTGTTTGGAAGCCAAGACATTATTTCATAAAACTCTGTGCTAGTATCTTGCTTTGCCTTTCAAAGTCTTCTAAAAGGTAAAATCATTTTCGATCAATTAAAATCTACTCCTGTAGCTTTTTTGTAATTAATAAAGTACGGCAGCAACTATTCCCCTCTATTGAGGATTCACCTCTGCGTCGCAGGTCTAGATTACTGCAGTGCTTGGCAACCAAAAATAAAATATTGGTCAACCATTTCCTTAGCAACCCAGCTAATCTAATCTAATCTAATCTAAGTTGTAAAGATATGTTACATTGGAGATTCACATTACATGCATTCTCACAACCAGACACGTACAAGTTCGCGCTTGCACATGCCTCATGTGAACCTACAACATAAAAACCAAATCTCAAATGGACATACACCCTGCAACTCTTGCCGTCCTTCCCTGAGACAGGGGTGACATTGGCAAAGTGAAAAGCTAGCTGATGTAATAATTTTTTTCTTAGTTTTCGAACCAACTTCATTGACAAGACTTATTGAATTTTATGAGAAAGTATAAAAATGTTTTAAAAACAGTTTTACTTTCACAAGTTGAGCATTTTTTTGACCTCGAGTACTTTCAACTTGCTTACGTCATTTTCAAGACATTGTTACAAAACTGACAAGACAAAAACCATAGAGAAATGAGAAGGATGATTTACAACATAGAGGTACAATTAGGTAATAACAAAGGCGAAGCAGCAGGAATCTGAACATAGACCAAATTATAAGAATTACATTTTTTATGTTTATAAATTCTCATGGGACATTAGTTGTCTGCCCTTGCATCCGGAATGGAGAACCTAAACGTAAATTATTGAATATTGTTTATTTCAGTTGAACGCACGCGGCGAAGGTTTTGAAAAGTATATCGAAAACATATTTGGCTCCAACGGACCCTTGGGTAGGGCCTCAATAGAGAAGAAACTGCAAAGCTTCCGCTTCATGAGGTCTCCAAATGAGGCTGACGAGACCCGAGAGAGGATAGACAACCTGGAGTACAAGAATGATGCTGCAGAACACAGGTTTCCCATGTTAGATCTTGGGATGAAAGTGTTTGGAAATGAGATTTCGTATTGGAATGCGGAAGGTGATGAAGAAATACAAGAGGCGGTGAAAGAGTTGAATCCTCTCTACCATATCAATAAAATACTTTCTGGAAAGGTAAGCAGTGTAATTCAATTAATTATGATGTAGGAGAAATAAACGAAAATGTACTATTGTCACTTTGATGTTCGAGGGATAAGGCTTTGGCAATCAAATTTGCTTTATTGACACTACCGCCGCGCCGGTTCCAAACCCCACCTGCGCTGTGTTCTATCGACAAAAACTTCGACCCTGGTTCAACAGGTATTATCATCATAATCTTCTAAAGGCAGCGCCTTGTTGTGTCAGCCATTGTCCCTGCCTGTTGCCATCCTCTTGAAATGCGAATAGGAGGAGACATCCATGAGCCGCTTCACATCCTTGGAAGTATGAAGTTCTTGGGCGACCTTTTGTTCGTCTTCCCAAGATTTTGCTTCCCAAGCTAAACATATAGTGTAACTTTATGCCATGCTATCCCTAAAGGTTTTCACATATGGCGAGTGGAACCTATTTACTTTTACAGGTAAGGGGGCTGGCCTTACTTCAACCACTTCAGTTGAAGTAGGGGTTTCCCAGTTCCCGAGGAGGCTGGTACACATTTTTGTGATTGCGGAATAAACCTTGACGTTATTATCTTTTGAGTTTTTTAAATAAACACTGAAACAAGGAATCATTTCTGACGCCCTCGGTGGGATTCGAACCCAAGCTCTCAGCATGGAATGCAATCACCCTACCAACTGAGCTACGGCACAATATTGTTTATGCCAAATCACGTGCTGACTTCATTATACGTAACTGTCAAAGTTTCATATAATTTTATTGGACTCAAAATTTGAATATAGAACTTTTTCTCGGCAGCAAACATCACATTTGTATGGAACTAAATTGTAACTGTAACTCTGTCGCCATTGCGCTAGGCATAGCCAGAGCCTCAGCAGAGCTGCCTCCATTTCTTCCTATCCTTACATACCTCTTTCAATTCATTCATATCCATCACATTTTTCATGCATTTTCTTCTTTTACGCTCACTTTGTATACCACATTCTTTCACAATCTCCTCAATCTGATCACTCCATACTTTTCTCGGTCGTCCCTTACCTCTTTTTCCTTTCTATGGTTCTAACCATGGTCCTTAGTAACCAATAATAAAATATCTGTTTGCCTTTTCTCTAACCCAGCCACTATGTCTATATCAATATATGCGTGGACCTCATTTTGATTTCATAATGTCTTTTATAGGAAATTTCATACGCTAAGGCGTCCATGTTTTTGGATACGACATACGCCGTACCCACAGGATGTGGCCTGGCTCTCAACATGAACCTGATGGGCACAAGTGTGGTCAACTTGAAGATGTCCGGCTCCCTGCAGGGGGCAGACAAGTTCTTCGAAACCAAGAATTTGGATTTTGAAGGAAAAATGCATCCCAGGTATGTGAAATCAAATAAAGACTACAGGGGAAGAACAAGGAATGTCAGTTGAAGAACATTTTGAGTCAATCAAAATTATAATCTGTATTTCTAATGGTTATTGTCTGTCACAAAGAACCGGAAATCCTGCCATAAACTGTGATAGCGACTGTTGTTGCTGAACTAACAATTACTTTTTTTGGGCTATGTAGCCGTTGTCTGGTTGATTTATTCCGGACAGTTTCGCCCATTGCTCCGCT
The DNA here is from genome assembly GCA_951799405.1 of Agapetus fuscipes. Classification (NCBI taxonomy): domain Eukaryota; kingdom Metazoa; phylum Arthropoda; class Insecta; order Trichoptera; family Glossosomatidae; genus Agapetus; species Agapetus fuscipes. The sequence goes on from OX637333.1 coordinate 25,244,598, forward strand.
GATAGGTAATTATCAGCTGATGAACTGAATGAAATTCCTCGACTTATAGGTTGGTATGAGGCTGACCACCCATACTGTAAAAAATGGTTCACTTTGCCAATGTCACCCCTGTTTCAGGGAATGTCGGCAAGAGTTGCAGGGCTTATGTTCATTTGAGGTTTGGATTTTATTTGTAAGTACACAATCAGCATTTGTAAGCGCGAACTACACGTGTTTGTTTGTGGGCATACATCTGAGAGCTTTGAATGAATATATCCTTGCAACTTAGATTATAGATTATAGATAGGTAATTGTTAGTTCAACAAGTACCGGCCGTGAAAGCTTCAATGTACAATTAAGACTGTTGTTGCATTACAAATTTTGCAGAGCTTTAGATACACACAGATGCTACTAGATAACAGTAGATTATTTTCTTTTTTTTGCTGGCATTCCTTGTTTTTCCTGTGTAGGCTTCAAATAGCAAAAAATATGAATTTATTATTTAAAATAAATGAATGTTAAAGAAATGCATATTTATAATTAAAGGCATTTACCTTTTGCGCTTTTTGAACGTGTATTTCTAACGCACTTTGGTTGACGTGTTGTACATAATATCTTGAAGAGTACAATTGAAAATGAACTTGTATCAGAGCTGTCAAGCTGAACAGTTGAAAGCCACTCTGTAATCGAACCAAATGTGAATGGTATCTTAAAATAAATTGTGTGAAATAAAGTAACTGCAGTTTTTATCAAATTGAACCCTTGAATCGTAACTGTATCTGTAAAAGAGAAGGAAGAAGAAACAGATTATACAATAGTTAAGATTTATATTTCAGCATGGCAGTCAATGTGGCAGCCACGATGAGTGTGAACGGCGGGGGGCTGGGAGGAACTGGGATAAGGGTCAACATGAGGCTGCTCACCGCCACCGCATTAGCCGCCCAGCTAAAGCTCAGGTCATCCAAGCTGGCCTCCCTCACACTGTCACTTCCCCACACCAAGCAGGAGATCTTTGAAGCCAGGTTTGGAAACTTGACATCTTACACATATTTGGTTCTCTAATAATGAATGGACTTGGAACATTGAAATTGTGGGGGAATGATGTGGTGTCACGCAGCCGAGCTATAGTCGAGTTAGTTCCGAATCTGAACACTACTCAAACTGGCGCTGTCATCCTTACAAAGCCGTTGGAATCTGATAGATCAGGGCTGGAAATCTCATCACCACTTTAATTCTTACCTACCAAATATCGGTAATATTTGTATGGAAGACCTGTCACAACATTTCACAAGTACCTATGTAACTTTGATTGCCAGGTCTGAGCTGATTGTCCTTCACGGGACCAGAGAAATAAAGCAACTGGGAATCAGTAAAAGCAAAGAGCAAGCATCCACATGCAGCTGGGAGACTGTGGACATCGCTATAGGAATCAAAATGTGTGCAACGTATGAGGTAAGATGCATATAGTGTAACTTCTTGCTTGCTTTATCCCCCAAGGGGTTGCATATGGAGATTTGTGTCCCCTTTCTTTTTACGGGTAAGGGGGCAGGCCTAACGTCAGCCACTTCAGTTGAAGTGGGGGCTTCCCAGCTTCCGAGGGGGCTGGTTCTCATTTCTTGTGAAGGCTGAGTACACCTTGCTGGTACTTATTTTGGGTTTGAAATAAACACCCAAACGGGAATCATTTCTGACACCTTCGGTGGGGATCAAACCCTTGCTTTCGGCATGGAATGCTAGCATTCTACCCGATGAGCTATCAACCGGGCTTTTTTAAGAGCTTGGTTGTTACAAAGCGCCAATTCTCAAGCAACACCCAGTTGCTGTAAGGCTGGATGGATCTATTGTGACCGGTAAAGGCAATGAATTATCCAACCCAATGACGAGCATTTTGAATATATACTTAAATGGTACATTTTTTGTGCTCCACCAGGATCCGGGATTCCGGAAACGGACGCACTAATGTCAATTGTGTGGATAATTTTTATTAACAGCTCAAAGTCACCTGTGCTAACGTTGAAAATACTGGGCCTAAGTATTGTAATTTTTTTGTACAACATAAATTATACTATAAAACTTTTATTTTCAGTTCCCCAATATGACTAGTGTCCTTGATGCTCCATACTTTTTGATGGCTGGACCTTCAAAATATTCTTTGACCTTGGAAAAAGTTGACCCGACTGCAAAATTGTATAAGTTTTTGTATTCCTGGGATAAAAATAGTACAGGGAATATTCTGACATTCTCTTTTGATACCCCTGGATCTTTGGTAAGTTTGATTTTCTTCTTTGTCTTCTTTTAGTTCCAACTCCGTCAAAGATTGGCTTTCGTAATGTTTCTTTTTAAATATTGCTATTTATCCTTTCTTGGATGTTTTTCTTTGTTGAGATGGATGAGAGAGGGTAGACACTTAGGTCAGCAGGAAGTGGTGTTCCAAGGGTTGATACAGCCTCGCTTTCAAATGCACACTAATTTTGGGGACCATGCTTTCCGGATTGCGTCACCGATAAAGTAGAACAGACTGCTACCCAGAGTGGCAATTCAGAATCCATTGGCTTTTTGGGCACTGCGACTTTATAAAATATCTCATTTGTGATGGAGAGGACCCTAGAGGTGTGACACACGCACAAAAACACCTCTCTTATATTACGTAAAAAATAAAAAAAAATTATATTCAGACATACACATATTATACAAAAGTTGCACTACATATGCAGCTGTTTTGCTTATGCATTTCTTATTTTTCTATTGGTGACACTTCTATCAAAGATTGGCGATCATCATGGCTATTTTGACCTTGGATGCTGCGGCCCGAAACGCAGACTTCGTGCTTTGTTGAACTCGTTTTTATTGCTAAAGATATTGCACTTTCTTAAAGAAGTAAAAGAGTTGTGATTTGTTATTTTTGTAGACCAAGCGCATGTTCAACTCCAGTATCATTGCTCTCCGGGATTCCGGCACCGCTTTGATGAGCTTCCAGTCGGCTGATCACTTCCTGAAGGCCCACGCTACCTACAAAAACTTGCCGGACTTGAAGCACATGGAGTGCGTGCTGGATATCGATGGACATAAGCATTTTGATGCCGTCCTGTCCATTCAGAAGCAGGAGCAGAAAAATGGGCACATTTATGTTCCCAGAGTCTATGTGGCGGTTAATTCTGAAAAAATAACGGAACTTGCAGGTTTGCAGCAATTTTTTGTGTTCCCTGTTACATTGTTGTAAAGATATATTTACATTTAGGATTCACATTCAATGCATGTTCGCAAGCAAAAAGTGCCTCTGAGAAGATCGAAACACCTGGCTCACCGTTGAAAATGTCCATCGAAGTTCGGGATAACTTACCAACTGAGACCACGGTTACACAGCCCGAAAAAATATATTATGACAAGCAAAAATCCCATACACTCCTCCTATCCAAAGCTCCTATCCACTGCTATGCCGATGACAGTACAATACATGACGGTTTCTCTTTTACAAAGCCCCCAAATAGTTCAGCGATATCTATTGCTCATGAATCATTAGCTTCAAAGATCAATACAGATCTCAGGGTTGTCAGCCGTTGGGGCACTGACAACCTTGTAGAGTTCAACATCAAAAAGACTCAAGCATGTCTGATATCCTTAAAGAGGATTCCAAACAACTATCTCCCAACTTTCGACAATGTCTCCCTCTCTAACCATGAACACTTTAATCTTCTTGGTGTTTCTCTGTCATCAGAGTTAAAATACCATGATGCTATTGAGTCTCGCACAACTTCCGCTTTCCGGCGACTCGGCATATAATACAGAGCCCGTAGGTTTTTTACTTCAGCCCAGTTATTGACTCTGTATAAATCCCAAATCCGCCCCATTATCGAGTATGGCAGCCATCTCTGGTGTGGTATGTCCAAGAAGTTGAGTGACCAACTTGATTCTGTGCAAAGGAGGGCAGTGAGGTTGATCAATGATCCTTCTCTGACATCCGATCTGCAGCCGCTCCAGCACAGAAGAAAAGTTGGAATGCTCAGTCTTTTTTATCGATATTACCACGGAGCTTGTTCTAATGAGCTCCATTCATTAATCCCTCCCCCTCGCATTTCAGAAAGGGAAACTCGTAGTACAACTCTCATTCATCCCTTTGCAGTCGATCTCAAAACTATGAGAACTTAGCGTTTTTATGATTCATTCCTTTGCCAAACTGCCCGTTTATGGAATGGTCTACCAGTATCTGTGTTCCCTTCCCAATTTAATCCGGTTTTATTCAAAACCAACATCAATCACCACTTCCTTGCAGCGCCTCAGGACAGAACCAATAACTCAAGCAACACCTCTGCGGCACCCTTCCAGGGTGACATAGACCCCCAAGACTCTCAAAAATTGGGGAGCCTCCCGCACAGGATTCCTTAAAAAAAAAAAAAAAAAAGGTTTAAGCTTGCACTTGTCAGTGCTAACCAAAGGATACACAAACCTCAAATCTTGACCTCCCCTGAAACAGGGGATAATGTAGGCAAAGTCTATTAAAAATCATTCAGAATGTTACCAGTCATTCCTCTAAACTGAGTCATTTATAACATTTAAATTGCCAAATCTTGTAATTTTTTGTTTGAAATAAATTCCTCATACATTTATTTTCTTAAACCTATTACACTGTTGATTAAATTGTTGCTACGCTACACGTCACAAAAAAGAGACTAAACTCTTGTGTGTGGTGAGGATAATTGGTGTAAACTTTATAATGCATGTTTTTTTTTTATTCCAGGTACTCTAAGGTATGCAAACAAAAAAGGTGTCTCTCAATGTGACGTGTCTTTGGAATTTCAAACAAAAAAACTTGCCAGTAGACTGATTGGCTATCTGACATGGAACGGACCTAGCAAGGTAAACAAAGCAAACATATCTGCAATGGTAGACGTTAAGACTAAAACAAGAAATAGACTCCGATTCTGAAGTAGGATGTTTTTCACATTGTTTTTTCCTTTCTCCGGCGACCCCCGAGTAAGGCCCGAGTTTTTCAATCTGATTGAAAGACACTGTTTTTAACCATTGCCTGAAATTGCACAGCCAAGAAAAATGGGCTTGCAGACTCAATGGACATTGGTAGATCTTACCGTATCTATTTGAATCGAATGAACATATCTATTTGGACCGGTCCGTAGTCCAGTGGCAACACTTCGGATTCGTAAATGGAAGGTTGTGGATTCGGATCCCGGCGGAGCACAAAAATATACCATTCATATTTCGAATGTGCTCTTCGCTGAGTTGAAAAATTCTTAAACCTTTACCAAAGACCGGTCACTGAAAGGTCCATCCAACCTTACAACAACTGGGTCTTGCTTGAGAATTGGCGCTTTCTACAGTGACGACCAAGCTCGCAGAGGGCTCTTGAGGTGTGATCCACACAAAAACAGCGCTCACCAAATAAATCATCCTAATATTATTATTATTATTGAAGATAGCAAGCAATAAAACATGGCGGCGTGTAGACAGCCGATTGATTTATGTATGTTTTCCATTTCAATTCTTTGCATCTTTTTATTGTTTCATGAAATTAAATTTTGGTTCCAGGGTGCAAAGCTGCGCTTGGACTACCACTTTTTGGGAGAACGAAAGGAAACCATCAAGATTGAAGCTCTGATCAGCGATCGGGAGTTGGGCAACAGACGGGACTTTTACAGTGAACTTGGCTTGGAGTTCACTTCATACCCTCACCTTAATTTCTTTGCTGATGCTAAATATATGGTAACATGTTGTACATTTTATTTATTGAAAAACTACTACAAAATGAAATCAACATAAAAAGTTATGACGTCATCCAGACTTGTCGAAACAAACCAATACTTTATTTTTAGTTGCTAAGGACCTCAATTACCTTAACCTGTGATATGCCAGAGAGAACTTTGATACTTTGTTCTGACTCTATCCGGATATTTGAATTTTTGTTTTACTTTTAGTATAAAGAACTTAAGCTGGAGATGCGAAAGTGTCTTCACTTTTTATGTTCTAAATGTTTTCGTTGTCATCTAACGCTGAAAGCTTATAACATCATTTAATATTTTGCCATTTTTCAGGGTACTCCAAATCACATAGAATTCAAAGCGAACTTGAGTTCATCGCGGGAAAGTCAAATGGCCGACAATGTCAAGTTTCATTACGATTACGGCAGACACACAACGTACGACGGCTTCAAACTGCACCATAACCTCAAAATACAGAAACCATTCCTGGACGTCATCTTTGACTACGAAGACACCAACTCGGTGCAGACCTTGGATACAAAGGCATTTTATGATAAGCATGGGAAGCCCGATGGAATGATTGCCGTGTGGGGAAGGCTGTACAACCCTCTGGGAACTAAAACTTACATAGATGCTGCCTTGAATGTCACCTTGCCTTCGTTTGTCCCACTCTCGGTGGAAATCAAGCTACACGAAAAGAATAACAATGAACTAGAAGTAAGTAAAACCTTTGTTTTATAAATACAAAAATTCTGTACATTTTCCTGATAGATTCCGGTTGATAGCTCAGTTGGTAGAGCACTGATATGTTAGAGGGCTGGGATTTGATCCCTACCAAGGGCGTCAGTTTTATTCCCTATTTTGCTGTTTATTTAAAATCTAAAATCTAGGTTTATTCAGCCTTCATGAGAAATAAAAACCTGCTCCCACAGGAACAGGAAAAGGAAAACCCCCACTTCAAGTGATGGGAAATAAAAACATGAAAATAAACAGGCTCACAATGTTACCATTTATATTTCTTAATGAATACATGTTAGTTGACAAAACCAAAACATTACAATACTGTTATTTGTGCAAAGAAGATACAAATCTGATCTATATGACCTGTATCAAGACGCTGGTGTGGTCCAGTCAATAAAAGTCAGCAGACTGTATTGGCAGGGTCATATCTAGCGAACGGACCTTCGGAGCCTGGAAAAGATGGTCATGGTGACGGACTTAAGTAATCGCAAGACGGTGAGAATATCCAGATTAAGATGGCTGGAAGGAGTATTGGTAGATTGCCATGGAGCGTTTAAGACGTACAGCCAGTGGTGTCTTGTGAGGACGCATCCCGAGTTGTTTTGCTATTAATGATGATCCCAATAAAATGTCTTTCTTTTTTAGATATCCGCCAAGGGCATTTGGTTCACTGGCCTGGATGCTAAGATCATGGGAGTGTACCAAGACTCGAGTTCTCCACATTTAGCCGCATATCGCTTGAAGGCCATCATATCCAGCACCAAGTTTGATGAAGCTGCCATAGAAGCAAAATACAACCAGGACAACAAGCAAATCAGTGTGACTATAAAAGTAAGTCTTTATAAATATGCTTCGTTCTAATAATAATAAAATCTCAATGTTTCGTCATAGTCTTATTTCATCAGGATGACATTATTTGTCTCTGCGATGTGCAAAGAAGTACAAACAATTGCCTTCTTTTGTGTTTATAACTCCTTTGAAAACATTTATTTGGGAAGTTTCAGTAAGATAGTTTAACCCTTCGAGCGCCCCTAGTGGCGAAATCTTGTTACCTCTGTGTGCCAGCCATTTGCAGCAGTAATGCAGCAACACAGGTCATGTGTTTGATATCAAATATCTCGAAAGATATAAAACTTACCTCATTTTGGATTATTGATTTTAAAAGCTAGTGAAATAATGCTTTTATTGGTATATAATTTACAAAAACAGCATCAGTCGTGTATTTACTACAAGGCATTATCTCTTATGAATCGGAAAAAAATCATAGTACTTTGGAAAAAGTCCTGTAATATAAAAGCAGTGACATGAATTTAAGTTTTTCTGGATTTATCATATCCTTAGATATATTGTGAACTTGATTACATAATAAAATGATTTTGGCTGATGAAGAAAAATGAAAAAAAACGAGTTTTACTATTGTCATTTTTTGGAGTATTTTCAAGGCCACATTATTGTCCGCGCACGTGACCTGTACTGGGTGTTTGAGATAGAATATGAGAAAAGTTAAGGCAAGCTATAATTCTTTATAATAAAAAGTTTGTATATTGTTTATAAGGAATATTCTTTTCCTAATTTATTTTACAAAAATTTTACAAACCATGATGAGTCATCCCATGTCAAGAACCTGTACCTACCTGCAGCAGGTGTACATTTGGGTTGTCACGTAGGCCAAAAGCTGCGAGAATAATAGCAGGTAGGTGGATGTTTACAACTAGGGGTGCATCTTTGTGTAAATAAAACCTTCATTTTTTTGTGTACTTGGGAGTGTGTACAGTGTGGATAGGAAATGTTTTACACTTATTAAATTTTTCATTAAATAAAATAAGTCACATGCAGTTTTTCAATATATTTTTCTTTTATTACACACAAAAGTACGTAAAATGACAAATACAAATTTTCGATTATACAAATAATTAATTAAAAAGAAGATAATAGGAAAACATAAGGTCAAAACAATGCTTAGAGAAATTAATTATCAATGTAACTGCACTCGATTTTCTTGCTTCAATGAAGCCACAATAAGTATGTTAGCTAGAATCATGGACCAGATTAGGTAGTTGTTGTATTAAAAATTTGATCACTTTTTCCATCATGGTTAATTTAATATAGCATAACTTATTTTAGCCCCTTTGAGGTGCAAGTGAAAAAGAAAGGAAAAATAACAAGAACACAATTCAAAAAAAGTCTGAACAGAAATAAAGTACACTTTTAGGTTCTCTAGAGTGCAAGTGAAAAAAAAAATCAAAAAATTAAAAACAAGAATAAAGAAAGTCTGAACAGACCTAGTACTTACAAAGTTTACACGAAATACACGCCGAAACATAACTTAATTTCAGCACGTGTGGAAAAAAGTGAAAAAAAGGAAAAATTATAAGAACACAATTCAAAAAAGTCTGAACAGACCTAAGTCTGTACAAAATCACGCTAAAATAAAGCACACTTTTAGGTTCTCTAGAGTGCAAGTGAAAAAAAAATATTAAAGTCTGGACAGACCTAGTACCTACAAAGTTTATACGAAATTCAAGCCGAAACATAGCTTAATTTCAACATGTGTGGAAAAAAGTGAAGAAAAAGGAAATATTATAACACACTTCACAAAAAGTCTTAACAGACCTAAGTCTGTACAAAATCACGCTAAAATGAAGCACACTTTTAGGTTCTCTAGAGTGCAAGTGAAAAAAAAACATTAAAAATAAGTCTGGACAGACCTAGTATCTACAAAGTTTATACGAAATTCACGCCGAAACATAGCTTAATTTCAACATGTGTGGAAAAAAGTGAAAAAAAGGAAAAATTATAAGAACACATTTCAAAAAAGTCTGAACAGACCTAAGTCTGTACAAAATCACGCTAAAATGAAGCACACTTTTAGGTTCTCTAGAGTGCAAGTGAAAAAAAAAACATTAAAAATAAGAAAGTCTGGACAGACCTAGTATCTACAAAGTTTATACGAAATTCACGCCAAAACATAGCTTAATTTCAACATGTGTGGAAAAAAGTGAAAAAAGGGAAAAATTATAAGAACACAATTCAAAAAAGTCTGAACAGACCTAAGTCTGTACAAAATCACGCTAAAATAAAGCACACTTTTAGGTTCTCTAGAGTGCAAGTGAAAAAAAAATATTAAAGTCTGGACAGACCTAGTATCTACAAAGTTTATACGAAATTCACGCCGAAACATAGCTTAATTTCAACATGTGTGGAAAAAAGTGAAGAAAAAGGAAAAATTATTCAAACAAAACAAAAGAAACTGAAGTGAAAGTGAAATGAGTGAGTGCAAGTGGAAAAAAAAAAAAATACAGATAGATAAACAATGTTTGATTTCACACACCCTTATTTCTTCCCCCACGTGTTGATCAAGTACGACATGCTCATTCAAATCGCCAGGGAAGAAACCAGAGCGTCTAACACCCCATCTAGTTTTTAGTCACTATTTACTAAGTGGGGTGTGAGATCCTCTAAGTTTTTTTTTCAAACGCCCCGGTTTTTCAGTCGACAAAATGTTAAGTCATGTTAGCCGTGCAAGTTAACAAACATGATACCACACTTCACCGGGAAAAAAACTGGGGTGTGTAAAACACTACTTAAGATCTCACACACCATTTAGTAAATCACTATTGGTTAGGTGGGGTGTGATAATCTACCCAACATTGACCAAGACAGAGGAAGACATTGCATGTAGTGCACTGAGCACTTGTGTCGGTTCTCCGTTGAAGTGACAAGCAATGCATGCAACGCCCCCTCTTGTACTTAGTGGCTTTTTTATTAGTCCTATTTGCTGCATTCTCGTTCAATACACATGCTGGGAAATGATTGCCTGGATTATACCGTTCTGCGAGGTTGCTTGAGGATGTAGCGGGCCTAATTCTTTGAGTATGCTCACCCTCCAGGGAAAGGGCCTTCGCCAAGGCTAATCGAAATTGCCTATTATTCATGCTAATATCATTGCACCTATAGATTACATAGCTATTGTGGATACTAGTGTTGAGCAAGCGCTTAAAAACTTTCATATACCACTTGTCGTACGCTCGTACAACCTGAAACAAATAAAAATGCTAGAATTAATTTTGGGGCCGTGAAGTTAAAGAGTAGCGATCGGACCTTTAGAATGCTTCAAAGCACATCAAACTTATATGTAATTTGGATAAATTCTCTGTACAATTACATATTTTACAAACTTTTAGTGTTGAAATGAAATGTTGAAACACAAAAACTGACACAAAAAATTAAGCCAAAGGGAAAAAATATTCTCATAACCAAAAAATCTAATATTGAAGTCACGTTTTTTGTTAGTTTCTACTTGTTTTTATTTCAAGCTAATTTATTTAGCTTGAATGTTGTATAAACAAATACGTTGATTTAAGTACCAAATTTTTGAAAGACATTGTTGCTTCAGGTATTTATCCAAAAAATCTCAAGCAAATCCCTCTGCTCTGGGCGCTTTTTTACAAAATTGCTGGGGCTAGATAGGTTAAATATTAATATATCTTTGCAAAGCCGATAGACGATAAATAAGCAAAGGTTTCGGTTTTGAAAATATGAATGGAAATAAATTGTTACCTGAGTAGCTCCGGAGCTCCATCTCACTGATCGTACCGGGAAACCCTCCTCAGGTATCACCTGAAGGGTTCCCTCGGGTGACCGCATCACCGGGTATGCCATCTTCACATTGTTATCCATCTACAAAAAATAATAAAATATGTTAGCAGATCGTAGATGTTTCTGTGGGACATAAAGTAGCAATAATGCATACAGGGTTATTACATATAATATATTTTGAACCGATTTTTATTTTGAGATATTAATGTTTTAAATTGTTTTTTTTTTCAAAAATAGCAAAGCATTTTTTTTATTATGCAAAATAATATGAGATGCTGTCTTGTTTTCTGTGCAGTCGTTTTTATTTCATTTAAATATCTTTACTACTAAAATATCTTTGCTTCTTATTATTTTAACAATAACAAAAATAATCTTCATTTGCAAGTGAGAAAAGGGAAATAATAAAATAAAACACAATTTAAGAAAGTCTGAATAGATCTAGTATCTACAACGTATATACGAAATTCACGCTTACACATGATTTAATTTCAGCCTCTTTGGAAAAAGTGAAAAAAAATAAAAAAAAATAAAAAAAAAACACCACAATTTAAGAAACACTAAAGACTTGGTCTGTACAAATTTCACGCCAACATTAAATTTCTTTTTTGCTTCTCTAAAGTGCAGGTGAAAAGCAGGTAAAAAAAAAATTTAAGAAAATCTAAAAAGACGAAATACATACGAAATTCACCCTCAAACGTAATTTAATTTATGCCTCTTTCGAGTGCAATAGAAAAAAAAGACGAAATAATAAAAACACAATTTCAGAACAGATCTAGTCTGTATAAAACTTACTTTTGGCTTTGTGCACACTGTGTCATATTTTACCACTTACTAATTTTTAATGCATTACTTAACAAATATTTGACGGAAATACGTTTGGGCATACAAGGGTCAAAATTTTTCGAACCAGCCTGTACCTAAACCGCTCGGCCGGAAGCACAGATCTGCGCTCTGACGGCTACCTACAAGTTTCGACAAGAATTTAGAAAAAAATACTCTAGCTTGCTTCTATTGTTGTATTTCAACGAAATGCTTACAAAATTATCTTCAAAACTGTGTATAAAACATATTCACGGTAGAATAAGAATATGAAGAAATAAAATATTCAAAAGTACCGTTGCTCTGACTAACAGTCAGTATCAAAGTTTATGTTGATTTATCAAATAATTTTACTTACTTATTCGTAATATTTTTATTCAATGCTATTAGGATAATGATCTAAATATAGAAAATATAGACTTTACTTACGTTTTTCAAATGATGTATTTATAATCCGTAAACTTTGAGGTCCAATGCACGTCCACTCACGGCGAAAACTTTCGAACTTTTGAATATTTTCCACAAGCCCTTCATAACCGAAATGAATGCCGTGATTTGATTAGTTGATGGCTTCACCCAATAGGAACATGTTGAGCGATTTTCAGTCTTATTGCTACACAAAAACTAAAGAAAAAAAATAAAAATCGCGATACGTCCTTCGAGCGCAGATCTGCGTTCCGGCGCTCTACGGGGACAGCGCAGATCTGCGTTCCGGCGTCCCACGGGTTAATATTTAATTATGGTTTTTAAGGAGGATACTGTTAGAGAGGCCCAAAAGCGCTATTCTGCTAAATTCCTTACGCCCTTAAGGCGACGAGATAGCAATTTGTGTGCAAAAAAAGGTGCACTGTGATTTTTTTTCTATGGAGTTCTTTCGACAGCGCTAGCGAGCTCTGACTTGGATTGATATCCAAAGTGTAAGGAATTTAGCAGAAAAAAATTTCAGGTTCTAGTGAAAAGATGGATTGAGATGATGATGATGATGTGACATAGCTTCTCCGAGTGACAAATTGGAGTACGGGCAGGTCGAAGAGTTGGAGGCACAGCATTTAAGAAGCCATTTTGGCGCCTTTGGGAAGAAAGAACGTACATATTGTTACAAATGTGTGTTTTTACTTGTGATTGTGTATGTTTTTTTACTTGTGTGAGTGTCTCTAGATGTAGATGTTTGGATAATTGTACTAGTGTTTGCTCAAATATTCTGGCAAAATCTCACATGTTCCAGTTTGCGATGTTTCGAGAATCGTTTTATGTATATTTTGATTTATGTAATTTGTTTTATTTTTTGTAGGGAGAGCAGCTGACTGACAAGTACAGTCTGATGGGCAGATTTGTGATCCATTCACCAAAGAATTTCACATGTTACGGTCAACTGGATGTCAAATCCAAAACTTACAGTGTCAGCGTTTTAGCTGACATGCGGAATGACACCAACATATTGGCCGACATCCATATTGACCAGTAAGTTTGAATTTTCAATAGTTAATGTTGTCAGGTTTTAGTTACTAAAAGATGTCTTAAAAAAAGGGATAAGAGAAAAACAATTGCTGTAAGGCTGGGTGATTCTTGTTGACAGATCGCCCCCTTAGTGCTTGTTTGTCTTATGCCCATGAGAGATAATTTCACTTGAGCAATGTTTGTATGTATACTGGACCAATGTGTCTTATGAAAACTGGAAATTGATTTTGAAAATATATATCAGATTGTGTAGAATGTGATTCTTAAGATAATTCCATTTAAAGATCATCTTTGAATCAAATGGTAAATAAGCCAAACAAGCACTGGGAGGATGAGATCTTGAGATATCGTCGCTCCCTCGGGAGCTGGGAAACCCCAACTTCAACTGAAGTGGTTGGCGTAAACCGGCCCCCTTACCTGTGAAAATAAATAGTTTCCACTTGCCACATGCGAAACCCTTCAGAGTGTGGCAAGAAGTTACACTTATGTGTTGCTTAGTTGCATTTTAGTTGTGTTTATTCACTTGTATTAAAAATTAAAAAAACATAGAGTTTTATTTTCACAAGTTGAGCATTTATTTCACGTCAAGTACTTTTGACTTGCTTACGTCACTTTCAAGAGGACACTGTTACAAAATTGACAAGACAAAAACCTAGAGAAATGAAAACAGTAACGGAAAGAGGTACAATTAGGTAATAACATGTGTTAAAAATTATTAGACCAATTTACATATTTTATTGCAGGCTAAGAGATGTTCACATAACGTATGTAAAGCTGAATCACCAACATCAAAAGTCTTTGAAGGCCGACATCAACTGGGACGCAAATAGAGATCCCAATCAGAAAGTCAGCGTGGAGATAGAGCTCCTCAACAGAGCCACTCTCAACTACGCTGGATCCTTTGCCCTGTTCTACCCGGGAAGGCTTATCAACGGGGAATTTGACTTCTTATTTAAAGGTATTAAATGTTAGACTCTCTCTAATGATGCTACAGTCCTATTCGATTCCTGCTGCACCTTCCAAAGCGAGACCAAACTTGAACAAGATCCATTTGCTGTGAGGTTAAATAGACCTTTATAATGGGTCTTTGATTATGATTGATGAATTTTTCAACTAAGCAAAGAGCAAATTGAACACGGCATGTTGAAAAAATCCCTCGGCTACATTTATAATCTAAGTTGCAAAGAAATATTACATTTAAGATTCATATGAAATGCATTTTCATAAGCAGACACGTATAAGTTCACACTTACACATGCCGCATGTGGACTTACAACATAAAAACCCAATCTCAAATAAACATAAGCCCTGCAACTCTTACTGACTTTCCGTGAAATGGGAGTGACATTGGCAAAGTGAACCATTTTTTATACGCTATGGGTGGTCAACTAATAGAAAATGGATTCCCGATTATGAGATTTCTTCATTTAAAAAAATTGTAAAATACGCTATTGACAGTTGTCATTAATGCAGTGCGTAATGCTTTCATATTTTTTCAATCTATCATAATATCTTAATGAGGCTGTGATTGACTGTCCTGTCTTTAACTCACCTAAATGATGTCAAATCCACCCCCTTTTATGTGCTTAGTCTATTCTTGTCTGTGCTTCACTAGGAATCACATCCACTACTTTCCAATCTCGAGTCTGAAGCAATAACCCCTAAACTACAACCGGTCCAAATGAGATGGTTATAAGCTGACAGAAATCCTTTATATGTTTTTTTAGACTGGTTGTGTCAATGGCTTGTACAACTGGGATGGTCTCCAGAGGACAAGATCCTGTGGAAAGTGAAGCTGTACTCGGAGATCCAGAAGGAGACAGTCTACGCGCTCTTATCTGAAATGGATACACCGTTCCCAGGTTGGAGAGATACAAGCCTTAACTTTATGTAAGTTGAAAACCTTTTCATTGGGTTACGCACAGAGTGTAGGTACTATTTATGAGAGAACTTGTATCCTTATCTCTTCAATGATTTAAAAAATATATATATTTGGTTCATCTTTTCATCTTATTGACTTGGGTATTGTATGATGATGAGGATGAGTTGGCGATTTCTTTTGATAGTGTCATTTTGTGATGTAGTCACTCCAAGGGCGCGTGTTCAAATGATGCCAGAAATTTGCTTGTCTTCAGTGCATTTTGGAACTTTCCATGGTCCTCTAGCTCTCTCACATGATGTGGCAGGTGGTTCCAGGCCAGAGGACCAGCAACTGCAAATGCGCGCTATCCAAGCACGGGGTAACTCTTCGTATAGGCTCTTTGATACGTGACTTGGTTCCGTTTGTGCCGAGCGTAGTGTGAAGCTTTTTTTTTCGCTTTCATATTGTCAAAACTGTAGTAAATGAATTGTTATGATTGTGTGATGTTATTTGAATGGATTACAATATTTGCTATTATAAATTTTATTTCGCAGGTGGCGTTATGTTGACAATCTTCAAGCTGTCAACGGAAACATGACGTGGGAAAAAGAAAAGCTGGTCTTCAGCGTCTTGGGAGACTATCTGCTCAAAACCAATGAGGTAAGTGCAGAAAGCAGACAAACGTTACAAAATACTGCAATATCAACTTATCACCGATTGCAGTCCAGGGATTAACTCTGCGGACTAGTAATCGGAAGGTGGCAGGTTTGTTTTGGCGGAGCACAAGAAGTTATCATTTGTACTTGTACCTTTCTTGTTTCCAGACGCGATTACACTAGATGTGTCTCCACTTTATTCTGTCCTTGCATACTTTTTTCATCTCCTTTACATTTACACTCTTTATTCATGCTCTTCTTTTCTTCTCACTACAGATTCTAGTTATTTTCAATCTTGCTTATTTGATCAATTTATACTTTTGGCAGCTACTTTTTGTTTTCGCTTACCCTTGACATTCCGTTTGAACATTATTTTTGCTAGTCGTTCATCGTCCGTTCTTTCTAGATGTCCAAGCTATCTCATTGTAATTCTTTATACTTCCACTCTCATATTCTTCTTCAAACCTTACTCACTCATAACCCAGTCATTTTTGACCTTATCATTCTTGCTATTTTTTTGATTTGTTTTTCTTCTTCTCCGTTTTTGTGGTGAATCTCCGCAGAGAGCAGGGGCGCCATTGTCAAGTGGACTAATGTGAGGATTGGGTTTTGTTTTTTAATTAACTCAAATGAAATTCTTAGTGAATGTATGATTTTCCCGTGTAGGTATTTGGGGAAATCAGTGCCCTGATCAACTCGACCCTGCCAGCTCTCCCAACAGTCGCTGCGGTGGCCAGGCATCATCACCAATGGAGGAAGAGTGCTGACACTTTGTTGAGCTTCGAGGTACGCACCCAATATCTACTGTCTTCCATTCTTTTCAACATATATATACCACCTATGGTACTGCTATGCCCGTTACTCAAACTGAGAAAGCTTTCATACTTTTCCATATACTACCAGGCTTCCACCCTGCATTGAGTAGAAAAAAACATAGACAAACCAGGCTGCATGCACCTAGTGTGAAATGGACAGCAGAGTCGTAGAGCAGCTAAATCGTCTCCCCAGTGATTGCTTGGCTTATCTACTATTTGGTTCCAAGATAGCCTTTCAATGAAATTGCTTTAAAAATCATATTCTACACAATCTGAAGAAAAAACGTAAAACAGGATAATGAGAGAGTTGTTTAAAATATTTTGAAAATAAATTTACAGTTTTCATAAGACGCATTGGTTCAGTTACCTCTGATGGACATAAGACAAACAAGCACTAAGGGGACGAAATAGTGAGTGGTGTATTATTGTATGAAGGACTATGACAGTTGCGTTAGTAGTTGAAATGTTTGATAATAATAATTATAGGCGTTGCGACAAGTATGAGAACATAATTATGCGTTATAAAGTTTTCTAGTACATCCTGCTTAACTGCATTGGCTTCGTTTTCCGGAGAGGGTGGTCTACCGTGTTTGTCTGATGGTTTACAAAGCTGTCAATGGTACGGCTCCTTCATACTTGTCTGACATGTTCTCACCTGTTGAGATAGATTTGAGACGCCAAACTCTTAGATCTGCGGGGTGTGGGGTGGTTGACTTAGTCCAGCCGTCACGTCAGACATGCACTAATTTTGGGGACCGTGCTTTCCGGCTTGGGGGCCGAATGGAATGGAATAGACTACCACCTAATCTGAGGAAGGCAGAAACTGTTGGTGTCTTTAAAGGAGCACTAAAGACGCATCTTTACAAAAAATCTTATCTTGTTAATACACAAACAATACAAAATATAAACAATACAAAATATAAAAATCTTATCCGTGATTTGAGAGGGCCCTTGAGGTGTGACACACACAAAAACGGCGCTCTTTAATTATGTGTACCTTATAAATAAATTATCCTTGTACATATGTATATGTATATATATATATCCTCGGACATTCTTGAATAGAGGTGTATGGAAGAGTCCAGGCATGCTATAGTGAAATCTCGACAGCGCTTTGTATATAAATCAAGTTTTACTTAAAGCAGGAAAGCTTTTATTTGATTTAATTAATTTGTGTTTTCAGTACAACAACGATGGCTTGATGATGATGAATTCCTCTTGGAGATTTGACAGGAGTGCAACTGCTAACAATGTATCGGGCCGGGTCGCCATGAAATCTCCTTTCCAGGTAACAAATAATTAGTATTTCTTTGTCTTTTGTGTATAATATTTGACCATCTATACTGAGCACCTTCAAATAGTTAAAACCATGCTGCATGAGTTCTCTTACCTATAATCTAAGATGTGGGGATATAAATGTTCTTTTTTATATTTCAGGGCTATAGAGATGGACTGATGGTTACTATGTTTATGCTCAACCAGAAGAAGGACCTGCAAGGGCTGACACATATTAATTTGGAAGATCGAATCTACACCATAACAGTTGATGGTAGCACCAATTTTCTGCTTTTATATTTAAGATAATTTGTAGTTTTTCCTTGACTTAAAGGTTGGTATGAGGCTGACCACCCAAACTGTAAAAAATAGTTCACTTTGCAAAAGTCACCCCTGTTTCATGGAAGGTCGGCAAAAGTTGCAGGGCTTACGTTCATTTGAAGGTTTGGATTTTAATATGTAAGTACACATGCAGCATTTGTAAGCGTGAACTTACACGTGTCTGTTTGTGGGTATGAACGTTAATATATCTTTGCAACTTAGGTTGTAGATTATACAGTTAAAACATTGAGTACTCGTTGACCAAGGCAAATATTTGGCGTGAATAAGTTAAACGGGTCAAAATTTGAGATAAAGCATTGGACTCACAAAATATTCACTTTTCAAGGTCACGCACGTCGCCTGACAAACAGCATGCTTGTCATCAATGTGACGTCGCCGCTACCCGCTGCGTCTCTCATGGAAGCCCGTCTCGGGTTCAGCGACACAGATCGCCATGCCGTGGCCATGATCAAGACTCCAAACATGACGACTGGCGCAGAACTTCTGCTGAAGC
This sequence comes from Agapetus fuscipes, assembly GCA_951799405.1. Taxonomy (NCBI): domain Eukaryota; kingdom Metazoa; phylum Arthropoda; class Insecta; order Trichoptera; family Glossosomatidae; genus Agapetus; species Agapetus fuscipes. The sequence continues at coordinate 25,263,347 of OX637333.1, forward strand.
TGACTTCCCTTCAAGACTTCCACATGTACGGACATCTAGCCCTGCCCGTGGAGTTTTTAAACAATGCTATGGTGCAGCTAATGAGAAATAGTGAAGAGGTAAGACATTGTGGTAGTTGATACATATTTTAGACTTAACTTTGATAGCTATCGAACAGAATGTGTTATGGAAACAGGGTTTTCAGCTTAGTAGGGTCCATCTTGCTATCATTGGTTATCTGCAGAGCTGAATAAGGAGACTATTGGTGACAAATTGAAGAGATGTAAGTCCCTAAGTTTTGAAATAGGCAAACAAAAACTGGTAGGTGTTTTGACAGATTCTCTTCTTCAAACTTAAAAAAAAATCTAGTATGATGAATCATATTGCAATATCCTGGCTAGGTCTATGTTGCTGTATAATACAATAAATAATCTGTAGAAAAAGTGTATGAAAACAAATAATTTACTAGGGGTACTGTTGTATGTTCAGTAGGTATATTTTTCTATTCACCAGATTGACGGGAGTTAACACAAATATATTGTTGTATAAACTGAGCTGCAGTGACTAGACATAGTGATTTTACACTATGTCTTATCATGTCTATCATTTGCCATCTATATGTAACTCATTAAACAAATATGAAATTATTAAAACTACTTATATATCATGCATGTGGATAGGTATTATCAGAAATATAATGGAGCTACTTTTGTAGGTTGATTTCCGAGTGGGCTGGGATAAGTTTGTGGTGGGCTTCACTGGCATATGGCACTACAATTCCCTGGCAGACTTCCAGTATCTCTACAAAGTGTTTATTCCATCAAAGGGCTTTGAAGAGAATGGCCTCGTACTTAAAAACATTTACCGCAACGGACTGGACTCTGAAGTTTCACTACGACTATCTAAGCATAAGGTAAACATATTGTCAGTGATTTTCCCTACAAATAGGGGAAAACACCAAAAACCCTACACATTAGGAAAATCGACTACACAATTTTAACAAATAGGGAAAATCATACACAGCCCAGCAGCCACATTAAAATGATTCTAGATCCTCAAATCACTATTGACTTGTAAAATAAAACTGTGAAAAAACGTGATGTCATCCTGTTGGGTTGCTCTCTATTTTTCCTGCAATTTGCTGAGACCTGTGATTTCATCCCGTTGAAGGATTTTCGGAATGTCCTGACCTCTTTCGTTAACAAAATTGAAAAGAAAAAGATATAAGCGCTGTTTTATCTTTAAAGTAGTAAGCACTTTAGACCAGTCTGTAGTCTAGTGGTTAATGCTACGGACTCGTAATCTAAAGGTCTGATTCTTGGCGGAGCACAATAAACAGACCGGTCATCAAAGTTTCTCCAGCCTCACAGCACATGGGTCTTGCTTGAGAATCAACGCTAGCACGGACCAATTGGAGGGTTCTTGAGGTGTGATACTTACAAAAACTGCGCTTACCAAAAAAATTGTTGTGATATTCATATATTTAACTTATTCTGCATTGAAATTTATATTTTTAGCTTGGTGTTGCCCTTTTGATAAAAGAAAGCAGCGGAGGGCTACTGAAGACGATAGAAGAAAAATATTTTGGTCGCGAAAAGAAAACCAGTGGGCAACTGATACGAGACTTTTCTTCAGAAATAATCATGGTCATCGATACTCTGGACTACTTCTATGAAACCATCAACTTCCATGCACAACTTCAAAAGGTTCGTGTATTTTTGATAATGATGATGAGTTGGTGATTTCTCATAGCACCGTTTTGTGATGTAGTCCTACAAGGGCGCTTGTGCAAATGATGCCAGAAATTTGCTTGTCTTCAGTACATTTTGTTACTTTCGATGGCCCTCTAGCTCTCTCACATGATGAGGCAGGTGGTTCCAGGCCAGAGGACCAGCAACTGCAATTGCACACTCTCCAAACACTGTGTTTTCTCTTCTGATTGCCTCTTCCATACGTGACTTAGCTCCGATTTCTGCTGAGCGTAGTGTGAGGCTTTTTTTTGCCGAGGGTGATGAGCTTGATTAAATCAGCGAGATATTTGTGCGTCTTTTCAAATAAAGCTTTGTGGACCATCGATCATACTTTAAACTCGACGCGCTCTGGGATACGGAGCCAGTGAATTAGGTCCAGCATTTCAAGCTTCTTTAAAAAACGATTTAAAAAAATCCAGTCTCCAGATGATCAGATATTTATCGCAAAAAAAACATTTCTATATAGTACATGATTATGTACCAAGCGTACAGTTGACAAGTCATTTGCATCTTAAATCATTTTGGATTCATTAGAATTGAATCTATGATCTTTAGTTTTGCAATTAATTGAGTATGGCAACAACTATTTGCCTGTATCGAGATTTTGTCACTGCTTTGAATGCTGTATTGTGATTGAGTGTGATTTGCTAGTCGACAAATAAAATTTCATTTACTTTTTATAATTTCAGGTTGGAGGAGACAAAGATGAGCAGATACTTCGTATTAAAGCAAATCTGGAATATCCAAAGTATCAAAACAAATCCATCACTTTGGTCGACAAATTTGTATGGAAAATTTATGATGTAAGAGAAAAACTATCTTTTATATTTATTAAACAACTTTTGACTAATAGATTAGTAAAAAAAACCCTAGTTTTAATGAAATAAGAATAACAAGCACTGACTCTTGACACTTGACACGGTTTTATTGCCACAAGGTGGGAAGTAAGAATGGACAGGGCTTATAATTAGCTATAGGGATAAGGAATTTAACAGTGTAGGTACAACCAGAGAAAAAAACTACCTATTCACAATTTGCTCAACTATATACTACTATTATGTAAACAAATTAATGTTAGGAAGATACAAAAGCGCCTGTTGTGAGAGCTTTAGTTGTCATACATTTTTTTCTGTTTACGCTTCGATGGAAAGTTGTATACGTCAGATTGAAGATGTTGGATAAATTCTGTGCTGCTTTACATAGTGAAGAGAATATATTTTGTTGTAATTCATGCTTATCTTAATCGTACATATTATTTTTAGACTTCAGCGGCAGTCAACAATGAACTTCATGTATTGACCCCGTACAAAGATGCCCAAGAAATTAAATCAACATTCAATATGAACGTAGGAAAGAATCAAAATGTCTACTTGATATTGCTCACAAACGACGGACAAAAATGGAAAGAGGTATGTCGTACAATACTTCAATCTAAGATTTAAAACTAAGTTGAGTTACATCTACGTAAGTACTGGCTATCCTTAGTGGAATGGCAGATGAATACAGTTACAGTCATCGTGTCTTGATATTTATATTCTAAAGTTTTTGCTGATTTTTCCAGAATTCTATCCATTGGTTTTACGAAAGATCCAGCAACATTACACTGGGCTACGGAAACTACTTGGCAAAGTTGAAATTGCTCTCCGACAGTATGAACAAGTCTTTGGACGCCATGTTGAATATACGCAGTGAAGACACCCTGACAAAACTTCAAGTAGATTTCAAAATACCAAGCTTCCACATTTTGGCTTCGAGTCAGATTGAAGTAAGTGTGATTTTTATTAAAAGAATCAAATTTCGCAACTAAAATGTACATTTGGTGCAACTTCTTGATGTGTTGTTCCTTTAGAATTAGTACTTGGTAACTGGAAGCAATGGAAACTCACGGTACGACTCTCATTCATCCCTTTGCAGTCAATCTCAAAACTATGAGAACTTGGCTTTTTCATAGCTCATTCCTTTGCCAAACTACCCATTTAGGGAATGATCTAACAGTATCTGTGATCCCTTCCCAATTTAATCTGGTTTTATTAAAAACCTACATCAATCGCCACTTCCTTGCAGCGCCTCACGACAGAAGCAACAACCCAAGCAACACATCTGCGGCACCCTTCCAGGGTGACATAGACCCCTAAGCCTTTCAACAACTGGGGAGCCTCCTCCACAGGATTTCTTAAAAAAAACCTGTCATTTGCTTTCCAAGCAGAATGTTGCAATCTTGAATCTCTATGATGTAAGAAAGAATTTCCCAATCCAAATTTTGCAAAAAAAATGAATGGTATGGGTACGAGTGCCAAAATCCTTGTTGAAGGGTGTTGTGGACAGTGAAATCATTTCTTTCCTGCACACAGTTGTTCAAAAGAGACATCATTTTCTCCAAAACAGAATTTAGAAGTGCTTCCTTTGGTGATGGTGGTATTTTCATCAAAAGTCATTATTTTCAGATGGATGATGCATTCATAGAAGCTAGCGGTGCATTGAATCTTACCTCTCCTTATATAAAGCCGTACCTAGCACGAGTAGAGTTTAAGAAGGACTTCACCGATACAGAAAACAATTTAGTTGGAGCATTGAGGATTCAGCAAGGAAGTCAGAATAATTATGTGAGTGATATAAGCATCTTTGCTCTTTTTTTTTTTTTTTGAAAAAATATTTTCTAAAGCATAAAAGAGACTCCTAAGAAGCGAGGGAAAGGTGAGTTTTAACAAAAGTGAACAAAAAAATATTTTGAAAAATGATCAACAGAAAGCCAAAGTAACAATTACGATTTAGTCCATTTTAAAGAAACAATTTGAACAGTAAAATATTCAGAAGAAGTTTGAAAAGTTTCCCAAGACCTCCATATTTACAAAACCTGGAGAGACTTATAGATTTTATCTCTTCTATTGGACAATAGTGAGACAAAGCAAAAACTTGAGACTCAAAGTACTGATCCACACGGCTTACACTGAGCATGGTGAAAATCGGAACTAACATCGCCATCTTGTAAAACGTCACTTTTGATAGTTCAATGTGAAGTAGGCTGAATTGCTGAAATTTCACAAGTATTTTTTTAATGAACGACAAAACTGGTGTTATGACTGAGGGTGGGTCAAGTTGCTATTCTTGACTAGCGTATTTGGAACATGATATCGCTGGTTCGAATCACTCCTGGCCCTTTGACCATAACTTCGACCGTGGTTCAACGCATGCCATTGCATGCACACAAGCTTCTGCTTTCGTATGAGATAACTGGACAAGCAAAATAGGTTGGTGAATTGCATTCCTCTTCATTTAAAAAATAAAACCTATTTCCCTTCTTTAGCTGTCATCTAAACTCAGTTTAAGCCGTGTACATCTGTAAATGAATAACTTAACCTTCCTCTTATTTATTTTACAGTTCTCCTCTGAAGTAACATGGCGTCCAAAGTCTTCAGATGACATCAAGCTGATAGTCAGCTGCTCCCTAATACCAGTCATCCCTCCGTTGGACATGACCTTGGCCTACGTCCACGATCCCAAGGACAAGGTGCGAGTGTTGAGAGCGGATGCAAGAGTCGGCTCAAAGACCAACGTGTACACTCTGAACGCAGAACAGAGAAATGGAGTTGCGACTATTGCTTTTACTTCGCCGCTCAGAGGATTCAGGTATTCATATAATAATAATATTAGGATAATTTATTTGGTGAGCGCTGTTTTTGTGTGAACCACACCTCAAGAGCCCTCTGCGAGCTCCGTCGTTGCTGTAGAAATCACCATTTCTCAAGCAAGACCCAGTTGCTGTAAGGCTGGATGGACCTTTAGTGACTGGTCTTTGGTAAAGGTAAATGAATTTTTCACCCAGCGAAGAGTATATTTGAAAATATAAATGGTATATTTTTTGTGGTGCGCCGCCGTGATCAAACCCACATTCTTCCATTTACAAGTCAAAAGTGTTAACCACTAGACTACGGGGCGGTATATCTCAATATTATTTTTTAATATTTTTTAGGGTTTGGTGGTTTACACAGTGAAAGTCCATTGTATATTAATTAAAAAACACACTGTTTCAATTCACTTATTATTTATTTTAAATATGCCAAACGTTTTCGCCTAAAAAGGCATCCTCAGGACAATGACAATGACAAATCAAAATTAAAATTCTCTTCTTCTTCCTCTCCCTTCACATTATTTTTTTTTTGTGAAAACGTTTGGCATATTTAAAATAAATAATAAGTGAATTGAAACAGTGTGTTTTTTTATTAATAATAAATAATAAGTAAATAATAATAATACTCAATATTATTGTTTTGAAAATCTTTTTGTATAAAGTAGCGGTAAGAGGCAAGATTTGTTTACAAATTCCTGCATCATTATTTTCAATTTTTGATTAGGTATTTTTTTGACATATTCTAATATTTATTAAAGAAAAAAAATAGAAGCTTTAAATCGTTTCATTTAGCCGTGCAGTCATTTTATATTTAACAAGTAGTGAAACTGAATAGGCTTCCAGCAGTTAAACAACATTCTCAATAAATTGATGTATCCATCCCACGTACCTATTGTTGTTTTAAATTTGTTATTTTTTGTTTACTTTTAGGAACTTGAGCTTAGTTGGAGAGATGAAGAACAATGAAGTTCTGACTGGAGTGTTCAGAACAGAAACGGCAGTGTACAATGTCAACGGAAAGGTGGTCAACAAGAACCCACTGGAGGTAAAGAAAATAATCAATTGTGGTGTATAATTATTGTTATCATTGACTCTCACCTTGCGTGGAAGGGGAGATGGATGTATGCAAAGTATGCATGTGAAAAGGAAATAGATAGCAAAAGGGTAAGCGTTCACGGATGCTTCATTGATTTTGTGTGTACGAGTCTTGTAGAAAAGGAGGACAAAAGGTGACAGATTGCATCGACAGTGAGGGTTGGTAGCAGTGTTAAACAAAAACACTGAAAAGTTGACACAACAGCCGTGTGAAAAAACTAAAATTAAGTCAAAGAGACAGCGCATTAAAAGAAAATTGTAAAGTGTACTACGACAATATCTCACATGATTTTTAAGAAACCGATCTCATAAATTCGCTTTCCTTTACAGTTGTTTATTTTGCTCACTCTATACCAGTGCTAAAACATCATTTTCCCCACATTTCTGAATTAATTTTGGTAGGCTATTTTTGGGATTTAAAATTTTGCTTTAGTTGTTTTGGCTTAACAAGTAAACTTTTTTTTTAAATATCTGATTATTATTCCAGGTTATCGGAACGTTCAAACCCGAAGGCGCTGGGGAAACGTATAGTGTACGTCTGCAGTCTGCGGCCACTCAAGAAAAGTACACGGTGTCTGTTTCATTCATCGGCCCCGTGCAATTCCTGCTTCACGCAAGTTGGCTTTCGACAAAGAATAATGTCACTGAATTCTCCGCAAAGGTAAAACACATTATCTTTTCTGCCTTAACTTCCAGTGCGCGATTTTTAACCATTATTCAGATACCGAACTCTTGGTTTTGATTTGGAATATCTCCAAAGATACAAAAAATATCTCCTATCCGCTTTTTTTTTTATCTCAAAAGACAATGAAACTAAGTTTTTTAAGTGCATAATTTAGTAAAACGTCATAAGTGATAGTGACTGGACTGCCTAACAATATTATGATTACTAATTACTACCGGTATATTCAAGTTTAGTAATATTTTAGTTAACTAAAACTTGAACTATTATTCAAAATACTCTTAGTTCGAGTTAACTAAAACCAAGAATTACCAAAGTGACAACCGCCACCCCCAAATCTTGGAAATAATTACAATGCCATTCAAAAGCTTTAAAACAAACAACTGTTTATAAAAATCAAATGCCTAACCTTCATTAAGCTGGAAAATGACACAAAAATGTTCAGTTTGCAATAATTTTGATGTATCCTTACATTAAAAAAAAAACAGCTGCTGTCAGTGAAGACAACGCCATCTTGAAAATCGTTAGTTAAGTAACTAAATATTTACTGGCGAAATTCAGCGAGTGAAATATTATGATAATTTAACTAGTAAAATTGCTTTTTATATAGTTAACTTTACTATACTTGAATATACCGGGCCTAAAAAAACATTGTGTAAAAAAAATTAAAATCTCATCTTGAAACTCTTCAACAGTGAAAGAGATACACTTATGCCTAGTGTGTGGGTAGTTTTTTTTCTCAGTTTAAAGTCTCATATGCTAACGTTGAAAATACTGGGCCTGAGAAAGAAATGAGGACTACAGGATACAATATGATAAGGAATAGGAATTATGTTTCTTGATAAAGAGTGAGAGGTATATAATTGCTATACGAGTCAGAATCCCTATTTCTGAACAAATCCCACCACTACAGCGATCGGAGAGTGTACTTGACTTTATTCATTATTCCAGATTGACTCCTCCCATACCAAGACCCTGTTCATAAAGAGCAGAGTGGAGCTCACTCCAGATCACCATGTGGTTGTGTCTCTGCAATCTGTCACGCCCTTCCAGAGTCTCAATAGGATTGACGCGAATGCCGATGTCAGGTAACCAAGTTGAAAGTACTTGAGGTGAAATAATTGTTCAACTTGTGAAAATAAAACTATGTGTTTTAAAAATAATTTATGCTTTTTCGAAGATGTTTTTTAAGAGAGCAAAAAGTATGAAAACTAAAATGCTCACTAGAGGCGCTGTTTCAGTTTCCATACATTTGTTTGTGTAACCCTATGATTGAAGTAAAATACAAAGTAATAGGGGTGCAGAACATTTTCTTAGGTCTTGCTTTTTCAAAATTAAATCATTTTTATTTTTCAGTTTGAGTCCAAAATCTGGTTCCATTGTATGCATCTATAATATGACAAATTTGGAAGGAGATTCTCAGTTGAAATGGAGTTTTTCTGATGACAACATGTTCTTGAAGGTAATTTTTCATTTTTTTTCCTTTATTCCTGAAAAGCGTAATTTTGTCTAATTTTAATCAGTATTATTTGTTGTAGGCACTAGGAAAGCATACTTTGGTAAATGAATCTCACAGTTTGGACTTCAACTCCTTCTATTTATTGACTGAAGAAGTACTGCCAGAAAAATCCAAGAGTACAATCACCGATGTTGGATTTAATGTCAATTTGGATGAAGCTTGGAAGTGAGTCCATGAAATGGTTTTAATATTTGCTTGCTTTATAAAGAGTCTAGCGTTAAAAATCTGATAGTTTATTTTTTCAATATGTTTCTATTGCTTCCCAAATCTCTCGGCGCAAAGGTTCTCTTATGGTGCTTTATTACAAGATAAATAATGGCTTAATTGATAGACCCACCCTATTAGAGAGTTTTAAGCTATATGTGCCAGACGACGACGTCTGGAGAAGGTGGCTTGATCTTTTTTATGTAGGTACCGCTATCCTGTACCAATGTCATTGCACAACATGCCTTAACTCGGAGTGTAACTCAAATTAACTCCTCTGACAGATATTTGTTGTATTAATTTAGAATCTTTTTAAGATCTCGTCAAAGAGTTCCTCCCAGCTTGTTAATGACTCTGTGCACAAAAAAGTCATTAGCAGAACTATTTCTATCTTATTTGTGTAAATGAGTGAGTTATTTAATACACCAATACTTCCATTTCTATGGAAAATTTACTTGTAAGTATCAAGTAAGTAGAACGCTGCAACAATTCAACTTGGGTACATTTTTTTATGAACACAACTAAGCAGTGGTGTAACTTTTAGCTGCTTTGGTGAGTGTAAACTATACATTTTCACTAGTAAAAGCATTACACCAAAAACTTGACTCAAAATGGGGGTTTCCCTGTTCATATTTCTCGTGAAGGTTGAGTAAACCTGGCTGATACCATGATTTAGACTTGAAGGAAACACCAAAATGGGGATGTGGCAGGGTTTGAACCGTGGCCCTCTGGCTTTGAATGCAAGGGCTTGACAAACTGAGCCATAGACTATACTCTTTTTAATTCATTAATTATTGTACAGGTTTGGCAGCAACGGAAAACTCCACCAAGTAAGCAACAAGCTGTGGCTGATGAACGTGGATCTCCAACTACCGAAGCCTGATGAAGACTTGCAAGAACTGAAGGTCAGCTTGGATGTGGGAGAGCCCATACAAGTGGCACACTTTGGCTACTCCAGTCAAGTGGCACAGAGGAACTTGTCAGTCACTGGGAAAGTAAGGCAACCTTCTCTTTTTGTTTTATTAAGATCCAAGGTATCGGATACCTAAAGGCGAGAAAACATTATTGTTCTGATTGATGGCTTGGATAGTACACATTTCGATTAGGAGCTACCGGTGATATTTACTAGACTATGACAATTTTTTTTAGAAAGTCAGAATAAGGTCTTTTGTAAACTTATTGTAACATAATTAAAGTTTTAAACTTTTACTCTGATTGCCGGTATTGTATGACAAATGTTTTTTTGTATATTTTCAAGTTTTATTTGCACTTTTTTGATCTGTCGACATTTCACTTGCCTTGAAAATGCTTTCTGCTCGCGAAAGAAAAATGTCAGCCGTTGAAAAACCTGCAAATAAATGTTTTATTTATATTTAAAAAAATCATGTTCATACTCAAAATCAAATTGCTATTTAACCTTTTCGATTCTGAATTTATTTGCTACATACGCACCGTCAGAACGGAATACTTTTTTGAGGTTATTTTTTTACACATAAATTGATTTCCTACCTTGATTACTTGATGAAACTTCAAAATGTATGAAAAAGTATATTATTCATTATTTATCCAGGAACACAAATCACAAACTTTCAACACATGTTTTCACTTGTTGTTTTATATAAAAACAAGTAGGTAAATCACAATAATATTACTTAAAAGTATATATTTTACGCACATTCCAAAACTAGATTTTATATCCATTAGGTTTTAAACAATTTTTTTACTCACTTAAATACTCGTCACTAAAGATAAAAAATATATTAAGTAGTTATTTTACAAAAAAACAAAAAACGTAAACAGTTATAATATCTATCTGAATAGAGTATACTTGCCTGGAGTTTGTTTATAAACATTGGGGGAGTTTTACCTACCATTAAAACTCTTATTATGTTTCTATAGATGTCTGGAGTCCATATTATGAGAGAAACAATCACTTTTTCCCTTTTATGTGGTTTTTTAGTCTATTCCTGGGTCTTTGATTTGCACTTTTTTACACTTTAGGCACTTTCCTACTCTATGGTCGCTTTTTCCCCATTTCCTGTTTCCCTATTTCCAGTTCCCCCATATACCGGTGGCCATTTGTCATAAAGCTCATAATACACCAGGTAGGGGTTACCTGGACTCCAGACATCTATAGAAACATAATAAGAGTTTTAATGGTAGGTAAAACTCCCCCATTATGTGTTCTGAGAGATGTCTGGAGTCCATATTATGAGAGATCTGTCTATTATCTCCTGGTGACCGGGGACGTCTTTATTTGATATTAACTGGTTGAAATAGGGAGGGATCTTTTGGAGCTGTATGTTTCAACATCTCTTTCTGATAGCATTTTCTGAAAGTGTTTTCTATTGGGTAGTTCTCCAGCCAATTAAGTGATGCGACCGCTGAACGTGTGCTGCCGGGAGTGGCCTCTACTCCAGCTGATTTTAGCGTGTTCTTTACCCATCCTCCTATGATTGTTCTTGTAGCTGCCTTCACTTGTCCTCGGGTGCTGATGAACAGGTTATAAATATTTTGTCCTGATCTCCTTTCGCGTGATAGTTCAATCAGCTTCCTTATCCAGAAGACTGGGTTGACGTTGTGTTCCTTGGATTCCAGAAGTGTATCTGTTTTTGATCCAACAAATGGAATTAACACAATTGATGTGCCTTCGTCTAGAATGTTTCCTTCTGTGATATTTAGCAAGGTCAGATCGTGTACTCTTCTTCCTGAGGATAACAGAAGTAAGATTGCTGTTCTACACGCAACTTCATAGAGAGAATCTGAACGAGGAGTGTTCCTGACTAGCCAGTCTTTCACTATCTGCGGATTCCACACAGGGGACTTAGGAGGGTTAATCCTTACCATTGCTATGGCTTTTAATGTATGCTTCACTAGGAAATCTGAGCTGAGATTCTTTTCCATCATTGGGTTGCAGAAGGTTACGATGGCTGACTTGTGTACCAGTATAGTCCTGTATGACAGTTTTTTGTTTATGAACAGTTGCGCTAGATACCTTGCCAATTGATTAGGAGATGATGTGTTGGGATGGGTATTTTCCGCCAGTATCCAGCGGCACCATCTTTGCCAAGCAGGTTTATATGTGTTGAGTGTGGAAGCTCTCCATCCTGACAGGAGCAGTCTTTTCTCTTCCGCGTTTTGAAAGATTGCGCATGAGTCTGTGGAGTCTCTGGATAGGTAAGTTGAACTCATGTGTGCCGTCGTGGATGCGAACAGGTCTATATCTGGTACTCCGAAATGATTGAAAATGGCCTTCGTTGCTGTTGATAAAAGATGCCACTCTGGAGGGGATCTTCCTCTTGATAGGTGATCCGCGTCTCCGTTGTATCTTCCCGGTAGGTACTGCGCTGTTAGCGAGATTTCCCATTGGCCTGCCAGAGTCAACAGATCTCGGGTAAGATTTAGGAGTGTTTTGGATCTGGTGCCCCCTTCCTTGCGGATGTAGGCGACTACTGTCTTGTTGTCTGATTGTACCAGAATTTCGGAGCCAGAAAGGTCGTGCGCTGTGCGTTGCAGGGTTGTGAAAACAGCGAACAACTCTTTTCATTTGGAGTGCCGCTTCTTTTGTTTGAACGGTCCACTGTCCTGACAGCATCAAGTCGTCCAGAGTTGCTCCCCTAGCTTAGTCTGACGCATCTGCTGTCAAGAAACGTTCGCAGGTTTCCCTATGGATGGAACTTGATTCGTTCGCATTCCCTATCCCCCACTCTATTACTTGTAAGCTGTCCTCGGTCATTTGTCATGACCTTCTTGGTGACAGGTGCTTCAGTGGCCTGCTCGCTATCTGCAATTGTCTGCAGTGGAGGCAACCATGAAGCTGGCAAAGTTTAGTCTTCCTAGGAGACTTTCCGCCAGTTTTAAGGACCATTTTCGAGAAGTCAGTATTGCTCGAAGTGAGTGGCACAATGCCTCTTGCTTCCGGTAAGAAAGACCTTCTTGGTGACAGGTGCTTCAGTGGCCTGCTCGCTATCTGCAATTGTCTGCAGTGGAGGCGACCATGAAGCTGGCAAAGTTTAGTCTTCCTAGGAGACTTTCCGACAGTTTTAAGGACCATTTTCGAGAAGTCAGTATTGCTCGAAGTGAGTGGCACAATGCCTCTTGCTTCCGGTAAGAAAGACCTTCTTGGTGACAGGTGCTTCAGTGGCCTGCTCACTATCTGCAATTGTCTGCAGTGGAGGCGACCATGAAGCTGGCAAAGTTTAGTCTTCCTAGGAGACTTTCCGCCAGTTTTAAGGACCATTTTTGAGAAGTCAGTATTGCTCGAAGTGAGTGGCACAATGCCTCTTGCTTCCGGTAAGAAAGGAATTTGCAATTGTTATGCGTGTCCCAAACGATTCCCAAGTACTCTAATTGTTGAGTGGGGAAGAGCACTGACTTCTGGAGATTTACATACCACCCCAGAGATTGTAGGATATCTACTGCTAGATGCGATTGCCGACGAAGATCATCCTTGGATTGGTTCGCAAGGAGGAAGTCGTCGAGATAAACGATTGTCCGGATATCTCGTCGCAGCAGTAAGTAGTTGGGCTACCCAATTTGTGAGGGTTGCAAACATTCTGGGGGCAGATGAAAGGCCAAAGATGCGATTGCCGACAAAGATCGTCCTTGGATTGGTTCGCAAGGAGGAAGTCGTCGAGATAAACGATTGTCCGGATATCTCGTCGCAGCAGTAAGTAGTTGGGCTACCCAATTTGTGAGGGTTGAAAACACTCTGGGGGCTGATGAAAGGCCAAAGATGCGATTGCCGACAAAGATCGTCCTTGGATTGGTTCGCAAGGAGGAAGTCGTCGAGATAAACGATTGTCCGGATATCTCGTCGCAGCAGTAAGTAGTTGGGCTACCCAATTTGTGAGGGTTGAAAACATTCTGGGGGCAGATGAAAGGCCAAAGATGCGATTGTCGACAAAGATCGTCCTTGGATTGGTTCGCAAGGAGGAAGTCGTCGAGATAAACGATTGTCCGGATATCTCGTCGCAGCAGAAAGTAGTTGGGCTACCCAATTTGTGAGGGTTGCAAACATTCTGGGGGCAGATGAAAGGCCAAAGGGCAGACTTGTCATCTGAAGTAATTCTCCTCGATAGACCAGTCGCAAAAATCTCCGATGTGCTATTGGGAGATGAAAGTAAGCTTACGATAGGTCTATTTTCGACAACCAATCGTTTGGCTGCAGAAACTCTGACACTTTGTAGTGGCTTATGAGTTTGAACGGAGCCGGGTCTAGGAAGAAGTTTTAACGATTTCAGGTTGAAAATCATTCTCGGGGAATCGTCCGATTTGAGTGTTAGGAACATTTTTGATAAGAAACTCTGACACTTTGTAGTGGCTTATGAGTTTGAACGGAGCCGGGTCTAGGAAGAAGTTTTAACGATTTTGGTTGAAAATCATTCTCGGGGAATCGTCCGATTTGAGTGTTAGGAACATTTTTGATAAGAAACTCTGACACTTTGTAGTGGCTTATGAGTTTGAACGGAGCCGGGTCTAGGAAGAAGTTTTAACGATTTTGGTTGAAAATCATTCTCGGGGAATCGTCCGATTTGAGTGTTAGGAACATTTTTGATAAGAAGCTGGGAGATGACTCCGCTGCCTCTATAACTCCGGATTCGGTCATTTCCTTTATTTGAGAGTCCATTTCGGGTGAAGGACTCGTCTGGTATAGCATTAAGTGGCTCCCTCTGGGAAACCAGATAATCTATCCTTGGGTCCAAGACAACCCTAAGCCGTTTCTGACGCCGCGGCGGTGAACCTGATTCCGAAGTGTCATATCCGCATTTTTACATCCACACATTGAGATATATACTATAGAGTCGCAACCATCATACAATCAGGAAAAAAATGTCAAGCCGAAGTCCGTTGGAAACGTTTTAATGCAGATGCAAGGAGACAATCAGTTTTTATCCAGCTTCTGCATCGAATAACGCGCACTGTACTCTCAGGTTAAAACGAGATAGCAATAATTTTAGCAAACACATGGCAGACTTCAAACACGACAAAAAGGGCTGGATGTCATAATTCTCTGATATAAAATTCCCCTACAGTAATACTATTAAAAATGAATGTCAGATTAAAATGAAATGTAACTTTAGTCCTTTACTTTTAAAAATAATATGAGCAAGTCTTCAACCAGCAACCCGGCAGTATACAACCTTATTGTCGGTGTCAAATGTGTAACATTAATTAAAATATATTTAAGAAAAACTTATTTTTTTCAAAAATAAATTGTTTTAATAATTAATCTGTGCTAGTATGTTGTGTTTTTTTTCGTTTGTGCATGTTGTATAATTGATCAAGTTCACAAACAATGGTGTTTGAAAACTCCAATCACAATATTTAGACATTTATGGCAATATGTATTACCACCTGTCACGTCCGTTCGCTGTGTAAGTCTGCGTGAGACTGACGAGCCTTAAAATCGGGTTTTTCTCGAGTACGACTTTTGACTTACTACAGGGTGCTACGTGTTTCGAGCAACGTTACGTCTCTAGTATATATACCTCAATGCATCCACATCACCTGAATCCTGTGAGATTTCGGCGGGAGGTGGCCCTTTTTTGTTATCACAACTCATAACACTGATTTTGATGTTATCTAAAGTAAAAACTCCGTTAAAATAACGAAAAACGTTTTTCGTAAATGCGTGGCATACCCACAAAAATACATTATATTTTTGTAGGTATGCCACGCTTATACACTTTTAAACACCACAATTTCGCCTGTTTTAGTTTTTAATTGTTCACAGGGACACAAGATGGTAAAATAACACTCTTTTTAAAATGTTTTTGCCCAGGAATATTGTCAATTCACTCAAATTTTCGAAGGTGAATTCAACTGACATGTGACCACAAGGGAAAAATGACGCTTTATGACAAATGGCCACCGGTATATGGGGGAACTGGAAATAGGGAAACAGGAAATGGGGAAAAAGCGACCATAGAGTAGGAAAGTGCCTAAAGTGTAAAAAAGTGCAAATCAAAGACCCAGGAATAGACTAAAAAACCACATAAAAGGGAAAAAGTGATTGTTTCTCTCATAATATGGACTCCAGACATCTCTCAGAACACATAATGGTACACACGCGCGGTACGAGAGATCGAGCTGTTCTGACGAAATATTTGAGAAATAATATTTTCAAAATATGTATAATATGAGATTTTATTAGTGTACCTATAATGTAAGCAACAAAAAAGTTTGAAAATTTGAACACCGATGTCAGGGGAAGCTTTAAACTTCGATGACATGCATAGATGCCAGCCGCACTGTATGCAAGTTACGTCATGACATCTATGCATGCCAGCCGCAGCCAAAGGGTTAAGTAAGTGTGTTGTATATTGTTTCAGTGGAAGCAAGATCAAGAATATTTGTATTGCAATCTGACAGGAGAGCTGTTAGAAAAGGAAGATTTGAAGAAAATAGACAATAAACTTATTCTCAAGAAAGTTCAAAATGATTCAGGATTGGAAGTCGTGTATGACCTGTATTCTCCATATTACAAAGATGAAGAAACTATGAAGTTGAACGCTGTGGTGAATCTATTGACTCAGGAACATCTAGTAGTGAAGTGAGTGACTTTTCTAATACAAGGGCTAAACGCAACTAAACTGCACATGTTGTGCAACTTCTTACCGCATTGTCCCTGAAAGGGTCGCATGTAGCGTTTGAAATATATTTATTTTCTATTTCACTTCAAGTAAGAGCTTCCCAACTCTTGAGGGAGCTGGTTGAGTAGGACAGTATTTTTATTTTGAGTTATAAATACCAAAACAGGAATTCATTTCCTTCACCCATCTGCCATGGGATGGAACCCCAGCCCTCTGGTATTTTTATTTTGTGATTCATTGCCACAGAAGAAATACTACTGCGATGAAATTTTGAGAAATTTGACCATCTTAACATCACGATTCGTTGAATCTGTCATCAATTTAATGTGAAATATGTTTTTTCTTTTATAAAACTTTTTCAGAGGAACTCTCAATTTGCCGGCTTCACGTCAAATCGCCGACATTGACATGATTTACGGCGGGTTGAAGCACACAGTCGGCAAATTCAACACGACAACTCCATTCAATAACCTGCCGTGGCTCGCCGCAAATTCCCGGATATCAAACGGCAAAATAGTCTCTGAAAATATTGTCGAATTCTTCTGGCCGAACCAAACGGCACTTTTCAATTCATCACAACAAATCCTGAAAGGCGTAGAAAACTCGAGTGGCCCTTCTGGCGTGATTTCTTTAGAAATTCCAATCAACACTAAACATATCTTGAAGGCAGACTATGCCTACTTGGAAAATGAGAAATGGAGTGACGGGAATATGACTCTGTTTTATAATGATCAGCAGTTTGTGCACGGGAAATACAAGTGTGTTTCTGATATTGGAGAGAAGGACCTCCTGAGGGATACCGTTGATATCAGCTTAGAGAATGAGCATACACCAGTTGGGGTTCATTATGTACATCAGTATGATAATGAAGGACATAATGTAAGTATTTTTTTATTTTTTTATTTCTTAGTTTCTAATCTAATCTAATCTAATCTACGCTGCAAGGATATATACCATTTAAGATTTATATTAAATGCATTCCCACAAGCAGACATGTATAATTTCGCGCTAACACATGCCTCATGTGGACCTACATTATAAGAACCCATCTCAAATGAACATAAGCCTTGCAACTCTTGCCGTCCTTCCCTGAGACAGGGGTGACATTGGCAAAGTGAACCATTTTTCACAGTATGGGTGGTCAGCCGCATACCAACCTATAAGTCAAGGAACATACATGACTTTGCATTACATTAGTTTGCTTTTGTCAAAGACTGGGTCACATCCAGCGAATGGGTCATCGGAGCCTGGAAAAGATGTTTGTAATGACGGACCCAAAGGGTCGCAGGGTAATGGATAGAATCAGATAAAAGGGGCTTGACTGATTAGTGGCAGACTGCCGTGCGGCAGGAGTATGGAACTAGAGAAGAAATGTGTTGTACAGGCAGTTATGGCTCCGGTGGAGGCTAAGACCCGCAATAGCGTAACTCGAAAATGCAACTAAGCTACACATATAGTGTAAATTTTTGCCACGTTATTCCCAAAGGATTTTGCATGTGGTGGTATTTTTACTGGTAAGGGGTCGGCCTTACACCAACCACTTCAGTTGAAGTGGGGGTTTCCCACAGCTCCTTAAGGGGCTGGTACTCATTTCTTGTGAAGGTGGAGTAAGCCTTGCCAGCATTTTATTTTGGGTTTTGAAATAAACACCGAACGGGAAATCATTTCTGACTCCCTCGGTGGGTATAGAACCCGAGCTCTCGGCATAGAATGCAAGCACTCTACCAACTGGGGACGAGTATGATGAAATACCTAATCCTTTTCTCCTATTAACCCTGTTGCGACGTTGCTTACTTTGGTCTGTAAGGAATGTTCACCCTTGTGAATTGCTAATAAAACCCTTGGTGAAAGCTTTTTGTAAGTTTATTTTTAAATATTTCCTATGATTACAGGATATTAAGCTGGCGTCCATTTATGAACTGGGAAACTCCACCAACTTCAACATCACCGGGAGACTGGATGTGGAAGCATGGAAAGCTGGAAAGAAGATCAAGCTGATGACCATTCAAGGGAATCGTACATTCAGGTAATAAATTAATTTTAACCTCCAAAATGCCGGAACGAGGACCCGCGCTCTAAGTTCTTATCGCGATTTTTGTTTTTCTTTAGTATTTAGAAATAAGATTGAAATTATTGCTTAAAATTTTCTTCTATGATAAAACTACCCATCAATAAACTAATTTACATTGGTGAATATTTAAAAAAAATATTTGTAGTTGACCTTGAAAAGTGTCAATTTTTAATTTTTTAAGGGGGCTTTTGAGGTGTGATTCCCACAAAAACAGCGCTCATCAAATAAATCAGCCTAATATTATTATTATTACTAGCAGCAGATAGAAAAAAAAAAAACGATATTTCCCTAGCAACCTGGTCGTTGATTGCACTGGAATAAATAAGCTGTATACCTTTTGATGGCAACTTTCTTTACAGGTTTGAAAATAAATATGAAGCCAAAGAAAAAGAAATATTCCAAGGGTCAAAATTGGAATGGGCCCCCAATGTATGGCTGCACTACGATGTACACGTCCAAAATAAAACAACAGTAAGTTACAAATTATCTTATTATATCATTTAATATTCCACGTATTTATCTTATTCCTTGAATTATAGGTTGGTATGCGGCTGACCACCCATACTGTAAAAAAATGTTCACTTTGCCAATGCCACCCCTGTTTCAGGAAAGGTTGGCAAAAGTTGCAGGGTGTATGCTCATTTGAGGTTTGGATTTTACTTTTTAAGTACACATGCAGCATTTGTAAGTGCGAACTATGCATGTCTGTTTGTGGGCTTGCATTTAACCTTTTCGCTTCTGAATATTTTGGCTTTGTATATACCCCCAGTACGGAATACTTCTTCAAGCAAATTTATTGTTATTTGATTGATGACACTTGTGAACAAACTATGTGCACATGTATGAGTTATTCAAGAATAAAAATCACAAAGGTTAAGCTCATTTCACTTGGAGACTTTTAAATTCTTTAACACAGATGTCAGGGATAAGTTCAAAGTTGGATGACGTCTATGATTGACAGCCGCACTGTATGCAAGTTACACTTGACGCCTATGCGTGTCACCCGCAGTTAAAGGGTTAATATGAATTTGAATTGTTGATAGATCTTTGCAACTTAGATTATAGATTATTATAGATTAAAAAAAATCTGCTGAATTATAATACTTTTTTTTTGCATGGAAACAGGACGAAGATGAGTCCCAGGAAGTCCAGATGAACATTCACTATCCCAAGAGATCTTTTGGTTTGTTGGCGATATACAAGCTCAGGGACACCCTTTTGGATGGGGTGGCGACACTGGATTGGGCGCTCGAGGGAGAAGACAACAAAACATTAAAAGTGGACGGCAGATGGTTCAACCCTGATCTACCCGACTCCAGCTTACATGACGTCAGAATCTCGCTGTCACATCCTTCATTTGCCAAGGTGAACTTTATTGATGACTCATCATGCTAGTGTATATCTTACTCTATGCTATGAATGAGTGCAGCATAAACGAGAATAGAAGAGACTGGTTTAGTTTATTAACCGGATTTTATGTCTGGATAGTTTATTTATCATACTAAAAATCGGCTGCCTTTTTTTCGTGATCATGCATGTAAAGAAATGATATAAATAAGAGCAACATTAAAAATCTCATACAAATTTTGTACAGATAATAATGAAAAATATGCGACTACAAAATGATCATTTGGCCGGTCCGAAGTCTATTGGTCATGCTACAAACTGTGGATTCGAATCCCAGCGGAGCACAAAAATGTACCATTTATTTTTTTAAATATGCTCTTCGCCGGGTTAAAAAATTCATGTATCTTTACCAAAGACCGGTCACCAAAAGTCCATCCAGTAACATGGTTTTGCTTGAGAATTGGCGCTTTCTATAGCGACAACCAAGCTCGCAGAGGGCTTTTGAGGTGTGATTCACTCAAAAACAGCGCTCACCAAATAAATTATCGTAATTTTATTATCATTTTTCAGACGGTGCGGGCATCTAGAAAGAATCTAAAATAGAGTGTACAAAGAGAGTGTCAAAGGTGAGCGTTGAAGGGGAAGACGGAGGAATGAATGGATTGATCAAATAAGCGAGATTGCAAACGACTGCAATCTGTAGTGTGAGAAAAGAGCATACATGAAGAGAGTGATGAATGTCGAGGAGATGAAATGTGTGAAGGTAGAACGAAGTGGAGACACATCTGCGGAAGTTCTGGTCACTCCTAGCGGAATGGTGGCTGGATGCAATTACAAGAGATCCCCAAACAATTTGAGGACACTGAAAGCGCTTTAAGTGCACTCCTTAAACAGACCCTATGCGCTACAATTTTTTTCAAAAATGAATAATATTTATTTTCTACTTTTAGGATGTAACCCTTTTGGGAAAGTATACAAATGACGTGACCATGACCTCAAACATATCTGTCGTGTTGGAGTATTCAGATTTTGAAAATGAGAAGTTGACCTTCAACTCGGTGTTCAAAGACAACTCTAATGGACCAACAAGGGACTACAGGTAATCATTAACAATATATCGGAGGCAGTTTAAATTAAAATACTGTTGTTTAACGTGAACACAATATAAATCACAAGAATAAAAAGTTAAATAATGGGCTCCGCACTTAATATAAAATTTCCTTTTTTCTCAACGGGTTTTAACATCACAGCTCTATCTTATGGGTCCTTGATAATTCGACCGTGTGATGTCACTTTTGTCTATGTCAATTAAGTAATGTGCGGACTTCAACGGAGCATTAATTTTACATTACAAAATAATTTGGACTATGAATGACAGAATACAAACAGTTCCCTCAAATTTATAAATCAGACTGTCTTGAAGTTAGTTGCACATTGCCAAGGTGGCAGCACTGCACTCTGTGGTTTGGAAGCAGAACATTTTTGAATTTGGAACTTTTTTCTTGGGAAGCAAACTTCAGTCTTGTCGTCCCCTTAGTGCTTGTTTGTTTTATGTCCATCAGAGGTAATTTCACAAGAGCAATGTTTGGATGTGTACTGGACCAATGTGTCTTATGAAAACAAACAAGCACTAGGGGGCATTGTATGGGACTGACTTTCTTAGCAACCAATAACGGAATATTTGTTTTCATTTTCACTTGCAACCCGGCCAGGTGACATCACAATATTTTCTATGTGCAAACTTCATTATGCGTTAATTTGGAGAGTGCCAAGTATAATACAAGTCTACCAACATTATGATGATTTATTTATTTTTATTGTCAGGTTTGAAGTTGACTGCAAGCATCCAGCCACTAGCTTGGATTTTGAAGCCAAAACAATTGTGAATGTCAAGCATAGACTGTATCACTTGCACAACAACTATAAATATCAGAAAACTCTCTTTGATGAAAATAAACGAGAAAAAGAGTTGCTGATTGACATGACCAAAAACTTCGTACAATTCCGAGTAAGTATCCATTATTTTCTTGCATCCTATGTTTCTTACATCCAATGGCGTTTCAAAAAAGGAATGGTACAAACTCAATTCACTTTCAACAAATACAAAATGGAGTCGTCTAGAACCGAAAAAGAGGAATCTAGGATTGTTTTAAAAAAAAATTAGAGATAAATCTATTGAAATTTAGAAAATTACATTCTCCCTGTCACCATATGTTCATTTCATTTTCTTAAAAAAAAAATAGATTACGGCCTTTGGTTCTAGAGTAGAAAAAAACTTGTAGAATAAAAAAAAGAACAAATTCTTGAGTTTCAAAAAAATGTATAAAAACTAAAGCACTCACTAGGGTTGCTATTGTATCTTCCATAGAATTTTCTATTTATGTGATGATGGGGAATATACACAATGTTGTACCTATACTAGAAGTACATAAAGCATATTTTTAATAAGAAAAAGTTGTAGAGAATATATTGTACAGAAATAGTTCAATCTCTTTCTGTAAATTGCTTGCCCCTGAATCTTCTGTTGATACCTACTGTTACGATTTTTGGTTCGGATACTTTTCAAATAAAACACTACTCTTCTTTTTACTTATTTATTTTACACGTTTATATTTATTTTTACAAAGACACTTTCATTTATTTAATTGCACTTGGTTTTAGTTCACTGGTCGAATTCGTTTATTGTATTGGAGCTCACAGATAAGACTGTATTTGTGAGACCAACTGCCAACTGCCCAGTGCAAGCAATTTGCACCCTTTTTATACTAAGAAGGTGGAACTGTCGAGAACACATTTTTGCTAGACTGTTCTCGAAGCACATATGTAATCTAGTGACTTCTCTATTTACTCACAATCATCAATTCTACCCACCAATACAATAAAGAATTCCTATTAGCTACAACTAATACCTATACTTATTTTAATATTTATATTGCATATTCACATAACAATACATATTTTATTATTATTTCAGAATATCAAAGACAACACTTGGTACAATTTGAACACATCATGGTTTCATGGTTATCCTGAGTATAAGCTCATTGCTTCGGTTGACAGAACGACGGGCAATGATTCTGGACTCTGGATTCTGTCAGTCAAAGATAAGTCCATCCTGGGGCACTTTAACATGAGTGATGGTGAGTTATAAAGAATCATAACAAATTCTTTCTTTTTCTTTCTTAAAATTTTTGTAAAAAATGTAAATTGGTCGAGTAATCTCAAAAATATGTAGATACCTACATGTTGTACTTTTTTGTAATGTAAAAATAAAAATAAAGTGAGAGAGTTGTGCCCTTGATAATAATGTTATCACACGGAAAGGGCTCGAGAAACTAAACCAACTCAAATATGCTATAATATTTTCAAATATGCTCTTCGCTGCGTTGAAAAATTCATGCAACCTTTACCAAAAGACCGGTCACTAAAAGAGGTCCATCCAGCCTAAGGCGCCCCCTAGACCTACAATAACATTGTACAATATAGTTAATTGTGCAATAAGATTGAATTGCGATTTGAATCCAATCGGTCAATTATATTGCACAATAATAATAACTGTGCAACTTGTGCAATGTTTTTGGGTTCAGTCGGAGAATAGTTTGATCCCGAGCAACATGTCCACACAAGATTTAGCCGCAGCTGCTGTAGTGTTATTGCTTGTGGCTAAGTGTAAACGTAAACGATCACGTCGTTGGTCGAAAGATTGGTACATGAAAAGGCCAAAATTATCTTTTTGTGCCATTTTTGGGAAGCGTGCACGCGTGTGTCCTCCTTGCCCACAAAAAAGAGACTAAAAAATATTGCGCAATACTGACCTTACACGACGCAATGGAAAAATATGGTGCAATGAAAATTAAACTCGCTCAAACTTTTGTTCAATCATTGCGCAATCTTCAATATTAGCCCTAGACGATTCATTATATTGCACAATTTTCAATATTGCGCAAAATAATTGATCGTCTAGGGGGCGCCTTACATCAACTGGTCTTGCTTGAGTATTGGCGCTTTGTAGTGACGACCAAGCTCGTAAACATCACATCTGCGGCACTCAAAAAGTGTCATAGATCCCTAGAGTCTCTGAAATCTAGGGAGTCTCCCGCACAGGATTTCTAAAAAAAAAAAAAAATTGTGAATGCCTTGAAATAAGTTTTACAATTACCAATTAATAATTAATCAATTTATTGTGTGAAGTATTATAAGTGATGAAACCTGAAATGAAAAATGGGAATTATTTATTTAGTTTTTCATTTTCATTTCATAACAAAATCAGCAGAAATATTTTTTAACCCATTCTATACTGTATTTGCAGATGTATCATATCATTTGATTGGACAAGTTAACGATGCCAGATCAGCAGAAGTAGGGGCATGGAGAGACTTTGACGACGTCAAAACAATAGACATCTCGTCTTACATTCGACTCAATCATTCACGACTCTTAACGAGCCGTATATCGTGGAGACCAGAGATGTACGGAGAAGTCAAAGCATCACTTGGCAACGTAATGAGGGAATTCTACTCCGAAATAAATGAAGCTTTAGTTTTGTGGAAGAGCGTCCCAATGGAAATGCATTCAATTATGAAAAATGTATGGAACGATGCCAAGCCACGAATCAGAGATTTACTCAATGACTTGACAGACTTACACGTGATCAAAGACGATTTTGAAGACTTCCAAGTGTTCTTAAATGAATCATACGGCGCAAATGAATTTTACATAAAAAACATTGTAGAGTTTGCTATGCATATTATCGATGAACTGTCGTTGAGAAACCACATTGAAAGCTTGCCGGATATCATCAATGAAATGTGGCAAATGATGGGAGACACAGGACAATCTTTGAGAGCCAGCATCATCTGGATTGTGGAAACATTGAAGAATTCCTATGAAAAGTTAATGGAAAGGATCAACAAATTCCTCGAAACCGACGTCATGGATCAGGTTGCTGAAATCATTGAAGCTGGAATTTTAAAATATGATTCTTTTGTTAAAAAAATACATCTTGCGTTTATAAGCTACTGTGAAACCACATGGGCCAACGCCATGGAGAAGATGTCACTCTTCTGGAGGAATCTGCTGAAATCCTTGGAGCCAACATTCTTGAAATTCACTCACTATTTGGAGACGTTCCTGTGGAAGTTCAATAAAGAGTTGATTGACTTTTTGTACGCGAGGACAAATGAAATAACTGAGTCGCCATATTTTAACGAGTTTACGGCTGTTACTCAAGATTTGGACAGGTATGTATAAGACGTCCCTTCAAAGAAATATTCTGTTTGAACTTGAAACTAAAACTGTACCTAATAAGAATAACAACCACAAAATATTTTAGTGTCATTTTGTGAATAATGAGGTCTGTCCATTTCTAATCTAATCTAATCTAATCTAAGTTGCAAAGATATGTTACATTGGAGATTCACATTACACGCATTCTCACATCTAGACATGTACAAGTTCGCGCTTGCACATGCCTCATGTGAGCCTACAACATAAAAACCAATCTCAAATGGACATACACCCTGCAACTCTTGCCGTCCTTCCCTGTAACAGGGGTGACATTGGCAAAGTGAAATTTGACAGACAAAAAAGTTGTGATATCACACAGCGACACTGCTAGGGAAAAAGCTAACTAATATTCTGTCAGCACTTGCTAAGAATCTCAGTTACTTATGTATTTGTCATTTCACAGAGGAAAATTCAAATACTTCAAAAAACATTCCAAGTTAATTGAAATCATTAGCAGTAAGTTTCTGAAGAACTGTCAAATAACATCTTTTTTCTTTTGCTAGATTATGGAAAGAGATGAGATCAAGTGACGCCATTTCTAACATCAAAAGAATAACGGAAATGGCGTTGAATTTTATCAATAAAAATATCCTGATCCATGTTCCATTCCAAAAGGAATTGAAGGAAATCGCCACAGAAATATGGTATGAACTGAACCAATTGCAGGAGCTCAAGATTGTCAAATTTGTGAAAGCTCGGGTAAGATTTCTTGTATTTAAATATTCTCTAGAAATACCGATATTAACAGAGTGGCAAAGTTTATGTTCACTTGTGGTTTGAGTTAGAATTAGAGGGCTCTTGAGGTGTGATACACACAAAAACAGCGCTCACCAAATATATCATCCTAATATTATATTGAGTTGTCTTCTGCAACTAAGCTTGAATAATTGAGGTTTTACTATGTAGAAACTGTACACTGAGTATAAAGTATTGCGTTAACTCCCCTCAATCGCAAGAATAAAAAAAATGTATGATAACTAAATCATACACTAGGAGTGCCATAGTATATTTCCTAGATTATTTTTTTACGTGATAGAGGGGAGCTTATGTAAATGTTTTATACTTGGATTATTATTTGAAAACGAAAAAGGACTTGTGTATTTACTTTTCTGTTGAATTAAAATTGTTTATGAATTAAAATTAATTAAACTTCTCAGATATTTTACGAACCCTTGTACGGAAATAAATTATTCTTGACATTTAAAATTGTTTAATCATGTGTGAAACTAACATCTTTTTCATGGTGATTTTTAATGTTTGTTTTCTAGTTTTATGAGGGAAAGGAAAGGCTGAAATGGTGGTACGACTATTTCCAAATTGGCAAAGCGATGGAAGCCATTACTGAGACGCTTTATCAGAAAATCACCGAGACTACAAGGACCGCTTTACAGAACGAAGAAGAGTAAGAATTGCTTTCAATTTTACATTTCATTTTGAGAAGAAAATGGACCCAACAGAAATATTTATAAAAATCAGTCAGATCCAAACTCAGGCTTCTTGCTCGAAAACCAAAATGCTCAAGGTTTCATTCGACGAAGACATCAGTAAAAAGTTTTTAGTATAAGATTCATTTTGAGTGTTCAGTCAATGCTGAAAACAAATCAATTGAAAGTCTGGTAGAATGAGGTCCGCACATTAATTGATATAGACAAAATTGTGCCGTCACACAGCCAGGTTGTTGGCTAACTAAGCTAAGGGCGAAGGCTTACTAATATTTTGGTGTACCCTAGTGACATAGACCTGTGAATTTCCCCTTACGGGCGAAGGCTTACTAATGTTTTGGTATACCCTAGTGACATAGACCTGTGAATTTCCCCTTACGGGCGAAGGCTTACTAATGTTTTGGTATACCCTAGTGACATAGACCTGTGAATTTCCCCTTACGGGCGAAGGCTTACTAATGTTTTGGTATACCCTAGTGACATAGACCTGTGAAATTTCCCCGTTGAGTATTGACTTAAAAAAATTGAGCCCATTGTACTTTTTGACCAAATGCATCTAAAGTTCAAAATACATGTACTTACTTACAGTATTAAAAGAGAGAAAAATATGAAATTTGCAGTCAAAAGAAAGAGAAACAAAATACAAAGCTTAGTCATACACTTAGCATAAATTAAAACCGTTTTGAAAGAAAAGAAACAAGGATAAAATTACACGCAGTAGAATTGTATTCAAAAAATATTTTCAGTAGGTAATGGCGAGCAAACAAATTGTGTGCAGATTCATTTCTCTGATTTTGTGGATTAGTTACTTTCTCAAAAAATGCTCAATGATGCTTTCTTGATTGTGAAATTGCCCACCTTGAACATTATGCTATCGATATGGCAATTTAATTTGGCAAGAAACTTATTGTTGTCCTTTTAATTTGCAGACACCGTGTTGCCAAGACCAACTTCATCTTTGATCCGCGAAAGGGCTTGCTGCTACTGGAACAGAAGCTCCCCGTACCCTGGCACGCCTTCAACAGGACCCCGGACTTCACCCAGATCTCCGAGTACAAGATGGTGCACGACTTTGTGGACACTTGGCTGTTCTCCAACTTCTCTGCCTGGTCTTATTACTACGAACTGATGCCCTACTCGGATATCTACAATCTGTTGCCACCTTTCCCAGGTAGTGAGCTATTGAGACATGTTTATGTAATAATAATAATATTAGGTAAGCGCTGTTTTTGTATGAATCACACCTAAAGAGACCTCTACAAGCTTGGTTGTCGCTATCTTCTTCCTCATTGCTGAGGGCTGTGACCCATGAAGAAGCTACCACCCTTCTCCAGTTCTCTCTTGACAAGCAAAGTGCGAGGTCTTTATGGTTTAAGAAATTTTATCTTTTGTATTTATTTTAACTAATATTGACCATAAAATGTGTTTTATTTTGCTTATTTCTAAGAAACTCACCTAAATTTTTTCACATAGATTGTTTAAAATTTTACAACCTTGATGCCGAATGTTCAACACCTCTGTAACTTAAATAATTTTGCAGCTTTTTAATTTCATCTGTCAATGTTTTCAAGGTCGTGCAATCATAACAGGCCATGGCACAATTGTGACCATGGACCGCAGGGTCTTCACTTTGGATCAGCCTGGTACATTCTTGCTCACTGCGGACTTCCTGACACACAAGTTTGCCATCCTGGTTGAGTCTGACACTCCCGGAAAATGTAATATTGTACTTCTCGGGAAAAAGGACCTCATCTCTATTGATCTGTTTGAAGAAGTAAGATTTAAAATTCTTGTTTTCAATCATTATTCACTTGATTATTTTAAATATTCAAAATATGAGATGATTGTTGTGGCATTTTATTGTTTTCAGTCTGTTACGGTAGGAAAATCTAAAGTCG
This sequence comes from Agapetus fuscipes, assembly GCA_951799405.1. Classification (NCBI taxonomy): domain Eukaryota; kingdom Metazoa; phylum Arthropoda; class Insecta; order Trichoptera; family Glossosomatidae; genus Agapetus; species Agapetus fuscipes. Next base: position 25,291,844 of record OX637333.1, read on the forward strand.
TAGTGCTGCCTAGTAAAATAGATGAGTGGACTATTGAACGAGATGAAGAAATTATAAATATTGACAATTCTAATGGAGTCTCCATTGAATGCAAATACTTGTTCAAAACTTGTGTTGTTAAGATTGAAGGTAAACTTTTTCATTTATAGCTGCTGCTATTTGTAAAATGAAGCTAGAGAAGCTAGGTTAACCAAAAACATGAGAATTTGAAGGCTGAGCTGGTCAGAAGGTTTGAAAGTCAAAATATGAGCCAATCATTAGAAAATTTATGTGAAACCTTAGTCAAAAGTGTGGCGAGATAAAAACTTGGTAAGTCAATTGAACCAAGTGCTAGAAAGTTAAAATTCTAGGGAGGTTTTTAAACTTACACACTCTCTTTGCAAATCAAAAATCCAGAATTTAGCAAATCCACAGTTTGGCAAGTCAAACGCAAATCAAAATCTTTCAAAAGAAAAAGCTTGCCAAGAAAAAAAAGTAGTATTTTAAATATTTGAGGTGAAAACTTTTTTTTCTCATAGGAAACAATGTTTTCTGTAGATCTATCTTGTTATTCAATCTTATTGAATATGAATCATGCATTTTTTCAGGTTGGTATTATTCCCAGATCGGTGGTCTCTTTGGCACCATGAACAATGAGCCGTACGATGATATGCTGACTCCCAAACAGCAGCTCATCAATGATTTGTCCAGCTTCGTAAACTCTTGGAGGATAGCACAAGGAGCCTTCGTCAATCCACCAATCGAGCAAGATAATGTCAACGAGACAGTTTGTGAGGGATATTTCAAAAACAAGGTTTCACCGTTGAAAGCCTGCTTCTTAATGGTAATTTATCATCTTTTCTAATCCACTTGTCATCATATGTGTGAGTGTTTTGTAAAATTTAGAAGATCGACTTTCATCACATATTTTTTCAAGGTCAACTGCATTTTTTTAAAAATATTTACCAATGAAAATGAATAATTTGAGTTTATTGATGGACAGTTATATCCTATAAGGGAATTTTAAACAATATTTTCGATCTTATTTCTGTGTTAATACTAGAGAGAAACAAAAAAAAATCGCGATAAGTACATAGAGCGCAGATCCACATTCCGGCACCCTGGAGGTTAAGCAAGACCCAGTTGCTGTAAGGCTGGATGGGTCTTTAGTGGCCGGTATTTGGTGAATTATATGAATTTTTCTACCCAGAATTTTTCTACCACAAAATCAAATTTCTCCGCTTTTGAGCGATTTTGCGCTTCATTTTGCCAAGCTGCATCCGCAGCGGATTCACAGTAATCCTGTCCTTAGATTTAAATTATAATTATTTCGTATTATGTGTATCATTATTCACGCTACTCGTGATCTAGCAACAATCCCACAAGGAGTGCCACCCGAGGTATGCTATTAGCTTCAGTAACATCGAACCATTTACTTTTAGAGTCATGGGCACGCCTCTGACCTAGAGGTTCTTGTTTTGTCGTGCCGTTGCTTTCACTTCACGGGAAGGCCTTTCGCCACTTGAGAAAATATATAGCTTTGCATGAGCGTCCATGTGCTGTGGGTCCTTCTGACACATACATACAGGACGGGTACGAGGAGGGTTTGAGCATACCCAGCGAAAAGCATATTTGAAAATATAAATGTGATCTGCCGCGATTCGAACCCCCGACCTTACATTTACGAGTTCAAAGTGCTAACTACTGGACTAAGGACATGTCTTTCCTCTCTTCTCAGCCAAGGTTTGCCAACCCTTTTTTCCACTCAAATGTCCCTCAAGGATCCTTTTTGCACCCGTTAAGTTCCCGTCCTTTTTTGGATCATGTATATATGGTGGAGAATCCAAAGTCAATCCACCAATAGTGAAGGAAAACTTCAACTCTTGTTTTTTTCAGATTGACTCTTCTCCATTCTATGAACAGTGCATCAAAGGCCTGGATCCGTGCGTGCTCGCTAATTCCTACATGGAAATCTGTAACTTTGAACATATTCCCCTGAGGACGCCTGAGAAATGTGTAGAGTAAGTAGTTTTGATCATATTTATTTGTAATGGTTATTATTGAAAAAAAAGACAGAAATATTCTTTAAACATAGCTTTTCTTTGACCACAAAATATACCCAAACATGGATATTAATGAATTCAAATGACAGCTAAATGAGGGCGCTATTACGACTTTAGGGCCCTCAACCTGCTACATGTAATCAATGTGAATTAGTTTTTAATTCTGAAAAATACTGATTCAATTTTTGTAGTTTGAGGACTTCAAGACGTTTGATATGCATCGACACATTTATAAATAGTGCAACTCATATAATTTGTTTTCCATGTCTGGTTTTGTATCCTTGTTTTTTTTCTTTACTGTTTTATCTTCTATTGTATTTTTTTTATATTTCCAGATGTAAATCAACATCAGGGTTGCCAATTGAAGAAGGGACCTTTGACTATCAGGCAGAAACACAAAATTCAACCGATGTAGTGTTTATGATCGAGGACCATGGCTGCAATAAAAATATCAGAAAAGATAAAAATATTGACTTATTTGTCAATATTTTAGATTCAAAACTAAATGAAAAAGGCTTTGCAAATAACAGGTAAACTTATTCTCACAATGTATTGTAAAACTTCTTCTTCTTAATCTTGTTGCTCATGCTGAGGGTTGTGACCCTTGTGGAAGCAACCACACTTCTCCAGTTCTTTCTTGACTGTGCTACCCTTAGCGCTCCAACCACCGAGTTGCCTGCTGTTGTCTTCACTTGTTAAACAGCATTGGTAAAATATTATGATTCAAGATTCATTTCTCATTTAGCAATTATTGACAGCATAAATGAGACAATTTTGTACCAGCTTTTTAATTATTAAAGATTAGAAGGAGAATGAAATGAGCAATATCTTGCAATTTCATTTTACTTTTCTAGAAACAGCACCATCTGTCTGCAAAGCCTGCATTGACATAGATAATAGTGCCGTCACCCGGCCGGGTTGCTAGGGAAAAGGCAAACAAAATTTTGGTTGCTAAAAACGGAAGTCCCATACAAGACTGATATTTGCTTGCCGAGAAAAAGTTCCAAATTCAAAAATGTTGCGTCCTCATTTGAAAATTAAAATAAATTACAATTTATTTCATTTTTTCAGATACGCAATAGTTGGTTACGGTGGATTGGGAATGTTCAAGACAGCTCGAGCGCTGTATGTCCAAAACCGCCTGTTTGTAAACGCGAGTGAAGTCGGCAACATGATTGACATCATCAAAAACAATGGTAACAACACTCAAAACTTAAATTTTTAATTTGAATTTAAAAATAGAACATAATATTTTCTTTATTTTTTTCCTACAGGGCAACCGTATGAAGAAACTGGCGATAAAAGCAATCACACGTATTATGCAGATACTTTTGAAGTTTTACACAGAGCTTCAAGTCTATTGTTTAGACCTGGTGTACCAAAAACATTGTTTTTGTTCCCGTGTACGAAATGTGATGTATTTTCAATGAGGGTAAGAAAGATCATAGATTAGAATGTAACAAATATTCATCAAGAAAAAATAATTACATAGGGCAACATTTATGTGTTCCTTTTTTGAATAAGGAATAATGTTCATTCACTTTTTAAATACTTTCAAATAAGTGTTGCCCGGTCTTATTATTTTTTTTAAAAAGGGAAGTAAATTATTCTTTATTCAAAAATATAATAGGTACATTTAAATTCTGTGTATTTGTTTCATATCAGCTTTTTAATTATTCAACTTTAATCATGTATAATCTTTTTTTTTCAGTTGGAGTATTCAGTCGTCCATCAAGTATTATTGGATTCTTCTGTGACATTGCATATAATAATGGATGATGACTTCTCAATTGCAAAGAAGAGAGTCAGTAAAAACTTGTTTGGTACGTTTAAAACAACACTATTACGTTCCACATAGACTCTGGCCATACCCAGTGAAAGTGTGACAGGGCAGCAGTGACAGATTGAATATATTATGCCATTTTGCAATGTATTTTGTCATTTTGTTTTAGGCATTGACAGTAATCTAGCATACACAGCAAAGGATGTCAGAGAATTGGTGGGAGATCAGGAGTTGAGACAGCAAATCAAAATACCCAAGGCCAAACTGGGCTTCTGTTCATCTTTAGCTATGGAGACAAACGGTAACATGGCTTTACAAGTTTCCAACCATTGACTTATGATATATGTGGACTAGAAATTATTTCAACGAAAATGGATATTATATAGCTGTTTCAACTTATTTATGAAAATGGTCATTAGGAAGAAAGAGAACAAAGAACTTCACAGTGGCATTTTCATGTGTACAAAAAAACTCAAGTGAATGTAAACACGTTCCTAGAAAGTTGGTACTATTGTGAATAATAATGGCTGCCGAACCAGTCCTAACATACTTTTGTAATGGTGTAATAACATTGAAAGCGCTCAAGGAAATTTAATTTCATTATTTCTTTTTAATTTGAGGGCTAATTTCCTAAACATTATGTATGTTTGGTCAGGCACCATATTTGCGGGCAGCAAGCTGCACCCCTCCCAGCCGGGCGGGGGCCGCAGGGCAGCAGGAGTCCTGGCCGCCCGCGCCGCTGCCTCCCCGCTGCCCTGCCGGAGGACCCGCTGCGAGTGCAACTCCGCCCGCCTCACCTGCTCCACTTGCTCCAGGCATCTGCCCAGGAATGTGAGTGCTGGCAACCTGCTCCTACCTTAATTCTGAACTATTAAACCAATGGCTAGTCTGTCTGATGCTGCTTAACAGGTCTGTAAGTTAACGCTACAGACTCCTATAGACAGAATAAGTGATTGTTAACCGTTGTCTTTTATAAACCAGCGACTAGTCTTTATGCTGCCCGACAATGCATTCTGCTATGAAGATTAAAGTATGGAAATTTTGAATATGCAGTAATGCTGGAGTGATGTTTTTCGAGTTCTGTTGCCGTGATCTATGGGAGCTGGAGCTTCCGGACGTTTCGCTCATGTCTACGATGGGCTTCTTTGTCATCACACTTCACTGGGCGACAAGCTCCAGCTCCCATAGACCATGGCAACAGTTCCGGAAAACATCACTCCAGCATTATCAGCCGGCCGTGTAAGCCTAAAACTCTTATTCAATATGCAGTAAATTGAAAGTTTTAGTTAACTACATTACTCCAAACTATTTTAAAAATTGAAATTTCGAGGTGGTATGGCGGGCCAACAGGATCTGGGTGACTTGTCCCTCAGGATGTTTTTTTTTTTTTAAATTAACACTTGAAAACAGTGTTATTAAGCATTTCCAGTCATTTTTACAAATAAAAATATTTTCACATTGCTAGTTTGCGCGGCCAATCTTTCCGTTCTCAAAATCTCACACAAATCCTTTCCCGGGCTGTAGTTTGAAGACCCCTGAACTACAGTCCAAAATACCCGGCCTAGTTCTGTTCATATTTTTAATACGTAGTTGTCTTTTATTTTTCCAGCTTGTTGGTGAGTTTTCACTTTCCATGTGGGACACAAACGAAATGGACGACTTCATTGATGACTTCCTAGACATAACTGTTCCAATCGCCTAATTATAAATACCTACCATACAATAAAAGCTAGACGTAATGCTTTAAATTAAAAGTAAATAGAATGATTGTATCTTACCAAATACAGTAGACAGTAATTTATTGAAGTATATAGAATTAAGTATAGATATTAATTCTGTTTAAATGTGTAGAAAATAATCTATTCTTAGGTATTTATAGTACTCCTACTTATGAACAAATTATCATAATGGAATTTTGTAAATTTTTCAATAAAATAAATTTATAACTAAACTGTTTTTTTGTTTCACTTATAATATACTTTGCAAAGATATATATTTGTATTAAAAGTCGATCATTTACTTTTATGCACATACCCACTCGTGGGTTTGTGCATACCAATGCTGCATGTAAGTATGCATTTTTAACATTAATCAATAGAGAAACAAAGCCGTTGGGCGTCCAAAGTCATCAGCAAGATTTTGATATAATTAGAAAACAGAAATCGCTGTTATCTTGTTTTTACAAATGAATTCCTTGACTTATAGGTTGATATGAGGCTGACCACGCATGCTGTAAAAAATGGTTCACTTTGCCAATGTCTCCCCTGTTTCAGGGAAGGTCGGCAAAAGTTGCAGGGAGTATGTTCATTTGAGGTTTGGTTTTTAATTTGAAGTATACAGCATTGGGGGAAAAAGGGGGATATTGAATAAAGCTGCTATTTTCTACGAAAGGTTAGTAAGTCCCAAAGCAAATGATGACGACCCAAATGAGGGTACCGATCCTTTTTTTTTTTAAATAGGAAAAGCCCTTATTGCTAACAAAGTGTATGAGGCTTATCATCTCAGATGTGAAAATAAAAAGGTTAAGTAAACATTTCAGAGTAGTACATGATAAGAAGTTACACAGTTTGCAAATATGTAACCTTGTTTGTAAGTTTGTTGATGACTTGAAACCAAGGGGCATATAGTATATTTATTTATGCCAAGGGACACACCAAATTTTATAACAATAGGAAACATACTATTGTCTTCAAGAACATTTTTTTGCTGAGGTGATGTTTCTCAATTTTTTTTTTTGACTTTTATTTAATAATTAAATACCTAACTGGATTTTATTAGTTTTATGATTAGCAGCCATTTACATTTGCGTAATATTTTTGTCTGTGGTCGCAAAAGTGTTCTAAATTCAAATTTTCAAAATCCTGCTTGCAGTGGAACATTGAAACTTCAATGTAATATTCCAAAAGTAAGTTTACTTTTTAAATAAGTGTTTTATTGTAATTTTGTTAAAAAATCTAAATGATCCATGTGTTTTTTTATAATACACATCTAAATATCAATAGCAAAATTGGTTTATCGAATTTAAAGTGAAATAAATTACGAAAAATGGATGTGGCGATAAAGTATGACGCCATCCCATATCGAAGTTTGCAAAAAATGGCGAAACATTTAAAAATACCTGCAAACTATAAAGTAAGATATTTAAGTGATTACACTTTCGAGATTTTGTAAAAAACATAATTTGCCGAACCCACAAAAATGTATATAAATCTGTTTATTCTCAATCATTGTGTATATCAGTTATATTCAGAAAAAATATATTTTCTCAATATCTCAGTTCTTCCTTATTCCTATTGGTCCTTTGTGAAATTATCTGAAATAAAAAACGTAAAAGTAGCCATCATATTATACCTGTATTTACTTAATACCACTGAAATAAAACTTTAGTTGAGAGCACATGTTTAACAAAAATAGATAAATAGGTAGGTACTCATAGTATTTACTTACTATTATTATTTGGTAGGTACCTATTTACTTATCTTCTCAATGAATAAAAGGTGTAAATAATAATTACTGAAATAATACTAGTGATTTTATAATCATAAGATATTTATGAATGCTTTTTTATATGAATAATAAAAAAACATTTTGCTCTACATTTTTAAGATTTTTCTGTGCATAAAATGCTCACATATTATATTTTTTCATGCATATCTTTGTTTTTCAAACCAAAAATCAAAATACAGGCAAACTCAGCAGCAGGGAAACCTCCACTTTGATTGAAGTGGTTGGTGTAAGGCCGACCCCTTACCTGTGAAAATAAATATATTCCACTTACCGGTCGATAGCTCAGTTGGTACAGTGCTTGCATTCCATGCCATGAGCCCGGGTTCAAATCCCACCGAGGGTGTCAGAAATGATTTCCCGTTTTGATGTTTATTTCAAACCCCAAAATAAAATACCGGCAAGACTTACTCAGCCTTCACAAGAAATAAGTACCAGCCCTCTCGGGAGCTGGGAAACCCCGACTTCAACTGAAGTGGTTGGCGTAAGGCCGGCCCCTTTACCTGTAAAAATAAATATGTTCAACTCGCCACATGCGATCCCTTCGGGGATAACGCGGCAAGAAGTTACACTATATGAGTAGCTTGGATGCGTTTTTTTTGCGTTGCGTTGTCAAATGCAAACCCCTGCAGGAGACAATGTGGCAAGAAGTTGCATTTTTTCCGCGTCGCGTTTTTTATCACTGGCAAGACAACTGAGGTGAAAGCTTGGACGTCTTGATCAACTGCTGTCAGCCCAATGCATTTCTTCTAGACAGTCTATCCCCACAACGCGTATAAGCCGATGAGTTCGTGATACTTTTTTTCTCAGTGAGCAAACATATGGGACTGCCGTCCTTAGCAACCAATAACAAAATATTTGTAGACCTTTTCCCTAGCAACTTGGATGATGACACAATATTCTCTATGCCAATTCATGTGCAGACCTCACACAATTAATAATTATGAAATTGATTGAATCATTTTTAGAAGAAGCATTTGGTTAACCTGATTGTGGCCCAGAAAAATAACGATAAGATTAATAAAGAAAGGATCATCAAAGCTGCACTGAAGGAAAGAGCTGATCTTCTGGAAAGCTTGAATGTGAAAAAGGTACCTATCATTTATTCTTATTTTTATATTTTTTTTTAATCCTGCAACAATTTTGGTTCTGAGATGTTCTAAAAGGTGTTATGTTATTTTAAAATAACATATAAAAAACAATCTCAAAGTGTACAGTATGTGTCGTGGGCCGAACAGAGCCGAGCGGTCACGGAAGCAGCCGGACTGCGCCGTGGGATCTGATCGGGCTGTCGATTATCGCTCGGCAGTCCTGGGCCAGACGTCGGCGACAAAGTACCAAGTACCCAAGGAACGGAGCTCCCTCCCCTTCTACTTGGAGCATCCGCCATCCAAGGCACCCGCCTTGTAGACCAGAGACGGGTGCATAGGAGCGCCCACCCAGGGGCTCCAACGTGTGGAGGCGTCCGCCTCGTGAGCCGCCGCTAGTCAACAGAGTAGGGAGTGTTTTAGTGACAAAGAGCAGGTCAGGCCATTCCCTTATTTCCTCTTTTTCCCCCATATTATTAAAGTAAATAAACCCTTATTTGTTCATGTTAAACTTATCTTTTACTATAAAGCTTTCCCAAAATACAAGTAAGCAACTCAAGGAAAGAACCCCACGCCCTGAGAGTGATGCTGATGAGAGCTAGCCGGATGTAAGTATCCTGGAGATACCTTTCCATTAAAACATAACAAAGGTTCAACTTTCCCTGCTTCTCTTTATTGCTTAATGACCATATACACTGTCAGAGGAACCTGTTAGCCCTAGATAGCGTGTCCCCAAGGCGGGTACGGGAAATGTTTGGCTTGCCTAGAGGGTAGGGATGGAATAAAATAATCGCTGCAGACCAAGAAAGCTTGAGGAAGAGGAGAAGAAAAAGAATTGTCTCTCGAGTCTCGTACATTAAAATGTTAAGCTATTTTTTCTGGATCCATGTCCTTTTCAGAATTTTCATTCATTGATTTTGAAAAATCAACAATTTGTTATTTATATTTCTTTTTAGGTGATAAAGCAGAAAGTACACAAAAATAAAATTCTGAATGTAAATTCCATAATAAAACCAGTTGAAGCTCATCAAACCAGATCAAGAAAGAAAAGACACGACTTAGAGCCTCTTCAGCCGGTTGTCCAATGTACTCCATTGACGTCTTCCACACTGTACAAACTGCTCGCCAACAATTCCATTCCTAGTGTCAACATAGCCGGCGCTACGAGTGACAACAAGAAATACCGCTTGGAGAAAGCCAGGATGGGTTTCAAGAATACCCTGCTGCAGCAGAAGAAGTCTCTGATCTCCAAGAGAACTGGGAATATTTCCAGCTTTGATTTGGAGGCGGCTGGACCGAGTAGAAGCTTGAGCATCCTCGGTGACAAAAGCTTGATTATAGAACATTATGAAGACAATAAAAATCAGGTGAGAGGGGTTCTCGATACTGCTTCTTTAACACTACTGCTATAGAAGATCATTTTGGGCTTTTTATACATAAAAATGCTGCATCTCTTAAAAGTAATTCGGTGCTTTTGTTAAACAATACTGGTATAAGTTCTTCAGCCAGATCTTTGGCATCATTGAATCCTTCCCCTATGAAGAAACAGGCTGAATTTTTCATTCTTCATGTGTTTTGAAGTATCCGATATCCGATGACGGACTCAAAATGATTGTTGCAAGGATCTTAAGCGCCCTTGGAGTGACTACATCACGAAACGGCGCTATAAAGAAATCATCAACTCATCCATCATCTTCCAAATTTGATTTTTGTCCACGGCTAGTATTTTTGTGAAATAGCTAAGCAATCCACGTCTTACCGAGTCAGGTCTTTACTTTTAAAAAAATTCAAGACCCAAATTCAGGCCCGCCGCCTCAGAAAAATAATGATTAAGTTGGTAAGCCAAGAGTTTCTACATAATCTACAAATAAACTTCACTAATTTTCCAGTAATTTTGCCTGATATGGCCAAAATTGTGGTTTTGTCCTCCACCTCCGGTAATCAAATTATTTTTCAAATCAGAAAAAACCTCACAGATGCATTCAAAGTACCTACTTAATATGATTTCAATTTGTTTTCTTATTAATTCAAGGATGACACCAGTTGCGCACCCAATTCCATCAACGAAATCCACAACTATTCCTCAATAGACGGAACCAAGAGATACAACATGATCCAGTCTCAAAGCAAATGCCTCATAGACACGCACAGTCCCCCGAGCAGTCTGCTCAGACCCGAAGAGAGAAACATAGAGCAAGAGATTGAAAAAACATTAAAAGAAAAACACAACGACTTTTCCATTGACACCAAGGCGTCCCAAGACATTCCATTGTCCCCGCCGGATGATTCTTTTGTGGACATCAGCGAGTATTCAGAAATGCTGAAATCAAGCAACGTGGCCTTGAACTTTTATGAAAGTGGGATAAATGTCGGACCGAATGATTCAACCAGTTTGAATGACAGCTGCTTCTTGGATTCCCCACAACTCTCTGAAAGTCATCACAATGGGTATGATAATATAATCTTACTTTGCCTTTCAAAACACTTTTGTTTTTCTCTGCCTAAAGGATGTGAATTTACTTTAATATTACCCCGCTCATCTTTCTTATTTCTGCTTTATATGAACAACCATTCAATTTTAATCCCCTGTACTATCTTTACAACATTTTTCTTAAAGCTGTGATGTCTTAGCTGGACCTCTATGATGTTTTTCCTTTCGGATATATAATTAATGTCATTGTGTACTCTTGACTGGTGGCCTGTCCTACTACAAGAGATGTTGCTTGTTGGGAGGCTAGAGTTGCACTACGGCAATCAGCGACCTGAGTAGGTTCTTATTTATGCTTGTTAAATCTAATCTAATCTAATCTAATCTAATCTAAGCTGCAAAGATATATATCATTTAAGATTTATATTAAATGCATTCCCACAAGCAGACATGTATAATTTCGCGCTAACACATGCCGCATGTGGACCTACAATATAAAAACCCAATCTCAAATGAGCATAAGCCTTGCAACTCTTGCCGTCCTTCCCTGAAACAGGGGTGAAATTGGCAAAGTGAACCAATTTTTTACAGTATGGGTGGTCAGCCGCATAACAACCTATAAGTCAAGGAACATACCTACATGACAAATTACATTTTTAAAATCAATAAATAACAATATATACATGGACATAAAAAAGACATGGACATTAAATGAACTCTTTGAAAATAGATTTTTTCTCAACGATTAAACGTCAGTAGTCTATGTTACTAGCAACCAATTTCAAAATGTTAGTTTGCCTTTTCCATAGCAAACCACGCAAGTGACGTCACAATATTCTTGTTTATGAAATTTCTATTACTATAAAGTATATTTACCTTTTTTACCTACCATCGGACATCTGTGTATAATTTATCAAACTAACATGAAACTCTTTACAACTTAAATACCACAGAATTTCAAAAATCTTTTCTTCTAGCAGAAGATACTAATGCTGTGTTACCAATTAACGAATCTTTCAGGTTTTCCTACGATCCATATTACCGTTCTGACCAAAGCGATCCCTGCTCTGTAGGCTTGCAAAGCTCAATGGAAAGCAGAAGTTTCAAGCAAGAGCTCATATCAAACACAAACAATAAAGACAGCCACCACAACAGCTACGATGACTTCATGTCTTACTCGTCGGACAGGAAGGATGGCTTCTTCGATGTGTTTATTGTTGGTGACAGCCAGAACCAAGGGGACCTACCTCTGCCGTCCATGGGGTTTGAACAACAAGCCAACGATCTGATTGACATAAATGATTTCATCAATGATAAAGGAGCAGCAGAAAATGCAAACAGTTTTGAAGCGAGCTCCCTTTTGAGTTCCGATTTACAAAGCAGCCAAAGTAATTGTATGTACATATCTATAATGCTTTATATTGTTACAAATATTTCATTATGTGTTTTGCTTGTCTGGGTTAGTGTCTGAGATAAAGTCAGTGAAGTCTCCAGATGTTATTTTATTACTGTGGTGGGCATGCATTGAATATGAATTTTAAATGTAAATATATCTCTGCAACTTAGATTATTAAAAGCTTGATTACTTAGATTATTAAAAGCCATTTAAGCTTGATATTCAAATTTACAATTCAAAATTTAAGTTCGATTGGAACCATTGTTAGCAGTTCAGTCTATTTCAAATGAGTTATTTTAAAAGAATGGGAGAAAATATTTATTCTGAAATGTATTTGCCTATACCCTATGCACGCGCTTGATATATAAGTACTTACCTTTGCATCTTTTTGACTTATTTAATTTCTGTATAACAATTTATAATTAATTTATTTTAGTGTCCCAAAATATGAATTGTACATCATCTACAATGGGAATGACAAATTATGAATTACAAGATGACCCCAGGTGAGAGTTTTTTATAGTACCTGTTTTAAAAATGTAATTTATTGTGTATGTTCCTTGACTTATGTTTGTCAACGACGTTACCATGTTGAAAGCACCGGTTCCCATAGATCACCGAAGTTAAGCAACATTGGGCGTGGATAGTACTTGGATGGGTGACCGCTAGGTACACCACGTGTCGTTGGCATCTTGGACCGGTCCGTAGTCCAGTGGCAACACTTCGGACTCGTAAATGGAAAGTTGTGAATTCGGAACCCGGCGGAGCACAAAAATATACCATTTATATTTCGAATGTGCTCTTCGCTGAGTTGAAAAATTCATAAACCTTTACCAAAGACCGGTCACTGAAAGGTCCATCCAACCTTACAACAACTGGGTCTTGCTTGAGAATTGGCGCTTTCTACAGCGACGACCAAGCTCCCAGAGGGATCTTGAGGTGTGATACACACAAAAACAGCGCTCACCAAATAAATCATCCTAATAATATTATTATTATTATAGGTTGGCATGCGGCTGACCACCCATGCTGTAGAAAATGGTTCACTTTGCCAATGTCACCCCTGTTTCAGGGAAGGTCGCCAGGAGTGGCAGGGTTTATGTTTATTTGAAATTCGGGTTTTTATATTGTAGATCCACATGCGATTCTAAGCGTATCTGTTTCATGATTGTGAAAATGCATAAGTATAATGTGAATCTTTAATATTACATATATTTGCAACTTAGATTAGATTAGATTAGACCTGTTTTTATGGAAAGAATTGTAAGGCAGTGACGTTTGACCAAAGATTTAAGAATGGCAATACACCATGGCGTTGTTACGTACTCTGATGCAAGGAAGTGAAGCATGGACTGCAAGTGATTGTGGGATGAAATAAATATGCACGGTAATACTTGGAGTAGAAAAAACTTCAAGGGATAGAGTTAAAAATGAATGGGGTAAAAAGAAATGTAGGCTGGAAGAGGATGTGAAAGGAAAAGTGTAATAGATGATAATTGAACCTTGAACCGGTCTGTAGTCCAGTGGCAACACTTCAGACTCGTAAATGGAAGGTTGTGGTTTCTAATCCTGGCACAAAAATATACCATTAATATTTCCAAATGTGCTCCTCGCAGGGTTGAAATATTCATAAACCTTTACCAAAGACCGGTCACTGAAAGGTCCATCCAACCTAACAACAACTGGGTCTTGCTTGAGAATTGGCGCTTTCTACAGCGACGACCAAGCTCGCAGAGGGCTCTTGAGTATGATACACAGAAAAACAGCACTCACTAAATAAATCATCCTAATATTATTATTATTATTATAATGAGATGGCTTGAACGTGTGGAAAGAATAGATGCAGAGGGCTCTTGAGGTGTGATTTACACAAAAACAGCGCTCACAAAATAAATCACCCTGATGTTATTGTTATTATTACCTATTGTCTTATAACTTTGTGTATTTTTAATTTCCAGGATTAATATTTTCTCTAGTAAAGGCTTAGATAGTGGAAACAACAATAATATTGATGGTAAGTACACACATACATTATAAAGACACTCCTCAAATTTATTTTACTTCAAACTCATTAAGTACAGGTATAAAACTATTTACACTGTCATGTTCGTTATAAATATTAGACGAAATAATATAAGAGAACTTACATTACCTATTCTCGACGTTTCACTAGCGATGTAGCCAATGTCTTCAGGAGACACCTTATGATGCGTGGTAAATACACAAATTATCTTTTTGCTTATTGCAGATTTGATCAGCAATTCAACAATAATGGACGTTTCAGACTATGAACCTTTCTCGGCTGATCTGGCAATGAGCTACCAAAACTATACAAGCAGTTTAGGACTCAGCCCCCTGCATTCTGATATGGGGAGCTCGGTAAAGTTAGACAGCTTCTTGTCCTTCAAAACACACAATGATGCAAGTATTCTAGTATTCTAATTTTAGTGTAATACTCCTATTTTTGATAAGAGAACAATAAAGTAAGGTTATTTAAATGACAGTTTGTTTAGTCATCTATGAGCTGAAAGTGAAAGCTTTGCTAAGCCATTGTCTGAGTCCCATAATGGACCAAGGTCTAAGCACAAATTACAATTTGGAACTTTTTTCTTGGTGAGCTAACGCCACTCTTATGTAGGGCTATTGTTTATAGCAACCAATAAAAAATATTTGTATGCCTTTTCCCCAGAAACCCGGCTGCGTGATGACACAATGTCGTCTGTCAATTCATGTGCGGAGTTTATTTAATATTATTGAGTAGTAGTACCTAAGCACAAATGATAGACAAAGAATTGTGACATCACCTGGCATACAAAAAAATAAAAAAATACTGAAATAAATATTACATTAAAAAGAAGATTTAATATTGACAATGCTTGATCATCTGTGCGCAATACGAGAAAGTTTTATTAAGTTAATGTTTCAATCCATACCAAGGCCATGGCGCCACACACCAGGCTTTTTTGTCTCAGATACTCTGACATCTATTGAAAAAATATTAAAGCTGTTTTGATTTGTATTAGATAAAAATGCCCTAACATCAGTTTTAGGACTAAATTATACGACTTAAAATATAGGTAATAAAGCCTCCTTGTATGTTGCCACTTAAAGAAATACTATAATTCTTGAAATTTTATGTTTTTTAGGATTATCAGACAACTTTGATGAAGTTTTACAAGAAGTACGGACAGTGGGAAGAGTCATACCAACCTCTGAAAGGAACGGCAAATTCTTTGCTTTGTTTTCTCTGCAACTGGGTTGGATTGTTTGCTAGATTTGACGATCACTTAAAAACAGTAAGTTTTGAGTCATATATATGTACAACCAGAGGCAGAACGTCAGTTTTAACTTGAGATAAATATATTGAAACACAGAAAATGACATACTCGGTGTTTCTAAACGTTTATTTGACTTTTGGAAAAAATTCTAGCACAATTCAATAAATTCAATTCATCCTCAGTCGTCGTGCAGAGAGGATGTTCTCCTAAAGACGTTGGCTACGTCGCCGTCGAAACGTTGAGAATGATGTAAGTTCTCTCTAAACGGTTCGTGAAATATCCGAGTTAAATTAAGTTTTGAAATTTGTTTAGTTTTAAAATTAATATGATTGTCACAATGTCAAATGACCGTAATTCTAACTTAAACCTAACAATTCAATAGTTTGAAATAAAATCAAGTCCCATCAAGCCCCTTGATAATAACCTTGACTCTGAGTTACAGCTGATTTAAGTCAATGTAATGCAAAACAAATGAAACCAAGCTACACATGAGTGTAACTTCTTACCGCATTGTCCCTGAAAATGTCCCATTTGGCGTGCGGAATTATTTCCTTATTTCTGATACCGTTGGTACTTGGTGCAGATCAAACCTTAACCAGAAGGAATGCAAGCATTCTAACACCCCAGCTATTGACCGAACAATCAATAATAAGCTAGTGGATAATTAATTTAAAACAAGATGAATTATTCATTGAAGATAGAAAACTTTTTTTGGCTGAGAAAAAATAGATCGGTGTAATGCATTCCTTTTCAAAAAATCTGATCACTTCAGACCAAATTACGGATATTTGTTTTGTAATTTATCAAGTACGGCACTCACTATTTACCTGTATTGATATTTCGACACTGCCACCTGCATGGACATGATTGTTTACATTACATGATGGATTATGTTAGATATTATGTGATGATTGCAGAGTCATCCTAAAGAGATATGCGCCACTCACAAGGGCCAGGTGACCGTCACTGTAGACTTGTCAGCGCTGACATCCAAGAAGTTCCTCAGCGGCCAGCAGATGATCATCAACCATTCCAATCAGCTCTACATCCTGAGGTTCAAGTTTAAAGCGCCCGATACTGTACTGGCTTTGGTCTTGGTAAGATGTCCCATAATATAAGGTGCATATATATGAGTAGTCCAATTGCAAACAGCGCTATGTAAAAATTTTTTTTTTTTTTGTTTTTGATGTCATTATATTGGATTTTTAAAAACGCTTATGTGTATTTTATTAAACTATTCAAAAACTCGCTACGTTACGTATAATTTATGGCTTAATACGGTATACTCTTGCAAAAGTCGCTATGATATTTGACAATCCACTTTCAAAACTGTCTATGTTACTGTACACTTGCAAATGGCGCTAAGACGCCAACATCCTCGTGCAAATCCCGCTATCTTGCCTGTAAAACAAAAGCTCCAAATCAAATTTAAAAAATAGCAATTATATTTCCGGTAGTTGGGCATTCTTTCTTGCCCCCTGACCGTATATTTGGCAATATTGAAAGAGAGATTAAGACTAAGAGAGGCTCAGTTTTACGACTTACTGATTCAAAACTGTCTATGTTAATTCCATACAACTGCAAAGATGTCTATGTTACAAATACTTTTGCAGAACTTGCTATGTTCAATTTTAATATTCAAATTACAAGAATTATATAATACCGAGATTTAATTTTTTATAATAAAATAATTTCTAAATAATACCACTGTAGAATTATTATAATGTAACAACATTTTCTTCAATAACTTAACTAGTAGATGTTTTTATTGAATTTCGTAAAAAAAAACTTTTTTTAACATAGCGCTGTTTGCAATTGGACTAGGTACTCATATCAACTCCTCACCCATCTAATCTTATCTATTCTGATCTAAGTTGCAAAATTATGTTACATTGGGGATTCACATTATATCCATTCTCACAAGCAGACACGTATAAGATCGTGCTTGCACATTCCGAATGTGAACCTACAACACAAAAACACAAATCTCAAATGACCATACACCCTGCAACTCTTGCCAACCTTGCTTAAAACAGGGGTGATATTGGCAAAGTGAAACATTTTCTACAGCATGGGTGGTTAGTTGCATACCAACCTATATGTCAAGGAAGATTTTAAAAATAAAGCTGCAATCAGTTAATATTGTTTTATTTTAGGCCGTACCGCCGAACGGCAAAACCACAATGATGGAACCGATCCCCACCATAGTCTATGTCCAGATAGACAGTCACTGCGAAGGCGACGCATTCCTGTGGCAAGGTGTGCCGGAGAGCCTGAACCAACCCGGCCGACCAACTAACGTTGACGTGTTTGCCAATCGGCCCTATGGCATGTTCGAAGTCACCATGCGAGAGATCAACATGATACCCAAAAGCATACCAGACTCGGAGATCAACTTCAATGGATTGTTTTTGGTTTTAAAAGTCTTCATACAAAACCTAGAAGATGTCTTTAACAGTAACAGCTAATGTTCCAATGGTTTTATTATGTTTTTTTACATTTTTATTTAGTTATGATTGTTTAAACTTTTTTATAGTCTACGAATGAAATATCTTTAAAATGGATTTGTCACATTTTTGCTCTATGTTGAACATAACTCATTATTTTATTTAACTGATTGTGGAGTCAGTAGAGATAAACCAGAAAAAAATGTAATATACATATAATGTGAGATATGTGAGATTGAAGAAAGTCGAGGAGCTGTTTCCGGATGGAAGATTCAATGGTAAAAATACAAGGTGGATACATTTTGTCTCTACTGGTCGTCTCCCCACTGCTTGCTTATCTACCATTTGATTGAAAGATGACCTTTCAATATAATTGTCTTACAAATCCCATTCTACATAATCTGAGAAAAGGAAAAAAAGTTAAACACGATAATGTGAGAGTTGTTTTACATATATTTAAAATCAATTTCCAGTTTTCATAAGACACACTGGTCCAGTACACACACAAACATTGCTCAGGTGAAATTACCTGTGATGGACATAAGACAAACAAGCACTAAGGCCTGGTATTTTCAACATTGGCTTATGTGAGTTTCCACTGATAATAAAAACCACCCACACGATTGACATAAGTGCGTCTTTTTCATTCAGTATAAAGTTGCTATGCTAACGTTGAAAATACCGGACCTAAGGAAACAAATAGATTTGTGAAATAACTAAGCAATCCATGGTCTCACCGAGTCAGGTCATAATTTTTTTTTAATTCAATCTTCGCAACCAAATGTGGTATGATCCCGAGATGGCCGCCTTTGTCAGTCTTTCCAGAAAGCCATTGATTTGGGATCTATTGAGTCCCATATCTTTAAGAAAAGTAATAAATATATGGTAAAAGTAATAAGTAGAAGGTATGGAAAAGTAAGGAATATAATAAAAGACGGTGCGTACATTTTAATGATTATATTTGTACAAAGAATGGATTATGTTACACTGGATTGGGTGCCACATACAAAACTATTCAGCTAATTTACATCCGTTGAGTAAAACCAAACCAATAACACTATTCTTACACTTAAAGTTACACTAGTTAATCTCAATATCCAAATTCTGAAATCTACTGGACTTCCATTTTCATTATACACTATCAAAAACAACTTACACAATAATTTTGCTTTTACATTCTGCTTACTCCACAAAACAATGATATTTATAAAGTAGGGTACTTATTTGCTTTCATTGAATTCACTTTCAAGGTTTTGTCTTGGTCGCACATTTAATTGGCAACTCAGAGTTACGGTAATTTGACAAGCGTATGTTTGAAATAAATCAGTGCTGTTTTGATTTCCTTGACAGTAGTGATATATTGACTCTGAGTCAGGCGCGTACATAGCATACCAATAGGCAATTACATTTCAGAATAAATATTTTCTTCCATTCCATTAAAATAACTAAATTTGAAATTGACTGAAGTGCTAACAATGACTCCAATTGAACTTAATTTTTGAAAATCAAACTGAAATGGTTGTTTACCAAATATTGCCTACCTATTAGTCTCATGTGCCTGTATGGGATGCACACCGCTGCTCTGAGTTAACTAATGCTGTTGGTTAATTATTAGTTGATAATTAATCGAAATAAATTGATAACCAAGGCATGCAGACTTGCAGGGCGTTGGGAAGATCTTACTGTATCTATTTAAAGATATCAAGCAATAAAATATGGCGGCGGGTAATCAGCTGATTGCCATAATATGTATATTTTCTATTCAAAACAGTTTGGTATAGCAATCAGCTGTATTTTTTATTGTGAACTATCTTCGAATATATACCTATGGTAAGATCTACCGTTACCCGTTGAATCTGTAGGTCGAGAAAAAAATTGGCATTTCTCTTTTCAAATTTATTTAAAAATATGATATTTTTACCCCTTCGTTGACAAAGTAGAAAGTACCATTAAAATATTTTTTAATCTTTAAGTTTCGGGGAGCAAAGTAGTGTTTACGAGGCTTGCCACCCTTCCTTCACTTTCTTTCCAGTTTCTGAAATGTTTATTTCTCATTTCTTGCGAAGGCTGATTAAACCTTACCGATATGAAATCCTCAGTTACAAGAAAATCTATGCTTCTTTTGAAAAGGAGATGCTCAACCAATCAAAGGATCAAAACGGGCTTGAGTGTGATATTTCTATGATGTAAAAATAACTAAGTTTATTTTTCACTTTCTTAGATATCAAATAATAATTTTGATTTCTTGAAAATTATTGCATAAATAGATAAATGTAATTCACATGTATATTTTTTGATGATATGATTTTTATTTAGCCAAAATGAAATTTTTCTAAAGTTTGCTCCTTTGCAGAGTGAAAATTATTTTTTCAATATTGATTAAAAATAACTTTGTACAAAACCCAGTTTTATTTTTACAGTTTTTTTTAGAGTTAAACCGCCCAAGCGCTATCTGTCGATTTTTAAAAAGTCGTTTTTTAATCAATATTCAAAAAGAAAATGTATAAAAGTAAATCAAATGGATTGCCATTTTTGACAAAATAACAAGATACTTTGCTTACATGTGATTTTTTTTAAATCAACTGAGCTGTAAACATCAATATGACTGACATTATTTTTTTACTGCTGTGAAAAAAAATTACATTTTTTAGTGCATAAATCTTTGATAGATTTTTTTAAGTAAGTTTTTTTTTGGTTAAATTTTAAGTCAAGAAAACAGATTAATTTCAATGGAGTCTGAACATTCAAAATTTCCCTTAGCCGAATGAAGGTTGTCGCCCTAATAAAAAAAAATATTCCAGATAGTATGGGATTTTCATTTTATTTCACAGCACTCACAACCGATGACAGTTATGAGTAATATTGGATTAAAGTATTACTGTATGTTCTGTCTCTAGTGCAGTATTTTATTTTCTATGTATGACCACACCTGAACTAGGGCTCATAGCAATCATTTAACCCATCACAAGTGCCTAGCAACCAGCTAAGTGACATCACATTTTTTTCCCTAATTTTCGGACTCCATCACGTCAATAATCATGAATTTTTAAGGAAAAATCTTTTGTGTACACATTTTAATTTCATTGCTTATTTTCAAAAATTTTCGCTTTTTAATTTCTATTCAAAATATACAATCCAAGTTAGAATATCATTCGCAAAACATTAAAATTTCACTTAAAATTAATTGTTTTTTTTTTTTTAATTATTTTATTATCCTTTAGTGTTCCTATAAAAATGATATGTTTATAAAGCATTCCACATTTCCTTTTTTTAATTTATTTTATAAAAAAACACTAAAGTTATTTTTAATATTTAATCATAGCTTTATTTTATGATTTGCTGATTTGATACAAAACTTATGTTTAACAAACTTTATAGGACTGAGATCATAATTATTTTCTTTGTCCCAAGTGTGAATGTTTTCCTTCACATTCTTTCATACTATCACACACTTAAGTACATAAATTACCTAAAAATATGTACTTAATTCATATTAGCCAGTAAGTAAAAAGTTGTAATTAAAAAAAACTTTTTTTCTATTTATAAGTTTTGTTTTGTAAAAGTGAGTAAAATAAAAGGTGTACCTACAAATAAAAAAAAATCTTTTTATTTATTTAAAACGAATCATAAAATACGTATGACTCCCGTTTGCAATAAGACAAAAATTTACCAAAATTATGTTTTTATTTAACAACGCTCCTTGATTCTTGGTATAAAAAATACTAGTACGCTTATACGGAGTAGAAAATGTATGGAAGTTTGGGTTACCATTTACGCTCACTGGAGGTGCTGTTGAATCTTCCATACGAAAATGTCAATTTTCCCTAGCAACCTGACTGGGCGGTGGCATAATTTTGTCTATGACAATTCACATGCGGACGTCATTATATTCAAGGAAAATAATTAAAAAAAAAAAATGAAAAAGAAATTAAATTGGTTGCTTTGATTCAGGACAAAGTTACGTTACTAGTATTAGTAATAATTGATAGTGAGTATAAACACATCTATGTAATATGACACATTATCATTATAAGTATTAAAGCACTTTGATTTTTTCATATTTATTCAACGTAAGTATCTTATTCTATCTTACCATCCAAATTGTATACATAAATTTATCATGTCAGCTCCCATTTTAAATTAATGATTTTAAATTAGACTTACGGTTGTCGTCAAGCATTTTGTATAGAGTTAAAAAAATGGGTTTTACAAACCACGGTGTGGAGAAGAGCGGGTTTTAAAAGTTTTGTTGGAATCGTATCCGACGTCATTAGAAGGGTCTCTTTGTCCCTAAAGTGGCAAAATCCCTTTCTTTTCTACACTATGGTTCTCAAAATTAATTTTTAATTCTATTCAAAATACCATTTAAATTTTTTTCTCATAGTTTGCGTCATCAACACTCACATTTAACTAAATCAATTATTATTTCCTAATTAATTTATTATGGTGACAACATCAAAAAATATAAAAAAACATAAAATTAGTGCTTTGGTGAATTTTTTATAGTAATTAAATTTGTTTTTGTTTTTTTTAATCTAGTGCATTATTATAATTAATCACAAATATCTACTTGATTTTCATTCACAAAATAAAAAATGGATTCATAAAACAAATCAATATCTTATATATGTTATATTGATATCTTAAAGGTAAAACTGAATAAGTGACATATGAAGCTAGCATGGGTTTCTCAGATAAATGCACATTTTTTCCTATTTCCTACGAGAGAAAACACTACAAATGTGTGATAATCCTGTAGTTTAGAAGTTTTACATGAGCACTGCTTTATAATAAGTTCACTTATTAGGAGAAGTTACTCCCAATAAAATATTTAATCCACGATTTCTCAAATCAGTAAATCCACACTTCAGTTTTGCCTTTAAGGTGGCGATATGCTTATTTCATATTGACTGAAAAAATAATGGATGAATAAAACTATTTATTTAAATTCATGTCATACAAGTAGGAATTGACGGATTTCGACTTTATACAAAATTACAGAAAATAAACTTACTTGTTTTAGAACAAAAAGTACTTAAAAAAATAGCAGGAAAAAGACATCGACCCAGATAAGAAAAAGATGGACAAGCAAAGATTTTTACTACGTATGCCAAAGGCGAGATCCTACTACTATCAGTTTCAAGGCAACCGTCAACGAAAACAGTCAAACAAAAATCTTTATTAATTTATGATTTTTTTTGTTGCATGGCGTTGATATATTTTGTCTTTTTTTTCATTGCATAGGTAACTAATAAATTCCATGGTACTTGTATTAATAAGGGTAGAAACTGACATACGCCATCATTGATCGATGAAAAATATGGTTTCATAGAGAAAGTAGAAAATATAATAAAGATTAGTAAGTAGGTAATATTTTTGGAGAAAAAATATCTTTTGTATGAAAAGATTCGAAAACATTTTAAGTGAGTATTAAATATATTTTACAATAGTGTTTTGCTATGTTTTTCTTGATAGTATAAAAGATTTAATAAAAACAGTCTGTAAAAAGTCTCTATATTTTGTTGTTCTATAATAACTAAGCGGATGGTGTCCTTATAAAAGTCTACTTAATTTATGTGTTTTTTTTTTTCAATTTTATACATATACACAGAGGTAGTAGTGAAAAAATGGATGTATATGGCAAAATTATATCCTTCAAAATTGGCATAAGCGCATCCTTGTCATTCAATGTAATGTTGCTATGATAACTTTGAAAATACCGGGCCTTATTTTTGAAAGCAAAACATATTTGGTGTCAACTTCAACTAACAGTGATTATTTTTTTGCAAATTTAAAACAAAAAAAAACCACTTATTTTTATATCAATGAAACCACACTTGCTTTAACTATTTCTACATCAATAACACACTTAACATTATTTTATACAAATAAACAGCCGATTTCATTTAGTCTAAAAAGCATTTTCTAAACATGAAAAAAAAACACCAGCGGGAAAGGCATCCCTTAATTTTATCTTATCATATCAACAAGAATTATTTTACATTTTCATATAAATTATTATTAGCATTCATAATTGAGTCTCTAACGTATTTTTTTTATCAAATTTTGAAATTGTCTTTGATTAGCCAGGTCTGTTTTTGACGCTGACGTTGGATTTATAATTGTTTGGTTGTTTTCTAAGGAGGGCACTGATCTATGTTTCTGGACGTGGTGTACGTGTGTGAAGAGAGCCCCACTGGGATCTGGAACTCTCTGTTCAGAGTCAGTTCTGAGATGCAGCCCTCTATGCCGGACGTGTAGCGACCCAGGGTTTCTGGCCAAATGGACGCCATGCCCCCTGAAAGTAAAAAACAAAATGTTTTTGTACAAACTCTTGATATCACATCTCCTAAGTAAGATAATATTGTACTTATTTATTTACGGCATAAGCCTTTTACAAAATAAGTAGGTATATATAGAAGGAGTTTACACAAAACAACAAAAAACCAATAAAATACAAGCAAAACAAAGAGAAACATGAGTTTGTGTCTTCCGCTAATGCATTCCGCATGTAGACTTAGAACATGAAAACATAATCTCAAATAGACACAAGCCCTGCAACTCTTGCAAGCCTTCCCTGAAACAGGGGGGGCATTGGTAAAGTGAAACATTGTTTACAGTATGGGTGGTCAGCCTAAAAACCAACCTAGTAGTCAAATAGCATCCACTTTTAAGTCAAGGATACTACTTAAAAATGGAAAAGATAGGTCTGGCAACGTGGTTAGGTCAAATTCGGCATCATTTTACGAGTATTATTGTATGCAGTGGAGGTGGGAGCGAGAGGACTGCCAGCCAAATCGGTGTATACTTTTCTTAAAGATCTGGGACTCAATAGATCAATAGAAATTGGGAATGTTGTCATGACGAAAGGATCCTTAACCAACCAGAGGCAGGCCATTAGTCTTGTGACTCCCATCTCATCTTGAGTCTGTGCGGTGGGCCTGATTTTGGGTCTTGAATTTTTAAAAAAGTAACGACCCGACTCGGTGAGACCATGGATTGCCTAGCTATTTCACAAATTGAAAGATTTGTTCTTATAAGTAGTGCTCACCAATATACAGGCCAGAATCAGTGTGAAGAGGTCTCACACGACCCGGAGAAGCTTTTCCAATGGCTCCTAAACCATCCACATCCAAAACTCCTGACTGCTCATTTCTGGAATAAGATAACTTGCATCATTCAACTGAAAATTATTCAGATAAGAGACTTGCCAACAATTTGAAATTGTCATGCACTAGAACAAAAGTCTTCAAACTTTCCAACCTTAAAATAAGTTAGTACTCATTACTTGAGTAAGGTCCAATGTTCAAAACTTGCTAAATATGTCGTCCACGGGAAGGAGGTAGAGTGCTTTCAAAAAGCAAGTTGCAAAGATATATTTACATTTAAAATTCATATTAAATGCATGCCCACAAACAGACACTTGTAAGTTAACGCTTAAAAATGCTGCATGTGCACTTAAATCCAAAACTCAAATTAACATAAAATTGCAACTTCTGCCAACCTTCCCTGAAACAGGGGTGACATTGGCAAAGTGAATAATTTTTTACAGTATGGATGGTCAGTCTCATACCAACCTACATATTAGTCAAGGAACACCAAAAAAGGCAGCCTTCTTTCTGTTATGTTTTTTTTTGGATTTTTGAAATGACACAGCAACAGTAGGTACCAGCATGAATAAGTCATCATGTGTCACAGGCCAGATTGATGAAACCGATGGGTCACATTTGGTCTGCTGGCTGTAGCTTAGGAACCGCAGTACTAGAATCTTCTTACATCCTTGATAATTTAGACAAAAACAATAATATTGTTGAATATCTATCTATCTGTCAAATACTTCATTACTACACTTGATACACTTTGTACATAATCTTGATTCTCTCTCACCTCTCTGCCCGGGCTCTGTGCCACAGTCCATTGTCCACTCTGGTTTGGTTAGCTACGATTACTACTTCACCATTCCCCATGTCATATCTGGAAATCAAAATTATTAAATAAATTAAAATAACAAATCACAGCAAATGATTTCAAAAGGATTTGTCAATATCCGTAAAAATAAATAGGTCCTGAATCTCCACATGCCACACCTTCGGGGATAGCGCAGGCAAGACGTTAGACTAAGACTATATACTTATATATGTAGCTTAGTTGCATTTAAGTGTCAAATTGCGTTTGGTACAAACCTGAAGGAAAGGAAACCGTCTTCCACTCCTAAAGACATGAAGGTGTCGCCTGGTGACATGCCATCTTTCCCCAGCCAGAGCAACAAGCCATATGGGCGCACTGAGCGGAAGCGGATGTTGATGTTGACGGAGTGGTTGCTGAGTCTGGAAACATGATAAAGGTTTTCATTACTTACATTACTAAGTCATTGTTGTAACAAATCTGCAAATTAAAGGTAAAGCGTCAACAGCTTGTCAACTGAGAGTCAAAAGCATACCTGCACTAATATTATGAGTTTCATAGAATCAAGAATGGCAATCTAACTTTTTTTTAAGTCATAAGTACCTATTGCATAAAAGTATTATAGAATCCAAAAAACCGGGAGAGACTTGTGAGTATCAGAAGCGTGGGAAGTCGGAAGGCAAAAGGTAGATCTTTGAGTAAATGCTCTGATCAGATGAAGAATATTGTAGGTCTCTCTTTTAGAGGATTTAAAAAAATATATAAGGGCAGAAACTGATGGTGGGGGATTGTACGAAGTCCAAAAGGAATACAGGTGGTTAATTTTTTTCAAAAAAGACATCCAATAAAAGAAGCTTGGATAATTTCAGTCTATGAATTTTATAAAAAAGAATGGAATAGGTATGGCTAAATTGGCAAAATAAAATAGAGAGTATAAAAATGGCTTACTTTTTCAAGATGTCTGGATCATTATTAAGAATATAACTTTCATGTCCAACGAATCGTGGCACTTCAATGTATCCAAGGTTGATATCGCTGATGGTCTTTTCGTTTACTGGCCACTTGGAATCTGCTTTAGAGATCCACATCATACCGCCTGACTTCATAATGTTCTCATCCTCCTCCGCCAAATACCTGGCATGGATTTCTTCCTTTCTCGAAGCGTCATCAATGCCGTTTTGATCACCGTTTCCATCGCTCAAAACCCATTCTTTCTGCGCTTCATCGTATTTATTCTCATCAAAATACATAGGTGCGTTTGTTGATGTGCTCGTTGATGTCACAACAGGCATTGCAAGTTTTTTCCTCAAGGCGTTTTGGTGGTTTTTATGGTGATGCGATTTCGGTCCTTTTTTGGGAACAATGTTTTCACGTTGCAAACTCATGGCTTCATCGAAATAAAATGGGATGGCCTCTTTCTCTCCTTTGTTCTCGTCTTCGTCTTGTATTGGAATATTGGTTGTGCTGTAATCTTTTGTGTCTTCCGTGTCGTTGAGAAAGATGGTGCATTTGTCATTTACAATTCTGAAACAAGAAATAAAATATGTTTCGTAATCATGATTATTTTTTATGGTTTATCGGTAGAGAGATAATTAATATTAA
The DNA here is from genome assembly GCA_951799405.1 of Agapetus fuscipes. Classification (NCBI taxonomy): domain Eukaryota; kingdom Metazoa; phylum Arthropoda; class Insecta; order Trichoptera; family Glossosomatidae; genus Agapetus; species Agapetus fuscipes. The sequence goes on from OX637333.1 coordinate 25,319,317, forward strand.
AAAATCATTCAATGCAAGAAAAACCCTTTGGGACACAAAACGCAGCAATTGATCAAAGAGATAAAGACTCATTCCTGGTTTTTGTGCCAATGATAATTATGATGAGCATAGTTGGATACTGGTCCATAGTCTAGTGGTAAATTTGAATCATTATGGATCTCGTAATCAGAAGGTAGTGGGTTTTATAGTCAACTAAATACCTACTTATGTCTACACAAAAAATATCTTTGAATACGTTTTTTGCTGGGTTGAAAAAAGGATCACAAAAGGTGTATCTGGCCTTGCAGCTACTGGGTCTTTTATGAAAATTTGGTGCGCAGAGGGCTCTTGAGATAGGTATGTTTTCCACAAAAAACAGGGCTCAAGCACAAATCATTTCAATATTATTATTCCTTGACTAATATGTTGGTATGAGGCTTACTCCCCATGCTGTGAAAACTTGGTTTACTTTTTCAAATGCCACCTCGGTTTCAGGGAAAGGCGGCAGAAGTTACTAGGTTTACTTTATTATGTTCATTTGAAGTTTCGTTTATTTTGTATGCACACATGTGGCAATATGAGCTACAAATGTTAACGTATATTTGCAAATTAGATAATATATTATTAAAGAAAGTGGTTGGTGTGAAGCCACTTGCGATCCCTTCGGGGATAACGCAGGCAAGAAGTTACACTATATGTTTAGCTTAGTTGCAGTTGCAGTAAAAGAAACATATTTGTGTACCCTGGGGGACAGGCGCATGTGTAGTGATGAAGTCTTGGTCGACAAGAAGCTGTTCCGCAGGATTCTGGTTCACAGGAGTGAGGACATCCATCTATGTTGACTCCGCCCAGAGCTGATGAGACAATGGACTGCTCGCGATCATTGATAATTATCTGAAAGGGAATAGAAGATCAGAAATCATATTTGATTGATCAATTTGATGAGATTTAAAATGACAATAAGCTTGTAATAAACCTAAACAAAAATGCAACACGATGATTAACATTTTACTGATGCCGTTCCTTTTTTATGAAAGGCTATAAAGCTTGAGAACTTCTTTTATGTGCAGGGTTTTGGCCAGAGCCTCTGCAGAGTTACCTCCATTTATTTCTATCCTTGCATACCTGCTTTTAATTCCTTCATATCCGTCACCTTTATAAGTTTCCTTCTTTCACATTCCCTCTATATGTACCTATATCCCATTATTTCCCAATTTCTTAAATTTGATCAAGCCATATCTACATTTTTCGGTCTTCCTTTTCCCCTTTTTCCTCATACATTTCCTCTGCTTTTACATTTAGTAATTCTTTTATCACCCATTCTTTCCACACCACCAAATCATCAAACATTCTTATGTACCTACCTGCATTCTTACCCAGCTAAAAACTTGATATGCTTATGCGTAAATTTGTTTGCTTACCTTCTGTATGCATCCGGTGAAGGAGTCGTTGATGCCGATCCTCTTGTGCAGCAGCTTGTCCTGCGGCACCCCACCCACGTACAGGTTCTGCCGGAGGGACAGCTGCGTGAAGGCGCCGGGGGTCATGCCCTGCGCCGTGTAGGGGTCCGTCTCAGGGTCTGCGCTGTGACGGGAGGAGGGTCGGTGCGCCACCACGGTGAGCACGGCCAGGCGACCCGTGCGGGACAGGCTGATGGTGTACCACTCCTCCATGTCGAGAGTGTCGTTACTCCTGGAACATTAACAACAACTGATATTATAATACTTTATAAGTATAAAACTTCATAGAACAAAGTTATAATGTTTGAAACACTGTTTTTATTTCACTCCTTTATTTTATTTATATTTTAAATTATAATATAAGATATTATAAAATAGTAGCTTTACCCGGCCACTCGTTGCTGTGGCTCTGATCGAACCTTATCTTAATTGCAAAAAACATAATATTGACACATTATTGTTTGATTAGTTTAAGTATATTTCTCCTGTCATTTCCTTTATTGCTCCAGTTTTTCTTATACCTACAGAAAACTAAGTTGGCATGTAAAGAATTATTTCCGTAAGTTTCATCCCAATCTGTTCAGTAGTTTAGGAGTCCATAAAGGACAAACATATAAATGTACCAGTAATGAATCATACACTTATTTTATTATTTTTCTTCTTCTTCTTCTTCAATGGTGCTACAACAAAATTTGAGCCTTGCAGGAGGGCCTTCAACCTCGGCTTTCGACTGCAAGTCTGCAACTGTCAACAATCTGAAATTGAGTTTCTCACCTGATAGTGGCTTGTCCCGTTCCAAGGTCAAAAGCAAACTCCACCCTGCTGTCTCTCAGATAGAGGGCGAAGAAGTCCCCTGCTCCGTCATTCCTATGGGCGTTGTACATGATGAGACCCGTCTTGGCTCCAGCCTTCAAGGTTATCTGAAAAACAAAGAACGTATAGACACATTGTCATTGTATTGAAGTTATGGCTCTCTGTCCTGTCAACATCACAATGAGGTCGTCGTTGCTACGAATCGCCAATACTAAGACCCAGTTGCTGAAAGGCTGGATGGACCTGTAGTGACCGGTGTGTGTTTAAGATTGTATGAATTTGTCAACCCAGCGAAGAGCATAGGTATTTGAAAAAATAAATGGTACGTTTTTTGTGCTCCGCCAGGATTCGAACCCACAACCTTTCATTTACGAGTTCGAAGTGTTGCTACACTGGACTACGGACCGGTCAAAACAACCAATAACCAAATATTTGTATGCTTTTTCCCTAGCAACCCTGCCGGGTGTTGACTCAAAATTGTCACGTGTCGACCGCATTTTTCCCTACATTTAGAATGCACAAGCAATCCATTCCAATATTAAAATTTCAGAACTTTGGTCTATTCGACTCTCCTTTTAAACGGTAGGCCTTTAAAATGTTAACAAGCTGTATTTATAATGTGGAAAATTTTGTAGTGCAATTATTTTCTCCTTGCAAATTGCTTTTTAAGTGGCGAAAGTCATTTTGATTAAGTATTCAAAACTGGTTAACCAGAAACACATGCTGGGCGAGCTCGGGGCCGACACACACCACGACAATCCGCAAGTGGAGAGTGGTGAGTTGAATCGAGTCATAGTCAAGTCCAGGCAATTAATGTCTTTACAAAATTACTTTTAACTTAGTACCAAAGCAAAGCAAGGCAGGTAAGGTTTCAATGGTAAGAAAGAAAAGGATTTTCGCATAGAAGTAAGATGAAGTGGGGAAGGATGTGACTTTTGCAAGTTGCGAACTGGAAAACGGTGTCGGAGGACATTGCTAAAGCCCAGCCTCACACCTGTTCCTTTGATACACTTCCATCCGGGGAAGCGATCACAGAACGCTCATGCAATGCTTTTTTTTTTGGCAGAAGGCCTTCCCGATGGTCGTGACCCGATCCAGCAATGATTCAAGATTTACCTGTGCATCCATTAGAGAAAACAGCAAAAACCCGAAGTTACTGACTCGGTGCAATGTCATCGAGATGCGCTTTTTACTACTTCATTGCAATCAAAAAGAATGTGCTGATATCGTCCTCAATCGACTATGGGAGGGGAACATTTTTGAATTCGTAACTTTTTTCTTGGCGAAAAAAACGCCAGTCTTGTACGAGTATGAGGCTACCAAGCAACCATTAACAGAATGTTTGTTTCCTTTTTCCCTATAAACCAAGCCAGGTGACGACACAATTTTGTCTATGTCAATTCACGTTAGGACCTCATTTTTAAAGAAAATCTCTAAACACAGCATTTTTTCTACGTCCAAAATGCGGACTCCATTGTCGTTGTGTGAACGCGCTTCTGCATGTAAAATTCGTCAGGCTCTCGATTTCCCGCGCTTTATTATTAATTTGACAGATTTAGTTTACGCGCGCTCGCCGCTGGCAGCCATTTTGTGGTCCCTCCCGCCATTACGCCGCGTTTTGATGAAATAATGCGACCGCATTAAAACAAACGCTCCAGCGAGCGAAAAATAAACATTTCACGATTTTTTCAGCCATTAAAAATATGCTAGTGAAAAACTCCTAGCTTTTTTTTTTTACATGTAACTAAATCGTACAGATGTACACGGCTTAAATTGGATTTATATGACAGCTAAAGGACGGCGCTGTTATGACTGTAGGTATGGCCTTCAAATTAATAAAATCAATCGGTCGTATTCATAAGATTGGTTGAACCCAAAACTTAATTAAACCAGCTAATTAGTATGGGAAAACCGACTTCATACTGGATTATAAATTAACACCTTTTTACGAATAAGGTGGAATGGGTTTTGTTTTGTTTTCCTTCAAAAAAATACTTCTAGTTCTAGCAATTCAGCCAACTTCACATTGAACTATCAAAAAAGACATTTTACAAGATGGCGACGTTAGTTCCTGATTGCACCACGTCCAGTTAAAGCCGCGTCGATCGGTACACAAGCCTTCAAGTAAGTATATATAGCTTTACGTTAGCTAAGCCCTAGTATTTTTCCAGAAAGTGGATGTAAAATTAAATACTCGGAAACAAAACACGCTTGAGAAGCTGTTCCAGTTTCCTTTCAGTTTTTTATAAAGCGCTGCAATTGAGTTTTAAACTTTCGGTCAATTATGAAAGAATGGAATATAGGTGCCGAAAGAAGAAATAAGTTTATGAATAGGAGATGGATATGAATGAATTAAAAGAGGTAGATACTTATGATAGGATAGTAATAAGTGGAGAACGAAAAATTGATGTACTTACTTGTAGTTCAAGCCAGGACAACGCTGTCTCTCCGAGTCCATGGTAGCGAAGAAAGGACGAGCCATTAAACTTGGGAACCTGAAAAAAAAAAGTATCAATTTAAATCATGCCTTTCACGTAGATAGCCCTCTTTTGTGGAATGCTTTCCCGTATGAGATACGAACTGTGGAAAAAGGAAATGAATCGATATTATAAATCAAAAATGTTTATTTTATTAATTGGTTGTATGAGATTTAGTTAAATATTTCAATAAATAAATTGTCAGTTAGTAAAAATCATTGTTTACGAAATATATTGTATGAATATATATTTTTTTAAATAATATATGACCGAAATTAATCAAGATAAAGACGAACAGGATTAAGACACTAGCACCAGCAAGTCAATAGAAATAAGCAGGAGCTGTCCTGAGATTCAAGCATAAAACTGTCCACATTCTTTTTTATTTTTGCCAGTTCTCATGAATTTTATGAAAAATCAGAGCAGGGGAAAAGTGTGCTGGCGAAGCCGGACTTGAAACCAGAATGCCGTATAATTGTGCGTAGCACGAGTAGGCAGGCTAGTTGATTATTTTTTATTTTATTTTATTTATTTATTAACGGACATGATAGTCCAATTACATAATTTTATGACAAGGTAATTTACAAAGAATAACAAAGAAAGAAAAACATTGAAGGATTAATATTACATAATAGCACAGTCAAATAAAAAACCATACTTTTCTCATACTATAAAAAAAAACAGTACAAAAATAAAACATTTCGTTGATTCATCAACATTGCGTAAATAGGGTAAATATTAAAGTAAGGTACCTACAGATTTACCAAAAAAAGTAACAAAATACTAGGGGTTGTTTGTTTGGGTAAAATTTAAGTTTGTTTTGAGTAGAACTTAAATTTGTGAAATAGCTGAGCATCCACGGTCTCACCGAGTCAGGTTTCTATTTTTTTTTTAAAGTCCAAGACCCAAACTCAGGCCCTCCGCACGGAGTCAGGATGAGTTGGGAGTCACAGGACTTACGACCTGTCTCTGGTTAGTTAAGGATCCTTTCGTCATGACAACGTTCCCAATTCCTCCTAACTCATCCTTCCTTCCGATATGTTAAGTACGATTTACTACATTGCATGTCCAGAGGTGTCTGGGCTCTCAGATCTTCGCAGCCAAATGTGGTACGATTCCGAGCTGGCCGCCTTTGTTAGTCTTTCCAGAAATCCATTTATTTGAGATCTATTCAGTCCCAGATCCTTAAGGAAAGCATATACCGATTTGGCTGGCAGTCCTCTCGCTCCCACCTCCACTGCATACAATCTTGTGATATATCCATTCTTTGTGATTACTTCGACGTTTTACTATTACATGACAATTACTTCGACAAAAAAGATGTATCACAAAATGATTTGCTTAGACGTCAATGGAATCACAATGTTTGTATTGTTCTACCAAAATGTAGTTTGAAATATTTTGATCAGAAAATTATTGCAAAAGTAAGTATATAGTTGGAAAAATAACATTTACTGCGTCATAACTGGACGCTGAGAGAAAAATGGATTTTTCATTGGTCGCTGGGATAATAGGATCGAAATCAATTTATCACTTCATTTATTTCGACCGCACCGCCACAGAACGGATTGAACAGCCCTGGGCTGCCCACTGGCTGAGGATAATGTCAAAATAAAAGCAGGGGCGCTCAAATAAAGGACCATTTAGAGCGTTTGCATTCAGAGCTGGAGGCTTGGGTGGGTTGAATGCCGATTTGAAAAATGTATCAAAAGCATACTGCTCCAATTTCACTCAACTACTTTGATTTTTTTCATGATCTGTAATGTTGGCGGCTAAGGCTATGGTTTAAAACAAGAAAGAATCCTCATTTTTAATGGAGATTTTGTACGTTTTAATTTTATTATTTTACTTAGTAATTGTTTGTTTTGCATGGTTAAATGTAATTAATTATATTTGTGTTTCTTGACTATATAGGTTGGTATAAGCTGACCACCTATACTGTAAAAAATACTTCACTTTGTCAATGTTACCCCTGTTTCAGGGAAGGCCGGCAACAGTTTCAGAGTTTATATTCATTTGAGGTTCGTATTTGAATTTGCAAGTACCTACACATGCAGCATTTGTAAGCGTGAATTTACACGCGTGTGTTTGTGTAAAAGCAAATTTTTCCTGCTCCGCTGGGATTCGAGCCCACTACCTTCCAACCACAAGTCCAAAGTGTTAACCGCTAAACTACGGACTGATGATGATGAACTAAAACAATTCATTAGCTATGATTGAAAATACCTGGAGCTTCAGTATGTAGGTAGTTCACACTCATATTTCACTGAATTTCAATTTGTGGTCGTTCATCTCGTTTTTTACCATATTTATTAGCTGCCATAGTTGATGTAATATATCATTCGCATTCTGTCATATAAGTTGCAATAGTTATGTTGAAATTTAATGCATGCCCACATGCAGGCACATGCAAGATTACGCTTACAAATGCTGCATGTGTAGGTACACACAAAATATACCAAGCTTCACATAAACATAAACCTTGTAGCTCCTGCCGCTCATGGTGTAAAAATGGTTTACTTTGCCAATGCCACCCCAAAAACAGCGCTCACCAAATAAATCATCCTAATATTTTTATAAATATTATAATACATAACAGGTCTATCAAAATAAATTAACCGTTTTTTTATTAAATTGAACCCGTAAATCATTGCATTATGTCTAAGTCTAAATCTAAATCAAAGCTGCAAAGATATGTATCATTTGAGATTCATATTAAATGCATTCCCACAAGCAGATATGTATAATTTCGCGCTAACACATGCCGCATGTGGACCTACAATATAAAAACCCAATCTCAAATGAACATAAGCCTTGCAACTCTTGCCGTCCTTCCCTGAAACAGAGGTGACATTGGCAAAGTGAACCATTTTTTACAGTATGGGTGGTCAGTCGCATACCAACCTATCAGTCAAGGAATGTTATACGGTTTTTTCATCAATAACCCTGAAATGCCTACAATTTTCGGTTTCTTTACTATTCTCAATCTCAACAGTTTTTTCCTAAACAGTTCCCCAAAACGTAAACAGCTTTCGTTCAAGCTAAACTGCGGAAATCAACAAATTGTAAGAAAACTAAAATAGCGCATCTAGTGAGCGTTTTAGTTTGAATATATATTTTTTGGTAAAAAGTTAACGTTGATTTTTATATTTGGGGCATGGAAAAAAGCGAAATAATACTAAGGTCTCGTAAACGCTAGAAGAATCAGAGGAATACGTGTTTTTCCACATGAGAAGAAAAAATGTCCATCTATGTGTGTGGAATGCTAGGATTCCATCCATAAATATGGCAGTGTGTATCTGTACAGTTTCCATGGTAGAACGACAAAGTGACAAAGCGACACATGACATAACGACACATGATAGATCATCAGAATGACTGTACATCTGACGACAAAACATCACTATGACAAAACATTACAGGAAAGTACATCACAAGACAAAACCGTTTCATGGGCCGTATATATTATGTTCTGTTTTAGGAATGTGATGTTCCTTGACATATGCAGGTGACCACCTATGCTGTAAAAAGATTCACTTTGCCAATGTCACCCCTGTTTCAGGGAAGGACGACCAGAGTTGCAAGGTGTATGCCCATTTGAGATTTGGGTTTTTATGTTGTAGGTTTACATGCGGCATGTGTAAATGCGAATTTATACGTGTCTGTTTGTGAGAATGCATATAATGTAAATCCCCTTACTAACTTATTTTAGGTTATATTAGATTAGATGGTTCGCCATGTGTTGTTTTGTCATAGTGATGTCTTTTATGTATTTTTTTGTCATAGTAATCTTTTTTCATGTGATGTACAGTCATTGGATGTTCTGTCGTGTGTCGTTCTGTCATGTGTTGTTCTGTCATATGCCGTTCTGTCATATGTCGATCTGTCATATGTCGTTCTGTCATATGCCGTTCTGTCATATGTCGATCTGTCATATGTCGTTCTGTCATATGTCGTTCTGTCACATGTCGTTCTGTCATGTGTCGTTATGCCATGTGCCGTTACGTCATGTGTCGTTCTGTCATGTGTCGTTATACCATGTGCCGTTACGTCATGTGTCGTTATGTCATGTGTCGTTTTGTCCCTGTATCGTTCTATCCTGTCACCGTGTCTGTACATGTGCGGTGGTGGAGCGACAAAACGCCGACGCGACATTATGAGCGTACGTGACGCCATTTTATAGAAAAATATCGCATTTTATCATCGGCTTACTTTGCTCTTGCTGCCGCCATTTTGAAAACTGCCTGACGTTTTATTACTTAGATTTTTTTTCGGTTCCATAGTTACAATTCACAAAACTGTCACGTGTTTTGATATTAATTGGATTGCATTTCATATGTTTTTAATTGAATTGAATTGGATACAATGATAGAGTTTTCTCGGGTGAGACCATGTTCTATTTGCAGTAATTTTGTGTGACGTCGTGAAAGTTTAAAACTTTATTGAATTGTATTCATTTCATGTAAAATATATTTTTTAATTGATATATAATTTTATTTTATTTGTTTGTCCTGCATTGTGAACGAATTTTATTTTTTGTTTATCTAATCTAATCTAATCTAATCTAAGCTGCAAATATCTATATCATTTAAGATTTATATTAAGTTTCGTTTTCGTTTTATATTAAGTTATATGAAGTTTCCAGAGAGAGTAGCTTACAAAATATGCTACACTGTGTACAAGGCACTCAACGGGAAGGCTCCAACATACTTGGCTGAACTGCTATCCCAGCAGTCCAACAGGAGTGATCTGGTGCTAAGATCCTCTGTATCAGGAGGGATAAGACTAAATGAGCCTCATCGTCCATACCGAACATGCTTCGGCGACCGAGCCTTCCACAATGGTGCACCTGCAGTGTGGAATGGACTTCCTCTGGATGTCAAAACCGCAAGCCCAGAGTCGACGTTCCGGAAAAAACTCAAGACCTACCTGTTCAGTGTATCATATCCCAATTAATCCTACACTTTATTTAACTACTTTTATGTTTATGTATTACTGTACGAATATATTATTTACCTATAATGTAAGATTATTATGTATGTGCATTTACATGTATACGAGTATGGACATACCCCATTATTTATATTATTCCCTTCATATCGTCTCATTCCTCATATATTTTATACCAAGGGCCCTTGAGGTGTGCTACACACAAAAACGGCGCTTCAAATAAATTATCCAATTATATATATATATTAAATGCATTCCCACAAGCAGACATGTATAATTTCGCGCTAACACATGCCGCATGTGGACCTACAATATAAAAACCCAATCTCAAATGAACATAAGCCCTGCAACTCTTGCCGTCCTTCCCTGAAACAGGGGTGACATTGGCAAAGTGAACCTTTTTTTTTACAGTATGGGTGGTCAGCCGCATACCAACCTATAAGTCAAGGAAGTTTAAATATTTTATTTTTTTCGATTTATCTTTCAATATTGTTTTCTGCATAACTTGTAATTTTCTATTTTTTATTATCAACTACAAGTATTCAAAATGTATTTTATTTGGGCCCGGTATTTTCAGGGTTAGCATATATGCATTTACACTGATAAAAAACTACCCACACAATTGACATAAACGCGTCCTTTTCATACAGTATAAAGTCGTTATGCTAACGTTGAAAATACCGGACCTAATAAAAAAAAACACCATTGCAACCTTTCAACAAAAACAAACACTAAAAATCGAAGTAAAATTTTACACTTACGCCATCAGAAGGAGAAGTAAAAGGAACAAAATGTTGCGTAGCAATTTAATCTTTAAACTTTAGTTTTCATAATAAAAAAACAAACAATCCTTTGGAAGTGTAATTGTTTGTAGGCTGGGTACACGTGTACTCGGTGACAAGTTGGTGACTTGATGAAAGTATTAATTACCCGTAATGAAGTGCGGGGCCGAGGTAAATGAACCCGCGCTTAAGTGCGTGACAGAGGATTACTCTGTGACAGCGTGACGGAGCGCCTACATACTACAGGGAGTACTCTAAATTACTTTACGAGGAAAAATCAACATAGCGTGGTAGTCTCATCACCACGGTAATTCTTACATACCGAATATCGGTAATATTAAAAATGTATAAAGACCTGTCAATCCAAGACGTGAACAGCTGATTAATCTTCATACAAATACTACCGATATTCGGTAGGTAAGAATTACCGTTGTGATGAGACTTCCAGTCCAGTGCTTGTTTGGCTATTTGATTCAAACATTATATTTAACCATTTGCTTCAAAGATGACTTTTCAATGAGATTGTCTTGACAATCACATTATACACACTCTGAGCTAAGAAAAAACAGTAAAACACAATAACGTGAGAGTTGTTTTTAATATTTTAAAAATCTATTTTCTATTTCATATAAGACACATTGGTTCAGTACACATACAAACATTGTTCATCTGAAATTACCTCTGATGGACATAAGACAGACAAGCACTAAGGGAACGATAGGTTGATATACTTGGTAAAACTCAACATCGGTTGACATCCTTAGGAAATCTAATCTAATCTAATCTAATCTAAGCTGCAAAGATATATATTATCATTTATGATTTATATTAAATGCATTCCCATAAGCAGACATGTATAATTTCGCGCTAACACATGCCGCATGTGGACCTGCAATATAAAAACCCAATCTCAAATGAACATAAGCCCTGCAACTGTTGCCGTCCTTCCCTGAAACTGAGGTGACATTGGCAAAGTGAACCATTTTTTACAGTATGGGTGATCAGCCGCATACCAACCTATAAGTCAAGGAACAATGATGGAACTGATGAACTTGAGAAAAATCAACAAAGGTTGATACTTCAATCTATAATCCAAGTTGCAATGATATCGCTGCCTTAGTTCTTGTTTATTGTATACGCCATTGAGAAAAATTTACATGAGCAATGTTGGCATGTGTACTGGACCAATGTGTATTATGAAAACAAGAAATTTATTTCAAAAATATTTAAAAGAACTCTCACATTATCGAGTTTTACGGGTTTCCTTAGCTCAGATTGTGTAGAATTTATTCATAAAACAACTGCATGAAAAAGTCATATTTGACAAGATTGGCGTACATACGGTAAACAAGAACTGGGGGAGCGATATATTAACAATTAAATTAAATAAATTTTATCAGAATAACTTAAGAGTACTTTTTTTCATATCGAGTTTTTTTTAATGGAGTTCTACAAAGTTACCGCTGAAACATATCATAAATTGCTCACACTTCCCTTAAGCGCACTAGCGCTTAGAAATGTCTTCACTTATGCGAATGGTACATAAATAAAACCTTTTAGAAGTAAAAAAAACTATACTGGGAGTGAGGCCAATTAAGATTGTTAAATAGTGAGGTTAGTCCATAACTGACTTAGAATTTTCCTGTGACAGTCTAGTCTACGCTTGTCTGTGAATAGCACTGCCGGATGTTAAATATGAAAGGGATGGGGCTTTGCTTAGCACCTGTCACCTTTCCTCAAGGGATGCTCACTTTGTACGGAGTTCTGCTAAGGACGATGTACCTGTTAATTAATATTACAAATACTAAACCTGGTAATGAAAACCTGAAAGCTTGTAACATACGAGGATTAAGTATATATGTCGAGTATTAAGTATTTAGAGCTGGGGTGCCCATACTTTTTTTGAGAAGATCGACATAGCAAAAATTTATGAATAGGAGATCGACATTTTAACTGTTTAGCCCACCAAATCGCTGCCTTAGTTCTTGTTTGCCGTATAGACCATTCAGCTAATTTTACATGAGCAATGTTTGCATGTGTACTGGACCAATGTGTCTGATGAAAACTGGAAATTGATTTAAAAAATCTTAAAAACGACTCTCACATTATCGAGTTTTACGTTTTTTCTTAGCTCAGATTGTGTAGAATTTGATTCTTTAGACAACTGCATTAAAAGTCACGTTTGACTGAATTGGTCTATACGGCAAACAAGAACTGGGGGAGCGAAATATAACTCATCATTCATAATGTATAAATATTTATTAAGAAAAAAATTAGCATTAGAAACTACAATGAGTGCAAAATATCAAATCAGTTTTAAGGTCGATCACTGAAATTTTAACTATCCTCGGCGATCGACCTCCAAGCCTCCCGCGATCAACCGTATGGGCATCTCTGATAGTCATTTAGATTTTAAAGTATCATAAAAATATTCACACAAGTACAATTTTGATATACAATAATAGGAAAATTATATATTAAATTGGATAAGAAGTAATTTAAGCCAGATGTTCAAGTAATCCTGTGCCAAAAGAGGTTTCTAGAAACCACGTGAATATGCTGAAATAAATCGTGGAATATAATATAAGATAGCGTCAGACAATTATACCTAGTGGATCTATAATAATCTATAATCTAAGCTGCAAATATATGTTAACATTTAAGATTCTGCCCACAAACAGACACGTGTAAGTTTGCGCTTACAAATGCTGCATGTGTACTTACAGATTAAAATCCAAACCTAAAATGAACATACAACTTTTGACGACCATCCCTGAAACAGGGGGGACATTGCTAGAGTGAACCATTTTATACCGCATGGGTGGTCAGCCTCATACTAACCTATAAGTCAAGGCATTACTTTTCCGATAATGTATTTTTTTCATAATAAAATGACAAACGTTCTCGGTTATTCAACCATCATATTCTTTAACTGATAAGTTGGTATGAAGCTAACCACCATACTGTAAAAAATGGTTCACTTTGCCAATGACACCCCTGTTTCAGGGAACGTCGGTAAAAGCTGCAGGGTTAATGTTCATTAGAGGTTTGCATTTAAATTTGTTAGTACACATTCAGCATTTGTAAGCGCGAACTTACACGTGTCTGTCTGTGGGCATGCATTTGATATGAGATTTGAATGTCAATATATCTTAGCGACTTAGATTATAGATCAAGTTAAAAAGCGACAATGTTTAAATCGATTGATTTGTATACCTACTTTAAAATGAAATGGAAAAATAGGGTTGCAGTGTAAACGATTGACAGCTACAGTAAACAATGATTTCCTTTGTCCGTTTGACCCGCAGCGTGTTGTTCTGTGATACGATTGTGTCCCTTTTTGTACAGCTTTCCTCTACCAAGTCTTGCAATACTATACGTGTCCCAAGTATAACCCTATCAACTTAAACTCATCCATAGCGTTTATCAAAACTGTTGTGAATCTAAAACGGTCGCTACGATCCGCTGCTGTTATTTCAATACATTTTTTTTTTGGTTCAGTTTAAACGTAGAGTTTTATACTTTGTGTACCTACAGCTCTTCTAAGGCTTCAGTCCAGTCTAGCGACAAATTAAATACTTAAACGAGTAGCTGTCAAAACATATGTTTAGATATATCGACGGTTAAAAGGAAGTATAGGGCATAAGCGACCGTTGGACCGTTGGAGCGTTGGACATGTTGGACCGGTCCGTAGTCCGTAGTGGCAACACTTCGGACTCGTAAATGGAAGGTTGTGGATTCGGATCCCGGCGGAGCACAAAAATATACCATTTATATTTCGAATGTGCTCTTCGCTGGGTTGAAAAATTCATAAGCCTTTACCAATGACCGGTCACCAAAGGTCCATCCAGCCTTACAGCAACTGGGTCTTGCTTGAGTATTGGCGCTTTGTAGCGACGACCAAGCTCGTACACCTCTGCGGCACTACGACAAGTGTCATAGACCCCTAGAGTCTTTAGAATCTAGTGAGTCTCCCGCACAGGATTTCTTAAAAAAAAAAAAAAAAAGCGACGTTTTGGTCAAAAATGAGTTATGAATGCTGTCCTACTTCAAATTTTCCGCTCTTTCTAATGCGCTAACTCCCATAGCTCTACGATAATTTTCTTGTTGTTTATGCCAAAGCAAACAACTGCGCTTTTGAAGAATGGTTTTGGTGTAACTGACAAGATTTTGGCCTTTTTTGTCCTAAAGGCGCTTGTGACAAAAAAAAATCGTAAAACATCGTAAAACCACATGCCAAAAATGCCTTTTTATTTTTATTTTAGAGCTGTAACGATATGATAAAAAACAAAAAATTTATGCCAATCTAAAACTTTAAACTACTCTCCTGAGCAATTTAGTTTTTGTCGCTTATGCTCTACTTCCTTTCAACCGTTGATATATACTTCAGAACGCCATTAATCCGTTTATTTAATTAAATATATCGCACGTTTAATAATAAAGAGAAATAACTCGAAAATTGGGAAAATCGAGATTTTGTAATAAAACGCAAGAACAATGCGAGAAGAATAGGTAGAATGCGACAGCATTTCAATTTGGACGAATATGATCGAGATAAAACATCGGTCGCCTTTTTCATCCCATACAAGTTGTACTGGTTGTCTGAAGTTCAAACATGATTTCCCAACATTCATGTTTTTTGAGTTATTACTCTTTATTATTAAACGTGCGATATATCTTTCATGTGTGATAAGTCTCGACATATCTACCAAGACTTTAAAGCTTTTTATATACCTATACGTTAGTTCGATACGCAATAAAACATGGCCGCGCGTGAGCAGCTGACACGCGGACAAATGTCTCCATACAATTTGTATGATAGACATTTAGCAGCCTTATCAGCTGTTCGTGCACGGCTGTATTTGTAGTTCTCTTTTATACTTAGATATATCGTCCCCTTAGCGCTTGTAAATCTTATGTCCATCAGAGGCAATTTCACATGAGCTATGTTTGCATGTGTACTAGACCAATATGTCTTTTGAAAGCTGGAAATGGAACTTAAAATCATGTAAAACATTCGCTCAAGAATCACTTTATCGTGTTTTGAATCGGTCCGTAGTCCACTTCGGAATCGTAAATGGAAGGTCGTGGGTTCGAATCCCGGCGGAGCACACAAAATATACCATTTATATTTTCAAATTTGCTCGTATTTGTTCATAAACCTTTACCAAAGACCGGTCATCAAAAGGTCCACCCAGCCTTACAGCCACTGGGTCTTGCGTGAGAATTGGTGCTTTCTTCAGCGACGACCAAGCTCGCACAAGGCTCTTGATGTGTGATACACACAAAAACAGCGCTCACCAAATAAATCAGCCTAATTTAATTTAAGTTTTGTTCTTAGCTCAGATTATGTAGAATGTGATTCTTAAGACAATTTCATTTAAATGTCATCTTTGAATCAAATGGTAGATAAGCCAAACAAGCACTGGGAGGACGATTTCTGTATATTAATTGTTACTTCACGAGCTAAGTTGTTATTTGGCTTACATCACACAATGGCACCCTTAGGATGGGAAGTACATAAGTACTAGAATATGTACCAGTAAAGTACATAATATGTATAAATACTGCTTATCCAAGCTGCATGCTTATGGCAGGTAATAACATTAACCATATCTACTGCGTTTATCATGTTGAGCTATGTCGGTAACAGGAGCTCGTACATACGAATTGTGAAGGCTTAAAGACGAATGGGAAAACCGAGAAAATTATGGCTTGATGAGATTGGTGGAATCGTGAACAATTCATATTCACTGGTCACCAAAGGTCTATCCAGCCTTTCCAATTGGCGCTTTGTAGCGACGACTAAGCTCGTCAAAAGTTCAGTCGATGGCTCAGTTAGTAGAATGCTTGCATTCCATGCCGAGAGTAAGGGTTTGATTTCAGAAATGATTTCTCTTCGGTGTTTACTTCGCAAAAACGCAACTAAGCTACACATATAGTGTAACTTCTTGCCTGCGTTATCCCCGAAGGGGTTGCATGTGGCGCTTCGAGACCTATTTATTTTTACAGGTAAGGGGGCCGGCTTCACACCAACCACTTTCAGTTAAGTGGGAAAACTTTTGTGCTCCGCCGGGAATCGAACCCACAACCTTCCCATTCAAAGTCCAACATTCTTCAAACCCAAAAAATTAATGCCCGCAAGGTTTACTCAGCCTTCACTAGAAATAAGAACCAGCCACCTAGGAAGCTTGAAAACCCCCACTTCAAATGAAGTGGTTGGCTTAAGGCCGGCCCCCTTAACCGTAAAAATAAAAAGGTGCCGACTCGCCACATGCGACCACTTCGAGGATGATTTTAAAATCATCTGGAATCCAGATTCTGGATATTCAACGAAGATTATTAAAGTATCTATAAATACCTGAAGGTCGAGAAGTGTTTCGCAGAAGTCACCAGCATATCCTAGTGGACAGAGACACTTCTTAAGGCATCTTCCGCCATGGAGACATCCGCCTGAGCATCCTCCGGTACTGCATTCTCCTGGAGACAACAGAAAAAGAAATCTTTACATGTAAACCATTTATTCATAAGGTACATACTGTAAAAAAATGCTTCACTTCGCCAATGTCACGCCTGTTTCAGGGACGGTCGGCAAAAGTTGAAAGGTTGATGTTTTGAGGTGTGGATTATAATAAATTTGTAAGTTCACCTGCAGCATTTGTAAGCGCAAACTTACACGTGTCTGTTTGTGGGCATGCATTTAGTATGAATTTTAAATGTAAATATATCTTTGCAGATTCGATTATAGATTAATACTTAATGTATGCCCACAAGAAGACGCGTATTTTGCGATTACACATATTCTAACTTACAAGATAGAAATCCAAATTTCAAATGAACATTAGACCTGCAACTTTTGCTAGCTCAGAACCTTTTTTAATCGACCACGAAAAATATGTATAAAAAAGTATGACAGCGCATGTAGTAACCATAAACGCTTAAATTAAACGAATATAAAATTTTATACTCAGATCTGGTATTTTCAATGTTAGCTTATGTGACTTGTAACTGCTAAAAAAACTACCCACACGATTGACACAAGTGCGTCATTTTCATTCACTATAAAGTCTCTATGCTGATGTTGAAAATATCGGGCCTTAGTATACAATACAGTCTGTGCAGTACCCTGAGTAAAAAAAACATAACATAAGCTCCCCTGAATCGCTTAAATTAGAGAATTGTATTCCTTGACTTATAGGTTGGTATGAGGCTGACCACCCATACTGTAAAAAATGGTAATGGTTAAATCTAGTAACTACTATCGCTGGAGTATAAAAAGGGCGCGAACAGCTTGCAGGGGGACAGTCTTCTAAACACGAAAGACAGTATAAGTGGACACAACCCATCTGTGAAATAAATGTAAATTGCTAAACCATAAATGTGAATTGTAAAAAATAAATATAAATTGTTCAATAAATCTAAGTTTAAAATAAATACCCTGTAAAGAAGACCAGTTTTTTTTTTAATTTGAAGACTATTCCTTGACTGATAGGTTGGTATGCGACTGACCACTCATACTGTAAAAAATGGTTCACTTTGCCAATGTCACTCCTGTTTCAGGGAAGGTCGGCAAGAGTTGCAGGGCTTATGTTCATTTGAGATTGGGTTTTTTATATTGTAGGTCCACATGCGGCATGTGTAAGCGCGAAATTATGCATGTCTGCTTGTGGGAATGCATTTAATATGAATCTCAAATGATACATATCTTTGCAGCTTAGATTTAGATTTAGATTTAGATTTCAACCCTACAACATAACAGTATAAACCACTCGAAGCGAATCGAAGAGATTTTCCGTAACGTGCAACACCCGGGGCTCAGATAATAAATCAATGTGATTAAAAATAAACTACTTGAAAAGCCTTCGCATTCCTCGAGTGGACGCCACTTTACAAAAGTATTCCGGATCATTGAGCAAAAAAGGAGAGGAATTCGGAGGGAAAGAAATCTCCTCACCTTGAGGTATGCCTGCTCGGAGGAAGAAGTCCGGGGAAGAAACGGTGGGCGTGGGAGGACAGAGAATTATTGGATTAGAGAATGAGATAGCAAGGAGCGGAGCTAACTGCCCCGCTGGCTAATTGAAAAGGAAAGAGAGGGCAGAGAGAGTGGCGATAGAGACGAGCGGACCAAAAAATAAATGTCTGATTGGAAACAGAACATAAAAACAGTGATTAACCTACCACATAATTGCAATAAATAACAAATAAAACACTGTTAATTTGTATGTATTGTTATGTTTTTAGGGGGTTCTATTTAATCAAAAACTGCGTTTCATTTATTTTCTCACTTTCGGTTTTGACAGAGTTTTTTTGCATTTGAAGAGTATGACGGTTGATTTATATCTGCCTCTCCAGGGATTCAGGTCCTAATTTATACAGATTTTTTAAGATTATTCTCGATAACGATTTAAAAATCGTTGCATACCACCTTGCTGGATTTCACCAGAATATTCGATTAAACACTTAATTAATCTCGAACAAATACAAATCATTATTAGGTACCTACTACCTACCTGAGCTTCTACTTATTTTTAGAGAATTCATAGACTTATTATCAAACTTACACAGACAAACCAAATACAGCTTGCATATTCGTAACAATATTAAATTCAGTTGCGAGAATACATACAAATATATTTTTAAGTTTTAAAGTCAGAAGAATTCGTGTAAGTTGAATAAATTTTCGTAAATAAAAAATTTAATCCTTCAAATACATTTCCTAAGTAATAAAAATGTTTTATTCAAAATAAATGGTCCATGAATTTAAAATTAAATCTTATTCAATAAAAAATAAACCGCTTTCTACAAATAACATAAAAGTTGATCTTTTAAACATGTTTTTATTACAAAACTGCGTTTCGAAAATTCATAAAATTAAATCTCGTTTTATCTCGAAATTTAAAAAAGGAATCTTATAAATACACAATAATTAGATAATTTGAAAACTCAAGACTCATCCACGTTGAAAATTAAAATGTAAAAAAAACGTATGAATGCCATGTTGATCCTCACAAAGGCGATCCTATCATTAGATTTGAATACTAATGCCTCCCCAAATACGATCACTCAACATTCAGCATTTTTGCGTGTCATTTACTTTACATCGCCTGTGAAAGTGAGCCTTTGAGTTTTTACAGGCACATGCACGAGAGGGTAATAATTATTGTGCTCGCCACTCTTGCCTTTTAAAAAATACTACTCCTTAAAGATACATACATAGTGTTAGTTCTCACCGTGTTTTCCCCGACGGGGTTGCATGTGGCGAGTGAAGCTATTTATTTTACAGGTAAGGGCTTTATGCCAACCACTTCAGATCAAGTTGGGGAATCCCAGCTCCCGAGGGGGCTGCTAGTCATTTCTTGGGAGGGCTGAGTAAATCTTGCCGGTATTTTATTTTGAGTTGGAAATAAGCACCGAAACACGAAATCATTTCTGACACAGTCTCGATAGAATTTGAACCCGAGCTCTCGGGATGGAATGCAAGCACTCTACCAACTGAGCTATTGACCGGACATCATTATACATACACCGGTCTTATAGTTGAATGAGTCAGTCGTGTTTTTGAGTGAACAATTTTGCATGTTTTTTACTAAGTACTTTTTAAGGTAATTCCTACATCAAATATCCGCTGGCTATATATTTCCTCACATTATGTGGAAGTCTGTTCCACTCCATTGGACCCGTAAACGGTCCCCAAAATTAGTGCTTTTCTGACGGTTACTCCCCTGCACATATGCTTGTGTAAACGACCGCTTTCGACCGGTCCGTAGTCTAGTAGTTATCACTTTATACTCGGAATATTGGAAGGTAGTGGGCTCGAATCCCAGCGGAGCATAAAAATTATATCATTTAAATTTTCAAAATTGCTCTTTTCTGGGTTGAAAAATTAATCCGCCTTTACCAAAGACCGGTCATCATAGGTTCATCCAGCCTTACACCAACTGGATCTTGCTTGAGAATTTGTGATGACCAAGCTTGCATAGGGCTCTTGAGGTGTGATAACAGCGCTCACCAATTAATAAATCAGCCTATTATTATCATTAT
This sequence comes from Agapetus fuscipes, assembly GCA_951799405.1. Lineage (NCBI taxonomy): Eukaryota > Metazoa > Arthropoda > Insecta > Trichoptera > Glossosomatidae > Agapetus > Agapetus fuscipes. The sequence continues at coordinate 25,339,819 of OX637333.1, forward strand.
TTAACGTTCAGAACTGTTGTATGTTGTGCGTGATCCTATGGGGTGCTCTAGATTTGAATGCAAATGGTCCTGTTTCCCGCGGTCAGGCTCGCCGAATGCGGTAACAGAGTCGTATCGAGGCATATAGCCGCCCCGGGCCAAAGCTCAAAGCCATCCCACCTAGCTACAGCTCTGCGGTCACACAGGGCCGGCAAGGTTTGCGGTGCGGCGTATATCGGTTACAATCCAAATGTGTATTCATGTCGAGAAAAAAAATCAACTGAAAAAAAAACTACACGTCTATTTTGCCGGGGGTTTATTTTGTATATTGAATTAGAAACTAGACACCAATATAAAAGATTTTTTATTTACATTAATGAGAACTGCATAGGTAAAAATTTTACTCGCATATTAGACGAACCGATATAAGAGAACTTATATTGATGATGATGACGTGCAAAATTTATATAGCGCCTTTTATGACAGTGTGTCATTGCAAAGGCGCTTGTCCATATGATTGGACGAAGAGGTGAGTCTTGAGACGTATTTTGAAGAGTCTCTCCAAATACAGTTCCCTCAGTGAGGCGGGAATAGCATTCCAAGTCATTGGAGCGGCCGCCTTGAATGCGTTGCACAGATCACGGATGCGTTGTCTCCAAAAACAGTGCGGGTCCTTCTTGTAAGGATGTCCAAGCAGCTGCTTCTTGATGCAGCTGACCTCAGTGTTTTTCCGCGCGAGGCTATAGTTGCTGGAGAAACAAGCTCTATCAGGTACCCCGGAGCATTATTCTCGGCGTTTCGTTAGCGACATAGCTAACGTCTTCTTCAGGAGACACCCTCTCTGCACGGTGACTGAGGATGAACTGATTTTAATAACAACAGCTGTCACAAATCACTACATACCTTGGAGCGAATAAAGTAATCCTAATCCATCTCCAGTCATCGTGCAGAGAGTGTGTTTCCTAAAGACGTTAGATACGTCGCTAACGAAACGTCGAATAATCAAAGTTCTCTTATAAAGGTTCGTCTAATTTAAAAAAAAAAGATTTGTGGAAAGGAATGCAATCCACCAACCTATTTTGCCTGGCCTGTTGTCTTCATGCGAAAGCAGAAGCTTGTGTGCATGCAACGGTATCTGTTGAACCAGGGTCGAAGTTATCGTCGCGGGATTCGAACCAACGTTATCCGGTTCCAAATAACCCGACTTGATCCCCGCGGCCATAACACCGAACAATATCCGAATAAAAACAAATTAACTGTGTAGTTGTATAATTGTAAATATATCAAACGACCGTAATTTCAACTTAAACCTTACAATTTTTTTTTAAAGGTGTTATTATTTTTGAAATAAAATAATAAACTATTTAGTTAATATTTGGTGCCCTGGTTGTTGTCATGAACGGCTCTTTAGTAACGTTTGAAAGGGCTTTGGGCAATCAGAGATAGCGTCCAACTGAGCCAGTACACTAATATAAAGGCACATGCAGGGTGTGGGGCAAACAAATATTGTCAAATTACTCCGTATTCAAATTGTAATTTAAAGAAGTACGAGTATGTGGTCATTTTATACGATTGTGATTTTTATTTTGTAGCTGGCAGTGTTGTCGGTTGTAAGTCGGGTTTCTATCTATTTCTTTTATTCGTATTTGGGTTTTAGCTAATACAGCGGTTACATGTTACTTGAGGGAGTACGTACTACCGACTAACTATCTACTCTCGTTGCAAGTAGCAAAGTTGGTCAATCTCTATATAATCATACACTAACAGGGCTATTCTTAGACATTTTAGTTGTCGGTTGAGCCCACGCTTTGACAAACTAAAGATGCATTTGTTTGAAGATCTGTCAATCCCAGATAGCCGGAAGTGAACAGCTGATTAGTTTTCATACAAATATTACCAAAATTCTGTAGGTAAGAATGACCGTGGTGATGAGACTTTCAGGCCAGGCATAATAAGTTTGTCAAAGCGTGGGCTCAACCAACGACTAAAATGTCTAAGAATAGCCCCGTAAGTGTATAATTAAAATACCTACTATACTAATACATCACAAAAACGTAAATTATGATCTAAAAAAACACCTTCTTGTAAAATTACGTTTTAGAAGTATGCCAGGTGCTAGCGTTCCATGCAGGCAAATTTACCTATAAAGTAGACGATATTTATCACTAATCTAAAATGCAAAGATTTATTAAACACTTAAGATTTATATTGAATACATGCTCACAAGCCCACACGTGTACGTTAGTACTTACATATTCTGAATTTTTACTAACAAAGTAAAATCTCGAATATAAAATGAGCATAATAAACCAAGCAAATCTTGTTGCCTTTCCCTGAAACAGGAGTGACATTGACAGCGAGAATATTTTTTTCAGCATTAGTAGATGAGTTAGCTTCATACCATGCTATAAGTCAAGGTTATAAGACGACAGGTAAGAATTGCATTCAATCTTAAGGTTAAGATTTAAACTGAAAATTTGCCTCTCCCAGGACACGCGCCTTTTCTTGCATATATCGCCACCTTAAAGGTAAAACTGAATAAATACTGATTCACTGTTTTATGAAATCCTGCATAACAAATTTTATTGAATGTAACTTGTCGAATAGTGAGTGAACTAATTATAGGCTGTGCTCATGAAAAAGCTCTACACTACAGGATTCTCACCATGGGCGTACTATTAATTTTTGATTCTGGAATTTATTAAAATAATCATTTTAATAATCAAAATAAATTGTACAGTGGATTGCACATGACTATACAGCATAAAATAAGGTTGTGTTAAATTTTTCATCTTTAATTTTCAAAACTTGCCCCTCCTGGTTTTGATCCTGGGTGCGCCCTTGATTCTCACATATTTTTAGTGTTTATCTATCTATAATCTATAATCTAAGCTGCAAGGATATGTTAACATTTAAGGCTCATATGAAATGCATGCCTACAGACAGGCATATGTAAGTTCGCGCCTACACATTCTGCATGTGTGCATACAAATAAAGAAAACCTCACATGGACATAAACCTTGCAACTCCTGCCGCCGTTCCCTGCACCGGGGTGGCATTGGCAAAAGTGAACCGATTTATACAGCACGGGTGGTCAGCCTCGTACCAACCTATCAGTCAAGGAGCGTTTACGTTTAGAAAAAAGGAAAAAATTAATGCACATTAATCTGAGAAACCCATGTTATATGAATATTTTACTTTTAATGTAGTACGATGTGTAGTACATTTTTTTGTGGATGTAAACATCTTTATTTTTTTTCTTCAGTCAATATGAAACTGATCAAGGATTTTTTTCCTGAAGGAGATTCAAAAAATTATCTTTTGGATACATTTTGAATTATGGCAAAGTGGCGGAAATTGCAGGACTCGATATTTTTTACGTCGTTCGATTTAGGAAGTTAAGGGGGCGCCTTGAAATTTTATTATCTCTGACGTAATTTATGCGACGGCTTTTTCCTCCATGGTAGGAAACTTAACTGATATTAAAATATCGGGGAAATTACTGAATCTGTTTGCTTGTGAGCGCGAGCAATCCATAGAGACGAAAGTTGGCAACTGTAATCTCTATGGTCTATGATTTTATTTGCAAAGGTATATAAATATTAAAGATGCCTAAAAGCAAACACGTGTAAGTTCTTAATACTTTGTAATCTAAGATTAAAATAATAATTTTTAATTAGGTACATACGGTATACGCGAATACATTTCAGAATAAATACTTTCACCAATTTCTATAAAATAACTCATTTGAAATCGACTAAATTGCAAACGATGGCTACGATAAAATTTAAATTTAGATGCTTGATTTTTTGATTCCAGATTAAATTTTGATTTTTAAATCTGAATATTAAGCTTAAATATTTTCTTAGCATATATTGCCTACCTATTAGGCGCATGTGCCTGTATGGGATGGACGCCCCTGTTAATTTAATGAATGCTCACAAGCAGGCATATGTAAGTCACGCTTGCACAACCTGCGTGTTTACTAACAAGATCAACCACAACTCACATGAACATAAACCTTGCCACTCATGCCGCTTTTTCCTGAAAATTGGGTGGCATTGGCAAAAGTGCACAAAGTTTTTATAGCACGAGGGATCATCCTCATACCATAGATCCTCATACTTATCAGTTGAAGAAAATAAACTACAATCTACATTATCTATCATTTCACATGTAAATTTACACTAAAAAACAAAAAAATACCCGAACCTGTAATAAACATACACTCTGCATCGGTTTTTTTTTTATAAAAAAATGTGATATTCCAAACGGCAAACCGATTTTTACAAGTGGACAGCCTCGAACCAACTTATTATAAAAAGATACCAATTTATTTTTTGAAAAAAAAAGTGTACATGAAATTCACAAATATATTACCTGGTCAGAAAGAGTTACATGATCAATCAAATTAGAGAATCACAATTTTCAGGTATTTTAATTATATCAGCAGTGTATTAATTATGTATTGAATATTTAAAGTAAAAAAAAAATGTGAATATGCATTTTTTTAAATATTTAGCATGCGAAAAGTTTTGAACGAATATGTCATATTAATTGAATTAACATCACCGTCGTTTGTGAGTGGAAAATTTTACAAAAAATCACGTGATGTTTTCACATAAATTTATGGAACTTTCCAATGTGATTTTCATCGGAAAAATTAAAATAAAATGTATTCACAGAGAAATTGCTAAAGGACTTTTGATTTGGATTTTACAATTTTTTACATAAAATTTTCATGTGTAGAAGGTAGGTTTGAATTTTTTTTATTTTTATGAATAATAATAGTATAATGAAACTTTATTTGATTATCGCTGTTTTTGTGTGAATCACACCTCAAGAGCCCTATATAAGCTTGGTCATCGCTATAGAAAGGGCCAATTTTGCGTTTTCGAAGTATGGTTTTGGTGTAACCGACAAGATTTTGGCCTTTTTTGTCAAGGCGCTTGTGACATAAAAAATCATAGAACATCGTAAAACCACATTAATAAGAATGCCAGTAAATGCCTGATTTTTTTAAATTTTGGAGTTGTTTTGATATGATAAAAAAAAAGTTATGCCATTTGCCCTATTACCTTTTAACCGTAAATGTGTACTTCGATACAGATGAAAGTAAAAAATAATAAAATTAACTCTATGTTCCTTGACTTATAGGTTGGTATACGGCTGACCACTCATACTGTAAAAAATGTTTCACTTTGCTAATGTCACCCCTGTTTCAGGGAAAGACGGTAAGAGTTGCAGGGCTTATGTTCATTTGAGATTGGGTTTTTATATTGTAGGTCCACATGCGGCATGTGTTAGCGCGAAATTATACATTTCAGCTTGTGGGAATGCATTTAATAAAATCTTAAATGATATATATCTTTTCAGCTTAGATTATATTAGATTAGATGTAAAAGCTATAACCAGCGCTGTTTGTGAGTGAAAAAGGCCACTGCCTAGTCATGACGCGGAAATAAATAAAAATAATTTAATTTTATGTAATGAACTATAAACTTTTGGATTGACAACCTTGATAATAAGCACTTAGCCATTGCCAAGCGGGGTCTGAGGTAAAAAACGTGCAGTAATGTTAATAAAATATTCACAAAGTGGCAGGTACTTTACGGTCGATAGTCCTTTGGCGGGGTATAAGCGCAACAAAGGGCGCTAACTCGGGACACATTCAAGCGCTCGCCAAGGGAAAACCGACCCTGAAACATTCTGCGAGAATACAAAGGCGGGCGCGAGAAACCCTTAGCAATAATATAAGTATGTAAACAGAACCCCAAGTGTACAACTCCAAGTATCCAAAATGCATGGAAACTAAAACAGCGCTTCGGTGTACGTTTCCATTTCTATACATTTTTGGTCAAACTCTTTGGATTTGTTTAACCGCGCTCTATACTCGGAGTTCAGTATATTCGTAGCGATAGTTACAATTCGAGTTATTGCATTATTCTAGAAGTTTTTATTCCGGTAGAAAATATGGATTATACCTCAGAATACAAGCTGCAGCTAATCGTCCCTCCTGTGCTTGTTTGGCTTTTCTACTATTTGATTAAAAAATGACCTTTCAATGAATCACATTCTACACAATCTGAGCTAAGAAAAAAATTCCAAACACGATAATGTGAGAGCTGTTTTTAATATTTTCAAAATAGATTTCCAGTTTTCATAAGACACACTGGTCCAGTACACATTCAAACATTGCTCAAGTGAAATTACCTCTGTTGGAGATAAGACAAATAATACACTAATAAATACGGACCGGTCCATAGTCTAGTGGTAGCGGTTCGGACTCGTAAATAGAAGGTAATGGGTTCGAATCCCAGTCGAGCACATCAAATATACCATTGATATTTTCAAATATGCTCTTCGCTGGGTTGAAAAATTCATATTCCTTTACCAAAGATCAGTCACCAAAGGTCCATCCAGCTTTACAGCAACTGGGTCTTGTTTGAGAATAGACGCTTTCTTTAGCGTAGACCAAGCTCGCAGGGGATCTTGAGGTGTGATTCACACTAAAACAGCGCTCATCAAATAAATCATACTAATATTACTATTACTCCTCAATATCACAAATCCTCAATTCACACAAATTTAGAGTACCATTATAATAATGATTTTCATAATTATAATACTCGAAGCTCAGAAAATCTACATATTAAAGGTTTTCGATCGACAAAGTTTGGAAAGAGGTCTCTTTCAAATGTTGCACAGTCCCTATACAATGGACTTCCGATAAAAATAAAGAGGGATATGAAAAATAAACAACAAAATGATGCAATAAAGTCTTATTTCTTAGAGTCTTTTTACAATGATGCTGTACCAGTGTGATGATTTTGTTTTATTTTGGGTATGAGACGCTAATTCTCTTCTGTCTTTGTTTGCTTCAGTAATTGTTATTTTATTAATATTTTTTTAATTATATTGTATGGCTAGTTTTAAGTATTGTGTAAGAGTATAAGTACTAAGTCCCAAATGAGTTTATGTAACTCCTGGGAAATGTAAACTTGTTTATATTATTTCAATAAAAAAAAAAAAAAAAAAAAAAAAAAAAAAAAAAAAAAAAAAAACTCTTGACTTATTGTTTGGTATAAGGCTGACGATAAATGCTGTAAAAAAATGGTTCACTTTGCCAATGTCACACCTGTTTCAGGGAAAATCGGCTAAAATTACAGGGTTTATGTTGATTTGAGGTTTGGATTTTAATTTGTAAATACACATTCAGTATTTGAAAATGTGAATTTACACGTGTCTGTTCATGGGCATGCATTTGATATAAGTTTTGAATGTTAATAATAAATGAGTCGTATAACTGCAAACGCCGTCATCTTCAAAATTTATGATTTTTGAGATAATGATTGAATTTGATTCTGCGCAGTGTAACAAATCATTTGCTGTGTGCGATATAATGTAAACCTCACTTAATCCTTCGTAATTTTAATTGGTTTCGTGCAAACGCCGTCATCTCCAACTGGTGTTGTCGTTTAACAAGTTTACAAGTTTATTTTTTTCAAAATCATCACGTGAGGAGTTGACGGCGTTTGCATTTATACGACTCATATATTTTCAACTTAGACTATAAATTATTGTAGGTTACATCGTTCGAATATCAAAACATAGTTAATATTGAGGTTTTCCTTGTACTGGGAAATCAGTGTTTTTTATTGTGAATGTTTTGTATTCTTATGGTAGAGAAGCATGAACAGTGAACACTGGATGGGAGTAGAATAAGGGAAGGTATTGTATCGGAATGAATGATTTTTATCAACAACAACAAAAAAAAAAACACTAACAATTTTGTTGTGTTGCCATTCTGAAACCACTCAAGGAGATTACTTCTATTCTTATTCACGCGGTACTTATAGTTATATTGTTAGGAAATGTATGAAATTTATTTGCAAAGAATAAATGTATATATTTTTTATCTCTTCGTAGTCAAGTGGTTAAACGCTTCGAACTAGCAAGCGTAAGTCAATGGGTCCGATTCCCAGCATAGAGCAAGAATATCGCATTATTTTTTGAAGAGGAATGCAATTAACCAACCTGTTTTGCCTGGCTAGAAACAGGTATTAACATTTTCAAAAATTTTGACCGGTCCGTAGCTCAGTGGTAACAATGCGGACTCTGAATGGGAAGGTTGTGGGTTCGAATCCCGGCGGAGCACAATAAAATAAACTACATATTTACATTTTCAAATATGCTCTTCGCTGGGTTGAAAAATTCATAAACCTTTACAAAGACCGGTCATCAAAAGGTCCATACAGCCTTACAGCAACTGGGTATTGCTTGAGTATTGGCGCTTTGTAGCGACGACCAAGCTCGTACACCTCTGCGGCACTACAACAAGTCGCACGCTTAATCATAAAGAGCAATTACTCGAAAAATAAGTATGTTGGGAAATCACGTTTGAAGTTCAGATAACCTGTACAACTTGTATGGGATGAAAAAGGCGACCGATGCTTTATCTCGGTAATATTCGTCCAAATTGAACGGCTGTCGCATTTTACCTATTCTTCTCGCATTGTTCTTGCGTTTTATTACAAAATCTCGATTTTCCCAATTTTTGAGTTATTTCTCTTTATGATTAAACGTGCGAAGTGTCATATACCCCTAGAGTCTCTAGAATCTAGGGAGTCTCCCGCACAGGATTTCTTAAAAAAAAAAAAAAAGTTTAATATTGTTTATGCCACCCGTTCTTCAGGGAAAGGCGGCAAGAGTTGTACGCGAGCCCCGTATAAAGCGATCGCAGCACTTTAAACTTTAAAACAGTATTTTCTTTCCGAACAAACTCCCCCACAAGTTGGCGGTAACGATGCGAGGTCTCACAAATACGGCATAACGTCGTGCTAAACTCAACTGAAGCGTTTAGAAAAAAAACATAGAAACTTAAACAGCGCCTCTAGTGAGCGTTTTTGATTTAATACATAAAAAGTGAGTTTTAAAGTATAGTTTTATCCTTGTGGTACTATAGAATACTGGTATCATCTTGGCATCAATCGCCTTAGTTTCCTATAACGTTTCTGATCTGAAAACTTCTCGTCAGCTATCAGCACTCAATCTACCAAGTTACGATTGAAAAAAGATGGAATCCGTTGTACTCGTATTTTATTATGTTTTTTTTCAATAATTAAAAAAAATCCTACTTATTGTCATGTTGTCCTTGAAGATAACTGAAGGAATGAAATATAAGCTAATCCAGCCTTCTGATTCAGTGAGACTTCTAGGAGTCTTACTGGATCGGAATCTGACACTGGAGAGGCAAATAGATGCCACAATTGCTTCTTTTTTTTTTCACTACGCCAAATCAAGACTATTAGAAAGTGTTTACCGTCAGATGCAGTCAAGACTAATGATGCCACGAATATTCGGCAACTATTCGGTATTCGGCCTATTCGGCCACTTTTTTGCTATTCGGTATTTGGCCGAATAGTGCGTACTATTCGGCCGAATACCGAATAGCAAATCATGTAAAAAAAGACACGTTATTTTACTCAAAAATTATGTATTTATTTCCAAATTACAACATTTTAGTACTTAAAATTAATCAGTGGTAAGTTGCGATGGATAAAAACGAGCTTTTAAGCATTTTCTGGTAGAAAACGATTGCGCTTTTCATCGTAAACGTTACCAGCCTCAGAAAATAACCTCTCACTATAAACGCTACTTCCAGGCGAAGAAAGATAAACTTTTGCAAATTTCGAAAGGTTCGGGTATTGTTTTTCGTTTGCTGACCACCACTTGTAAGGATCGGCCTTCCGATCTAGGCGAACTGTTTTCAAATAAAAATCCAACTCGTTTGCCACAGCATTCTTCTCCGAAGCGCCGAATATTCGGCGCTTCGGCCGACAGCGTTGCCGAATATTCGGTATTCGGTATTCGGCCAATTCACTATTCGTGGCATCTCTAGTCAAGACCCTAGTGGGCGCGTTTGTGGTGTCTCGGATTGACTATTGTTCGATGCTTTATAGTGGTCAGCCAAAGAAGCAGTTCAATCGCTTTCAATCTGTGTTGAATTCGGCAGCAAGATTCATATTCGGGATACCCAAATTCGCTCACATCACTCCGCTGTTAAAAACACTACATTGGCTTCGTTTCCCGGAGAGGGTGGTCTACCGTGTTTGTGTGATGGTATATAAAGCCATCAATGGCTTGGCTCCACCTTATTTGACTGACATGATGTTGCCTGTTGAGATGGGTGTAAGGAGGCAGACACTCAGATCCGCGGGCGATGGAGTAGTCAATTTGGTTCGTACAAATTTCGGAGACCGCGCTTTCCGTGTTGCGGGTCCGGTGGAGTGGAACAGACTGCCACCCGGAGTGAAGAACTCCAAATCTGTGGATGTATTTCGCGGAGCACTCTAGACACACCTTTTTAGAAAGTCTTATCCATGATCGGAGAGGGCCCTTGAGGTGTGACACACACAAAAACGGCGCTCTCTTTTCATTTGTAATTTAAAATAAATTAGCCTGATATTATTATTATTATAGCATGTGCCAATACTCAATGATTCGAGAAACACCTTTGTTCTCACATTTAAATTGAGACTGAGATGCTCTGCAGTGGGACTAGTGTCTAAGCCGTCGAGCTATACAGTTTTAAAAGCAGCCCTGTGAACGAACCGAATTTGAAACGTATCTGAAATAAATAACCGCAATTTTTGTAACTGAGATGTTTCCTTGACTTAAAGGTTGGTATGCGGCTGACCACCCATGCTGTAAAAATGGTTCACTTTGCCAATGTCATCCCTGTTTCAGGGAAGGACGGCAAGAGTTGCAGGGTGTTTGCCCCTTTGAGATTTGTTTTTTATGTTGCAGGTTCGCATTCGGCATGTGCAAGCGCGAACTTGTACGTGTCTGCTTGTGAGAATGCATATACTGTGAATCTCCAATGTAACATATCTTTGCAACTTAGATTAGATAAGATTAGATGGTAACTGTGAGGTCATGAATAAATAAATATTACAATATACATATTAATCAAATTAACAAAGTTCCAATTCACATTTTACAAAAAAAATTCTGTCTAGCACTTTCGCCTACAAGGCATCATCAGGACAATCAAATGCCTTGTAGGCGAAAGTGCTAGACAGAAATAAAATCGTAAAAAGTGAATTGGAACTTTGTTCATTTGATTAATATACAATGGACTTTCACTGTGTAAACCACCAAACCCTTAAAAATATTAAATATTACAATGATGAAAGACCATGCAATTCTTGCCGAGCATTCCTGAAACAGGGAGTACGTTTGCAAAACAATCCAATTTTACAAAAAAGTGTGGTCAGCCTCACGCCAACCCATCAACCAAGGATCAGATTTATGTGTTGTTGGTTTTAAGCTGTATAATTTGGTTCTATATGTTACATAAGACAAGATAATAAAGACGATAACTTTTAGAGTGCCAAAAAGTGGCTTACACACTGCAATTTTGGAAATTAAAAAAATAAGTACTAAATACCCCGCACGGTAAACGGCACTTTATATGTTTTATACATAAGTTTAAAAAATGGAGGTGGGATGAAATAACGAAAGGGTTGAAGTTACAGGATAACGCGTGAATTTTTTTTTAAGATTTCACTTCACCCAAGAAAGACGCTTTAAAATATTTAAAAAAAAAATGACTAATGAGTTTCAGCGTGTATAATATGAACGGGTATTCATTTTCCTAAAGGAAATTAATTAAAAATGTGTTTTATAAAAGGGGGCTTGGGCCAACCCTTGCGCCGGGCCCGTTTCTATACGCGGTCTAATTAAAAGTCGTCTAATTAAGCGTGCATTGTCTGCCAGGGCTGCCGCCCCGACCATGGTGAACCTTTGAGGCGTTTTCAAAACCATTTCTAAAGCTTTTCATGCCGCGATATTTAATAATTGTAAATTCCTTAAAAAAATAACAAGGCCTTGAACTCCGTACAACTTATTTCTTTCCCGAGTTTTTTTTTTATAGATTTGTGAAAAGGAATTCACCAACCTATTTTGCCTGGGCCGAAAGTCTCAGCACCCCAATAATTTTTACCTACCGAATATCGGTAATATTTGTATGAAGACCAATCAGCTGTTCACTTGCGGCCATCTTGGATTGACAGGTCTTCATGCAAATATTACCGATAGTCGGTAGGTAAGAATCACCGTGGGGATGAGACTTGGGATCATGCGAAAGCAGAAGGTTGTGTGCATGAAATGGCATCTGTGAAACTAGGTTCGAAGTTATGGTCAAATTGGCCAGACATGATTCAAACCAGCGTTATTCTGTTTCGAATACGCCAGTCAAGAATAACGACAAGCTTTTCTCGTAAATATTCAGTGCATAAGTTTTCTTTCATTTCTACTTTTCCATACTTTATAATTTCTAACATAAACTGTGAACAGAATTGAGATCTTAATAATTGTCAGAATTTTTCACTCTTTTCCAAAATGTTAATTGTTACGAATGTGTAATTGAGTGAGTTGGTATGCGTTGTTTGTGTAAGTCTGTGAGGTCTCTATAATTATGTAGTTACTTGCATTATTGTATTTGTATTTGTTCGAGTGTGTAAAAGTTTACTGAAATATCCTAAATATAATATTCTGGAGTGGTCTCGCATGTGCCAGTTCTCAATGTTTCAAGACTAAGGCCCTTATTCTCACCTATCAATAGAGACCGAGATGCTCTGCAGTTAGATGTGTATCTAAGTCCACGAGCTATACACGTTCAAAAGCAACTCTGTGTACAAAACGAATGTGACCCGTATCTGAAATAAATTGTGCAAAATAAAATAAGCAATTTTTATTTAATTGAACCCTGTAAAATCAAAACAATACGTTGCCATGTTGAATCAATTTGCTATCGTGTGATAAAATCTATCGACGTTGTCGAAGCTTTACCCCCGAGATAGAAAAACACATGGCTAAGGAAATCTGGTGGACCCAATGGAATAGCTTCAGAGATATATGTGGATACTGTGTAAAAAGATATCTATTTTGTGCTAGAAATTTTTACACAAAGTAAAATGTATTGTCATTTTACTATTTTTACTCTTTTTTAATCAAACTGAGATTTATTTATTAAACAAGATTTATTTTGCACAAAAACGGTTTACTATGTACTGATTACTTTTCCTGCTCTGGCTTATCGACTTCACGTCACAATGTTTCAAGCAACTCTCGCTCTCCACACAATAGCGGCTCATATTTATACCGTTCCCAGATTCTTCTGTAGTAGACGTTTTTCGTGTATCCCAGATTCTTCTATAGTAGATTGTTACACACACACACACACACACACACACACACACACACACACACACACACACACACACACACACACACACACACACACACACACACACACACACACACACACACACACACACACACACACACACACACACACACACACACACACACACACACACACACACACACACACACACACACACACACACACACACACACACACACACACACACACACACACACACACACACACACACACACACACACACACACACACACACACACACACACTCACATACACCCAGCGTGCTTAGGCTCACATACCAACACTCCCATAATGGATCATACCAGATCAGTCTACCACCATCCATTTCATCATTATACTAGCTGTTCGACACTACTCCAGATACACACACCAGCAAACTACGTGCCTAGGTAAATGCACACACAAACTCATAGTTCGTAACAGTATGCTTGTATATTTTAGATATTCTCAGTTCGTTATTTATTTAACGCCCACTGAAAATGCCAAAAGCACTCTTAGGTGTTGTGTTCATTAAAAAAATGCTCAAAAAGAAATTTTTAAAAGCTTATAAATATTAGGTGTGAGCGTTCCCCTACGTGTCGTTTTCTTGTCGTAGCATTTCCTTGGTGTAGCATTTCCTTGGCGTAGCATTTCTCGTAGCAAATGATTTACTTGAGAAGTGAACTTACGCGCTACGACGCTGCATATTATATGAATCGCATTAAACCAAAGACGGCAATATAGAATTTCTCAAAAAAATAAAGAAATACATATAAATACTGAGAATTTCAATCTCGATGCTTCCACATTTTTATCTCATTATCGGAACAAAATCGTAGATAGCCGATTTTGGTTTTGTGCGAATCATGTGTAGGTTGAATGTGTGGACTAAAAAGGCTCGTTTCTGCGGCCTGTAGTTATATCAATGGTTTTGTCGTACCTCAGTATTCAGATGCTTTCATTTGCTGACTTGGTGAACGAATGATGTAAGTTTTTAGTGGCGGAATTAATATTTGTGATCTCCGTATTTTTAAGTATTTTTTTGATGGTATTTAATTTTGACCTTTCAATATTTTTTATCAATCATTTTAAAACGTTTATTGTTTACAAATTTATCTTTCTAACATGATGAATGGTGTCTTGACTTGTCTTGTATCCTGCCGCTATTCCTCTAGGGGTGGCCGGTGTCTCCACACAAGTGCCTCCACTTGACTCTATCCTTGCAATACTTCTTTCATCTCATCTAATTTCATCACTCTTTTCATGCACGCTCTTCTCTTGTTTCCACTCTGTAAATTCCATTCATTCGCAATCTCACTTATCTGATCAATCCATTCTTTCCTAGGTCTTCCCCTTCCACGCTTACCTATTACATTCCCTTTATACACTTTTTTTGTCAGTCGGTCTTCATTCATCCTTTCAATATGTCCAAACCATCGCATCACACTTCTTTGAAGTTTCACTTTCACGTTTTTTTTACTCCGCATTCATTTAGAACCCATTCGTTTCTCATTCTATCTTTCAGTGTTTTTCCTGTCATACTTCTCAAATGAGCCATTTCTACGGTGAATAATTTCTATGTGTGCGTTTTAAAAAAAGTAAATGTTACAAAAAACAACTCTTGGCTAAGAGCGTTGATATACAGAGTACACAATAAGTTTTTGTATTTAAGAAAAGTATGTATGTATAAGTATTGAAATTGGCTAGCTTACTTTTTTTAAAATACATCCAATATTCAATAGTGAGGTGCTCCAGAATCTTTCTCTAATGATTAAAAAGTTATATGATTTTTTTAACCCAACGAAGAGCATAATTGAAAAAATATTTTTGTGCTTCACTGGGATTTGAACCCACAACCTTCCATTTACGAGTCCGAAGCGCTAAACAGTAGACTGCGAACCGGTTAATGCGTATATGGGGACAACACTAGGTTTATTCTCCATTGAATAAATCCTAGGCACATTTCGTTTAACAGCCTCTTTTATCGTGGTTGCTTATTAAATTTAATGTAGTGGATGTTTCCGTGTACAAAAAAATATTGCTTAGGACTTAATCGCCATTTTATTTAAGTATTCATTTCATTATCTGACTCTTGTTGTAGATGGTGCTTTCTAATAGAGCTACATAACTTTATTCGTGCCCCGCCTATGACTTTGACTCTTTTTCAACATAAATGTCATTGAGTTATTGTTTATATAAAATTAATTAAAATAAAAAATGATGCATTAATTTTTGATAATGTTAGAAATCATCCATTTGTAGCCAGGCCATAGGTTGGAAATTTTGCATTGATGTTTATAAATTTATTCAAATAAATTTAAAAAAAACCTCTCATTTAATTTCTGTTGTAATGATTACGTTATGTTTATATTAATTATTGTTTTTTTTATAGTTTTATTTTGAATTATCATAATATTTAATCAAAGGTTTAAAACAGTGTTTTCATTAATACCATCCATAGTTAATAATATAATTATTTATAAACAACATATAAGTATACATTTTATGATCACAAACAAAAACCGCTCCAGGGGAAATTTTCATTCAGTGAACTTTTACTTCACGCCAAGTCTAAATAGCCGGAATCTTTTTCCAAGCATCATTTGGCGTTACGCAGTGGCATACTTTTACCCACCTTGATGTATGGAAGCGAGGCCTGGACTAATCTAATCTAATCTAAGTTGCAAGGATATGTTACATTGAAGATTCACATTACATGCATTCTCACAACCAGACACGTACAAGTTCGCGCTTGCACATGCCTCATGTGAACCTACAACATAAAAATCAAATCTCAAATGGACATACACCCTGCAACTCTTGCCGTCCTTCCCTGAGACAGGGGTGACATTGGCAAAGTGAACCATTTTTACAGCATGGGTGGTCAGCCGCATACCAACCTATAAGTCAAGGAACACACACACACGACAAATTACATTTTATACATCATTAAATAATAATAATAATAATAATAATAATAATACGGACGGTGAATGAAAGTGAAATTAGTAAAGTCCATACTGTTGAAATGGACTTTCTAAGAAGTATGATTGGGAAAAAACGGAGTGACAGGGTGAGGAATGTTTTTGTAAGAGAAGAATGTGGTGCAAGAGAAAGTGTGAAAGTGAAGATTAAAAGAAGTTTGTTAAGATGGTTTGGGCATATGGAGAGAATGAATGAGGAAAGACTGACGAAGAAAGTATATGTTGGTAGAATAGATGGATGTCGTGGTAGAGGAAGACCGAGAAAGGTATGGATGGACCAAATATCCGAAATTGCGAATGAATGGAATATCCAGAGTCATAATAAAAGAAGAGCTTGTATGAAGAAGGTTATGACTCTGGAGGAAATGAAAGAAGTATGTAAGGATAGAAAGAAATGGCGGTTGATCTGTGATGTTGGCGGCTGGGGTTTGTTAAAGTAAAATTGGTTTTGTGATTTAGTTTTTTATGTCAATGTATATATTGTTATTTTATTGATTTTAAAAATGTAATTTGTCATGTATGTTCCTTGACTTATAGGTTGTTATGCGGCTGACCACCCATACTGTAAAAAAAAAATTGGTTCACTTTGCCAATGTCACCCCTGTTTCAGGGAAGGACGGCAAGAGTTGCAAGGCTTATGTTCATTTGAGATTGGGTTTTTATATTGTAGGTCCACATGCGGCATGTGTTAGCGCGAAATTATACATATCTGCTTGTGGGAATGCATTTAATATAAATCTTAAATGATATATATCTTTGCAGCTTAGATTAGATTAGATTAGATTTTAGTTTTCCCACCGAAGTTCCATAATTGATAATTTCAAACTCAAATATTTTGTAGAATAAAAGTGAACGAAAATCGAAAAGGAGTTAAGGTGTTATTTATTTCCACGTGTAATGGAAAAAATATATTTAAAAAATCTACTACGCATTTTAAAATATTTTTTTAAACAATGAAGCAAGAAAGATTTCTCATCCCCCGACTTGTAAAGGAAGCAATCGAAATACACGAGATGACAGCTACAAGCTTTCCAGTATATGGAGGCCAGTACTAACTTCAATGATCCACCCTTTCATTAATCTGACGATTTCACAAGAAGACATAATCTCGTCCTTCTGTACAACTGGGGCTATTGCAACACCTATGGATGTTTCATCGAAGGTTAATAAAAGTACCTACAACCTTCGGCCTCGATCAAACAACAATAATTCAACAGTTCGTGGTTCCTCTTTGTAGAGGATACACGTCTCCTGGGGACATCAGATATGACTCCGACGAAACGTAGAGAAAATCGTTCTTATCTTGTGCACGGTCAGTAAAATCCGTTTTTTTCATTCCTTAAAATAGAGCAAGTCTCATACTAACCCTTTTTATCGAAAGTAAAGTTTTTCATTTCAAATTCGTTAAAAAAATATATTCAAACATTCATGTTAAATCCAAACTTACATTATATAGTGAGCATTCTAAAGTTAGTTACCTCAAAAATCGCCTCAATTATATCGATACCTTAAAAGTAAAACTTAGCTTACATCGATTTCTCAGATATATGCACCTTTTATTCAATTTTCAAGGAGAGAAAACACTACAAAAGTCTGAAAATCCCGTAGCTTATTTTATATTCGAAGCATATTTGAAAATATACATAAAAATATTTTTTGTGGTCCGCCGGGATTCGAACCCATAACCTTTATTATACGAGTCCTAAGCGTTACAACTAGACTACGGACCGGTCAGCAAAAGAAGATAAAAAAGAATACTTGGCTACAATTTTCTCTTTTAACAGCTTTTATGGTGTAAGAAACAAGACATAATATTATAAATCTCCGTGAATCGATGTCACTTTAAAGGCATCACTAACAATGAAAAACTATGTAAGAAGCTTTCAAAAGCTCTCAAATACATTGTATTACTAAACGCTTGTCCTTCATAAATCTCAATAAAACGCAGAGGTTCCCAAAGTGGTCTTCAAAGTGGTATTGCAATGATGATAATAATAATAAATTCCTTGACTTATGGGTTGGTATGCGGCTGACCACCCATGCTGTAAAAATGGTTCACTTTGCCAATGTCACCCCTGTTATAGGGAAGGACGGCAAGAGTTGCAGGGTATATGCCCATTTGAGATTTGGTTTTTATGTTGTGGGTTCACATGAGGCATGTGCAAGCGCGAACTTGTACGTGTTTGGTTGTGGGAATGCATGTAATGTGAATCTCCAATGTAGCATATCTTTGCAACTTAGATTAGATTAGATTCGATTAGATTATACTAGTAAACGTAAGAAATGTTTCACTTTACCAATGTCACCCCTGTTTCAGGGAAGGTCGGCAAGAGTTGCAGGGCCTAAGTTCATTTGAGATTGGGTTTTTATATTGTTGGTCCACACGCGGCATGTATTAGCGTGAAATTATACATGCCTGCTTGTGGGAATGCGTTTAATATGAATCTTAAATGATATATATCTTTGCAGCTTAGATTTAGATACTAGGATGATTTATTGAGTGAGCGCTGTTTTGTGTGAATCACACCTCAAGAGCTCTGTGCGAGCTTTGCGTCGCTATAGAAAGCGCCAATTCTCAAGCAACACCCAGTTGCTGTTAGACTGGATGGACCCTTGGTAAACGACCTTTGATAAAGGTATGTGAATTTTTCAACCCAGCAAAGAGCGTATTTGAGAATAAAAATTGTATATTTTTGTGCTCCGCCGGGATTAGAACCCACGACCTTCCATTTACGAGTACGAAGCGTTTCTACTGGACAGACTAAAACACAAAACTTTTAAACTTTTAATTATGTATTACTTTTTTATTCCTTGACTTATAGGTTGGTATGAGGCTGACCACCCATACTGTAAAAATGGTTTACTTTGCCAATGTCACCCCTGTGTCATTGAAGGTCGGAAAAAGTTGTGGGGCTTATGTTCATTTGAGGTTTGGATTTTATTTGTAAGTACACATTCAGCATTTGTAAGCGCGAACTACACGTGTTGGTTTGTGGGCATACATCTGAGAGCTTTAAATGAATATTATCCTTGCAAATTAGATTATAGATAATATTATATAGTAACAAATATTTTCAAGTGTTTTTATTTCCTTCACATGTATCCACAACGAAATTCCTGTGAAACATTTCACTCATAGATAAATATTCACATGTAAATTTCTACACTTTTGACAATTCACAATAATTGTATACTATTGAAATCAGTCGCAAAAGAGAGTGAATCGGTAGGGGGTCTACGAGGGACAAGATTTTGAGAAGCTCTGATATAACCCTACAGGAAAGGTCAATAAGTCTTCTATTCAAAAAGTGATGGATAAAACGCGGAGTCGCTATTTCAGCTCGTGTCTTGTATCTGTTCACCAAATATAAAACTCTACGCCGTAGAATTTCACTAAAAGTGTATAGAAACTCAAACGCTTCCTAGATGTGTTCTCTCAGTTTTTATATATTTTTTTGGTTAACGCTTTAGTTGAGTTGATACGTAACGTTTTATGGTTAGGGTAGGGGTGGAATTGTTTGCTATAAATTTGCCAATATGTGTCGCCTGTTTTCCGAAAGACAATATGGTTTATTGAAAAACCATGGGCGGGCTAGGAATGCAAGAATGAAATTTATTTCATTTGTGAAGTATTCACGCGTAGAAGACGTGTGTTTTGACTGTAAGATTTACGAGTAACTTAACTTCTAATGCCATCAAGCATTCGATACATTTAAATAAAAATTAACGTGAAATTAAAAAGAAGGTGATTTACGTTGAAATTCTGTTCGAATTTAAGTTTCTATATAATCTTTTTCGTGGTATCTATAATCTAAGTTGCAAGGATATATTCATTTAACGTTCTCAAATGCATGAACGTATACTTACAAATAAAATCCAAACCTCAAATGAACATAAGCCCTACAACTTTTGCGAACCTTCCCTGACACAGGGGTGACATTGGCAAAGTGAACCATTTTTTTACAGTATGGGTGGTCAGCCTCATACCAATCTATAAGGCAAGGAATCAGGTAATTAATAATTAAAAAAACGCAAATAAGTAGCACATATAGTGTGATTTATTACCGTAGAGTCTCCGAAGTGGTCGAATGTAGCGTAAGGAACATATT
Organism: Agapetus fuscipes; assembly: GCA_951799405.1. Classification (NCBI taxonomy): domain Eukaryota; kingdom Metazoa; phylum Arthropoda; class Insecta; order Trichoptera; family Glossosomatidae; genus Agapetus; species Agapetus fuscipes. The sequence goes on from OX637333.1 coordinate 25,360,122, forward strand.
TATTTTCACAGGTAAGCCAAAAAAAAACTTGAGGTGTACCAGCTCCTAAGGGGCAGGTTTTCATTTCTTGTAAAGATGAGTAAGCCTTCTGGCATTTAATTTTTGGTTTAAAATAAGCACCGCAACTTGAACTCATTTCTGGCACCGTTGATGAGGATCGAACTTTAGCCTTCGGGCATGTAACACAAGCATTTTTCCAATTGAGCTATCGACCGGACGACTTGATAGCAATTTGTTTTTGTCTTAGTATTTATTCACAAAGAAAAAATGAACAATGAAAAAGTAATGCAAACAGATCAAAGCTAAAATTAAATAAATAAAAATTAGACAGATACAAAATTAAAAAAAAAAAAAAGTCGTTTCCATATGAAAATAAAAAGATGTAACAGGAAAAATTTAAAACCTTTTTTTTATTAAGGTATAAAACAGAAAGAAAAATTCGTTCATGTCTTTCAATCAATAAAAGAATAAGACCATGTATTTATGAAAAATATCTTTTATAGTAAAAATATAAGAAAACAGTATTTCATCCAGTCACCAAATAATTAAAAGTTATTTTCTCTCTGGTCTTATTCAAAGTGTAAGTCGAGTAAATAAATGACTGACTCTGAATGACACTGAGCATTTTGACCAACTTATCAAAAAAATGAGTATTTCGTATTATTGAGCGCAATATCCGATTTCCTCTATTATGGGATTTTTTGATTCCTATCTAATAACCTCCTATACCATTTTGTTGGCCCTCCCCCCATCCTCCCACTCACATTTGACCCTTTCCGAAATAAATATAATATATTTTTTCATTTCGTCAATTCCGTATCCCGAGTATAAACCATTGAGTAAATACTCAACTATGGCGTAACCAGATTTTTTTATGGAAAACTTTAACACTCACTAGAGGCTCTGTTGTATTTTCTATATATTTTTCTCTTCAATATTTACGCAGTATTTCACACTCGGGTTTCTGATGATATTACCCGAGAAGGCTTTCTACTAATATAATTTTTATTTATTTGTTTTTTTTTCTTTACAAATCTAAATGCTTTTTTTTTTTGCTAGAATAAAGAAATAGTATGGTAAATAAAACAAATATAAATCTAAGAAAAAATACAAACCAAATATATTTGCTGGAGTGATGTTTTCCGAGATCTGTTGCCGTGGTCTGTGGGAGCTGGAGCTTCCGGATGTTTCGCCCATTTCCACGATGGGCTTCTTCAAATAGTCTTCTGAAGAAGCCCATCGTAGAAATGGGCAAAACGTCCGGAAGCTCTAGCTCCCACAGACCACGGCAACAGATCCCGGAAAACATCACTCCAGCATCATCAGCCGGCCGTGTAAGCCTAAAACTCTTAATCAAATATTTTTGTTGCATAATCAGTATAACTTTTGTCCCTTTAGGTATTGTTATTGCGCGTTTTCTACTTCATACTTCTTAAATTTGATGTCGGGTAAAAAAATTGAAAGTGCCTCATTTCTGAAAATCTAGCTAATAAAATACGCTGTTTAAATATAAATAGTTTTTTTTTCTTTTTAAGGGTTTGTGTATTGACATTGTGAAGATTCATTTGAAATTAATAGTTTAAAAATAAAAAAAACAACGTTTTTCTTAACGAGTGGTTTTATTTTCTCGATCTTTCTCTTGAACACTTTTTGTAGTTTTAAAATATTATTGTTTTTGGGTTCGGAAAGTCTCTAAATAAAAACAAACAGGTCTTCTTTCAGGATCTTTATTTTCACTTAATTTATTTTTTACAATTTATATTTATTTTAACACTTTTAGAAATCAAATTTATTTTCATAGTTCAGCACCGCTCACACTCTTCGATCAAAGGCGACTATCTCACTGTCTTGCTGTATCAAATTTTGCTCCTTATATACTGTAGTGACAGAATTCTCTAGGGGCGAATTTGCCAGCAACACTCTCGAACATTCTACCAACTTCAAGAGTACAAAAGGATCATTTAATTTCTAGATTTCTTAAGCCTATAATTATTACTACCTACAGTGTAAACCTATATTAATCTAATTTTGACATAATACTATAATAACTATCACTACCTACGATGTACACCTATATAAATCTACTATTTACATAACATTATGTATATGCTTCTTGACTGATAGGTAAGCATGAGGCTGACCCCCCGTGCTGTAAAATTGGTTCACTTTTGCTAATGCCACCCCGGATTCAGGGACAGGCGGCAAGACTTGCAAGGTTCATGTTCAAGGCACACATGCAGAATGTGTAGGCGCGAATCTACATGTGCCTTTCTGTGCGCATGCATTTTATATGTGACTTAAATGTTTAAGTATCTTTGCAGCTTAGATTATAGATTTTTTATAGATGTATACCCCTTCCTACACCCCACCATAGCTCGTTCTCTGAAATCAACTTTGTAATTTGTATATTTGTTACTTGTTGTCTGGATAATGGTGTGATAACACCGAAAACGCTCGAGAAAATAAACTTCGTTTTTGTTTTTACATTATTAATGTCTTAAGGTTTAATCACAAATAGTCAAAAATTATTATTGACAAGGTTCTATGGGAATGAAGCGAACCCGTAAGTCAAATGTTTCTCTACATAAATCCACATCGTCTCTTGAGAACTATACGGGCAACATAAAACTTACGGCCTCTACTCTACGGACCCCAAGTAAAAATTTGTACGTATAACCTGAGACCATTGCGTTTTACCGAAAAATGTTAGGATCCTACAACGCTCAATAGGGACGCTGTTTTATTTTACATATTTTTTTTGTGAACACAACGATTGAGTTTCAACATTAAACTTACTGCCTCTACTGAGACCAGATCTCTTTATTGCTACTGAACAAGTCTATACACCATTCTAACACTTCTACACGTATGCATAAGGAATGAATTCCCAAGGCAAGAAAACTGAAAGAGAAGTTGAGAAACTAAGGAGGACTAAGAATATTAGTAAATTTAGTTACGTATTATATTGCTGTAGATTTTAAGGTTGATATTTTTTGGTACTATTCTCAAACAGCAAAGCCATGGCGCATCCGCAGCCTAAAGTGATTTTTTCATGCAAAAGAAATCGAAGATCCGTAGACCAGCTATGAATCAAAGGTTTTGTGAATATCACTGTTTGAAATTGAGATCTAAGGGTGAGCAGTTTTGTTTCTTCTAGTGGTCGTGCAATGCAATTCATCAAACTATGGTGTCTGGCCAGAAACAAGTATTGTCTTCATGAGTTAATTATTCCTTTATTTTTATTTCAATGAATTTGGTATTGACAATAATAACCCAATGACATCGGTTGAACCAGGGTCAAATTTACAGTCAAACCTGTGCTTGTTTCAATAACGCAAATTCGAGTGTCAACACCCTATCCGCTCGGACGTCCCTGCGACTGTACACATGCTATTACCAATTGTGTGGATACATTTTACTGCGTGCGGCCATGTTTTTTCGATCGATACGATGTGGATACGATCGCTAGAAAAGTCTTTTTTTTTAGTTTGACGAATAAAAACTTATAAGCCGAAGAGAGAAAATTAAAGGAAAACTTTCATCTTAATTGAACTTAATTAAAAGATTTTTTAAACAATAATGATAAGGTTGTCCAAGGCTAAATCTTGAATTTCAATTATGGAATTAATCTTTGATAGCTGGAAATTTGCGGAGAGATAACAAAAGTACTGCCAGTCTCATCATAAGAGATAAAATTATTTAAATTTCGATCATTGTAATTATTTCGAAGAATCATTCGAATTATCAAGGTTTTCATATGTAATTAAATTAAGAAAAACATACAATTAATATTACTGTATCCTGCCGCCGTTCCACTAGGGGTGGCCGGTAAAAGTGGTGATGTTGATGAAACTGTTTATGGTTTGTCTATGGATTACTGGACAGGCTGTGTAAAAGATTTCACACATCCCCATACGCTACTTGGCCTTTGACCTGGTAATCTATAGAAAAACCATAAACAATTCCGACAGAATGAGTGTTTTTATGATAACGCTGTAACAAGTGCATTTCTTCAAGACTCAGTTGATGGACGTTGATTTAAGGTTCTAAATGTTAACTTTTAAACTATACAAATTATTTGTTAACTTTTAAAATTATTTATTTAAGAAAAGGGTAATTACAAAACGTCAATATCACTGTATACCAATATCAAACTGTAACCGGAAATGAAATCAACTTCCTTATAGATCAGTCGAGACGTCAAACAATCTAACATTTGATATAATAACGCAGTGTTGCGTTGGGACTCAACGAAAAAGTGTATGAAAACAAAAAAAAACATCTCAATTGGTAGTTTCAGCTTCCATATATTTTTGATAAAACGCTACGCATAAGTTTGAATAAAAATTGTGTACTTAGAGTTCAGAAATGATACACGTGGCTAAGGCTCTTCCACCCTTGTAAAGTCTACGCGGCTCTCGTATCGATCGCTACGCCGTAGAGGGTTCACGTTGCTGTCTACGCCAAGTTACGAATAGACTGATGGAAGTTCCTTAATTTTGTGTGGACGTACAATATTCAGCCCAATTAACTGATATACTTCCGAAATCTTTAATTTAAGTTACAGAGATTTGCTGGTGTTGGAGGTTTATTTTTCATACAAATATGAAATAAAAAAGCGCAAATTCTAAATCGAGACTCAGTAGCTGGAAGGATGGATGGACTTTAGATGGCCAGTCTTTGTTAATTACAGATGATTTATTGGAGATCATGTTTTAAAAATGCAATAATCATTTTATTTGCTTCGCCACTAGACTACGGACCGGTAAAATACATTCATCTTAGCTATCAGTACCTCATATTAGTTTTATATTGAACAAAGAAAAAATGTTTAACAAAATTTGAATATCCATAAGCTATAACTGAAATTGCAAAGATATGATACATTTAAGATTCATATGACATGCATTTCCGTAAGTAGACACGTATATTTTCGAGCTTACATATGCCACATGTGGACTAACAATATAAAAACCCAATCACAAATGAACATAATATAAAATAATATAGATTTTTTCAAGTATTACTTCGTTTTTATTGTCACATTTAGTTTATTAAAAATATATATTTGGATTTTCTAATGTTTGCACATTCACCGAGTGAAAATTCATTTTTAATTTAATAATTAAAAAACTTTTTTATTTAAAAAACACATAGTTTTTATTTTCACATATGAGTTATACTGCCTAAGCGCTGTCGAACCTGCTCGGTTCATCATCAGAGGCTAACTGAAGTTTTTAAAATTAAAATACAAGGGTTAGAACAAATACATTTTGGGAAGAGAAAGTGGGTTTTTAAGTAGGTAGGTATTGTTAGAAAGGAATGCGTATTTATTTAGAGAGGAGAAAGTGGGTGGGTTTTTTTAAATGTGGGCTTTTTTAGAAGAGGAGAAGGAGTAGGTATTTGTTTATTAACAACATGGCTCAAATGTTTTCAAACTCTAGAAATTCAAAAACATCTGATGATGAACCGAGCAGGTTCGACAGCGCTTAGGCAGTATAACTCATATGTGAAAATAAAAACTATGTGTTTTTTAAATAAAAAAGTTTTTTAATTATATATTTGGATATCTAAAGTTTTTTCTTATTTGAACCATTTTTTTTAGAACAAGGATAAAATCAAAAGGGAAAAAACAAGTAAAAAGGCGTTTTTTTTTTATGTCTGATTCGATAAACCCTAAGTAAAATAAACTGTTATCAAATAAATCACACGAAGGCATTTATTTCTTTAGCTAATATTATGCTTCGTAATGTAAAACTTTTGTATCGACTAGAAAAATAAGGTGGATAAACGGAATTCGTGTCAGAGGAGAAATGCCATTACATCGATCCAACGAAAAGGTTATGATACGAAAATAAACGAGGCAGGTTTGTATAATATTTACCAACGTTAAGGTCACATACCTGAATTTAATATTTTCCATTTTTGTTCAGAAATTATTTTCAGACATTTAAAGAAGGAAAATTGAGTTTGTTGAATACAGTTGAAAATTAACTGATTTATGAAATAACTAGAAAACTTTTCAAAATTAAACAAAAAAATAAAAATACAACCGTACCGTGGTCTATTGATACTTTGGACTCGTAAATGAAAGGTTGTGGGTTCGAATCCCGACGGAGCACACAAAAAATACCATTTATATTTTCAAATTTGCTCTTTGCTGGGTTGAAAAATTCATAAACCTTTACCAAAAACCGGTCATCAAAAGGTCCATCCAGCTTTACAGCAACTGGGTCTTGCTTGAGAATTGGCGCTTTCTACAGCGATGATCTAGCTGGCAGAGGGCTCTTGAGGTGTGGGCGAGTTAGTGATGTCTCGGATTGATTACTGCTCAACGCTTCATAGTGGTCAGCCGAAGAAGCAGTTCAACCGCTTTCAATCTGTGTTGAACTTGGCAGCAAGGCTCATATTCGGGATACCCAAATTCGCTCACATCCCTCCGCTGTTATAAAAACTACATTGGCTTTGTTTCCCGGAGAGCGGAGCACTCAAGACACACCTTTTTAAAAAGCACACATTGTTCCTTGACTTATAGGTTGGTATGCGGTTGACCACCCATGCTGTAAAAATGGTTCACTTTGCCAATGTCACCCCTGTTACAGGGAAGGACAGCAAGAGTTGCAGGGTGTATGTCCATTTGAGGTTTGGTTTTTATGTTGTAGGTTCACATGAGGCATGTGCAAGCGCGAACTTGTACGTGTCTGGTTGTGAGAATGCATGTAATGTGAATCTTCAATGTAACATATCTTTGTAACTTAGATTAGATTAGATTAGGCACAAAAACGGGGCACACTCTCTTATTATTTGTTATTTAGAATAAATAAGCTTAATAATAATGGTGCTGAGTCAAAGTGCCACATTGACATAAAAAATAAAACCAAAACCAAAACAAAAACAGCGCTTACCAAATAAATCAGCCTAATTTAATTACTGTTTTAAGAGTACTTAAAAAAATGCTAATGCATTTTCTAATAAATACATACAAATTTGTGTTCTTATGAATATAAGCTTTTCTAGTTGCGTTTTTTTTTTTTTTTTTTTTTTTTAGTTGTACAGAATAAGTCGTTGACAAAATTTGATTGCATGTGTTCATAGTATAAAGAGTTAATTGAAAGTTACAAACATTATTCTTTTTTGGATCCATTCTTAATTAAAGTACGCATTTTTTCTGGTTGTTGTTATTTATTTATTTTTACGGCATAAGCCTTTTAAAAAATATTGTATACATGTGAAAAAATACAACTTAATTTAGTACAAAATATAAACTTAAAGAAGTTTAATCTATTAAAAGTATACAAAAGGAACTTATCAATGAAGTATTTATTCAAGGCCAACTTGTACCTACAAATATCATTACCTTGATGGTAATGGTATTGGTAGGTTGACCTTTATGTCCATAAGTATTTAGATTTATTTATATTTTGATGGAATCGTTGTAAAAAACATATTTGCTTTGAAAGAATTGGAGAATCTATTGACTTCATTTTTCTTTTATACTACAGTTTTATAAACACAGTTTGTATCATCCAATAGACTTTAAAGCATAATTTAAAAATGTATATATTCCAACAAGATATTTTAATGTTTGAAACTTACAACGAACTGAAAACAAAAAAAAAGAAGCATGAAGATAATCTATTACTTGAACGAGTAGCATCGAAAACACATTGAATCCAATACCGTTACTTCCATAAAACAAAGGCTACGAAAAAATGAACAGAACACCTGTTCACATACTTTATTGCTACGAGATCAAACGGCTCTACGCCGAGGCTGATAGCCTCTACGATACGTAGACCCCAAATACAAAACTTTGCGTTCAACACAACCGTTTGAATTTTCCAAAAAAATGGATGCAGATTTAAACAGCGCATCTTTTGAGAGTTTTTATTTTCATATATTTTTAGTTAACGCTACGGTTGCGTTTGTACGTTCTGCTCTATTTTACAACGGTTCGGAATGCTACGCCGTTAGGATCTCGTTGCCCTGAGCACCTAGTGCGGAGGCTGTACTCGGGGCATCCGCTATTTTGTGCACTGCCTTTTTTATGACTTCCTCCGAGCAGACGTTTCATTTATTTCTTCAAGAGGCTCTACGATTTTTTTCCGCTATTTTATGGCTCAGTAGTAACGTACTGATTTCTACGTTGATACTAACTATGAACCTTTTTGAATTTTAATTATTTTTGTTCATATAACTTTATATTTGAATTATTAAACAAATCTTCACTTCAGTGCTTGTTTGTCTTATCTCAACAGAGGTAATTTAACATAAGCAATGTTTGCATGTACTAGACATATGTGTCTTATGAATGCTGGAAATGGATTTTAAAAATATTAATGTAAGAAACTCTCACATTATCATGTTTTACGTTTTTTTCTTTTCTCAGAATGCATATTTTATGCACGCCCATAAACAGGCACGTGTAAAATCTACAAATTAAAATCCAAATCTTAAATGAACACAAGCCCTGCTATTCTTGCTGACCTTCTCTATAACATGGGTGACATTGGTAATAGTGAACCATTTTTTTAAGCACGGGGGTCAGCTTCATACCAACATATTAGTCAAGGAACATAAGAACAAGAAAACGTTTATCTATTGAACTATGTGAAACTCAATATATTTTCAGTTAATTTGAATACTTTGAATAATCGGCAAGGGTACACAAATAGGTTTTTCTTAGAAATCACATCTGCCTCCACTTCTAGTGAATGTTTGACGTAGAGCGGTCCCAGTGAAAATACATTTATTAGGTTCCACAATTTGTCCCGCAAAGTGTTTATTTGGCTTATCAACCATTTGGTTCAAAAAAGATCGTTTTTTAATGAAATTGACTTAAGATTCATATTTTACATAATCTGAGCTAAGAAAAAACCGCAAATATAAATTTTCAGCATTCATAAGACACATTGGGCCAGAAGAGACACATACAAACATAGCTCGAATGTAAAATTACCTTTATCGGAGATAACAAAATGGCATAATGATTAATTGGTAAGAAGTTGCACTATATGAGCACATAAGATACAAAAACGTGAGTATAAAGGAATTGTATTGTCAAATCAATCAGTTTAAAAAAAACTGTTGAATGCTCCTGTTTTTTGTTTTTACTTGAGTCAAATAAAATTAAGTGAATTCATGAAAACACTTGCTACAGTTTAACTCACTTTCTTTAAATATTAAAGATAGAAATTTTTAATTAACATAATTAAAAATATTTTTTCATTAATACTCGAAATCAAAGCTCATACTTTTGACCTGTATCCAATAATTTCAACTCCTAGACTACAAATATTTGAATATAAATTGAAAATATATATATATTTAACGGGTTATTAACGAAATTGGAGGAGCGTCTAATTAGTTTGTCTTTTAACGACTTCAAAACAGATAAAACTTTTAATTAACTCCTCAAACGTGAAAATAAAATCGTTTGTGATAAATAATAACAACTCGAGAATTTAATTAAGCTCGTGGAAAGCAGCGAAATCGAATTCGTTGTTGAATTTCTTCCCCTACTACGAAACCAGTTCCTTGCGTTTCTTCCGTGCTGAGCCTTGCCAGGTTTACCTGCAATTTAGGGGATGTTTTACCCTCAAATCGAACATTGCCAACCCCATACCATAAATTATTCAGCCCCTATTGTAACGGATGTGGGGAGAAACTTATTTTGGTATTGACTTTACCCTTAGTGCCTGCATTGCACGCATGTGAGAAAATTAAGTTATTTTCCTTATTTGTTGCCGCTAGATACATCCATCTTTAAGGGTAGAAAATATATATAAAACATTATATAGTGAAACTTTTTGCCGCGTTTCTCTGAAGGGATCACATGCGGAGAGTAGGAGATATTTATTTTCACATGTAAAGGGGCTGGCATTACGCCAACCCCTTCAGTTGAAGTGGAGGTTTTGCTTAAGCTCTTTATTTTTTTTTTATTTTTTTTTTTTAAGAAAATCCTGTGCGGGAGACTCCCTAGATTCTGAAGACTCTAGGGGTCTATGACACTTGTTGTAGTGCCGCAGAGGTGTACGAGCTTGGTCGTCGCTACAAAGCGCCAATACTCAAGCAAGACCCAGTTGCTGTAAGGCTGGATGGACCCTTGGTGACCGGTCATTGGTAAAGGCTTATGAATTCTTCAACCCAGCGAAGAGCACATTCGAAATATTAATGGTATTTTTGTGTGCTCCGCCGGGATCCGAATCCACAACCTTCCAAATATTTACGAGTCCGAAGTGTTGCCACAACTACGACTACGGACTACGGACCGGTCCGAGATGCCAACGACACGCGGTGTACCTGAGCGCACACCCATCCAAGTACTGACCACGCCCAATGTTGCTTAACTTCGGTGATCTATGGGAACCGGTGCTTTCAACATGGGAGTTGGGGAGCTTTATGGGGTTGGCATTCATTTCTTGGGATGGCTGAGTCAACATTGGTATTTTTATTTTTGGGTTTTAAATAAACGCCAAAATGGGAAATCATTTCGCACACCCTCAGTGGGATTCGATCCCGGGCTCTCATCCGGAGTAAAAGCAGATAATATATCAATTTCCTGAAAGTGATAGAGGCTACAATTTTTCGAGCATCCTTTTATCAGCATCCTTAAGAGTTTTCCTAACTGGTCGAGAGCGGAAAATAAGCTTCCAATTGGTTTACACGACTTTTATCATCAATATTAATCTAAGTTGCAAATATATATTGACATTAAATGCATGCCCACAAGCAGGCACATGTAAGTTCACGCTCACACATGCTGCATGTGTACAGAAAAAATAAATCAAACTTCACATGGTCATTAAATTTGCTACTCCTGTTGCCTTTCCCTGAAACTGGAGTGGTGATGTCAAAAGTAAACCTAGTTGTTACAGCATGAGGGGTCAGTCTCACACTAACCTATTAGTGTAACTCTACTATTAGATAAAAATAAATACTTTGTGCCTTTTTCTACGCCAATTAAATCAATGAAAAAATACCACAGATAAAACCATTATTACTTTCTTTTTCTGAGTGAAAAGATTTTGATTTGGGGCCGTCCATAAATTACGTCATCGATTTTGGCCGATTTTCGACCCCCCCCCCCCCCCTACAATCATCCTATAGTCATTATCTAATGACCCCCCCTCCCCCTCTTGCTGTAATAATGGATGAGCTCAATAATTAATAATGTTATATTACTTACATAATATTTAGTGTATTTTGTAGAAATTGGTATTTACAAGAACGACGTCACTTTTGGTACTCGGAAATCATTTGCCATCATCCGCAGACCAGACTCCCCCCCCCCTCAATGCGAATGACGTAATATATGGACAGCCCCTTTGGAAAAAAATGAGAATTCGTTTTCTTGAAATAGGATTGGTTTAATTCCCAAAAAGGCTACATTTGATGTGTGGAACTTATTTATTTTCGCAGGTAAAGGGAATAACTCGACTCAAACTTGAGCTCTCTAGCTTTTAACGGAAGCGTTCTAGGCTATTGATCGACATTCTCAAAACGAATAAAACCTTTACAAAGAAAAAAAGTCCATTGTATTTTTTTGAGTAAATATTCGTATTTTAAATTACCCTGTAAAGGCACCGTAATATGTTTTTTTTTCAGGGAAAGGAAAACACCCATTATTCAAAGTCAGACCATAAGTTCATGATAAATACCCCTAATTAATCCTAAGTTATGACCTCTAATTGTATAGAGTTTCAAAGACCGAGCAATGTATAACTAGATAATAGTGACTGTTTATGCATAAATTAACAACTACCCGTGTTATTCATGCACAGCAAATCCACGGCTCAACCGCTACGTAAAGTGTTTTTTCAGCTGCGGATCAAATACTCTATGAATAGAACGGTTTGAATTTACTGCTTCATACTCTGTGTTTTGTAAAAACATACAAAGAATGCTTTTGCGTGACTGACTGAAAGATTTTTATTTTACTTTAAATAAAAATAAAACTTAGACCATACGTAATGTTTATACCTACATTCTAAATAATCAGGCGTAGCACATATTTTCGTAGCACCCCTGGCGGTGGTTTTTGAGTGAACGAGAAAATATTTCTTGTATACATGTGTCTAAATTTTTTACCCGTATGGTTGAGAGAACTGTGTCGCTACATTGTTCTTCATTTCTACTTAGTGCGTACTCACACAAACAATAAACTGTTCTTAAAAGTTTCTCTTTTGATGTATTTTTTGTCTTTCTTGTTCAACCTTACTTTCAATGCATCCGTCCCTTTTTCTCAAGATATCAGTAATAATTTTGGTTTTTAATGTTTTTAGATGATGAGTTCCTTGAATTATAGATTTCTATGATGCTGACCACCCACACTGTAAAAGATATTTCACTTTGCCAATGTCACTCCCGTTCCAGAAAAGGAAGGGGAGAGCTGCAGGTTTTTTGTTCATTTGTATTTTTTTATTTTTTTCACATGTTAAATAATTATTTGCGAGGTATTCCAGGGAATGTCGGCAAGAGTTGCAGGGCTTATGTTCATTTGAGGTTTGGATTTTATTTGTAAGTACACAATCAGCATTTGTAAGCGCGAACTACACGTGTTTGTTTGTGGGCATACATCTGAGAGCTTTGAATGAATATATCCTTGCAACTTAGATTATAGATTATAGATTATTATATCTGCTTATGTGTATGAACGAGTGCGTCATTTATTGAAGTAAAATATTTTAAAATCAAAGTTAATATTATGGAAAAAAAACAACAATGTTTTATTAACATTATGTTTAAAAAAAAAAACTAATATTCAAACTAACACAAAAAGTTATATAACAAATTGTTTTTGTATATTTTTTAGGGTGGATTTATTAACACAGTGAAAGTCCATTTTTAATTATTTAAAAAATTCAAATGGAAACAAAGTTTTAATTCACTTATTTATTTCTTTTTTGTGCTCGAATATTTTCGCCTAATGAGGCATCTTCAGGAGCAGAATGTTTTTGTGTTTTCCGGGAAAAATCATGGTTGTCTTGCAGCTTTTTTATCTGCCGACGTTTCGCTTTCACGAGCAGAGAGCATTTTCAGGGCAAGTTATCAAAACGACGTGGTGATTTTCGTAGTCTTCGCCTTCGCTCGCTGTCAGTACCTAAGTAGTAATGGTTTATTTGAGCTTAAGCAAAGTTAATCAAATTTTAAAAATGTGAAATTAAACAAAAAGGTTTCGTTTATTCTGAGAACATGTATAATTATTCTTTTGTTTAAGATTCTCGAAAAGATGGAATAATTGATTTCGTGAAACAGTAAAAAATCAAGATTTCGCTTCTTTTGCTGTTTATTCTTTTTTGTTCATCGATGTTGTTTTAATTAATTAAAAAAACGTTTTTTACGTGAAGACATGTTTGATAAACAAATGTTTGCCTTTTAATAAAATTCCAAGCAATCAAAAATAAATTAATTTCTAAAGAAAATTATCCAAGACATTAAATTACTAAGAAAAACATCCTGTATTTTTGAAATTTGCAAAATGTTTTTCTACAGAGTGTTTGTGCTTTGATTTTTTTTTTCATTTCAATAACTGTTATTTTAATATTTCACAGCGTTAATATAAAACTATTCTTACAAGGGGTATCAGATATTTAAAAAAAAAAAAAATGAAAAACAGATTGTACGAACCGTGGTTTTGTAACAGTCGGTACTCCGAATATAAAACATCTGACAATATGTACATATGACATTTCATTTTACTAGGCATTGGTGAAGTGAACCAATTTTAACAGTATGGGTGCACGAACCCTTCTCGGGTGCAGGAAAACCTCCACTGAAACTGAAGTGGTTGATGTGAAATCGGCTTGATATGTTAATATTTAAGGCTCATATTAAATGCTTGCTCACAAACAGGCACATGTAGGTATGCGCCTACACATTCTGCGTGTGTGCATACATTTTTTTTTAAAGCTCCACATGAACATAAACCTTGCAACTCCTGCCGCCTTTCCCTGAAACTGAGGTGGTATTAGCAAAAGTTAGCCAATTTTTACAGCACGGTGGGTCAGCCTCATACCAACCTATCAGTCAAGGATCTATCCGTAAAAATGAATAGTTCTGTATTCGCCATATGCAACCCGTGCGGGGACAACGCAGGCAAGAAGTTGCACTATACGTGTAGCTCAATCGCGTTGTATAAAATCAAATTTACGCTGTCTTTGTAGACATCTATAAAACATTTTGATTGCCATTTAAAAATCTTATTTTTATGTTTCGCGTGTAGACTTTTACAGTTTAATATGTTAAGGATATCTCTTGTACACTTTATGGCGTCGTCCCCACCTCGGCTCACAAAGTTATGACGGTATATTTTTGTATGCAAACAGTGTTGCTTGGTAAACACAACGAGCGTGTGCGATACGTACACTTTGATACCAGCCAGTGGGTTTTGCCTGTTCGTAGGTATTGATTTTTGACTGAAATAATTTTCAAGACTGGAGATTTGTGTTTCGACAAGGAACCTCCATAATATTGCTCTGTTTTCTTATATTTTTTTCTAAAGAAAGCTAAACGCTACTGTATTTTTTATACAAATAAAATCGACTTTGTTTTAATTCACTTTTATTGTTATTTTTTGAGTCGTTACTAACATTTTCGGAGAACCTCCATCTTTTTTTCTCTTTTTTTTTGTGACTCTGTTGTGAGTTTCATAGCAAACGATACCACTGAGCAAAAGAGTGAAGTTTTTTTAAATAAATTTATGAAGAGGAATGCAATTCATCAACCAATTTTTCCGGGCCAAAAGCAGATATTAACGTTATAAATAAATAACTCATTATTAATATTTTAATGAATTATTAATTAATAATTTCCCAATGGCAACTGTTGAACCAGGGTCAAAGTTATTCTCGATAGGACACGGCGCAGGCGAGGTTTGAACTTGCGATTGTTTCCAGTACACATGCAAACACTCCGATAAACATAAGACAAACAAGCACTAAAAGGTAGAGATATGAGGAGTTCGGCTCTCGTATACCAGAGCCAGAAAAATTCTAACACGTGTCTCAATGTATCCAAGAGATTTCTAACATCCGACGAGATGTACACCTACATCTCAAAGGCACTGATTTTACTTTCGAAGAAGAAGCTCTATGTAAGTGCTTACTCTCCAAGAATAAGGATTATTATATCTTATTCTCATCCACTCCTTTTGCTAAGTTTTCTAAGAATCTAAATATTAACCGTTTTTAAAAATATGTATTATTCTTCGTTAAATACACTATTGCCCCTTTAGAAATATTTCCAAACTCAATGTTAATTTACTTAATAATCCGCTACTTTGCGTCCTTGAGCTTTTGAACAATACTTTTTTATAATAATCGATCTAACAACTAAGGCCCGGTATTTTCAACGTTAGCATAGCGACTTTATAGACGTGAACAAAAAAGACGCTCTTATGTCAATTGTGTAGGTAGTTATTTTTATTAGTTTAAAGTCACATATGCTAACGTTGAAAATACCGAGCCTTAAGCCCGGTATATTGAAGTGTAGTAATATTTTAGTTAACTACTACTTGAACTTTTATTCAAAATACTCAAATTCGAGTTAACTAAAACCGAAAATTACCGAAGTATGAAGCCACGCATCTTGGAAATAATTAAAATGATATTCAAAATCTTTAAAACAAACAACTATTCATAAAAGTCATATACCTAACCTTCATTAAGCTAGAAAACGACACAAAAAATGTTCAGTTTGCAGCAATGTTGATGTATCCTTACATTAAAGAAGAACAGCTGCTGTCAGTGAAGCGCCGCCATCTTGAAAATCGTAAGTTGAAGTTACTTAATATTTACTGCCGAAATTCGGTGAGTGAAATATTATGATGATTTAACTAAAATTGCATTTTAGTTAACTTTACGATACTTAAAAATACCGGGCCTTAGTTATACAAATATGTTACCATGTAAGATTCACATTTCAATTTAATCCAGTTCACCACGTACGCATGCTGCATGTGTACTAATAAAAAAACTAACCTCAGACGAACTTTTTTGTTTGCAATTCTTGCCGTAGTTCTCTGAAACACAGGCGACATTGGCCAACGTTTACCATTTTTTTACAGTATGGATGGTTACCCTCAGTCAAGGAACAAACATTGATGACATAACGTTCGCGTACATATGAGAATGATTTATGTATTTTGTTTTCTACACGATAAAAGAGCACCGTTTTTGTGTGTGTCACACCTCAAGGGTCCTCCCAATCACGAATGAAATATTTTACAAAGGTGCCGTTTCAGTTCTCCCTTAAAAATACAAACAGATTCCGAATCCCTAACTCCAGGTGGCAGTCTGTTCCACTCCATCGGTAGAAAAGTGCGATCCCCAAAATTTGTGCGTATTTGACGGCGAGGCTGCGCCAACCAGATACCACTACCCGCTGACCTCAATGTCCGCCCCCTCACACTCACCTCAACGTTACATGTCTGCCAGATATGATGGAGCCATAACATTAAGGGCTTTAAATACCACTAAACACACACAGTAGACCACCCTCTCAGAAAAACGAAACCAATGTAGTTCTTGCAACAGCGGAGAGATGTGAAAGAAATTGGAAATTCCGAAGATCAGTCTAGCGGCCGCATTCAGAACAGACTGACATCTGTTCAGTTGCTTTTTTAATTGGGCGATATATAGTGTGAAACAATAATCGATTTGGGACATCACAAAAACACTCACCAATGTTTTAACCCCACCTGGCGGTAGACACTTCTTGATAGCTCTTATTTGAAGAGTAGTTTGAAGGGTAGTAAGAAAGCACACGAGTATGTATCACTGATGAGAAAAGCAGAAGTAATGTAATTCGATGTCACTCACCCACGTCATATCCATCGATGCTGTTTCCGTGCGGAGTCTTGGCCAGCTGGTAGACCCTGCCGTTGATGGCCAGACCTCTGACGCAGCCGTGAAGACCTCCTGACACTCCGAGCCTGGAGAAAGCGCTGCTGTTCCCTGCGCCTCCCACGAACACGGCCTGGAGAAAGGTCATCCGGGAGAATAGACCCTGGTAAAAAGAGAAACGTCATGACAATATTGTAAGTCAGTTAAACGGGATACTCGTCTAGAAAATATTTCTAATGGTATATACTTATGTGATTACTTTTATTTCGCAGGCAGCTTGTTGCTATAGGAAGACTAATACTGCAGCATATGTTTCTTGTGTATCTTTGTTTCCTACGCATCCTCGGCACATCCTGGCTTAACCCTAAGTTAAGATATAGGGGTGTCTTAGGAGATGTATGAGCAATCTAAGGGCGCGCCACCTGCTACGCCGCAACGGGGAGAATAACCCTTAGATGGAGAACTGCGGGCACGGTGCGAAACAAAACAGTACTGCTAAAAGAAATCTATTCTCAAAATCAATATAACTCGCAGATATTACCAGTCAAGCAATGTTGAATTAATGATCAAATTGTTAGAATTTACTTTGGTTTCACTTAAATA
This sequence comes from Agapetus fuscipes, assembly GCA_951799405.1. NCBI lineage: Eukaryota > Metazoa > Arthropoda > Insecta > Trichoptera > Glossosomatidae > Agapetus > Agapetus fuscipes. The sequence continues at coordinate 25,377,569 of OX637333.1, forward strand.
AAAATTCGCATCAATTTATTTGAGAATTTGTTAACATAATTATGGTTCAAACTTTAACTTCTGTACTGATGGCTTCACGACTTGGATAGTAATGGGGCTATAACTTCTAAAGCAATGCAACCCGTGACTTAAGAGTAGTCTAGCATGTACCAGCTTATGTTAGAATCTCGGGCAGATGTTTCGAGTTAACACGAGTAGTACCACCATAAAATACTTACATCTATACACACATATTCAAGTAAGTAAATACACACGAGTAGACACGCAATAATAAGTAAGTAAAAGCACAAATACACAATGCAGCATTTAAAATCGTGAACTAACACAAGTAGGTATTAGAGACTTTCATTAAATAAAAGACTGAAATGTCAGTATTAGATTAGATTATACAATATAATCTACTCTATTTTAAGACACCTCTGGGCATGCAATGCAGTTAATCGGACTTACATATTGGAAGGAAGGATGAGTTGGGAGGAATTGGGAACGTTGTCATGACGAAAGGATCCTTAACCAACCAGAAACAGGTCGTAAGTCCTGTGACTCCCATCTCATCCTGACTCCGTGCGGCGGGCCTGAGTTTGGGTCATGGATTTCAAAATTAGAGACCTGACTCGGTGAGACCGTGGACGCTCAGCTATTTCACCAATAACATTATTTGTCTTTTAATGGCAAAGACCAATCTTATCAAAAAATAAGTTTAGTTACTAAAATGCGTGACAAGGGCATAACCTGAGGAAATGATTTGTTAAAAGCTATGCTAGAACTTTTCGACATTTTTTTATATATTGTAATGTCTTGCTCGTGTGATACTGGGAGCTGCGCTAAATTTTGAGCTACTTTCGGCTTGCGCCGTTCTCGCACGGCCCACGCTAGAGATTGTATTAGGGGAGCGATGCAACTCGGAACATAAATCAAACGAACCGTCGTAATTGGTGACTGAGAGGTGACTAATCGAATTTCGCAACAAACATTGATGAATAGACAAAACTTTTAGCGTCGCGGCCAATAACATCCTATCATTATTATTTAATAAATTGACGTTCTATGAAAAAAAAAAAGATGATGGAGCGATTTCATATCCGATTTTTTTACTGTGGATTCATTTTTTGTATCGTGATAATTGATTAATTTATTTTATAATGATAATTCATTTTAACACCATGTTACGAATATGTAGAAGTATATTGTGGGTTGTCTGTGTGAGTGTCTGTATAAGCCTCTCTAGAAAAAATATTTGCCTATACCCAACGACGATGCCATATTGAAAGCACCGGTTCTCATCAGATCACCGAATTTAAGCAACATTGGGCGCGGATGATACTTGGATGGGTGACCGCTCAGGTACACCGCGTGTTGTTGACATTTCTTGGACCGGTCCGTAGTGCAGTGGCAACACTTCGGACTCGTAAATGGAAGGTTGTGGATTCGGATCTCGGCGGTGCACAAAAATATACAATGTATATTTCCAATATGCTCTACGCTGGGTTTAAAAAAATCATAAAACCTTTACCAAAGACCGGTCACTAAAAGGTGCATCCAGCCTTACAGCACTTGGGTCTTGCTTGAGTATTGGCGCTTTGAAGCGACGACCAAGCTCGTGCACCTCTGCAACACTACAACAAGTGTCATAGACCCCTAGAGTCTCTAGAATCTAGGGAGTCTCCCGCACAGGATTTCTTAAAAAAAAATAGATGGTAGGTACTTAAAATTATTTGTATTTGTTCGAGATTGGTTGATTTGAATGTCCTAGCAAAATCTAGTATGCAACGATTCCAGATGTTTCAAGAATGATCATTATTTTTAATATAAATGACTTTGTGTCCGAACAGAATGAGAAATAAATTGTGAAAAATCAACCACCAAGTTTTCAGTTGAATAGACCCTGGGTAAAAACATAACAGTATTGTAGTGAGACATTTTTGTTGAACGTACTCATATTCAATAAGCAAATATTAAATTAAAATTATTACCCAAACTAAATCTTAGAATATTTGGGAAATTTAATACGTAATAAAAACTGATGAGTATCTCATGGCGAGCCAATATTTTTTCCGAATAAAGCTACACACATATAATACATACCTACACATAACTAAAATAATAAATTAGAAAAAAATAAATAAAAAAAATTAAGGTACCTACATACTTGAAACGCCATTTTTTTTTTGTTTACTTATAATTATTTTTTTTTATTATAAAAACTATACGCAATTCGCCGTATCAAAAATACACAATAATTAAAAGAAATCTATAAAAAAATTAAAAAATGAAAATGGTCTTTAATATTTAAAAGCCTTAATATAATTACGCTATTATAAGACAAAAAGATATATTTTCAAAAATCAAACGTGGCAAAAAGTGAAAATAATTCAATTCCATAAAGTGACGTGCATCGAGTTAAGCTCCAACACTTTCAGATTCCTGAACGAAATGAAATTTTCCGGCATTATGAAGAATTTTAATTGTAAGCGACAGCACTTTGTTCCTCGCGGGCGTTACACCTTTCTCACGAAGATTTCGCTTTCGAGATGAAGAATTGGCATCCGGGACGAGGATTTTGCCTACGACTGAAAGATTTTACCTACGACACAAGGATTTTGCTTTCGACTCGGGGGTTTTGCATATGACACGAGAATTTCACCTACGACTTGAGGACTATGCCCACGATACGAGGATTTTTCTTACGATTTATAGACTTTGCCCACAACAGGAGGGTTTGCCTACGACTTGAGGACTTTGCGTACGAATAGAGTATTTTTTCAATGCCTCGAGGACTTTGCCTACGAATAGAGGTTTTTTCCCACGACTTGAGAATTTTTTCCTACGACTTGAGGGTTTCTTCCTATGACACAAGGATTTCGCCTACGACTCGAAAAAAAATTCCACCATTTGAGAACTTTGCCCACGACACTAAGATTTTACTTACAATTTGAAGACTACACAGACTTTCCGGACGACTCGAGGGTTTTGTCTATGACTCGAGGATTTTGCCTATGACACGAGGATTCTGCCTACGACTTGAGGACTTTACCCACGACACGAGGACTTTGCTTACGAATAGAGAATTTTTCCTGCTCAAACTCAAAGACTTGCCTTCGACATAAGGGTTGTGCCTATGACACGAAGATTTGCGTACGACTTGAGGACTTTGCCTACCAATAGAAGATTTTTTCTTAAAACTCGAGGATTTTAACTACGATTCTAGAATTTTGCCTAAAACTCGAAGATTCTTCCTACAACTCAAGGATATTGCCTACAATTCGAGAATTTTACCTTCGACTCAAGATTTGTTTAAACGACTCGAGAGTTTTGCCTACAACTCGAAGATTTTTCTTACGACTCTAGGATTTTGCCTGCGACTCAAGGAAGATTTTTCCTACAACTCGAGGATTTTTTCTGCAATTCGATAATTTTACCTAAGACTCGAGGGTTTTTCCTACGACTTAAAGAGGCTTGTACCTACGATTCGAAGTTTTGCGTACGACTTGAGGATTTTGCCTACGCTGCTTATAGGAGAAATGTAACATTGAACTTTACGCCCTGTCACATTACATTTTAAAGGCGCTTTTAGCCTAAATATAGCACTCGCGTTACTCCAACTGAAAATCTCGAGGCAAATTGTAAGCACGTATGTAAGTTAATTCTTCCAAAGCAGGTTAATGATTATGACATGATTAATTTGAATCGTATTCCAAATATGTAAGAGAAACATCCGGCTATAAATTTTAAGTAGGTTTCACGGATAGGTTTTTTGGAGTAGAAAGCGGTTATTGAGGGACCATGTGGACCGCTTGAGCTTGTCTAGTCTTGTCTTGTATCCTGCCGCTATTCCTCTAGGGGTGGCCGGTACCTCCACACAAGTGCCTCCACTTGACTCTGTCCTTGCATACTTCTTTCAGCTCATCTAATTTCATCACTCTTTTCATGCATGCTCTTCTCTTGTTTCCACTCTGTAAATTTCATTCATTCGCAATCTCACTTATCTGATCAATCCATTCTTTCCTAGGTCTTTCCCTTCCACGCTTACCTATTACATTCCCTTTATGGACTTTTTTTGTCAGTCGGTCTTCATTCATCCTTTCAATACGTCCAAACCATCGCATCACACTTCTTTGAACTTTCGCTTTCGCACTTTCTTTTACTCCGCATTCATTCAGAAACCCATTCGTATCTCACTCTATCTTTATGTGTTTTTCCTGTCATACTTCTCAAATGAGACATTTCTGCGGTGCATACCTTATTTACTTTCGTTTTCATTCACCGTCCACGACTCGCTTCCATACATCAGGGTCGGCAACAATATACAATTGTGTACGGCCATTTTCATTTTCATCAAAAAAGGATAGCCCGAATTGTGGCACATGAAATACCAGACGGCCAGCGTCAATCAGGCCGACCACCCAAGGGATGGAAGAACAGCTGGTCTTCTGCATCACAGGAAGGAGTTCCGCAGTAAGCAGATCTTAGATCTAATACAACAACAAGAAGAGATGGTTTTTATAGATCCAGTTTTTTTTTTTTTTAATTCTATGTAGAATTTTAAAAACCGTAATTGTGTTTTTGTGTTTTGATCTCATTTCAGCGTCATAATAGTGATAAGGGCGGCCCACGCGTCCGCGAGTATCGCTGAGTAGGTATTTTTAATAGTAGGTACGTAAGCCGCTGCCGGCCGGCGCGGCGATCGCAGCGTTGCCGTCAAGCATGCTAATAAGTGTTGCCACAAGGGTTTTTATCAATATTAATCGAGGTTGAAACTAAAAAAAGGATTTACATTTTTTCTTTAGAATATTTCATATGTATCTTTCAAGAACTTGCTTTACGTTGCGTTTGTATTATTATGTTTGTGGATTTCAGAATAAATGCATATTTATGTGCAGGTTACTTACAAAGAAATTTGAATTTCTTTCATCTTAGAATTTAAAGTTGTTTCTCTTCTTCTATTTTAATTGGATACCTTGCTTTTGTTTATATGTTATGTATTAGTGATACCATAACTGTTTGCTATTTGTAAACTGTACTTGGTACTTTTTTTTTTTTTTTTAAGCCTGTGCGGGAGACTCCCTAGATTCAAGAGACTCTAAGGGTCTATGACACTTGTTATAGTGCCGCAGAGGTGTTGGTACCTTCCTTTTGTTTATATAATATCAGAGATGTACAAGATACCTCATAAAAAGTATCTGAAATACAAGATACTTTAAGAAAAGTATTTGAGATACAAGATACTTTTTAAAAAAGTATTTAAATACAAGATACAAGATACGTATCTTCTAAATACTTTTTTCAAATAAGATACTTTTTTGATGAAAACATTTTTATTAATCTTAAGGCTTACATATTTAGTTTATACTTGAAAAAAGAAACTTAAAAAAAAAATTGTGTAAATGTAAGAAAATATATACACATTAAGGTTTATCAAAAATATTTTTTATTTGTTTTTTAGCTCGATTGATTTTTCGTGTTTTAGTCAGAATAAGTTCTTTTACTTTTTCTTTAAGTGCTTTAAATTGCATAGGTAAGTAAGTAATAGGTAAAAGTATCTGAACCAAAATTAGGATCTTAAAGATACTAAGATACCAAAATAATGTATCTAAATACAAGAATATATAGTATTAGTGATACCATAATTGTTATTTATTTGTATGCTGTACTTGGTACTTTTTTTTTTAAGAAAGCCTGTGCGAGAACTCCCTAGATTCAAGAGACTCTAAGGGTCTATGACACTTGTTATAGTGCCGCAAAGGTGTTGGTAATGTGGCAGTTGTCCTTGTCCGGTTGCAGGGTTGTTAGTTGCGTAGTGCTGTCATGTGTGTTGCGTTGCGTTTTATTTTGAGACACTGAGAGTAAAAAGTATTGCATGAATTCCCCGCGATCTTGTAAATAGCCAAAAAATGGAAACTGTATCACTCACAAAGGGTGCTGTTGTAGTTTCCATACACTTTTCGATTTGTGCAGTCGAGGAGAATTGATGTATGGCAGAAAATGTATGGCAGCTACTCTTAATCCTTCATGTATTTTGTTGTATTTTTGAAAATATGTAAGTTTGTTTATGTTTAGGTGGCATGTTTAATTTCTATGTTCCAACTTAATGCATGCGCCCGTTGTGCTACTTGAAAGTTATATTTTTTATTATTTTTCTATGTAGGTATTTACAAATTTTGTTTGAAGGATTTACTTTTTGCGAAAAAGTTTCTTCCAAAAGTCGTTAAAATTACTAAGAGACATGACTGTTTCGGATATCAAGCCTGTAAATTTAAAATGGCCGCCAGCGGCATAATTTCAATTTTCAGTCTGTATGGCAGGTATGCGAAGTATACACGTGACGTCATCCGGACCCTGACAGTTGTTTAGCCACTAAGACTTTATGGGGGTATGCAAAATTTCAGCATCGCGCTGCGAACGGTCTGGGCGCCTATAATGGTACAAATATACAAACACACAAACAAACAAACAAACAAACACCAAAAATTCTGGATATGAGGCTTAGTTCAGTCCGTCAATAGAAACTCTTGTTGGAAAAACATTTTTGCTAATTCGAAAAAAACAGACGCAAATTGGGTCTACTTTTTTATATATAAGATAAAAAATTTAACGCATCATTAAAAAAAACAAAATTGATGTTGTTTTCTATTTTATAATATATCTATATTATAATAAAATACTATTTACCTTTCTCTTGCAATATTTTCATCGACAGCAGTGGTTTGACTCCCAGATCGAATAAATTGTAATTTTTCCCTGGCGGCTTTTAAAACTTTTTTTTGCTTGGAGCTACTGCATGTCGGTTTTTTTTGTGTCCCATCTGCAACATAATGTCAATTGAAGCAAGTCAACAAAACCGTTTTGTTTACAAATACGTCTTATGTACGAATATTTTACCAACATTTCATGCAGCCCTGGCAGCACCACAAAATTCTTTTAAAATCAAAAAACTATCCAAAATAATAGTAAAAATGAAGAATAAAGGTTTTACTCACGATTTATTTCAAAGATATTAGTACCTTTTATATTTTTTTATCAGAAAACTCAAAATTTTCAACTTTTTTGACGTATTCTATAGTGTCCGCAAATTTGACGTGCGTTCCGCTCGGATAACAGCTCACGACTGCCAGACACCTGCCAGATAAATCCCCTAGCGGCGGGATTTGCTTCAATTTGTATGGGAAAAAGTATTTAAATTTGAAATATATATTTTTTACATTCTTCCGGCTAAAAATAACAAAATTTAAGACTCCTTAAATTGAGATAACAAGTTAAACTACAGGTCAGATTTTTTAAAATTTATTTTGTTTAGCGTGGATACCAAAAAAAACGTCCACAATAACACCCTTTTTCAAGCAATTTTGAGGAAATGATAATCTTGGGATTCTTTTTTTGTATTGTGAAGTATTTATTTTTACAGTTTTAGCATTCAACAAAAGTAAATGAAGACTTTTTCTAAATAATCTGATTTTTTATTTTTTTTCTATTCCATCGTTTGTATGCTAAAGTACATCCCAAACATGTGCCGTTTTCTCCGAAACGCACACGCCCCCGTTTGGAGTTTAACGAAATGAAAAGTATTTGATACAATTAAATATCTATACTTTTTCAAAACGTTTTTTTTTCTGAAATATATCAAAGTGTTCAGAGTCAGAGAGCTAGGAGTCGATTCTCATTAAGAGTGCCAGCAATGATTTTATCATTTCGGTGTATATTTCAAACACAGAAGTCATAGAACCGGCAAGACTTACTCAGCCTGCACAAGAAATGAGAAGATGAAGAAAATAGTGAACCCCCCTTCAATTATGTAAGTGGGTGGCGTAAGGTTAGCTCCTTTATGTGAAAATAAACAGGTTCTCCTTGTCCCGTGAGCACCTAATCAGCTGTATTCATTAGATTAGTTTTATCAAAACTCAGATATAAACCTACTATTTTGTTTTGAAAAACTGACTTTAAACCGGATTTAAAGTTAAACCCTTTTATGAATTAGGGTTTTGCGGACAACGCTGAAAAAAGTTTTGATTTATTTGGTGAGCGCTGTTTTTTAATGTGAATCACAGGGAACTTTGTGAGTTTGCTCTACGCTATAGAAAGCGCCAAATCTCAAGCAAGACCCAATAGCAGTAAAGCTCGATGGACGTTTGATGGTCAGTCTTTATAAAAAAATGGTTCACTTTGCCAATGTCACCCCTGCTTCAGGGAAGGTCGGCAAGAGTTGCAAGGCTTATGTTCATTTGAGATTGTGTTTTTTATATTGTAGGTCCACATGCGGCATGTGTAATCGCGAAATTATGTATGTCTGCTTTGGGAATGCATTTAATATGAATCTCAAATGATACATATCTTTGCAGCTTAGATTTAGATTTAGAAGAACTTTTCAACGCAGCAAAGAGCATATTTGAAAAATAAATCTTTTTTTGTGCTCTTCAAGGAATCGAATTCAGAACCTCCCGATCACGATTCCAAAGCGTAAACTATTAGACTACGGGCTGGACCAAGACCGGAGGTATTATATTTTTTTTGTACGAAATATTTTTAGATCCTTCTACATCTCTCGCGCAGTTGTGCTTCTGGCTGTTTTCTCTAGAAGCACTTTGGCGTTTATCCACCACGCTTAGGGGAAATTTCATTATTGCCGGGAAAAGTTTGCAAATGCTATTTTTGACGTGGCTCAAGTGAAATAGCACATTACAGCCCACTCCCGCCATCAACATGAAAGTTTGACAGCATTTTTAAATTTTGTAACGTTTTTTTTTTAACATTATTATTTATTTTTTAATTATCCTGCAAATTAAAGGCTGGCATTTTAAAAGATCAAAACTCGTTGTCAATTTAAATATACTGTTTTTTAATAAACGATAAAGTTTGCATGAATCTATTGCCTTGACAGCTAGCGTAGAAAGTTAATTGTTAAAAAAAATAAAACACAAAAGTTTTAAAGTTAAAGATCAACATTATTTTCGAGAAAAGAATTTGTATGCAAGATAGACGCACTTGTACAGTAATCTAAAATCTAAGTTGCAAATTTATATTACCATTTAAAATTAATATTATTAAATGCATGCCCACAAACAGACACGTGTAATTTAACGCTTACAAATTCAGCATGTGTACTTACAAATTAAAATCCAAACCTCAAATGAAAATAGTCCTGCAACTTTTGCCGACCTTCCCTGACACAGGGGTGATATTGACAAAGTGACCATTTTTTACAGTATGGGTGGCTACAGTCTTAACTAAAATCTTTATTTATTCTTTAATAAAAAGTTTTTGTTCTCCTTTTTTCGCTTATATTTTCGATAGCTCGTTAAATAGTTTTAAAAAATATCTGAAAAGGAGTGTGATTTTTTTTTTCAATTTATTAAAAATGATTGAAGCGCTCGACAAGCAGAGGTTAAATTTAATTAAAGGAAAAAGGAAAAAAAAACGTCAATCAAAATTTGCTAGGAATTAGATCGACGATGATAGCATAGTTGGAAAATTTGTGCTTCCGAAAATGATGTCGGAAAATGACTTCACCTTCGTCACTCAATGTCGTTTTTCATTTCGGCCAAATATATTATGTCACATTAGCCCCACTGTGATCCTTTGGTTAAATGATTTTTAATTTGCGACTTTCTTTAAAAAGTTGCTCATCTGAAAAGCGATGTATTTTTTAATATCTTATTTTTTTTTTCAATCCTTTTTCGGTTACATTAAAATAATTATCTAAAATTTATAATATTTTTAAGGGTTTGGTGGTTTACACAGTGAAAGTCCATTGTATATTAATTAAATAAACAAAGTTTTAATACACTTTTCTATTTTTTAATTTTTCTTTAGCACTTTTGTCATTGTCCTGATGATGCCTTGTAGGCGAAAGTGCTAGACAAAAATAAAAAAATATAAAAGTGAATTAAAACTGGGTTTATTTAATTAATAAAAAAAAATATAAATAACTAGAAACACACTTTAAGCACGTTTAAATTCAAGCTTACACATGATCAATGTGTATTGATGGATAAAGCCAATTCTCAAATTGTAATATCTATTCTAAAATCTATCGACCGGTCCGTAGACGCTTCGGACTCGTGAATGGAAGGTTCTGGGTTCGAACCCCGGTTAAGCACTATAATATACCATTTATATTTTCAAATATGCTTTTTTGCCTAAAAACGGCTTTCAAAGGTCCATCAAGCCTTACAGCAACTGGGTTTTCTTGAGGATTGGTGATTTGTAGCGATGACCAAGCCCGTACAAAATCGGTGGATATCTCAGTTGGTAGAATACTTGTATTCCATGCCGAGAGCAAGGCTTCAATCCTCAACCAGGGTGACAGAAATGATTTCCCGTTTTGGTGCTTATTTCAAACCCAAAAAAATACCAGAAAAGCTTACTCAGCTATCACAAGAAATGAGAACCAGCCCTCTCGTGAGCTGGGAAACCCCTACTTCAACTAAAGTGGTTGGCGTGAGGTTGGCCCCCTATGTGCAGGCAAGAAGTTACACTTAAGTGTAGATTAGTTGCCAAAGTGTAGCTTAGTTGCGAAACTTTACAACCCTTGCTGCCTCTCCAACAAATATGACATTAATAAGATTTTTTAAATATTCCAAATTCCAAATGTCTCAAAGAGTTTTATTTTTGGTATACTCTCAAAATTGTCTTTTTTTAATCAAGGTCATCGTACCTTTGATCTTCCTTGCACATGTCTTCCTCCGTTCAGCTGCATCCAGGCGTCCCAGCGCCTCCTGTACAGAGTCAGCGTGTTCCACTGGTTGAGGACCACTGGACTCTCGGATCTGACGACGCCCGGACCTGATCCACAATCGAACCTGTAACAAATAAATAACAAATTCTTGAATATAATCATGTGTAACAAAAGTGATGACCCTACTCTCTCAGTCAACCTACATTCCTTCGAGCAGTGACTGAAAGTAGAAATGCTCAACCTCTTCTATAATCTCTAGGTACCATAAAGGAGTTTGTTTTGATAAAATATTAATTTTTACAGGTAAGAGAGTTGATCTTACGCTAACCACTTAAGTTAAAGTCGGGGTATCTTAGCTCCCGTGGAGGCTGTTTCTCATTTTTTTGTAAAGACTGAGACCTTGTCGATGATTCTTTTAGGGTTTGAAGTAAGCACCGTAACGGGAAATCATTTCTGACACCTTCGATGGGATTCGAACCCGAGCTCTCGGCATGGAATACAAGCACTCTACCAACTGAGCTATCGACCGAATCAGTGGCAACTTGATTATTCTACCGGAAAATGGAAATTTATTTATTTTAGCGCTTTCACAATAATGTAAGAAAAAATCGATAGTTAATCATAAAATATAAATCGATAGTAAATCATAAAATATAAATCGATAGTTAATCATAAAATATAAATTGATAGTTGATCATAAAATATAAATCGATAGTAAATCATAAAATATTAATCTATAGTAAGTAAACAATTAACCCCAGTAAAAAAATATTGTTGTGCTGGTTTTATATCGATTTTGTTAATCCATTTACGAACTATAAAAATGAACGTTTCGTTAACGATTGGGCAACAATTTTATAGGCGTTTTGTAAGAAACTAATACAGTAAGTACCTTCCCTGTAATGTTAAGGGTTGTTTGACAGGTGAGACTAAGGCTTCACGTTAAATTTTATTGACCTTTTGCGATTCCAAAATAGGCTTGACCTTTTTTGAGAACCTGATATCATGTTCAGGATAATAAAGGTTTTAAGGGATGAATGTTTTTTTTTTAAATATCTTTTATGAAAGCATGTTTGTTCTTCTTTCAATGCAGCTTTTATAAACGTGACGTCACTTAACTTGCCTAAGCTTAACATAAGGCACTAAGAAGATACCAAGTGGTAAAAAGCTCTGAACTCTTCTTTAGCGCATGTATATAATCGGATCTTGAGCGAAGCAGAGAGGATTTACCTACCTGTAGTCATTCAAACGCTAGCAAAAAGATCTTTATTACCTAGTCTATAAAAATATCTTTTAAGTACCTACCTATGTTTAAATAAGTCCAAATAGTTTTTTTTATATTTCAGAACCCGAATAATGGAGAATATGTACAATTGTGTTTTAGGGTTCAAAAGTCTTTAAATTAACAAAACTGGTCTTCTTTCATGGATATTTATTTTAGAGTTAGATTTATTTAACAATTTATATTTATTTGTAACAGTTCACATTTATGGTTTAGCACTTAACATTTATTTCACAGTTGGTCTTCAATATCTTTCTTGTTCAAAAGCAGAGCGACGCATATCGACTGACTCTTGCGAGCCGCTTGCAGCCCTTTATACTCCTAAAGACAGTATTTGCTAGAATCCAATTTTGCTAGAACCTTCCAGAACAAAAAGCTTCCAGTAGGTACATAATTGAATGTATCTTTCCTAGGTACCTATAATAATTACTCAAACTCTCATCGGCTATTAATACACCTACCTACCTACCCAACATTTATAGTATTTGTTATTTACATAACAGTACGCTAGAAGTCAAGCATTTGTAAAATATGTATGACAGTAAAAACGCTTCAAGACTGAGTTTATTATGAATGGATGAAAGAAACATGCAAGAGAATCTAGTCGCTGGGATGGTCGAGGGGACAGGGCGTTGGTACAATAAATTGCGTAATTGGCACTAACGCCAGTTAGAGCCTGGCCTTGTCCTATTGTCAATAACTTGGACTCTTGTTCAACAGATGTCATTGCATGCACCCAAGCTTTCTTGCTTTTGCATGAAGACAACTGGCCAGGCAAAATAGGTTGTTGAATTGCGTTCCTCTTCACAAATCTATTAAGCAAATGCAATGAAATGATTGAAACATGTAGAAAGAATGTGTAATTGAAGATTGGCAAATTATATAATTTGAGTAAATGTGAAAAGAAAACAAGGGAAAAGAAGACCGAGGAAAGTTTGCTTAAAAAAAGTAATGAATTTGTGAAAAGATGAGATACATAGAGCGCATTTTATTTTCAACTGTTAAAAAAATTAAATGAAAATTTTATGGGTGCTTAAATTCAAAATGAGGTATAAAGTAAAATGGAAAAATATTTGAAAAATTCTTCGAACATAATGTCTGTCATTTTAGTTCATTTCTTCCGCCCGTGGATGCGGCGGAAGCAGCAACACGTTTCCGTTTTAATTAAAATCCTCGCCGGCGTCATTTCCGGCAGCGCGTGACGCATGACGTCATGGAAGCGTCATGACCCGGCGTCAGGAATGGCGTCATGACGCATGCCGTTCCCACCAGGTAAGTAAACAAAAGTCAATGTTTAAATATGTGTGATTTCAAAAAACTACACAGTGTATTTGTAAATGAAACCAAACCTCACATGAACATAAACTTTCGTACTCATGCCGCCTTTCCCTGAAACCGGGGTGGCATTGGAAAAAGGGAACTAGGTTTTTACAGCATGCGGGATCAGCTTGATACCAATCAAATAGTCAATGATCTCAAAAACATAGAAGTTATTCTTTATTCTAGCAGAGGTCTCCTTTTTTAAGGTCAGTAAGCTACTTTCATGCGCACAAAACTTAAAATTTCAAGACATAGAGAAGAAATGCTTAATTCTTCTTTTGCTATTGTTGCCGTATCATATCTGCCTATGTAGCCTTTATGATGAAAGATTGATTAAGTGTGTATACAGAAGAAATGTGGAAAAGGAAGTATGCTACGATCAGATTTATGAAATTGTTAAGGAATGAAATATATAGAGTGAATGTAAAAGAAGTACTCGTACATTTATCAGAATGATGATAGATATGAATAAATTGATAAATGTATGCAAGGATACAAAGGAAAAAATGAAGATAACTCTGCAGAAGCTTTGGCAATCGCTAGCGAAATGTCAACAGTGTTATAGGTTAAGTTTGCACAATTCTACTGTGAGTAACTGATTCAACTTGATATTTCTGAAATAAACTTGCCTCTGGTCTAAGCTAGGACGCAAAAGATAACTTTCCTCTTGCCACTAGTAACTAAAGACTTGCTGACTATCCTCGTGTGTAGAAGCTGTCGTGGATATGCCAATAAGGCTTTTACGGCGTCAGCGCTGTGGAAAGGAAGCTCGCGGTGAATGGTGATATTGTTATTTGAAAAATGTTTGTCATGTTAGTAATATTTTACAATATGTTTGTATTAATTTAAAACAAAATATACAATGCTTAGAAAAATGCAATATTTGTAAGGATTCCAACCATTTTATATCCGAACGGATAGCATTGACAATTTTTTTTTTCACTTGATACGTTTCTTATTTCTGCGTATGTGTTTACTTTTTCATGATTTTCAAAATAAAATACCCCATGGATAATAATAAAGAATGAAAATAATTAAAATGAAATTATTTACTATAAGTGACATCACATAGTCGAGTGACATTTTAAATGTGTCGCATCCATTACCTGTGCATCTCTTTATATTTGTTAAAGAGCTTTTTTCTTGGCGGGTAAACGTCACGTAAGGGACAACGGTTAAGCTACCAATCACAAAATTATTTATTTGACTTTCCTTATCAACCGGGCCGTGAATTTTGTTAAGACTAATTGATGTTTAGAGTCTATTACATTAAACTATTACCTACTAAACATGACCATCTGTGTAGACATTTGTCAACAAATATCAAACTCTTTAGAACATTTAAACCACAAAAATGAAAGGTTTTTTTTTATGTTTCATCCACAATATAAAGGAGTGTGTATCTGATTTCTGTGACCCAAATTCCGTGTGGAGACTATTAGTGAAGGGGCATGGAATACACGTGAACAATGCAACTGACAAATTGAACCCGGCGGGAGCGTTGCGATCAAAAGAAACGAACGATGACTGATTGCTTGAACCGTTTTCCGTGAAAAAAAAACACCGATACCATAATTGTGTTCTCACAATACAAAATTGTTACAGAAGGTTTTGCAGGAAAATTATTTTATAAAACTTCATAGCTTATATTTATCTACTTTCCTTTCCGATTCTTTTCTGTAACTGTAACTGTTACTGTAATTCTGTCACCATTCCGCTAGGGGTGGACAGAGCTTCTGCAGAGCTGCCTCTATTTTTTCCTATTCTTACATACCTCTTTCAATTCATTCATATCCATCACCTTTTTCATGCGTTTTCTTCTTTTACGCTCACTTTGTATATCCCATTCTTTCACAATCTCCTCAACCTGATCACTTCATACTTTTTTCGGTCGTCCGTTCCCTCTTTTTCCTTTCTCACTTTTTTTGTATACATACTTTGTCAGTCTATCATCATTCATTCTTTCCACATGCCCAAACCATCTCATCACATTCTTTTGTACTTTAAGTAAATTGTGTGAGGGTTTTTCTTTTGATAGTATTCAATTAGGATGTTTGTAATATGTGAGGATATTCACTGCTAACTTTTCGTTCGTTCAAAATCCGCTTCAAGACTCAAGCCGTGCTCAGGAGAACTCTCTCACACCATTTGTGGCTCTGCTACAAATCACTTAATAATATCACTTATAAAACAGATAAGGAATCAAACATTTAAACACACTTTATTATTCCACAATCACAATGTATATATAATAAACCACAGCAATATTAATTATGACCAAATTCACATGCTTGTGGCTCTCCCGCCAGGGAAGCTTCTTTCCTGTCTTTCTGCATTATTTTGTTTTCCTTTTTCCATTCAAATTCAAATCTAATGTTCCATTCCACCAAACAAACAAATTCATCTCGTTACAATTGTTAAAAGTATTTGGGATTCTTTTACGCTGCCCTGAAACAAAAATGTGAATCTTCGCTGTCGTTTTCAGAGAGAACCTCACCATGCATATAACACATGCATAAGCAAGGCAACTAAGTTGCTCATATAGTGCAACTTTTAAATGTTTTGTCGTGAGAAGGGTTTGTGTGGCGTGTGAAATCTATTTACTGTTACAGGCAAGGGGCCCCACGCCAACCACAATCATACGGATTTCCCAGCTTTTGAAGATGCTGGTTCTCATTTATTGTGAAGGCTGGGTACACCATATCTGTAGGAGCGCTAGGATCAGATTGGTGAAATTGTGAAAGAATGGAATATACAAAGCGAATGTAAAATAAGGAAATGTATGGAAAAGGTGATGGATATGAACGAACTGAAAGAAGTATGCAAGAATAGGATAAAATGGAGGCACATCTGCGGAAGATCTGATCACGTCTAACAGAACGGTGACAGAGTTACAGTTACAGTCTTCTGGCATTGACTGCCAGCATTCTACAAACTGAGCTAACGACCGGACTGAGATAACGGCATTTTGATAAAAACCAAGAGCAGTTGCAGCGGCAAGAGCTGCAGGGCTTATGTTCGTTTGAGGTTTGGATTTTATTTGTAAGTACACAATCAGCATTTGTAAGCGCGAACTACACGTGTTTGTTTGTGGGCATACATCTGAGAGCTTTGAATGAATATATCCTTGCAACTTAGATTATAGATAGATTATAGTTGCTAGTACAGCAGTATAAACGTGACAGATTTGCGCAATAATACGGATTTTCAATCATGATTTTTTTTACGCATATCGGATTTACCTAGGGAACGCCCTCATACCATATCTCCTTCTTTTTTTGATCTGTGGACCGGACGGATGTTAAAGAAAAATGCATTTTGTTTTTCAAAGTTGCATTGTTTTGATTCCTAGATTTTCTTGATAACGGTGAACGACACAACAATACGACGATTATCAATCTCCCTCAGTGTGGGTGCTCGCGGTGTTCCTTTTGCCTCACAGCGCCAGAAAATTAAGGCGGGGGCACGTAGCCCACCCGTGCTGCGAGCATTTCAAGTGAAAAATAAAATAACACAAAAAACGGTCGCTTTGTCAGGAGCGCGTCGGCTTTGCCAGCGATAAAATGAATTTATAAATGCATAAAAAGCTGTTTTCACGTTTTTTTTCCATTCCGCCATTTTACCTTTGTCTGGTTTCCGGTACGTTTCCCGCGCGGCAGTAATTTATGAATGTTGTGGTTAAATTTTTGAGAAAGACGAAAGAAACCATTGACTTGTGATGTATGTGGAGTAGAAATTATTGAAACAAAAGTAGACATTGTAGACCTGTTGCACCATCCTCCAATCAATTTTTGATTGACATCAAATTTGAGTGTTTAATTCTGGTTTGGACAAGGTTAAATATACTCGGAAGTGGGTTATAATATGATGGAATTTGAATAGGAAAGTTGATGTACATCAGCTGACTTACGCATATGCAACCAAATGTTTTATTTGATGGGAGAAATCATACTTAATTTTGATTTTTGTCTGATTGGAGTTTGGTGCAACAGGCCCTATAAATCTTGTAGGGGACGACCGAGAAAAATATGGAGTGATCAGATTCAGGAGATTGTGGAAGGATAGGGTACACAAAGTGACCGTAAAAGAAGAAAATGCATTAAAAAGGTGATGGATATGAACAAATTCAAAGAGGTATGTAAGGATAGGAAGAAATGGAGTTACAGTTACAGTTCAACTTACTTACGAAAATGTTCCTTAGTAAGAAAGAGAACAAAGAACTTTACAGTTGCATTTTCATGTGTACAAACAAAACTCGGGAGAATGTGAATACGTTTCTAGTAAGTTGGCAACGTGGCAAATTAATAGCTTCCCGAACATAGCACGCACGCGCTAAAATTGGCAAATTTTTAAGGAAAAAGACATTGTGGAATTGGGTGTCGAAACACAAAATGGAGAAAGCAAGAAAACAAAGGATTTCACTGGTAACAACATGATTTAACAGACAACGTTTGACAGGACTGAAGAAAAATGTGTTCTATAGTATGTATCAATGCAGTAAGATAGGTCTGCTCCTCTATGTTATTACCCAATGAAAGAAACGCTCGTTTCGTTTCACTCGCACGCGCTTCGTGTGCGTATGGCCATCTCGTTTTTTTTTTACAAGTTAGTGATTTTTTTTTGGTATTAAAAGATTGTTTTATATAAGTTGAATGAGTTTTTTGAAAAGATTTTTGTGAAACACTGTAGAAATTCATTTTAAAAAATTGATTATTTTTCAATAAAAAATAAAAAAATAAAAGAAATTAAAAACTTTGTTTTATTCCACTTTTATTGTTTTTGAGTATGTTACAAACGTTTTCGGAATACCTTCCATCATCGGGTAACAACAATTACTAAAATCAAACTTAAAAATTAAGACATGGGTGTGGGATCTATTGGTGGTAAGGGAGGGGGTAGCAAGGTAGGTATGTGGGAGGGAGATGGTGAGTTTTGGGGCGGAGCTAATATTGTTAGGAGAGGAGACGTAATGGCGGGAAGTTGAATATTTAGCATATTACTTTTATTTCTATGTTTATTTATCTCTAATATTTCTAATATGTCCAACTTTCTCCCTTTTTGGCAGCTATTTATTAATTCTAAATTATCTATATTAAAACTGTGTCCTTTTTCTCTCGCGTGTTCTCCTATTTCAGAGTGAATCAAAACGTTTTCATACTCAAAAACAATAAAAGTGGAATAAAACAAAGTTTTTAATTTCTTTTATTTTTAAATTTTTTATTGAAAAATAATCAATTTTTTTTTAATGAGTTGTGCAAAGATAGAACGGTAGGCATGATACAATTAAAGAACAAGCAAAATTGAAATGAGAAATTCAAACCTGTTGTTCTTCTTGACTATGGTTTGGCTTAATTTTAGTTTAAATTAATTTGAGTAAAGGGTTGGTATGAGGTTGATCACCTATACTGTAAAAAATGGTTTACAAGGTCGGCAATAGTTGCAGGATTTGTGTTCATTAGAGGTTTGGATTTTAATTTGTCGGTACACATGCAGCATTTTTGAAAGCGAACTGCACGAGTTTGTTTGCGGGCATGCATTTGATATGAGCTTTTAATGTAAACAAATCTTTGCAATTTAGTTTATAGATAGATAGGTTGAATGTGTCTCAAAATTTTTGGGCCTTGGAAACCTTCTCAAGTAATTTACGTGGGACGCGGGTTGAACAGTTTAGAGACCCCTGGTCTAGACTGTAGACATTCTAAATACCTTATTGCATTTTATTTCCATTAATGCTTTTATTGTGTTTTTAAATTGTTTTACGCAAATATATATTTTTTATCAAAGATTTGTTTTAAAATTTAGCAGACTTCAAAAACAAATTTTGTCTGTGCGTTTAAATTGAAGTATTCAAGTTTATCTTTAAGATGCCTCACAATAAACGTTTGCCTTAAATTTCAGACAAAGGAATTGAAATATTCTGAAACAGACACGTTCCCAGCCTGTGTGAGTTATTATCGCAATATCAGTGCTTGATGTTGTCTCTTTTTGACAAGTGTTTGGTTAAGTACTGCGAGGAGTGTGGGAGGGAGATGCCTGGATAATGACAGCCTGCGCCTGAAAGCTCCAGATCCAATTGAATAAAATACCAAAGCAGCGTCAAGATGTGACGTTGAGTGATCCCGTGATGTCATATTTATTTTGAAAAACATTGCTTTCTAATAATTTAGAAATACAAAGTTTTTCTTCACGAGTTGATTTATCTCCTCGAGCGCTTTCGATGATTTCACATCATTATCAAGAGGACAACTAACAGATCTAATATTACAAATGTGAATTACGGAGAAAGCTTTAGGGGGTGGAGCTTTGGAAGGCGTGAGGGTAGGGGTTAACATAATAAATAAATTTATTTCAAAAAATATTTGTAAAAAATAAAAATAATGTGTATACATCATATGCATGATGTTTATACATTTTAATTTGTTGATTTAAAAAATATAATTTGTTGTGCATGCTCCTTGACTTATACCTGTAGGCTGGTATGCGGCTAACCACTCATGCTGTAGAAAATGGTTCGCTTTGCCAATGACTTTTTCCAGCGTGCATGTTCATTTGAGATTTTTGGTTTTTATGTTTAAATTAATTCATAAGGTCTTTATTGTTTTTATCAATATGTACAAAATATTACAATAAAAATAAATTTAAAAAATCTAATTACAATAAATACTCCCCAAAGTAAGCGAAGCTTGTGTTTTGGGGAGGGTTACAATAAATACTCCCCAAAGTAAACATAGCTTGAATGTTGTAGGTTCAAATGCGGCATGTGCAAGCGTGAACGTATACGTGTATATAAATGCATATAAAAATGCATATAACGTGGATCCCTAATGTTATACGAGTATATCTTTGCAACTTAGATTTGATTAGATTAGATGAAAAGAAAATCAAGATGAAGAAGAATAATATGAAATTCATTAGATTTCAAGTACGGATGGACCAAAAACAATTTATTATGTAAGCAAAAGATATATGACTGTTGGAAATGAAAAAGAATTCATTGTCCAAAAAATTAAAGAGGGTGCTGGATGTCGTAGAGGTGAAAGAAGTGTGTAAGAACAAAACAAAGTGGAGAAACGTCTGTGGAGGTTGTATTATATTTATGTTAGTATTTATTTTAGTTAATAATTCATAAAATAGTTTTAATAATTAAATGGTTTATTAATGTGCTCTTTACTTCGTGTCCGCCATACAAGTGATACTTATATATCTGGTGACGCATGAATAGCGTCATCTATTTTTAATTTTAATTAATAGTCTAAGAAGCGAATTTCATGTTGGACTTTCACAATCTGAAAAAAGTGCGGATAAAAATCGCAAGATGTCGGTATGAACTTTTTTGACATCCAACGTGAAATCTCAAGATTTGAGGACTTCCGCTTCTGTCGTGTTCACAAGTAGACACGTTTTTATATGTCTCGCGAGCGATTTGAAATTTACCGTTAAAAATTCTGTGAGTGAGTGTGTTTGTTTTACCTATAACTTGCAAGTGTGGCAGTTCGTGAACAAGGCTCATCTCCATAGGATCCTGAGAAACGAGCATCATCTTGGACCAGAGCACAATTTGAGGTGAGTGTGGTCCTTTTGATTTTCGCTTCTTTGGTACGGGAAGTCGTCCAAAATTGAAAGCCACCTACTGAAGGTTGGCTTTTGTTGAGAGAAAATACTATAGGCATTAGATCTGTGTATTTATATCTCGCATTGGAGAATACGTTACAGTTTCTCTACTTGTTCTTTTTTGTATTTTATATACATACCCCCTGAGGGGCAAAATTTACAACTTGCCCCTCCATTTGGTCCTTCGAACCCCATTGGTCCTTCGTAACCTTATCGAAACCAGAATGGTTGACATGAAACGGATATTCAAGGATACTGTGTCGATAGTTAATTGTTAAGAACATAATATTATATGCCTTTGTATTAGAATCTATATTCTAGCATGATTTATATTCTGTACAAAAATTAACGAGTGTCATATATTCTACTGTATGTAGGTAGTTATTTTTTTAATAAGTGTTGAATACACAGTAGGTACATATATTTGTTGGTGCGAAATTTATAGTTTTAATGATACCTATCCATTAGAGATTAGGTATTCATACAGCTGAGCATTGTCTACAGGTACCTACCTACCTTTGTTTATATTTTTATATAAATGTCATTACAAGTTTGTTATTGTTTTTTTTTTCCATTAGTAAATAAACTATCTGGAGAAAGTAAATATTGTGATACATACTGACATAAAATAAACTCAACTTTGAGGCAAATCGATTTCTTCTTTCAGAACTGAAAGTAGGTTTTTTGATTTTGTTACCGTTTCTTCACTTTTTATTGTTTATCTTAAATAGTAAACATGGCGGATGCTTTAACAAGAACTTTGGTTATATTGAAAGAGAAACAAAAGGTTTATTTTGAAAGAATAAATAATTTATATAAACTAGGAAAAAATGTTTCTAATTTTGCATCCAGAGAGAATAGTAATTTTTTATCGGCTTCCAAGGAAGCAGGAAGCTGGGTTAAAAAGTACGAAGATTTGATAGATTAAATAAATGCACTTTCTTTAGAGATAGACCCAGAGGCAAAGGTAAATTATCAATCACTTATGGCCTTTGAAGAACTTTATAGTAAAATAATGGATGTTAGGGAAAGAATTTTAAAAACCGAAACACCACATGTATCGACTCAAAGTGGGCCTAGATATGAGGTAAAATTACCACCCATACAAATTCCTTTGTTTGATGGGAATCCAAAAAATTGGTCACGATTTTTTGAATCCTTTAAGGCAAACGTCCATCTAAATACAGGGTTGTCAGACGCCCAAAGAGTGCAATATTTAACAGGCAACTTGACGGGAAAGGCAGCGAGCATATTTTCGGGAATTGTACCGTCAGCGGAAACCTATAACGTGGTCTGGGACAGTCTTGTTAAAAAATATCAGGATAAACGTGCGCTAGGAACATATTACATAAATAATATCCTTGATTTAAAGAAGGCCGATCACACGGCTGCCTGTCTTGATGCCTTTATTGAGAAGTATGCCGCTTCCATTGCAGCATTAAAACAATTAGGTATTGCAGATGTGGGAGATTTTCTTTTATTTAATTGCGCTTTGCGCAAATTGAATTCGTCTACAGTTATGGCCTTCGAGCTTTCGCTGAAAGACATCGAAATACCTTCTTGTCAGAATCTTATCAGTTTTGTTCAACAACAGGTCAAAATTTTGGAAAGATCGCACGTAAATGAATCGAAGTCGGTTTCCGAAGCTTGCCATTCGAATACACGCGTGAGGAATAATATGACAAAATCTGTGAGTGGTCGTGCGTTCCTCGCAAGTGGTAGAGTGTCTACTGGGGACACTCTCTTTTGCGTTTTGTGTAAACGAAACGACCATAATAAATTACATAAATGTGTGAAATTTAAGAGCTATTCTCCTAAGGAAAGGTAT
This sequence comes from Agapetus fuscipes, assembly GCA_951799405.1. Taxonomy (NCBI): domain Eukaryota; kingdom Metazoa; phylum Arthropoda; class Insecta; order Trichoptera; family Glossosomatidae; genus Agapetus; species Agapetus fuscipes. Next base: position 25,400,279 of record OX637333.1, read on the forward strand.
GAATTTATTAAATCAAAACGGGGTTGCGTTCGTTGTTTGAGTGTTACCCACTGGTCTCATTGTACTGAGACAGGAACTTGTCAAATTTGTAATAAGGGACATCACACCCTTCTGCATTTTGACGACAATGAGAATAAGGCCAGACGAGTAGTCAAGAATGCTGAGCAGGGACATCAGCTGTCGCATTCAGGTGATGATATGCAAGGGTCGGGTGTACCCTCGGTTTCTTTAAGTGCAAATGCTCGGGTGAATGCGAGCACGGTGCTGTTGGCTACGGCACAGGTTTTTGCCTGGTCAAATTACAAGAAAAATAAGATGATAGTTAGATGTCTTGTTGATAATGGTTCTCAAAACCATTTGATAACATTAGAATGTTGTAGAAATATGAATTTACATATTGTTCCTTTAAATAATTCAGTAATTAGAGGAATCGGTCTTTCTGCACGACCGATACATGGATGTGTCAATTTTGAAATACAATCGAGGTACAATCCTCAAAATACTTACAAGGTTAACGCGTTACTGGTGGATCAGATCACGGATCAGTTACCTTCTAGGTACATTGATAACCGTGATATGACTTATTTAAAGGACATTTCAATGGCTGATTTATCCTGGAATGTCCCTGGAGTTGTGGACATTGTGTTGGGTGCACAATTATTCCCTTTTATTTATTTGGGAAAAATGATAGAGTCAAAGTCGAAAGCGCCACCTGCATTATTGACGTCCTTTGGCTATGTATTGATGGGAGATTGTCCAAAGAGTGTTTCAGCTGCAGACAGTTGTCACGAATCTTTTTCTGCATTGGCTGTAAAGGATTCGGATTTATTATTACACAAGTTCTGGGAGTTGGAAGAAATCCCAGTGAAAAAGTTCTTAAGTCCAGATGAGACAGCGTGCGAAAACTCCTTTCTATCTTCTGTGACTAAAGACGAGGCAGGTCGTTACTCTGTTGCTCTACCTTTTTGTGCTGATCCTGAAAATTTGGGCAACTCACGAAATACTGCATATCGGCGTTTCTTGTTATTAGAAAGAAAGTTTAAGCAGTTACCGAGTCTGCAGGAGAATTATAATTCGGTAATAAATGACTACATTCAAAAGGGATATCTCTCTGAAGTGGCAGAGTCAGATATTGGTGAACATGGATATTATATTCCTCACCACGCTGTAGTGCGTCAAGACAAACCTATGCCTCGCATTGTTTTAGATGCTAGTGCGAAAACGCATACTGGGTTGTCACTCAATGATGTACTACATTCTGGGCCAAATTTACAGGCTGATTTGTTTCTCCTTTTATTAGATTTTAGGCTGTTTCCTGTCGCGATGACAGCAGATGTACAGCAGATGTATTTGCAGGTTGGTGTATTTGTTGACCACCGCAGATATTTGAGAATATTATTTCGTTTTTCTGAAAAGGAGAAAGTTCGAACCTTTCAATTTAATAGGGTTCCATTTGGATTAAAGTGTAGTCCTTTCTTGGCCATGCGATCTGTGCGTCAGTTGGCATCGGACATGGTTGAACATTTTCCGGAAGCCGCCAAAGTAGCTGGAGCTAGGTTTTATATGGATGACCTGGTTCAGTCTGTGGCAGATGAGGCTTCGGCTGTTTCTCTGGCAAAAGATCTCGTAGCTTTGTTCAAGTATGGTGGCATGGATCTGGTAAAATGGTCAAGCAATTCATCTTATCTATTAGATAGTCTTCCTAACTCACATAGAGTTCCATAAAATTTGATGATGATAAAGGCGTAACTCTAAAAGTATTAGGGTTGTCTTGGGATCCAGTTAAGGATAATTTCTTCTTTACTTCGAATGACTCTCAACAAAAATGCACGAAGCGATCTATTTTGTCAGTTGTAGCTCGTTTGTTCGATGTTTTGGGCTTAGTTGCACCAGTTATACTGGCTGCAAAGCTTCTCATCAAAGAGCTATGGCGTGCCAATATCGGTTGGGATGACTCTCCGCCTGATGCTATAATTCGACGTTTTTCGAGTATAACACAAGAACTTCCGTTGCTCGCTACTTTAAAAATACTTCTTACGCGACGACGCGGACAACATGCTCAAAAGGCATATATCTGCCTGTTTGTTTGTCTCGTGACCAAGGCAGTGCATATTGAGCTCGCAACTGATCTGTCGAGTGCCTGTTTTATAGCTGCATTTAAGCGTTTTATCTCTCGTCGTGGGCCAGTTTCCTTTATGTATTCGGACAACGGCACAAATTTTGTTGGGGCTCGTGCCCAATTAGATGAGATATATAATCTTTTACAAAATTCACAGCATAATGTCCGAATGAAGCGAGAACTTGAGGCGTATAAAATAGAGTGGAAAATGATTCCCCCTCGAGCTCCTCACTTCGGAGCTTTATGGGAATCAAATATTAAGAGTTTGAAAACTCATCTGTATCGAGTGATAGGGAATCAGTTGCTCACATATGAGGAGATGCAAACGGTGTTGACTCAAATCGAGAGTATCATGAATTCTAGACCACTAAGTGTCATCAGTTCTGATCCTCACCCTGACGTTATAACTCCTGCGCATTTCTTGATGTCCACTCCCTTAAAACATCTGCCTGCTTCTGAGCTACCTGACACACCAGTTAATCTCACTCAGCGTAAAAATCTCCTGGATCAAATCGTGTCATCTTACTGGAAGCGATGGAGGGTAGAATACCTGCACACTTTGCAGGTCAGACAAAAATGGCAAACCAATGTTAATGCAATTCAGGTAGGGACTGTTGTACTGATTGGGCAAGAGGACGCTCCTCCTTTGTCCTGGCCTCTGGGAATCATCACCAAGGTTTTCCCTGGGGATGATGGCGTGATTCGAGTAGCCACAGTAAAGACTGAGCAAGGTTTTTACAAACGTCCGGTCGTCAAACTCTACCCATTGCCGACACAATAGATTACTATTTAATTTCGTCTACTGAGTTAGTAGATCTCTACCATTGTACATATTTACCATGTTTAGAATTAATCTTATGCTTTACTACTAAGCTTATCTGTTAGAACATGTTAAATCTAGCTTATTATATTGGCTTAAGTATTTTTGTGTCTAACCTGCTTACTTGTAGGCATACTTATTATATTAATTATATTAAGTTTCTCTAGTTTAAGATTTTCAAACATTGATTGTAATTATACCTATATATCATTTCTCGAATATTGTTTGTAAAAATCGACATGGTTTCTTTGAATATCTGGTTTGTGTTGCAAAGCTTTTAACTTTAAGTCTTTGCAGAGGGGGGTGTATGGTGACGCATGAATAGCGTCATCTATTTTTAATTTTAATTAATAGTCTAAGAAGCGAATTTCATGTTGGACTTTCACAATCTGAAAAAAGTGCGGATAAAAATCGCAAGATGTCGGTATGAACTTTTTTGACATCCAACGTGAAATCTCAAGATTTGAGGACTTCCGCTTCTGTCGTGTTCACAAGTAGACACGTTTTTATATGTCTCGCGAGCGATTTGAAATTTACCGTTAAAAATTCTGTGAGTGAGTGTGTTTGTTTTACCTATAACTTGCAAGTGTGGCAGTTCGTGAACAAGGCTCATCTCCATAGGATCCTGAGAAACGAGCATCATCTTGGACCAGAGCACAATTTGAGGTGAGTGTGGTCCTTTTGATTTTCGCTTCTTTGGTACGGGAAGTCGTCCAAAATTGAAAGCCACCTACTGAAGGTTGGCTTTTGTTGAGAGAAAATACTATAGGCATTAGATCTGTGTATTTATATCTCGCATTGGAGAATACGTTACAGTTTCTCTACTTGTTCTTTTTTGTATTTTATATACATACCCCCTGAGGGGCAAAATTTACAACTTGCCCCTCCAATATCTCTATATCTATATAGTCATCATTACAATATTATATTTAAGTACAATACAATCTATGTAGGTACAATACAGAGGTACTGGCCACCCCCAGCAAAATGGTAAGTACAAATACTATATATTAAGTTTAATACAAAAAAAATCTCGAAACGTTTCAAGTAATAATAGAAATATCTTTTTGAATTTACACAAAACCTCCATTGAATAACTTGTACGGGGTTGAACGAACTTTGTTTTTTACGAAGATTTTATTTTTCGAAAATATTTTTGGCAAAGAGCCTTTCATTTCACTTAGTATAAGTAAACAATAAAATGACGCACGACAAGTTTATGCGATTTTCGCCTCAAAGTACCCGCGAATGAGTGAACTTACGGACTAAAATGTCGAGACGACAATCAATATTTGTACAAAGAAGTCGACAGAAATATATTTGCTTTTTTGTCTCATAAAAATATATTTCTTTACATGGATATGAAAATATTATTTCATGTAAAAGGTTTCTCATTTTATTGGGCTTTGAAAGAATAAAAAGAAAGGATGTGTTGTTTCAGAGTTAGTTAGCTTATGTGACTTTAAAAAGAACAATACAAAACTAACCACAAGTAGCTACGACTAACGTCGTAAGAAGTCTGGTCGAAAGCTCAGTTAGTAGAATGCTTTCATTCCATGGTGACAACAAGGGTTCGATCCCCACCGAGTTTGACAGATATGATTTCCCATTTCGGTTTTTACTTCGAACCCAAAATAAATACTGGCAAAGTTTACTCAGCCTTCACAAGAAATCCAAACCAATCTCCCCCTTCCATCCCCACGGAGGGTGTCATAAATGATTTCCCTTTTTGTTGTTCACTACTTTATAGCCAAATAAATCCCGGCAAGGTATACTCAGCCTTCACAAGAAATGAGAACCAGTCTCCTTGAGAGCTGGGAAACCCCCACTTCAAATGAAAGTGGTTGTTGTGAGGCGGCCCCTCTTACACGTAAAAATTAATACATAGAACCCAAATAACCACATGCGACTCCTTCGGGGATAACGCAGGTAAAAAGTTACACTTTATATGTGGCATACTGTTCCTTGACTTATAGGTTGGTATGAGGCTGACCACCCATGCTGTAAAAATGGTTCACTTTGCCAATTTTACCCCTGTCTCAGGGAAGGACGGCAAGAGTTGCAGGGTGTATGTCCATTGGGGATTTGGTTTTTATGTTGTAGGTTCGCATGAGGCATGTGCAAGCGCGAACTTGCACGTGTCTGGTTGTGAGAATGCATGTAATGTGAATCTCCAATGTAACATATCTTTTCAACTTAGATTAGATTAGATTATATTAGATACTTGTGTATAAGGTGGTTTTGAGTTGGTGGATAAAAAAATACTAATTAATCTAATGCAAGTTCTTACATACATTAGATTAAATGGTTATGAGTTGAAAATTTTTGGAAACGCTCGTTCTTTAAAACTGTTTTACAATAGTAATGATTTCTGTGAGTAATCTGGAGCGAAATGCAGTCAACTCTCACAGAGAGCTTTCGAATGCGTCATTAAAACTTTCCCATAAAGTAATCTCGCCTCGCCTCACTCTACATGTGATATCGTGTCATGGCAAAATGTCCAAGCGACATAATGTCCACACGACAAAATGTCCACACGACAAAATGTCCACGCGACAAAATGCCCACATGACAAAATGCTCACGCGACAAAACGCTCACGCGACAAAATGTCCACATGACAAAATGCTCACGCTACAAAATGTCCACGCGATAAAATATCCATTCGACAAAATTTCCAAGCGACAAAATATCCACGCGACAAAATTTTCAAGCGACAAAATGTCCACCGACAAAATATCCAAGCGACAAAATGTCCACCGACAAAATATCCAAGCGACAAAATGTCCACCGACAAAATATCCAAGAGACTAAATGTCCACCGACAAAATTTCCTCGCGACAAAATGTCCACCGACAAAATTTACAAAATAATGTAATATTTTATTCGTATCTAACGCAACCCAGGACAGAGACGCCTGGATAGATATGAGGGAGGCCTATGTCCAGCAGTGGACAAGAAGTGGCTGACTAAGTGAGTAACGCAACCAACGCAACTAAGCTACACATGTAGTGTAACATCTTGTCGCGCTATCCCTGAAGGGGTCGCATGTTGCGAGTTGAACCTATTTATTTTTACAGGTAAGGGGGCCAGCCATACGCCAACCGCTTCAGTTGAAGTGGAGGTTTCCCAGCTCCCGAGGGGGTGGGTACTCATTTCTTGTAAAGTCTGAGTAAACCTTGGCGATATTTTAATTTGGGGTTTCAAATGAAAACCGAAACGGGAAAATATTTCTGACACCCTCGGTGGGATTCATAGAATGCAAGCACTCTATCAACTGAGCTATCGACCGGACTTCATATTAGAAAAAAATGTCACACAGTTTGTCGGTGAAAATTTTGTCAGGTAGACACTTTGTCGCATGGACATTTTGTCCGGTGGACATTTCGTCGCATGGACATTTTGTCGCGTGGACATTTTGTCGCGAGGACATTTTGACGGTGGGCATTGTGTCGGTGGACATTCTGTCAATGGACATTTTGTCGTGGTACCCTATAGCATCTTATGAGTCATATATCGTAGACCAACTAGCGTAGAGCTCAGAAACTCGGAGGAGTGATTGTTATATGAGCTTTTAGGATTCAGCATATAAAGTGAGCTTTTTAATTAGAAACTCGGTAAATTCACTATTTCAAGTATTTCCACAAGCAGACGCGTATAAGTTCGCGCTTAAACATGCCGCATATGAACTTACAATTAGGGATTGCAATCCAGCAGCATTTTCAATCCAGCTGGATTTTTGCTGGATCAACATCATTCCAGCTGGATCCAGCGCGGATCCGGCAATTTATTGATTTTCGAAGAAATTGAACTGCTTTTTTTTTAAATACTTAGGAAATGTGTTAATCAAACATTTTAACAAAATAACAAATCACAATAAACAAAATTATAACTTAAACTCTTACTTTTATAGTAGACACACAGAGTTAAAGTTATAACAACAATAAGTATTTTCTTGACTTTTTATGTAGACAAAATTTATCTTTTTTTTCTGGTACCTAGTATGATCTCAAGAAACAAATGGTATTAATGGTGTTGTCTCCCAACCGGCTTCTTAATGAACTGCATATATATCCGGCTGCAGAGAAGGCCCTTTCTGCCTCTACGCTTGTTGGTTCTAATCTAATCTAATCTAAGCTGCAAGGATATATACCATTTAAGATTTACATCAAATGCATTCCCACAAGCAGACATGTATAATTTCGCGCTAACACATGCCGCATGTGGACCTATATTATAAAAGCTCATCTCAAATGAACATAAGCCCTGCAACTCTTGCCGTCCTTCCCTGAGACAGGGGTGACATTGGCAAAGTGAACCATTTTTTCACAGTATGGGTGGTCAGCCGCATACCAACCTATAAGTCAAGGTTAGTTTCTGATAATCGTAATCTAACGTTAATAATCGTAAATTAAAGTTAGGTTGTTAGGTTTTCTTTCTCACATTTTAGCTTAATCCCCAGATCTTGTTTCAATTCAAATTCAGTGAATCCGGTTTATCCTGTTCATAGTTTTTTACTTCCATTATATCTTTTTGCTCTTGCACTGTTGATGGTTCCACTAAATATGCGTTTACACGATTCAGCATATTTTCATTTCCTGACGCATTGCATATTTTTTTGGAAATTTCTTCGTCATACGTACTTCTTCGGGTTCTGTAGATAAATCTGCACACCTTTGACATCGGTAAGACGCCGTTCTTCGATTCTGTTGTAGAGTGCCTCAGAAAGATCTGCACTCAAGATAATGTCCTGGCTTTTTAGTTTGTCTAAGACAAATTTTAGGGTTCTGTGATGTGTCAGCAGTTATCAAACTCGGCTCTCTTCTGGAGAGAACTTCAACGACCAGCTTAACCGGTTGAAAACTGGCGTCCTGGCGATCAACTCACTGATTAGTGACCACTCGTCTGCTGAGAATTTAGTTTCTGAGGCAGTGTCTATGAAGGCTTTATCGATGCAAACTTTTCAACTTTCAGCAAAAACGTTCGAGCATGCTGAGCAAACTGTTCCACCTAGTGCAGCAGTCAAGAATCAGACTCAATTCTTTGCCCTTTGCTTTCTTTATATATTTTTGCAAAAACATCTCATCTTTGGTAGGTGATCTTTTAAAAGTCTTTGCAACTTTTCGCATTTTATTAAAAAGTTCACTGTATCGCTGAATTACTTCATGTTCAGCTGGTGTTTGTTCAATTATTACTAGTAAGCCTTCATTGGTGTCCGTGTCTTCGTCATCATAATAGAGCGGCGACATCGCTCTCGCCGAACTGTAAAAGCATCTAGCAAAGCGCCAATGCTGGCAAGGTAGACTTTGCGCCATTATTTGGAAAGTTTTACACTTGCGGATCCGCAGCGCTGGATCCAGCAGCCGGGGCTGGATCCAGCAGGCCGAAAAATGCGCTGGATCCAGCTGGATTGCTGGATGAGGGATCCAGCAATTGCAATCCCTACTTACAATATAAAACCCAATCTCAAATGAAAATAAACCCTACAACTCTTGCCGACCTTCCCTAAAAAAGGGGTGACATTTGCATAGTGAACCATTTTTTACAGTATGGGTGGTCACTGACCAAATAACTGGTCAGCCTTAATGCTGTAAAAATATTTCACTTTCACCCCTGTTTCAGGGAAGGTCAGCAAAGTTAAACATTTTTTTACAGTATTGGTGGTCAACCACATACCAACCTATAAGTCAAGGAATAGCGATGATTCAGGTGAATTATCGAAGATTAATACTAAATTTGCAATTCGAATGCTTTAAAAGTATCGAAGAATATTTATACAGTCCGTACAAAAAAACGAGCATGGATTCATTCAGGAATAGGTGAAGAAATTTTTATGCCAAGTAAAAGGGTTAGCGTATGGCTAGCAATCTTACCTGTGAAAACAAATAGTTTTCCTAGCCATGTGCTACTCTTAAGTTACAAAAATATGACAAAATAAAGTTATAATTAATTTAAACAAATTAAGGAATCGAAACAATACTTTCAACATAAAGTTTGTACCTACCTATGTACGTGCTAAGTGAAAGGTTAGAGAAGCCAAGATTATGCTTAACAAGGTGGTATGTAATATAAGGCGCCAACAAACGATCGCGCAAGTTGAACATATTTGAGTGTCATTTTTGAAATCCGAAAACGTTTGCGGTCGTCGTACACTTAAGCATTTGTTTTGAGTAAACACGCATGCATGTCTATTCGTACACTCACGACATTGGTCTATGTCACACTTTTGTCTTTAGCTAAATGAATCAACCACGGCGGGCTATTATAAGGCATTGAATGATGAAAGACTGACGAAGAAAGTATATGTTGCAAGAATAGATGGATGTCGTGGTAGAGGAAGACCGAGAAAGGTACGGATGGACCAGATTTCCGAAATAACGAATGAATGGGATATCAAGAGTCATAATAAAATGAGAGCTTGTATGAAAAAGGTTATGACTTTGGATGAAATTAAAGAAGTATGCAAGGACCGAAAAAAATGGCGGTTAATCTGTAATGCTAGCGTTTATAGAATAAGTGTTGTAGGTTTTAATTTTTACTGTTTAATTGCTTAGTGTTTGTTTGTTTAACATACTTAAATGTGATTAATTGTTTGTATTCCTTGACTTATAGGTTGGTATGAAGCTGACCACCCATACTGTAAAAAATGGTTCACTTTGCCAATGTCACCCCTGTTTCAGAGAAGGTCAGCAATAGTTGTAGGGCTTATGTTCATTTGAGATTGGGCTTACATATTGTAGCTTAGATTTAGATTTGGTGACACTCACATTTTGATAGCATTATACGCAACGCAGGTAAGCTACACGTATAGTGCAACATCTTACCTGCGTTATCTCCGGAGGAGTTGCATGTGGGGATTCTGGACCTATTTATTTTTACGAGTAAGGGGACTAGCCCCAGGTAAAAAAAGAATGTAAGTTGAAAGAAGATGTGAAAGTTAAGGTACTAAATAATGTGATGAGATGGTTTGGGCATGCGGAAAGAATGAATGATGATAGACTGACAAAATATATATCGGTAGTGTCATGGCAAAAGGGTTTATCTATAAAAAAAAGAATTCTAAGTTTGTTCCACATAACATTTAAAATAGTGTATTCCATAATCTGGCAAAAGGATATAGCTGTAGTTGCAATACTTATTTAGTTTTATTAAGATGTATTATGTGATTTCATAAAAAAAAACAGATGAGTCATTTAATTTCACAAGTTTGTTTTTGCTCTCTTGTAAAATTTGGTCTGAGACAGATAATGTATTTGCCTTTACATTACTGATATACAGAGGGAATGTGGAAAAGAAGACTGACAAAAGTATGCTATGATTAGATTTGTGAAATTGTAAAGAATGGGATATATAGAGTTAAAATAAAAGGAATACATGTATCAGAATGATAGATATGAATGAATTGAAGGAGGTATGTAAGGATGGGAAGAAATATGTAGAAGCAGCTCTGCAGAGGCTAGCGGAATGGCAACAGAGTAACAGTTACAGTTTACAGTATTAAAAGTGCAAGGACGTTGAATGTTAGCTGATCGTTGAGGGAGTTTAAAGGAGCGACATAAGGGAAGATGGTTAAGTTATGTTGCAAGCATGTAACCTATAATGTTGCCATACCGTGTATAATTAAACTCGGCACCCTCGCGACGGGAATCTTAATCTACAGCCTTGCAACACCCGCTGCAAAACATGTCCTAAGTGTTACTATGATTATCTTTATAATTAAAGGCATTATAACTCAGGGGAAGTACCGACTTATTATTAATACCGACTTTCAAAATTGATGACATTAAATGAATACTTCTATCTATAATCTATTTTGCAAAGATATTGTTGTGTTTTTAGGGTTCGAAAAGTCTTCAAATTAAAAAAAAACTAGTCTTCTTTACAGGATATTTATTTTACACATAGATTTATTTAACAATTTTTATTTATTATTAACAATTCACATTTATGGTTAAGCAATTTACGTTTATTTCACCGTTGGTTCACTTTCACTGATACTGTTTTTCTTGTTCAAAAGCAGAGCGTCGTATCAAGACTAACTCTTGCAAGCCGCTTGCAGCCCTTTATACTCCCAAGATGGTAGTTACTAGAAGCCAATTTTGCTGGAACCTTTCAGAACATAAAGCTTCCAGTGCATAAATTTGAATACCTCTTTACCCTAGGTACCTATAATAATTACTCCAACTCTCATCGGCTATAACTAATGCACCTACCTACCTAACATTTATATGTATTTGTTTGTTACATAACAATACATTATATTTAATATTCATATAAAATGCATTCCCACATGCAGACACGTAAAATAACTCATGTGAAATTATTGACGGAAGTGGAAACGATGGCTCCAATCAAATTTAAACTTTGGGTTTCTTATCTATTCTAATCTAAGTTGCAAAGATATTTTACAATGTTGATTTATATTATATGCATTCTCACAAGCAGACACGTACAATATGGGCTTCCACGTCCTGCATGTGTACTAACAACATAAAACCCAATCTCAAATGAATATAAGCCCGGCAACTCGTGATGGTCTGTGACATTGGCCAAGTGAACATTTTTTTACAGTATGCGTGGTCAGCCTCATATCAACCTATAATTCAAGTAATACTTATAAAGTATATTTTAACATTAAACCCGGAATCAAAAAATCAAGCATATATTGAACATGTCTATGTACATTTTTTTTACATTCTGAAAATAGGTTGACAAATGATTTGTATGCTTTTCCGTAACTAAACTTTCAAAACGCCATCAACTCGCAAGGGCTGGCAAAACACAAAAGTGGATGGAAGGGAAACAAAGACCTCGCCCCTGTTTTCCTTGCTGGGTGGGGCAACCCTCAGGGCAGCCGTCAGCCCTCTAGTTTCCAATCGAATTATTCATACGGGGATGATCTCATACAGCGCCCTGTGTAGAGCGATATAGCTGGAGGTAGTGAAAGGGTCACAAAGAGCTTGTTTTTTACGGACAATGATGAAAGAAAAATGTAGGGGAGATGCAAGATTCATTGTATGTACGTTGCTCTTTTTGAAGTCTTAATATTACAATTTGTTTTAGGCATTCATTTATCGAACAAATCTCGTACACCCAGTACTTGATTGGCTTACCTACCTTTTAATTCAAAGATGACCTTTCAATGAAATTGTCTTAAGAATCACATTCTACACAATTTGAGCTAAGAAGAAAACATAAAACACGATAATGTGAGAGTTGTTTGAAATATTTTTTTAATTAGTTCTCCTGTTTTCATAAGATACATTGGTCCAGTACTCATACAAACATTGTTCATGTGAAATTACCTATAATGGACAAAAAACAAAGAAGCACTAAAGGGACGATCTGTATAATGTATAGGGAGATAGATAGATAAATTGGTGAAATTTCGAAAGAATGGGATGCACATGGTAAATGGTATGAAACAAAAAGATTACGTAAGAAAAATGTGACTGAAATGAAAGAGTTGTGCAAGTATATGAAAAATGGAAACAAATTTGCAGAGGCTGAAGTGGTTGACGTATGACCGGCCCCCCTGCCTTTACAAAATAAATAGGTTCCACGTACCACATACGATCCTATGGTTATGGCAGGCTATGGCATAGGGTATAGGCAAATACATTTCAGAGTAGATGTTTTCTCCCATTCCTTTAAAATAACTCGATTGAAATTATCGACTGAAGTGCTAATGATGGCTCCAATCGAACTTAAATTTTGAATTTTAAATCTGATTATAATAATAATAATAATATCAGGCTAATTTATTTTAAATTACAAATGATAAGAGAGCGCCATTTTTGTGTGTGTCACACCTCAAGAGCCCTCTCCGATCATGGGTAAGACTTTCTAAATAGGTGTGTCTTGTGATTATCTAGCTTAAATGTTATTTTTACCACATATTGCCTATCTATTAGGTGCATGTGCCTGTATGAGATGCACGCCCCTGGGATATGGCCACCCCTAACGGAATGGTGACAAAGCTACAGTTGTTTGATATCACATGAATTTTTAAAACTCTTTGAAAAAATATTAGTATTTTATTTTTTTAAAACACGATGAGTATGATGTCCTGCCAGTCTAGTTATTTTGTTAATTTATGATAATCTAAGTTGCAAAGGCATATTAATAATTAAGGCTCAAGCAGACATACAGAAATGTTCACGTTTACACATACTGCATTTGTGTATACCAAAAAAAAAAACTTCAAATTAACTTAAACCTTACAACTGCTACAAACTAAGTTTTAAAGAAAGGGTTTTCAGCCTCCTGCCAACCAATTAAGTCAGGGAACCAATTGAAAATAAAACATAAATTTATTCAAGTGCAACGAAACAAAAAAAGGATAAAGTCATATCTCTCAATGCATGCGCAGAATATTCAAGTCGACTCTGTGCTATTCCCCAGAGGGCCTGTGAAAAGATTGAGCCTGCATAAAAGGACTGGAAAATATGCCTGGGGGTGCAGGAATAACGCCAGGGTGTGGCCGGGGTGCGAAAATTATGGCAGGGTGTCTGGCGTTTACGGAAAGAGGGGGAATTTAATTAATAAATCGTATCAATTTGAGTGGTTATTTAGTAAATGAATAATCAACGAAGTGAGTTTGCACGGGCGTAGGAGCTTCAGGATTTTTTAAATACATAAATGAATGCAAGGGGAGCTCGCTTAAATGCCCTTTATGTGAGCGTTTTTACGGTGATTTAGGAAATAAAATTCAACAAAGATGTATAAAGATGCTATTAAGCTGCACATATGGTGTCACGTATTGCCGCGTTTTCACCGAAGGGGTCGTATACAGGCAAGGGGGCCGGCCGGGCCGTACGCCAACCACTTCAGTTGAAGTGCGGGTTTCCCAGCCCTTGAGGGGGTTGGTACTCATTTCTTGTGAAGGCTGACTAAATCTTGCGGGTATTTTATTTTGGGGTTTGAAATAAACACCGAAACGGGAAATCATTTCTGATACCCTCTGTAAGATTTGAACCCGAACTATCGGCAAAACTCTAATTACAAATTACAAAACGAAAAAAATGAATTGTAAATAGTTAAAAAAAAGTCTTGTGAATAATTATGATAAAGCCATTTAATATTCAAATGTATTATCTTAGTTGCAAAAGTATATTTATATTTATGATTCATATAACAGCAGACACATATAATTTCGTGTTACTATCCTATACTATCTCAAATGAACAGAATCCCTGCAAATCTTGGACCAATTTTTACATTATGGGTGGTCACTCATTTCAACCTATTAGTCAAGGGATGTTTTTAATTTGTTTGCCATGGCGTTTCAAATTAAGCTTCGCGCTTAGCTAAAAATGAAATATTTTGGTACTTAGCGCCTCATTTCAATCTCACATTCATTAATTTTGTACTCGTAAATTTATTCAAATCCAGTTTAACGTTTTTCCCTATTCGTAAAAACAAAATAAATAAATAAAATACATACTGTGGAGCCCAGTAATGTTGGGAAAAACGAGGGATGGACTAGGGATTAAACAAATCGAGGGAATTAAAACAAAAAACAAAAAAAAAAACGAGAAAAAACGGAAAAAATCGAGAAGTGATGTACGAATGGCATTATCGTCGTTGTGTCGCTTAAGCGTCAATTCTAATGCGTTTGGTTCTAGGAAAATTGTACTGTCGTTCTTCTAATCTAAGTTGCAAAAATATGTTACATTGGAAATTCACATTACATGAATTTTCACAACCAGACACGTACAAGTTCGCGCTTGCACATGCCGCGTGTGAACCTACAACATAAAAACCAAATCTCAAATGGACATAGGTACACCCTGAAACTCTTGCCGCCCTTCCCTGAAATGGGGGTGACATTGGCAAAGTGAGCCATTTTTACAGCATGGGTGGTCAGCCGCATACCAACCTATAAGTCAAGGAACATACACGACAAATTATATTTTATAAATTAGTAAATAATAATATCATCAAAATTAAACAGAAAACAAATTCCAATTTAACAAACCCTAGCCGCCAACATTACAGATCAACAGCCATTTCTTTCTGTCTCTACATACTTCTTTCATTTCCTCCAGAGTCATAGCCTTCTTCACACAGGCTCTTCTTTTATTATGACTCTGGATATTCCATTCATTCGCAATTTCGGATATTTGGTCCATGCATACCTTTCTCCGTCTTCCTCTACCACGACATCCATCTATTATTGCAACATATACTTTCATCGTCAGTCTTTCCTCATTCATTCTCTCCATATGCCCAAACCATCTTAACGTACTTCTTTTAATCTTCACTTTCTCTTACATCACGTTCTTTGGATTCGCAAAACATTTTTGCAGTAAATTTTGAAGTAAACTGCCACTGCTTCTAGGCTTCACATATACTGTACACATATTAGTCATGATTTTTTATTGTTACAATACACAAACCATTAAAAGTCCTATTTACTCGCATATTTACGCATGTTTTTTTGTGGACTTGCATTAAGCGTGAATCTTAAGTTAAAATGTAAAAGTGAAGCAAGTAAGAGCACAATATATACATTATAAAATCACTTTTTAGAGATCGTTAGCTTAGTACTTGTTTGTATTATCCTCCAACAGAGGTAATTTCACATAAGCAATGTTTTTTTTATGTATAGGTACCTACTGGACTCTTTTGCCTTCTGAATGCCGAAAATTGATTTTGAAAATGTTAAAAACAACTTTAACATTTTCGTGTTTTACTTGTTTTTCTTATTCTAGGTAGTGGATAATGTGCTTCTTAAGACAATTCCATTTAAAGGTCATGTATAAATCAAACGGTAGATAATCCAAACAAGCACCGGAGGGACGAGATGTACGGTCAACCTCACACAAAATCATTTGTAAGGCAACGCAACGCAAACGCAACTAAGCTACACATATAGTGTAACTTCTTTCCGCGTTTTCCCCGAAGAGGTCGCATGTGGCGAGTTAAACCTGTATATATTTTTACAGGTAAGGGGCCGGCCTCACGCCAACCACTTCAGTTGAAGTGGGGGTTTTCCAGCTCCCGATGGGGCTGGTACTCATTTCTTGTGAAGGTTGAGTAAATCTTGCCGGTATTTTTATTATGGGGTTTGAAATAAACACCGAAATAGGAAATCATTTCTGACATCCTACTCGGTGGGATTCGAACCCGAGCTCATGGGGTAGATTGCAAGCACTCTACCAACTGAGCTATCGACCGGACTTTGTAACGGAAAGACGATAAGTCGAAAGTAATGCATACTGATATTTATTTTACAACTTTTGCCACCTTTCAGGTGAAAAGAAAAAACCTCCCCATTTTATTGGAACTCTGAGAGCTGTATTCTTCGATTTCATATTCTTGCCTGTGGGTGGGACTTAACCCTTTCACGCGCGGAATATGAAATTTGCTCAGTCACTACATTTCAGGAGTATTTTTTTCTTCTCCTGGTGACAATAATGGCGCGACTTACTGTCGCACGAAGGATTACGGGGGCGAAAGGGTTACCAAGACGAATAAATGTGTTCATAGAAAGGTATTTGAAAATCAACAAAAAAAAATTTTTGGTACTCAACCCGGGCAACATTTATATAATTTTTTTTCATATCGACGGTTAAAAGGCAGTAGAGCAAAAGCGACATAAACTAAATTGTTCAGGAGAGCAGTTTAAAGTTTGAGATTGCAGAAAAATGGCATAACTTTTTGATTTTGTATCATATCGATAAAATCAAAACAGCTCAAAAATAAAATAAAAAATAAAGGCATTTATTGGCATTCTTATTATTGTGGTTCTATGATGTTGTACGATTTTTTTATGTCACAAGTGTCTTTAGGACAAAAACGCCAAGATTTTGTCGGTTACACCAAAACCATACTTTGAAAACGCAGTTGTTTGCTTGCGCATAAACAACACAAAAATCATCGTAGAGCTATAAGAGTTAGCGCATTAGAAAGAGCGGAAAATTTCAAGTAGGATAGCATTCATAACTCGTTTATAACCAAAATGTCGCTTACTGCCTTTTAACCGTCGATATCAATATTGTTACGAACGTAGGGTAGTATTAGTGCATACGTGATTTTAATCAAGCTGGTAAAACAATCTGACTTTAGATATGATGGTAGTAGTAAGGTACATAGAACGGCGGTATGGTATGAGCGAGAGATCGAATGATCTGGAATATGCAAAGATGATCCCTTTTGTACCTATATATAGGGACTGCAAAGAGCATCAGGGGATGAGAAGCTCCATGCATTTTACCGTGAAGACCAATAAACAGTGATTTTCAATGGTTGTAAATTGTGAACCAAACCGTGTAAAATAAATTATGTTAAAATAAATAATTGCAGTTCAATGAAAAGAAAAAACTTTGACCCTGGTTCAACAGATAATGTATAGTTGTTAAATCATAATTAATTAACAATTAAAATAATGAATTATTAATTTATAATGTTAATACCTGTTTTTGGCCAGACAAAATAGGTCGGTGGATGAATTGCATTCCTCTTCACAAATATATTTTTTTTGTAAAAAAAAAATAGATTGTTGTCTTTGAACCTACACGAATCATAATATATATTTGTTTCATTTGAGTCTACTTCGCTTTCATATCTCACTCCGCTCACGGGATTATAGTCTTTATGACACTGTTCATAAGGATCACCTGGCATCCCAAGGAAAAGGGTCTTATCGAGGATTTTCTTTCGCTTTTCTGTTATCCTTAGATTGATGTCAAAAAGCAATGAAATAACAAAACAACGGGGAAAATAAATTACGTTGACAGGACTTCTTCTCGCACATTTTTCACAATTCTCGAGCTTTGAGTTTTTCTATAATAATTAATCTATAATATCTATAAACTAAGTTGCATAGAAATACAAACATTATAAATTGATAGTAATCGCATGAACACTAACAGACACACGTAAATTCGCACTTACAAATGCTTCATGTGTGCTTACAAATCCAAAAACAAACCTCAAATGCACACACACCTTGTTTTTTCAACTTTTGCCGACCTTCCATGAAACAGGGGTGTAATTATTCATGTAAGTAAAAAAAAAAATCAAAAATCTGTAAATAAGAAAACTGGTATCGAGGACATAGTACGAGGACATAGTACATATCTTTGTACCTTAGATTATGAATTATAAATTACGTGTACTAAAATATAATACATTATACTTCTTAGCTACAAAGATTCACAAATATATTTTAAAAAAAAAAAAAAAAGGTCAGGTGCGTGCATAGGGTATAGGCAAATACAACTCATTCGAAATTGACCGGTCTTTGGTAAAGGTATGTGAATTTTTTACCCGGCGAAGAGCATATTTGGTATATTTTTTGTGCTCCGACGGGATTCTAACCCACAACATTCCATTTACGAGTCAGAAGTGTTAACCACTAGACCACGAACCGGTCCTAAATCTTAGATAGCTGTCTTTGACTTTGCGCGACTCATTTTACTCCCCGCTAAACTTTGACTAGCTTTATCTCGTATTACTTGGTCGCGGCATATTTCATCTGAGATTTAGACACTTTCCTCAACTGGAAATGCATTTAAATTTACTTCCATCCACTTTCAGATACTGAAACTTATTTTGTGAGTGATTTATAGGAGTTTTTTTGTTCGAATTTTCGTTTCCTACATTTTTTCAAAACGCGGGTAATAAAATTCTACTTTAAGTGTAATTTTATCGGTAGATAGCAAGCGATAAAACATGAACAGCTGATTCATACAATTGTACGCAGGAAATTTGACGGCGTAACTTCTTGTCGCATTTTCCCTGAAGAGGTCTCATGTGGCGAGTGAAACCGATTTTGTTTTACATGTAAAGGAGCCCGCCTTACGCAAATCACTTCAACTGAAGTGGGAATTTTCCACCTCCAGAGGGGGCTGTTACTCTTTTATTCTGAAAGCTAAGTAAGCCTTGCTGATTTTTTAAATTTTGGGTTTGAAAAAAACACCTAAAAGGAAAATAATTTCTGATACTCTCGGTGGGATTCGACACTGAGCTCTTGGCATGGAATGCAAGCACTCTACCAAATACGCTATCGACCGGGGTCTTCTGTTTAAGATTCATCTTAAATACATGACCACAAACAGACACCAGTAAGTGCGCTCTTTACATGTAGAATCTGCACTTACTAAAAAGCCAACTTTCAAATAAACACCTCTGGCTCAAATAATAATCGTATCTACATAAACCTAAATCTAAGCTGCAAAGATATGTATTGTTACGAAATTAGGGTTCAAAAGTCTTTCAAATTAAAATACACAGGGCTGGCAGTCTCAACACAAACGGTAGATCCTACCTACCGATTGTCGTTCAGATTAGTATGAACACCTGTCAATCTCTAATCAGCTGTTCACCTGCGGACATTTTGTTTATTTTTTTTGTATGGGGACAGTTAACGACGGTAAGCGGTAAAAATGCGAGTCCCGACATGTCAGCTACCGGAATGATAGGTCGCCAAATGTACCGAGTGACGTTTAGGTACTTTTTTTATGAAATACGTAGAATTATTAATCAGCTGTTCACCTGCGGCCATCTTGGATATTTTTTTGTATGGCGACAGGTAACGTTGGTAAGTATTATCAAAGCAAGTCTTGGCAGTCAGCTACCGGTCATGATAGTTCGCGAAATCAATTGAATGACGTTTAGGTATTTTTTAAGAAATACGTAGAATTATTGATCAGCTGTTCCCTTGACGCCATTTTGTATGGCTTTATTGTATGGACACTGTCAACGTATCTTCTCTACTAGGTCTACCATTCATTATTGTTGACCAAATCTGCCGCTATGATATGCCAGCAGCCTTCGACGTATATAACCTAAGTTGCAGGGTTTATGACGCTTATTTAGAAACTTCACGTGTAGCATGAGTAAACACGAAATTCCGCGTATTTGCTCGTGATTAAAATTTAAAAATAAATAAAAAAGAAACAAAATAAATTTAATAAAAAAAAATAAAAAACAAAATGAAATTAAAATGAAATTAAATAAATCCAAAAATGGTATCCTAAGTTCTATTTTAATATCTATTATAAATATCAAAAATCTATAATCAAAGATCAAAGATGTATTGATTTTCAAGGGGATCATATTTAATGCACGCTCACAAGCAGACACGTGTAAGTTTGCTCTTTTACATGCTGCATGTGTAGGTACGTAGAAAATAAACGAAACCTCACGTTAAAATAAACCCTGCATTTTTTCCGACCTTCTCTGAAACTGAGGTGGCATTTGCAAAGTGAACCATTTTTACAGCATGGGTGGTCAGTCGCATACCAACCTATCAGTCAGGGAACCCTTACCCTTACCATTTTAATTTTCTTAATTTAATTTATAGGTAAGTATTATTTTTACTTACTGTTTTTTTTTTAAATATTGTTTTATGAATTTTATTTAGTTTAAAATTTATTCCTTGTCTTGTAGGTTGATATGATGCTGAACACCCACATTGTAAAAAAAAATTCACTTTGTGAAAGTCACCCCTGTTTCAGGAAAAGTTGCAGTGCTTATGTTCATCTGAAATTTGGGTTTTTATATTCTAGGTCCACATGCAGCATGTGTTAGCGACAACATATACGTAATACATTTAATACTCGTATAAATCTTAAATGTAATTTCGTAGGTACTTAAAAAAAAACA
The DNA here is from genome assembly GCA_951799405.1 of Agapetus fuscipes. NCBI lineage: Eukaryota > Metazoa > Arthropoda > Insecta > Trichoptera > Glossosomatidae > Agapetus > Agapetus fuscipes. The sequence goes on from OX637333.1 coordinate 25,420,833, forward strand.
TAGATAAGAATATTTCAAATAACTGCAGATACTAGTTTACTCCAATCGTTTGCGTATCAGGCAGTTCAATTTGCTTGATACGCTACCATAAATATGGTAGTTACCACGAACGTTACCGTCAGTTGAGTCTACCAAAGCTCGTTAACATTGTACCGATGAAAGGTATTGAACTATTCGACCAATCATATGCACGCATTGACACCTAGCGGCGCTATTGCAAGCTTTCAAATAGGTATCTCTAACGTACCGTCGACGGTAACATGCTATCTACCGTCCTGATGAGACTGCCAGCCCAGGTCTTCTTATACAGTTGTTTATTTTACACTTTTAAATAATTTATTTTCACAAAGCTTTCTCGACTATTCCACTTGGTTTCTGTTCACTGATCAAGTTAGTTCTATGTGTTTGTAAATCTCGTATGATACTGCTCGCCCTGCAAGGCACTCGCACCCTTTATACTCTTTAAAGCAGTACAATCTAGACCTATAGTTGCTAGACAGTTCCAGAAAGGCATAGTAATTATTATTTCTCGATGCTTCACTTAATACCTAGAGACTTCTCCATGTACACACAACCATCAATCCTACCCACCAATACAATACAGAATTCCTATAATTATAACAAATACCTACTTAGCCTAGAGAATTCTACACTTATACACAATTATCGATCCTACCCACCAATACTTATGAGGATTCTTATAACTATAACTACCTATACTTATTTCAATATTTAGATTTCATATTTACATAACAGTATCATTTGAGATTCATATTAAATGCATTCCCACAAGCAGACACGCATAATTTTGCGCTTACACATGCCGCATGTGGACCTACAGTATAAAAAACCCAATCTCAAATGAACTTAAGCCCTGCAACTCTTGCTGACCTTCCCTGAAGCAGTATAATTCTGGAAAAATCACGAACCTCGCAGTTTCAGATATTTTGAGAACTGTCCTTACGTCATACGTTATAAAGGGCCAATGCTGTATGTAGCACAGACGTGTATCAGAGCCGTCGAGCTGAACAGTTAAAAAAGCCACCCGAACCAAATGTGAACAGAATCTTAAAATAAATAAACTAGTAAATCATAACAATAAATTAAACATATTGAAAAGTCATGGAATATTTGTATAGTAAAATTTGGCATCAACAAAATCACATTTTTTCCGAATATTTTTTGTGGAAAACAAAACCATAAAAATATATACCTACATACAGTCACACAACTACCCACCCTAGAGGCTAAAGCGTCCTAGATCAGTAGACCAAGTATCTAAATTTACGTTTAAACTTTCCAAAAGCGTTTACCAAAAAATACAAGAAATTGAATACAGCGCCTCCAATTAACGTTTCAATTTCTATACATTTTTTGGGTAAAAATGCAAAAATTTATACTTGGTCTTCGCCACCCTACCTGCCTTAAAGTAATCTTGGCCTTATGGGGGATTACCTGCGCATATGGAACAAACCCTGAGGCCAACCATAGGGTTTTATCAAAAATGCATGGAAACTAAAAGTGCGCCTCTATTGAGCGTGTATACTTTCGTACATTTTTGCAAAGAATGAAAGTTGAATTTTAATGAAATGTTTATACTTGCCGTGTAGGGTTCAGAAAAGGCAAGAGGGCTTTTGATATTACTGTAGAAGGGATATTTGAAATGAATATCGTTGTATTTTTTTTTTTTTTTGGAGATGTGATTTTTTCAACAGGTTTGAGAAAATATATAGAAAAATGTAAAAAATAGTTGGGCTATAATTTCTTTACAAAACAACTACAATTTTTGCCTACTTTTCAATTTAGATTTTTATTTATTTAACAAGATTTATTTTGCATAATATCGGTTTACTATGTAGTGTTACTTTCTTGCTCTGCTTATATCAACTTCTAGATGCAATGTTTCAAGCGACACTGACTCTCCACGTAATGGCGGCTCATATTTAAACAGTTTATATGGACGTTTCTCGTGTATTCAAGATTCTGTTCCAGAGCAGTCTACTATCATCCATTTCATCATTATACTAGCTGTTTAACACTATTTCAGTTACGCACACCAGGAAGCTACGTGCCTAGGCGTACACACAAACTCATAGTTCGTAACAATATAAAAGATGGAATTTTGACACAAAAAATACCATTTTTTAATTGAGTTTAAGTATTGATTTTCGACCAGGAAAAAATATTTCGTGTGAACTGGTAGCTGCCACGTAATACTTTATGTAGATACTTGAAAACTTTGGTTCTACGCCAGGCGAGAGTTGGAAATTCTTTCACAATATGAAGGCTACGCGTCTACGCCACCACCCCAAGTGTAAAACTTTACATTCTACACCAAAGTTAACGTTCCACATAAAATGTATGGAATTAAAAAGAGAACTCCTTTTGTACGTTTCAATTTCCTGAAAGTTTCGGTAAAGCACTGTGTTTTGAGTTTACACGCAATGTCTTATGCTCGAGGTAGCACTGTTCACTGTTTTTATTGCCAGTAATTATGTAGCTACGCTTTTGATAGGCCACTGGTTTTAACGTCACTTTTTGCCGAATTTCAAAGTGCTATCGCTGTGGGCCTAATAATGTTAGACTATTAATTATCAGACGGCAAAAAATATGTTGCGAAATGTTACGACAATAATTTTGGACGTGTAGTCCGGCAGATTTTGGCAATAAAAAAGTAGGACTATTGTGTTTTTAATAAAGGAAAAAAAAACGTTATTCAAAAATTTAATTTTATGTTTTCTAATCTTATCTCAATTGCAAAGACATATTATTATTAAAAGTTCATATTAAATGCATGCCCACCAACAGGCAAATGCAAATGCTGTATCTGTACTTACACTTCAAAAGGCAAACCTGAAATGAACATAAGCCCAGCATTTTTTGTCGCCTTTCCCTGCAACATGAGTGGTATTGCCAAAGTGAATATTTTTTTACAGCATGGGTGGTCAGCAACCTAGGGATTTCTAGGGAAGTCAAGAGATTTTATGGTTATAAAATTAACAAATCAAAAAAGTTTACTGAGCTTTCACGAAAAATAAGAACCTACTTCTTCGAAAAGAAAGGAGTAAAAGCCTTCCTTGCCTCAGGCTTTCAAGACCAATGGGTAATACGAACGGTTTTGTTTTCCAAGATCTGTTGCTATGGTATATCGGACCTGAAGCTTTTGAATAATTTCTAAGAATGGGCCAGGGTTGCGTTATAAATGAGCATAAATTTTAATTTACAAAAAATCGCTTAATGACGTTAGCAAGTTGAAAGCACTGGAGGTTAAATAAACGCTCAACTTGTGAAAAAACACTGTGTGTGTTTTTTTTATTATTTTTATAATTTCTCGTAGAAAATATTTTTCACATTGTAAATACACGAACTATAAAAAGCTCATTCATTAAATAATAATTAGTTTCAACCATTAAATCATCATCATCAATCATTAAATAACCATCATAGATCATTAAATCACCATCACCAATCATTAAATCATTATTATTTGTCATCAAATAATCATCATCATAAACAATCAATAATTAATTCGTCAGTATTAATCATTATCGTCAATTGAAATAGCAAAAGATTTATTAGTATTGAAGGGAAACGAGCTTAACAGTTATAATTATTGTAGGAAATAATGTGTGAATGTCTACATAGAACGTTTATGTAATATAAATCCACTTAACTATTTGCGGCATGTATCCTTTTTTCATTTCGCTTGGTTTGTCGGATTGTACTCGGAATAGGGTTGCATAAAATATAATTCTTAATTTACCGGGTTAACCATTTCTAATTTTCAGTACGCTAATAAAAAAATGGTGATAAATTTATCAGTAAAATTGTAAGACACAACAGTGAAGACTAGAATTAAAAACAAATTTTAATTTCATACAAAAAAACACAATTCTTGAGAAAATACCTTCTAATTCAAAACCATTATTTTCCATATAAGTTTTTTTTCCACATATTTCCATAGAAGAATTGTTATAAGTACTACCTTAAGTAACAATATCCGAAAAAAAACGCAAAAAAAACAGTATGCTGAATTTTAAACAAGATAAAGAATGGCTTTACAGAAATACCTTTTATAATTGTTTATTGTAATATATAGTTTAGCAAACACAAAGAACCTACATATTTATCGGGACTGGAACATACCGCGTATGAGATTAATTAATTTGTACAGGCTGGGCTGGTTCACAATTCTTCTGCTTACTGAGTACACTTTTCCGGTACTTTATTTTTGTTTTGAAATAAACACCGAAACGGAAAACCATTTTTGACGTCCTCAGTGGAGATCGAACATACCCATGCATGGAATTCTAGCATTCTAAAAACTAAGCTATCGTCCGGACAATAATCGGACCGGAAAACTGAGATCTGTTACTGTAACTTGCCGCCGTTCCACTAGGGAGGGCCGGTACCACCGGTGATGTCTCTTTACTTTTTTCTGTCCTTGTATAATATGTCTTTAATATTCATCACTTTATTCATACATACCTACCTCTAACTGTCACCCTGCAGATTCCATTCTTTCGCTATCTTCCCTACTTGGTCTACCCATTGTTTTCTTGGTCTTCCCTTTCCACTTTTCTTCTGACAATAACCCTGTACTTTTTCTTTGATAGTCTTTTTTTTTTAATCTTTTTTTTTCAAGACAAGGGTGTACATTTATTATATATAAATGTGACATAGACCTTAGCAGGTTTTTTATTGTCGTGAATAAGTCGCTGAGCATAGATCCTAAGAAGGTACAAAAAAAATAAATAAATCGTTTCTTTCAAGATGAATACCGTATTTATCAAATGCCAGTTTTCGATTGTATTTCCTTTTGATGATGTTAGTGAATAATAGAAGACAAATGGCTAGCATTAGTTACTGAAAAATTATAAAAACCGGTTTTGTTTTCATTTGAACGAATCCCAGTTTCTGACGGCGCATTCATTTCGACCGACGCCAGCAGCGATGGATATTGGATTATCGCGGACGCTGCTCGTGGGGAGACGGTGGGGGCGAAGTAATACCCCGGGATATTATAACCCCTCGGCATGGTACATCCCTAGCCACGAACACCAAACGAAATATTTCAACCACTCCCAAATTCTCACCATTTCCCAAATTTTCCAAGCAACACTTTTTGAATGTCTTAATTCGTTTTACTCGAGTTTGACCCAGCACCCAAAATGTAAAACATCACGTTAAGACTTAACCAAAACGCTCCACAAAAATGCATGTAATTTAAAACTGCCACTAGAGGTATTTTACATTTTATTTTGTGAACGCTTGGTTCGGTTTGAGTGTAAGGTTGTGCACTTGGGAGACGGTTAGGGAAGAAAGCGAGGCCGTCAAATCATTTGTCATTCATTACGATTGTAAGGACGTTAATGTAATTTTAAAATTTACAGCGAAAAGTATTTGCGAAGAATATTCCGGAAAACATTTTAGTGGTCATGGTTTTTAAGGGATGAAATGGAATTTTAGTGAAATATCTTAAATGCCGACCTCATGAATTAATTTATTTATAATGTATGTAGGTATAATTCACTCACCTTAAAGATGAAAAGACAGCTGGAAGTTAACATTGCAGAACGTTAATGGTTTTTTTTCTTTCTATTTTTTTTAGCAAAAATAATGCTTATTTAAACAATTTAAATGTATATTTTTAATAAAACAGTTATGTCATAGGCGCTGTGCAAGTAGGAACCTGACCGCTTTCTCCTTAAATTTAAATTTTTATGATGATGATGATGTTGAATTGATGACTTTTGTGATGTGGTTGAGTAAAATAACATGAAAGGCAAATAGTTGTTGCCGGACTATTTTAATACGTAGAATATCCAGGTGCAGTTTTAAACAGTTCCGAAAAAAATCAGCTCAGAAAACACAAATAATGCAAATAATGAATTCATACATGGTATTATTATGTCTTTATTGATGTTTCACCTTGTTGGAGAGTTTTCAGCTGTATGTGCTGGATATCTACATTCAGGAGAGACTACATGACTTTTTTGATGCATCTATCTTCCATACTGATATCATAATTTATTGTCATGCCAACTTAGCGTACCGCACTGAGCCCCGCAGCACTGTGGGGTACGTCTGCTCTCGGTCACCTCTCGATCAAACCGCCTCGCCCGAACTCAAACAGTGTGCAGCTTCGGGTTAGGCCGAAGGGACACGACTACTTCCGCAGTCCTTCGGCTCGTCCTTCGACCAGCAACCGCGGCAACCTCACAAGTCATCACGCACTGACGTCACGGCAATATATTTTATTTATGTTATTTTTTGGATAATAACAATGTCCTAATAGTGTACAAAAATATAATGAATGATTGATGTTTCACTCACACAAGCTCCACGTGTCCCCTGCGCAGGACTATGGCCAGATAGTCTCCCGTCAGGTCAGCCCTCTCCCCCGTGATGAGGAGCAGCCCTTCCCTGGAGGTGGGCTGGAACTCCAGGCGGAGGTGGACGCGCTTGTAGGCGCCGCGCAGGGGCGGCAGCGCGAGCCAGCTGGAGCCCGTGAAGCGCGCCACAGAGAGCGGGGGGGCGGCTGAAACAACACCAACAATTTATGTAAGAATCTGTTCAGTATTTATTAGTTCATATTTAGTTAGTTCAATATTTTTATGATTAAGCTTGATTTTTTTGATGAAATTGTGGTTTAATTCATTTTTCACAAAATCGGTTACATAATACGGTACAGGTAATTTAATTGTGTTCGCGGGACAATGACTCAAGAAACACTGGTCTCTCGCGGAATCACCGCCCATATTTCTATATGCGGCAGAGCTCTTTCTTGGGTATTCGAGAACCAGCTAGATACTACTAGTTGTGCACAGATAGAATGGTAGGTATGATACAATTAAAGAACTAACAAATTTGCAACGAGAAAAACGAACATGTTGCTTCCTTTTTAATATGGTTTGGCTTAATTGTTGCTTAAATTAGTTTAAGAAAAGGATTGGTATGAGGCTGACCAATAAAACTGTAAAAAGATGGTTCACTTTGCCAATGTCACCCCTGTTTCAGGAAAGGTCGGCGAAAATTGGAGGGCTTATGTTAATTTGAGGTTTGGCTCTTAATGTGTAAATACACATGCAGCATTTATACACGCGTCTGTTTGTGGGCATACACTAATATAAATTTTAAGGGTTAATGACTGATAGGTTGGTATGAGGCTGACCCCCGTGCTTTAAAAATCGGTTCACTTTTGCCAATGCCACCTCGGTTTCAGGGAAAGGTGGCAAGAGTTGCAAGATTTATGTTCATGAGAGGTTTTGCCTATTTGTATGCACGCATGCAGAATGTGTAGGCGCGAACCTACATGTGCCTGTCTGTGGGCATGCATTTTATATGAACCTTAAATGTAAACATATCTTTGCAGCTTAAATTATAGAATGTATCTTTACAAATGATTAGATATCTTACAACTAGATTATACATAGATTGTACTTTTGAAGAAAAATGTTTGCGATGTTTCTTTTTCATACTTCTTTCATGTTATTTCTGTCATTTTGTTGAGAAAACTGCGCAGTATATATTTCTTATATTGCGTAGATTGCAGGGGTGGGTTTTTCCTTCACAAGGCACCCTTCCGCGAGCATTTGGGAGGGACTCTATAACTGCGCGTGATATCAGACCATTTGGCAATGGATGCTCCATTCTGACCCCTGCCCCCAAATATATTTCTTCTCCAACCTGTATAAAGAACTCAACCCCAAGTAGAAAACGCTCCGTATGAATTTAACCGAGTCGTTTGAAAAAAAAAATGGTTGGAGGCTCAAACCGGTCCGTAGCTCAGTGGTAACACTGCGGACTCTGAATGAGAAGGTTGTGGGTTCGAATCCCGGCGGAGCACAAAAAATATACCATTTATATTTTCAAATTTGCTCTTCGCTGGGTTGAAAAATTCAGACCGGTCACCAAAGGTCCATCCAGCCTTACAGCAACTGGGTCTTGCTTGAGTATTGGCGCTTTGTAGTGACGACCAAGCTCGTAGACCTCTGCGGCACTACAACAAGTGTCATATACCCCTAGAGTCTCTAGAATCTAGGAAGTCTCCCGCACAGGATTTCTTAAAAAAAGTCCTCACAAAATTCACTATTTCAGTTACCATCGACTTATAGGTTGGTATGAGGCTGACCACCTTTACTGTAAAAAAACAGCAAATGTCAACCCTGTGTCAGGGAAGATCAGCAATAGTTGCACAGCTTATTTTCATTTTAGATTGGGCTTTAATATAAATAAGTCCCCATGCAGCGTATGTAAGCGTGAACGTATGCGTGTTAACTTATGGAAATTCATTTTATATGAATCCTAAAATGTAATCAATCTTTGAAAAAATGATTATTGATAGATTCGTAAGCAAGACAGGGTTATTCACAAAACATTTAATCCATGGTTGATCTAAGGAACATGGATTTTTCGTATGGAAAATTCACTGTTAGTTGCGGATGGGCCTTGGCTTTGTTGTTTGAGAATAACACCGTTAATTCTTAATTTCATACGTCTTGCAAGGCGTGCAAGATGGATCGGCCATGTAATGCGACAAGAAGGTCTCTTGCATGCCATAATGGAGGGGATGACTGAGGGGACCAGCTCTAGGGGACGCCCACGCCAAGAGTACCTGGAGGACCTGCTGGTGGACGTGCGCTGCTCAACATATGCAGACCTAAAAAGAGCCGCACAAGACAGGGAGGAATGGAGAACAAGAGTTAAAGATATTGCTGCAAACCAATCCTAGGATTGAAACAGAAGAAGAAGAAGATACGTCTTGGGGAATAGTAATTCGACGCAGAATTCAAAAGAGTAACCAACCATATATACTTTAAAATATTAATTATTGTAAAACTAAAAATGTGACGATGAATCAGTTGATTTTAATGAAGGGCGAATTTTTGTGACATAATCTTTCATAAATATTTGGTGGATAGAAGCTCGATTTTGCTTAATTCCTTACTACCAAGGCGACAAGATAGCGATTCGTGTCCAAAGATAAGGTGTAGTGTATTTTTTTTTATCTATGGAGTTTTTACGGAAGCGCTAGCAAGCTCCAACTTGGACTGATATCCAAAGTGTAAGGACCACAGCAGAATAGCGCTACATATCGTCAAAAGATAGAAGAAACTCTGATCAAATGATGGAATTCAACAGATCTACAAGACGAAAAAGAAGTTTCAAAGAAATGAACTCTTTAAAACTAACGGTTCAAAAGTGAAACAGTGTTTTCTTACATAAAATGCAGAAATATACGTTTTCACGTGGATTGTTACAAATTTCAACCCCTACTTCGATTCCCTGTTTCGGGTATTAAATCACCCCGACGAAGAGGGAGAAAATGGTCATCTACTCTTATATCCTAGCTAAATGTATGTTATATTCTAGCTGTATGCTGTGCTCTGTATGCTATAACGCTATACGCAACATACAAATATGGGCCCAGCGAAGTCAGGGCTTTCTTTTACGTCTATATTATATGAGAGGTGTGGAACTTTTGCCTTATAAGGGAAAGAAGTATCGAGGCGTAAGACTTATTTGTAAGAAATTGGATATTGGATGCGGGAATGTGGGGGAAGCGAGAGGATATTGAAGGAAAGGTTAGGCTTTTGGAGATCTTATTAAGATGATGTTATTTTTTTTATTAAAATATACAAAGATAAATGAACCAATGTTTTATTATTTTATTTTTTTGATTAAGTATTATTTCTTATAAACTGTTCTGATTTTACTAGGTTCGTTTTAAAAAAAAATTGCGTTTAATTTTTTTTTTTTTTTTCTCAAACGTAGTTTTATTTTCACAATAATATTTTCTACCTCAAGCACTTTCGACCTTCAATACTCAGGTCATTATCAAGAGTTAAAATTTTTATTTTAAATAAAATGAATTTTCACTGCGTGAATACACAAACCCTACAAAATCTAAATTTGCGTTTGTTTATTTTGGCAAATATGTTTAACGATATGGTTCACATTCAGAGTGGCTTTTGAACTGTATTTCTCGACGGCTAAGATACAAGTTTTACGCTACAGACAGCATATTGTTTACAAATATCGTTGCAAAAATATGTAGATTATAAGTGCGCGCCTACACATGCCACATGTGGACTAATATCATAAAACCCCAATCTCAAATGAACATAAGCCCTTTAACTCTTGCCAATCTTCCCTGAAACAGGGGTGATATTAAATAAATGAACCGTTTTTGTACAGTATTGGTGGTGAGCCTCATACCAACCTAGAAGTCAAGGAATATACATGCTAGAAAGCTGCAAACTTTAACGTGTCTTCTTGTGGTAGTGCATTAATTATTATTATAGATTACTTATATAGACGCACAGCAAAGAAGTCCGCATGTTAATTGACGCAAACAAAATTGTGTCGTCACCTAGCCAGATTGCTAGGAAAAATGCATAAAATCATTTGTCATTGATTGCTGAGGACGGTAGTCCTATACAAGATAATTTTTTCTCTCATTCTCTCATTGGTAGTAAAGCAATATTTACTGATTTCATCTTATTAAATCCACTGCCTACTTTGCTTGTTTTCATGTTAAAAAAGTCGTAGGTAGAACAAAAAAAGACTCAACGAAAAAACAAATTGATTTACTCATAAATATGTACCATTCACAAAATAAATCGTTTTTTTGTGGAAAGTATTCCACACGAAAAATATGAATTTCTACATCCATAAAGATTGCACAGTATTTATGGCTCTACGCCGTAGACCTAACAAAACTGTTTGTCGTTTAGTTGAGGGTACGTATCTGCCTATATTGGCTACGGGAGCTTTTTTTTTTTATGAAAAAGTGGTTGGTTTACATCAAAGCTGCGTCCGCAACTTGTAAGCTTCCGGTCTACGAATAATCGACATGATATCAACCTAAAAGTGGCGTAGACATGACCAAAATTAATCACTTGAGCTATCTAATCTAATCTGAGTTGCAAAGATATGTTACATTAAAGAATCACATTACATGCATTCTCACAAGCAGATACGTAAAAAATCGCGCTTGCACATGCCGCCTGTGAACCTACAACATAAAAATCAAATCTCAAATGGACATACACCCTGTAACTCTTACCGTCCTTCCCTGAAACAGGGGTGACATTGGCAAAGTGAACCATTTTTACAGCATGGGTGGTCAGCCGCATACCAACTTATAAGTCAAAGAACATACACGACAATTTTTTTTTAAATCAATAAATAATAACACGTATGGACATCAAAACTAAAACAGAAAACAAATTCCAATTTAATAAACCCCAGCAGAATCTTAGATGAATATGTAACTGTAATTGTGGCGCTTTTGCCGTTCTCGTAGTGGTGGTCAGCACCTCTACAGTGTCTCCTCTACTTAATCCTATCTATACTTCTCTCAGTTCATTCAATTCCATCAATTTTTGACATATTTCTCTTTCTTTTACATTCACTCCATGTAAACCTTTCACTATAATCTAACTTGCAGAGTAATTGATAAAATATTAAACTGGTCATTAACTCAAAATAAAACCTCGAACCCTATCATAAATCTATGCATTTTTTCTCTCAGCCCCTGTTGGTTTTTATTTCTTGTGAAAACTGGAGAAAACTTGTCGGTTTTTCTATTTTGGGTTAAAAATAAGCATTGAAACGGGAAATCATTTCTTAAAGCCTTGGTGGGACTGGATTCCTGGCTCTCTGACAAAGAACATAAACATTCCACCAATTGAGCTATTGACCGGACATACTGAAAGCCACACTGAAATAAAATCTGAGGGTGATCTTAATGTTGAAACAAAAAATGTAAGTGCACTTGATTTTTTGGTTCCGGGTTTTGACCGTGGTCCAAGGTTCTTGCTTCTTTTTCCTTTTTCTTCTTTCTTGATACTTCTTGATAACTTTCAGCTGACCACCAGAAGTCACCCACAGAGGAGACAAAACGTCAGCTGCAAGTCTTCAAGACGTATCAAGAAAGAAGAAAAGAAGCAAAAATTATGGTCAACGGTCAAAACCCGGAACCAAAAAATCAAGCATCTGAATCCGGCCGTGAAAGCCTAAAAAGATGTATGTGTACTATTACAAACTATGAATTTGTGTGTACATGCACGTAGTTTTCTGGTATGTGTGTGTTTGCCTCTACGTTTATCATAATCTACTATGAGTTTATGTGAATATGTACCTAAGCACGCTAATGTGTTGAACAATCTGGAAGTGTTTCGAAAAATCCAGAAGAACATGCAAGAATCACCACTTTCGTACCTATATAAACGAACCACAATGGTACAGAGGGTAGGATGCTTGAAACATTGAGCCGTAAAGTCGATATAGGCAGAGCGAGAAGAGTAATCAGCTTTTTGTAACCGTAAATTGTGCAAAATTTTATCTAATTACAAAAAACCCATTAAAATCATAACAGCATGAAACTGAAGCCAAAACTGAAGTACCTACTTATAAAAAATCACTTCAATGTCATTGCCATTCGATTGCAAGAAAACCGCGTAGAAATATTTTTTCTTCCGCAATAGTAACTTGTCGCTTATTGATAGTTTGCAATCCCTTCCTTATACCTTAAATGTCGCCGACTGCAAGTACTCGTAAGGGGTAGATTCTCATGGGGGGGGGGGGTAGATTCTCGCCCGGATTAAGGGCTTACCTGGAGCACGGGCGAAGAGAAACTTTTTCAAATCCTTTTGCGCAAATTAATCACAATTACGCAAACTTTTCAAATACAAACAAAATGATGAAAGACCAACAGGCGGCGCTGCTCCGAGCTCGATAATTACTGTGTAACTCAAGTAAAAAACTTCATTAACAAACCCAACAAAAGCGTTTTACTAAAAAATGTATGGAAACTCAATAAGCGCATCTACAGAGTGATTTGAATGCTTTATTTTTTTTGTTTAAACTCTTTGATGGAGTTGAAACGTAAAATTGTACACTGAAGGTACTGTTAGCATCCTGAAAACTTGGAATTGATGGCGAAAATTTTATTTAATCAGTTGTAAAAGACAATTATTTTAGTTACGAGTTGATTAAAAAACCGCTTGTTCGTGGATTACAGAAATAGAAAGAGCTATTTTATTTAAACTGTTTACGTTGGTTAACTGATCCTTCTTTTGTTATCTTTTTATGGAAAAGAATCTATTGCAAAAATGTAATTTTCTTTTGCAATATTAGTCAACATTTAAAGTGAATTATACTAAATTGAAATTTTTTGCATTTATTACATAATCAAGTTAGAATTTAAAGTCAAATATGACATGGATGGAATGTTTTTTTTTTTTTTAAATATTTATTGAATCGTCGCAAAAAAATGATTAATAAAATTGCCAACCTATGCATGTAAGTACGAGCATATTGTTCTATTGTTGGAATGTTGGTCAGCAGTAATAATGATGGGCTTCTCTCTATTACTTTTAATATGTACTCGGGCTTAGCTACTATAGCGGGTGCATGTTACTTGTGAGGGCATAGCAAAAAACAATGCTGCCAAATTTATTGAACCAAAATTTAGAATAGCACCTAATTACAAAAACACATCATAACAAACTGATGCAGAGAAAAAAGAAAACAACATGTATGTACTTAAATTTAAAAATTAAGTTGATATTATTATGTAAATAGTAGATTCATATAGGTGTACATCGTAGGTAGCAATAATTATTATAGGCTTAAGAAATCTAGAAATGAAATAATAATGTACTCTCGAAGCTGTCAGAGTGGTCGAAAGTGTTCTGGCAAATTGGTCCCTAGATACTTCTGTTTATGTGGGTACATAAGGCGCAAATTTGGGTGCAGGTCAGTAGTTAGATATTCGCCTTTGATTGAAGAATAAGTGAGGGGTGCTGAACTGTGAAATAAATTTGAGTTGCTAAAAGTGTTAAAAATAAATTAAGTATAAATAAATATCCAAAAAGAAGACCAGTTTTTTTTTTATTTAAAGTCAATCCGAACCTAAAAACACAACAAAAGATATGTATGTGTAGACATGTTTTTCACGTCCTGTACCCAATGAATTCATCTTTAAGTTAAAACTCATAAGCAAAGTTGTAATAAAACATATGAAAACTGAAACGCTCTTTAGACGGGTTATTTTATTTTCCGTATATTTTTTTGAGATACGCTACAGTTTAGTTTGAATGTAAAGTTGAGGTAGTTACCAGGAGTAGGTATATCACTCATTTCGGCGGCAACACCGTTTTCTACTTTCAACACGGAATTGATTAGACGTTTCGGAACGAATTTGTCTGAATTCATGTTTTATTTATGACGCAGCGCCACTTTGATATGATTGCGTTGTTGATACTTTTCAAAATCCATCCGTAGGCCGCCGTGAAGTAATTTTTCAGGTGTCGAAGAAACGTTATTTTTTTTTTGCACCATCTTTGTATTTTTTTCTTTAATTACATGTATTTAAATCATAATATTACTGCACTAAAAATAGTTTAAGAGAAAATAAAGTGCACGATAGTTGGACGCTTCATCCCAGGATTCATGATTTCGACTTTGAGGTAGATTTTAAAAATTTATAAACATAAAAATTGTTATTCCTATACTTTGGTCTATTTTCAAATTTCTGCTGCTTCGCCTTTATTATTACCTAATTGTATCTATTTCTAGTAACTCATCCTTCGCAACGCAACTAAGCTACACATATAGTGTAACTTCTTGCCTGCGTTTCCCCGAAGGGGTAGCATGTGGCGCTTAGGGACCTATTTATTTTTACGGGTAAGGGGGCCGGCCTCACACCAACCACTTTCAGTTGAAGTGGGGATTTCCCAGCTCCCGGGGGGGCTGGTTCTCATTTCTTGTAAAGGCTGAGTAAACCTTTGAGATCGAACCCTTGCTCTCTGCATGGAATGCAAGAATTCTACCAATTGAGCTATCGACCTTCTTACGAGCTTGATCGTCGTCGCTTCAAAGTGCCAATTCTCAAGCAAGACCCAGTTGCTGTAAGGCTGGATGAACCTTTGGTGACCGGTCATTGGTAAAGGTTTTATGAATTTTTCAACCCAGCGAAGAGCAAATTTGAAAATATAAATGGTATATTTTTTGTGCTCCGCCGGGAATCGAACCCACAACCTTCCCATTCATCCGAAGTGTCCACTGTGAAAGTCCACTGAACTACGAAACGGTAGCCATAACCATCAAGATTACTATATGGTTTTTCTCTTGTTAATTTTGTAACAGTGTCCTCTTAAAATGACGTAAGCAAGTCAAAAGTACTTGAGGGGAAATAAATGCACAACTTGGGAAAATAAAAATCTGTGTTGGTAAAAAAATTACACTTTCTCATCTATACAGCTCAAGAAAACTAAATCAAAAGAAGAAAACAATATTGAAGTATATTAAAAAGTGAACGAAAATAGACCACAAGGGTTTGTTTTGTAAATTTGAGTACAAAGAGTAATTAAATTTAGAGTCCGCAGAATTTACAACGTATGACAATGTAAACAAATGAAAAACCGTGTTCTAAATTCACCCACACACGATATTCTTTGTTCTTTTTGCCTAACAAGGCAAACCAATCAACGCGTCTTTCGTAGCTCCATTCCGTACCAGTGCCTCAAATAGAAAAACACACGTTTAAACTCAACAGTAGAGTTTTTAAAAATGCATCGAATCAAAAACAGCCCTTCAAGTGAGCGTTTTTGTTGTTATACTTTAGTGGTGAAATGAAAAGTGAAGTTCTTGTACTTGGGTACGGCTTGCCGGTTATATTCGATACAATCTGTCTACGGCGTAGAGGGTACAGCAATCCCATTACTTTGATTAAAATTTACTTGCGAGTGATGGATCGGCTGGTTGCGGGCGTGCGAGAAACTTATTTACCCTGTTGTACAGGTGACAAGATACGTTGTATCATTATATTGTTATTCAGAGAGGAAAAATAAAACAGGCTTAAACCTTTTATTAAGTTTTTGTACTAGTACAAGTAAGACTTCAGAGGTTGTAATTAAATTTATTTTTTACCCAAACTTTATTTCATTTTGTTTTGAGATACTTTCTAAGGATGAAAATGAATATTTGATTCAACAGAGAGTTCAAGATAGTAGTTAAACTGAGAAAAAATGGAAAACTTAAATAAAAAGATAATAAATTTATTTTACGTATTATAATTTTGCACAAAAATCAACAAAGGTTGCGAAGTCCACTCGACGTGCTCGTCTCTGCCATACATTTTGGTATAAACACTCGTTTATTGTGCGTGGTATTAAATGTCTTATTCCATTAATTACAATCCACTTGTGCATCCTTTCACACCACGTGCATCTAGTGGCTCTCAGTCCTATCTTTGGAAATGTACCCCCAACCTTGCGTAGATTCCTAGCATTCATCAAAATGGTCGACAGTGTGAGAAGTGACCCGCTGCTCCCTGCTTTCACAATTGATTGTAGAAAATAAAGATGTTGCATTCTATTGGAAGTCCATATGGGAGGAGAAAAGTTTTAAAAACCACGAACTGATCGCTCTGCCACACCAAGAGGTCCCAGGGTTCAATCTATCGAGAGGACTATCTAAGACTTTAAATAGGGTCCGCATCGAACAAAATCGTTGCAACTGCTTACTTTGTAGATGGGGGTTAGCTCCATCTCCAGGATGTACTTAGACTGTCTAGCACATAATGAAGGAGTGCCCCATCAGAAGACACCCTCCTGGCCTGAAAGACCTCCATGAAGCCACGCCAGGAGCAGTGAAGTGGATAGACGGCTTAGATCTTCGTCTCTGACACAATCCAATGGCTTATGGATTTTTTGAGCTTAATGAAGAAAATAAAAATAAGCTATGCACTGTGCAGATTTATCAATTAACACTCTTATAAAAACATATATTATCTTTTTTTTTTTTCAAAAATAACATAACAATATATTTAGATTTAGTTTGTATATATGTAGACATAAGTAAATCAGAAATCTATAACGAAATAATAAACTTTTTCCTTTGCACCTCGACCGCGTAATATTAAATTTTTTTCACGTTTGACTCCATTTCGGAAAAACCACGTCTCAAAGCTGCTCCAAAAGGCTCTTAGTTAATAACGCGATGGCATTTTACTAGTAGGAATCTATTTCTATACGCTACTAAGATATAATTATGGATAGCTGTACATAAGGAGCTTTAGAGGCATTGTGTTTAAAATCAATATGCCTGCAGGGGACGGCCCACCCTTCATTGTATTCCATACGGAATCCTAGATGATATTTTCAAAGCCTGTGCTCTCATATAATAATAATAATAATAATCTTAGGCTGATTTATTTAGTGAGCGATGTTTTGGTGTGAATCACACCTCAAGAGCCTCTTTGGTCGTCGCTAAAGAAAGAGTCAATTCTCCAGTAAGACCCAGTTGCTGCAAGGCTGCATGGACCTTTGGTGACCGGTCTTTGATAAAGGGATATGAATTTTTCAACCCATTGAAGAGCTACGCAACTACGTAACGCAACTAAGCTACACGTATAATATAACCTCTTGCTGCATGTTCACTTATAAACAAAACTAGCATCCCATGAACATACACCTTGCAACTCTGCGCCCTTTCTTGAAACCCGGGCGGCATTGGTATAAGTGAACAGAAGTTTTCACAGCATGGGCGTCAGCCTTATATCAACCTATTACTCAAGGAAAGCAGTTGCTTTGTACAAGACGAACAGCACTCTTAGTACGAAAATTTACGTTTTAACTACCAAAAAATGTGTGAAAAGTAAAACAGAGACTAGATTCAGTATTACAAATACCATACATTTTTGTTCAAACGCTATGGTTACGTGAAAACGTAAAGAGATATACTTTAGGAGTGGGGTATACCTACGGCCATCTTCTCTTCACTTTTATGATCATTTTTCTCACATGTATTTTTTCTCTCCGTTCCAGACATTCGGTCCTCTTTCTTGCACACTCTAACGGACTTCATTGTTTTGTTTGAGGGACCACATTTAGGTAGATATATATGTACGAGAGGACAAAGCTGACCAGGCTGACAGAGAATTCACTACCATGTACTCGTACAAATACCTAGAAATATTTCTAAGTTTATTTTCAAAAAGACTGTCATGAAACTGTGACATTTATGGATTGTCGTCGTGCAACGACAATCATTACGTTTTAACAACATTTTGTTTAGAAAAGATTTAACGAAAACACTTGTTCAAAGACACTGTTTAGTTTCACAATTTTTTTTATACACAATCACAATATTCTTCAGTCGTTAAGCCATCTTCAGGTATATAATCTTTGAGCTAAGTTGCAAAGATATATTGACATTTAAAATTCTATTAAATACATGCCCACAAACACGCATGTGTAAGTTCACGCTTATACATGTTTCATGTGTACCTAAAACATAAAAACCCAAGTTCAAATTAAAATAAGCCTTATATCAAACAGGGGTGACATTGGCAAAGTGAACCATTTTTTACAATATGGATGGTCAGCCTTACACCGACCTACATATAATTTGAAAAAATAGTTGAGTACTCATAGAAATGTGCCATAGAGTAAATTTATAGTAGTTTGAGTCATTGTTTTTGGACGAGTAGAAGTAAGGAATTGAAAAGGAAATACGTCGTACAGACAGCGTTGGCAATGATTCATCAAGAAGGC
This sequence comes from Agapetus fuscipes, assembly GCA_951799405.1. Lineage (NCBI taxonomy): Eukaryota > Metazoa > Arthropoda > Insecta > Trichoptera > Glossosomatidae > Agapetus > Agapetus fuscipes. Next base: position 25,439,402 of record OX637333.1, read on the forward strand.
CTAGGTTCATCTTTGGCACGTAGTAAACTGGTATGAGAAACTGCAACAGTATAGAGGTGTCTGGTACAATCCACTATAGAATAATATAGAACAAGCAAGAATCGTCCCTTTCGTACCTATATAAACGAGCCGCAATGGTACAGAGGGCAGAGTCGATTGAAAAATTGAGCCGTGAAGTCGATAAGCTTAGAGCTAGAAAAGTGATCGGTACATTGTAATCCAACATTGTGTAAAATAAATCTTGAAAAATAATTAAATTGCAGTTTGATTCAAAAGAACACCAATCAAATCTTAACAATACTATATAAACTCTGGAGCGTGTTTGTCCTCGGTCGTTTGTCCCCCTCGACCATCTCTGCAACTATGGTATGTAGTTTTTATAATTAAAACAAATTTAAATTATGGAGATTTTAATAGTTTATTTCAAAGCTATTTTCAACTGGTTCGTTGAATGTTACAATGAACAATAATTTGCTGCATTGTGTAAACGAATTAAAACGCATTAAAACTAAATCAAATAATTAAAATTTCCCGCGACAATCAATTAGCCGACATACCAAGTAATTAATGACATTTTAATTATTCACGAACTGATGATTTTCAAATGGTTAAATTGTCAATGAGCTTGAATATTTTTTGATGCATTTGTTAACGAATGAATCGCTAGGTGTTCTTTAGTTATAAGGTTGGTAAAGCCATTTATATATAACTGGATGAGCCAAGACATCAATGCTTCGAAGCTAACACGCTCATTTTGAAAAACTATGAATTTAGTCCATTGGTAGCCTTACTATCATCAACATATCTATCGATTCAACAAAAGTCCATGGAAAATGTCAAGCTGGGCATTTTCTTGGGCTCAGTATTTTCAACGTATGCTAATGTGACTTTAAAGTGATAAAAAAAGCTACCCGCAGAATTGACTTACTTAATGATTAATTAATAGTGCGTCTTGATGATTCAGTATAAAGTTGCTATGCTCACATTGAAAATTCTGGGCCTTGATGTGCTAACAAAATAAATAAAACGTGGTAGGTATTATTAAATCCATGGGTAAATCCAACAACCAAAACCGGAAATCATTGCTGACATCCTTGTTGGTGATTGAAAGCTAACCTTAGGCAGTCTAGGCATGTTATGTAAGGATTGTACTAACTGGGCTATCACCGGACATCAACGGCTTTTAATTGACAGGCCCACCCTGTTGGAGGGTTACAGGTTGTATGTGCCTGACGACTATACTATTTTTCATGTACCGAAAAGCCGTGATGTCGTAGCGCTACACCCTGTGACTCGGAGTATAAAGCTCTTAAATAGGTCTAACATAGACATTTTTGAGTGTAATTTATTCAGATTTCAAATTCTAGCAACAGAGTTCCTCCCAGCATGCTGATAGCTGTAAGAGTGCACTGTAATTAAGGTAACCTTTTGTGCAGAACTAAAAAAAAATAAAAAATGAAGGTACAAAATTTACACTTAAAAAAATCAATACGTCTTAACATGAAATATTTTATTCATGGAAGTCTCAAAGAAAAATGGCCTCACCTGTTATGTATCCTAATAGAGATCTACCGTCCACGCACAAGTGGAATTTCCGAAGAGCTCACATCCGATAGATCTTTATTTCTCCGCGCGCACCGAGAAACATTTAAAGAGCACACCCCCTCGATGGCGGGAGGGTGGGGGGGGATGTTCTTTTATTTCGCGAAGAGCCATTCTTCTTTTTTTCTCTCAGCCACTCTGCGAGCAACTATAAGTGGCGCTTCACAACGAAGATAAATCGGACACGAAGCGGCGAAGTGGAAGGAGGAAGCATCTCGAAGAAATAATACTCGTAAAACAGCTTTTATAAGCTCTGAGTTCGCATAGTGCATTCATTTATTGAATATGCCATTCACTGGTAACCGAAGTATGTTTCATTGCATGATTTTTTTTTTTTTTAAATGAAATATGGATGATAAATTGTATGTTTAATACCAAAGTATGCTTTAAATAAATTTGTAAAAAGAAATACAATGGATTGAGCACATAAATTGACAGGAAGAAAATGATAAAATCACACGACCGGGCCGCGTGTTCCCATTCCACAACGCAAAACGAATCTTCACTCACACATGCACACGGAAGTATTGCAGATGAGTGAACCTAGCTGAAAACCAACTGTTATCAAATAGCTATATACTGGCACACAAGCAATTTAATGCACATACACAGTTATCTATAATCTATAATCTATAATCTAAGTTGCAAGGATATATTCATTCAAAGCTCTCAGATGTATGCCCACAAACAAACACGTGTAGTTCGCGCTTACAAATGCTGATTGTGTACTTACAAATAAAATCCAAACCTCAAATGAACATAAGCCCTGCAACTCTTGCCGACATTCCCTGAAACAGGGGTGACATTGGCAAAGTGAACCATTTTTTACAGTATGGGTGGTCAGCCTCATACCTAACCTGCGACAGTTATGAGTGTTGAAAATTGATAAATAAGACAGCTGGATTACATTTAATGAAAAGTTTTATTTATTTAATTTCTATATAAATGACTCTTGAAAATGACGACAGTCGAAAGTACTCGAGGATAAAATAACAAATTAATATTAAAAAAAGAAAAATACTTACGTTTTATAAGAAATTCAATAGATGAAGATGAATTTTCACCATTTACTTAGTGAAAATTCATCTTCATCTATTGAATTTCTTATAAAACGTAAGTATTTTTCTGTTTTTAATATTAATTTGTTATTTTATCCTCGAGTACTTTCGACTGTCGTCATTTTCAAGAGTCATTTATATAGAAATTAAATAAAAAAAACTTTTCATTAAATGTAATCCAGCTGTCTTATTTATCAATTTTCAACACTCATAACTGTGTATGTGCATTAAATTGCTTGTGTGCCAGTATATAGCTATTTGATAACAGTTGGTTTTCAGCTAGGTTCACTCATCTGCAATACTTCCGTGTGCATGTGTGAGTGAAGATTCGTTTTGCGTTGTGGAATGGGAACACGCCACCGGGTCGAATCGCATGAGAACAGGAAAACAAATAGGTACTCTATTATTGATTGCTGAGGCTGTTGTCCCATACATGTGTTTAAAAAAGTTCAGAATTCAAATTTTTACCGAGTCTATTCAAATGTTTTTTTGCCTGGCCATAAATAGATATTTAAACTCTCAAAAAAAAAAGTACAATCCTTTGGTAAATTGCACTCCTCCTCTTTTTGGGGAGAAAAAAAAGCGTATTCAGTTAACTCAACATATAAACTATCGTCCAAGAGCCTGAGAGACTCAAAACGGCGTTGATTTGATTACAAACATGTCAGTCTTGACTTGCTATAACAATAACTATAGTTTAGAGTTTTTGCTGGTTTCATAATTGCCTTCATTATATTTTTGTTTATAAATATTAACCATGTCTAACTGTTTGTTTGCCAAATAGATAAATTATAGAATAATATGAAATATTTTCTCGCCCGTTTTTCTTTCAGCCATCTTGTTTTCCATCATGGCGGCCAGTCACGCGGAAAACTAACAACACATCAGACAGTTCGTGTCGTTAATAAATAATAACAAATACAACCTTCACCTTCCGCCTGAGTTATTCATTTGTATTGATCTTTTCCGCGATGAAAGACAACCTTCATATTGTCAATAGGAATGAGAAATATGTTTAACGAAAATATGATTAATTTAATATTGCTTCGGGCTTAGTATTTCTTACAATTCAAATGAAATTATGATGGGATTTTTAAATGCAAAAGAATAATACATTTTACAAGGAAAAATATACAAAGTTGGTATGGGTGTTCAGCCTCATACCAAACTACAATTTTTAAATAAAAACGGAGTTTCGGTGGTATAAAAATAGAGCTTTTAAATTTCCCCTCACCACACACAAGAGCTTGGTCTCCTTTTGGTGAGGTATAACGTAAGAACAATTTAATCAACAATGTTATATATTTAAGTAAAAAAATGTTTTACGAATTTATTTAAAGAAAAAAAAATGTATATATAACTATATAATTATTTTTGCGGGTTCAATTCAATTTCAATTGCAGTGATTATTTTTTACGCAATTTATAACGGATACGGTTCCCGTACAGAGTCACTGTGCAGAGCTTTGGGCTTTATTTTATAGCGAGGATAAAGATTATTCTCGAAACATTGCGATGCGGAACATGTGAGACTTTACTGTAACATCCACACACTTGAGCAATCTCGAACAATACAAATACAATTAAATACCTAAAATCTATTTTTATCTAGAGTGACTTTATCAACTTTATCACATACACTAATTCCTTGACTTATAAGTTGGTATGAGGCTGACCAGCCAAATAGTAAAACAATGTTTCACTTAGCCAATGTCACCCCTGTTTTAGGGAAGGTCGGCAAGAGTTGCAGGGATTATGTTGATTTTAAATTGAGTTTTTATATTGTAAGTCCACATGCGTCATGTTTAAGCACGAACTTATGCGTGTCTGCTTGTGGGAATGCATTAAATGTGATTCTAATCTGCAACATTACAGATCAACCGCCATTTCTTTCTGTCCTTAGATACTTCTTTCATTTCCTCCAGATTCCGAAATGTAATATATATTTGCAACTAAGATTATACATTAAAGACTAACACAGACAAACAAAACACACTATAACATATTCGTAACAGTATAGAATATTCTCTTGCATGGATATTATTTTTAATTGAAGTCATTTTAAAGCCTTATACGCTTCTGCGTCGTAAGTTATTTATAAGCTCATTTCTCTACGCAAAGCTGTGTGATAAGATTTAGTAATTATATTTATATGCTAAAGCCAGGAACAGTACAACGCGTCGTAGACGTTTTCTATTGTGTCTCGCAAACATCTGCTACGAGCATTTTCGTCGGCGTAGACCCAAAGCTTCTACGGCTTTAAAAACGGCTGACATGCTCACTGTTTTGTGCCAAGTTGAATGCATTTATTTTCAAATAAAAAATATGATTATTTTTGTTAGGGTTTGGTTGTTCACACTGTGAAAGTCTTTTGTATTTATTTAAAAAAATACATGGTTAACTACACAGTTACTGTTATGTGATTTTGTCACAAGGGATGGCCGAGACCACTGCAGAGTTGCCTCTTTTTCCTATCTACGTATTCTACTCTCAATTCATTTATTTTCATACACACTTACTTTCCTGTTTGGTAAATATGACGTTAATTACCTTAAATAAAAATAATTTTACTTTGGACTAGGCTTGCTTAAATCCGCCATGCATGTGCCAGAAAGACTAACAGCGTGTGAAGGCTCATATCTTATCTAATCTAATTTAAGTTGCAAAGATATGTTACATTGAAGATTCACATTACATGAATTTTCACAACCAGACACGTACAAGTTCGCGCTTGCACATGCCGCATGTGAACCTACAACATAAAAACCAAATTTCAAATGGACATACACCCTGCAACTCTTGCCGTCCTTCCCTGAGACAGGGGTGACATTGGCAAAGTGAACCATTTTTACAGCATGGGTGATCAGCCGCATACAAACCTATAAGTCAAGGAACATATATCATACAAAGCTTTATTTTGTTTACAAAGAGTGGAGGCCTGAACGCGCTATGAATAATAATGGTGAAAAAAGTACAAATTCTAGGCCAGAGTATGTACATACCTTCTTTGCCTCAGAATAGTTTATTTTTATTTGTTGGTAAAATGGCAAAACCACACCGCTTTTGTATGTGTCACACCGCAATGGCCCTCTCAATCACAAAATAAGACACTTTATAAAGATGCCCTTTCAGTGCTCCCTTAAAAAGGCGAACAGATTATTTTTTATTCATGCCTCAAAATTACGGTCTCCAAAATAAGTGCAGTTTGGATGGATAGACTGTATTAATCTGACAGCATGAGTCCCCGCTGACCTAAGTGTGCGAAAGAATGACCTTACCCAGAACAACAAGTCATTCAAGGAACAAATCCAGGCATTGTGAAAAAAAAACTCAAATGTAAAAGGTTTTCTCATTTACAACGATAAACAACCTCAAATTTTGCTACAGTATTTAGGGAAATGACAAATCTTCGCTCGCAATCCAGCCACGATTAAACTCGCCTCAGTACTGGGCCTCATTCAGTAGATAATCCGTTCCCTGAGGGAAAACATGGCTGGCATTACCGCCGTCAATTATCTCAATCCATTATGTTACTTAACCATTATGTGGCAATATTATACCGAGCTAAGTTATTATGGGTCTCGCGAAACATGCCGTAGAGGAAACCAGCGCAGGCGAGAGTAAAACATGTTAAACGAATTTTCAAATGTAAATATTTTTTTATTTTAGACCATTAATGATAATTCCCTGTTTCAGGGAATGTCGGCAAGAGTAGCAGGGCTTACGTTCATTTGAGTTTGGATTTTATTTGTAAGTACACAATCAGCATTTGTAAGCGCGAACTACACGTGTTTGTTTGTATACATCTGAGAGCTTTGAATGAATATATCCTTGCAACTTAGATTATAGATTATTATAATGCGCATTTTTTAAGCGCTCATTGACTGACAGGTAGGCATGAGTTCCTTGAGTAATAGGCTGGTGTTCCCCCATTCTGTAACAACTTGAATCACTTTTGCAAATAACCCACCTTATTTCAGGGAAGAGCGGTAAAAATAAGTTCTACGTACATACAAAAAAAACTATAAGTGAATTTCAACAAATTGTATTTTTATCAAGGGTTTGTGTTTTGACATTGTGAAGATTAATTTTAAATTAATAATGTAGCAAGAAAATTACAACTTTTTCTACACAAGTTGATTTATTTCCTCGAGCGCTTTCAATATTATCACATCATTATTAGGAAGACAAGTACATTATTAATTTCTCCTTTTATACATAAAAAAATAAAAATTGAACTGTCACAAACTTACTGCCGATGAAGATAATTGTATGTTTTGCATTTGGTTTATGAGGATTCTAGTTTCATAGATATGTGAAATTCCAGCTGAAAAATATCGAATTTGTCATATCCGTGCCGAAAACGTTTCGAACACATATACTAAAAATAATGGGAACAAATTTTAAGTCCTCGACTAGTCTAAATATTGATTTTCATGTTCAAATACCCCTTCACGTAGACACCATATTTCTTGTTGTCCATACACCGGAGAATGTTTTTGTATATTGACATAAGGCAGTATATTGACATAGCAACGTTTTCAAGTATTTATTACATTTTTTCACTGAAGCGCCATTTGTATGGGCGTTCAAATAAAGGCAGTCAATTATTCAAAAAAACGTTCATTTTAACTTCACCCAAAATTATTCACCCTTTGCCTATTGATTTTTTAAGTCTTTCACGGAAAAAAACACGGAAAATTTAAGCCTTATTTTCACTTTGAATTCGTTTAGTATTATATTTAAAGGTTATTTTTTTTATATTTTCCCCCGCATTTTTTTAATAAAGTGTTTCAATACTACACAACTAACACAACTATCACAACTAAGCTGCACAAATATAGCAACTCCTGGTCGCAATTTTCCGAAGACTTCGAATGTAGCGAGTGAAACTTATTTATTTTCACAGTTATAGGAGCCAGTTTTGCGCCAAACACATCAATAATTGTACTAAAAATTTCCTGTTTCTAAGGAGGATGGTTCTCATTTCTTATGAATGCTGGTTCAACCTTGCCGGTGCTATAATATTGGGTTTTAAAATAAACACAAAAACGGGAAATCATTTCTTACATCTGTGACGGGGATCGAATCAAAGCGTTCTAAAAGTCTCATCCCCACGGTAATTCTTACCTTCCAAATATCGGTTATATTTTTATAAAGACCTGTCAATCCAAAATGGCCGCAAGTGAACAGCTGATTAGTCTTCATATAAATATTGCCGATATTCGGTAGGCTAGAATTACCGAGGTGATGAGACTTCCAGCCCTAGTATGGCACATTGACAAGCGTTCTACCATCTGATCTACAGTAATCTACAGGAGTTCATTAAATTTTTTCATGTTTAATTTAAAAAAAATCTAAATGTATCTCTAACTTTTTTGTTCACAATGAAGTTTTCAAAGGTGAAAACTGAGCTTAACGTTTACCCTCTACGGATTGAAAAACCATTCAATCGCGGGTCCTTCTTTCACCGTAGCTCTCTCAATTGAATCCCCGCCCCCCGCTTTCTTTTCCTTCCCTCCCTCCTCCACATTTTCTGCATACAATTCCTCCCCTGATTTCTTGCACGCCCCTTACCCCGAGTGTAAAAAAAATCGTCAACTCCCCTCGATTTCATAAATAGAAAAATGTACGGAAGATGCAACAGCGCTTTAAGTGAGGGATTTAGTTTTCGTACATTTGTTCTATTTACACGGAGATTACGCAACGTTTGAAACTCGGGGTACTTGAGTCGACTTCCCAGACGACTCTTGATCGGTAGACGGAGCGAAGTTTATAAACTCTAGCCCTGTTACAAAACAAAATATAGTTTTCTTGTGGAATTAATATAACAATAGAATTGTGAAGATAATGATGATGATGATGGATGATTTCTTTCCTGTGGCGCCATTTAATGGTCCAGGACCATCTTAAGGGCGCCATAAAAGAATAGAAGAGGAATGCAATTACCAACCTATACTGCCTGGTCAGAAACAGGTATTAGTATCATCATGATTACGGTTGTTGGACATTTTATAAAATTAGTATCATCAAATAATAATTCATTATTGTATGTTTTTAATGAATTATTAATTCATAATTGCCAAATGCCATCTGTTGAACCGGAGTTAAGGTTATAGTTAAATGACCCAGGCGGGGATAGAACCAGCGTCATTTTTTAGCATACAATTTCAAAGAAATAACCACATAAAAGATGATTATTAGATTGAAGTTGAAATAACGGTCGTTTGACATATTTTCAGTAATATTAACGGTTCATCCTCAGTCGTCGTGCAGTGAGGGTGTTTCCAAAAGACTTTGGCTACATCGCTAACTAAACGTCGAGAATAATGTAAGTTCTTGTATAACGGTTCGTCTTATATTCGAATATTTTTTAACTGCTTATCTATTGTAATTGTAAATACATTATAGTGTAGCCAGGTTTAAATCCACCAGGTGCGAGGGGAGGTCGAAAAATGAGGATTGTTTCTAGATTTTTATAATCGCTTGAGCCAACTGGCAAAACTGCAGACCATCAGCAACAAGAATAAGAGTCTGGAATTATCTGAAGGGACTCACCTCACTACCGAGTAAAATTATTTGTGTTTCTCCCTGTTGACCGCGTGGGACTTGTATTACAACGGAAGAGACCAGACGCGTCTCTTCACCATCGAGAATTGCCAAGCACTTTTGTAAAACAGCTATCGGTGATACTTTGAACAATACTTTGAGATAAGTTAGACTGTAAAATTAGTTCATTTCAATGCCATAGTTTTACAGGAAAAGGTATTGTATTTTTTTTTGAGGTTTCGGTTTTGTTTTTGTTTGTGCACATGTTACATAATTTGACAGAAACTTACACGTGTTGTCTGTGTGAGTTAATGATAAAGTCAATGAAATCTCTCTAGAAGTAAATAGGTGTTAGGTAGTTTTAAGGGTAATAATTTGATCGAGATTTCTTGAGTGTAAGGTAGAATATTCTGTCAAAATCTAGCAAGTAACAATTCTCCATGTTTCTAGTATGATCTTTGTTTTTATTATTAAAAAATGACAAAAACTCTCCGTAGCTTCAGAAATCATTTAAATACTGTATCTACTGTGCACGTGTAAAGTCACTCTGTATCCGAACCGAATGTGAAATAAATTGTGTGAAATTAATCACCGCAGCTTACATTAAACAATACCTACGTAAAAACCTAACAGGTTGTAAACTACGTTTAAACCACAGATCACGGAATATAAAGAGATATGGTTTATTTCTATTGTAGTATCAAAACCAGCTGTCACCGTATTTTCGGTAGGCGGGAACCACAGATCACGGAATATAAAGTTTAAGCCCTACCAAAGCGTTTACCAAAATTTGTATTGAAATTAACAAGTGCTTTTTGCAGTGATTTCTTTTACTTTTTTGCCGACTCGAAGGACCAAAAGAAACTTGTTTTATTTGAATTGTGATACATCCATAAGCACGATAAATAGAAGTAACGTTTGCTATAATGTATGTATGTAGGAGAGTACACAAACTGCGCGAACAAATTTCTGTTTATCTGATCGATTTTTGCTGTGAATGGCACCTACATAGCTCCTGCTACACGATTTCTAACAGAATTCGGAATACTCAGACCCAGCCAACAAAACTGCAATGACATGGACAGCTATAGGGTAATTCACTACACAATTTAATCCATAATTGATCTATGGATCATTGATTTTTGTGCCTGTAATTTCACGTTAGGTGGAGTTTGAGCCATGGATTTGCTGTGTGTGAATAACAGCGCAAGAGCTTAATACTTGAATTGTTCATTAAAAGAAAAATGAAGTGCTCTAGTGGTCTAAGTAATATAAATCTAAGACGAAATCTAAGTTGCAAAGGTATGTATCATTTGAGATTCATATTAAATGCATTTCCACAAGGAGACACGTATAATTTTGCGCTCACACATGCCGCATGTGGACCTACATATGTACAATATAAAACCCAATCTCAAATGAACATAAGGCAATTCTTGCCGACCTTCCCTGAAACAGGGGTGACATTGGCAAAGTGAATCATTTTTTACAGTAAGCGTGTCTCACACCAACCTATAAGTCACAACCTATAAACTTGCAGGCATGAACTTATACATTAGTAACGATAACAAAGTAAATAACGTAATTGATCGTATACATAACAAATAGAGCCTTCTGAGTGAATTTTCAGTAGAAGGTTTTTTACAGTCGTATTAGATTTCAGTACTTGAATCGATAGCGCTCCTCCGTTTTCAGGATGGTATCCGTTACCCCTTGTATAAAGTCAGCCCTTTTCGTGCGTGCCGAAAAAACTTTTTAAGTGGTTCCCCATACCTGTACCCCTAAGGACTTAGATAACACTACCATAATATATCTGTAATGTAAAACTTCAGGTATACATCCACTTTCAATGAAATTTCTCTTTGTACAGTAAAATCCGGTCGATAGATTACTTCGCTTAAAATCAAGAGCTGTACATTCAATGTAATTTTTTACCGCGTTTTCCCCCGAGGGATCGCATTTGGCGAGTGAAACTTTTTTATTATTACAGGTAAGGAAGCCGACTTTATGCCAACCACTTGAATCAAAGCTCCCGAAGCTGGTACAATTTTTTTATGAAGGCTGAGTAAACCTTGCCCGTATTTTAATTTTGGGTTTGAAATAAACACCGAAACGAGAAATCATTTCTTATATAGATATTTATATTGATTGTTTATTGATTATTATTTGTGAATTATGTTCCTTAACCTTAAGGTTGGTATGCGGTTGACCACCCATACTGTAGAAAATGGTTCCCCTGTCCAGTGTCACCCCTGTTTCGGGGAAGGGCGGCAAGAGGTGCAGGGTGTATGTTTATTTGAGATTTGGGTGTTTATGTCATAGGTTCTTAGTGTGCAAGCGCTAACTTAAACGTGTCTTCTTGTGAAAATACATATAACACGAATCCCTAATTTTTCATATCTCTGCAACTTAGATTAGATACTCTTGGTGGGATTGGAACCCGAGCTATCGGCATGGATTGCAAGCACTCTACCAACTAAGCTATCGACCGGAATGGTGATGTTTAAAATTTTCTTAGGGTGATGGATATGAATGAATTGAAAGAGTTATTCGAGGATAGGGAAAAAAAAAGGTCAATCTGTAGAGGCTTTGGCAAAAATTAGTAAAATGGCGATAGAGTTACAGCTACAATGTTTCAAATGCATTATATGTGCATTTTATAAATATGTTAGCATGTTATGTGCATTTGCAGTGGTATGACATGCATTGCAATGCAATTTTAATTGACTAGGTAATTTTAATTGAAAAACTGATAAAACCATTATGTGGATTGAAATTCATAGGGTTTTAATTTTTTGAGAAACCATATCAGTAGGCACATAATTAAATATAACAAATTTCCGTACATTTTATTTAATTATTCATATTCTAATACAAAAAGTGACTGGAAAATAGCACTGGCCCAATTTCCAAATGATTTTAAATTCATTTGAATGAGATACCCTGAGTCATAATAATAAGAGAGCCTGCGTGAAAAAGATTATGACTCTGGATGACATGAAATAAGTATGAAAGGAGTGAAAAAATTATGGTGGATCTGATATGATTGCGGCTAAGACCTTGAAATTTAAATGTCAATTTTTATGGTTACATGATGCAAATGAAAATGAAACTAAGCTACACTTACAGTGTACCTTCTTGATGCGTTTTCGCGAGTAAACCTATTTATTTGTAAAGGTAAGGGGGCCTGCCTTACGCCAACATTTTCATTTGAAGTGGTGGAGGTATTTCAGAGGTTTTTCATTTATTGCCCGTTTTTATTTTTATTTTGATGCCACTTCTATTGAAGATCGCTGATTATCATGACTATTGTAATCTTGGATGCTGCGGCTCCAAGCAGGGACTTGGTGCACGTCCTGTGTTATATGGAAGTAACATAATCTTAGATCCCTTAGATTAATCACGTCTAACATACTAGTCCATAGTCTAGTGTTGACGCTTCGGACTCGTAAATGGAAGGTAGTCGGTTCGAGCCCCGGTGGAGCACAAAAAATATATCATTTATATAATCCAATATGCTATTCGCTGGGTTGAAAAAATCATACATCTTTTCCAAGGACCGGTCACCAACGCCATCAAAGGCCATCCAACCGTACAGAAACTGGGTCTTGTTTGACAATTGTTGCTTTCTATAGCGACGACCAAGCTTGCAGAGGGCTCTCATACAAAGACAGTGCTCACCAAATAAATCATCGTTATATGATTATTATTAATAAACAAACAAGAAAAACCAAAATTTCATACATTCTAAATAATAAACTGGAGGTGCGCTAATGCATTCTTAATGCATCTATTTAATGTCCATGGACGCCAACTCTCCTCCCCCCTTTTGATGTCCCGGTTACCACCTTGGGGGATATAGCATTAAGAAAGCTGTGAGAAAATAAACTGAATGCTGAGAAAAAAATTAAATACTTACCTTACTTTGTATCTAAAGTTTTTAATCTTACAAATGACTATAATCTGTAATCTATTAACATTTTAAATGCATACCCAAAAAAAGACACGTTTGAGTTCGTGCTTACAAATGCTGCATGTTTACTTGCAAAATTAAAACCTAAACCTCAAATGAACATAAACTCTGCAACTTTTTCCGATAAAAACCTAATCTCAAATTGATATAAGCCTTCCCAGCAACAGGCGTGACAATGACATTGGCAAAATGAACCATTTTTACAGTATGGGTGGTTCATTTGGGTTTTTATTTTGTAGGTTCAAATGTGGCATGTGCAAGCGTAAACTTGTACGTGTCTGCTTGTGCGAATGCATTTAATGTGAATTCCCAATGCTACATATCTTTGCAACTTATATTAGATTAGATAGCATGGAATGCAAGCAGTCTACCAATACCCTTAGTACGAGTTGCAAAACTTGAGTAAAGTAAAGTTTACGGAAAGTATAAAAGAGTGATTTTCCCCAAAATCTGCCGTTTTTGTTTCTTACACTTTATGGTCTTAGCAAAAGAGTTACAGTAATGAAGAAAATCAAGTTCAAACAAACAAAAAACGGCAAATTTTGGGGGAAACCACTCTTTAATGCTTTCCGTAAACTTGACTTTACTCAAGTTTTGCAACTCGTACTCAGGGTACAGATGAACTTACAACCGGAGGCAAATATAAGCTTTTGTTTTTAAGTTGGCATTGCTATTCTTTAATCTAGCAAAATATATATAATCTACATACCTACATGGCTTAACATGAACGTAATCAAAATCGAAACTAACGTCGCCATATTGTGTTACGTTACTTTTGAAAGTTCAACGTGAAGTTAGAGAAGTATTTTGCTGAAGAAATAAAAAGTATTGCACATTGATTATAATAGTTTGATAGCCCTAAAGCGGTAATAGCGCCCTCGTTTAGCTGTCATCTTAATCAATTAAGAATCCATGTACGGGTATATACACTGAAGAAGCCCATGACAGACATAGACAAAACGTCCAGAAGCTCCAGCTCCATTAGACCAGGATAACAGATCCCTAAAAGTAACTCTCCAGCATCCTTCATACAAGTGAACTGCAAAATATTAAATACATACCTGATGATGACCTTCTTGGTCGAAAACGTTCGTAATTTTGTTTTAAAGATTTTAATCTTTTAAATAAAGTCTATAGTGAAAATAAACAGTGTTTTGCTTGAAAAATTTCATCCAAAAATTATAAATTGAAGCAAAATATTAAATTCATATTTAACACATATCCACAATCAGACACATGTTAGTTTTCGCTTACACATGCTGCATGTGTATTTGTAAAAAAAAACACACACAAATGATTAAAAATGCAAATAAATAAAGTAATATATTCCGATGATTTGTTTGGTGAGTAATGTTTATATGCGAAACCATATCACATTCCACATCGACGAATTCATAAAATCATATTTCGTGAAAAATGCAATTTCATTTTAATCCAGTTTGCATTCAAACTAAAATGGCAAGCAATTTTTAATCATTTTTGCAAGATATTTTTCCATAAAAAGACGTCAACAAAAAAAGATCAATTCCCCGACGCTTTACGCTTCGCCATCATGAAAACTTTCATCATAAAAACCAGCATTTTTCATTCCATCTTTTTTAATTAAAACGACAAATTCACCGTGCAAACGCTAAACAATTTTCCCGACTTTTGCCGTCTGCGTTTTCCCCTCGCGCTAATTCACCATTTCCCTGAAGTCGGGGAAAAAACTTTCACAGCACGCCGGGCTGTGCAATACGTGGCCCGATTCCCGCGGCGCGCCGGGCGAAGAACGGAAATGCAGGAAAATGTATGGCCGGGAGATTGGAGGCGCGAAGTTGCACCTACCGAATACAAGATGCAGCCAAAATGAGATACATGTTCCCATATATGCTTGAAAATATACATGAAGACATATCTAAGCTAAAAGGATTTTAAAATTCAGCATACACGGATATTGGTGAATTTATATGACAGCTAAAACGAGTGCGTTGTTATGACTTTGCGGCCTTCGAACTCCTTAAATATGTGGGAACAATTTTTGTTTTTATTTAAATTTTAATTAAACTCTTTAAATTAGCGTATTCTCGATTTTCGGAAAAAGGGTAATTTTGTTTATTTAGGCAGATATGACGCCGATGCATTTTTGGAGTGTAGGTATCGGGGCGCCCAGTGGCGAATCTTGACGTCATTTTGACGTCAAGATTCGCGAAGTCGAACGCGCTGCGTTTTGGCGCGACTAAAATTCTCCGCATTTTATTTTTTTAAATTATCAATGATATTTTTATTTTTACTACACAAAAAATATATGGTTGTGATCCTTGAAATGTACTCTACAGAACCATATTATTTTCAACCGTTTTCCCTACCACTGCAACTACCCTATTCAGCTTACATCACATTGAACTATTAAAAGTGACGTTTTACAAGATGGCGACGTTTGTTTCGATTTTTACCACGTATAGAGTAAGACTTGTAGATCTTTGAAGTAGCATCAGCGTATGAAACCTGTTTATTTTCATAGATACTCGTATATCGACGGTTATGAATGCTATGCAACTTAAAATTTTCCGCTCTTTCTAATGCGCTAACTCCCATAGCGCTACAATGATTTTTTAGTTGTTTATGCCTAAGGAAACAACTGCGTTTTCGAAGTATGGTTTAGGTGTATTTTGGCATTTTTTGTCCTACAGGCGCTTGTGACATAAAAAAATGTAAAACATCGTAAAACCACATTAATAGGAATGCCAATAAATGCCTTTTTTTTTTTGATTTTTTAGCGGTTTTGATTTTAACTTAATTTTAAAATTTTAATTAACTAATTAAAAAAGTTATGCCATTTTTCTGCAGTCTCAAACTTTAAACTGCTCTCCTGAACAATTTAGTTTTGGTTACTTATGCCCTACTTCTTTTTAACCGTCGATATTATTTCGTGTGCAACCCAGAAAAAAGTATTGTAACATATTTTTTTTAATATGATGTCTCTTGACCGGACTAGAGGCAGGTCAGTCAGTCATAACTTCAATATAATATTATACGTACTTGATATAAATGTCATCTGCTTACGTTTCGCAATGTCGTATAATGTATGGTCTATTATCTAATTTACAAAGACATTTTATATATAAGATTCACATTAAATGCAATCCCACAAGCATACACGTATAAGTTCGCTCTTACAATTTAATATAATTTCATTAGAAGGTTATCTTTGAATCAAATGGTAGACAAGTCAAACAAACACTGAGGGGAGACGATGTGACGTCACAATTGGTTGTCTTTGTCATTTGTGCGGACTCCACCGGCAGGTTGATAATATGATTTTGACATCAATTTTTTTTTTTAAAAACTGTGTCAGCAAAATTGTAAATGTCTGCCATGGTTATAAAAGTGCAATCGTAAAAATTCCCATTTATATGCACAAACGTACCTACACGTGTATAAAAAAAAATATTCGGATACCATCAGAGACGGCGATCTAGGTATTTTGGAAAGCTAGATAAATATTTGTAAATGATGAAAAAAAATATTCTCGTTGTTTGCATGTTTATCGCACTTTCAAAAAAAATTCTAGATTGCCGTTTTTGATTCAACACGACTCAAATGACGTTGTGCGAACGTTGATTTTTGGGCTGTGGAAATCATGGCAGTTTGTATGCGAACGGAATACCGACCGATGCATTTCTGTTACGTGGAAAATAATATAAATGTACGTTATATTCTGATATGATTTCACATACAGATTGCCGTGAAGCATTCTGTTTTCCATGATATGTTTTCTACATTTGTTTTTCTCTATACCTACTCGGATATACGTCAAATCAGTGCTCAAGTCGAATTCGCAAGTAGAAAATTATTTAAAAAAAATGATTAATTTAACCTAGAATAAAATGGAATCACTTTGTAGATTTAACCAATTAAGTACGTGTATTATCTTATCTTGCATTAAAACCACATAAAAACAGGACGTTCTTTTTTATTTTTATTTCGTGTTATTGTCAATTTTTTAACTTCCAAATGTATGAAATGTCAGATTAAACGTTTTTGTGTTGATTATGTTTCTTGCTCTGCTTATATCGGCTTCACGTCACAATGTTTCAAGCGACTCTGACTCCCCGCACCATTGCGGCTCATATTTATACAGTTCGTATAGACGTTTCTAGTGTACTCCAGATTCTTCTTTAGTAGATTTTTTCACACACACACGTGTTTAGCGTACCCAGCGTGCTTAGGCTCACATACTAATACTCCCATAATGGACCATACCATAGCAGTGTACTATTATCCATTTCATCATTATACTAGCAGTTCGACAATATTTTAGTTAGACACACCAGCAAACTACGTGCCTAGGTGCATGTACGCACAAA
The DNA here is from genome assembly GCA_951799405.1 of Agapetus fuscipes. NCBI lineage: Eukaryota > Metazoa > Arthropoda > Insecta > Trichoptera > Glossosomatidae > Agapetus > Agapetus fuscipes. Next base: position 25,456,932 of record OX637333.1, read on the forward strand.
CTCATAGTTCGTAACAATACAAAATTGCCTAAAAAAAACATGTTTTTTAACGTTGGTTATGTACAATACCTGTGTATACATTTTTCATTTGATTGCAGTTTTATCACATTGTAGGATCATTTTAAATTTTAATTTGTGTGCAAATGTTTCATACTCATGCAGAAATTCAACTTGGACGGCGATATTTTTTAATTTTCTCTACGTTGGTTGCAGCTACGAACGTTTGTGAAGTTTGCGAACAACTCGTGCCAAATTAAATGCAAACAGAGTGAACAAATGAACTCTCCGAAAGTTTCAACTTATGGTAAAATTACTCAGGTACACTGATTAGATTCTTTCACCCATAGAGCAATCGATTTGATAACATAAAATAAGTTATTTTTCATTGTTTACTTACGATATAGTTTGGTATTGTTTCCATAGGTAAATGCTCGAAATTGGAAGGTTGTAGGTTCGAGTCACAGAGAAGCACAAAATACGGCATTTCATTTTCAAGAATGGAAATAATTTGATGTTCTAAATTTTCCAGCAGTCAAACATCACAAGTCCATGTGATGGACTTGTGAGGAGTATGTATTTTCTTAGAAACCAAAAACAAAATAATAGTTTGTCCGTCAATAGCTCAGTTGATGTAGCGTTCTATGTACCAAAGGGCTAAGGTTCGATCTTAACAAGACGTAGTATCTGATTCGAATCCCATTTTTTTTTACCTTTTTTCAATCGACATAAATAGTGACATCACACGGCTAGGTGGCTAGGTAAAAGGCTTACTAGAACGCAACCGAGCTGCACATATAGTGCAATTTCTTATAGCAAAAAGAGGTCGTGTGAAATATATTTACACAGGTGAGAGAGAGTCAACATGTGAGGTGGGGGTTCAAAACCTTGCCAGTATTTCGATTTTGGGTTTGAAATTAGCACCGAAACGGAAAATCATATCTAACACCGTTTATAAAGATTAAACCTTTGCTGTTTGGTATAAAACGAAAGCTTTTACAACTGAGCTATCGAACGGAAAATTATATACAACTTTTACTCGTATACGAACATAACTGTACTGTTCATAACAAACTGTTACTGTTACTGTATCATGCTAACATTCCATTTAGGTTGGCCAGTACCTTGGCAGATGCGTGTTCATTTTTTATGTCCTTGCATATCTCTTTCATCTCTTCAAAATTCATCTCTTTCCTTATATATACTCTTCTCTTATTCTCACGACAGTAACAAATAAATAATGTTGTAGTCCACATGTGATAATAGCTTTGATTACTTGTCTGGCATTTCGTATCCTCATGAAATGCTACCTCTTGTGGAGTGCTAGATTTATAGGCGACCAGTCAAACTTTCTTATTTCTCCAGGGATGGAACAGAGAAAGGGGAACGCGAAATTATTACAGGGGAAAAACGGGAGAGCAAAAAAATGTTAAGGATTGCAAGCAGAACGGTCAAAAATAAATAAAAAGTTGCTTATACCTGTACCAAGTTAATATAAACGTTTTTTTTTTAAATAAAATACAATATTAAGCCCTTGAATTATAGGTTCGTATGAGACTGACCACCCGTGCTGTTAGAAAATGGTTAATTTTGCCAACCTCTGCGGCACTACAACAAGTGTCATAGACCCCTAGAGTCTTTAGAATCTAGGGAGTCTCCCGCACAGGATTTCTTAAAAAAAAAAAAATTCACCCCTGTTTCAGGGGAAAGTTGCAGAGCTTAAATTCATTGTTTATTCGAGGTTTGTTTTTTATTTGCCAGTAGGTACACATGCAACATTTGTAAGAGTTAATTTACAAGTGTCTATTTGTGGCCATGCATTTAATATGAATCTTTTATGTAATATATCTTTCGTGTCATCAAGGACATGAAAATGTATGTTAACCTGAAACGCAGGTTCTTTGAGTCATGCGTACTTCGAGTATCTACGTATGGCTAGGAAACAAAGGGGCTCACTCAGTACAGCGCCAACAGACTGAGTACTTGCCAAAGAGCTATTGAAAGGAGGATGCTGGGAATCAGTCTCAAGACAGGCTTCCAAACCAGGAGATCCTTAGACGAACTGGTGTCACTGATGTTATACAGCGAGTGGCCTGCTAAAAGTAGCTCTGAGCTAGGTACGTCGCAAGGCAGGACCATGGCAGGTGACCGAAAAGGATCGTCTAGTGGAAACCCAGGATGTCCAAGCGAGGAGTGGGGAGACCCCAACTGAGGTGGCTGGACGACATCAAAAGAACTGCAGACAGAGGATGGCTGATCACAGCAGCCGATAGACAGAGATGGACAAGATTGGATGAGGTCTACGTCGAGGAGTGGACTGAGAAAGGCTTAGGAATAAGAAGGAAGAATATACATTTTCAACTTTTATTATAGATTATTATTAGACTCTGGAGGAAATGAAAGAAATATGTAAAGACAGAAATAATGGCGGTTGTTCTGTATTGTTGGCGGCTACGGTTTTGTAAATTAGATTTTCTTTTCTGTTTTAGTTATGATGTCCGTACATAATATTATTTATTGATTGAAAAAATGTTATTTGTTGTGTATGTTCCTTGACTTATAGTTTGGTATGCGGCTGACCCCACATGCTGTAGAAAATGGTTCACTTTGCCAATGTCACCTCTGTTTCAGGGAAGGTCGGCAAGAGTTGCACGGTGTATGTTCATTTGAGATTCAGTTTTTCATATTGTAAGTCTACATGCGGCATGTTTAAGCGCGAACTAATACGTGTCTGATTGTGCAAATGCATATAATGTGAATCCTTAATGGGAATGTCTTTGCAACTTAGATTGGATTATATTATTTAAGTTGAAAATTTTAAATCGATATTGTACAATGGCACCGGAAACTCGGCCACTCTGTCGATATCCAAAGCGAGAAACTAAGAAGGAGCGCCCCTATAATTGTGGCCTTAAATCATTTCAAGTGTCCTCAGACCGCAAGAAATTCTGCCTACCCTTTTCAAAGTTAGCAAACTTTTCACTTATCCAACCCAATTATCATGGATTCTGCGATGCTATATAATAAGCTTAAAGATACCCCCATTGAGTAATAACGTAGAGGAGCAGAAATTAACTTACTGCATTGATACATACTTTGGCCCACATTTGTCTCAGTATTGTCAAACGTTGCAGTGGGGTAATCATACGGAACATGTTTTTAAGTGTCAAATTTTATGTTTTCTTGCTTTCTCCGTTTTGTGTTTCGAAACCTTATTATGGCACATGCAATAATATCTTAAAATATTGCATATTTACTTTCAAATTTATCAATTTTAGCGATCACAAGATTTATAACGCGGCGTGCGAACTGTGTTCACACTGGTTCTGGCATAATACGCACGCGGCAATGTTGCCACCTTTCTAGAAATATTTTTACATTCACCCGAGTTTTATTGTACACATGGAAATGCAGCTGTGAAATTCTTTGCTCTCTTTCTCAATAATGACTATTTTCGTAAGTAAGTTGAAACAGATATATAATGTGTATTTTTGTTAAAATAATTTCAAGTCCACAGATATCATATGTAAATGGTTACCCCCTAATAATAATAAATACGTACATTGCACATACCATATATACAGATATATTTGAATGGTTTATAAGGCACAACGTACTCAAATATCGAAATAAAAATGAGAAATGAGAAAAGTATAAAAACTTAAAAAAACGCAGAGTTCTATTTTCACAAGTTGAGCATTTATTTCACCTCAAGTAGGTACTTTCGACTTGTTTACGTCATTTTCAAGAAGACACTGTTACACAATTGACAAGACAAAAACTCAAGAGAATGAAGAGGGATGAGTAACGACAATTTTTTTACTTAGTGAGCGCTGTTTTTGTGTGAACCACATTTCAAGGGCCCTCTCCCCTCGATCTTGATCGCTGCTAAAGAAAGCGCCAATTCTCAAAAAAGACCCATTTAGTGTAAGGCTGGATGGGCTTTGAATGACGCAACGCAACTCGCAACTAAGCTACACATATAGTGTAACTTCTTGCCGCGTTATCCCCGAAGGGGTCGCATGTGGCGAGTTGAACCTATTTATTTTTACAGGTAAGGGGGCCGGCCTTACGCCAACCACTTCAGTTGAAGTGGGGGTTTCCCAGCTCCCGAGGGGGCTGGTACTCATTTCTTGTGAAGGCTGAGTAAACCTTGCCGGTATTTTTATTATGGGGTTTGAAATAAACACCGAAATAGGAAATCATTTCTGACACCCTCCTCGGTGGGATTCGAACCCGAGCTCACGGGGTAGAATGCAAGCACTCTACCAACTGAGCTATCGACCGGCATGATGCAACAATGACCGGTCTTTTTTTTTGTAAGGCAAATGAATTTCTCAACCCTGCGAAGAGCGTGTTTGAAAATGTAAATATTTTGTTAAGGCTCCGCCGGGAATCGAACTCATGACCTTTGGATTACGAGACCGTAGCGCTAACCACTAGACTAAATACTTATCTGAATATCCGGACCAAAGGGTGCAGTTTCATAACAAAAACTTATGCTGAATCGAGTTGACCAGGACATTCTACGTAGTTACTACTCAATGTAACTGGTCGTAACTTGTGAAAGTGTTTTATTTTTCATTTTGCTTTGTAAAAGTACTTTTGTTACATTATTGTTTATTGTACAGACCATGCTTTCTGTCATGGAAATGAACATGAAAAAATAAAAATCGACATGAACCAAAGAAATCAGTCCATCCTCAATCGTCGTGCAGAGAAGGTGTCTCTTGGAAACGTTAGCTACGCCGCTAACGAAACGTCGAAAATAATGTAAGTTATCTATTTATAACGGTTTGATATCCACCTTCTAATATCCAAGTTAAATAAATGTACTTGTGTAGCAATTATAATTGTAAATATGAACAAAAAATTTAATAAATCTAATCCATCTAATCTAATCCAAGTCGCAAATATATGCAACATTAAAGATTCACACTATATGCATTTTCACAAGCACAAACGTACAAGTTTGCGCTTAAACGTGGGCCACATACGTTGCGCCGTATGTGGACCTACAATATAAAAAAAACAATGCCAAGAAAATAGAAATGATTATTTTTAAAAGTAAAAACTAGATTAAACATGCCTCATAAAAAAAATCATGTCAAGAAAATAGAAATAATTATTTTTAAAAGTAAAAACCAGCCAATGTTATTAACAATTTTGATAGAGATGGTCTGAAAAAAAACAAGATATCTGTAAAGAATGCGGAATTATTATCAAGAGAAAAGAACATTTTACTTTGTGATGGCATGTTCTTTTGACGCAGAATTATGTTATCTGATTCAGGGGTACACTCTAGTCTATGTAACTAAGAAGGGTCGTCAAGGTTCACCCCCTTGTGGATCTGGTAGCGACGCAATGGGGGTGGGAGACGACGACTTCAGAAACTGATAACGGGGAAAGGGTCAAAAAATTATGCGAAGCTAGAAGGGGTATTTGCATACCAAAGTGTAACAAAAACCTCGGTGACTGGAAAGAACGGCAAAGTGACAAACTGACACATGATATAATGACACATGACAGAACTATACGTGACAGAACGACACATCGCACGCTTAATAACAAAGAACAATAACTCAAAAATTGGGAAAATCGAGATTTTGTAATAAAACGCAAGAACAATGCGAGAAGAATAGTTAGAATGCGATCGCCGTTCAATCTGGACGAATATGACCGAGATAAAACATCGGTCGCCTTTTTCATCCCATACAAGTTGTACTGGTTGTCTGAACTTCAAACGTGATTTCCCAACATTCTTATTTTTGAGTTATTGCTCTTTATGATTAAGCGTGCGACATGACAATCCGAACCATGACAGAATGACACAGCGGCAAAAAGAGACATGACAGGACGATACGTGTCAGAACGACACATGACAGAACGACATATGACAGAACAATACGTGACAGAGCGACACATGACAGAACGATACAGTGGCAAAATAACACATGATATGACGAAACAGTGTCAAAACGACACATGACAGAACGACACAGTGACAGAACAACTCATGACATAACATTACATGATTAAACATCACTTTGACAAAACAACACAGAAAATAAATTACTATGACAAAACAACACAAGTACAAAACAAAACAAAACAAAAACAAAACAAAAGCACTGAAAACAGAACTTTCTTTAAACGGCACATAAAAAACATCACATGACAGAACGACTTTCTTGTGATGTTTTGTAATAGTGGTGTTCTTTCACTATGTTGTCGTGTCATGTGTCGTTCTGTCATGTGTGTTTTGTCACTGTGTAGTTCTGTCATGTGTCGTTATATCATGTGTCGTTTTGTCACTGTGTCCTTGTGTCATGTGTCGTTTTGTAACTGTGTCGTTCTAACATGGAGCTAAGAACTTCAAGCAGATTATAATATCCAACATGGGAGGCGGTATAGAGAAGATTGCAGCGTGGGAGGGTGTAATCTAAGTTGCAAATACGTAATAGAGAAGCTAGATAGTGCTGCCAGGTAACGATCTATGTAACCTGGGATACAGACGTGTACGAGCTTTGAGGTACTAGAGTGATGTTACATTTAAGATTCATATTAAGTACATTGCATGCCCACAAACAGACACGTGTAAGTTCGCGTTTACAAATGCTGCACGTGTACTTGGACCGGTCCGTAGTGCAGTGGCTACACTTCGGACTCGTAAATGGAAGGTTGTGGATTCGATTCCCGGCGGAGCACAAAATATACCATTTATATTTCCAAATGTGCTCTTCGCTGGGTTGAAAAAATTCATAAACCTTTACCAAAGACCGGTCACTGAAAGGTGCATCCAACCTTACAACAACTGGGTCATGCTTGAGAATCGGCGCTTTCTACAGCGACGACCAAGCTCGCAGAAGGCTTTCGAGGGGTGATACACACAAAAACAGCGCTCACCAAATAAATCATCCTAATATTAATATTATCATTATTACTTCCTAATTAAAATCCAACCCGCAAATGAACATAAGCCCTGCAACTTTTGGCGACCTTCCTTGAAACAGGGGTGACATTGACAGTATGGGTGGTCAGTTACATACCAATCTTTAAGTCAAGGAAACTTGCACGATGAGAAATGCATATTTTTTCAAGCTTAACGTTTGCAAAAATAGTACATTGGTGTAAGGCTGACCACAGATTCTGTGGCGATTCACTTTTGCCTATGTCACACCTGACTCAAAGAAAGGCGGTACTTTTTGCATTTAATGTTTAGCTTTAGTTATTGACTGTCAAACAAAAACTTATGGGAATCAATGTGATAAAGGATACCAAGTTTAGAGAAAACACAAAAACGATGAGTATAGCCTTTTACGTTCATGGGTAAAGGACTTTCAGCTTACAAAATAAAAGGCTTTCATTTTTATTGAAGGTTAAGAAAACCTTGCGGTATTATAATTTATAAACCAATTTTAAAATCGCTCGATACGAATAGAAACATTGCCTTCTGATTTTGAACGTAAGCGTTCTACGACCTATCAATCATACTGGAAAAAATGAAACGGAAAATTCTGCAAGTATGTACCTAATCTAATCAAATCACTAATCTAAGTTGCAAAGACATGTAACATTAAGGATTCACATTATATGCATTCTCATAAGCAGACACGTACAAGTTCGCGCTTGCACATGCCGCATGTGAACCTACAACATAAAAACCCAAATCTAAAATGGACATACATCCTGCTACTCTTGCCGACCTTTCTTGAAACAGGAGTGACATTGGCAAAGTGAACCACGTATCCAAAACACTGCTTTCTGGTTTATAACGTAAAAGTTTTACGACCTATCAATAAACGCAACTAAGCTACACAAACAGTGTAACTTATTGCCTGTGTTATCCCCGAAGGGGTCGCATGTGGTGATTCGAGACCTATTTATTTTTACGGGTGAGGGGGCCGGCCTCACACCAACCACTTTCAGTTGAAGTGGGGGTATCCCAGCTCCCAGGGGAGCTGGTTCTCATTTCTTGTGAAGGTTGAGTAAATCTTGAGATCGAACCCTTGCTCTCGGCATGGAATGCAAGCATTCTACCAATTGAGCTATCGACATTTTTTACGAGCTTGGTCTTCGCCGCTACCAAACGCCATTTCTCAAGCAAGACTCAATTGCTGTAAGGCTGGATAGACCTTTGGTGAACCATACTGGAAAAAAATGAAATTGAAAATTCTGTAAGTATTTACAAATCTGAAATTAAGTTTACTGTTTATGGAGCAGGTAGGATGATTATTTTAAGTACCTTATACAAAACGCCTTTATTTACACAAATCCTTTTAAAATCACAACGACCCGTTTCCATGTTCCGTGCCTTTCAGATGAGGCTTTCGCGGAAAAGCTCTCGGTGCTGAAATTAATTTCCCCGTACAAACACTTGATGAACACGACTAAATAGTAAGAGACAAAAGCCTGGCTCGCTGCGACACTGCGAGCCTTACAGAAGAAAAAGAAAATTCAATTTGAATAGGTCCCTTGTCGAATGGCGAACGAATTTGAAACGTCTGTTTTCAGTTTTTTTGTTTGTTGTTTTTGTCTTAGATATGGATAAACTTTTTTAACAGTCATGATTCATTGACTTAAAGGTTGATATGAGGCTTATCTAATCTAATCTAATCTAAGTTGTAAAGATATGTAACATTAGGTACCTATTCATATTATATGCATTCTCACAAGCAGAGACGTACAAGTTCGCGCTTGCACATGCCGCATGTGAACCTACAACATAAAAACCAACTTTCAAATGGACATACACCCTGCAACTCTTGCCGTCCTTCCCTGAGACAGGGGTGACATTGGCAAAGTGAACCAATTTTTACAGCATGGGTGGTCAGCCGCATACCAACCTATAAGTCAAGGAACATACACGACATATTACATTTTTTAAATCAATAAATAATAATATCTATGGACATCAAAACTAAAATAGAAAACAAATTCAGGCTGACTACCCATATTGTAAGAAATGATTCACTTTGCCAATGTCCACCCTGTGTCAAGGACGGTCTGTAAAAGTTGTAGGGTTTATGTTCATTTGAGGTTTGTATTTTATTTGTAAGTACACATTCAGCATTTGTAAGCGCTAACTACGCGAGTTTGTTTGTGGGCATGCATTTAATATGAGCTTTAAATATTAATATATCTTTGCAACTTAGATTATAGATGAACAGCTGATGATGCTGTAAAAACTTGTTTCTGTTTTAACAACCCCGGTTTCATGAAAAGACGGCAGGAGTTGCTGGGCTTATGTTCATTTGCACGTTCATTACACGTATTTGTTTGTGGTTGCGCATTAAATACGAGCCATATGTTCTGAAGATGCCTTGTAGGCGAAAGTGTTTGACAAATGTTTCCAACATAGATTATCGATGAAAATTTGAAGGAAAAACTGAAGGTATAAAATATAACATTTTATATTTAAAGCCTTAGTCGCAAGATTTTGCAGATCAACCACCCTTATTATTGGGTACTTGTATTCCAAATATTTAAACATATTTTTTTCGGTATGTCTCAGATTTTTTTAAATAAAAACACTAAGCAAAATAGCAAATACTTATGTATGTATTTGACGTGGGCGCTCACAAGTATTTTATGAACTACAACAGATTACTATTTATCTTTGATATTTAATTTTGTATATTTATGAATATCAAAAACGATAAATCATTGTGAATTTCTTAACGCTACTTATGTGTTATGAAACGCAACGCAACTTAGCTACACATATACTGTCACTTCTTATCCCCGAAGGGTTTCGCATGTGGTAACTGGTACCTATTTATTTTCATAGGTAAGGAGGCCGGCTTTAAGCCAACCACTTCAGTTAATTTGGGGGTTTCCCAGCTCCCATGGTGGCTAGAACTAATTTATTGTGAAGGCTGAGTAAGCCTTGACGGTATTTAATTTTGTGTTTTAAAATAATCACCGAAACGGGAAATTGTTTCTGACACTCTAGGTGGGATTTGAACCCGAGCTCACGGCATGGAATGCAAGCACTGTACCAACTGAGCCATTGACCGGACTTATGATTTTTTTTTGTTTTTTGAATTGTGTTGAAATTTTCTCCTTGTATTTGGGTACGTGTACTTGTATCCAAGCGCTATTCCACTAGATTTGTCTCAACTTTGTTTTGTCCTTGCACAGTTCTTTCATTTATTCTAAATTCACCGCTCTCTTCATGCATGCTCTTCACTTTTTATCACTCTGATGTTCCAGTCATTTGCAATCACGCATATTTGATCAATCCATTATTTTCCCGAACTTTTCCTTCACACTTACCTTTGGCATTCCCTTATTACACTATTTTTGTCAGCAGTTTATCGTGCTTTTAAACTTTTACGTCATACAAAATCAAATTTTTCTCTATTTCTAACATAATATGACTTTTAAGTAAGTAGTAATTTTATTGATTGTAGAGGCATTCACTCAGTAATCTTTTATGGTACAAGATAAAAAATTAAACAAACTTTGTTTATGATAACTTTAAATACACATAGGTACACAACTATGTTCAACGACCGTATTAATAAATCCATCTGACGATGCAAACAGTTCGTTTTTGACTTTGGCCGTCCATTGAGCCCACGTTTTGACAAACTAATGATGCTTTGGCTGGAAGTCTCATCACCACGATCATTCTTACCTATCTAATTTTGGTAATATTTGTATGAAGACTAATCAGCTGTTCCCTTGCGGCCATCTTGGATTGACACGTCTTCATACAAATGCATCATTAGTTTGTCAAAGCGTGGGCTCAACGGACGGCTAAAATATCTAAGACTAGCGCGGAAAGTAATCTAACTTTGATCAGATTCTATGAAATGATAAATACCGTATTCTTCATCATATCATACACTGTAGGTTAAAAGGGAGAAGGTCTCAGGGACGCCGAAGGACACCAAAAGAAGAAAAAGAATTTAAAAAAGTTTGTTTTCTTGTTTACCTTGAATTTAAGTATTTCATTGAAATTAAGTATATTATGTAATTTAATTTATCTTATTGCAGTCTCCTACGAACCACCGAAATGAAAACTCTCCGCCCTATCGCAGGATTGACCATGCGAGACAGAATACGAAATTCCGAAATTTGGAGGATCTGTGATGTCGAGGATGTCGTGCGATGGGGTAGAAACAGAAGACGTTACTGGCGAGATCACGTCGAAAGAATGGATCCGGTGAGAATGGTGAAAATAGCGGCAGACGAGATACCATCAACCAGCAGACCCCCTGGACGACCACCAAAGAGGTGGAAGGACAGCTGGACATCCGCGTCCCAGGAGTGAACCCGAGAATAAACAGGACCTAGTCCTAAAACAAGCTGAAGAAGAAGAAGAAGCTAAAAAGATAACATTTAGCATTTTTATAAATCTGCAATAAAAAATATGACAAACCGCACTTTATATACGCTGCGATTAACAGTAAAAAAATGCGGCTTTACAAAGCCTTCAAAAAACACGAGCTAACAGCCTGGCCCGAAAGTTCATTCGGTGGATTAGTGAACGCCAGAATTTTCACAAAATGGGTCCCAAAAAACCTCGAAAGCCTTTTTTTCGGGTCGCGAGCTTAGTCGCGCTTGTGGTCTGACTGGTGGAAAAGCGTTCATTTGGGTACTTGTTAACTTTTTTGTACGGTTGAACTGGAGTTTTTCTTTTTTTGTTTATAAAATCTGGTGGAACTAATATACACAAGGGTCGATTGATTCACTCGTTTAATGTTTGGCGTTTTAATTTGTGTTTTTTTAAGGGAATATTATTTTTGAAGTTGGAAGTGTATATTGGTTTTACAAAGTTGTACAAACTTTATGTATTAAAGGCTTTACAACATATTTATAAATTATTTTTACAAATGCTAACACAAGCCGATTTCAGTGGGCGTTTTTTGCAACGGACCATTCCCACAGACCATTCACAGAGACCATTGCCCTCTAATAATTACCACTAACCAATGCTACTATCCTTTTCTAGTCTATTATCTACAATTTAATTTGCAAAGATATACTAACATTTAAAATTTGTATTTCATGCATGCCCACAAACAGCCACGTACATAATATAAGTTTGAGCTGTGTATTTACAAATTAAAAATTAAGCCTCAAATTAACACAAGCCTGTCAGAGCTGAAATGTCAGAAGAAAACCGAGGAAAGAATGGTGAGACCAAATATGTGAGATTGCGAAAGAATGGAACCTGCAGAGTGAGAATAAGAGAAGAGTATGGTTGAAGAAGGGGATGAATATTGAGGAAATGAAAGTGATTTGTAAGGACAGAAAAAGTTGAGGCGCATCTGCGGAGGTACCGGTCACCCCTAGTGAAACGGCGGCAGGATACAGTAGAGTTCAGTGGTCAGCCTCATATCAACCTATCAGTCAAAGAATAGTGACCATTTTTGTCATGCCGTCATTTTTAACTACGTGGGAAGGTATTTTGATATTAAAAACTGGATCGCAATTAAGTTAAGATAACGCTTCAGACTCGCAATTCGAAGGTCGTTGGTTGGATTATCAAAGGAAATAACATCATCTTAATTTCACAGTATGCTCTTCGTTGGGTTGAAAAATTCACTTGCCCATCAAACCGGTCACCAAAGATCAATCCGGCCTTCCAGAAACTGGGTCTTTCTTGTTTAAGCGGCGCTGTCTACAACGAGACTTAGCTGACAGATAGTTCTTGAGGTGTGATTTACATAAAAACGGCACTCACGAAATGTACCATCCTAATGTATATTGAAAAAGAAAATAGTTTTGAATGAGCGTCTACATGATGTGGGTGAATCTGACGTATTTCAGTGGGATTAATTGAGTTTAAACATATCCACCAAAAATCTTGAAAGTAATTTAGTTCCCAAATTGTTATTTAATTCAGAAAATAAATGATCCCTGCACCCACGACCCTCCCACTCAGAAAACCCACGGTTTAAGCTTTTCTTTGGTTTGATTTTTCAGGCAAATATATACCTGTAACTTTTGCTCTGTCACCGCTCGTTTGGGGTGGCCAGAGCCTGTGCAGAATTGACAATTTATTTATATCCTTCACTTTTTTCACACATTTTCTTCTTTTAAGATCACAGTAGATTAAATCCCTTGACGTATAGGTTGGTAGTTGCAGGGTTAATATTCATTTGAGGTTTGGTTTTTAATTTGTGGGTACATATTAAAAACCTTGGTTCACTTTGCCAATGGCCCCCCTGTGTCAGGGAAGGTTGGCAAAAGTTGTAGGGTTTATGTTCATTTGAGGTTTAGATTTTATTTGTATGTACACTTTTAGCATTTTTAAGCGCGAACTACACGTGATTGTTTGTGGGCATGCATTTGATATTTGATACAAAGCTATGTACAAGTATTTTCTCAAGGGGCAGAAGGTCTTCCCGTGAAGAAAAAGCAACGGACGTCAAAACAAAAACCTCTAGGTCAGAGGCATGCCCATGACTGTAACTGAAACTGTCGAAAAATGAAGAAAAATAATAAATATTAGTATCTGAAAAATCATCAGCTTAGAAGGGTAATGTATTTTTGTCTGTTGAGCGCTAAAGTGAGATGTGGATACAGAATAAAAAAAAACTTACTTTCGCGATTGTCCGTTGCGAGATTTATTACCCCTGGTTCTCATAACGAAAGTCAAAACTGGCAAACAAGCAATGCTTTACAAGACGTCGGACCGCGGGCCGCAAATCAAAACCTGCGCCGACCGCACGAAGAGAAAACCTTTGGCACGCTGCTACAAAGTTAGGTATCGTAGAACGTGCACAAATAGACAGCCAACAGGCAAGTTCAACTTCAAATAGATACTCGTCCATAAATACTCTCGAGAGTAAGTCCTTGTTCGCTTCCAAATAGGTTGGTAAGACGCTGACCTCCCATGCTGTAAAAATTGTCTCCCTTTTGTAAATGTCACCCTACATGATTTATGTTCACATGATATTTGCGTTTATATTTTGTAACAACAATTTGTATGAGCAAACTTACACGTATCTATTATGGGCATGCAATAAATATTAATAATAAAAATAATAATATTACGATGATTTATTTGGTGAGCGCTGTTTTTGTGTGTATCACACCTCAAGAGCCCTCTGCGAGCTTGGTCGTCGCTGTAGAAGGCGCCAATTCTCAAGCAAGACCCAGTTGTTGTAAGGTTGGATGGACCTTTCAGTGACCGGTCTTTGGTAAAGGTTTATGAATTTTTCAACTCAGCGAAGAGCACATTCAAAATATAAATGGTATATTTTTTGTGCTCCGCCGGGATCCGAATCCACAACCTTCCATTTACGAGTCCGAAGTGTTGCCACTACGGACTACGGACCGGTCCAAGTCTAATCTATAGGGTGAATATTTTTTAGCAAAACGATTATTAATGTCAGGATTATGGCCGAGTCAAGTAACTAATGTTGACTAGCGTATGTGGGATGGAATAACGCTGGTTCGATTCCTGCCTGCTCCCTTGACTTTAACTTTGACCCTGGTTTAACAGATTCCATTGGATATTTATTACTTAATAATGCATTAAAATATTAAATCAAATTATAATTTGATGATGTTAATACCTGTTTCTGTCCAGGCAGAATGGATTGATGAATCGCATTTTTCTTCACAAATCTATTTGAAAAAGGAATTGAAAGATGTATACCTGTATATGACAACCTAATAATGTACAATATAAATATATTTTTCTCTTCATCTGTTTCTCTTCTTCTGGAGCTGTTTTATGTCACTTACAGCTGTTCTAACATATCGGTGTACTGTCGCTGGTTGCTGTCACTTACAAAAATGACAAAAAAACACAACTGTCTACTACCTTAGTGTAAACTGGCCTCAACTACGCACAGGTCATATTTCATTTTTTAGTCGGTACATTTATTTAGTCGAGCGGTATTTATTTATGTAGCTCAGACCATTGTTCTACGCGCGAGGCAGCCGCTACGCCGGACCAGGCTACGCATACCCAGGTATGCTCACGTCTACGCCGCAGGCCAGTGGTTCTTAAACAGTGGCCTACGAGAGCGTTAGTCCGTGTCTTCTCTTTTTCTTCTTCCTCAGCCTTTCTCAGCCCACTTCTGGACGTAGGCTATTCCTGTCTATCACCATGTCTGTCTATCGGCTGCTGTGTTCAGCCATCATCTGCCAGCAGTTTTCTTAAGGTTGTCCAGCCACCTCAGTTGAGATCTCCCCACTTCCCGCTTGGACACCCTGGGTGGCCACTGCAAGATCCTTTTCGGCCACTTGTCATGGTCCTGCCTTGCGACGTGACTAGCTCAGCGCTATTTTAAGCAGGTCACTCGCTGTATGACATCAGTGACACCAGTGCGTCTACGGATCTCCTGGTTTGGAACCCTGTCTCTGAGACTGATTCCTATAATTCTTCTTTCAATGGGTTTTTGACACGTCTTCAATCTTTTGACGCTATACTAAGTGAGCTTTTTTGTTTCCAAGCCATAGGTTATTGGAAGAACGCATGACTGAAAGACGTTGCGTTTCAGGTTAACAGACATTTTCGTTAGTCTGTGTGAGAAACAGGATAAAAAAAGATCAGGTTGTGCTCTATGAATTTCATCTATAAGATTTGCAAAGATTTATAAACATTTAAAGTTCACATAAAATGAATGCCCTCAAACAGCCACGTGTAACTTCGCGCTTACAAATTCTGCATATGTACTTACAAATTAAAAACCAAACATCAAATGATTATAAGCTCTGCAACTTTTGACGACTTTCCCTGAAACAGGAGTGGCATTGGTAATGTGATCCTTTTTTTACAGTATGGGTCTTCAGCCTCATAACAACCTTTAGGCAAGGAACATGGTTACACAATGTTGTACGAATTTGATATGCAATAAATTTTAGATTATTGTTTTAATAGTATCAGGTGGCGTTTCGCCATGTAATACCCTTTTGGACACAATGCAGTTAGAAGTTGCATTATATGCACAGCTCCGTTGCGTTGCGAAAATATTCTTAAGCCGTCTGTGCTTTGAACAAGAGTTATCGTGTTATTTTGGTTTTAAAAAAAGGTTGAAAACTACAGAACCTTCGTTTGCTCACATCTACGGCGTAGACCCTTGTACGAGAAAAAGGTTCCCGCTATTTCATAAAGGTCAGAATGGGTAACAATCATAAGAGTATATTAATGAAAGTTTCATTCTCGCCAGTATGTGAAATAGTGTTAAATTTTCATTAACTTTCATTATTCTTTGTTCACATATTCTTTTTGATGCGTCTATAAATAGAATACCTGAAAAGCTGCGTAGGTATTTTTCAATTTATTATAATTGAATCTACTATTATAGAATCTAAAATTAACCAAATTGTGAATTTTTTAGCGGTATTATAATGTTTAATATAAGTTGCAAAGAAGCATCACATTTGAGATTAATATTACTACATACATTTTCATAAGCAGACATGTTTAAATTCGCGCTTACACATGCCGCATGTGAACTTACAACATACAAAAACAATATCAAATGAACATTCAACTTTTGCTGACCCTTCCGGAAATAGGGGTGGTATTGTTAAAGTGAACCTTTTTTACAGTATGGGTGGTCAGCCTCATACCAACTTTAAGTTAAGGAACATGGTTCTAATCTAATCTAATCTAAGTTGCAAAGATATGTTACATTGGAGATTCACATTACATGCATTCTCACAACCAGACATGTACAAGTTCGCGCTTGCACATGCCTCATGTGAGCCCACAACATAAAAACCCAATCTGAAATGAACATAAGCCCTGCAACTCTTGCCAACCTTCCCTGAAACAGGGGTGACATTGGCCATGTGAACCATTTTTTACAGTATGGGTGGTCAGCCTCATACCAACAACTTTCTTCAAGAGTAATAAAGCCATGAATCCTTTGACCCGCAATCATATGCGACAACTATTGTACTAAATAATTTTATCATAAAATATAAAACCAAGTCAATGATTTCCTACTATTGCACCTCCCAGAATAATTCAATTCATTAATTACTAAGAATACTACAATTTTTCTTCAAATGATAAATGAGCGGCACTTAAAGGGTAAAATTTACAAAAAAGAAAGACATAAAACACAAGACGTTGAATACTAAATTTCACATTGAAGCAATCTCACAACAACAACAAAAAAAGAAAGAATGGGGCCACTGTAAAAATTTGTAACGGTCCAATAAAAATGTACAAAAAAAGCTGCCATCAAATCCGCATTTCACAAATACAATTTTCCACCCCCGCGCTCGCCGACTACCCTCCCCCCCCTTAAACAACCTCACCCCCATAAAACAGCCCCACCCCCCTCGTTTTCTTCTTCTTCTACTTGAGCCGGGCTTTCGCAAGGGTGCCGGCGTACCTGGAAAGACAGGGGGGCTGAAAATCGATACCCCACCCACCCCCCCACGCTACCTTCAAAGCGCCGTCTACTCAAAGAGCTAATACTTTTTGATGGAATATAATCATTGGAAAGAGAGTACAACCGATTCTTTTAAGAAAAATTAAAATTAACACCGTTTCGCGAAAGCTTATCGACACTATCAAAAAGATTTAGAAACATTTAAAGCCATGTTTTACCATTTCAATTTTTAAATATTTATAACATTTAAATAATTTGCATCTAAGCTAAGGTAATGTAAATAAATAAATCTAAGCTGCAAAGATATATATCATTTAAGATTCATATTAAACGCATTCCAACAAGCAGACATGTATAAGTTCGCGCTAACACATGCCGCATGTGCACCTACAATATAAAAACCCAATATCAAATGAACATAAACCCTGCCACTTTTGCCGACCTTCCCTGAAACAGGGTGATCAGAGGTCAGCCGCATACCAACCTTTAAGTCAAGGAGAGATTATAAGTAGATGAAGTTTATTCCCTCAAATTTTATTCAAATATAATTGTATCTTTTTATTTTATGAAAAATATCTTTCAGCTCCTCATGCAGTGTAACCTCTTACTATTAAGGTACCAGTCCAGTTACCTTATACCTGGATCGCCCTCGGTTCGTAGGCTGGAATACTAAGGGGTGAAAAACCTTTCCTACCCAAATACCTACATATTATGTATATATGTACACAGGTACTGACACCTACATCTAAACAACCCTAACAGAAAATCCGAAACGAAATGCATCACCCACGGTAGGTACAATGTTTTTTTTTCATACCTTGATTATCAAGAAATTATAGGTGCAGAGGTAAACAATTGAACAGATTTAAAGCACCAGTGATCAATACGAGACTGTTCAAACACCCAGTATTTCAACCTTTAGAATGGAATATCCAGAATCATAATAAAAGGAGAGCTTGTATGAAAAATGGTATGACTGGACGAAATGAAAGAGGTATGCAATGACCGAAAAAATAGCCGTTGATCTGATATGTTGGGGGTAATTCTCATTTTTAAAGATATTTCGTAGATTTTAATTTAATTATTTTACTTATTTATTGTTTGTTTTATAAAGTAAAATGTAATTAACTGTTTATATTCCATGACTTATAGTTTGGTATGAGGCTGAACAAACATACTGTAAAAATATTCACTTTACCAATGTCACCCCTGTTTCAGGAAAGGTCAGCAAAAATTGAGGTGTGTATGTTCATTTCAGGCTTAGATTTTCATTTTTGAGCACACATGCAGCATTTGTAAGCGTAAAATTCTTCGTGTCTGCTTCTGTTTTGTCAGTTTCATGGCTTGAGCATTAATGGATCGCTGCATGCTTTACATAACTGCAGCCTATATTTATATGTGATCAAGAATTCTCGCGTGTTCCTGACCAGACGAGGCGCCTCTAGAATAGATATTTCCAGAGAGTTCCAGAAGTATCAACAGTTCAAAGTGTCAAACAATCACGTCTACACACACATACACAGCAAGTAAACACGCCTAGGCACACAATCACAAAAACAAGCAGGCATGAACTTTTACATTCGTAAAAGTATCTTTATAAAAGTTAGAAAATAATCATAGTTTGTAAAATAAATATATTTAAAAGTTTTTGCATTGCTCGCACGCTATAATGTCGGTAATTACAAACGTAGCGACCTGTTTTACCAAAAAGCAAAGAAACAAAATTACAGAAGTACAAATATAGCGTGCCATGGAATATTCAAATGCAATCTCAGACCTGTAGGTTAACTACTCTACCTACATACTTAAAGATATTAAACGAACGTATAAGGGTACAAGATTTTTAATTGAAAGTCTGTGTTTATCTGAGTTTTCATACATAGTTTATTTTATATGTTCCTTGACTTATCGGTTGGTATGAGTCTGACAACTCATCTGTAATAATAATCTATAATCTAAGTTGCAAGGATATATACTCATACTGTAAAAAAATAGTTCACTGTATCAATATCACCCCTGTTTTAGGGAAGGTCAGCAAAAGTGGTTCATGTTCTTTTGAGGCTTGAACTTATTGTTAAAGTGCACATGCAGCTTTTGTAGGCGTGCATTTCATATGAAATTTAAATGTTAATATACATATCTTTGCAACTCAGATCATTGAAAATAGATGGGCGTACACGTTGGAATGAGGTTGACCACCCTGGTAATGAAATACTCTACCATCGGGAGAACAGAAAAGATATTAAGCCTTTATTAATGTTGTACATTTGGTTCATGTTATTATATGAGGATGATTTATTTTGTAAGCACTGTTTTTGTGTGAATCACACCTCAAGTGCCTTCTGCGAGTTTGGTCGTCGCTATAGAAAGTGCGTATTATCCTAGCAGGACCTAGTTGCTGTAAGACTGGCAAGACATATACAGTGCTATTCACAAAACATTTGTTAAACAGCTGATCCATGGATCAGTTGCGCAAACCCATCCTTATACCCGTTCCGTATGTACACTTCCATCCGGGGAAGCGTATCACAGAACGCTCATGCAATGCTATAATTTTTCAGCGGCGGAAGGCTTTCCCGATGGTCGTGACCCGACGTAGCAGTGATTCTAGATCTACCTGTTCGTCCACTAGAGAAAAAAGGCAAAATCCGAAGTTACTGACTCGATGCAACTTAATCGGAATGCGCTCCTTGATATTTCGTGCTAATCACAAGGAATTTGTGGTTGGATGATCGTTTTTTGTAAGAAAACTTCACGTTAGGTAGCAGTTGAGCCATGAATTTACTGTTTGTGAATAGCAACAGCCTTTGGTAAAGGCACATTAATGTTTCAACATAAAAAATAACATAGTTAGGGAATTTAATTACAAAATTGTTGTTTTTCGCCTCGAATTGAGCATATGACGTTCCGATTACGAGTCTAAAGTGTTCACCAATAGACTACGGACCTTGATTTAATATTTGTATAACGTTTCATCGCAAATTTCATGTGTGAATATATTTGACCTTAATTTGAATTATTGTTTAAAGCTTGCCTCCTTTGGTTCTCATAAAATGCATAAATAAATCAACACAGCCATTACAATTAATTTTGCAAAGATTAGCAACATTTTAGCTGAATAGGGATGTGCCAACATTAAAGCAGGGAATATCAAATAAGCCGATAGGGATGAGAGAGCCTTTTTATGTACAAAAAAACCTAATATTTATTGTACAAGTATCTTGTTTTTAACGTGGAATCCAAAAACTCAAAACTCAAATGAACGTTAGCCTTCTTACTCTTGCTGCTCTTCGCTAAAATAGGGGTGACATATTGAAACATTTAATCATTTTTTATAGAAAGGTATGGCTGGACAGCCTCAAACCTATAAGTTAAAGAAGAAAATTAATGATAAAATATAATATTAAACAGTGCATTGACCTTGTAAAGATTCATTTTTAATTAATACTGTTAAAATAAAATATAATGTAATTTAAAATCAAATTATTTTTTATTAAACGTTGTTTTATTTTCACAATAATATTTTAAATCTCGAGTACTTTCGACCTTCAATATAAAACAACGTTTAATAAAAAATAATTTGATTTTAAATAAAATGAATTTTCACTGTGTGAATAAACAAACCCTACAAAATCTATAATGTAATTTGTTGTGTATGTTCCTTGACTTGTAACAGGGGTGACATTGGCAAAGTGAATCCTTTTTAGAGCATGGGTGGTCAGCCTCATACCAACCTATAAGTCTAGGAATACATATTGAAAAACCTTAGCCGCCAGCATTGCAGATTAACCTCATTTTTCAGCCCTTGCATATTTCGTTCAATTCATCAAAAAAGTACCTACTTAGAAAACCAGCTACCTTGTAGGTAGCTAGATAGTACATACATAAAAGAGAATACAAAGATATGTTCATTAATCCCATATTTCATTCACATTGTTGCTCAGATAACCCAGTAAATGGCTGGCTTGTAAGAACACTCCGTCAAAAGCTTTCATAGTACGTAATGGCTTTATAGAGGCGAGGCAGGCGCCTGATATTACGGGCAATAATACCTCAGCGCGGGAAGCAACGGCCATCGGGCTTACAAGCTAATACAGCGGTGCCCAACCGGTAGCTCGCGGGCACCTAGTATCCCGCGGCCTATCTTCTAGGTGCCCGCGGAGTCAACCGCAACCAAGCTACACATATACAATATAGTCTAACTTTCTACCTTCGTTTTCCATGCGTCGCATGTGGCGAGTTGCACCTATTTATTTTTACAGGTAAGGGGGCCGGCCTCACACCGCTTTCAGTTGAAGTGGAGTTTTTCCAGCTCCCGGCGGGGGGGGGGGAAGCTGGTTCTCATTTCTTGTGAAGGCTGAGTACACCTTGCCGGTATTTATTTTGGGTTTGAAATAGACACCGAAACGGGAAATCATTTCTGACACCCTCGATGGGGATCGAACCCTTGCTTTCCGCATGGAGCAAGCATTCTACCAACTGAGCTATCGACCGGACTTTTTACGAGCTTGGTCGTCGCTACAAAGCGCCAATTCTCAAGTAAGACCCAATTGTTGTAAGGCTGAATGGACCTTTTGATGACCGGTCTGTGGTAAAGGTTTATGAATTTTTCAACCCAGCGAAGAGCAAATTTGAAATTAATATAAATGGTATATCTTTTGTGCTCAACCAGGATTCGAACCCACAACCTTCCATTTACCTAAGAAATTATTCCACTTCGCAGTGTTACCATCCTTAAAAGTACAGACAAAAAAAGCGACGAAGTTTTCAAGCTCATGAACCCTATTAAATACAAAAACGTACCTACGGAATTATGTGTTTTTTTTTTTTTTTTTTTAAAATCCTGTGCGGGAGACTCCCTAGATTCTAAAGACTCTAGGGGTCTATGACAATTGTTGTAGTGCCGCAGAGGTGTACGAGCTTGGTCGTCGCTACAAAGCGCCAATACTCAAGCAAGACCCAGTTGCTGTAAGGCTGGATGGATCTTTGGTGACCGGTCATTGGTAAAGGTGTATGAATTTTTCAACCCAGCGAAGAGCACATTCGAAATATAAATGGTATATTGTTGTGCTTCGCAGGGATCCGAATCCACAACCTTCCATTTACGAGTCCGAAGTGTTGCCACTACGGACTACGGACCGGTCCAAGTTCATCGTTAAAGGATTTTTTTAATCAACATATCTATGTGAACGTACTTTTTTTCAACTTAAAGTCCTGAAAATCAATCACAGAAGTATGTAAACTAACAAACACGTCGAAATTGTATGATTTTAGGTTGCACAGAAGATAATCAAGCAGACTTTAAGAAGCTTTCTGAAAATGTTATAATTATCGCATTAGCTTTTTGCTGCTCCTGTCTATTATGTTTGAAGTGTAGAAAGTGTGTCAAATTAATATAATAAATTAAAAGTGGTAGAATTGTATAAATGTAGCTTCCTTTACATACCTTATGTTTTTTGTTAACTCGGCGGTGCCCGCGTGGCGTATAAGGATTTTCAAAATAGTCCTTTGAGCAATACTGGTTGGGCACCACTGGTCTAATACATAATGGCCTAACGCACAATACGCTAACATATAAACCCTGAATACTAGATTACAAGCCGAGATATTGTGAGCTTCTATGGTACAAACTGAATACCAGACAACAAAACTCTTACGTGAACATTTAGTTACATCGTAAATGGTAACACAAAAGACACTGAAAATATTGCGAGCGTAGACTAAAACGTAAATTGCCAATGTCACCCCTGTTTCAGGGAAGGACGGCAAGAGTTGCAAGGCTTATGTACATTTGAGATTGGATTTTTATATTCTAGGTCCACATGCGGCATGTGTTAGCGCGAAATTATACATATCTGCTTGTGGGAATGCATTGAATATAAATCTTAAATGATATATATCTTTGCAGCTTAGATTAGATTAGATTAGATTAGATAAGACCTACACGTGTCTGCATTTATTATGGACCTTTGCTGTTAATATATCTTAGCGATATTTTTTTTTAAATAGATTTGTGAAGAGGAATGCAATTCACCAACCTATTCTGCCTGGCCAGAAACAGGTATTAATATCATCAATTAATAATTTATTATTGTTTATTTATGAATTATTAATAAATAATTACCCAATAACATCTGTTGAACCAGGGTCAAAGTTATGGTCAAATGATCCAGGCGGAAATTGAACCAACTTTATTCTATTCCAAATACGCTAGAACGATCAGCCCGCTTGGCCCCCTCGGCCATAACACCAACAAAGACTTAGATTATAGATGCTTATATACCACACGCTAGAAAACCAAAAAAAACGGAAAAATGAGTAGAATATTGTTACGAATGTGTGATTGTGTTCTGTGTGTTTTTACTTGTGTGTGTGTCTCTAGATGTAGTTGTTTAAATAATTATACTTGTAACTGTTTGATGGTGTAAGCATTCGCTCGAATCTTCTAAATAAGAATATTCTAGAGCGTGCCAGAATAAACCTTACAAACCTATAAATAGAGATCGACGTGTTTTGAAGAGAGACTTGTATCAGAGCTGGCGAGCAGTGCAGTACAAAAGTTAATTCTGTTCGGACCAAATGTGAACGGTATCTTAATTAAAAAACAAAAGTGTGACATAAATTATAATCAGTATTTATTTATATGCTGATATTATATTTTCGACGTATGCTTTCCTTGCATGAAATTTTCCACGGGTCGATACGGTGATGGGGTGAACCAACCCTTCGTGACCAGTCTGAAGGCTGCGCTCTAATGACAAGCAAAAGCCATAAGCCAGAAGCATTACTGAAATTGCTGCGGTGCTTTACTAGAAGAAAACAAAAAAATAACAAATGGCTTTCTTACCCCTTTGACTTTACGTGTATAAAACACTCGTGGTGATGACTTTTAAGAGGGAATACTTCTAATCTAATCTATGTTGCAAATATATTTTACATTATGGATTCACATTATATGCATTCTCACAAGCGGACAAGTATAATACACACAAACCTTTTTTTTATTTTTAATTGTTAATATAATACTCGTAGGTCAGGGAAAAAGTTTCTTCGCATTTATAAGAAAATTCAGATAATTTTTTTTCAAAGTTAATTAACATTTAATTACAGTAAATATGTGCCATTTTGTTCGTAGACTATCTGCCATCTTTTAAGTAGAGACATGATCCCGTTGCTGTAGAAATTTTGGGACTTCTGATAAAAAAAACGCAACCTGAGGGTGACAGATGGCGCATATTTGCAATGGTCCATGTTTTTTTTTTTTTTTAAGAAATCCTGTGCGGGAGACTCCCTAGATTCTAGAGACTCTAGGGGTCTATGACACTTGTTATAGTGCCGCAGAGGTGTACGAGCCTGTTCGTTGCTACAAAGCGCCAATACTCAAGCAAGACCCAGTTGTTGTAAGGTTGGATGGACCTTTCAGTGACCGGTCTTTGGTAAAGGTTTATGAATTTTTCAACCCAGCGAAGAGCAAATTTGAAAATATAAATGGTATATTTTTTGTGCTCCGCAGGGATTCGAACCCACAACCTTCCCATTCAGAGTCCGCAGTGTTACCACTGAGCTACGGACCGGTCAAAGAGCCAAAAGAAAATATTTCTTTGAAACAATCCGGCTTTAGAGAAATAGACTTTTAGCAGAAACGTACCTACAAGGTATTTTTAAACACACAATATGCACACAGTTAACAATTTACTTAGAAAGGTGTGGTTTTCTGCACAGATAGGTACATAAGTACGGTACATATATAAGCTAAGAGTGGCATTTAGCTGAATAAGGGAGTGCCATAAGACAGTGCACCGCAACCTTTTTTCACGTACGACACACAAGCTTTTTTTAATTCTGCAATACATCAAAAAATACAGTACAAACATTTTTTTTTAAATATATCTGCGAAGAAGAATGCCATTTACTACATATACTGCCTGGCCAGAAACAGGTATTAAAATCATCAATTCATAATTCATTATTGTTTATTTTAATGAATTATTAATTAATAATTACCCAATGACATCTGTTGAAACAGGGTAAATGTTATGGTCAAGTGATCCAGGCGGGGATCGAACCAACGTTGTTCTATTCCAAACACGTTAGTAAGATCAGCCCACTTGGCCCCCTCGGCCATAACACCGACAATATACATAATCTATCTTTAATCTGAGTTGTAAAGGTATTGTTACGACTGTGTAATAGTGTGTCTGTGTGAGCGTGAGTGTGTCTGTGAGTCTCTAGATGTAGGTATTTAAACAATTGTACTTGTAATTATATTTGTTCAATATTGTGTGAGTAACTTCTTGAATATTCTAAATAGAGTATTCTGGCGAAATTTTGTAAATGAGTTCATGTTATTACTTAAGAAATCATATTATGAATCACAGGATTATATCCATTGACGGATAGGTTGGTATGAGGCTGACCACTCATGCTGTAGAATATGTTTCACTTTTCCAATTTCCCCCCTGTTTCAGGGAAGGTCTGTGAAAGTTGGAGGGCTGATGTTCATTTGAGGTTTTGATTGTTATTTGTAAGTACACATTCAGCATTTGTGAGCATGAACTTACACGTGTCTGTTTATTAGCATGCACTTAATATGAATCATAAACGCTAACATATCTTTGCAACTTAGATAATTAGATTATAATTATTATTTAAATAATCTTATCCGACTCGCGGCACACTGGTTGCGTAGCACTGCTGTGGGGTATGGTAGATAGCACAACACCATAAATGCTTTCTCCATAAAACCTAACGATGATTTATTTTATGGCTCGCGTCTCACGACATACGACATCTTACCGTTTAAGACAAGACCTAAAAAGGTTATGCGCCAATGTTTATCAATAAAACTTTTATTCCTTTTAAATTGTGTTTCCTTCAAATCAAGGTTTAAAAAAGTGTCAAGGTCCACTCAACCACCATCCAAAATAAATATCAGCATCTTCTATCCATATCTACAAATATCTATCCATAAATTGTTAGGATTTTAACTCGGGATCACATGTAATGAAATTGCTATTATATATATTTGACCGGTCCGTAGTTCAGTGGTAACACTTCGGACTCTGAATGGAAGGTTGTGAAAGCAGAAGCTTGTGTGTATGCAATGGCATCTGTTTAGCCAGGGTAGAAGTTGTAGTCAAATGGGCCAGACGTGATTCAAACAAACTTATTCTGTTTTATTGATTGTAGAGGCTTTCTTTTTGTAATCGTTCATCATTAAGGATTAAAAAAAAACAGTAATCGAAAACAAAGCTGTTTTTCTTTTATCCTTAAACTTATTCTGTTCCAAATACGCTAGTTAAGAACAGCGACTTGACTCCCATGACCAGTATACCGACCTTTCCTTATCCATGGGCATATCAAGTACTGCCGCATCACGTTGCTCCTACAGAAGCTCCACTGGCTGGGCATCCTTTACAGAATCAAATTCAAACGGGGTCTCACAGTATACAAGGCACTGCATGGAGTTGCATCAGAGTCGGTACCTCCAAATCTATAGTTCCATAAAAATATGATGATCTTACCTTTTTCGCAGTTTGCTCCCATTTTTCCCAAAGGACATCCTTCTCTTGAAGCGCTCACAGTATGGCTGGGTCCACTAGTTGACATCGGAGGCACCTGTAAATAAAAATGCTATGAATTTAGTATTTCTTTAAAAGTCGTCTATCAAACATATGTGCTAATTATTGTATCGAAAGAAGTGTGCAGTCGATGAAATTCAAATCAATATTTTGGCCAACAAATTGGCGACATCTTCTTTGGTGCTATAGACCTACATTTTTTAAGGATAATTGAATGCTATGTTTTTTATTGAAGTGCACTTGAAATCCACTAAAGTCCATTGAAAAACAAATATGTAGAAATCAAATAGATCAGAGCAGAATCATTAATAAACTGATCTACAAATAACTGAAGAATGTAGTAAGCAAAAATGGCATAGAGAAAAATTGCAATTGGTTGGGTTGTTAGTGAAAAACATAACTAATGGTTGGCTATAATTGGTTGCTAAGAACCCTACCTACCTAGACCTGTGACGCTAGAACGTCAAAACAATTTTATAGTTTACAACTTTGTGTCGACTCCATTCCTCAGTATTCTGATTACCGAAAAAAACTACAGCGTTATATCTTTTGTGGGTCCACAATGAAGCAACAAATAATGGTTTATTTTCTTTATGATGGTTCAAACTTACCTTTTGTTCCAAACTTGGTCCAAGGGTTGTAACAAGAGTCGGATCATTGTCATACACATCCGAGCCATACTTGTCTTTGCTGACATCAATATTAGCAGTTCCAATCAGCTCTATATCCCTTGAATTCACACCCTCGTTCTTCAAACTGCTCAACTCTTCATTCTGCTTGAGGCTCTTAAAGTCCTTATTCTGATCATCTGTCGACTGTTCCACCACTGGAGTCAGCAAAACTTTGCTTTTATCACTTTGCTTAGAATCAACTTCTTTTTTACTCTCATACGAATCCCTTGTGTAAACAGGTGTGCCTTTGATACCATGCTTAACATCTTTGTCTAAATTTTTGGTTTGATCACCGATTGCTTTTTTGTTGTTCTTGGTTGATTCATCGGTCTGATCTATTGAGGTTTCATCGTTGAAATCATTGATAGGAATCTCGTTAAAGCCTGTGTCATCATAGTCAACGCTTAGACCTTCATAGTGGTTGCTTGGTTTGCTGGTTGTCGCGAAGTTTCCGAGGATTTCCGTGGTGCTCGTGGTGAGGTTTTCAGAGTCTTTTGCTGGCACCAATGCCATGTCGAGCTCTGCTGAGAAAGATGCATCTTTTTGGTAGAGGACATCTTCAGTGTCGATGTAGTTTTCTGAGATTGATTTTGATGAACCGTTGATTTCTGTAACAAAAGAAAAGATATTTGTTAATTTAGCTCAAATGTTGAACATGACAGAAAATGGGTAGGAGCAGTTATTAGACTCACTAGAACACCGCCCAAGCTATGGAAGAATAGCTGGACATCTTTCTTTCAACAGCAGGTTTCGAGCAACACAGGACAGCAATCCTATGTTAAACTAGCCAAGGCTCTTAAAAATGAATATCTTGGCAGTAAACTTCAGGATTCATCTGTTTTGTTAAATGTACGAGTATAGAAGAATCATGGCTTGTAAGATCGTCATATTTACAAAAACCTTGTAAAACAACTTTAAGTAAAAGTAACATATCTACCATTTATTAATCGACTTCATCTTGAACATTTTTAAATGTTGGCAAAGCTTGAAAAATACGTACTTTTCTATTACTTTACCTTAGTCGCCATTCCACTAACAGGGACCTAAGTCTCTTTAGAGTTCTCCATTTCCTTTCATCCTTGCACACCTCTCATCCTTGCACACCTCTCATCCTTGCACACCTCATCATTCGCAATTGACCCTAAATATTTGTTTACAAAGTACCTACAGCTATCGGTTGACGTTTTATTCCTTCTAGAGTCTGTATGGAATAAACAACGGATGGTGTAGTGTAAAGAATG
This sequence comes from Agapetus fuscipes, assembly GCA_951799405.1. Taxonomy (NCBI): domain Eukaryota; kingdom Metazoa; phylum Arthropoda; class Insecta; order Trichoptera; family Glossosomatidae; genus Agapetus; species Agapetus fuscipes. Next base: position 25,485,740 of record OX637333.1, read on the forward strand.
ATGGTTTTATTTTCATTGTGTTGTCTACGACGTCAATAGACGTGTTGATATTACTTGCGCAGCGCAAGTAACGTGACATGATAATGCATGTTAACCTAAAACGCAAAATCTTTGAGTCATGCGTGCTTCCAATATCCACCTATGGCTTGGAAACAAAAGGGCTGACTGAGTATAGCGCTTACAGACTGAGGACGTGCGAAAGAGCCATTGAAAGGAGGATGCTAGGAATCACCCTCAGAGAGAGGGTTCCAAACCAGGAGATCCGTAGACGCACTAATATCACTGATGTCATACAGCGAGTAGCCTGCTTAAAGTGGCGCTGGGCTGGTCATGTCGCAAGGCCATATCATGACAGGTGGCTGAAAAGGATCATCCAGTGGCGACCAAGAATGTCTAAGCAAGGAGCGGAAAGACCGCAACCTAGGTGGCTGGATGACATCAACTGCAGGCAGAGGATGGCTGATCATAGCAGCCGATAGATAGGAATGGAGAGGATTGGACGGGACCTACGTCCAGGAGTGGACTGAGAAAGGCTGAGGAAGAAGGAGAAAAAGTTGACCTAACTGTTCGCCAAGCTGCTCTATGGATGATATCTATGCGGGAAATCAGAGAACAATAGGCATTGTCTGTCACAAGCCAATACGGTGTGAGGCTAGCTCCACGATTAAGAAGGAGACATGTCTGTTCTAAGCCATTTGCTTATTAAGGGACAAACTGATTTGAACTGAATGTACGTCCATTTTCTGTTCCACCCGAATGACACTCGTTGCTTCCGTCGACACCATCCTGTCTCTACAATTTGTTTAGGCAGTCGTTCTCTTGCCAAATGGTGTGTTAGCACTCAGAAAGCGCTCGAGATATTAAAGTCGACTCATGAAGAAAATCTTTGTTATTATTTTTACTTTATGAAGTCATCTCCTCCTCGCTGCATCATTATTTTGGAGTAATGACAGTGAATTCCTAGCGCGCTTGCATGCCCATGTCTGCTTTATATACAAGACTAAAGTTTCTCAAACTCTATCAAAAGCTTTGTGGACCCTCTATCGATTTTCTATTTTTTTTCCATGAAACACAAAACACCATTACCTTCCTCTATAATCTATAATCTAAGTTGCAAACATTTGAGTTTTTGATTCATAATAAATGAATTCCCACAAGAAGACACATATAAGATCGCGTTTACACATGCCGCATATGGACTATAAGCCCTGCAACACTTTGCGACCTTTCCTGAAACAGGGATAACATTGGTAAAGTGAACCGTTTTTTACAGTATGAATGGTGAACAATCCTCTATTTTCTGATAAAAAAAAGTATACGTTGCAAGAATAGATGGATGTCGTGGTGGAGAAAGAACGATAAACGTATGGATTGACGATTTCCCGAAATGAATGGGATATCCAGAGTCATTAAAAAAGAAGGGGTTTGTACGAAAAAGGTTATGGAATCTGAATGAAATGGAAAGCAAACACAAGTCTTCATTTAGCATACATGGAATATGAATCTGAAATGTAAGTAAACCTTTTTAACTAAGATCAAAAACCCCCAGGGCGTTGAAATGCACCCCTGGGTGATTCATTTGAACCACTTTGGGAACCTCTGGCCTAGACGATAAAATGCAGAAAAGCGTTGTGGGTGCTCGGTTGAATATTTTTTTATGATCACACTATACTGCGTCGTTTTATTGCAAAAATAATAAAAATGTGGGAATATAAAAATTGCTTTGTTTTATTATTTTAATTCATTTGTCGTCGTTTAAACGATATTACAAAAATACCATAGCTGATTTCGCAAAAAATAAATATTTTTAATTAAATATTCATGTTTTTAACCTGAAGAAAAAGGTTGGCATTGAATGAATGGCATTCTTCCGTAATAATTTAACTTGTTTACATGTTAAGCTAATCTTATAAATTTTAAAGAAACATAATCCCTTCACTTATAGGTTGGTGTGAGGCTGACCTACTGTGCTGTAAAAAATGGTTCACTTTGCCAATGTTTCAGGGAAGGTAAGCAAGAGTTGCAGCGCTTATGTTCATTTGATATTGGGTTTTTATATTGCAAGTCCACATGCAGCAAGTATAAGCGCGAACTTATACGTGTCTGCTTATGAGAATACAAGTCATCTGAATCTTAAATGAAATTTATCTTTGCAACTTAGACCATCACTTTATACTCAACGTAATCGGAAACAAATTTGTTTTATTTCTAAAAGTTAATGCCTCTGAAAATCAATGAAAAGCCTTACAGCATTCATCATGGTTTTGAGAGCCGAGTGAGTTAGAAGTTTTTAAGTAAGGCCCGCACTTCTCGTTTAAATTCTGCTTGTTCCAGGGCGGCATATCGGAAACATGAGCAGTATACAACGGTATAGGGATGGGCAAATAAGAACGGGCAAATAAGAACAAACATATATATTTTTTCGATCAAACACTAACTAAGGCCCGGTATATTGAACTGTAGTAATATTTTAGTTAACTATTACTTGAACTTTCATTAAAAATACTCGATCTCGAGTTAACTAAAACCGAACATTACCGAAGTATGAGGCCACGCCCCTAAATCTTGGAAATAATTAAAATGCCATTCAAAAGCTTTAAAACAAACAACTATTCATAAAAATCATATGCCCAACCTTCATTAAGCTAGAAAACGAGACAAAAAATGTTCAGTTTGCAACAGTTTTGATGTATGGGTATCGCCGTCGAAATTTGTACCATAACTGTCGACCGGCAAGATTCAAGAAAACGAAAACATCGTGATTTAAATTAAGGTCTATTCAAAATGACGGACAGGTTCAAAAAATTTGGATTTTTTACATTTCGATATCTCATTTCTTTTTTCGACGACGAATAAAAGATTTTATAGCAGTTCGTAAACACTGTTCAGTAAAAATATAAGAGCACCATTTTGAATGTCCATAAATATGAATGTTGTTTGTCTATGAATGTTTAATAAAAATATGAATACGCACATTTAATAACTACCTAAAATCGTTCGTTTATTGTATTTCAATAAGTTTCCTTGACTTATAGGTTAGTATGAAGCTGACCACTCATACTGTAAAAAATGGTTCACTTTACCAATGTTACCATTGTGTCAGGTAAGGTCGGCAAGAGTTGCAGGGTTTATGTTCATTTGAGATTGGATTTTATATTGTAGGTTCACATGCAGCATGTTTAAGTACGAACTTAAAGTCTTAAATGCAACATATTTTTGTTACTTAGATTATAGATTATCATAGATTTAGATAGATAGGCAATGTTTTTTTTGCGTACATTTTTCACAGTATCCAGCACCGATACAAAAATTAGGTACCTCTGTGGTCCAAATTTCATTTAATCGTTTAGCCCACAGATCACGGAATAAACCTTTTTGCTATTTTGAATAACAAACATCAAACGGTGCATTTAAAATATTAATAGCATGTAGTAAGGTTGATTAGATAGTTTTATGTTTCAATTAGGTACGTAAATGTTATTTGTTAGTCAACCATAAATTAACGGTAAGTAGGTGTATTTTTTTAAACCTACGTGAAAACACCTTAATACTGGTAACATACGGTAAAGATTGTAAATAAAAAACCGCCCGACATTACCTTAAACTTGTGCCATTTGAAAAATAATACTGTCAGCAATGAAAAAAACATACAATCATTAGAAGAATTAATGGATCTAAGTAAAAAATATACAACTGACAACATATTCGAATACATACCTTAATAATGCCAAGCTAACTTCCACTCAAAACACTCACGACAAATTCCCGAGTCTGATGTAAACGTTCTCAGAAGAAAATGAAGGTATCGAATGAGTTTTTTTGTGTTGTCCACACTGCATCAAAGAGTTACCATACGTGAACAAATACTTAAGATTGCAAGATTTTTGTCAGTTCCAATGGAATTGGTAACATACTAAAAGAAAAATTTCGGAGCCAAAAATGGAGACAACCCTTAGCAATCAATATTTCGTGTTTAAATAAGTAAATATTATTGTGGCTAGTACAGAAAATGAAAGATACGTTACTAAGGTATATGCAAAAATACTCAACTTTAAAAACGTTTGACTATTTTGATCGTATCATGCCATCAAAGGGTCAAAAACGGGTTGCGGACATGTAAAATTTGTATGGGAATGGAAAAAAGGCGTTTTTGTTTTATTTTTTAATTACATCGCCACTTAATGCTTTTTGCAGTTTTTTTTTGTATTTCGATACGCTTTTTATTTACTTTACTCTGATAATTTTAGAATTCAGTAGAGATCACCAGTTTTTATGAAAAAGCTGAAAATCATTAGGGGACACACGCACAAGACAAAAGGTACAAATTTCGACGGCGATACCCGTATACATTTATTTTTGATGTACATTAAAAAAGAGCAGCTGCTGTCAGTGAAGCGCCGCCATCTTGAAAATCGAAAGTTAAAGTAACTAAATATTTACTGGCGAAATTCGGTGAGTGAAATATTATGATGATTTAACTAAAATTGCATTTTAGTTAACTTTACGATACTTCAAAATATCGGGCCTTAATATATTTGTTAGGGTTTGGTGGTTCACACTGTGAAAGTCCATTGTATTTATTTTTGTAAAAAAACACACAGTTTCAATTCACTTAATATTTTTCTTTTAAATGCTTAAACGTTTTCGCCTCAAAAGGCATCATCAGAAGCAATGATCGACAATGAATTGACTAACGAAATATATTGTTACGAATGTATGAGTTCGTGTGGACGTGAGCCTAGGCACGCTGATTGGTGTGAGTGATGTCTCTGATATAGTTTCAAACACTCTGGTATACTGTGTAACAATATTCTAGTACGAATAATCCATTATTCGTTGTTCCGAGACATGTAAAAATGTAATGTTAAGTATTTTTTGTGTATCATTAATATCAGAAAGTTATACAGATATATTGTATAGAAGCTCTCCACGCCTGAGACACAGGTTTTCCTAGTTCAGGCACATGTATTATTTCCTTACTTAAGTTAAAAAGCTGCACCTTATGTTTATGTATTATTATTATTATTATTATGGAAGTATCAACCATGTTCTCGAACATGCAATAATCGTCTCTGCCTTACGTATATATACGAACAAAGATTCTGTGGGACGGACAGGTCTCTTGGATCATTGTAACGCGAAGACCTGTAAGCAGAGAGTGCAGAGTGAAAAGTACATTGTTGCCTACATTTTGAAAAATAAATCTTGTGAAATAAATTTAAATCGTAAATCGATTAATACTGCCCCAAGTCAAAACATAACAATATTGAGGAAAAATGCACATTTCTATGCATCGATGTTTCTTTGAGGGAACGTCAAAAATTTAGAAATTTTCATCTCACGAAATCCGTTAACATGGGAGGAGGGTGTGGTTAGAAACGCACTTCAAAAAAGATCTCGAAATTGCTGCACAAATATCGGTTGCTGCCGGAGGACATCTTCATATTTTGTCTCAAAAACACCGTCGACCGTAGGAGGGGGGTAGGCAAGTGATTTGCAAAAATCAAAAATATTTTTGGCTTCAACAGGCGTCTCTACGGGTGAGGGGGCTAGAAAAGAATTTCAAAACAAAATATCGATTTTAATGCTCACAAAAATATCGTTACATTTGATATATAAATATAAATTGCCCAACCCTACGCGACATAAGATTTAACGGCTGGTATTAATACATTTCAAAAGTTGTAGCTGAAAATTTACTGTTCCTTACCGCGAGTATAAAGCTTGGCGGAAACTCCCTTCGATTGCGTAAATCGAAATTGTATGGAATATAATATTATGACGGCACTAGAGAATATATATTTATTTATATATTTTTATTTTCTACATGCTAAAAGAGCGCCGTTTTTGTGTGCGTCACACGTCAAGGGACCTCCCTCATCCCAAATCAAGAATAGAATTTAATATAAAGGTGCCGTTTCTGTGCTCCCTTTAAAAATCCAAAATTCCAACAAAACCAACAATCCGGAAAGCACGTCTCCCAAAATTAGTGCGAATTTGACAGCGAGGCTGCGTCAACTTGACGGTACCACTCATCGCTTTAAATATAATACATGATGCTATGTTTGGACCGGTGATAGCAGCCATTATATTCGCAAAGCTGTCAACTTTCTGGAAACATATTTACATTCGCCTGGGTTTTTTTTGTACACACGGAAATGCAACTATGAAATTCTTTCTTCTCTTTCCTGCTACTGACCATTTTCGTCAGTGAGTTGAAACAGATATATATAACGTCTATTTCCGTAAAAATAATTCCTATGTTCGGGCTGGTTCAGGCAGCCCACAGGGCAGACATAACATTCGCAATACTTCCAACTTTCCAGATTTTTTTTACATTCTCCCGTTTTTTTTTGTACACATAGTAATGCAACCGTGAAAATCTTTGTTCTCTTTCTTACTAAGGACCGTGTTCTAAAGTAAGTTGAAACAGATGTATAATATCCATTTTCTTAAAATATTTTCTAGTCTACAGATACCATAAGTCAATGGTTGAAACGTAGATTTGTAAGAGTATACTTGGTGCTTTGTCGGTCGGAGGCAGGAGACTAAAGTTTGAAATGAAAAGCCGCCTCACAGACGTTGCGGTCCACGCCTTAATGAGGGGAAGAGAACTTCATTACAACTATTTGTTTACGGGTAAAATAAATAACGCTGAAAATCTTATTAGAAGTAGGACTGTTTTCATGAACGATGCCATATATTTTTTTTTAAAAGTATTAAGTATGTATAAAGTAAGATTAAAGTATAAGTGTGTGTTTTGTCTCTAGTACAATAATATTTTGTAGTAATGTCCCCCGGTAAAATCTAATCTAATCAAAGTTGCAAAGAGATGTAAAATTTAGGATTCAAATTACATGCATTCTAACAGCAGACACGTACAAGTTCGCGCTTGCACATGCCGCATGTGAACCTACAACATAAAAACCAAATCTCACATGGACATAACAACTGAAACTCTTGTCGACCTTCCCTGAAACAGGGGTGACTTTAGTAAAGTGAACCATTTTCTACAGAATGAGTGCTTATAGCATACCAACCTCGAAGTCAAGGTTCTCAGATTTAAATGTGAAAATGGAGAAAACTAAAGTTTTATCATACCGTACTTTCACGCAAGGTAGCTGCAACTGTAACTCTGTCTCCATTTCACTAGGGGTGGCCAGAGCCCCTGCAGAGCTGCCTCCATTTCTGGTACTCATTTCTTGTGAAGGCTGACTAAACTTCGCCAGTATTTATTTTGGGTTTGAAATAAACACCGAAACGGTAAATCATTTCTGACACCCTCGGTGGGATTCGAACCCGAGTTCTCTGCTTGGAATGCAACCACTTGAGCTATCGACCGGACCCCTTAAGGAAAATGCGGCAAGCAATCACACTTTATGTGTAGCTGAGTAGTGGTAGCGTCTTGGCCTATTTAATGTGCTTCTTCCGGCACAAAGGTTGCCGAAATTGTTGCCATAAAGCAAAATGGCGACATTAACCACACGCGCATTAAAGCTCCGAGAGCCAATTCACAATTTGGCAACAACGGCATCTTTCTTTCTTTTTTTGCGGCCGCATTTTCTCTCTATCCCTCTCCTTCAATCTCTTTTCTTCGATTTTTTCTGTTTCGAACAACACTCATAAGTTTTTATGTGAATATCTGGGTTAAGACTAAATGACATCACAAACAACAATATACAAACGCACACACGACTAAGCTGCACGTATAGTTCACATTTTTACCGCGCTGTAGAAAGGATGGAAATGGAGAGTGGAATCTATTCACTCAAATTTTCAAGAGTTAGTACATTGATGGAGTAAATTATTTTCAAATTTTAATTCAAAATAACTGCTTACGCAAAAACATACTTTTATTTTCACAAGTAGGTAATGGAGTTATGAGGACACGATTAATTTTCACAATTATAGTGGTTGGCCATACAACAAACACATGTATTGATAAGAGGGTTGTAAATACTCGTGCTGCATGTGCAAGTGGGAACTTTTAAATATCTGCCTGTGAGCGTGCATTGAGTATGAATCTTAAATAATTAAAATCTTTGCGACTTAGATTGTGCATTAATCGAGCCTTGAAATTTTAAAAGCACTGTAACTGTGAATGTAACTCTGTCGTCATTCCACTAGGGGTGGCGAGAGCCTCTGCAGAGCTGCCTCCATTTCTTCCTATCCTTATATATGTACCTCTTTCAATTCATCCATATCCATCACCTTTTTCATGCATTTTCTTCTTTTACGCTCGCTTTGTAAATCCCATTCTTTCACAATCTCCTCAATCTGATCCCTCCATACTTTTCTCGGTCGTCCCTTACCTCTTTTTTCTTTCACACTACCTCAGTATATGTACACACTTTGTCAGTCTGTCATCATTCATTCTTTCCACATATCCAAACCATCTCATCACAGTCTTTTGTACCTTAGCTTTCAAAAGAAAAGTTCTTCAAATTTATTTATCGACCAGACGAGCATGTCTTACAAGTATGCGATTTTTCTCTATGCATATTTTAGCCTTGTCCCTTAAAATGTTGAGTCTACAGCGTTAACCACTAAACCAAGACCTGTTGTAGAGTACGACATGTTAAACTTGGAGCCAACTCCGTTAGTAATGTCACCAGCAGTGAATGTAATAAATAGCCCATACGGAATATTAATGAAGCACTACGGAAACTTTTGCCAACCCGTGTTTGCGAAGTTTTATTTTTTGCAAAACAATCTCGCAAGCAGTTTTCTCAGCAGACTTTTCTTATTGTTGCAATAATGTACAAGTTGCAGGTAGTACAAGATTGGCATATATACGTAACATTTTGAAGATAAGAACCATCGTAATGTGACACTCGATTAAACCTTGATTTGGAACATATTTGAGGGCAAAATCTTGAAAAGACAAACCAAATAACTTTCAGGTTTCAACTAGCTTATGAATGTGTCCTCTTGCTCGTTCGGATCGCATTAATAACGTTTTGGTACAGATTGTGTAGTTTATAGTTCATAAATCTTCGCCATATCACCACGCAGCAAAAAAAAAACTTAACTAAGCTACACATATAGTGTAACTTCTTACCGCGTTATCGTCGAAGGCTTTTGCATGTGGCGAGTGGAACCTTTTTATTTTTAAAGTTGGAGTGAGAACTCCAACTCTAAAAAGAACTAAACTCACTTCAGTCGGAGTGAGGGTTTCCAAGCTCCAGAGAGGGCTCAAACCCTCCTCGTACCCGTCCTGTATGTATGTGTCAGAAGGACCCACAGCACATGGACGCTCATGCAAAGCTATATATTTTCTCAAGTGGCGAAAGGCCTTCCCGTGAAGTGAAAGCAACGGCACGACAAAACAAGAACCTCTAGGTCAGAGGCGTGCCCATGACTCTAAAAGTAAATGGTTCGATGTTACTGAAGCTAATAGCATACCTCGGGTGGCACTCCTTGTGGGATTGTTGCTAGATCACGAGTAGCGTGAATAATGATACACATAATACGAAATAAAAATAATTTAAATCTAAAGACAGGATTACTGTGAATCCGCTGCGGATGCAGCTTGGCAAAATGAAGCGCAAAATCGCTCAAAAGCGGAGAAATTTGATTTTGTAGCAACAAAGTCTGCGTAACCGACTGGGCCAATGGCCGGCCGTACTGCAGCAAGGAGCGCAACCCGATCAGAGTGTCGCAATGGACAGTACCATAATATGTGAGGCACGTCCTGGGAACTGGTGCCGCAAGGGCACTCTGCTGATAAGATGGATGGGATACCCAGCTGGTGTAGTTTGGCTTTAAAGTTTCCGTGGCCAGTTAAAAACTGGCTGGTAAAGTGGTTCGGGACAAGCCACTTTGCAGCCAAGCGCTGCTCGATGGAGGGGAAAAAAGAGTACAATATGTTGTTCTCCGAACTATTCCACTCTCGCTGCCATTGCCGTGTCGCGAGGGAAAAAAGAGTGTCTTTAACGGCTTGCGTTACGCGCCCCACGGGAGGTTCGACAATTGTGGCATCGATCGCCGCCGAAAGGCCGCGTCTGAGAAGACCGAAGGCAGCTGAGAGTTGTAGCTGGAGATCTAGTGGGAAGACCCCCGCTAAGACTGGAAGAGCCACAGTGGAGGTCGTTCTATACGCTTTAGTCATTAGTAACAGAGCCCGTCTCTGACCAGAAAGAACTGCGCGGCGCGTTTTGCCTGAAAGGCACTTGTCCGCCCAGCATATTGACGCGTACGCAGCAATACCTAGGAAGACTGAGTCATAAAGGATCCGAAGAGCGCGGCCTTGCAGGCCCCACTTTACGCGCGATAGACGGGCGACCTTTCCGTAGGCATTGCTACCTCGGATAGTGATCGCTTTGGCGTGCTGAGTGAAGCTCAGTTTGGTGTCTAACTTGACTCCAAGATACACCACAGATTGCGAAATTTTTACACGGGTTCCCTGAAAATCTATTATTGGGGGGCGCTTTGGATCGAGTTTACCCTTGAGGAGGATAGCTTCGGTCTTGTGCGGAGCAAAAACAAGCTTGTTCCTGTCTCCCCAGTCAGCAATAGACTGAAGAGATGATCTCGACAGTTTCTCGATCTCGGAACGAGATTTACCTTCTACTGTCAGAAGGGCGTCATCTGCGTAGGCTCTCACCTCGCAGCCTGGGGGCAAAGGGAGCGACAGAGGGCTGGTACTCACTTCTTGTGAAGGCTCTGTAAGCCTTTTTTGGGTTTGAAATAAGCACCGAAATGGGAAATCATTTGTGATACCCTCGCCTCGGTGGGATTCGAATCCGAGCTCTCGGCATGGAATGCAATCACTCTACTACTTGAGCTATCGACCGGACCGGACCGGACACCGCTAATTCACTGATTTGAGAAATCATACATAAAGCCTTTTCTTGTTGCGACTTCTCATAGTAAGTGAACTATAAAGCAATGCTCATGAAAAATTCTAACCTACAGGATTAATTTAGTTTATTTTTATTGTTTTCTTTCGCAGAAAATAGGAAGAAAGTAACATTTATCTGAGAAACTAATGCTAGCTTAATATGCTACTTATTCAGTTTTACCTTTAAGGTAAGGTAAGGTAAGATGCGGCTGACCACCCATGCTGTAATGGTATGCGGCTGACCACCCATGCTGTAAAAATGGTTCACTTTGCCAATGTCACCCCTGTTTCAGGGAAGGACGGCAAGAGTTGCAAGGTGTATGTCCATTTGAGATTTGGTTTTTGTGTTGTAGGTTCGCATGCGGCATGTGCAAGCGCGAACTTGTACAAGTCTGCTTGTGAGAAAACATATAATGTGTATCTCCAATGTGACATATCTTTGCAACTTAGATTAGATTAGATTAGATTAGATATCAATGTGCTCCCATTGTTGATGCCGTGAGGTAGGAGAGTAGGACTGTATGAGGAAGACTTTGGATGGACAGCGCTAGAAGCGGTTGATCAATGAGTCCTAGATCTAGTGCCAGTGCCAATGAGGATGATTTAATTTGACTAAACTAGAGTTTAACCCTTAAATGGGCAACGATATGTTTGTCTTATAATCCCTTTGCAATGGTGAAATAGTTAATACTGCAAGTACAAAACTTTAACTCATACCGTTGACCAAAAATGTTCGTAAAAAAGTAACAGCGCTTCTATTGAGTATTTTGTTTTCCATGTATATTTGTTGAAACGCTAAGATCAAGTTTAAACTTGGGTACATTTTGTATAGAGCTGTAGTTGACCCCATCCAGTGTAAGGGGTAGAGGTCGATGGATACATAAATTCAAGAAACCCCACTGTGCAGTAGATAGATAATAATATTGTGTGTTTGTTTGCAAAGATAGTCAAATGTGAAACGATTGAGAAAGATTGAGATGCTCTGAAGGAACACTTGTATCAGAGACGCCGAGCTGAACAGTTAAAAAGCCACTCTGTAAGCGAACCGAATGTGAACGGAATTTTAAAATAAATTAACCGTTTATTTTATACAATTCAGCCCATAAATAGTAACAATATCAACTAGCCTTTAATTTAAAGATATAATTCTTTTCTCAACAGTTTTTTTAAGAGGATATTTTTTTTTTTTGTAAACTGCACTTTTTGTAAATTTTAATGTACTGAATGGATGGCAAATATTCAGGCAATTGTTCGCGGAGTCTTTTAAATTGCCTGTCCATATTTCAGTGGAGCGTGTGGCATATTGCCATGAAGCTATGATGTATGTGAACTGAGATAGTTACATAGAAGGAGATATCAGTACTCCAAGTGTAAACCTTACGCTTAAACGGATAAAAAAATATTTTATAACTTAAACGGTCGCCTCTAGGGAGCGTTTTACTTTCAAAATATTTTTCGTACAGCCTCGTGGTTGAGTGTAATTGAACGTTTTATGTTTCTTTTCTTTTACGGGTTACTAAGAGGTTAAGTACCTCTAATGAATGGTGAAAGAACATGTAGTGTTTTTAGGGTTCTAATGTTTTAAAATTTAGAATGATGGTCTTCTTAATTAAAACGGCCAGAGATTTTTATTAAATTAATTTATTTTAGTTCACAATTTATTTTACACTGGTTCACTTATATGGTTGACTTTCGCTGACTTGGCCTGTAACGGCTAAAAGTATTTCTGAGACTGTTGCCTTGCAGACGATTCACGACTTTTATAGCTATCACAATCAAAACATTCCAGGCTTAGATTCGTCTGGAACCGTCTATTATATTCCACAAGCTTCCAATACTTGTACTACTTATATAATATTTCCTTACTCTAGGTACTTAATAATAATTCATCCTACAGCTAGAATCTATAAACACCTACCCTATTTATTTTGTTTATACCCAAGTACTATTTACATAACAGTATTAATAAATAATGGTCAAATAAAAATTACAAGTTTCATATTGCGTTAAATAAATGACTTTCAGTGTTATTCACAAAGCATTTTCCTTACTTGAAGAATAATATGAGGCTGACCACAGATGCTGTACAGAATGATTCACTTTGCTAATGCCACCCCTGTTTCAGGGAAGATCGACAAAAGTCACAGGGCTTATGTTCATTTAAGGTTCCATCCATTCCACCAAAGGTCCATCCAGCCTTACAGCAACTGGGTCTTGCTTGAGAATTGGCGCTTTGTAGCAACGACGATCAAGCTCGTAAAAAGGTCGATAGCTCAATTGGTAGAATGCTTGCATTCCATGCCGAGAGCAAGGGTTCGATCTCAAAGGTTTACTCAGCCTTCACAAGAAATGAGAACCAGCCCCCCCGGGAGCTGGGAAACCCCCACTTCAACTGAAAGTGGTTGGTGTGAGGCCGGCCCCCTTACCTGTAAAAATAAATAGGTCCCGAAGCGCCACATGCAATCCCTTCGGGGGTAACGCAGGCAAGAAGTTACACTATATGTGTAGCTTAGTTGCGTTGCTGTTGCGTTGAGGTTCGGTTTTTGAATTGTAAGTACACATACATTATTTGCAACGCGAACTTACACATGCCCGTTTGTGGGAATGTATTCAACTTAGATTATTGTTAGGTTTTTATTATTATTATTATTTGATCAAACAGCTGATCCATGAATCATCGATTTTTTGTATGGAAAGTTCATCGTTAGGTTTCAGTTGAGCCATGGTAACCTGTACCAATTAACATTAAATTGAAAAAAAAAAAATCCCAAGTCTTTCAGGTAGCGAAAAATATAATAAGCATCTCCAGGAGCGAGGAATCACAAACGGGCCCGGTACGATTACATTCCAGGAATAAAATAATTGGATTGAAAAGTATTATCGCATGTTCTGGAAACTTTTCCCAAAGTTATGGGATTAGATTCCCGACATTCAGGGAAAATCCAACGTGTAACCAAAGTCTCTTTCAAGCCATGATCAACGAGCTATTATACAGTTATTTAAACATTTCTTGAAGTGAAAATCGAAAAATAATGCAGGTTTTTCTATTAATGTTTTAGTGCATTTATAATACTATGATCAACAAATTATTAACACAGATTTTTTAATATTTATTGAAGGGAAAAGTTTACTATGAATAAGGATGTTTTTATTAAATTTTTAGTGCCTTTGTAAAACTGTGATTATCGTACAAATTTGAAACATTTATGTAAGTAATTATACTTTATGAATAAGTTTATTTTTATTAAAATTTTAATGTTTGTGTGCGACTGTGCTTGACGAGTCATTAACATAGATTTTTAGATATTTATTTTATTGATCAGTGTTCTTGAATAAGGGTGTTTTTATTAAGGTTTTAGTGTCTTTGAAATGTGGTGATTTGTGTTTTGCTGGGGTTGGAAGTTTCATTAAATAAGCGATAAAAATCCCCATTTAAAGGAATATTTCCAGATTGTATGCGATTATTATTAAATATGATATTGCGGCTCAGTTTGAGTTTTCGAAGTTTAACCAGCGAAAGAACTAAAATGAATATATTTTACTTGGATTAAATCATTGTTACCATGGTCCTACTTATAGGCCATGGTTGTTACATGGTAAAATATAAACTAGGTAAACGCACTTTGTCCGATTAACAAACATTTTCAAAATGATCTTTGTACGTAAAATTATTTTTTTAACCTTACGATTTTAAACTAGGTTTGTTTTTTCAACCTTCAACTAGACTTTTAATTTACTCGTATATTAACTTTTTAACTTTCTGTGGTACAATGAACGCTCTCCAAAATGGTATTATTTCAATATTAGGTAGGCTGCGGCTTTAGAAGGCGATTTAAATAAGTTAAAGACTATGGGTATGCCAAACGTTCCTTGTCCCATTCGAAGATATTAATGATCACATAAAATTTATTTTTCCTATTCACAGACATTAAAAAAAATCTAGTATACTGAGGCTTTAAAGGGCGATTTAAATTAGTTAAAGGCTACGGATTCCGGTCCATACGTCCCTTGTCCCATTCTAAGACAATAATGATCATTTCACAATTTTATTCTATTCTGACGCATCAATTCAAGAAGTTTTAATATTCGTATACTGCTCAGTATAAGCCCTGGTCCACGCGTTCCTTGCCCCAATCGGAGGCATTAATGATCACTTAAAATTTATTTGTCCTATTCGGAGACATCAATTCAAAAAGCTCTAGTACGCTTTAAAGGGTGATTTAAATTAGTTAAAGGCTACGGATTCCGGTCCACACGTCCCTTATCCCATTCGGAGACATTTATGATCAATTCACAACGTTTGTCCTATTCATAGACATCAATTCAAAAAGCTCTAGTATACTGAGGCTTTAAAGGGCGATTTAAATTAGTTAAAGACTACGGATTCCGGTCCACACGTCCCTTGTCCCATTCAAAGGCATTAATCATATAATATTCCGACATTCAGCGCCGCAGAGCCGCATATTGTGGGCCATAAATTACTGGAACAGAAATCACGGTTAGGGGCTGGCTCGGCCGACCACCAGACCGTATTATTTGTGAATATGAAACCTTCAATCTCACAGGGTTAGAGGAGATCCAAAAGGTAATCTGGCATCATCCTTGGGTGACCTTTGTCAAAGGTAAATATCAAGTAAACTGTGACTGTAACTTTGTCGCCATGCTGCTAGGGGTAGCTAGACCCTCTGCAAGGCTGCCTCTATTTCTTCCTATCGTGGCATACCTCTTAAATTAAGGGTGAAAATTTCAAAAGCTTTTATGAAAATAATATATACCTCTCAATTTTTGCTTCTGACGCTACTAAGCTGCACGAATTGTGCAACATCTCACCACGCTTTTCCCGAAGGGGTTGCATGTGGCGAGTGGAATACCTCTATTTTTACAGGTAAGCCTTACGCCAACCATTTCAGTTAAAGTGGGAGCTGGTAATCATTTATTGTCAAGACTGAGTGAACCTTTCCGTGTTCTATTTTGGGTTATTATTCACCAAAACGGGAAATCATTTCTGATACGCTCGGTGGGATTCGAGCCCGAGCTCTCGGTATTGAATGCAAGCAGTCTACCAACTGAGCTATCGAACGGACTCTCCAGATGTATCCAATTTAGCTAAGTCTAATCTAAATCTAAATCTAAGCTGCAAAGATACATAGCCTTTAAGATTCATATTAAACGCATTCCCACAAGCAGACACGTATAAGTTCGCGATAAAACATGCCGCATGTGGACCTACAATATAAAAACCCAATCTCAAATGAACATAAGCCCTGCAACTCTTGCCGACCTTCCCTGAAACAGGAGTGACATTGGCAAAGTGAACCAGAGTATGGGTGGTCAACCTCATACCAACCAATAAATCGAAGAAAAAGGACAATGGCATGAGAATCATTGAGGTAGATTGTACTTTCATTTGCAAGCTAACGTTGGAAAGAAACACATAAGATATTTCAAAATTTTGTGGAAGATGGACGGATAAAGTCCGATAGCGCTTTGGCATTGTAAACTCAAAAAATGTGAAAATAAAACTTTTTTATAAAAGGTCCGGTCAAGACCGGTCCATAGCTCAGTGGTAACACTGCGGACTCTGAATGGGAAGGTTGTGGGTTCGATTCCCGGCGGAGCACAAAAAATATACCATTTTTATTTTCAAATTTGCTCTTCGCTGGGTTGAAAAATTCATAAAACCTTTACCAATGACCGGTCACCAAAGGTCCATCCAGCCTAACAGCAACTGGGTCTTGCTTGAGAATTGACGCTTTGTAGCGACGACGATCAAGCTCGTTAAAAGGTCGATAGCTCAATTGGTAGAATGCTTGCATTCCATGCCGAGAGCAAGGGTTCGATCTTTTTTTTTTTTTTTAAGAAATCCTGTGCGGGAGACTCCCTAGATTCTAAAGACTCTAGGGGTCTATAGCACTTGTTGTAGTGCCGCAGAGGTGTACGAGCTTGGTCGTCGCTACAAAGCGCCAATACTCAAGCAAGACCCAGTTGCTGTAAGGCTGGATGGACCTTTGGTGACCGGTCATTGGTAAAGGTTTTTGAATTTTTCAACCCAGCGAAGACCACATTCGAAATATAAATGGTATATTTTTGTGCTCCGCCGGGATCCTAATCCACAACCTTCCATTTACGAGTCCGAAGTGTTGCCACTACGGACTACGGACCGGTCCAAGATGCCAACGACACGCGGTGTACCTGAGCGGTTACCCATCCAAGCACTGACCACGCCCAATGTTGCTTAATCTCTTAATCTCAAAGGTTTACTCAGCCTTCACAAGAAATGAGAACCAGCCACCCCGGGAGCTGGGAAACCCCCACTTCAACTGAAGTGTATGGCGTAAGGCCGGCCCCCTTACCTGTAAAAATAAATAGGTTCAACTCGCCACATGCGACCCCTTCGGGGATAACGCGGCAAGAAGTTACACTATATGTGTAGCTGAGTTGCGTTTTTTTTTTTTTGCATGAGAATTATTGAGGTAGATTATACTTTAAGTTGAAAATCACATAAGCTTACGTTAAAAAAACACATTAGATTGATCCTATTTGACTATTGAGTGCTTAGAAAGCACAAATAACCAGAGCGTCCGTACATATGAAGCGATAGCTAGTGAACTCTATATTCTAAGTTATGACAAATTGCGGATGGCAACTTAAAATTCAGCTCCGAGCGTGTGTAAGTCTTATGTAAATGTTTACCAGAGGCTGATCCCCTACAAGTCAACTTGTCTTCCGGCAACTGTATAATATTACTATCTACCCACCAGTGTGCACCCGGCGGACATAAACGGTCCGCTCGGCGTTCACTGGTTGACTTATAAGTTCCATAACACAAAAGACGCATTAAATAAAATATTCTATACCTGAGCATTTTCAATGAAAAAGAAACACTTAACGTGTGATCTAATCTAATCTAATCTAAGTTGCGAAGATATATAACATCGGGGATTCATATTTAATGCATTCTCACAAGCAGACACGTAGAAGTTTGTGTTTGAACATGCCGCATGTGAACCTACAACATAAAAACACAAATCTCAAATTAACATTCACCCTGTTACTCTTGCGCACCTTCCCTGAAAGATGGGTGACATTGGCAATCTAATCTAAGTTGCAAAAAAATGTTATATTGGGGATTCACATTAAATGCATTCTGACAAGCAGACACGTATAAGTTCGAGCTTGAACATGCCGCATGTAATAATAATCTAAGTTGCAAGGATATATTCATTCAAAGCTCTCAGATGTATGCCCACAAACAAACACGTGTAGTTCGCGCTTACAAATGCTGATTGTGTACTTACAAATAAAGTCCAAATCTCAAATGAACATAAGCCCTGCAACTCTTGCCGATATTCCCTGAAACAGGGGTGACATTGGCAAAGTGAACCATTTTTTACAGTATGGGTGGTCAGCCTCATACCAACCTATAAGTCAAGGAATCCATCTGAACAATATAAAAGCCTAATCTTAAATAAACATACACCCTGCAACTCTTGCTGATCTTCCCTGAAACAGGGGTGACAGCGGCAAAGTGAACCATTTGTTACAGTATGGTTGGTCAGCCAACCTATTAGTTAAGGAATCAGCAATCACCAAATAAATTATCGTTAAAATTATTATGAAAAAAAAAAGATGCCGGCTTTGATTTTACACGACAAAATGTGCATTAATTTTCCGTAGTAACTCTCTTTACAAAAACCAAATATTTTTGTTTGTTTTTCCTGTTTTAAATATTGTTAGCAGCATTCAAAGTTCGCCTAAACTACCACAAGCCGTCTGTCTGCTGAAGCTGTGTAAGATAATACTGTGCTCTGTGCACACAAGCAGCGGCAAGAACCTTTCAAAGTGGACCCCATAAAATATTTACTCAGATAATCCATTTTGTAATGCCATCTTTACAGAAACGGCGCTCTCGAGATTCACTTTATCAAGCTTATGAAACTTTTGAAATACTGTATCCAGCCGGTTCTCGGATTAAGCAAAACGCAACTAAGCTACAAATACAGTGAAACTTCTTGCCGCGTTAACCCCTAAGATTTTCGCATGCGACGACTGGAACTTATTTTTTTTACAGGTAAGGGGGCCAGCCTTACGACAATCACTTCAATTAAAGTGGGGGTTTCTCAGCTCTAGATCATCTCTTGGGAAGGCTGAGTAAACATTGCCTTTATTTTATTCGGGTTGTTGAAATAAACACCGAAACGGCAAATCATTTCTGACACCCTCTGTGGGATTCGAACCCGAACTCTCGGCATGGAATGCGAGCACTCTACAAACTGAGCTATCGACTGGACTTCTAGCTATCGAAGTTTTCTTATTTATTGTGTCCCTACTCCCTTCAAATAGCAGAATGAGACCTTTTGTCTTGGAGTAAATTTCACGTTTTTCTAAGGAATGCTTCTATATGGTTGATGCCCTGATCCTTTGCAGCAGAGCTGTTGGTTGCGTAGCGTTGTGTTGTGTATTGTGTTACCTTGGTTTTGAAGAAATGCAATGAAGTGGCGATTGATGCTGGTTTTGAATATAACAGGATGAAATCGGGGCAGGATTACAAATACCGGTAACTCATTCCATAAACGGGCGTTTGGCCAATAAATGAGTCGTGAAAACACCAAGTTCTCATAGTTAGTATTTTGACTGCAAAGAAATAAATGAGAGCCGTTCTATTTAAACGAACTCAAACAAAGCTCGGGAGGCAATGATCACGACTCGAGGTTCCGTCTCCGAAAGCGGCAGTCCACGAGGCTAACGCCTCTACAGGTAAAGACCGAGGGTGGAAGCTCTTCTGCACCAGGATCCGGTTCACAAGGCGTGTGTTTTTGATGGTAGGAAATCCACGGGGAAGGAGTGGAAGCTCCATTGATATCCCGCCTTCCTGGCATAGCCACGTGCCACGTTTACAGTGCCGCCATCTTGGCTTACAGCGCTACACTTCTTTGGTCACATCTTGCTCCAGATTCGAAGCTCAAGCAGCATGCAACTTCGGGAGAACTCGGTTGTGTCGAAAGAACACGACCGTTTCCGTAGTCCTTTGGCTTACGACCACACTAACAACGGCAAATTTTTATTAATGTTATTATTTTTATAATAAAAAAACAGCCCATACATTTACTTGTTGTTGCTATCCTTAAAATAAATAAAAAGCTTAAATAAAAAATCATAATTACTTTATGAATTTTTAAACATAAATTTGTAAGAAAATTGTACACCCTTTCTTGTTTTAGCTAACGTGGAGACAATCTCGTGCGGTTTGAATCTTGGTTATATAATTATTTGCGTTGATGTTCGAATTGGTTACAAACATGTTACAAGGGAAGCGTTTGTCATATTTTAATACAAAACAAATATAACAGAGCAATACAGTCTGGGAATGTAAGAACCAAGCGATGGTTTAATATCTGCAATGTTATTTACGCAAAAATATCATTGCGTATTTGTATCTTACCGCCTACTCCATCTTATCATACAAGGAAAGAAAGTTAGAAGACAGACGATACGTTGGGTCTTTGCACCAAAATCCAATACGACAAAAATCAAAATTAAGTGTGATTTCTCCCATAAAATAAAATAAAAATGTTGCATTTACGGATACCAGCTGATGTACATCATTTTTCCTGTTCAAATTCCATCATATAATTACCCACTGCAGTGAAATATTTAACAAAGGTCTTTACAAGAATTAAGAAATCAAATTTGATGCGTCAATTAAATTTTGATTGGAGGTTGATGCAACAGACCCTTAGTCTAGTTGTTAACGATGAACAAACCAGCGGAGACCATTTTTGTATCCATTTTTCAAAAAATGCTCTAAGCTGGATTGAAAAATGCATGTGTTTTAACTTAAAAGAGCAGTCACCAAAAGTTCGTCCAGACTTACATCAGCCAGTTCATGCTTAAACATTGATGCTTTTTATAGTGACGACCAAGCTTGTAGAAAGCTCTCGACGCGACGTGTGATTAGCAGATCATTTAAATAAAAATAGAAAGAACGATCGGCGATCTTCTATAGAATCAGCACTAAGAGACGAAGAACACAGCTAAAAGCTCCTTTATGGGACGCAAGCATCTGGATTCAGGTAGGCTATAATTGAATTGCCGATGCATATTTGATGCTACGCCTCGTGCGTAGAGCCCCACAAAAATAAACAACCTGCTACGACGGCTTTTGTTCTTGCGTAGAGAGTAGGCGTTATATGATTTTAATTCGGCAGACATTCTTTCTATTTTTCTTTATTCTTTTCCACCTTTTAATGGTTGGCCACTTAGTTAGGAGAGCGCCTACCAAACAGTCTCAGTAGTAGCATCTTGAATTCTAGGCCTTAAGTCATATGTCAAGACGCTCAGAATCACTTTGCATTTTTGTTTGTAAATTTAAAATCCTCGAGCCCTTAACCCTAACGGCTATAATCTTTCAGTGATTTCTGAGCCTCCTTTGCTTTGTGTAAAAGTGAAGCTTCGCGGGAGGGCCTTCTGCCACTCGCATCTTACATAACTTTTGCATGCGTGTCCTGTGACACATCCCCGGATGCGTGTTCCCATTCCACCACTCAACTCGAATGTTCACTCACACATGCACACGGAAGTATTGCAGATGAGTGAACCTAGCTGAAAACCAACTGTTATCAAATAGCTATATAGCCAGTCCGGTCAATGGCTCAGTTGGTAGAGTGCTTGCATTCCATGCCGTGAGCTCGGGTTCGAATCCCGCCGAGGCGAGGGTGTCAGAAATGATTTCCCTTTTCGGTGTTAATTTCTAGCCCCAAAATAAAAATACCGGCAAGGTTTACTCAGGCTTCACAAGAAATGAGTACCAGCCCTCTCGGGAGCTGGGAAACCCCCACTTCATCTGAAGTGGTTAGCGTAAGGCCGGCCCCCTTACCTGTAAAAATAAATAGGTTCAACTCGCCACATGCGACCCCCTCGGGGATAACGCGGCAAGAAGTTACACTATATGTGTAGCTTAGTTGCGTTTTTGCGTTGCGTATATACTGGCACACAAGCAATTTAATGCACATACACAGTTATGAGTGTTGAAAATTGATAAATAAGACAGCTGGATTACATTTAATGAAAAGTTGAAGTTTTTTTAATTTAATTTGTATATAAATGACTCTTGAAAATGACGACAGTCGAAAGTACTCGAGGATAAAATAACAAATATTAAAAAAAGAAAAATACTTACGTTTTATAAGAAATTCAATAGATGAAGATGAATTTTCACTAAGTAAATGCACAAACCTTTATAAGTTAAAGGTATTTCGTTTCGATATCGAGGTAGAATTGAATTATAGCCCAATGTAATGAATTCGCTGCAGATTGTATTAAAAACTTTATAAAATTGGATCAGCAAATTTGAAAAAATCGATCGAAAGTTCTGTGTGCCAGTATATAGCTATTTGATAACAGTTGGTTTTCAGCTAGGTTCACTCATCTGCGATACTTCCGTGTGCATGTGTGAGTGAACATTCGAGTTGAGTGGTGGAATGGGAACACGCTCCCCGGATGGGATGGATATACAGGGCGTCGGTCAGTGGAGGAGAGACTGACCCTGAGAGAAGGTGTGTTGACGTGCAGACTGTAGTAGAAAATACATATAGAAAGCATATTCAAAAAGTAAGACCTGGTATTTTCAAGGTTAGCATCATCATCATCTTCTAAAGCCAGCGCCTTGTTGTGTCAGGCGTTTGTCTCTGTCTGTTGCCATCCTCATGAGATGCAAATACGAGAAGACATCTATGAGCCGCTTCACATCCTTGAAGTATGAAGTTCTTGGGTGACTTCTTTTTCGTCTTCCCATGATTTTGCCTTCGAAGATGTTGTTAAGAAAGGTGCTATGTCTAATCGAGTGCTTTATTAGCTTGGCTTTTCTCACAAAAATGTTACTTATAATCTCTTTTCTCTTATATATTAGATGTAGGTTAGCATATTTTTCTCTTGTTTCAATCCTGGGATTGGCTTGCAGCAATTTCTTTCACTCTTCTCCTTCATTCTTCCCTGTCTTGTGTGGCTGTCTTGCGTCCCCTAGAATCGGTGTCCTCGGTCATCTCCTCCATTATGGCATGCAAGAGACCTTCTTGTCGTATTACATGGCCGATCCATCTTGCACGCCTTTCGGACAAGGTCCTGAGCAGATGCCTTCCTCCTTCGATTCTTTGGAGAACCTCCTCATTTGTAGTGTGGTCTCTCCAGGAAATTCCTAGTAGTCTTCTTTATGACCACATCTCGATAGCCTCTTGTCTCCGTTTATTTCTTTTGGATAGGCACCATGTCTCGCAGCCGTACATCAAGATACTCCATACATAGGTTTTGATGAGGAGTAGTCTCAGTTTCAGGACTATATTATTTGATGCTATTATTTTTGTTTTTTTATTAAATACAAGTCTAGCCTGGTGTATGCGGCTGTCAACCTCATATGTGCCTTGAAACTGCTTTAAAAAACTACCATCACGATTGACATAAGAGCGTCCTTTTCATTGAATATAAAGTCGCTATGCTAACGTTGAAAAAACTGGGCCTAAGAGTTCTAATTTCGAAAGAAAAACTTTGAATTCGTCAGTTGTTTCTGTTTTTGAGTTAAAAAAGGGTTTAAGAATATACTCGAGTATATGAACAAATATTAATTGAATAAGGTCAGCTCGTGAAGGGTTACATTAATTTGAAATTGGGTTTTATGTTATAAGTCAACATGCGGTATGTGTAAGTGCAAAATTATATGTGTATGCTTATGGGAATGCATGTTATATGAATCTTAAATTAATATATCCTTACAACTTAGATTATAAAATAATGTAACGCTTAAGAAAATACATAAAACCAGCTATATACTCGTTTAACAAAATCATAATAAAAACAAATAAAACCTTTCCAACGAAGCACTAACTTTTAAAAGGTGGTATTATCTTTTTCTGTTAAAAAAGCCTTCAAGTTGATGCTATTTTTTTAGTTTAAGGCATTACAAGGTTTTCGGATTTAGAAACACAAATCTCTCTCTGGTTTTTATGACCTCTATTACTTAAAGCTCCGAGACGAGTACTTCAAATGTATTAGTGCAAACCCCCCTTTAATTGGTGGAAGCTTTTACGGTGTTATTCTCAAACATAAAAGCCATGTCTCATCCGCAGCCTACAATGAATTTTCCATGTAATGATTCGTAGATC
Organism: Agapetus fuscipes; assembly: GCA_951799405.1. Taxonomy (NCBI): domain Eukaryota; kingdom Metazoa; phylum Arthropoda; class Insecta; order Trichoptera; family Glossosomatidae; genus Agapetus; species Agapetus fuscipes. The sequence continues at coordinate 25,509,737 of OX637333.1, forward strand.
AGCTATGGATCAAATGTTTTGTGAATAGCACTGTATGAGTTTACAGCAGGCTGTGTTTTTACAACAACAAAAAAGCATCGACCCGTCTAAGTCCCATAAATGTTTTGTGGAGAAAAGACTAATCGTTTGGACCGGTCCGTAGTCCAGTGGTAACACTTAGGACTCATGAATGGAAGGTTGTGGGTTTGAATTCCGGCGGAGTACATAAAAATTGGCATTTGTATTTTCAAATTTGCTATTCGCTTGGTTGAAAAATTCATGAAATCTTTACCAAATACCGGTCATCAAAAGGTCTATCTAGCCTTACAACAACTGGGTTTTACTTGAGAATTGTCGCTTGGTAGCGACGACGACCAAGCTCGCAAAAAGGTCGATAGCTCAATTGTTAGAATGGTTGCATTCCATGCCGAGAGCAAAGGTTCGATCTCAAGGCTTACTCAGCCTTCACAAGAAATGAGAACCAGCCCCCCCGGGAGCTGGGAAACCCCCACTTCAACTGAAAACGGTTGGTGTGAGGCCGGCCCCCTTACAAGTAAAAATAAATAGGTCCCTTATCGGTCGGTGTTATGGCCACGGGGATCGAGACAGGTTATTTGGAATCAGATAACGTTGGTTCGAATCCCGCGACGATAACTTCGACCCTGGTTCAACAGATGCCGTTGCATGCACACAAGCTACTGCTTTCGCATGAAGACAACTGGCCAGGCAAAATAGGTTGGTGGATTGCATTCCTTTCCACGAATCTATTTTTTTTTTTTTAATAAATACAAAATTACCATATGCGACCCCTTCGGGCAGGCAAGAAGTTATACTATATGTGAAGCTTAGTTGCGTTCTCTTAGTGCTTATGTTATTAATTAGTAGCATAGTTAACCTTGGCACGTGTATCCATCCACGTTGAGCACGTGCCCTATGGTGCACCCGCACTCATAAGTGCCATCGTGCAGCTCCCGGCACAGCTGGGTGCAGGGGCTGGCACTCCCACAACGACCTGAAACAAAAACATATGTATAGATGTAGATTACAACAAGTACGAGGGAGAGAGATAGCAGAGCACCGGTCCGTAGTCCGTAGTGGCAACACTTCGGACTCGTAAATGGAAGGTTGTGGATTCGGATCCCGGCGGAGCACAAAAATATACCATTTATATTTCGAATGTGCTCTTCGCTGGGTTGAAAAAATCATAAACCTTTACCAATGACCGGTCACCAAAGGTCCATCCAGCCTTACAGCAACTGGGTCTTGCTTGAGTATTGGCGCTTTGTAGCGACGACCAAGCTCGCACACCTCTGCGGCACTACAACAAGTGTCATAGACCCCTAGAGTCCTTAGAATCTAGGGAGTCTCCCGCACAGGATTTCTTAAAAAAAAAAAAAAAAAAAATAGAGTTCATGGCATGTGTGTTGTTTGCGTGCGTACAGTTTTTGTAAAAGAAAAACAAGAGAGGGGCATGAGCCACTTTCTTGCAGCGCCTCACGACAGAAGAAACAATTCAAGCAACTCCTCTGCGGCACATAGACCCTCCCCCCAGACTTTCAAGAAGTGGGGAGCCTCCTGCTCAGGATTCCTTAAAAAAAAGATAATTAATATAATATGTATGTTTGTGACTTAGATTATAAATAAGATAAAAAAAAATTAAACAACAAAAAAATGTTGAGGATTTGAGCTGTATCTTTGCCATTACGTTAAAGGTGGTCAGAGCTTTTTTCTGTTCTTTCATACCTCTTTCAATTCATTTCCTTCTTTTACATTCGTTTCGTACATCCCCTTCTTTCACAATTTCACCAATCTGATCCAGTCATACAATTTTTTTGGTCTTCCCTTTCCCTTTTTCCGCTCTCATCCTTTTTCTTTCACATTCGCTTGGTTCACACCAAATTTCTACAAAGTTCCTACCAAATACTCGGGGACGAAATATTTTCGATTCGCACAAACGCAAGCATAATAATCAGCAATTCTGTCGTCATCTGAATCGTTGCTTTCCATGACAAAATTAAAACAAATATGTTGTGTTTGATAAGGTACCTAATAATTGATAAAATTCGACTCAAAGCAACATAGCCGCTGTAAATAACAAATGAAAAAAGACGCCATCTTGGAATAAGCTACAAAAAATCATGTATGCTCTCCAAAATCGGCTGTAAAAAATATATATTAGATTGTTTTCTTGTTTGAGTATACTTCAAAATATCGTTTTCAAGATTTTAAGCAATAGGAGGTAATTTTTATGCTCTTAGGCACCTATGCTAACGTTGAAAATAACGGAACTAACGCATGACCTTCTGTTTTGGTAGATTGCGCGTACCAGTAACAAAGGGACCTAATTGCCAGCATCAATTTGAACTTTGGTTTCCATCATCTGTACTTATACATGATCAATATATACTCCGAATAGAACTCCACTGAAACTTACATGTGGTAAATAGTGACAAGCAACTGTAAAGTTGGTGTTTCGGCTTCCACCTACATCGGAATTGGTTTACTGCTCGTTTCGTACAGATAGCGTTTGCTACAAATTCAAATTTACCCCACAAACTACTACAAATTTCCAACTAGCAATATGAAATCTAATCGAACCTCTTCTATGCGATACCTAGGAGTTCATGTCTAATAAAGGTATCGCACACCAGGCAACTTGTTTGAAAGTGACTGGTTACCGTAGCAACTTTGGACTGACTCGACGCTGGTATGGTCGAGCAGATTGCGTTACTTACATACCAAATCGCATCTTCGAACCCCGCCAAGGCTGTGCTATATCGACAACACCTTTGACTCATGTTCAACAGATGTCATTGGGTTATTATTCATATATACGAGTAATTCATCGTGTAAAATATTTAGTATTACTTTGAGTATATTATATTTTAATTCCACAACCACATCCGTTCGCATCATCAGGTGGTTACATTGATGATGCGAACCTGATGATGTCTGATGAACCTGATGATGCGAACGGATGTTTGCGAAATCGGTTGTGGAATTAAAATAAAATATACTCAAAATAATCGTAAAAAAAATTGTTTTTACTATTTATCTTTTAAGATGAACGATTACAAAGTCAAGGCCTCTACAATTAATAAAATTTCCGTTTATTAAGACTTACAAAACAATAATGCCCTCACGCAACTGTCACATACGTCAGTTTAAGACGACTAGGTTCATATCTAAACTGTCGAAACCATCACACCGAGTACAAATTTACAAGAAATCTTGCAACGTAAGGTCTCCTTTCATTAATCCCTCTCCCTGGCATTTCAGAAAACGAAACTCGTAGTACAACTCTCATTCATCCCTTTGCAGTTGATCTCAAACTTTTGAGAACTTGACGTTTTCATCAGAGGCGGTTCGCCATTACAGTTCAACGGGACAGTGCACTGCCTAGATTTTGTAATAATTTTAACAAAATAATTGTATAAACTTTAAAATATAAAAGTATATTGTGTGGCAGATGTTTTGAATGGTCGCTGAAGTTAAAAATCATAATTATATGGAGCGCCTGAGGTTTACGCTAGTACAAAGCCGCCGTACATGATACATAATATTATTGTTTAGTTATACTCCTCGTGCATTTGTCCCAGTGAACGGATTTCAATGAACAATTCCTTTACATTTTCTGAGATCAGTTAGAAACCGTGGTATAGAGGGAGAGAGCTGATAAATTATAGGCCTTTTGTGCGTGCGACAAGGAGAACTGCGTGCATTGCCGGCATATAATAATTATTCGTGCGTGTATATTCGAAAACAATGAAATCCTTGTAGGACATTGATTACAAATAATATAAGCCAGTAACTCGAATTTGGTTGACCTCCATTCCGTCATCAGTTGACGTTAAAATAAACAGCTGCTGGTTGTTTTTTCATCGAACGTGAAGATTTTTCCCATTATTTTCTAATTTATCGTGAAACAACTTACAATTTTGTTTTTTACTAATTTCCTGACGATAAATTTTAATAATAAAGTAAACGTGGACATTATAAAAAAAATCATAGTTGAATAGTATTTGAAAAAGAACATTATTTGAAAGCATCGCAAGTGTGTAAAGATGGTGAAAAAGATCAAAGTTAAACAGCATGCACTTTCGCAAACTCAAGTTGAGCTTGTAATGCATTTCAATTTATTAGGCCGAACAGATCTTCGACAAATGCTTGATGTTAGTTATAGACAATCAAGTAAAAAGTTCAATGACAAAGTGCGTTCAAACAGATTAATAATTATATCTAGAATAATTGATTGTGTAAAATTTTGTGCTGATTTGGCTTTGATTGAGGCTTTCGCTCAAGCAAAGGAGCGACGGATGGATTTCCATTTCAAATATGTAACTGTAAGTACGAGCTTAAAATACGCTTATTTGTTATGCAACAAAACGGTGTAGGTACTTACTCGTGTATACGTAAATAAAACAATATATTTTGGATGGTTGGTGCATTAACACTGTGAAAATTCATCTTTATTTAGTTATTAAAAAATCTGTTTTATTTTCACTTTTTATTATTATTTTTTTAAAGGACACAGACCTGATGATGACTACTGTGTAGTCGAAAACGTCTGTGTCCTTTAAAAAAATAATAATAACAAGTGAAAATAAAACAGATTTTTTAATAACTAAATAAAACAATATATATTTACGTATTTCTTGCAATTTCCATTCAAAGCAAAAAAAATACAAGAAAAAATGAACTTGCGGAAATTATGAACTGCCAACATTTTTATTGAGGAGCCGCCTCTGGTTTTCATGAGTCATTCCTTTGCCAAAAGCAAGTCGATAGTAGGTACTCGAGATGAATTAATGCTCAACTTTTGAAAATAAAACTTTGTTTTTTTTATACTTTCTTATATAATTCAATAGTTTATTTTCAGTCGCCTTGTGTGCTAACGCTCAGAACGAAGCGTTGGAAATCATGCCAGTTGTCTAAAATTCCAAACTCCACGCTCAATATACGTATCTACCCGTAATACGATTAATGTGTATGTATGTATACACGAACAGCAAATATTTACTTATTTAGTATTGAGAGAAGTTGGAGAGAGCTTGGAGCCGGGGCAGAATCAAATAATAATATTTGGACTGATTTTTCAATAGTTATCTACTAGTATTTTCATAATTGGAAATAAGCTACACATATAGTTTAACTTCTTGCCTACGTTATCCTTGCAGGGCTTGCATGTGGCGATTTGGGACCGCTCTATTTATACAAGTAAGAGGGCCGGCTTTACGCCAACCACTTCATTTGAAGTAGGGGCTTCCCAGCTCCCAGGAGGGCTGGTTCTCATTTAATGTGAAAGCTGAGTAAACCTTGCCGGTCTGGGGACAGAGCCCGGGCCAACATGCTGACCTGGGGATTTCTGGGACGGGAGGACTCTACACTATGTGAGTGTGGAGCTCAGCAAACAATGGAGCACCTGCGGTGTTGTCCCTCCTGTCCGACAAGCTGCTCCATGGATGATCTCTTTGCGGGAAACCAAAGAGCTGTAGACATTGCTCGTTACTGCCAATACGGTGTGAAGCTGACACAAAGAAGAAGAAGAATCTTGCCGGTATTAATTTTTTAGGTTTTAAATAACCACCAAAACGGAAAATCTTTTCTGACACCCTCAATGGGGATCAAACCCTTGCCCTCGGCATGGAATGCAACCATTCTACCAATTGAGCCATCGACCAAACTTTTTACGAACTTGGTCGTCGCTACAAAGCGCCAATTCTGAAGCAAGACTCAGTTGCTGTAAGGTTGGATGGGCCATTGGTGACCGGTCTTTGGTTATTTTGTTATTTGAAAATATAAATGGTATATTTTTTGTGCTTCGCCTGGATTCGAACCCATAACCTTCCATTTATGAGTCAGAAACGTAAGCACTTGACTACGGACCGAATCATATGGATGGTTTATTTGGTTAGCGCTGTTTTTGTGTGAATCAGGAATCGAGCCTACTATCTTCCGATTAAGAGTCCAGAGCTTTGCTACTCTAAGGATCAGCCTCGTTTGAATTTTACCAGTGCTATTCACGAAACTTTCAATCCATACGTAATCCTTGGATCTTGTTTTTTTTGTGTGTAAAATTTGGCTTTGGTGGAGGATGAGCAATAGATTTGTTGGGTGTGTAAAACAGTTGTGGTGTTATTATCAAACAGCAGAGCCACGGCTCATACACAGCCTACAGTGAATTTTCCTTACAAAAATTGATGATCCGTAGATCAGCTATGGATTAAATGTTTTGTGAATAGCACGGTTTGAATTCAACGTCGACTCGGATTAAAACAAGAAACTTTCAAATCGCTTCAATTGTGTATAATGTGGCAACATTACAGATCTGTGATATCGAAAAGTACGATCTCCCGCAAAACTTAAAACCGGGAAAAGTTTTCGATAATGCTGCAACACAGAAGAGGCGGGGCTGTGGGAGGAATTTTCCCACAAAACCGGGGAAAACTTTCATATTTTCACAACCCCAACCCGCCCCGCATAATGTCTACAATATTTTATATTTCTTACTTTGGAAAAAGCTTCTATATAAATAGATTTAATATAACATTCGGACTATTACAAGTTTTTCGTATAAAATTTGAAAGAGATTTCTGCTTTAATCTATATCAGAGGTGCCCATACGGTCGATCGCCGAGGATAGCTAAAATTTCATCGACATTAAAACTGATTTGGCATTTTGCGCTCAATGTAATTGTACTTATGCTAATTTTTTTCTCAATAATTAATTATACATTATGAATTATGAGCTATATTTGTTGGGCTAAACAGTAAAATGTCGACCTCCTATTCATAAATTTTTGCTAAGTCGATCTCCTCAATAAAAAGTATGGGCACCCCTGATCTATATTATGTAATTACATTTAATTTGTATTGTTAATGTGTATAAACACAATTCATTGTGAAAAACTTTCTTGACTTAAAGGTTGGTATGGCAAACTGTAAAAAATGGTTCACTTTGCCAATGTCTCGCCTGTTTCAGGGAAGGTTGGCAAGAGTTGCAGGGCTTATGTTCATTTGAGATTGGGTTTTTACATTGTATCCCACTGAAGGTCTCAGAAATTATTTCCCGTTTCGGTGTTTATTTCAAAAACCCAAAATAAAATACCGGCAAGGTTTACTCAGCCTTCACAAGGAATGAGTACCAGCTCTCACGGGAGCTAGGAAACCCCCACTTCAACTGAATTGGTTGGCGTAAAGCCGGCCCCCTTACCTGTAAAAATAAATATATTCCATTCGCCTTCAGGGAAAACGCAGCCAAAAGTTACACTAGATGTGTAGCTAAGAAGCTTTTTTTACCTCTGTTTCACGGAAGGGCGACAATAAATGCAGGTTATACTCATTAGTTGAGTTTCACTTTGTAAGCTTACATGTAGCGTGGATCTAGTTGCAGGCATGCCTTGAATTTTAATCTCAAATGTTATTGCCTTTATTTGTGCAACTTATATTATAGAAAGATTTCAAACACGCTCACCAGTAGGTAAACACTATAATAATAATAATCTATAATCTAAGTTGCAAGGATATATTCATTTAAGGCTCTCAGATGTATGCCCACAAACCAACAAGTGTAGTTCGCGCTTACAAATGCTGAATGTGTACTTACAAATAAAATCCAAACCTCAAATGAACATAAGCACCACAACTTTTGCCGACCTTCCCTGAAACAGGGGTGACATTGGCAAAGTGAACCATTTTTTACAGTATGGGTGGTCAGCCTCATACCAACCTATAAGTCAAGGAATATGAATGAATAATAAATAACATTTAAATATAAAAAAGAACAAAACCTTACAAAGAAATCTATACAAAAAAAGTCAAAAATTTCCTATGCAAAAAATGTAGCAAATGAATACACCAACATTAGAAATCAAGATTGCAGATTAGCCGCCACTTCTTCCTGTCCTTGCATACTTCTTTCATTTCATCCAGAGTCATAACCTTTTTCATACAAGTCCTCCTTTTATTATGACTCTGGATATGCCTTGAATTTTAATCTCAAATGTTATTGCCTTTATTTGTGCAACTTATATTATAGAAAGATTAATAGTCTGGAAAGCTCAATAATTGAGGTTTCCTCTTCAAACACGCTCACCAGTAAACACGATGTCTAAAATCGTTCATACAAGTGTTGCATGTGTACTAACAAAAGAAAACTTACACCTAAATTGAACATAAACTCTGCTACTCTTGTCACCTTTCCCAAAAACATTGGAAAAAGACATCTGATTTTAACAGTTTGGATAATAAGCTTAATGCCATCATATTAGTCAAGGAACTATACATATTAAATAAATTATTATGAAAGTGTTTGCAAAGGCTTCATTGTTCGGAATGGGCCTTTGTCCATATAACCTTCATATTATGTACTAACACGGTAGTTATCACGTTTCATGTATGTAGGTACGTATATTGAATACAAAGCTTCCCAAACCTTTGTCTCTTGCAGACTAATTAAAAAACAATTAATGGTAATAAAAAAAACCGAGGTCTACTCGTAGAAAAATACTGAGTAATATTTTTTTGGTTGTGAATCATCCTAGTACCCTGAACGCCATGACGTCACGTTAACGCAAGTAAGCTACTCATTTAGTGTAGCTTTTTGCCGCGTTATCCCCAAACGGTTTCTCATGTGGCGAGTGGACCTGTTTATTTTTTACAGGTAAGGCGGCCGGCCTCACGCTAACCACTTCAAGCTCACGGCGTGGAATGCAAGCACTCTAGCCAACGAGCTATCGACCGAACTTCCAGAGGAAAACTATGATTTTTTCAACTCCATCACCTTGTGTGGCTGCGATATTATTCAGTACTCGTCGCATTTATACTATATGTGTAGCTTAGAAGCATTTTTTAGTGAGACGAGACGTTTAGTGTTTTTTTTTTGTTTTCAGCGGCGTTTATCTTCAATTGAACTTATTCAGATCAAAACAAAGTGTTAGTAACCCTAATGTGTGAAAAATTATTACTGTGATCAACTTTTCAGTATACCACATATCGATACCTCTAAGGTACATAAAACTGAAAAAGTGACATACTAAACTAACGTAGGTTTCTCAGATAAATGCACCTTTTACCCTATTTTCTACGAGAGAAAACACTAAAAATGTTTAGTAGCCCTGTAGCGTAGAAGTTTTTCATGAGCATTTCCTTTTAATTAGAGGCTGACCCCCCGCGCTGTAAAAATCGGTTCACTTATGCCAATGCCATCCCGGTTTCAGAGAAAAGCGGCAGGAGTTGCAAGGCTTATGTTCATGTGAGGTTTTTTTTATTTGTATTTGTATTTGTTTATTAAATTTTCGAAATAGCGAGTGAATGGGATATCCAGAGTCATAATAAAAGAAGAGCTTGTATGAAAAAGGTTATGACTCTGGATGAAATGAAAGAAGTATGCAAGGACAGGAAGAAGTGGCGGTTGATCTGCAATGCTGATTTGTAATGTTAGTTTATTAGTTTGCTACATTTTTTGCATAAGAAATTTGTGACTTTTTTGTATAGATTTATTTTTAAGGTTTTGTTGTTGTTTTTTTTTTTTTTTTTTTTAATACTTAAATGTTATTTATTACTCGTATTCCTTGACTTATAGGTTGGTATGAGGCTGACCACCCATACTGTAAAAAATGGTTCACTTTGCCAATGTCACCCCTGTTTCAGGGAATGTCGGCAAGAGTTGCAGGGCTTATGTTCATTTTATGTATGGATTTAATTTGTAAGTACTGTAACTGTAACTGTAACTGTAACTCTGTCGCCATTCCGCTAGGGGTGGCCAGAGCCTCTGCAGAGTTGCCTCCATTTTTTCCTATCCTTACATACCTCTTTCAATTCATTCATATCCATCACCTTTTTCATGCATTTTCTTCTTTTACGCTCACTTTGTATATCCCATTCTTTCACAATCTCCTCAATCTGATCACTCCATACTTTTCTCGGTCGTCCCTTCCCTCTTTTTCCTTTCACACTTTCTTTGTATACATACTTTGTCAGTCTATCATCATTCATTCTTTCCACATGCCCAAACCATCTCATCACATTCTTTTGTACCTTAACTTTCACATCCTCTTTCAAATTACATTCTTTTTTTACCCATTCATTCCTAACTCTATCCCTCAGAGTTTTTCCTGTCATGCTTCTCAAATGCTTCATTTCCACCGTACATACTTTACTCATTTCGCTATCGTTCACTGTCCATGCTTCACTTCCATACATCAAAGTCGGTAACAATATTCCATTGTGTACCGCCATTCTCAGATCCATCGTCAATCGCTTGTTCTTTGCTATTCTTCCTATTGCACCGACCACTTGCTTTCCCTTGCACACCCTATTCTCAAGTTCTCTTGTCATCTTTCCATTCTTTTCAAACAAACTTCCCAAGTATCTAAATTCATCCACAATTTCAACTTTCGTACCATTCAACATAAACGTGCATTCTTCATTTTCATCCGTTCTGTCAAAAATCAGTACTTTCGTCTTACTTGCATTAATTTTCAACTTGTTCACACACAGAGCATGGTTCAGATTAGAGAGCATTGCCTGAAGTTCCGCTGCTGAATCAGCAATTAATACTGCGTCATCAGCATAAAGCAGAACTCCGACTTTTCTCTCTCCAATCTGTATGCCATGCCCTTCCAGATTCGCTTGTTTAACACAATGATCCATGATTATATTGAATAACCATGGGCTCATTATGCAACCCTGTCTCACACCCTTGTACACATTAAAATACTCGCTGTATTCTCCATCCACCCTGACACACGCCCTGCTATTTATATAGATGGCGCGTATCGCGTTCAGAAGTGCTTTGTTCACACCATACCTCTCAAGCACACACCACATCATACTTCTATCCACCGAGTCGAAGGCTTTCTCAAGATCTACAAAAGCCGCGTAGACCTTTTTATTTACGGCCAGCTGTTTTTCGACTATCTGTCGAAGCGCGAATATCTGGTCTACGCAACCTCTTTCCGGCATAAAGCTAGATTGTATATCTGAGACCTTCTCCTGGGTGGATAATCTTACCCTATGGATAAGAATCTTGCATAGCACTTTACCTGGCACACTAAGAAGGCTAATCGGTCTGAAGTTACGGCAGTCTTTTTTGTCACCTTTACCTTTGTAAATTGGCACAATGACCGCCTCTCTCCAGTCCGATGGAACCTCCTTGACGCTAACACACAATTCGCAAAGCTCTTTCATCCATTCAATCACACATTCTCCTCCCGCTTTCATCATCTCAGGTCTCACACCATCCACACTTGCCGCTTTCCCATTCTTTAATTCCTTTATGACCTTTCTTACTTCTTCTTTCGATATTTTCAAAACATTACCCTCATCATAATCTCCTTTCACAGTTAAATCACATTCTTCTTCACCAAAAACCTCATTAAAATATTCTTTCCATCTCTTTTTTACATCGTCTTTATTCCACATAATGTCTCCGCTGACATTTTTGATTCCTGGTGTTGTGGACCTACAACTGTCGTTGTTTTGTCTCACCCAGCTCCAGAACATCTTTTTATTGTCAGAGAAGTCATTCTGTGCTCTTTCACTCAATTTTTCTTCCATTCTTCTCTTACTCATTTGAACTTCATTCTTCGCTAGCCATTTTTTCGCCTTGTATTCAGTCTCTAACACTTTATTCTTTCTGTCATTAATCCATTTTAAATAGCTCTCTTTCTTCTCTTTCACTGCTTGTTTAACCTGATCATTCCACCATTCATTGCCTTTTTTATGCCCAATCGTAACTTCACCGCATACTTTCTTTGCGCTTTCAACCAAACATGTTTTAAATGTTTTCCACATTTTTTCTACACATGCATTCTTCACAAGTTCCTTACATTCATCCGATTTCAAAATCTGGCTTACTTCAGCTTCAAAATCATCCCTGACATTTTCATCATCTAATTTTTCCACTTTCACTCTTTTCAACTTAATCACTTTCGTTCTTTTCCTATCTTTTACTTCGCCTATCATTACTTTTGCACACAAGAGATGATGGTCTGAGCCCACGGATATACCTTGGTAGACTCTGACATCTCTTATGGCACCTCTCATACATTCTTCCATACATATGTAGTCAATGACTGTGCGAGTATTTGGCCCATACCACGTGTATGTGTGCACGTCTTTATGCTTATACCAAGTATTTGATACAAACATCCCATGCTCCACACACATGTCAACAAGCCGTCTCCCACTGCCATTGATGACACCCCTTCCGTTTGGTCCTATTACCCTTTCATACTCTTCCTTTCTTCTACCCACCCATCCGTTCATGTCACCAAGTAGAATCACCTTTTCTTCTTTGTCTTTCATTCTGATTTTATCGTCAAGCATATCCCAGAATTCATTTTTAATCTCCATACATTCTGAATCTACTGGCGCATAGCATGCTATCAGTAGAAAATTCGTTCTGTCGTACTTGATCCTTACTAGGAGAATCCTAGGGGAGATCCATTCATAATTCCTGATATAGCTCTTCACACATTCACTAACAATTACACCAACACCCTGTCTAGGACATCCATCTTTCACACCTGAGTAAATGAACAAATTTCCATTACTCAGAACTTTCTCTCCTTCACCTTTCATTTTAGTTTCGGTCACACATAAAATTTTAATTTTTCTCTCATTCATCTCTTTCAATAGTTCTTCTTCCTTATTTTTCATACCTCTTACATTCAAAGTAGCAATATTCCATTCATCTCCTTTCTTACGTCTGCTTTTACCAGGCCACTGTGGTTTCCCACTGTACCTGGTAAAGCTTTTGGCAACCCTGCAGGGGCCATCTGACACTCCTCCAACAGCATGGCGACTAGGATTGTCAGCCCTAGTGCGCCTTCGCATGACTATCTCATCGTTTGCCCACAGGAGCCCACATCACAGCACAGTGAACTAATGCCATACTGACACAAGTTTGCACACAACCAAAAATACACAATAAAAAGTACACAATCAGCATTTGTAAGCGCGAACTACACATGTTTGTTAGTGGGCATACATCTGAGAGCTTTGAATGAATATATCCTTGCAACTTAGATTATATATTATATATTATTATAGTATGCACGCATGCAGAATGTGTAGACGCGAACCTACGAAGCCTGTATGTGGGCATGCATTTAATATGAGCCTTAAATGTTAACATATCTTTGCAGCTTAGATTATAGATCTACTTTGATAGGTAAATAGACCCTACAGAATATTTTATCACACATCAGTGAATCAGCACTCATTTAGTTACCTTTAAGTTGGCGATATTATGAAATCACATCTCTCTTTTTATTCTGCTTCACAGAGTGTTGTGCTATGTCTCAATACAGTGTACGCTAAGGTGGATCGCTCTATGTATGGAAAAAATTAAAAATCATTTTTTCGTAATTGCGTTATGCAGAACAGTTGCTCTATGGGGTGAGTATCTGATATAAAAAAAAATCTTATCAAAATATTAATTTATTATACTGCCCCAAGTCATCGGAAAAATTACAAAAATACATAAAACTACTCATTTTTACCCCTGTGTTTAATAATCAAGTATTAGATAAAATCAAACGAAATATAATTTTGTTTCTTTAAAATGAATGAAATAGTTATCATTACGTGTTTGGTATCTTGTAATTTGAGAGGGATGGGTGAAGGCACCCCCTAACTTTGTTACTCCGCGCAGACGCGCGTCACCAATTCGGTGCTCTCAGAGATGTAACTATAGTTGTACGCTACTCATATTTTTTGCACATACAAATTTACGAGAGATCTTAAGTGTATTTTTAATATATCAGCGTGTTAATGCAACAGATTAGCTTCATTTAACGATGCAAAACATCTTAAAGTACCGATAACTGAAAAATATTCTGATTGACCAAAGAACCAAAAGATAAATGATCATAAGGGGTGTTGATTTGAAAACTGCTGCGGGAAATTAAAAAAAAGCTGAACCGGAAACAGAAATATTAACCATACAAAGAAAAAGCTACAAGTTCATTGCCAAATCTGTCTGACCTATCAACTGATGTCTCTCAACAACCAGTCTCAACAGTAATAGTAAAACTAGCACTTCAGAGACCGCTACCTCAAATTTCGTATTCATATTCATTAAAAATATTGACCTTGGCATACTGGAAAAACCTGTGGATAAATTTGGCATTTCCAATAAGGCTGAAGCTGCTCTTGTTTTGGCAACAAAGCGTTGGTATTATTTCAGACAAATATTCATCCAAAGTTTTCGATCAAATAAAATTAGAAGAGCCCGTGAAAAGCAAATAACTAAGTTCAGCGGTGTGACCATTGATTCTGATTACTAAGATTTGGGTTTATACTTTGATGGACGTAAAAATAAAACCTTTATCATAAGAGAAATATAATTATAGAGGAGCGTATTAGTTTACTTAAGGACGCAAGGTCACAGTACATTGGACATATTTCTTTAAGCACTGGAAAAGCAGCAATAATAAAAAGAAAAATTATGGATATTTTAATCAGTAAAGATATCAATGTCATCCTTTTTGCTGTAATCGGACGTGATAGAACTATTGTTAATACAGATGGAATTGGTAAATTTATTCCAAAAAACTTAAAATATCTAGTAAAACCGCTGCAGTGGTGTATTTGTCAACTCCATGCCAACGAAATTCCGCGCCAATTATTTGAATATATTGATGGTTGTACAATTGGACTAAGAAGTTACTCTGGACCCATAGAAAAGGTATTAAAAAGTTGTGAAGAGCTTCCAATAGTCTCGATTGTAACTATCCAATGTGATCTACCTATTGAACGGAGAATAACTATAAAGTCTGGATATTGTTCTCAAAGCTTATTCAAAGAAACACTGGAAAACTAGTGCATTCAAGATGGCTCACAGAATACTACGGCTTTATGTTTTTTTTTTAACCATCTGACAAGCTGTTAATATTATCAATTATATAATGAAAGTGGATGCTTTTATGTGGTCTTACATCAAAACTAACCACATTGCATTAATGGTGCTAGACACTTACACAAGACAATCTAAATGTCGCGATATTTGACAGATAATTTAAAGCAGATACTACATCCTGTTATACAGAGAAATGGATATTTCAATCATATAAAAAACATCTTACTTGCTTTGCCTTTTTATGAGTTCTAGCCTTGTGAAGAATATTGAAACGCGACAGGAAATAATATTGAGAATTCGAACTACGATCGGCCAAAACTTGATTTTGATGCAGACAATTATAAAAACCCTTATAAACTGGCACGAAAATAATGTGGCCAAGCCGCCTGTTACAAAATTTATGAACGGTGAATTAACATCACGTTGATAAGAAAATCCACCGCTTGTTGACGAACTAATCTCAAGCCATTTCCATTTTCCTTTCTACACGTTAGCCACTGAAAGATTAGTAAAAATTGTAACAAAAACTTCAGCTGCTGTTTGCGGTCTTATCAAAAGAGATGAATTCATTAAAAGAAACCTGGAATCGCGACAAATAATGCCTTTTTTCAATTTAAAGAAAGATTACCAATTTTCTTAAAATCACTATTTTCTAGACTTCTGTTGATTGCCATTTTTTCATTTTTTTTTGCCATAAAAGGGTCTTTTTTCTATCATTTATAGAAAATCATGCTTTGTGCTTAAAATTGAACTTAATTTTACTACAATTATTTTTTCTTAATAAACAAAAAAAAATGTTAAGTATATAGCAGTTTTTATGATTTTTATTAACTTTTCGAGGCTTTGGGGCAGTATAAGATCAAATATTTCGACCTTATGGTAGTACAATTTATTGTTTGTATTGATATAGAGCAGCTTTTGGCCAAACGCAAAATCGAAATTCCCAAAAAAACGATTTCGATCCACCTTAGTGTACGCATCAGATACAGCTCAGCGCGGATGGCAACTCGTTCGATACACGTCGATGAAGGGCTCGCGTCAGGCACATTAGCTTCAGTAACCTCGACGTTCTGGGGAGGGTGGGACTTCCTCTGATTTGAGGATCCTCTTTTTACTTTCTTGAGTAGATTACCTATTGCTGTTAACTTCAACGGGAAGGCCTTCCGCCGCCAAAAAAACATTGCAAGTGAAGTATCACCAAGTGAAGCGACTCCGCATGAGTTGTATGAACTTGGTGGGTGGAGGTGGGTAAAGTGCCCACTTTGGGAATCTGTGGTATGATGTACGGGGCGGATGCGGCGAGAGATCCGTGAAATTTGACCGCGTGGTCAGCGGGAGCGGTCGGAACAGGCCTTTGTGCCGTGATAGAGTGTGAAAGGGAAGTACGTGTGATATGTAAATTACTGCCCGTCACAACCGGCCACACGTCTTCTTCTTCTTCCGTTTGATTTGTTTAAAATTTAAATTCAACTTTCTACCGACCATAAATCTATCTATAATCCAAGCTGAAAAAGATATTTCATCACTTAAGATTCATATTGAATACATGCCCACAAGTAAACACACAAAACGGCGTACGAAATTTCCCCTAAGCAAAATATATATATTATATTACAATTTTGTAACAGTGAGAAGAAAATGCATAAAAAAGGTGATGGATATGAATGAATTGATAGAAAAATGTAAAGATAAGAAGAAATGAAGGCTGCTCTGCAGAGGCTCTGACCACCCCTAGCGGAATGGCGACAGAGTTACAGTTACAGTTATAGTAGTCTTGAAATGACGTAAGCAAGTCGAAAGTACTCGAGGTGAAATAAATGCTCAATTTGTAAAAATAAGACTCTTGTGTTTTTAATTTTTTTGCACTTTCTCATAGAATATTTTAATCTATAATCTAATATAAACATATGTATCAAAATAAGAGATTTACACATAATGCATGCCCACATGTCGCATGTGCTCTTACAACAACAACAAAAATCCCACATGAAATAAAACCCTGCAACCTTTGCCACCTGAAATATGAATGGCATTTGCGAGAGTACCTTTTTGAACAATGCCTATAGGTAGTCAGCCTTATACCAACCTATGTAGTAGTCAAGAAGCAAGAATAAAAAAGTATAACTATGTAGCTGTATAAAATAAACATTAAATTAAAAAAACAAAAAAAAAACAATAATATCTAATAATATAATTTAAAAAAAGGGAAAATATCTACTATGTACTCGTATTAATAAAAATTAACAATTTTCTAGAGTTAGTGCATTCACAGAGTGAAAATTCATTATAATTTTAACTAAAAAACTTTTTTAAAACCTAGTTTTAGTTTCATCGAGTTGACGATGCCTAAGCCTAGTTAGCCTCTGAAGATGGACGGAAAAAGTCCGATAGTGCTTAGGCGTTGTAAACTCAAAAAATGTGGAAATAAAACTGTGTTTTAAATTAAAAATTAAAATTAACAATATAGATACAAAAATATTTGACATTACAAATAATAAGAAAGCGCTGTTTTTGTGTGTGTCACACCTCAAGGGCCGGAGATTCCAATCCTGGATAATGCATTCTAAAATGTTGTGTCTTGAGTGATCCACGAAATAAACCCACAGATTTGTAACTCCTCAGAATCTAAGAAAAATATATCCTTACAGTATAAGAGAAATGTGCAATCGGGGAGGACATGTCTTTCCTCGCACCAGGGCCCCCGATGGGCTTAATCTGGACGTGTGTGTGTCCAAGTAAGTAATCTGTTAACCATCATTATTGATCCCCTACAGGAGGGGCTCTAGAACGTTCTAGAATATGATACGTGCTTCTAGATATTATGTGTATAATGGAAGGTCGTTGTGGGTTCATTGTCGAGTGGGTCCCGCGTTTAATTAAGTGAAAATGATCATTTTATCGTGCAAAGCAAATTCTGATATAGTGTCATATAGCCCATATAATACTATTACCAGTAATACGAGTACTTTATGGACCGGTCTGTAGTCTAGTGGTAACGCTTTGGACTCGTGATTGGAAGGCAGTAGGTCCTACTCTAGGGGACGCCCACGCCAAGAATACCTGGAGGACCTGTTGGTGGGCGTGCGCTGCTCTTCATATGCAGACCTTAAAAGAACCACACAAAACAGGGAAGAATGGAGGAGAAGAGTGAAAGGAATTGCTGCAAGCCAATCTCAGGATTGAAACAAGAGAAGAAAAAGGTCCAAATCCCCGCGGAGCACAATATAAAAATACTAAAAATAATAACAAATAAACTTTGTTTTTTTGCCATACATGTAATTTATATTTAAGTTATTAAAATTGTAACCTAAGTTGCAAAAGACCAGGCCGTAGTCTAGTGGTTAACGTTACGGACTCGAGATCGGAAGTCATGAGTTGGACTCCCGTCGGAGCACAACAAAATCTCTACATTTAAAAAAATCTCTTCGCCGAGTTGAAAATTTCATTTGCCTTTACCAAAGACCGGTCACTAAACGTAAATCCAGCCTTACAGCAACGGGTATTGCTTGAAAATTGGCGGTTTCTACAGCGACAAAGAAAGAATCCCACGCCCTGAGAGTGATGCCGAAGAAGCTAGCCGGAGTGAGTATCCTGTAGGTACATCCTGAAGGTACATTCCCATTTTTACATAACAATGTCTTCGTTAGATTGTACATAGATTGAATCAATTATTTGTTAACCATGTTATCGATTAGTTAACTTATTAACTGATGGTTAATTAACGTATCGATAGTTCACCATCGACGGGTTAACTATCCAGAGTGCGGCAAGTGCTTGCAACTAATTGGCTGTCCCATTGAATGCACTTAGTCTGGACTAGGGAGAGACTAGGGAGGAGTTATTCTCGACTTGGTACAAGGCAGGCCACCTGCTAAGCGATCGCTTCGAGTGCTTCAAACACTTAAGCGGTACTCGCATTAGCAATAACGCTACTGAGGATCTGTATTGGGAAGATTATTAAGCACTAAGTCCCTCAACATAACTCAGTATGGATGGTCAACCTCATAACACATTTTTTCCAAGAGCCATGAATGAATGGGATATCCAGAGTCATAATAAAATGAGAGCTTGTATGAAAAAAGTTATGACTCTGGATGAAATGAAAGAAGTATGTAAGGACCGAAAAAAATGGCGGCTGATCTGTAATGTTAAAAAAAAAAAAAAAATACTGTCAGCTAATCGCTCCTACTTCGGCCTCATAAAACAATTAAATCGAGGCTACTGTCACGGCAATGTAAAACCACTCTGTACAAAACCCTAATAAAACCAGTCCTCACATATGCCTCCGAAACCTGGACACTGACCAAGCGTGACCAATACTCTCTCAACGTCTTCGAAAGGAAAATACTTCGACGTATTTATGGTCCAATAAAGGACGGAAACATATGGCGAAGAAGATATAACTCCGAACTGTATAAGCTGTACCAGGATGCTGATGTGGTCCGCTCAATAAAGGTCAACAGACTGCATTGGCTGGGGCACATTCAGCGAATGAACCATCGGAGCCTGGAGAAGACGATTGTGATAACGAACCCGGAGGGACGCCGGACAGTGGGAAGACCACGTTCAAGATGGCTGGATGGAGTGGTGGCGGATTGCCGTGCAGTGGGAATTTGAGACTGGAGGAGGAAGACGTTGGAAAGACAGCGCTGGCAGCGGTTGCTGAGGGAGGCCAAGACCCACCCCGGGTTGTCGTGCCAATGATGATGATGATGATCTGTAATGTAGGCGGCTAAAGCCAAGAATCAATTTTCATTTTTATTGATGTTTTGTATTGATGTTTTTTAAAAGCAGCAGCTAGGAGAAAAAATGACGCTTTCGAAATGTCGTTCTGGAGATGCAAGCTTCTTTTTTTTTTTTTTTTTTTTTAAAAATAGATTTGTGAAGAGGAATCCAATTCACCAACCTATTTTGCCTGGCCAGAAACAGGTATTAATATCATCATTTAATAATTCATTATTGTTTATTATTAATGAATTATTAAATAATAATTACCCAATAACATCTGTTGAACCAGGGTCAATGTTAAAGTCAAGTGACCCAAGCGGGGATCGAACCAACGTTGTTCCATTCGAAACACGCTAGAAAGATCAGCCCTCTTGACCCCCGCGGCTATAACCCCGACATCTTCTAAGGAGTTTAGAGTTTATATAATTAATCATTTCATTAATTATTGTTTTCATACACATTATTGGCTATAACGAGTGTTTTTTTTATCCTTGGCTTAAAGTTTGGTATGTGACTGACCGCCTATACTGTAAAAAAAAATGGTACACTTTGACAAAGTTACCCCTATGTAAAGGTAAGATCGGCAAGCGTTGCCTATGTTCATTTGAAATTTGTTTGCACTTTTAATTTTGTAAATACTAACGCAGCACTTGTACGAAAACTTACATGTGATGCATATGAGCGTGCATCAAATATAGATCTTAAATTTTAGTTCATCTGTTCAACTTAGAGTAAATTTTTTTTTTTTCAAATATCTCCCTACTTGAGTGAAATTTAGTCCCCTTTCAAATCTCGAGAAAATTTCAAATTAACCCTACTTGGTTTTTATTTCCTGAATAAAGTAGGTACTGCACAAAATTATGCTTCCAATCACTCACCTGCGACTGGCCGAATAAAACAATATTATATTTATCCGCTCCCCAAAGGGATCAGGTTTCAGAATAATGAAAATTAATTAGGCCATCGCTGGATGACTTTATATCTCGTCCAACAACATTTTTTTAAAGCTGCTGGATTTGCTTTGCTGGAAGAGTTTTTGTATTTTTTTACATACTAGGTATGCTATGGATATCCCTATCCGATATACAAGATATCCAATACTATCGGATATGAGCAGATTTTCATGAAACGAGTTTTTATTTTCACCCGTTCGAGCCGATTCTCTAGCTGCGCGTCCCCAGCATTTCGATTGTGTTTGTATTGATTAGTCATAACAAGGTAATCATAGTGGGATTGCTTACTGTTTTGACTTCTATCACTTAAATTGAGTGAAAGCTTAACAAACCCCGCAACCGAAGCAATTCAAAATAAATTCATATCCGTAATCGAGCAACGTTGAAGCCGACGCCGAAGTTCTGGGAGTGAGGGGACCATGAAGGGAAGCAGCACAAGACAGAGAGTCCTGGAGGATTGTGGTGCGGGAAGCCCTGAGCCTTCAAGGCTTATGAGCCGAAGAAAGTAAAAAGTAAGTAAAGTAAGTTAGTGCATCTAAATAAGATTTTTTTTAAATCTGTATACAAATCCAAAAGTTCATTTCCATTACATCCCTATTGTATGTATCGTCCAAAATGTTTTTTCAAATTTTGTTTTTTCAAAAAGAAATTTCTCAAATCGTGAATGAGTGGTCCGCATTAATTAGCCAGACAGCTTGTCAAACTAGATGAATATAGCTCAAATAGCCATCAAAACTAAAAAAGGAAGAAGACGTTTTTGTGTCTTCGGTCATATTTTATGTAACCTCATTTTCTTTGGTACTTAATTCCCGCCTGGAAGGTTGTGTTGCCGGCGTGTGTAATATTTTAACAAATATATGGCGCGTTGAAAAAACATCGATTTTAATTGCTGCGAGTTGTAGTCCTCCTTTTTTCCTAATTCTAATCCCCAGATCCCATCATCCAGATTCCGACCAAGCAGGTACTTATTCAGTTTTACATTTAAGGGTTTGACTTGAGGCACACATAGAACCAATTAAAAGTTCAACCAGTAATAGCTCCTCATATACTTATACACAGATATGTGATTAAGGTTCTAAACTGCACTGGTTAGCAGAGGCACACACAATAAGACTAGTTAAAACAGTAATAATTCCTCACATTAAGTTCGCCGGCTTGACTTGGCACGAGAACTTTAAAGTTATAGTTGAAGGGCTTGCAAGGAAACTTCCAGAATGCGCTGGTCGGCCTAAAATGCTCCTCATTATTCTGAAAAGCGGCCTGCGCTGAACATTCAAGACTATAAAGGCTAAAGGACAAACAGGAGGCGTTTTTAACGCGCGTCAGGGCGTTGAAGCGTCCCGGCTTCAAGCGCTGCGTTGTGTTGTACCGAACATGTCTACACGTTTTATCAAACAGAGCAACCACGCTACCAGTACCCTGAGTACGAGTTGCAAAACTTGAGTAAATCAAAGTTTAAGAAAGTATTAAAGAGTGATTTTCCCCAAAATCTGCCGTTTTTGTTTGTTTGAACTTGATTTTATTCATCACTGTAACTCTTTTGCTAAAACCCTTAAGTGTAAGAAACAAAAACGTCAGATTTTGGGGGAAATCACTCTTTAATACTTTCCGTAAACTTGACTTTACTCAAGTTTTGCAACTCGTACTAAGGGTACAGTACGCGACGATCCGTCGTTGAGTCCGTGTGTCGCGTTGCATTTTGTTACAAAGTTTTCTTTGGCGCCGAGCGTTTTTTTTGTCGAAATTTGTACTGAAAAAAATATTGAATGCGTTCTAAAAAAAACCTGGTGTTTGTTTACAAGACATCCCCCCCAGTGCTTGGTTGACTTATCTACCGTTTAATTAAAAAATGACCTAACAATGAAATTGTGTTAAAAATCACATTCTACATAATCTGTGGTAGGAAAAAAACGTTAAACACGATAATGTGAGAATTGGAAACCTTTATGTAACACAAATAAAAAATTGTTAAAGTATTTTTTTTCTGATGAAGCGATGTAGTTAACATATTAAATACTTACAAAAACTGGCAATTATATCACTGATTAAATACAAAGTGCGCCTGTTGGTATGTAGCTCGAAAATTTGTGCATTGTTGTTATTAATTTATTCAAGGACACTTGCACTAAATCTCTTGCACAGTTTCTGCAAACATGTCAACGCATAAACTTTGTCCTCTCTAAGGCCATTCTAAGAACGAGACTGGTCGTACTTTACGCAAGCATGAAACTTTAAAATACCGGCAAGGCTTACTTAGCTTTCACAAAAAATGAGTACCAGTACCTACCCTAGAGAGCTGCTTAAGCTCCACTTCACTAATATGGTTGACGTTAAGCTGGCCCCCCTAACTGTAAAATAAATAGGTGCACTCGCCACATGCGATACTTTCGAGAAGAACGCGCGAAGAAGTTGCACTTTATGTGTAACTTAGTTGCGTTATGCAAATTCGAAAACACATCATTTGCAGTCGCTATCCGCTATGGGGTTATTTCTTTTTATTTGCATTTGATCTGCGGTTTTCAAAAGAACTAACCGTTTTTTCGTGGATCCTGAAATGAGATTTTCCAGCTACAACTACGCAACTAAGCTACACATATAGTGTAATTTCTTGCCGCTTTATCCCAGAAGGGTTTTGCTTGTGGCGAGTGGAACCTATTTATTTTTACAGGTAAGGGGCCGGCCTTACACCAACCACTTCAGTTAAAGTGGGGGTTTCCCAGCTTCCGAAGAGTCATTTCTTGTGAAGGCTGAGTAAACCTTGCCGGTATTTTATTTTGAGGTTTGTAATAAACACCGAAACGGGAAATCATATCTGACACCCTCGGTAGGATTTGAACCTTAGCACACGGCATGGAATGCAAGCACTCTGCCAACTGAGCTGTCGACTGGACAAGCTGGTTTTTGACTTATTGGCATCTTATCTCTAGCTACCGATCTGTGCAATTCTTTCATGACTTTATCTAGAGACATATGACCTCTACAAAATCGGCCCCAAATTCTGCTCTGACTCCCTACAGTATTATATTATACTTAAATGATATTATAAATGACAATATTTCGTGAATACCGGTTCCCCATTCCCTATTCCCGAGGCAGACAAAGGCCGCAATTAGAGGCAAACATCTCGCGACGACAATTGAATGAGGCGCCTTTTATATTATACAAACAGGCGACTGCTAACTACTAACTACGTAGTGATGTGTACACGCAAGACAAATTCATTTACCGGTATCAAGAAAAAAAAATGCTGGTATTAATGGTATGATGATGATGGTGCCCAAGAAGGTAATATCATAATGTAAGAGATCTAAAATCAATAAAATAAAACATCGAAAAGCTGATATATCACTGAATAAATATATTTTAGACAGTTCAGCTTTAATATTATATTGCTTAGAACTAACAAATCATAAGCAGACACTCAAAGAGAACTTCGGCAATTAAAAAAAAAAGTAAATTTCTCAAAAAAATCTTAGAGAACGAAAATGAATATTACTTTCATAAATCACCTTTAATCCATGCTTATTTTTCAAGGATAAAATCTGTCCATTTTACAAATATAAGCCATAAAATACTTTTTTTATGTAACACAAAACGGTTCAATCACGGATCAGACTTTTTAAAAAGGTGTGTCTTGAGTGCTCCACGAAATACACTCACAGATTTGGAGTGTTTCACTCCGGCTGGCAGTCTGTTGCAATCCACCTGACCAGCAACACGGATTGGTCGCAGATCTTAGTGTCTGCCTCCTCGCAGCCATCTCAACAGTCGAAATCATGTCAGTCAGATAAGGTGGGGCCAAGCCATTGATGGCTTTGTATACCATAAGACAAACACAGTAGACCACCCTCTCCAGGAAGCGAAGCCAATGTTGGTTTTTAACAACGGATTGATGGGAGTGAATTCGGGCATCTCGAATATGAGCCTTGCTGCCGAATTCAATAAAGATAAAAAGCGGCTGAACTGCTTTTTTGACTGATCACTATAAAGCGTTGAGAAAATGATCAAGCCGAGACATCACAAACGTGCTCATTAGGGTATTGACCGCATCAGACTGTCTTATGGAATTGTTATTCAAAGACTGCATTTATTTTTTTGGCTTCGATTCTACTTTGTAGATTAAAAGTTTAAAAAAATATATTTTCATTTTATTGACAAATTTTACCTATGGGTTATGTAATGGTTTTTCCCGGTTTTGAAATAGCGCGATTTCCGGTATAATTCCAATAATTTTTTACACATCCCTACTGTATTCAAGGAGGCACAAAACGTCTCTTGATTGTCAAAACTGTCACTAGGAGGTGCTCATTGCCTTAAGTATACAACTTTACGTTTAAACTCCGCCATTGCGTTTTGTAAAAATGGATGGAAACTAAAACGTTTCCTAGAGGTTCTGCTTTAGTTTCCTACGGATAAAGAAACATGGTACTTTTAGGAGTGCCCGGCACGGGACTTGAATGCTGGAATAATGGTAAATGTGCCATTGACAATCTTTTGTGCCAATTCTGCGAAACATTTTGCTTCGCAACGCGATTAAACTACATATACAGTGTAACTTCTTGCCGCGTCATTCCCCAAAGGGGTCGCACGTGGCATGTGGAACCTATTTATTTCTACGGGTAAGGGGCCAACCTTACGCCTGGACTTCATTCCTTGTCTTTAATCTATAATCTAAGATGCAAAGAAATATAACATTTAAAATTCATATTAAATCACAAGCTACCCTTTGGGGCCTACTCGATACGAAGTTTTACTATATGCGCAGTTTATTGCGTTCCGTAAATTTAAATACCGTAATTTAAAAAAAGGGGAACGTTCTACTCACAGGAAAGCCTCAAATAAACATAAATTCTACAACTCTTACCAACTTGTTTCTGAATCAGGGGTGGTATCGCCAACTATTTTTTAACAGTATGGGTAGCAGTGGCGAAGGGTGTCATACAAGCCGATTCCCATCGGTTTCCCATTTAAAATGAGGCAAAAATGATAATAAAGTAGATGCTGCATGGTTTCAATGAGGGAAAAATATGTAGGTATTGTTTCTTTGGTTTTAAATGTATTTTTTACTCTGTGCCTATGTTTTTTAACTACTTTGTTACATTATTTTAAAAGGGAAGCCGATGGTAACCGGCTTGTATGGCACTCTTCGCCACTGAATTGGGTAGTCCACTCATACAGAAAAAAAACTGGTTAAAGTGATATTATTATACGAGCATATCACATATAAGGGTGTTCATTTCTTTAACACAAAGTATCAGGTTAAATTTCTTTAAAGTATTACATTTCTGATACAAATACGTTTAGGTGCATCAAGTAACAGGTATAACAGGTATTTTGTATCTCTGGCCACTTTCCACTAGAGGTGACCAGAGCCTCTTCAATAATTTTTAAATACGTACCTTTTTATGGTTTTTGTTAACAATTATAGCACAAATTAATTTGGTCCTATTGCTGTGACACGTATGGAAGACGAAACAGAAATGGTGGATGTAAAAACAAGTGCATTGCGGGCTCTGGGTTCTTTCATTTTCCCAAACTACAAGGAAAAATAATTTTGGAAGTTAAAACCAAACAAGAGAGAGCTTCAATCTGGAACTAGCAGGAATATCTACAAGATTCTTGCCGGGCTGCCAAAAATTCGGACATCAATTATGATGAAAATTTACGAACTTTTATAGGACTTATCTTCTTAAGTATTTTATTATTATTTTACGGCTTACCACAAAAATGCGATAGAATGGAGGTAACAGGTACATAGTGATTGTCATACAAAGTTAAACCACATAATTCATATCGAATTACAAACATTAATACGATCAAGGTATTAATGTTTGCTAGGTATTAATGTACGCTATAATGTATGATCTAAGCTGCAAAGATATATTCAAATTGCCTTCATAACAAATGCATGCCCACAAGTAGACATGTGTAAGTTCTCGCTTAAAAATGATGCAAGTGTACTGACAAATTAAATAGCCAATCTCAAATTACTTGACTTATAGGTTGGTAGGAGGCTGACCATCCATACAGACAATATAATTAACTTGTTTAATTTATAATTTTTGAAGGAATTCAAAGAAAACACTGTTTATTTTCACTAAAATTTATTTAGAAAGATTAAAATCTTTAAAACAAATTACAAACGCGTTTTCTACCTAGAAGGTCATCATCAGGTATGATTACAGTAAAAGATATTTTATTAAATAAATCATACCTGATGATGACCTACTAGGTCGAAAACGCGTTTGTAATTTGTTTATAAGATTTTAATCTTTCTAAATGGGTAAAAAAATAATGTAATTTGAATGAGGATGTGAAAGTTAAGGTACAAAAGAATGTGATGAGATGGTTTGGACATGTGGAAAGAATGAATGATGATAGACTGACAAAGTATATATACAAAGAAAGTGTGAAAGGAAAAAGAGGGAAGGGACGACCGAGAAAAGTATGGAGTGATCAGATTGAGGAGATTGTGAAAGAATGGGATATACAAAGTGAGCGTAAAAGAAGAAAATGCATGAAAAAGGTGATGGATATGAATGAATTGAAAGAGGTATGTAAGGATAGGAAAAAATGGAGGCAACTCTGCAGAGGCTCTGGCCACCCCTAGCGGAATGGCGACAGAGTTACAGTTACAGTTACAGTAAATAAATTTTAGTGAAAATAAACAGTGTTTTCTTTGAATTCCTTCAAAAATTATAAATTAAACAATATGAATTTTCACAGTGTTAATACACAAACAATACAAAATATAATATAATTAACTTTGTCAATGTCACCCCTGTTTCAGGGAAGGTCGGCAAAAATGTAGGGTTTAAGTACATTTGAGGTTTGAATTTTAATTTGAGGGTACACATTCAGCATTAAACATGCCGCATGTCAACCTACAATTTAAAACGCAATCTCAAATGAACATAAGCCCTGCAACTCTTGCCGACCTTCCATGAAACAGGGGTGACATTGGCAAAGTGAACCTTTTTTTTTACAGTATAGGTGGTCAGCCTCATACCAACTTATAAGTCAAGGAACAGATTATAACGTGTGATTAAGTTGATGTGAAATTAAATCAATCCAAACGAAACGACATGTAACAAAATAATATTACCAAAGAAAGCCAAGCAAAGTGTCTTAGGGTGGATGAACTTTTGTGAATTTTCCCAAGAAACAGTAGTAAATTCTATAATGAACACTGCAGGTTTTGTTAGCTTTGAAAATGTTGTTAATAATCTAAACAAGTTAAGAAAAAAACAAAATGGGGATTGTGAAAAAAAACACTACTTTTTTTTTTTTCTTACTTTGGTCGCGTCGTGACTGTATTTTTTGTCCCATAACAAAATAGCATCATGATTAAGAGGGAATGACCCTTTTTCCTTTTCAGACGTTCAGCTGTCATCCAACACTCTTGCGTGCTGCTATTTTTATATCGTTTTCGAATGAGTGCCATTGATCTCACGCAATATTACATAATCTCAATTGAAAAGATTGCTTGGGATTCAAATTTCACGCACGTCCACAAGCAGACAGGTGTATGATCTAATCTAATCTAAGTTGCAAAGAAACGTTGTATTGAAGATTCACATTACATGCATTTTCCCAACCAGACACGTACAAGTTCGCGTTTGCACATGCCGCATGTGAACCTACGAGTACAACACAAAAACCAAATCACAAATGGACATATACCTTGCAACTTTTGCCGTCCTTCTCTGAGACAGGGGTGACATTGGCAAAGTGAACCATTTTTAACAGAATAGGTGGTCAGCCAATAATTTTTTTAAATCAATAAATAATAGATTTTGTAGGGTTTGTGTATTCACACAGTGAAAATTCATTTTATTTAAAATATTTTTTTTTTTTTCTAAAACAGGTCAATCTTTATAAGACTCTTGATAATGACCTGAGTATTGAAGGTCGAAAGAGCTCGAGGTATAAAATATTATTGTGAAAATAAAACTACGTTTTAGAAAAAAAAAAAAAAAAACAATAAATAATAATATTTATGGACATCAAAACTAAAACAGAAAACAATTTCCAATTTAATAAACCCTAGCCGCCAACATTACAGATCAACCGCCATTTCTTTCTGTCCTTACATACTTCTTTCATTTCCTCCAGAGTCATAATCTCGTTTACAAAGAGTGTATTTACTCAAACACTCCTGTCCGACTTTATACATTTGAAGTAGCGGTTTTCCTAGCTACATTTTTATGATCTCTTTTTTTAAGATCTCTGAAAAATCAAACATCTCTTTAAAATCGTCATACATGAAGTAGGATGAGTATTTTTTATTTTGGATTTGAAGTGTCACCCCTGTTTCAGAGAAGGTCAACAAAAGTTGCAGGGCTTGTGTTCGCTTGAGGTTTGGATTTTATTTTGTAAAAACACATGCAGTATGTGTGAGCGCAAACTTACACACGTGTCTTTTGTGGGCATGCATTTAATTTAATGTGTAACTTAGCTGGTTTGATTTTTTTAACGTAGGTACAAAAATGATGAATGAAGAGCGTTCGTCTGTATGGAGCATTAGGTACCTACGGTCACACCCCAGAAAACAATCTAGTCCGGAACGAAACTGGCTCAGAAATATATAAACACACTTCTAGTGTATACAACCCGACTTGATTTTTTTGTGTCTATTTTTTAGTCAACATAAAGATTAAATTTTCTAAAAAAACAACAACGAGACGGAGAAATAAAAAATGTAGATATAAACGCAAAACATCGACTTACAAGTCGTTACTCTTTTTTTTCTGCAGTAGAACCTTGATTATCCGAGTCCGCTTTTATTGAAATCGGAGTTTAACCATAACTGCAAAGAAATATTAACATTTAGTAGGATTCATACTAAATGTATGCCAACAAGCAGACACGTACAAGTTCGCGCTTACACATTCCGATCCTTACACATGTGAACTAAAAAAACCAAAACTTAAATCTCAAATGAACATAACCCCTGCAACTCCTGCCGAGCTACCCTGAAACAAGAGTGACAAAGGCAAAGTGAACCATTTTTCTCAGTACGTATGCGTGTTGAGCCTCATACTTACCTACAAATCAGAAAAAACAGCTAAACAAATATATCTTATGTTTTATACCCACTCACTTCCTTGACTTATAGGTTGGTATGAGGCTGACCACCCATACTGTAAAAAATGGTTCACTTTGCCAATGTCACCCCAGTGTCAGGGTAGGTCGGCAAAAGTTGCAGGGGTTATGTTCATTTGGGGTTTGGGTTTTATTTGTAAGTACACATTCAGCATTTGTAAGCGCAAACTGCACGTGTTTGTTTGTGGGCATGCATTTGAGAACTTTGCAACTTGGAACTTGAGAACCTTGCAACTTAGATTATAGATTAGTATTATTATTGATTATAGATTATTATTATTTTAGATTATAGACACAATTTTTTAATATTTGCTCGGCTTGGCCTCAAACAAAAATAATCAAAATGAGCTCAACGGGGTAAAAATATTTACCAGATTTCTGCCTGCAAAAAAACGCAAAGAAACGCTTTGGAATTCAATCTGTATTTATTTTTTCTGCGCCCAATAGAGGAGGGCGCATTTGATTTGAATTTATTTGTGGAATTAAGGTCGGCCATTGGCAGGGGCTGCACGTAGTGGTCGTTTTTTATCCAATACGAGCACTGCCTCCAGCCCGGGGTACTCTGGGGGTCCAGTGGAATCATTTCCGACCCCATGTGAAGTCCGTACCACGAAATTAAGTCTCTACCTTTTTTCAGTGCAGCTTCTGTCGAAGATTGGCACTCATGACTATTTTTAATTTTAAATATCGCCATTTGAACTTTTTTTGGGATTTTTTTTTAAAAATGTAATTTGTCATGTATGTTCCTTGACTTATAGGTTGTTATGCGGCTGACCACCCATAATGTAAAAATTGGTTCACTTTGCCAATGTCACCTCTGTTTCAGGGAAGGACGGCAAGAGTTGCAAGGCTTATGTTCATTTGAGATTGGGTTTTTATATTGTAGGTCCACATGCGGCATGTGTTAGCGCGAAATTATACATATCTGCTTGTGGGAATGCATTTAATATAAAACTTAAATGATATATATCTTTGCAGCTTAGATTAGATTAGATTAGATTAGATTGGGATGAACGAAAGAGAGATGATTAAAGTACAATATTCAGTTGATATGGACTATCTAAGGCATGGGTCGGCAACCTGTGGCCCGCGGGCCGCATTCGGCCCTTAAGGCGTCTTGGTGCGGCCCGCAAATTTTTCTCTGCAACACACGTGTCTAACTAACAAATCAATTTTGAGTGAATGACAAAATGAATTATCAAAGTCTTTCAAATGATTGAAAGGAGTATTTCGAATGAAAACCTGGCATCTCATCCTGATTTGGAAAATTTTGTAACTGAAAATGAACTTACAGTGAGTGAAAATGTTATCAATAACATAAAAAATCACAGCCCAATGAACGTAAAACATTTGAATAATATTTTAATAAGATGTTCAATGGGATAAGGAACCCATTCGTTTCGAATCTAGATAATGTTCATGAAAATTGGAGTAAGTGAAAAGGAATGTCGTATAGAACTATCTTGCGATGGAGGTTTGCAAGGGGAATTCAGCAAACTGGAGTTGTGTGAATTTTGGCTAAAAGTTAAAAATGAAGATCCATCGTTGCCAAGAAAAGCATTACTGTGTCTGATTCCATTTACAACCACGTATCTCTGTGAGTCTCACAAGAAGATTTTTTGGACTCTGCACAATTGTATTGGGGTGAAAAATGGGCTGTCATACGGTTTCCTCGGTTTACCAAGTTTCTAGGAAAAAAGAAAACAATATTAAAGGACCGGAATCTCATGTAGTAATTTGTTTTTCATTTCAAAATGGACTTAGTGTAATTCTAAAGTGCGTTGACTTTTTAGTAAAGTGCTCACAATAAGGTGACTGCATGAATTTAAATGCAAACCGTGTTAGGGGGAAATGTTTCCCGCGCCTCGTATAAAGTCCGCTGCGTTTGTACGGATTTGTCTATTGCTAACTCACTCTAGCACCAACAAATCTGTATTGTACCCAAAGTAGAAAAATTTAAGCTTTAAATCAATTATCGCGTTCGAACAAAAGATGCATATAAACATAAACAGCGCCTCTTGTGAGTGCTTTACATTTCATATTTTTAAGTGAAACGCTGCGTTTGAGTAAATGCGTTGTGTTTGAATTTGGATTTTGCTCTACTGAGACTTTATACTTAATAGAAAGTACTGAAATAAAAAATAGGAATTCCAAAACATCTTCATTGTAATTTTTTTTGAGCAATAGAAAGACTCCTGCGTTTAAACGCACCTAAGCTACACAACTAGTGTAACTTCTGCCGCGCTTCCACGAAGGAATCGCATGTGGCGAGTGTTTGCATTCCATGCAGAGAGCTCGCGTTCGAATCCCACCGAGGGTGTATGAAATGATTTCCTGTTTCGATGTTTATTTCAAGCTCAAAATAAAATACCGGCAAGGTTTACCTACTCAGCCTTCACACGAAATGAGTACCAGCCTCCTCGGATGCTGGAAAATCCCTAGCACTTCCACTGAAGTGGTCAGCGTAATGTCGGCCCCCTTACCTGTAAAAAATAAATAGGTGGCACTCGCCACGGGGATAACGCGGCAAGAAGATACACTATATGTGTAGCTTAGTAGCGTTATTTTAGCCGAAACAATTTACAATAAGGATAATGACCAACAACAACAAAAAATTCTCCCATTCTCACATTTGCGAACGGAAAAAAAACGGCCATTATTCTTTTGTGATATGTTTTTTTTTTGCAGACAGCGATAATGTTAGCCAGAATGCAAAGTCATTTACTTAATTAAAATGTCCCTTACAGAGATGGCGCTAGCAGGGAAAAATGTGCGAGTGTTTGCGGGTGTGTGGTGGTGAAAAAAGAAGTGAAAAAAAGTGAAAAAATAAAAGAAGAGACCCCGCCAGTCAACAGTATTTACTCGTACAAAGCAGTGGTGGTCCGACAAACTTAAATAGGCTTCTCTTTAGTTATTCAAGCACTGTTTTATTTTCACTCTTTATTATTTAATTGTTTGGACACAAACGCTTTCGACTACACAGTAATCATCATCAGGTAAATCATTACCTGATGATGATTACTGTGTAGTCGAAAACGTTTGTGTCTAAATAATTAAATAATTAAGAGTGAAAATAAAACAGTGTTTGAATAACTAAAGATAAGATGAATTTTCACAGTGTTAATGCACCAACCATCCAAAATATTAAATAGGCTTGATTCATTATTACACTCATTAACATATTAGGAGGACTCTTACAAAAAAATGGCCGTTGTTTTATAAAATACGTTTCTTGTATTTTATGGTCTTAGGAATAGAGTGGTATTGATGAAAAATTCTTTATATAACTGAAAAAATCATGCCACAAAAACATATTTTCAAAAACATGTGGGTTTTTGTAAATATTTTAAAATATTATTTTTTTTCGTTTTATTTTGTAAATATTTTTTTCTTAATAATTAGAGAATGATACAATATAGAAAACCATGGTTATTAGTTTAGGTAATGTGAACAGTTTTCAAGATATGAAAAAACTGAAACCAATTCATTGATTTAATTCTTGAAAACAGTTTATTTATAAATGTCACTCTTTTACTTAGACCATTAAGTATAAAAAACATATTTTTAAAAACAAATGCAAAGATATATTAACATCCCAAGTTTATATTCAATGCATGTCTCCAAGCAGACACGTGTAAGTTCGCGCTTACAAATTCTGCATATGTACTTACAATTCAAAAACCATACTTTAAATGAACGTTGTCCCAGAAACTTTAAAACCGTACGTAACAGGGGTGACATTGGTAACATGAACATTTTTTTACAGGATGAGTGGTCAGCCGCATACCAACCTAAGAGTCAATATCTTCCGTATAATTGTAATTCAATTCCATTCATTTACCAGGTTACTTTAATCAAACTCAAATTGAGTTCCCGCCTTAATTTCAAACTACGTTTTCAAATCAAAGGAATTCTCTTAATGGAAACTAATGAAACAAACCAATCTGCTTAATGAAACCAAAAACCCTCTTTCTGCTTGCTTTCTTTCTTGCAAATTTTAAGTAAATTAACTATATACACACTTCCATTATTTAAAAAAAACTTTCTAATTTATATTTTATAATTTAGATGCGTCAATTTTTTACCGCGCTGTCTCTAAAGACGTCGCGTGTGTCGAGAGAAACCTTTTTTTTCACAAGTAAGAGGACCGGTCTTACGCCAATCACACTTGGAGTAAGAATTTCCCTGCTGCCAAAGGGCCAGTTGTTTATATGTCATCAATTTCTTTAAACTGATATTATTTTGAATAAAAAAAAAAGATCAGACAGGTCCGTAGTCTAGTGGTTTATCCTTTGGACTCTTATACATAATTGGTAAGTCGTGGGTTTGATTCCCGGTGGAGCAAAATAACAGTATCATTTATATTTTTAAATATGCTCTTCGCTAGGTTGAAAAATTTTAATATTTATTTATCAAAGACCGGTCACCAAAGGCCCATCCAGTCTTGTGCTTGAGAATTGGTGCTATCTCTAGCGATGGCCAAGTTTTCAGAGGTGTGATTCATACAAAAACAGCGCTATTACCAAGTAAATCATATTAATAGCAGTATTATTAATAATTATTAATAAATTTTAATTTTATTTGTAAGTACACAATCAGCATTTGTAAGCGCGAACTACACGTGTTTGTTTGTGGGCATACATCTAAGAGCTTTGAATGAATATATCCTTGCAACTTAGATTATAGATTAATGAAATAATGTAACTCGAATGAAGGTGTGAAAGTTAAGGTACAAAAAAATGTGATGAGATGGTTTGGACATGTGGAAAGAATGAATGATGATAGACTGACAAAGTATATATACAGAGAAAGCATGACAGGAAAAAGGAGTAAGGGACGAACAAAAAAATAATGGAGTGATCAGATTGAGGATTATGTGAAACAATGCGATATACAAAGTGAGTGTAAAAGAAGAAAAAGGTTATGGATATGAAGTATGTAAGGATAGGAAGAAATGGAAACAGCTCTGCAGAGGCTTTTGCCACCCCACCAGAAGTGCGACATAGTTACAGAGAGTAATAGACAAAAACAGAAAATAAATATCGGCCAATAAAACATACCTTGAAAAGCTGCTTCGAATTGAGGGAGATCTGGAGGTTCTAATCCATCCACAACTAAAGCCACAGAAATGAGTATAATCAGCAAGACCATTTTTTGGCCTTTGCAGCCCATTTTTACGTAGTTTTTTAGTCTTTTTTTAATCCAATTTCATGACACTTGGCACTGCATTATTTCACCAATACCAAAAAAAAACTCTTCATGCAAGTTTTCTTTTAAATTCCTTACTTATTAAAAAGTGATATTTAATATTTTAGCTTCATACGTTATTATTGAATCCAATTTATCAATTTTATTTCACTTGACCATAAAAAATCACTGCATCACAATAAAAAAAACAGTCACTCGTTTTTAAACACACAAAAAAAGCACTGGATAAAACTCAATCAAATTAAAAACAATTAAACTACTAGCGTTTACAACGACTGCAAAAAAAAAACACGTACACGAGAGAGCTTTCCCGGAAAAGCTCCCGTTAGATTCGACTGCAAAAAAGCTTCAGCACTTTGTGTGTCTGTTGAAACTGGACAAGTGGAAGCGGTGTCCGCCGTTTATGAGGCCGAGCTTCTGGTTACGAAAAAGCCGCGTAGAGCTTTTGGCTACGAAAAAGCCGCGTAGAGCTTTTGCTGGTGAGAGAGCTACGCCGAGCTTTGGTCTAGTGGAAAAAAGCTTCTCTGGAAACTTGGCTCATTATCGTGGACCAAGTTTTGGACGATCAGCGACAGATGCCGCGCGACTTCGGAACAATCTGAAATAAAAAATACATCACACGTTATTACAGGAAATATATATGTGTACCTATGTACATATGTAAAGAAACTAAGGTACATTTCTTAAATTTGTAAGATAGAGTAGGGGGCTGTATTGCCTATAGGATATGGTTTTAGTTTGTAGTCAAATACATGGGACTTAACAGAAGGTAAAACAGAAATCGATATACCTAGAAGGGGTTTTTTTTGAGGTTATAACGAAAACAGATGTAAAAACAGAAACATAAAACATTAAAAGGAATTGAGCATAGAAACATAAATATCGTTTCTTTGTTACCAGAGCAAAATTTTTTTCTTAAAAAAATAAAAATAAGCGTACCTTATACCTACACATATATGAACTACATTATATTACGCAAAGTGTTTTCACGAGTCATTTTATGGAATACAAAATAAAATATTCTTCGATAAAGTTGCAATAGCCCTGCTGAAAAACAGATCAGAAAATCATAAAAATGATGGAGAGATGTTTTCCGGGATATGTTTCCGTCGTCTATGGGAGCTGGAGCTTCCGGACGTTTTGCCCATGTCTAAAACGGACTTCTTCAGCGTGAAAGTTCAATGATGAAGATGATCTTGATGTGCATCATTAGCCGGCAGTGTAAGCCTGTTAATTCTGTAGTTGAACAGTGACACAAGTTATCAATGTTCTTTTCTTACAAGTCGATAATAATTTACACTTAATCACGCCGCATGCTTTTATTTTTTTTTGTTTTTCTGTCTTTTAACGCTGAATATATAATATTTATCATGGTGAAGCAAAAATGACAATGTTAGCGGAATTTCAACCAACATGCGCTCTGCGTCCTTTTTATATGCAAAATGGATCATACACACAAATTTGGTTATAATGCCCCTGCCTAAGTTTGAATTATTTATACGTATAAAAATGCTTGATACGATTTTAGGGTTCCAAAAGTCTTTCAATTAAAAATACTGGTCTTCTTATACAGTTGTTTATTTTACACTTTTAATAATTTATTTTCACAAAGATAGTCTCGACTATTCCATTACACTTGGTTTCTGTTCACTGGTTAAGTTGGTTTAATGTAGTTGTAAAGCTCGTAGGATACTGGCTCTGCAAGCAACTTGCACCCTTTTTATACTCTTCAAAACAGTACAATCTAGATCTATATTCGCTAGACAGTTCCAGAAAGGCGTAGTAATCATTATTTCTCGATGCTTCAAGTATTTTATTCAATGATTCATACCCACACATATTTTTGAGGATTCTTATTGCATAGTTAAAGCTTATACCTATTCTAATATTTACATAACAATACTAAAATAACCAACCTAAAATTAAAAAAAAAAACTCATGCATACTTCTCTACACGCCGAATAAACTTGATAAAAATGAAGAAAAAAAAACAAAAAGGTGACTCTTTTATCAATCGTGAACCCTGAGAAGAGACCTTTTTTGTTAGCAAACCTTTTCCGTACTGTATGCTTCCGGTCATTTCTGCCATCAAATTTGAGTTTACCGCCCAATCATATTGTAATTTTGTATTTGGTATTTTGTAAGGTCTGTGTGGGAGAGGTCGGGTGAATTATTTTATTTTTGTTGTATGTATTCCTTGACTTATAGGTTGGTTTGAAGCTGACCACCCATACTGTAAAAAAAATGGTTCACTTTGCCAATGTCACCCCTGTTTCAGGGAAGGTCGGCAAGAATTGCAGTGCTTGTGTTCATTTGAGATTGGGTTTTTATATTGTAAATCCACATGCGGCATAAGTGCGAACTTACACGTGCCTGCTTATGGGAATGCATTTAATATGAATTTAATCTAATCTAATTAGATTCATATTAAATGCATTCATTTGAGATTTGGGTTTTTATATTGTAAATCCACATAAGTGCGAACTTACACGTGTCTGCTTGTGGGAATGCATTTAATATGAGCCTCAAATGTAATCTACCTTTGCAACTTAGATTTTAGACGATGATGATTAACTTTTGAATTCAACTAAAGCTTCGTCACCATTCAGACCGTAATCGTTTGCATGGGAGCGCAACAGTGCAGTAATGGTTAGTAAGTAATTAACTAGTCGCACCGGGGCCCCCCACATGAGGCTGCGTCTCGCGGGCGCCGTTCTGCGACCACTAAGCGAGGCGCGGGGCCAACTCGCAAAATGGACGATTAAAAATTCACACACTGAAAATGGGCGTCCAAGCCTTGCTGTACAGACGGGGTCTACATCTGGTTGACCGTGAAATTGTAACAGTAAGTGGTAAGTGAAAGTAGTAAGTGGTAAATTGTTATTGGAAGAAGTAAACGGTAAGTAAGAGGTAGTAAGTTTTAAGTAAAAGCAGTAAGTGGTAGATAGGTGCAGTAAGTGGTAGATAGGTGCAGTAAGTGGTAGATAGGTGTTTTTGTAAAATTAGTAAACAGTAAGTGGTAAGTAAGAAGTTAAAATAGTTAGTGGTAAGTGATGATTGATGCTGAGTTGGTGACATTTCGTGATGTAGTCACTCCAAGAGCGCTTGTGCAAATGGTGTAAAGGGCCGTCCATATATTACGTCATTCAAATTAAGGGAGGGGGTAGTCTGGTTTGCGGATGATGGCAAATGACGTACGAGTACCAAAAGTGACGTCGTTCTTGTAAATACCAATTTCTACAAAATAAACATAATATTATGTAAGATATATAACATTATTAAGCTCATCCATTATTACAGCAAGAGGGGGGAGGGGTCATTAGATAATGACTATAGGATGATTGTAGGGGGGGGGGTTGTCTTGTCTTGTCTTGTATCCTGCCGCCATTCCTCTAGGGGTGGCCGGTACCTCCACACAAGTGCCTCCACTTGACTCTGTCCCTGCATACTTCTTTCATCTCATCTAATTTCATCACTCTTTTCATGCATGCTCTTCTCTTGTTTCCACTCTGTAAATTCCATTCATTCGCAATCTCACTTATCTGATCAATCCATTCTTTTCTAGGTCTTCCCCTTCCACGCTTACCTATTACATTCCCTTTATACACTATTTTTGTCAGTCGGTCTTCATTCATCCTTTCAATATGTCCAAACCATCGCATCACACTTTTTTTATTTTTTTTTATTAGACAAACAAACAGTTATACATGTAATATATGGGATAAACAACATAGTTATACAATTTCAAAAACCAGCAAAGAACTTCAAAGCAAACACTTCTTTGAACTTTCACTTTCACGCTTTCTTTTACTCCGCATTCATTCAGAACCCATTCGTTTCTCACTCTATCTTTCAGTGTTTTTCCTGTCATACTTCTCAAATGAGCCATTTCTACGGTGCATACCTTATTTATTTCTCTTTCATTCACCGTCCATGACTCGCTTCCATACATCAGGGTCGGCAACAATATACAATTGTGTACCGCCATTTTCATTTTCTTTGGTATCCTTTTATTCTTCGCTATTCTACCAAACGCTCCTATCACGCATCTTCCTTTGCTGGCACGCTTCTCTAATTCCTTCGTCATCTTACCATTCGCCTCAAACTTGCTTCCTAAATAGTCAAACTCATTCACTACTTCAACTTTTTTTCCATTCAAATTAACTGTAAGTTCCTCACATACTTCATTCCTGTCAAAAACTAATATTTGTGTCTTATTCGCATTCACTTTCAAACTATTTTTACAAAACGCATCATTCAGTTTGGTTAACATCGCTTGGAGTTCCTCCGCCGAGTCAGCTAAAACTATAGCATCATCAGCATAAAGAAGTACTCCAACTCTTGTTTCACCCACTTTCACTCCGCTCTCTGATATTCCAGCTTCTTTTATGCAACTGTCCATGATTATATTAAACAACCATGGACTCATCACGCAGCCTTGCCTCACTCCCTTATATACATCAAACCAGTCACTATATCTCCCATCCACTCTTACACATGCCGAACCATTTTCATAGATGGCACGTATCACATTCAGAAGGTTGTCATTCACACCGTACTTCCTGAGAACATTCCACAACATACATCTGTCCACCGAGTCAAAGGCCCTCTCGAGATCCACGAAGGCTGCGTAGACCACCCTCCCCACAGCCAGATGTTTTTCAACAATCTGTCTGAGAGTAAAGATTTGGTCCACACAACCTCGTCCTGGCATAAAGCCAGATTGAATATCAGAGACCCTGTGATCGGTGGCCGTTGAAAATCGACAAAAATCGATGACATAATTTATGGACTAAGTGGTAATTGGTAAGTACAAATTGTGAATGGGAATTGAAATTAGTAAGTGGTAAGCAAAAGTAGTAAGAGGTAGGCGGTAAATAAAATAAGTAAGTGAAAAAAGTACAGGCAAGGTTAACTCAGTTTCAAATGAGCATAAGACCTGCAACTCTTTCCTGACATTGATAATGTGAACTATTTTATTCAGTATAGGGAGTCAGCTTCAAACCAACCTACTATAGTCCTGGAAATACCTCCACCCAATATCTGAAAATTCTTGAATCTTAGCTAGATTTTTCTCACATATATTTTGACTTTTTTTGTTGTAAAATGAATGTTTTCTACTGGCCGGTGTGGATCAGGCACGGTCATTAGGCTGTACTGTAATTACTGGATATAACTGAAAGGGGCTAAGCATCCCCTAACGAAACCAGAATACTTTATGGCGTATAATACGCGTGTTGGGGCGAAGTGAATATCGAAAGGGGGATTTTTAATATAAATGCCCTTAATCTGTGGACCACCCACTGCGGAATAGTTATTTATTGTTGTTTTTTATGATTTAACTAGCTGATCCGACAGATCGCACGTTTGATCATAAAGAGAAATAACTCAAAAATTGGGAAAATCGAGATTTTGTAATAAAACACAAGAACAATGCGAGAAGAATAGGTAGAATGCGACAGCCGTTCAATTTAGACGATTATGACCGAGATAAAACATCGGACGCCTTTTTCATCCCATACAAGTTGTACTGGTTGTCTGAACTTCAAACGTGATTTCCCAACATTCTTATTTTTCGAGTTATTGCTTTTTATGATTAAGCGTGCGAGATGTTGTCTTGTTAAAATTGCAATATATTATTTGACTGTGACCGTTTTGAGAAATTGCCTTAAGAAAAATCTGTAAGAAAATGTCTACAATCTATAAACTATAATCTAAGTTGCAAGGATATATTCATTCAAAGCTCTCAGATGTATGCCCACAAACAAACACGTGTAGTTCGCGCTTACAAATGCAGATTGTGTACTTACAAATTAAATCCAAACCTCAAATGAACATAAGCCCTGCAACTCTTGCCGACATTCCCTGAAACAGGGGTGACATTGGCAAAGTGAACCATTTTTTACAGTATGGGTGGTCAGCCTCATACCAACCTATAAGTCAAGGAATAGAAGATACAAGCTTTTCCTTAATATGATAATCCTCCACGATAATTTACTTTTTACTTGTATTCATTAGCCTTTCATACTAACATCCTTTCAAGATGAAAAACGCGAAATAGCTCCAGCCTGATGTAGTTACTAAAGAACGTTATTTCATTTTTTTATTTTATTTATAATTTAAAAAAAGATTTGTGCAGAGAAACGCAATTCTCCAACCCATTTTACCTGTCCAGAAACAGGTATTAACGTTATCAATTAATAATAATTCATCATTGAATATTTTTAATGAACTATTAACTAATGACATCTTTTCAACCAGTGTCTGAACCTATGTCCAAATGAACATAAGCCCTGCAACTCTAGCCGACCTTTCCTGAAACTGGGGTGACGTTGGCAAGGTGAACTATTTTTTACAGTATGGGTGGTCAGCCTTATACCAAACTATTAGTCAAGTAACTTCCATTATATATATATTTTTTACCATTATGTAGTTTATGTACTTAAAGTATATAAATACAAGCTTAATATTTTTTTTTACATTAGTGTGTTTAGCTAAGAAGATAAGAAGAGGATTCATACAAATTAATTTAAGAGACATTGCTTTTGCAAGGGAAAATATGGCTTTCAGCAATATGTCACAAGAGTCATTTTTGTGAGCGCAAAATTACATTATCATCATAACTTCGTCTTGCTTCCACGAAGTAATTTCAAGTTAAAAAGTCCATTAAGTCGGTAAACATTTCATTTTGTCTGTTTGGGGGGTGGGGAAAATGGGGGGGGGAGGTGATGACAGTGGGGAAGTGTGAGGAAAGTGTGAGGAAGCTTATGGGGAAGTGAGGAAAGTCTGGTGAAGAAGAAAAAAAGGGGGGGAGGAAGTGAGGCCGCGTAAAAATGTAAATGTTTACGAAAAATGTAAATAAACGGTGGCCAAGGTAGAGCACGGGGAAGTTTGTTTAAAAACATGTAATTTTAATACTTTTTATGGAATATTTTAGATTCGACATAATTATAAATTGCCAATTTGCGAATGACTGGAATATCCAGAGTCATAATAAAAGGAGAGCTTGTATGAAGAAGTTTACATGACTCTGAATGAAATGAAAGAAGTATGTAAGGACAGAAAGAAATGGCGGTTGATCTGTAATGCTGGCGGCTAGGGCTAGAGTTTCTCAAGTTTTCAAAATTTTTGTAAATTTTAAATTAGAATTTTGTATTTTGTATTTGATTTTAATGTTTACCCATTTGCTTATGTCTAAAATGTTATTTGTTGTGTATGTTCCTTGACTTATAGATTGGTATGCGGCTGACCCATGCTGTAGAAAATGGTTCACTCTGCCAATGTCACCCCTGTTTCAGGGAAGGTCGGCAGGAGTTGCAGGGTGTATGTCCATTTGAGATTTGGTTTTTATGTTGTAGGTTCACATACGGCATGCGCAAGCGTGAAATACTCGTGTTTGTTTGTGGGCATGCATTTGAGAGCTCTAAATGAATATATCCTTGCAACTTAGATTATAGATTATATACATTACACGTTATAAAAGTGCATTTATGAATCTGATTCATTGCGCTCCATATTCCATTAGAGATTTAGGTTTTTATGTTCTAAGCTCACATGCGGCATGAATAAGCACGAACTCATACATGTCTGCGTGTAGGCATGCATTTAATATGAATCCCGCTTGATTTATGGTCAGAGTAAATACTGCCAAATCACCCCAGTCCTGCAAAAGCTCCACTGGTTGAGGATTCCAAAAAGGATCAAATTCAAGCTGGGCCTCACGGTACACAAAGCGCTGCATGGAGTGGCGCCAGAGTACTTGCAGGAGCTGATAATACCGAGGAGTTTGAGAGAGAGGGGGCTCCTTTTGTGATCTGCCGATAGAGCTCTTACCTCTGTCAGCACACAATGCAGAAAAAGAAGCACAGTGTTCGGAGACCGCGCTTTCGCCGTTGCGGGACCGTCCACTTGGAACCAGCTGCCTCCTGAAGTGCGCGCCAAGGAAGAGATCGAGAGCTTCAAGAAGGGAATGAATACCCATTTCTTCAGCGCCGCGTCAAGCCTGAAAGCACCCTTGCAGTGGCAGTAGTCACGAAACGGCGCTGTTCAAATCATCATCATCATCATCAATCCTATGTGCAATATATCTTTGCAACTTAGATCCAATAGATATAGATACATAACTTATCATACGTGTATTACTGTCACTTTATACCTCCTTTCTTTATTCTTCGCCCTTCATGTAAATCTGTTCTTTTCCAGCCACCTCTAGAGCTCTCCTCTCTCCCCTTCTAGGTTATGGCCTCCCCTCCTAGCTGCAAGAATAGTCTGATGGTGCTTGTGTTATATTTATTTGCATACCAACATTATGCGAGGAAAATGGGGAGATGAAAATTACGCG
The DNA here is from genome assembly GCA_951799405.1 of Agapetus fuscipes. Lineage (NCBI taxonomy): Eukaryota > Metazoa > Arthropoda > Insecta > Trichoptera > Glossosomatidae > Agapetus > Agapetus fuscipes. Next base: position 25,552,917 of record OX637333.1, read on the forward strand.
TGTAAAAGTCGATGCAACGTTCATGTCTCGGAAAACGCAACTAAACTACACATATAGTGTAACTTCTTGCCTGCGTTATCCCCGAATGGGTCGCATGTGGCGATTCGGGACCTATTTATTTTTACGGGTAAGGGGGCCAGCCTCACACCAACCACTTTCAGTGGAAGTGGGGGTTTCCCAGATCCCGGGGGGCTGGTTCTCATTTCTTGTGAAGGCTGAGTAAACCTTGAGATCGAACCCTTGCTCTCGGCATGGAATGCAAGCATTCTACCAATTGAGCTATCGACCTTTTTACGAGCTTGGTCGTCGTCGCTACAAAGCGCCAATTCTCAAGCAAGATCCAGATGCTGTAAGGCTGGATGGACCTTTGGTGACCGGTCATTGATAAAGATTTATGAATTTTTCAACCCAAAGAAGAGCAAATTTGAAAAAATTAACGCAGATTGTTTCTATTCTTATATTTTGTGTTTTTATGCATATTTTCCACCCTCTTTGCAAAAGTGCAACTTTTGCCTCATTCAGTACCTGGCCAGAAACAGGTATAATATTACCAATTGATAACTCGCTATTTAATGCAAGTTTTAAGCTTACACGGTCGGCTGATGTTGCTGTAGATATGTTTTCCAGGATTTGTTGCTGTGGTCTGTGGGAAATGGGGCTTTCTGACGTTTCGACCATGTCTACGATGGGCTACTTCAGCGTAAAAGTGTAACGATGAAGATGATCTTGATCTTGTTCACAGTTTCATCAAGATCATCTTCATTATTATCATTTCACGCTGAAGAAGCCGTATATGAATGGAAAGAAGACGAACTTCAGGTCAAAGGAGAGAATCTGAAGCAGTGGTTTGGTAGAATCACAAGATTCCTATTTCGTGCGGCAGTACCTAGATTACAAAATGGCATGATGAACGGCAATCTTAAATGAAGAGACACAAAAAAAAGATATCTTGTTATGTAAATAGCAAATATAAATATTTTGGTAGGTAGATATAACATTTGTAGCTGATGGGAGCTGTATATAAGTAGGATTAATTATTATAAGTACCTAGGCTAAAGAGATATTATAAGAAAGTAACTAGAAATCATCACCATTATGCACTCGAAGCTTTTGGAAGAACGTTCTCTCGAAGGTTCCAGCAAAATTGGCTTCTAGTCAATTCTATCGCTGGAGTATACAAAGCCGTGAATGGCTTGCAGAAGTCAGTCTATATACAACACTCTTCTTCTAAACACGAAAGACAGTATACGTAAACACAAACCATCTGTGAAATAAATGTAAATTGCTTAACCATAAATGTGAATTGAAAAAAATATATATAAATTTTTAAATACATCTAAGTGTAAAATAAATATCCTGTAAAGAAGACCAGTTTTTTTTTTTTAATTTAAAGACTATTTGAACCCTAAAAACATAACAATATATAAGTAAATCGGGTGTATTCCGATTTCAATTCTGTGGTAGTTTATTCTATATCTAATCTGTAGAGATCAGTTATCCTACCAGTATCCTTGTGGATTTGAAATGTCCTAACTCATTGTCCGTGATGCCTGGTTCAGACGGGTAGCCAGCTAGTAGGGAGTAGCGAGTAGAGAGTAGCAAGGGATTATTCGCTAGGCAATAACTACAAGCTATCTAAAATCTTAGTTGCAAAGATATATTGACATTCAAAACTGCATACCCACAGATACGTGTAAGTTCGAGCTTACAAATGCTGACTGTGTACTTACAAATTAAAATCCAAACCTTAAATGAACATAAACCCTGCAACTTTTGCCGACCTTCCCTGAAACAGGGGCGACATTGACAAAGTGAACCATTTTTTTAATTTGCAACGTATAACATTTGTAACATATTTGGCCACACTTGCAGTTTTTGTACACTGGCATACTTATATAATATCTATAATCTAAGTTGCAAGGATATATTCATTCAAAGCTCTCAGATGTATGCCCACAAACAAACACGTGTAGTTCGCGCTTACAAATGCTGATTGTGTACTTACAAATAAAATCCAAACTCAAATGAACATAAGCCCTGCAACTCTTGCCAACATTCCCTGAAACAGGGGTGACATTGGCAAAGTGAACCATTTTTTACAGTATGGGTGGTCAGCCTCATACCAACCTATAAGTCAAGGAACTTCCTCACCATAAAAACAGAACGGACTCTAACGGTGCTATTCTTAGACATTTTAGGCGTCCGTTGAGCCCACGCTTTGACAAACTAATGATTTGTATGAAGACCTGTTAATCCAAGATGGCCGCAAGTGAACAGCTGATTAGTCTTCATCCAAATATTACCAAAATTCGGTAGGTAAGAATGACCGTGGGGATAAAACTTCTAGCCCAGGCATCATTAGTTTGTCGAAGCGTGGGCTCAACCGATGACTAAATGTCTAAGAATAGCCCCGTATATGTGTAAGTGTAGGTGAGTGTGTACGTAAGCACGGAAGCACGTCGGACACGCATACACCTACCTATTAATGCACTCGCACTAGATCCGTGTGCACGGGGTATACGACCTTTGTAAAGACAGAGATCTCAAGTATCGGAATACAACCTATTATTGCTGGCACTCTAGTTACAAATGGTTTCAGCCAGCCTATTTGAGACATGAATTGTTGTCAATAATAACAAAGGGCAATCTGTACGAGGATCAATAACAATTGCTAAACTATGCCAAACCTAGCGGCCGTTCAAATATAAGCCAAATTACTGAAATTCTTGTTGTTCCTCTTTCTCAGTCCACTCCTGGAAGTCAGCCTACTTTAATTTATGTTCCATACTTTTATATTAACTGTCATCTATTAACTGAAGCCACCAGTACCCTTAGTACGAGTTGCAAAACTTGAGAAAAGTAAAGTTTACGGAAAATATTAAAGAGTGATTTCTCCTAAAATCTGCCGTTTTTGTTTCTTACACTTTATGGTCTTAGCAAAAGAGTTACAGTGATTAAGAAAATCAAGTTCAAACAAACAAAAACGGCAGATTTTGGGGGAAATCACTCTTTAATAATTGCCGTAAACTTTACATTACTTAAGTTTTGCAACTCGTACTAAGGGTACAGCCCTGAAATTGGTTGCATACATTTCTATTAACTGCCGTGTTCAACCATATGTGGCCTGCAGTTCCCTTGGTATCGTCCAACCCCCTCAGTTGGGTTTTTTGTACTCCCCGGTTGGACTTGCAAAGTCGCCATTGGACGATCCTTTTTGGCCACCTGTCTTGTGACGTGACCTACCCAGCGACACTGAAGGGCGTGTGCTATACGACATCAGTGACACCAGTGCGTCTGTGGATCTCCTGGTTTGGAACCCTGTCTCTGAGGCTGATTCCCAGGATCTTCCTTTAAATGACTCTCTGGCACGTCCTCAGTATGTTGGCGCTTTACCAAAAGAGACCCTTCGTTTACAGGCTATAGGTGTATATACTGAAAGCACCAACCGTGGGTATATGTGGCCTGCGTGTAGTCCAGTGGCTAACGCTTCGGACCCGTTATCGGAAGGTAGTGTCAGGATAGCCTATCCTGACTTTCCTGATAGGAATGTCAGGATAGGAAAAAATGGAGGCAGCTCTGCAGAGGCTCTGGCCATCCCTAGCGGAATGGCGACAGAGTTACAGTAACAGTTACAGTGGGTTCGTTTCTCAAAGGAACACAAAACTATATCAATGAATTTTCAAAAACATGCCCTTTGCTGGTTTAAAAAAATCGTGTACCTTTACCAATGACCCAGAATGTGGCCAGAGCCTCTGCAGAGCTGTTTCCATTTCTTCGTATCTTAGCATACCTCTTTCAATTTATTCATATCCATCACCTTTTTCCTACATTTTCATCTTTCACATTACCCTTGTACATCTCATTCTTTCACAATTACCTCACTCTGATCACTATATACTTTTCTCGATCATCTCTTTATCTTCAACTTCGACAACTTTGTAAGCAAAGCAAAACATAGCTATATTAGTATTGCTTTATAAGGAGGAGCCTGTTCAAAAGTTGGAGACGATTGTTTTTATTCACTGACGAAACTCTTTTTTCGATGTCATCAATGGCGACGACCAAGCTCGCAGAGGGCTCTTACGATTTGTCCCACTAAGGAGACTGTTACTGTACCGTATCCTGCCGCCGTTCCACTAGGGGGGCCGGTACCTCCGCAGATGCGTCTCCACTTTTTTCTGTCTTTGCATATCTCTTTCATCTCTTCAACATTCATCACAATTAGAAAAAGAAGAAACCTCGGCGTATGACAAACGATTTGTTGTTCAACTAAGCTCAAACCCAGTGGCGTAACAATATTTTCTTCGAGACCCCAGTTCCAATTATAATTGCCGTTGTATTGTTTGGTTGCCCTGTGTGCCACCCCTTATATTTAACTGGTGGCAAGACATATTGTTTCATTTATTCAGCGCACAGTCTGTCCTCCGGGACCTCCCCATAATACCGCATTGTTATTTGGAAAGCCCTGCTCTCTCGGGCGCGGAGGAAATTCCAGAATAAACGTTCCTTGTATTGTAGGCATTAAACCTTACGTTCAAATTCAACCATCTTGTCCCCTTAGTGCTTGTTTGTCTTACGTTCATCAGAGGTAATTTCTCATGAGCAATGCTTTTATGTATACTAGACCAATGTGACTAGGTCTGAAAAAGGACATAAAAGTATTTTGCCTGGACATAATCGTCTCCTTGGTCTTATTTATATTAAAGGTAATTGCACATGAGCAATTTTAGTATGTGTACTGGACCAATGTGACTTATTAAAACTGGTAATTGATTTAAAAAATATATATAAATCAACTCTCACATTATCGTGTTGTACGTTTTTTTCTCAGCTCAAATTGCTTAGAATGTGATTCTTAAGACAATTTCATTGAAGGTCATCTTTGGGTCAAATGGTAGATAAGTCAAACAAGCACTGGGGGGACAATCTGTGTACAGAGCTGCCTCCATTTCTTTCTATCCTTATATGCCTCATCCATCACCTTTTTCATGCATTTTATTTTTTTACGTTCACTTAGTATATCCCATTCTTTGACAACTTCCTTAACCTGATCACTCCATATTTTTCTCGACCGTCGCTTAGGTACCTCTTTTTCTTTTCACTTTTCTTTTGTATATATACTTTGTCAGTCTATCATCATTCATTCTTTCCACATGCCCAAACCATCTCATCACATTATTTTGTACATTAACTTTCACATCCTCTTTCAACTTACATTCTTTCTTTACCCCTTCATTTCTAACAGAGTTTTTTCTGTCATGCTTTTCAAATGCTTCATTTCCACCGAACATGCTTCACTTCCTCATATCAAGCTAAAATTATAAACAAACAATAAATAAAGGAAAACTGTGAAATGCAATGAGATGCACAATTAGAGATTGCATTTCACAGTTTTCCTTTATTTATTGTTTGTTTAAAATTTTAGCTTAATATGAAGCTGACTGTAAAAATGGCCAACATCACCTCTGTGTTACATTGTAATCGACTTTGATGTATGGAAGTGAAGCATGAACAGTGAATAATCTGCTAATTCAAAACCTTACGTGCTCTTCACACTAGTAGACGGATAATGCCCGGTTTGTCTATGGATTACCGGACAGGCTGTGTGAAAGCTTTCATACATTCTCGGTAATCCAAAGCCAAACTGGACAGATCGCGTCTCGTCTGTAACGGGCCTTAGCCGCCAACATTCTAGATCTACAGCCACTTTTTTTTTTATCATTGCATACCTACTTGCGTAAGATCTGATAAGAAGACATCTGCATTTTAAACGAACCAAAAGCACTTCAAGATTTTCACGTCTATCTTCTTTTAAATTTGGGAATTCTATCACAAATTGAGGACGCATTTATCACACGGAGAAAGTAAGTATACTTTTTATTCTCATCTTATATCTTTCTCGCTTCTCATATGTACGTACTTACTGAGTGCGTTCAGACCGGGATAGCAAACAAAATATTCGAGAAGAAATTAAATTTGTCTTACGAAACTAAACTCTGCAACAAACTTTCATGAATCGATAATATCAAAGTTCATGAAAGTGAAATTAGTAATGTCCACACTGTCGAAATGGGCTTTCTAAGAATTAGGATTGGGAAAAAACGAAGAGATAGGGTGAGGAATGAGTTAGTGAGAGAAGAATGTGGTGCTAGGGAAAGTATAAAAGTAAAGGTGAAAAGGGTTTTGTTAAAATGGTTTGGACACATGGAAAGAATGAATGACGAAAGACTGACGAAGAAGGTGTACGCTGCAAGCATGAATGGAAGCTGTGAAAGAGGAAGACGGAGAAAAAAAGGAGAGAATGCATGAAAAAGATTATGACTCTAAATGAAATGAAAGAAGTATGTAAGGACCGAAAGAAATGCTGGTTGATTTACAATGTTGGCGGCTAGGGCATTTAATTTTAATTTCTTTTTAAGTTAATTTTAAGCTAATTTCAGTTCATTATTTATATTTTTTTATGCTCCTTGAATGATTGTTGTAATGAGGCTGACCCCTCCGTGCTGTAAAAATTGGTTCACTTTTGCCAATGCCACCCCGGTTGCAGGGAAAGGCGGCAACAGTTGAAATGTTTATTTTCATGTGAGGGAGGTGTTTTTCCTAAGTGCACATGCATCATGTGTAGACGCAAACTTGCTTGTGTCTGCCTGTGAGCGTGCATTGAGTATAAGCCTTTAATATCGACACATCTTTGCAAATCAGATTATAGATTAATTATAGAAAGTGCAAAATACCATAATGATCGCTATGAATGTCCTTTACAACTTTCACACTGTCTCTGTTGGAACGCGCCACAACTGGGGGAGGCTGAGATAGGAATCGACACGTATGAAAAACAAGAAGAGAAGAAAAAATGCCGAGGGAAGAAATGATGAAAAAGAAGGAAGCGAAGAGATGTGGAAACTTTTTTCCTTTGTTACTTTCGAAGTTCTCCTAATATCGTGTACAAAAGTTATCCTCCGCAAGCGAACCTACGCTCTTTTTTTAAAAAAAGGACATATTTTCATCTAAATAAAATAAATATTAAATATGCTTGTCAAGCCTATTGAAACAGCTCTCGGTGCGGTCGATAGCTCAGTAGGTAGAATGCTTGTATTTTAAACTGAGAGCTAAGATTCGATCCCCCACCAAGGGTCGTTTTTTTATTTTGGTGTTTATTTTAAACGCAAAATAATATACCGGCAAGCCTTACTCAGCGTTGGCAATAAATGATAACCAGCCTGCAAAAAAGGACCTGGGAAAACCCAACTTCAATTGGTGTAAGACTGACCTCCTTACCTGTAAAAATAAATGCGTTTCAATCCCTACATGCGACCCATTAGAGAAAAACACGGTAAGAACTTTCTCTATATGAGCAGTTTACTTACGTGTTTTATGTGTAGGGATGTGTAAATATAATAATGCTGGGAATACCTCTAATCACAATATGGCGTGTTGTAGTCCACAAGTACCACATTTAAATCCCACCCCTAGTCCATTATGTGACTAATACCTATGCGTAGGTATACACTATATAACTTAGTATATTTAGTCTCAGTATCTACGTAGAATCTTACGGTGTTATTCTCAAACAGCAAAGCCATGGCTCATCCGCAGTCTACAGTGAATTTACCGTACAAAATATCGATGATCTGTAGATCAGCTATGCATTTATTTTTTTATGGATACCATTTTGGTATATCTTGTACCTTAATATATTGGAACACCTTAATGTTTTTCAAATATATTTTTTATATTTTCGTTCAAATATTTCTCAATGACACCCCACAATTTTAATGAATCTAACATAGTATTTTTGCCTTTATATCTTGTAGGTTATTTAGTATCGTAACTTCTTGTATCTTGCAAACTAATATATTGTATCTTAGTATTCTTTTAGATATCGTTGTATCATATACCATTGTATTTAAATTTTATTGTACCTTACGGGGCTATTCTTAGACATTTTAGTCGTCGGTTGAGCCCACGCATTGACAAACTAATGATGCATGGGCTGGAAGTCTCATCACCACAGTCATTCTTACCTACCAAATTTCGGTAATATTTGTAAGAAGATTAATCAGCTGTTCACTTGCGGCCATCTTGGATTGACAGATCTTCAAACAAATGCATCATTAGTTTGTCAAAGCGTGGGCTCAACGGATGACTAAAATGTCTTAGAATAGCACCGTTAGTGTCTAAATATATAGTACCTTAATATTTGTAGATATACTGGAATCTTGTACTCTAGTGTTTTAATTCTGTAATAAAGTATCTTGCCCCTTAGAAAATTTCAGTATATTGTACCTTTTCATCGTGTCTTTTGTAATATTTGTATGTAATTATAACTTATTTGTTATCTAAATTACAATAAACCATTCTACAAATAAGATACGAGTATTCCATAAAGGGAAATATCAAAGGAATATGGTGAATAAAATGTTTCAAAGAATCGACATTCTAGTATTTAAATTTCATAGATATAATACATTTAAAGAATACCTATTGTTTGAATGTATCTTGTGACTTAAAATGTTTCTAACATAGTATATTTTTTCTCAGTATCTTCGTAGTATCTTATATCTTAGTACTTTTACCACCTAAGTGCCTAAACTTCATAGATCATATTTAAAAATATTGTGCTTCAAGACTAGCATTTTTTTCATTTCAAAGAATTTATTTATTTGTAAAAAAAATACTAACTTAGTATTCACATATCCGATATTCATTTAATCATTAATATAGGTGCTTATAATATTTACAATACAAAACATAAAAAATATCATATAAAACAAAATTAAATAACAATTATTGATAATACATTTAATAAAACATATAATAAAAAAAAAACTTACAAAAAAAGGCTCCTTTTAAAATCAGATAATCCACTTAAATAATCCAATGCACATTTTTAATTATAGTCCAAAAAAATTGCTTTCGAAAACACAGTTTATATTTGCTTAAACCATAAACATTTTTTTTTAAATTAGAAATCAAATATTTTTTAACACCGATATGCTGATTATTTTTTTGATATTTTTTTATGGCTGTATACGCCTGAACTGTTGTATTTGTGAGACTTATAAAAACGTTGTACATATACAGAGTACGGGACGACCGGCCGCGACTGAGTCGATAACCTAACTGAAGAGACGAGGGTGGAAACGCTATTCCGACAATTTCCCGACTCCTGCCGAGTTTTTCCAATTACTTTAAATCAAAACCTGAAAAAAAACCTAAAAATTCATGTAGTCATACAGCAGCTAAAATATTGGATATATACCATCGAGGAGGAAGTTTCTAGAGAGTTTTTGTTTAAATCTAAGCTGCACATATATGATATCGTGCATTTATTTTCGCGTTAACCTCCAAGAGATATCATATGGATAGTGAAGCCTATTTATTTACACAGATAAGCTAGCCGGCCCTACGCCAGCATGATGATGATGATTTGTAAAGCGCCGTTTCGTGACTACTATCACTGCAAGGGTGCTTTCAATCTTGACGCGGCGGTGAAGAAGTGGGTCTTCATTCCCCTCTTGAAGCTCTTAATTCCTTCCTTGCCGCGCACTTCTGGGGGCAGCTGATTCCAAATGGACGGTCCTGCTATGGCGAAAGCGCGTTCTCCTAACACTGTGCTCTTTTTTCTGCATGTATCTTTCTCTTGAAGGGGGAATTTCCCTGCTCCCGAGGCGAGTTTCATTTCATTATCTCATTTGTTAAGAAGACTGAGTAAACCTTGCCGATACTATAAAATTGGGTTTGAAATAAAAATCGAAACGGGAAATATTTTTTGCCACTCTTGATGGGGTCAAAGTTTAGCTTTTTGATTTCTTTTAAAGGAACTATCGACAGAATCTTGTATACCAATGGATTTTCTCGTACCTACGGATTGAAAAGAAAATGGAAAATTATTTCCCTAAAATGGGGAAAATTCCCTGTTTCTCTCACCCCACACATTTCCACAGTCTTACATTCACCCCACACCCTAATGTACGCGCATGCGCCCAACAACCCACGGCACTACGATGGAGCGAGACGCCACTATAACAAAGTGGTTCAATTATACACGAGTGCGAGGAGGGAAGCGATAGCCTCCATTAGTTAAGGGTTGTAATGTGAAAGAAGAGGGCAGAGCCATATGGGTGATAAATGCTCTACAGACAAATGAAATTATGGTAAAAATTAAAAAGAGTTCCCAAGAAATTTCTTGGATTTTTCATGGTGTACGTAGAGCATGTTTTTTTGGTTTGAAGTCAAAGGTAAGATGATCCTTTTGATAGTTCGATGCAAAGATATCAGCTTGTATACCTCTTTCATACTGCTGTACTCCTGATAGCGACTTGAAACAAAATTTCATGGCTGTTATTAAAAAAAAAACCCCCGTTGTTTTTAAAAATATGTTTCTTATACTTTATGGCCTTAGTAAAAGAGTGACATTAATAAAAAAAAATCACGCGTGTTAAATGATTTTTTATCTTAATTTTAAAGTTATTTTTTTTTATATAACTTTAAAAATGACGTCACAAAAAAATATTTAAAAAAAACACGTTTTTTGTACATTTTTTTGCTCGCACTTTGTTGTTCTGAATTTTAGAAAGATGTTTTTTCTTCATAATTATAGAATGATACAAATTCTAGTTTGTGGTGTGATTTTTAATAGAATAATGTGAATAATTTTTGCGATAATATGAAAAAACTGAAACTAATTAACTTATTTAATTCTTGAAAACAGTGTTTTCATATTATCGCAAAAACTATTCACATATTTCTATTAAAAATCACACCACAAATATAAAATTTGTATCATTCTATAATTATGATGGAAAAAAATCTTTCCAAAATACAAAACAACAAAATGCGAGCAAAAAAAAGTAAACAAACGAGTTTTTTTAAATATTTTTTGTGGCGTCATTTTTTAAGTTATAACATAAAAACTTACTTTTGAATTAAGATAAAAAATTATTTAACATGCGTGATTTTTTTCATTGATGGCACTCTTTTACTAAGGCCATAAAGTATAAGAAACGTATTTTTAAAAACAACGGGATTTTTTTTTTACCGGAGTCTTAATTCTACACACAAACTGTAGCGAATTCAAGTACCTACATAGTGTAAATTGTCAATAAATTTAATTTAAGTTTTTTTAATGTTTTGACTTTCCTAAATGTTTGTGTTCTTTGACTAAATAGGTTGGTATGACTGTAGATATGAGTCTGACCCACCATGCTGTAAAAACTTGGTTCACTTTTGCCAATGCCTCCCGTTTTAGGGAAAAGCGTCTGGAATTGCAAATTTTATGTTTTTGTGGGATTTGGTTTATTTTCTATGAACACAGGCTGCATGTGTAAGCGTGAACTTACATGTGCCTGTTCGTGGGCATGCATTAAAAATTATCCAAAAATACCAATATATCTTTGCAACTTATATTATAGATTAAAGAAACCTAGAACTCTAATGAAGTTTTACTCCGTAGGAAAAAGAAGAAGAAGAAAAAATCCGAGCATGTATAGTACATAATCTTCTTCTTCTTCGTGTCAGCTTCACACCGTATTGGCCCAGTAACGAGCAATGTCTACAGCTCTTTGGTTTCCCGCAAAGAGATCATCCATGGAGCAGCTTGTCGGACAGGAGGGACAACACCGCAGGTGCTCCATAGTTTGCTGAGCTCCACACTCACATAGTGTAGAGTCCTCCCGTCCCAGAAATCCCCAGGTCAGCATGTTGGCCCGGGCTCTTCCAACATTGGTCCTCAATCTGTTCATGGATCTCCATACGGGCCACTCGAGGTTCTTTCCTGGAGGTAGGCTCTCTGAAGGCTGCACAAAGCTCTCCGGGCATTCCTCCTTCCACATTTGTAATCTCTCCGCCACTGGATCCAAAGACAAGGGCTGCACGGAACTAAGGAAGCTGTGTCTAGACTTCAGGCGCTGCTGTGATGAAATTCCACTTCCGTAAATGCAGTGCTGTGTGCACGTTAGAGCCTTCTGCCTCTCGACTCTCGAAGCCACCTTGCGTCTGACGTGGGGTGGGGCTATGCCTGCAAGAGGATATAACTTCCCCGTGGGCGTTGGCTTGAGGCATCCTGATACAATACGGCAGGTATCATTCAGCGCGACATCAACTTGCTTCGCATGTGCGGAGCGTTCCCATACCGGGGCTGCGAGGTACATAATAAAGTGCATTTTATTACTTTGAGACAAAAAAAATATGTTAATAAAATGGTATAGACATCTGTGATCAAATTCTATTAACTAATGTAGCGAAGACGCAATATTTATTATTTTTGTAATAATCTAGTTTAATTTGTCAAAAGTTTCACCACATTGTCATTAGATGGCAATATATTTTAAATCAGGAAAAATTGTATATATCCAGAAAAAAGGTACATTTTTACATCTATGATTTGTACACATCATAATTGAAAGTATTATAGTCACATACATCGATGGTTATAGTGCATTATGATTGATTGGAATTATTAGGGTATCTTATGAAATAATGGAGTTGGAAAAAGCCGCCGTAAATAAAATTGTGCTATCAAAAACTAGTGTTCTTGGAAATATTTATCTAAATTTGTGACATCACTTGACCAAGAAAATTTTGAATTTGGGACCTTGGTTCTGTCTCCAGGGTATTCAAATTATACCTACGTGATTCAGACGAAGTATGTCAGTTAGTTGAAAGTAGAGTTCGTTGGTAATATTTTGGGTAAAATCATTGTAGAGTCGCAACAATCATACAATCAGGAAAAAAATGTCAAGCCGAAGTCCGTTTAATGCAGATGCAAGGAGACAATCAGTTTTTATCCCGCTTCTGCATCGAATAACGCGCACTGTACTCTCAGGTTAAAACGAGATAGCAATAATTTTACGAAACACATGGCACACTTTAAACACGACAAAAAGGGTTGAGATCTCATTATTCTATGATACAGAATTCCCCTACAATAATAATATTTAATTGTAAGATTTAAATGAAATTTCCAAACTAACATTACAGTTAACATTTTTATATGGTAAAATGTATTAACAAAGGTTTGATAAAGAATTCAGATAATTTGAATATGCTCTATGGAAAGTTAGAATAACACTTAATTCCACTATAATTTAAAACTGTAGTATTTTCCTATGGAAATATATTCCATTGAGCTCCCGTATACTCCATTGAGTTACAGTATATTCCATAACTCAATAGTATATTCAGATAATTATATGCTAACAATATATTATACACGTTCTCGACATAATATCTGTTCCAAATTTGATTTTTCTCGGCGGGCAAACTTGACACTAGAGTATTTAGCTACTAAAAAGGGTATGAGCTAACAACGGCAACCCGGCAGTATAAAATCGTATTGTCCATGTCAAATGTGTGAAATTAATTACAAAATACTTTTTTAGCATTTTTTTATTTGAAAAATAAATTATTAAAGTATATTATTTGCAACTTTGATAAGGTCGCGTAATATTTTAAAATTGCAAACAGTTCATGAGTCGATAAACATCGATTGAAACACAAAATGTAGCTCATACGTTGTTTCGTATTTTCATTAATATTTTTTCCCCTACTTGTAGGGGAAAAATATGAAGCTCTACTCATGCGTTCGATATGTCGGGCTGACTTCACAGCGACGAATTTTTTAAAGTTAAACAATTGTTTTAATAATTAATTTGTGCTAGGATTTTCTATTTTTTTAATTTGTGCATGTAGTATAATTGATCAAGTTCACAAACAAAGGTGTTTGAAAACTCCAATCACAATATTTAGCCATTTATAGCAGTATGTATTAGCACCTGTCACGTCCGCTCACTGAGTAAGTCTGCGCACAGAGTATTGTAGGTTTATAGAGGGCGGTCTTAGAACAAAAAAAATGTAACCAAGTAGTATTATTTATATATGAAAGGATGGGTAGCGCCAGTAACTACCCTACGTGTCTAGACAATACTAAATTATCATCATAATATCATTCTATATTATTACTGTTCTACTCAGTTGGCGAAGTAAATAAAAACAATTGAAGATGGTAAAACATATTTTATTTAAAAAAAAAACTTCAAATAGCACAACTTAATTACATTACAACAATTGATTATAAATTACATTTATGTTATAAATACATTTTCTTCTTTTTTAATGTGTTATTACTTATTTTTCTATCATAATATATACATTGTGACTTGCTCAATTCAAATTTAATAATTATGTCCATAATCTGATGTTGAAAAGATATATCACATTTAAGATTTACACTAAATGTATTCCCACAAGAAGACACATTTCACACTTATAAAGTACAACTTTTCTAAAAAAACAGTTCTTCATTTCATACAAAAAGTACAGTCCTTCATTTCATACAAAAAGTACAGTTCACCCAAACTTTTTGTTTTTTCCAGTAAGTACATTACTAATCGTGAAATAGAAACGAATCCGATTACTTTAACTCCGTTTTAAACCAATGAGGTACACAACAACGGCGACTGGACATTGTAAATTGCCAAATCACAAAATTTAAAGAATTTTCAAAAGGGAAGCGCTCCTTGCGTAGATTGCAAAAACACAAATGGCCGCCACATGGGGACTGGCGGTATACCTCGTGACCAGACATGTGACCCAATCGGAGCTCTGATTGGTCGGAGAAACCGTGACTGTGAATAACTACCCAAATAATGTTGCCAGGAACCAAAATATGCCCTAAGTTTCCTAGGCAGAGTCTGCGTGAGACTCAGTGTTGCCACCTTAGTTTTAGTACTTGGGGCGATAGGGTATTTGCGCTTTTTTATTTTATTTCATAAAATGGTAGGCTATATTTTTTAAAATGCATTTGCGTTTTAAAAAAAATTATTGTGCCTTAGTTTTTAAATTATAGCTCTTTAAAATTCGCGTATTTTCCATTTTCGCTAAAACAGGTCATTTCTTTATTCGGGCGGATATGACGTCAGATCTTCGGAGTTTAGGTGTCAAATGGCCCAGGTAGTCGGTTTGACAGCGACGTTTGTCGTCAAAATGACGACACACGTCCCTAACCGTTTACATTGCTTTTTTGGCGGGCTGTAAATTCTCCGCATTTTATTTTTCAAAATTATCAATGATATCTTTATTTTTACTACTTAAAAAATATATGGTTGTGATCCTTGAAATGTACTCTTCACAACCATATTATTTTCAACCGTTTTCCCTACCACTGCAACTTCCCTATTGAAGAAGCTAAAAAGGGCTAGATCGGGCTAAAAGGAGCACAAAAAGAGTTGGTGTAAAAAAAGGCTAAAAAAACACCTGGACTAATGATTTTAATTACTTATGTATTTATTTTTTAGTTTGAATCACAATAATTTTTTTCAAAATTAGGTTCAAAAATTAAAAATATTAGTTATTTTACAAACTAAAATTAACAAATTTTCCGTTTAGAATCATTTAGTTGCCATAGATTTGTTGCCTTAATCGAACAAATGGTATCTACCAAAAAAAAAACAATAATATGACAAAAATCACGAAAGTTCGATGTTATCGCGATGTTAGCATTGGCGCAAAATTCAGATTTTCATACAATATTTTTAAGTAAATGAAAAGGGCTAGATAGCCCCTTTCGGGCTAAATCATTAAACAACGAGTTCACCTACAGTAAAAAGAGCTAGATCTAGCCCCAAAAGGGCTAAGGTGGCAACACTGCTGAGACTGACGGGCCGTTTTTCTCGAGTACGATTTTTGACCTACTGCAGGGTGCTACGTGTTTCGAGAAGAGTTACTTCTCTAGTATATATACCTCAATGTTACTGTCACTTACAACAATGGAGTAGACAGAAGCAAAATATGGGATAATCGATTTTTTTAAAATAGAGACACCACCCGGAGGGTTTACTAGGATGAGACCTAACATAAATTTTGTGATTCGTTTGACCAAATAAAATTTGTTACGTTCGTTGATTTATATGTTGGTATGAGGCTGGTCAACTATACTGTAACAAATGATTCATGATTCACTGTACCTACCAATGTCACCGCTATGTCAAAGAAAGGCGGCAAGAGTGGCAGGGTTCATATTATTCATTTGAGGTTTTTTTTTAAATTTTTGCATGACACATGCGGAATGTGCGTGCTTGTGAAAACTAATTTTACATGAACCTTAAAATTTAATATACATATATGTATGAATATCTGCTAAGTTATTCATATTA
Organism: Agapetus fuscipes; assembly: GCA_951799405.1. Classification (NCBI taxonomy): domain Eukaryota; kingdom Metazoa; phylum Arthropoda; class Insecta; order Trichoptera; family Glossosomatidae; genus Agapetus; species Agapetus fuscipes. The sequence goes on from OX637333.1 coordinate 25,569,071, forward strand.
TACCTAAGTATTAAGTAATTTGATTTAGTCTTTTGTATTTTACACATTTTACTTATTTTTGTTTGTTTTAGATAAATGTTTCTATCATTTCTCTTCCTTAGCGTGTGTATTGACATTTTTTAAACTTCCCAAATTGTCAGCGTTGACTGCAGCACGCCTAGAGTCGGCTATGAGACTGGCATACCAATACTATGGGACCTACCTACTAAGTACTTACACACTGGCAATCCCAGCATTCTACAACCACGGCGCCGACCGGTTCTTCGCGTCTCATAAAAACAATAATATCATACACCTTCAAAGCCTTCTTGACACGGTTCAAGTGCTTTAGCTGTCAAAGACAGTGAGGCAAAGCAAATCAGCTGCACATAGTGGACACGGCACGTTTAAATTAAGGTGAAAATGCAAAGTCATTCAGCCGGTTTGATAAGAAAAAGGCAAAAACGATATTTTATTTAGATCGATGGGGGCCGTCCATATATTACGTCATTCGAATTTAGGGGGGGGGGGAGTCTGGTCTGCGGATGATGGCAAATGACGTACGAGTACCAAAAGTGACGTCGTTCTTGTGAATACCAATTTCTACAAAATATACAAAATATTATGTAAGATATATAACATTATTAATTATGAAGCTCATCCATTATTACAGCAAGAGGGGGGGGGGGGGTCATTAGATAATGACTATAGGATGATTGTAAGGGGGGGGGGGGGGGTCGAAAATCAGCAAAAATCGATGACGTAATTTATGGACGGCCCCATGGTAAAAACTCAAATATTACTAAACTTGAAATGCAACTACCTAATTACCGCGTTGTCAGAAAAAATATCACATGTGGTGTTTAGTATAGATTTTTTATGCAGAAAACGTATCAGATTCTACTGTTTTTTTTTTGCGTGAACAGATGAGTTTGAAGATAACACGCGGCAAGGATGTTGCTTAATGACATTTTTGAAGGGCGCCCACTTTTCAGATGCGAAATAACAGTATCGTACTGATAATGGATGGGATGACTGATCACAGCAGCCGATAGACAGGAATGGAGAGGATTGGAGGCGGCCTGCGTCCAGAAGTGGACTGAGAAGGGCTGAGAAAGAAGAAGAAGAAGACACATATAATGAAGATCCTAAATAGGTACTTTGCAAATTAGATTATGATGTTAAGACAAATGGTGTGAATTTAATTTAACAAACAAAATGTACTTTGGGGCGCACGTCAATTAGATAATTGCTGAATTAATCGTCTCTGTTTGAAATTTCATAATGGTTCCTTAACTTATAGATTGGTATGAGGCTGACCACTCATACTGTAAAAAATGGTTCACATTGCCAATGTCCCCTCTATTCCAGGGAAGGTCGGCAAGAGTTGCAGTGCTTATGCTCAGTTGAGATTTGGATTTTTATATTGTCGATTCACATACAGCATGTGTAAGCGCGAAACTGTCTGCTTATGGGAATGCATTTAATATGAATCTAAAGTACATATAATACATCTTTGCAACTTATATTATAGAATATAATACCTTCAAACATTTAAGAAGGCGAAAAAAAAATTACGCTTCTCTGCCGGATAATCTCTAAATCTAATATTACAAATCCATAAACGAAGAAGAAATATTGACTTTGTGTTTATAGAGAGAGGAACAAAATTGTAAAATTGTGGCATTGTCTCTGCATAGGTAAGTGCAGTTTTGAAAGAAAATATATTTTGAAAAAGTTTTCCGCTAATCCATTGACTAGAAATTTATTTTCAGTATCGGTTAGTGCATGAGCTGTCTGCAGATCTATTTCTTTGATATTGTAGATTTTTATCAACAAGACCGTCAGTCACAGCTTGAACGAAAATTTATGCAACATTTTGCATTCCTTGCAATGAAACGCTCACTTGTATGGTGTGAGTAGACTAGCAGGCAAACCTCAGTCACTTGTATTTTATTATATTTTAGTTGTGGTCCGGTACAGACCCGGAAGAGTCGGACCTACCTATCGTTATAAAGAGCTTTGACTGCTCTTATAAGTAGAGGCGCTAATATCTCAGTTTGACTAAAGGATCATGCGTCTTAATCACCATTTTTGTTCAAGTTTTGGGTCAATGAAGGCAGATATTAGGAAATATAAAATACAAGAATCTGTAAAACTTATAACTTCACTGGTTTATGAAATTTTGTTTAAATCGCCGTGTCTAATTCATGATCAAATTATAAAGTGAAATATTATTACTACGCTCGCTCTGCATGTAGAAAAATCAACAACATTGAACAGCCATTTCCGTTTGTTGTTTGCATGTCGGTACTTCACCCCGCGCGGAGTGAAAAAGTTTGTCGTCGATCTAAAAAACGTTAAATATTTAATAAAAAGGACATAATATTCCATCGCTTTAAGTTTTTCTCGTAGAGAAGGTAATATTACACTTATTATTATATGGTGAAGTTCATTTGAACCATCCGATACGATATTTTATCATATTGTTATTTTGCAGGTGGGATGCATGTTTTTCTCGACCAGAAGAATTTCAAGCCGCAGGTAAAAGCGATCCAGGAAGTGTCTCAACTTGAACCAATGTACGTGTATCGCAAAAAACGTGTATTGCCGCTTCCACTTCGAAGAAAACTTTATTAGAAATCCGTCGGGAAGATTATATGGACCGCTACTCATAAAATGGCATGTGTATTGTTATTTTATTCATTTGCTGAACGCTGTTTATGTTCTCCGCTGGCAACTTAACTCAAGACCTTTGGATATTGAATCTGTGGCTTCAACCACTAGACTATACACCGGTGAAAAATGTGAAAAAATGTTTTGTGATTTTGTGTTGTGATTTTGGAGAAAAGTGTCAAAATAAATATTTGTTACTACAATAATTGCTAACCAAGGTCCTTACATAGGTAGTTTAGGTTATATTTTATAATTTTCTGTATCTGATCTTGTATGTTATCTGCCAATAAATGAAACACGTAAATATTCACTTTTCGTTTTATTTTGTGTACGAAATAGGAGTAGGTATGGAATAATAATATGAGGTAATATTATAGGAGCATGGCATAGCGCGTATGTATAAGTGCACTAACACACGCACATAGTACACGCACACGTCGTGGTTAATGCTCTTAACACTACGTGGTGCTCGTATCTCGATAAAACCGGAAATACAAAGAAATATTAGGAACTCGGCTCTCTATAAACCTTTACTCTGTGGTCCGGTAGCCGCGCGAGTAGGCTGTTGTAACGCTACCTCGACCGGCGTTCTTATTTCAAAATTTTAAAAACAAACGTTCCAATCGGATTCCATTTGGATTAAATGCGTGTTTGAATTTCAAAATAGTGTAAAATTCCAAAATACAGTTGACATTTCCAATAAACTTTGCTGCGCTTTCGGAGTGAGTGACTACAATACTTTTGTGGTGAGTTTGTGTATTTGGGAAAAAGTTTTTTTTTCGTTCGAACGTGTTCTACTTTTGAAAAAGTGTTTTGAATTAAGAATGATAATTATTGCCTACCTGTTCGCTTTTTAATCGAACGGACATCACTTTTTATGACAAGTCGGAAAAATGTTGCTGTATAACCTCATTTTTTTAATGTTTTATCAACATTTAATTAAATATAATAAATTGTCGCTGATTATAGAATAAAATAAATGCTACTTTGTGTCATTTGGTCCCATTAAGTTTAATAAAAATTATCTTTATATTATATTAGGTACCTAGAACCTTTTTAATTTAAAAAAAACCTGCAAAAATTGAGTGTAACATATTGTCTATTTACACAGGTAACTACAAGCCTTACGCTATCCAGTTCTGAAATGGGGTCTTTTTCGCGGTAATTTTCAGTTTTTGTGACGGCTGTGTAAACCTTGCCAGTGCTACATTTTTTTTTAAATAATCTGAACCCATGGTCGAACACCCTTGGTGGGATTCGAACCTTAGCCGTCTGGTTTTGTACGCAAGCGCTTCACTAGCTGAGCTATAACCGTACCTATACTTTTCAAAATGTTTTTTTTAAGTACCTACCTACTTATGATTCTTATCGTCAAAGGCGGAAATCTAGAATATTTTTTTTAAAATAAGTAAAATTTCTACTTATCTTATGAAGATGATAATATTCTCTTCTTCGATCTGGTCCGGTCCGGTCGATGGCTAGAGTGCCTGCATTTCATGCCGAGAGTTCGTGTTCGAATCCCACCGAGGGGGAGTCAGAAATGATTTCCCGTTTCTGTGTTTATTCAAACCCAAAAATAAATAATACCAGCAAGGTTTACCGAGCGTCCACAAGAAATGAGTAGCAGGCCTCTCGGGAGCTGCGAAACCCCCACTTCAACCGAACCTTTTACCTGTAAAAATAAATAGTTTCACTCCCAAATTCGGCAAGAAGTTACACTATATGTGTAGCTCAGTTGCGTTACTAAATCCCATATCGCAGTATTTGGTGTTATCCGTATATTATACATATCTGCTTGTGGGAATGCATTTAATATAAAACTTAAATGATATATATCTTTGCAGCTTAGATTAGATTAGATTAGATTAGATCCGACTCAAATCTCTTTTTTTTATTAGCTCATGCGTGAGGTCATTCAAAAGTAGAAAGGTCATTTTCTTGCTTTTTCGGTTTTGTGCGATAGCGTTTTCAGTGCTGCATTGGACCTTGGTGAAAACAATACAACAACCTAAAATAAGGTCAGCTGTGAGTTTGGGACTGACCTCATCACCGATAAAAAAAAAACTGCCGAAAACACCACAATACTTAGATTTGCGGCCAGATTAGAAAAACTCAGAAATAAAAACGTATATTTTTACAAATAAGTAACCACCGATGTTCACATTTTTTCCATTGCCTTACTTACTGAGTCAGTTTTATCAAAGAAAAACTGTTACTGTGACTCTTTGAATAAAAGTACCGACAAGGTTCACTTAACCTTCACAAGAACGAGCCCCCTCGGGAGTTGGGAAGCCTACACTTCAAGGCATAAGACCGTCCACTTTACCTGTGAAAATAAACAGGTCCCACACACAGCATCTAGGTGTGATTTTGCGTTTATAATAGTACATAAGGAATTAATCTCTTCAAGAGCTGAAAGAGACATGCAAGGACAGAAAAAAGTGGAGACGCATCTGCGGAGGTACCGGCCACCCCTAGTGGAAAGGCGGCAGGAATAACTCAAATTGAACCGCAAAATATTTTTTCATGCAACTAATACACCCTTTGCTCGAAGTCTCCAGACACGAGACAGCAGTGTTATTTTCAAGCATTACACTTCGGTATAACTATCGTAGTCTAATCCAATCTAATCTAATCTAAGTTGCAAAGATATGTTACATTGGAGATTCACATTAGATGCATTCTCACAACCAGACACGTACAAGTTCGCGCTTGCACATGCCTCATGCAAACCCACAACATAAAAACCAAATCTCAAATGGACATACACCCTGCAACTCTTGCCGTCCTTCCCTGAAACAGGGGTGACATTGGCAAAGTGAACCATTTTTACAGCATAGGTGGTCAGCCGCATACCAACCTATAAGCCAAGGAATATACACGACAAATTTTTTTTTTTAAATCAATAAATAATAATATATATGGACATCAAAAACTAAAACATAAAATAAATTTCACTTTAATAAACCCTAGTCGCCAACATTACAGATCAACCGCCATTTCTTTCTGTCCTTACATACTTCTTTCATTTCCTCCAGAGTCATAACCTTCTTCATACAGGCTCTTGTTTTATTATGACTCTGGATATTCCATTCATTCGCAATTTCGGATATTTGGTCCATCCATACCTTTCTCGGTGTTCCTCTACCACGACATCCATCTATTCTACCAACATATACTTTCTTCGTCAGTCTTTCCTCATTCATTCTCTCCATAATGCCTAAACCATCTTAAAAAACTTCTTTTAATCTTCAATTTCACACTTTATCTTGCACCACATTCTTCTCTTACAAAATCATTCCCCACCCTGTCACTCCGTTTTTTTCCCAATCATTTAAAAAATAAATTAAAAAATCATCGAGTTAATAAAAGCGTCGAAAAAATCAAATAAATAAAATGCTGCTCCCAGTGGGGAAATGTTTATAGTATTTTGTTGTTGTTGTAAATAAACATATACTCACATCAAACGGCTTCAAAAACAATTATTGGGATTTCATCTTTCAGTAAAAAGAATTAAAACAGTTTATTTAGCGAATTCGAATTCGTTCTTTCTGTTTAATGTAAGAAAAAAACAACTTCTAAGTTTGTTTTCGTAATCTTATCTCGTGATCTTGACGGTCATGGAACTGTAACTGTCTGTCGCCATTCCGCTAGGGGTGGCCAGAGACTTTGGAGAGTCACCTCAATTTCTTCCTATACTTGCATTCCTCTCTCGATTCACTCTCATTCATCCCCTTTTACATACTGTTACGCTTATGGGTTCAATTTAGTAAAAACTTCGATAAATTAACCTCACACAATTTATTTTAAGATTCCGTTCACATTTGGCTCGCCAGCTCCGATACAAGTCTCCGCTACAGACGGTTTTAGCCCTTTATATAATGATGATTATGATGATGAGTTGATGATTTCTTTAAAGCGCTGTTTCGTGATGTAGTCATCCAAGGGCGCTAGTGCAAGCGATGCCAGGAATTTGCTTGTCTTCAGTGCATTCCGGAACTTTCCATGGTCCTCTAGCTCTCTCACATGATGTGGCAGGTGATTCCAGGCCAGAGGGCCAGCAACTGCAAATGCACGCTCTCCAAACATTGTGTTAGCTCTTCTTATAGGTTCTTCAATCCTTGATTTGGCTCCAGTCTCAGCCGAGCGCAGTGTTAAGCTTTTTTTGCCGAGGGTGACTGGTGTGATTAAATCAGCGAGATATTTGGGTGTTTTTCCAAATAAAGCTTTGTGTATATAGTATGGCATAAGGACCGTTCTCGAAACATCGGGAATCAAAACATTCGAGACTTTGCCAGAACATTGGAACAAACACTAGTACAATTATTATCCAAAAACCTACATCTAGAGACACACTCACACAAGGTAAAAAACCACACAGACACACATTCGAAACAATACATTTCCTTCTGACCAACTGTCAACTGAGCTATCGACCGGATACGTTTTTGACGTATCAACCGTGTTATCATTTAAAATATATCCCAATAAAAATATATATTTAATTTCCTAAACTAACTGCACTCCCTTTTCCTTGTCATGTCAAAAATATTTCTTCTGATGACAAAATGTTCTAAAATATTATTATTTGTGTAGAGTTTTGCACAACAGTTTCAAACTCTGCTAAACAAAACGAGAATGTGAACCTTATGCATTGTGTTCTTTAAGACTACTATGGCATTGTGTCAAAAGTAATGTTGGTTCTATTGTAATGATTCATGTAAATAAACCGTGAGTCGCTCGCATACTAATTTTGAGTGTATGAAACTAATCAGGAATGCAAACGGCGATTGTGATATTTGTTTTTGATGAGACAGCTGAATTATGTATCATCTTTTAGTTATTGATTTACGTAAACGAAAATAGCCTTCTTATGTCAAAAATGTCATGTAATTTGTTAAGAGTTTATTTGTTATTAACAATATATATTGTTTTGATTTTACGGGGTTCAATTTAATAAAAATTGCGGTTATTTATTTTGCACAATTTTCTTTAAGACACAGCTCAAATATGGTTAACTTTACAGTTTAGTTCAACGGCTTAGATACAAGTCTTCTGCAGAGCATCTCGGTCTCTATTTATAGGTGTATAAGAGTAATTCTGGTGCATGCGAGACCTTGCCAGAATATTCGAGCAAATACTCACTTAATATTGAACAAATACATTACAATTATTTAAGCATCTACATCTAGAGATTTTACAGACCTACACAGACACACACACACCAACTCACACAGACAAAATAACACGTTCGTAACATTGTTCTGCCCATGCAAGTCTGATGATGATGATGATTTCTTTATCAGCGCCGTTTCGTGACTCAAAATCATTTCAAGGGCGCTTAGTAGTTTACTGGGGAAAAAAGTATGTCGTCATCCTCCTTTTAGTCTGTTCAGTAAACACGAATATATAGCTTGGAAGTCCCATACATACTGTATACAGTATACAATTCAACAATCAGTTTGATTTTCCAAGTTTCGCCATCACTCATTGGACCCATCTGTGGGAAAACAGGGTCTTCTTTTGCTTGTCTATCAGTTTCAAAGCATTGCCCTCTTTTAATAATTCGGTTTTCTATATTTGTTTAAATCATAATTTACGGTTGTCAATGTAGTATGGGGCTGTCCATATATTACGTCATTCGCATTAAGGGGGGGGGGGGGAGTCTGGTCTGCGGATGATGGCAAATGATGTAGGAGTACCAAAAGTGACGTCGTTCTTGTAAATACCAATTTCTACAAAATATTCTAAATACTATGTAAGTAATATAACATTATTAATAAGATCATCCATTATTACAGCAAGAGGAGGGGGGGTCATTAGATAATGACTATAGGTTATAGGATGATTTTAAGGGGGGGGGGGGGGTCGAAAATCGATGACGTAATTTATGGACGGCCCCTATGTACCTACCATAGGAGAAATAAATGGTCAACATCAATTCGACTTGGTAAATCTGTTTTGCGTGCTTATTTCCTCCTTAAAAGAACCGCAAAGATTAATTAGTATTACAATACAAAGTAATTATATCGTATAAGTATCATACAAATAACATTGTTTGTGAATTATTCACATTTATTATCTTTGTTGGCCCCTGTTTATCAATGCATTCAAATATGAAGTATTGGTGTATTATGCATTTTTTGTTATTGTGAGTCTATGCCAATAGTTTTGGACTAGCGACAAATGGCAGGATCATTCAAAGGCCTGAACTTCATCGTATTGATCTTCTTCCAGTGTGTGACAGTTGAAAAGCGCCATCTATGGATTTCATTATGGCACTTTCAGAAACTTTCCCAGTTGCTGTAAGGCTGGGTGAACCTATGCTGACCGGTCATTGGTAAAGGCAGATCAATTTTTGAAGAATGAAGTTACGCTCTTACATCGACTATCATTTGCCACAATTTCTCCCTATCTCGCGCGGCTCGAAACAGGTATTCTACAGCCCTTATCCGTGTCTATTATTTTGAATGTTTTGAAACATTTTGACGTACTACCATTTTTTTTTAAAGTATACCTTCAATGACGACCACAATCGCCCAAGCATTTTGCGTGCAACGATCGCGTCACGACTTTGTACGGAGAAATCATCGACAAAGATACAAACACAATGTGTCGTCGTAGCCAATTGGTGGCGACTGCACGCGCGAAGGTTGGACGTGATAAGATTTTGTGTACAAATCATTATATTCTGAAGGTGCGATTTCAATGTTTACAGTACCTACCCGATTTTAAATCGAGTCGTATAGAATCAAAGTTGGCAGTATAGGATTTTTTCGTAATCCAGCACCCGTAGTACGAGTTTTTTCACAATACTCGAAGGAACAAGTTTCGAAACTTTTTTTGCCAGAGGTGCTTTTCAAGTTCACATACATTTTTCTCGAATACTCAATACTTCGAGTATTGTGAAAAAACTCGTACTTCGGGTACAGGTATGGCCTTGGGGTACTGGTATATGGAACGGCAGAAATTGATGGTGTCTGTGTTTATCGCATTTATTTCGTTTTCGAGTCACACAATATTTCAATTTTTTTTTTTTTTTGCGTATGAAAATGTTTACATTTATAATTATTGGAATCGCAGCAAATTCCAAGTCAGAGGCGAAGTTCCAAGTCCTACATCCACGTCTTCACTGCTCCTATCGTGACTTCGTGGAGGTCCTTCAGGCCAGGAGGGTGTCTTTTAATGGGGCACTTCTCCACTATGTGCCGGACAGTCTGGTCACATCCTGGAGATGGAAATAATCCCCATGTAAAGAGCAAGAAGTTGCAATAGCCTTACTTGGTGCGGACCCTATTTAAAGTCGTTTGTAGCCCTCTCGAAAAATTGAACCCTTGGACCTCCTGGTATAGTAGAGGATCAGTTCGTGGTTTTTTAAAGTTTTCTCCTCCCACATGAACTTCAAATGGAATGCAACATCCTTACTACGATCATCAGTTGTCTAGATGTGGTTTCTAGACTTGAGTCGCTTGTTTAAGTGCTGTAAATGTCCTTAAAAGCAGGGAGCAACGGGTCGCTTCTCACTCTTTTGACCTTTTTTTTAATTTGTGGAGAGAAATGCAATTCACCAACCTATTCTGCATGGCTAGAAACAGGTATTAATATCATTAATTAATAAAAATTATTAATAAATGATATTATGATATTTGTCAACGACGTTAGCTATGTTGAAAGCACCGGTTCCCATAGATCACCGAAGTTAAGCAACATTGGGCGCGGTCAGTGCTTGGATGGGTAACCGCTCAGGCACATCGCGTGTCGTTGGCATCTTGGACCGGTCCGTAGTCCGTAGTGGCAACACTTCGGACTCGCAAATGGAAGGTTGTGGATTCGGATCCCGGCGGAGCACAAAAATATACCATTTATATTTCGAATGTGCTCTTAGCTGGGTTGAAAAATTCATAAACCTTTACCAATGACCGGTCACCAAAGGTCCATCCAGCCTTACAGCAACTGGGTCTTGCTTGAGTGATGGCGCTTTGTAGCGACGACCAAGCTCGTACACCTCTGCGGCACTACAACAAGTGTCATAGACCCCTAGAGTCTTTAGAATCTAGGGAGTCTCCCGCACAGGATTTCTTAAAAAAAAATTAAGATATATTTAAACCCAGTATAACCCAGATGATGATTTTCATGGATGCTAGGGATCTACGCAAGGTTGGGGGTGCAATGTTGGACAGGACTGGGAGCGACTGGATGGGTGAATACCTGATGGTTCCCGAGATGGATCGCCTGGTTTTGTTCAGCTCTACATCCAGCTTGTTGCAATGGAAGTGTGATGAATTTACATAATGGGGCATAATTATGTCAGTTAGGTTGATTACACACAGGTAGGTATAATAATTATTATCTAACTACTGTGTTGTATAAGATACAGGTAAGCTTGCGAGTAGGTACTTCTATTCAACACAATCACATTAACGATGTTTTTCCCTCTCACTGTGTTTGATGGACAAAAAATGTGTAAGAAAACGCAATCCTACCTACTGGTGCAAATATATTACGTAGGATACTGCAAATAAAGATACCGCAGTGACAAAACATCACATGACAAAACTACACGTATCTGAAACAGAACATACCATAAATGGCACATGATAAAACATCACATGACAAAACTACACGTATCTAAAACAGAACATACCATAAATGGCACATGATAAAACATCACATAACGCAAACAATAAAATACCGAAAACGGCAAAAGGAACGTGATAAATTTTACAACTTACGCCGCCTTTACCTACAATCAGGGGTGGCAACGGCATAGGATGCGTTAATTATAAATGATGTGTTGAATTCCTTGACTTATAGGTTGGTATGAGGCTGACCACCCATACTCTAAAAAATGGTTCTCTTTGCCAATGTCACCCCTGTTTCAGGGAAGGTCGGCAAAAGTTGTGGGGCTTATGTTCATTTGAGGTTTGGATTTTATTTGTAAGTACGCATTCAGCATTTGTAAGCGCGAACTACACGTGTTGGTTTGTGGGAATACATCTGAGAGCTTTCAATGAATATATCCTTGCAACTTAGATTATAGATTATTATATATGTGTTGTTGTCATGTGATGTTTTTCAGTGCCGTTTATGGTATATGTTCAGTTTTAGGTGTGTGAGGTTTTGTGTCCTTGCGGTGTTTTGTCATTGTGATGTATTTTCTGTGTTTTTTTGTCTGAATGTGATGTGAAGGCATATGACGTTATGTCATGTGTTGTTTTGTCTGTGTGCTGTTCTATCTTGTCGCCGCCTGGATCAGATGGGTCCAAAAGCCTAAAGTAGGGGTGTCCAAATTTTGTGCCCTCTTCTTCTTCTTGCGACTCTTCAGTTAAGAATGGCAATGTTTATAGCAATTTTCACCTTCAACACTGCCGCACGCAAAAAGGAAACTAGTACGTCCTCCAAACCACAGTCTCTGGTTCTTCAAAGAAGATGTTCTCCTTCGACCTGGAGATCGTCGTCCCGCAATTCTTCCCTCGGGAAATCGAACCGTCTGGCTTTGAATGTAAGCGCTCTATCAACTATGTTTATCAACCGAACTTTTGGACTAAATAACGCATTATATACAAACTGCGAGCTACAACTTTTTCAAGACACTATTCTCGGTTATGTTTTAAAGCTATTTTTTTTAGAACTCTTTCCAAGTACATTAAATGGCACCGAAACCTACTTCCACCTGATTAAAGGTCAATTAGGTCCAATTAAATCAATTAACAAACAAAAAATGACGCTTGTAGCCTGTAGGAGAGTAAAAATATATTTTCCAACCGAAAGGTTGTTTTTTAATCTTTTTATTAGTGATTGAAAAATTGGAAGACCCTCAACTCAATTTTTCTTCTTACTTACCTTGTTTTAAATTTACATCGCGTTTTTTTTTTTTTTTACAAGGAATGTATTTAGGACAATTGTATTCCTACCTTGGCTAATAGGTTGGTATGAACTGGCCGCCATGCTGTAAAAACCCTGCAACTTTTGCCGACATTCTCTGAAATAGGGGTGGCATTGGCAAAGTGAACCATTTTTTACAATTAACAGTATGGGTGGTCAGCCTCATACCAACATATAAGTCAATTATATCGATACAGTATAAATGTCTTAAGGATTTATTGGGTAGGTACTTATACCAAAATATTTTCAAAGAACACCTTCCTTGACTTATAGGTTGGTATGAGGCTGACCACCCAGACTGTAAAAAATGGTTCACTTTTCCAATGTCACCCCTGTTTCAGGGAATGTCGGCAGGAGTTGCAGGGCTTATGTACATTTGAGTTTGGATTTTATTTGTAAGTATGGCTATTTAACATAGTCATGGACAAGTGTGTCAGAGATGCTAGACAATGATTGTGGATTGATGATAGGAGAGAGCAAAGTGAGTGTTCTACTGTATGCAGATGATGCAGTTCTTGTATCTGATTCAGCAGTAGAATTGCAAACAATGCTCTCTAGATTGAATGAAGCTTTGTTAGGTAACCATCTGAGGTTGAATGCAAGTAAGACGTAAGTATTGATTTTTGAAAGAGATGATGAAAGTATGAATTATGAATTTAAAATTAATGGAATGAATGTTGATGTCGTAAATGAGTTTGTATACCTGGGAAGTAAGTTTGAAAAAGATGGAAGAATGACCGGTGAATTTGAAAGAAGAATAATGAAGGGCAGGTGTGTACTGGGTGCCACAGCTTGTGTCGCCAAAAATCAAAACATATCTAAAAATGCTCGATTGGCGGTACGCAGTGGCATACTTTTACCCACCTTGATGTATGGAAGCGAGGCCTGGACGGTGAATGAAAGTGAAATTAGTAAAGTCCATACTGTTGAAATGGACTTTCTAAGAAGTATGATTGGGAAAAAACGGAGTGACAGGGTGAGGAATGATTTTGTAAGAGAAGAATGTGGTGCAAGAGAAAGTGTGAAAGTGAAGATTAAAAGAAGTTTGTTAAGATGGTTTGGGCATATGGAGAGAATGAATGAGGAAAGACTGACGAAGAAAGTATATGTTGGTAGAATAGATGGATGTCGTGGTAGAGGAAGACCGAGAAAGGTATGGATGGACCAAATATCCGAAATTGCGAATGAATGGAATATCCAGAGTCATAATAAAAGAAGAGCTTGTATGAAGAAGGTTATGACTCTGGAGGAAATGAAAGCAGTATGTAAGGACAGAAAGAAATGGCGGTTGATCTGTAATGTTGGCGGCTAGGGTTTATTAAATTGGAATTTGTTTTTGTTTGTAAATGGATATTTTGTATTTGGATATTATTATTTAGTGATGTATAAAATGTAATTTGTCGTGTGTGTGTGTTCCTTGACTTATAGGTTGGTATGCGGCTGACCACCCATGCTGTAAAAATGGTTCACTTTGCCAATGTCACCCCTGTCTCAGGGAAGGACGGCAAGAGTTGCAGGGTGTATGTCCATTTGAGATTTGGTTTTTATGTTGTAGGTTCACATGAGGCATGTGCAAGCGCGAACTTGTACGTGTCTGGTTGTGAGAATGCATGTAATGTGAATCTCCAATGTAACATATCCTTGCAACTTAGATTAGATTAGATTAGACACAATCAGCATATTTTGTAAGCGCGAACTACACGTGTTTGTTTGTGGGCATACATCTGAGAGCTTTAAATGAATATATCCTTGCAACTTAGATTATAGATAGATTATTATAGATAGATAGAACACCAAAGAAAAAATCCATTTCATAATATTCAATGTAATATGATTTTATTCTGATTCACTATAGTTCGGGCTCGAATCCCACCGAAGGCGAAGGTGTCAGAAACGATTTCCTGTTTCAGTGCTTACTTCAAAACCACAATAAATACCGGCAAGGCTTACTAAGCCTTCACAAGAAATGGAAAAATAAGACCCGAATCTCCGCATGCGATCCTTTCGGGGATCACGCGGGCAAGAAGTTACTCTATATGTGTAGCTTAGTTGCGCTGCACGTAAGAGTGGATTAAAATAATTTTGAATATCACACAACCATATTATTATCTGCTATCTTTGCATTATGTATGTGGCTTATCGTTGCTTCCAGCGTTTCCGTTGCTTTACTTTCATTTCTATATTCATTATTTTTTAGATATTCGCCCATGTTACCATTACCATGTTACCATATTCACCATTTTGTTTCTATAACTCAGTTGGTAGTGAGCTTGCATTCCATACCGAGAGCTCGTGTTCGAATCCCACCGAGGGTGTCGGAAATGGTTTTCCGATTCTGTGCTTATTTCAAATCCAAAAATTAATTCCGGCAAGGTTTACTCAGCAGCATTCACAAGAAATGAGAACCAGCCCCCACGGGAACTGGGAAATCCCCACTTCAACTGAAGTGGTTTGTCGTAAGGCAGACTTCCTTCTAAAATCTAAATCTAAATCTAAGCTGCAAAGAAATGTATCATTTGAGATTCATATTAAATGCATTCCCACAAGCAGACATGCATAATTTCGCGCTTACACATGCCGCATGTGGAGCTACAATATAAAAAACCCAATCTCAAATGAACATAAGCCCTGCAACTCTTGCCGACCTTCCCTGAAGCAGGGGTGACATTGGCAAAGTGAACCATTTTTTACAGTATGGTAGGTCAGCCGCATACCAACCTATCAGTCAAGGAATACAAGCAATTAATACATTCAAATATATAAAAAAAAAACAGTAAAAAATTAAAAAACAGGTATTTAAAAAAAAAAAAAAAAAACCTTGTAAAAATAAATAGATTCACTCGCTAAATAGGTTTCCTTCGGTTAAGAAGTCACACTATATGTGTAACTCACTTTAGTTTGAGAATCTCGTTTTCAAATTGTTTTGTTTCTTCACACCGCTGAACGGCTCTTCCATTTTGCTAATCATGGCAGGCGCTTTTATTTTTTAGTTTTAATTGAACCAGCGTATAATAATGGGTGTGTATTTTCTAATAAAAAACTTTGTTCACTCACGAGTAGGCTAACTGTTAACGTAGTACATTATTTTAAACAGAATCTAAATTAAAAAAAAAAAAAACGGTTCCTCTATTGAAATTCACTTTCTCAAGTGCGGCCATTAAAACACCGGTATTCACAAACGACGCTATGAAAGCCTACAGTGCTGTGCGAAAATTCAACGCGTGTAAAAAAAACGATACTAAGCTACACATATAGTGTAAGATCTTGCCGCGTTACCCCGAAGGGGTCGCATCAGGTGAATTGAACCTATTTATTTTTAAAGGTAAGGGGGCCGGCCTTACGCAAACCACTTCACTTGAAGTAAGCGTTTCCCAGCTCCCGAGAGGGCTGGTACTCATTTCTTGTGAAGGCTGAGTAAACCTTGCCGGTATTTTATTTTTGGGTTTGGAAATAAACAACGAAACGGGAAATCATTTCTGACACCCTCGCCTCGGTGGGATTGGAACCCGAGCTCACGGCATAGAATGCAAGCACTCTACCAACTGAGCTATTGACCGGTGTGATTCGCTGTTTAAAATGAACAATTTACCTATCTGCAAATCCGTGTATTTAGGGAAAATCTCTAGGTCTATCAATGTGAGGTTTTAATAAAGATAAATATATATATATATATTAAAATGGTTCACTTTGCCAATGTCACCCCTGTTTCAGGGAAAGACGGCAAGAGTTGCAGGGCTTATGTTCATTTGAGATTGGGTTTTTATAATGTAGGTCCACATGCGGCATGTGTTAGCGCGAAATTATACATGTCTGCTTGTGGGAATGCATTTAATATAAATCTTAAATGATATATATCCTTGCAGCTTAGATTAGATTAGATTAGATTTAAGGGTTAGTCTGGTTATTCGGAGATGGCGGACCACTGCATCGAAAATGACCATTCATTTAATGGGCAGACAACTAATTGCCCTTGAGACTTGTAAATTCATAAATATTAAAATTGTTAAATTAAGAAAAATAAAAAAAAATCTTAAATTGTGATTTAAATTTATTCTACACAGCGTCGTTTACAATATACTCTTCACTCTCTGCTTACAGGTCTTTCCGTTGCAATGGTCAAAGCGACTCTGTCTGTCCCACAGAAACTTTGTATGCGCAGCAGAGACGATTCTTGCATGTTCGAGAATATGGTAGATACTTCCATAATGGATTGTTCCACACTATGTCAGACACGTCACACACACCAACCAGCGTGCTTAGGCTCACGTACACACGAAACTCATACGTTCATAACAAAATCCATGAGAGGAAGAAGAAGCTCCTCTGAGTAGCAAACTCACTACTTGGTTAATATAATATAATTGAATGCAATGACCAATGAGAATCGCGTTATACTTCACCCAGATTCACACATACCACGAGTGAACGCCTCACGTATCAAACTGGTTTATTTTACTTTTAATCACATGTGCATAATATTATTTTTATTTTCATACAATAAGTTTCACTTTTCAATATCCGGCCGACAACGCTTCAATCGATCCCGTTTCCCGACTTCTCTGGTGGATAAATAAATAAAAATACAAGTTAAAATCTAAACCTCAAATGAACATAAATCCTGCAAATTTTACCGACGTTTGCTGATACTGGGGTGACATTGTGTCCATTTTTAAAAGCATGGACGGTCAACCGAATAACGACGTATAAGTCAAGGAATCACCTTCAAATGTCACTCCTGTTTCAGGGAAGGTTGGCAAAAGTTGCAGGGTGTATATTCATTTGAGGCTTGGATTTTGATTTGTAAATACACATGCTGCATTTGTAATCGAGAACTTACATGCGTCTGTTTTTGGGCATGCATTTAATATGAATTTTAAATGTTAATACATCTGTGCAACTTATGTATATTATATAATATTACATACGATGGCGTTTGTAATGGCATTCCTTATTTTTCAGCCCACGTACATATTTTGAACTGTCACGAATTTCCTTCAAAGCAAAAAAATATTGCAGTTAATTTAAGGAAAATTAGCACTTATAAATTTTGTTCATAAGGAATATTATTCCTTGCTTTATTTTATTGAAAAAGCCAACATGTATTGGCCCATACAAACGCCTACGTTAAAAATTATGTATTTTTTGTTTACCAGCCAGTAGAATTGGCAAATACTATCAATTTATTTTTAAAGGAACTTTGAAGGTTAAACATTCGTAGGTTGAATACCTAATTATGTTTTTTTAATGCGTAGCACCTTTATCTTTACCTACTTATTGATTATTCTCATTAACTATTCCTTTTGCTTCGTATAGGTAGAAGCTTATGACAGGTGACAATAATTTAGATAATTTAAGGTATCACTCGTATAATACCTATTGATACGGTGGATCACGGAACTTTATTACAAAGACTCAAAATTAACTTTGGTGTTAAAGGCAAAGTACTTGCATGGTTCGAGTCTTATTTACACGATAGAAAGCAAGCCATTAAATTTCAAGGCGAAATATCACCTGCACGCATTCTGAAATACGGAGTACCTCAAGGCTCCGTATTAGGCCCAATGCTTTTTATCTTATATACAAAAGATATTGAAAAGATGGTAAGCAGCTATGGGCTATCAATACATGCATACGCTGACGACTGTCAAGTATACGCTAGCTCCAAGCCCAATGACACTGAAGGGTTGAAATCTCGAATGGCTGCGTGCATTGGAAGGATACAGGAATGGATGACTCTAAACAAGCTGATTCTAAACCCTCAGAAGACTGAAATTCTGTGGGCTGCCACATCAAAGCGTCAGAATCTCTTAGATTTGCACACACCGCTGACACTATCGGGAGGAGACTCTATCTACCCATCAAAAACTGTGGATCTGCTAGGAGTACAATTGGGCACAGACCTGACATTAAGTGAGCAGGTGGATAAAACATTAACAGTATCTTTCTTTGGACTGCGCCAAATTAAGGCAATTCGCAGATGTCTACCCCCTGATGCATTAAAAACCTTGGTCAATGCCTTTGTCCTGTCGCGGGTAGACTATTGTAGTGCGATTTACGCAGGACAAACAAAAAAGCAAAACAATAGGCTTCAATCGGTCCTTAATTCGGCAGCAAGACCGATTTTCGGAACTGTAAATGTCATATCACGCCAATACTAAGGAACCTGCATTGGTTGAAGTTTCCAGAGAGAGTAGCTTACAAAATATGCTACACTGTGTACAAGGCACTCAACGGGAAGGCTCCAACATACTTGGCTGAACTGCTATCCCAGCAGTCCAACAGGAGTGATCTGGTGCTAAGATCCTCTGTATCAGGAGAGATAAGACTAAATGAGCCTCATCGTCCATACCGAACATGCTTCGGCGACCGAGCCTTCTACAATGGTGCACCTGCAGTGTGGAATGGACTTCCTCTGGATGTCAAAACCGCAAGCCCAGAGTCGACGTTCCGGAAGAAACTCAAGACCTACCTGTTCAGTGTATCATATCCCAATTAATCCTACACTTTATTTAACTATTTTTATGTTTATGTATTACTATACGAATATATTATTTACCTATAATGTAAGATTATTATGTATGTGCATTTACATGTATACGAGTATGGACATACCCCATTATTTATATTATTCCCTTCATATCTTCTCATTCCTCATATATTTTATACCAAGGGCCCTTGAGGTGTGCTACACACAAAAACGGCGCTTCAAATAAATTATCCATATATATATATAGATATATATATATATATATATATGCCGTTAACGTGAGTAAGCTACACATATGTTGTAACCTCTCAAACCAGACTGCGTTCTGTGTAAAAAGGAAAAAAAACTTGACATAATCGTCTCCTGTCTTACATGTTTGGTTTACCTCCATCAGAGATAATTTCACATCAGAGCAATGTTTGTATGCGAACTGCCTACTGGAATAATATGTATTATGAAAACTGGAAATTGGTTTCAAAAATATTGAGGAGACGAATTAAAGAAACGAACTGTATACCTACTTCGTTTTAAGTTATTATATATTTTTGTAGGTACTTTTCTATTGCCTTATTTAAATCAAACACTCATTCGCATTTTTTTAAAATATAAAATAGAAACAAATTAAGGATACGGAACTGGGAGGAGGAGACGGTTCTAGAGGGACTACGTAGACCGCATGAGTGAAAGGAGGTTAACTTGTGTTGTTGCACACACTTGAAATACCAGAAGGCCAGCGTCTACCAGGCCGACCACCCAAATCATGGAAGAACAGCCTTCTGCATCACATGAGAGAGTTCCCGGAATACAAATCTTCGGGGAACTAAAGTAGGAAGAAACATAACAACTGGAAAACATTTAAGTAACATTCATTCGTTTCCACTTACAGAATTCTCGTGGTTGTAAACTCATGGCTAGAGATATTTATCTGGGAATTTTTCGACCTCGAAATCCATGCTGGTACCTACCTAGGAAATGGCACGCCTCGGCTTGTAGGTAGGTATTAACGATTATGTATAAAATGATTGAAGCCAAAATTTTAACAACGAAGTAACAGTCTAGTTAGCACGACGGGCATTTTTTGTCAAGGCTAAACCAACAGTGACTCAACACTGAAGCTTCTTATCGAGTGTTTTACAACAGTTGTGGATACGTGCAGGCCCGGATTAAGGGCGGTTGGAGCGGTGCGATAGAACCAGGACCACGGGGTCAAAAGAATTGTAAAGGGCTAAAGGGAATAGTACATCGCCTTGCTGAGGAAGAAGAAGAAGACTTATAATGGAGATCCTAAATACTTTTCAAATTAGATTATAATATAAAGGCAAATGGTGGGAATTTTATTTTAAACAAAATGCAATTTAGAGCACACGTGAATTAATTGCTGAATTAAAGGTTTCTGTTTGAAATTTCGTAATGGTTCCTTAACTTATAGGTTGGTATGAGGCTGACCACATATTCTGTAAAAAATGGTTCACTTTGCCAATGTCACCTCTGTTTCAGGGAAGGTTGGCAAGAGTTGCAGGGTGTGTGTTCATTTGAGATTGTGTTTTATATTGTAGGTTCACATGCGGCATGTTTAAGCGCGAACTTAAACGTGTCTGCTTGTGGAAATATGCAATATATCTCTGCAACTTAGATTATATATTATTATAGATCTCAACACAGCCTCTCAGGAAGCTGGGAAACTTCCACCTGAAAGGAAGTGTCTGTCGTAAGAGCGCCCCCCTTGCCTGTAGAAATAAATATAATACACACCCCACAATTGACTTCAGGGGTAACGTAGTAAGCATTTGCACCGTATGTGCAACTTCCTAAATATCTATCGGTCCTATTCTTAGACATTTAAGTCCCCCGTTGAGCCCACGCTGTGACAAACTAATGATGCATTTGTATGAAGACCTGTCAATCCAAGATGGCCGCAAGTGAACAGCTGATTGTTCTTAATACAAATAATACCAAAATTCCGTAGGCAAGAATGACCGTGGTGATGAGACTTTTAGCCCAGGCATCATTAGTTTGTCAAAGCGTGAGCTCAACCGATGACTAAAATGTCTAAGAATAGCCCCGTTAGTGCCAATTATTATTGGTATATCTTTTCGCAAAAAAAAGAATATTTTAATAGAATGCATCTTTTGCGTTGTGAACAAAATTAGGGGGAGGGGGGCATATTGGGGCCCCAAACTTATCCCAGCACCTGGGCCCACAGAGGGATTTATCCGGGCCTCGATGTTTGTTTATCGCACTTACAGGCCTGCCCGTTATCTAGCAGTAACGCTCCAGAATCGTACATGTAAGGGTTTGGGTTCGAATTCCGGCGGAGTTAATATACTATTTATATTTTCAAATATGCTCTTCGCTGGGTTGAAAAAATTATATACCTTTACCAAAGACCGGTCACCAAAGGTCCATTGAGAATTGGCACTTTGCAACGTATACTTTCTTCGACTGTTTTTCATCATTCATTCTCTCCATATGTCCATGACATCTTAACAAACTTTTTTTAATCATCACTTTCCCCTGCACCAAATTCTTCTCTCAAGACTAAATCTGTACCAATTTTCGGTTTATTAGATTTGACGTTAAACTAACGGATGTTTATTAGATCGACCCTAAAGGCTTATTCAACAGTTTTACCTTTATGTTTATTGGGTCAAACTTAACCTATGAGTGGGTTTTGTTTTATGGAGTTGACCAAGTACAGTACTCCGAGGATTATACAATCAAAGCGTTCACCAAAGAATGTATGCACACCAAAGCAGCGCCTCCAATAGACGGTATACCTTCCATACATCTTTGTGAGTAAGTATCGTACACTTTTGTACTTGGCAAGGAGACTTCTCAACAACCTACAATTTCAAAGTACCTACTCGTAAAGTGAACAACATGACGAAATCGTCAAATAGTATTTGCATTCTAGATAATCAGGGATTTGATGTTTATTTGGCGGCATTGCGAAATATACTGATACGACTTACGGGTTTAATTTAATAAAAACTTAGATTTATTTCACACAATTTATTTTAAGATTCCATTCACATTTGGTTTGTTCACAGATTACTGTAAATGTACTTTTATACTGTGTTGCTCGCCAGCTCCGATACAAGTTTAACCCTACAGACAGCTTTGGCCCTTTTATAGGATGAATAAGGATGATTCTTGAATTATTGGGAACTGGAACATGCGTGATTTTGCCTGCATATTCCAGCGAATACTCACACCTTCGAACAAATACAAGTACAATTATTTAAAACACCTACATCTTGTAGGTGTTATTTAAAACACACAATTAAAAACTCTAAATTATCAAATATTTGGTGTACAAAATACCTTTTGAGTCTATAATCTAAAGATAAATTGACATTTAAGACTCATATTTAATGCATGTCCACAAGCAGGCACATCTAAGTTTACGCTTACGCACGCTGCATGTGTACATATCTACAAGATAAACCAAACTTCACATGAACCATAAACCTTGCAACTCCTGCCGCCTATCCCTGAAACCGGGGTGGCACCTGCCGAAGTAAACCAAGTATTTGCAGCATGGGGAGTCAGCCTCATTCCAACCTATTAGTCAAGGAACAAGGAAACCCCAAATGCTATGCTATTCTTAGACAATTTAGTCGTCCTTTGAGCCCACGCTTTGACAAACTAATGATGCATTTATATGAAGACCTGTCAATCCAAGATGGCCGCAAGTGAACAGCTGATTAGTCTTCATACAAATATTACCCAAATTCGGTAGGTAAGAATGACCGTGGTGATGAGACTTCCAGCCCAGGCATCATTAGTTTGTCAAAGCGTGGGCTCAACGGACGACCAAAATGTTTGAAAATAGCACTGTAAAAACCCAGATCAGCCCCATATTGGGAACCACTGTACTGTACTATTTATTATTTCGACTTTAACCCTAAATTGGATGCTGATAAATTTTTGGAAAATACGTATTTAAGATAAGAATTGATAAGTTATAATTTAGGTATCTAATACATTGAAATTATTAAAGTTGAAATGGACTTTCTAAGAAGTATAAATGGGAAAAAACGGAGTAATAGGATGAGGAATGATCTTGTAAGAGAAGAATGTGGTGCGAGAGAAAGTGTGAAAGTAAAGATTAAAAGAAGTTTGCTAAGATGGTTTGGACTTATGAAGAGAATGAAGGATGAAAGACTGACGAAGAAAGTAACCGTCGCAAGAATAGATGGATGTCGTGGTAGAGGAAGACCGAGAAAGGTATGGATCGACCTAATTCCTGAAATATCGAATCTATAATAATCTATTATCTATAATCTAAGTTGCAAGGATATATTCATTTAAAGCTCTCAGATGTATGCCCACAAACAAACACGTGTAGTTCGCGCTTACAAATGCTGATTGTGTACTTACAAATAAAATCCAAACTCAAATGAACATAAGCCCTGCAACTCCTGCCGACATTCCCTGAAACAGGGGTGACATTGGCAAAGTGAACCATTTTTTACAGTATGGGTGGTCAGCCTCATACCAACCTATAACTTATAAGTCAAGGAATTCGAATGAATGGGATATCCAGTCAAAATAAAAGGAGAGGTTGTATGAAAAAGATTATGACTCTGGATGAAATGAAAGAAGTATGCAAGGACCAAAAAAATGGCGGTTGATCTGTAATGCTGGCAGTTAAGGCTAAGGCCTTCAAAATTCCAATTCTCATTTTTTATAGAATATGTTTTGTAGGTTATAATTTTTATTGTTTTATTGCTTAGTGAATGTTTGTTTTACACACTTAACTGTAATTACTTCTTTGTATTCCTTGACTTATAGGTTGGTATGAGGCTGACCACCCATACTGTAAAAAATGTTTCACTTTGCATATGTCACCCCTGTTTCAGGGAAGGTCGACAAGAGTTGCAGGGTTTATGTTCATTTGAGATTGGGTTTAATATTGTAGGTTCACATGCAGCATGCGCGTGCGCAGCTTGCGAACTGAAACGTGTCTGCTTGTGGGAATACATTTCATGTAAATATTAAATGTATTATATCTTTGCAACTTAGATTATAGATTATTGATAGATATCTATTATGAAATCTATTGTTTGTAATCTAAATCCGTATTTGTTATGAGTTTTTTTTACAATGAATGACGTAAAAAAAAAAAATGATAAACATTATTCAAAGTCATCAATGATATAATTAATTCTTGTGTAATCTTGATTTCCATTATGATGTATGTGTAATCTAAGATGCGAAAATATATTAAGTAACAATGAAGATTCATATCCAATGCGCGTCCACAAGTAGACGCTGAAAATGCTCAAACCTTCTTCATATCCGTCTAGCCCCTAATAATAATAATAAATTGGACATTTTCTCCAGCACCGTACTGTGATCAATCCCCTCAAGGGCGCTTTACATAGTTGTAAAAAAATATTACCCCTATCTCAAGATAAGTGCTTGTCGTAAGGCTTACCTGTAAAAATAAATAGGTCACACAGCTGTTGCCATATTATGCCATCACGCATTCAGGATCACAAACGCAACTAAGCTACACATACAGTGTAACTTCTTGCCTGCGCTATCCCCGAAGGGGTCGCATGTAGAGATTCGGGACCTATTTATTTTTACGGGTAAAGGGGCCGGTCTCACACCAATCACTTTCAGTTGAAGCGGGGGTTTCCCAGCTCCCGGGGGGGCTGGTTCTCATTTCTTGTGAAGGCTGAGTAAACCTTGATATCTAACCCTTGCTCTCGGCTTGGAATGCAAGCATTCTACTAATTGAGCTATCGACCTTTTTACGAGCTTGGTCGTCGTCGCTACAAAGCGCCAATTCTCAAGCAAGACCCACTTGCTGTAAGGCTGGATGGACCTTTGGTGACCGGTCATTGGTAAGGGTTTATGAATTTTTCAACTCGGCGCGGCGAAGAGCAAATTTGAAAATATAATTGTTGTGCTCCGCCGGGATTCGAACCCACAACCTTCCATTCAGAGTCCGAAGTGTTACCACTGAACTACGGACCGGTCAAAGGTAACGCAGCAAAAAGATTCGCAATCAATATACGCTTTACTTGCGTTTTTGACAACCAATTAAATAAACCCCCTCCCACCCTCCACTACTCCCAGCCCTTAAAGGAATGATGCGCTAATCTTATTTTATTTGGTTAGTAATATTTTGTACCTGATTATGGAAACATTGTTTTCGAAACCGGTCGTACATTATTAAATTTTACTCGCCCCGTAACCATAAACAAATTATTTTTGATTGTTAATTCTTACTACAGATACAATTTAGTTTAAAATTTTAAGTATTAGTCACCAACATTGCTCATCTATAATCTTAGTTGCAAAGATATATTAATATTTAAAATCATAGTGAATGCATGTTTACAAACAGACACGTGTAAGTTCGCGCATGCAAATGCAGCATGTATACTTACAAATTAAAATCTAAACCTGAAATGAACATAAATTCAACTTTTGCCGACCTTCCCTGAGGTGGCAACAAAGGTGGCATTTCCGATTCGGTTCAAATATTGAGTCACATTTCACCGTTGACTTCTCCCCCTTATAGAGCTTTGGTCTTTATTTTATAGTAAGAATAAATATCATTCTTGAATCTTTGAGAATGCGAGGCTTTACTAGAACATCTCACGCAATTACATTATAGGCTTTATTATAAACCCACCCAGACAGACAGAACATACAACTACCTATTCGTAACAATATTATTATGGATAATTCCTTAGGCTATGCTACAACCTTAACTTATGTGACTTTAAACTGATAAAACAAAACTACCTACACGATTGACATAAGTGCGTCCTTTTCATTCAGTGTAAAGTCGCTATTCTAACGCTGAAAATTCCAGAAGCATTTTAGTATAATAAACTGTTACATACGTATGAGTTCGTGGGGCTTGCTTGTGTGTGTGTGTGTGTCCACCTGTAGAAGAGTCTAATGTGAGTTTGAGCGTATGCATGTGACTTGGCACGTAGTTTGCTGATATACCTAACTGTAAAAATACCGAACAGTATAGAGGTGTCCGGTAAAATCCACAATAGAATAATCTAGAACAAGCAAGAATCGTCCTTTTCGAATCCATATAAACGAGCCGCAATGGTACAGAGCCGTGAAGTCGATAAGCTAAGAGCTCGAAAAGTGATCCAATACATTGTAAACCGACATTGTGTAAAATAAATCTTGAAAAATAGATAAATTGCAGTTTGATAAAAAGAACCCAAATAAAACCAAACAATACTTAACGTACATAATACATATTATCTATGATGGCTTTGCCAATTTGACTTTGACTTAATGATAATTCACGCCCATGTTAGAAGGTTAATAATAACATTTTGCCAATTATTAATTTTTGCGAGTCTTACAAAAGACCTTGTTACAAAATATTTATGTCAATATTTTGTAACAAGGTGAAATAATGTTACAATCTTAGTTTAAGCGTTTTCCCCTAGCTACAGATTCAGGTTTTCAGGTTTCATTTCAATTCACGATTAAAAGTAATTTAACGTAGAAATTTTACACCCTTAAATATTTTCTAAAATTAATATCAGTATAGACGTGTGTATTTTTTTTTCCTATATAAGAAAAATTAAAAATTACCAGTGTGTTCTTTGACTTACTAAATGCTGTGAGTTAGCCAAAAATCCCCCGATTATCAGGAATTAACGATGAGTGACGTCACACAGCCGGGAGTATTTGAAATATTATATTTTATATGGTTTTTGTATTAAGGCTGTGTTAAAAAAAAAATCCCGTTGTTTTTAAAAATATGTTTCTTATACTTTATGGCCTTAGTAAACGAGTGACATTAATAAATAAAAAATCACGCGTGTTAAATAATTTTTTATCTTAATTTTAAAGTTTTTTTTTTTTTAAAAACTTAAAAAATGACGCCACGAAAAAATAATAAAAAAAACTCGTCTTTTTCTTTTTTTTTTGCTAGCATTTTGTTGTTTTGTATTTTGGAAATATTTTTTTTCCTTATAATTATAGAATGATACAAATTCTAGTTTGTGGTGCGATTTTTAATAGAATAATGTGAATAGTTTTTGCGATAATATGAAAAAACTGAAACTAATTAACTTAATAAATTCTTGAAAACAGTTCAATATACTTTTTTGTATAGTCACCATGTCTCGCAGCCGTACATCAAAATACTCCATACATATGTTTTGATGAGGAGTAGTCTCAGTTTCAGGTCTATGTTGTTAGATTCTATTATTTTTGCTTTTTTATTAAATGCAAGTCTAGCCTGGTGTATACGGCTGTCGATGTCGCTCTTTGACCGTCCGTCCCACGTTATTTTACTGCCAAGGTAAGCAAACTCCTCGTGTTCCCCAATGGCACTCCTGACATAACTACTCCCATCCGATGTTGCACTCGGCCCACAGTTAGCAGCTTTGTTTTGTCTTTATTTATCTTCTTATTGTAGTTATTATTCATCGTCATTATTCATCATAAATGTAGCCCAAAGAGTAGATTTAATGCACAGATATATTTCTTTTTTTCATTGATAAATTGCAGCAAGCTGTTACAGACCCGCAACCTTCGTTTCAATGACAAAAATTTAAACACTACTCCACGGGCCAGTAAACTCAGATTCAAGTCGAAAGTTGTAATATCCTTTTGTCTCTTTCAAAGGTAAACACACACAAGTATGCATTTAACGTCATTTTTAATGCGCAGGAAATTAAGTACTTACTCTATTAAAAAATGCACATTAATTTTTTTTATTGCTTCATAAAAATGTGTTAAATTGATTCAAAGTGAAGCTTAATTTAATATCATTTTAATATGTTTTATCATCGTATAAATTTACAATGTTTCTAAATTTCAACCAATTAAAAACCATATATTGTTATAACGAATTTGTCTCTGTGGGGTTTTACTTGTGTGAGTGTGTCTGTGTCTCTAGATGTGGGCGTTAAAATAATGATAATTGTATTTGTTTGTTGGTGTGAGCATTCGCTCGAATATTCTAAATAGAATATTCTGACAAAATCACGCGTGTTCCGGTTCCGAGTGTTTCGAGAACCATCCTTATGCCATGCTGTAAAAGGGCCAAATCTGTCTGTAGCAGGAGACTTGTATCGGAGCCGGCGAGCAATAAAACAAAACAAAAATTTAGCTCTGTGAACGGAATCTTAAAATAAATTCTGCGAAATAAATCAACGGAAGTTTGTATGAAATTGAACCCGGTAATCATAAAAATATTTATTTCGTGTTAAAATTAATTGAAGGGATTGTATTTATTTTGTCCTGATCTATTTTCAAATAGCTGACCCGGCAGACGTTTCACTGTCTAATCTAATCTAATCTAATCTAAGCTGCAAAGATATTTATCATTTAAGATTTATATTAAATGCATTCCCACAAGCAGACATGTATAATTTCGCGCTAACACATGCCAAAAACGGAAATCAATATTTTGATAGTGACAGATGTGTGAAACAATTTCTTCCACTTATTTCATATGTAGGTAAAAAAAAATGCTTATGTTGTAATATTTCTTCGCGTTATATGTACGTAACCATAGCGACGCAATAACATCGCGTTCACGCATGCAGTATGTGTAAATGCGAACCTACAAGTGTTTGCTAGTGGGCGTGCATTCAGTGTGAATATTTTAGAGTCGTTTTGTCAATCTAGGTCCTTTTTCCTGGTTGTGAACGTCAAATTTGTGTCATGAAAATTCTAGATATCCACAATAGTAAGGAATATAAGAGATCTAGGGTTGATATGTTTAAAGCTAATATTAAATGCATACCCACAAGCAGGCACATGTAAGTTTGCGCTTACACATGCTTCAGGAGTAAATACAAAATAAACCAAACCTCTCATGAAAATAAACTTTGTAACTCCTGCCGCCTTTCTCTGAAATCGGGGTGGCATTGGCAAAAGTGAACCAATTTTTTACAGGAGTGGGGGTCACCTTCATACCAATCTATTAGTCAAGGAATTCAAGTAACTTGAGGACTCATGCTCGTTTATAAAATGACTGATATTTTTCTACTAAGTAAATATTATGTTGTACCTACATTCTCAATGATAAGTTTTTATATTTTTGAGTTCATTTTTCCTCGTAAATTCGTAAGAAGAAAATCATAAAAAATAATCTGAAAATGATATATGAGTAAACATTTCTTGGATTTTTTTATTCGTTTATGATTTTTGTGAATTGCCGTATTTATTCAAAAGTTTAAAATATCCTTTTACTTTTATCATTTCTTTTTAAATAAGAACACTTTAGTCAACTCGTGATAAAAAAAATGTAGTTACTTTTATACAATTATGAACGAATATTTTACATGTTTTTACAATATTTTATGTTTAGGTTTACTCGGTTGGTCAATGTGATTCTTGAACCTTGTGGTCCCTGCCAACAACAAAAACAATCAATGTGGTCCTTGGTTGAAACAGATTAGTGAAAGGAGTCCTTGGTCTAAACAAATCGGTGAAAATGGTCATTGGTGGAAAAAAAACAGTAAAAGTTATCCTTGGTCGAAACAAAATAGTGAAAATGATCATTGGTCAAAAAAAAACAGTGAACGTTATCCTTGGTCGAAACAGACTAGTGAAATTGGTCCTTGGTCGAAAAAAAAAGTAAAAGTTGTCCTTGATTAGTGAAATGGATTAATGAAAGTAAACAGATTAGTGAAAGGAGTCCTTGGTCTAAACAAAACGTTGAAAATGGTCCCTGGTCGAAAAATAATAGTAAAAGTTATCCTTGGTCGAAACAAAATAGTGAAATTGGTAATCGATTAAACAAAACAGTTAACGTTATCGTTGGTGAAAAAAAAACAGCGAAAGGCTTCCTTCGTCGAAACAGATAGATCAAAATGTCCCTTTTGGTTGAAAAAGAACAATGAAAGGCCACCTTGGTCGAAAAATAATGATAAAAATGGTGTATAGTCGAAAATAAACACGGATAAAAGCGCATGGTCGAGAGCACAGATAAAATTTGATCTGTGGTCGAGAGAAAATGACGTAAATGGTCTTTGGTCGAAAAAAACAGTGAAAAAGCACCTTGATCGAACGGTGAAAATGGTCCTTGTTGGAAAAAAGTTAAGTGCTCATAAACAACTTCTAAAAATTCATCTAAAAAATACCCATGATAGATTTATATAGCACATACTCAGTTTTAGCTTTAATGTGTCGATGTAATGTGCATATTCGCAGTTAGTATGTTTTTTTTTATTTACTCAAATGTCCTAGATAGCCATAATATGTAAATACTCGTATAAAATATGTCGACTTTTAGCCATGGGAAAAATATCGCCAACTTGCGTTTATCATTATATTGTTTCGGAGCGGTTTTCCTTGGAAATTCCCCCACTTGTATGGTTGTGCATAGAAACGAGTCATCTAATATTATGTACCTACATGTTAATCATCGCAGTAAAAACCTCTTACTATCGTCATCATCATCATCGTCATCATGATCTATATATAACCTAAGTTGCAATTATAAATTACATTTGAGATTCATATTAAATGCATTCCCATTAGCAAGCACGTATAAATTCACGCTTACACGTGCCGCATGTGGTCTTACACCATAAAACCCCAATCTCAAATGAACATAAGCTCTGCAACTCTTGCCGACCTTCCTTGAAACAGAGGTGCATACATAGGCATAGTGAACCATTTTTACAGTATGGGTGGTCAGCCTCATACCAACCTATAAGTCAAGGAATCCTCTAATCTAATCTAAGTTGCAAATATATGTTACATTGGAGATTCACATTACATGCATTCTCACAACCAGACATGTACAAGTTTGCGCTTGCACATGCCTCATGTGAGCCTACAACATAAAAACCAAATCTCAAATGGACATACACCCTGCAACTCTTGCCGTCCTTCCCTGTAACAGGGGTGACATTGGCAAAGTGAACCATTTTTACAGTATGGGTGGTCAGCCTCATACCAACCTATGTATAAGTCAAGGAATCCTCAATGCAAAATATACATTTTATATTAAATACAAATGAATTGTCGGTGTTATGGCCCAGGGGTCAAGTCGCTGTTCGACTAGCCGTATTTAGAACAAAAACGCTGGTTCGAATCATGTCTGGCCCATTTGACCAAAACTTCGACCCTGGCTCAACAGAGATGCACTTGCATGCACACAAGCTTCTGTTTTCGCATGAAGACAACTAGCAAGGAAAAATACGTTGTTAATAATAATAATAATAATACAGTATTTTTATAGCGCCTTTTCATGACTCTTGGTCATCCCAAAGGCGCTTGCTCATATGAGCGCGCGAACAGGTGGGTCTTCAACCCCTTTCTAAAAGTACTCTCCAGATCCATTTCGCGCAGGTCATCTGGGAGGCCGTTCCATATCGTTGGAGCAGCCACCTTGAAGGCTCGATCTCCAAAAACGGTCTTCTTTTTCCTTCTTGGAAACTCTAGCCGACTGCGACATGATGCTGCTGATCGCAGTGTTGCTGTTCTGCTGCTTGTGGTGGCTGGAGTTATCATATCCTTTAAATATTTCGGTGCGGTCCCACGCAGGCTCTTGAAGACCAGCAACCCTATCTTATACTGGACCCGTTCATGAATCTTGAGCCAGTGAAGAGACATCAGGTGCGGCGTAATATGGCAAAACTTTGAGGCACCATGTATAAGCATAAGAATTGCATTCCTATTCAGGAATCTATTTAAAAACATATATACAATATGGTCCTTGGAACCCCAAGAGTGAACCGTTTTTATTGTCTGGATGGTCAGCCTCATGCCAAGATTATTACGGGCTTAAATGTTCACTTGACCCCGCGGCGCTATGGGAGATTCATTACAAATGCATTTTTTACCTCAAACTCATCGGAGCGTTACGTGCTAGTCTGTGCCATTGTTTTGTTTGGCGGGTATGCAGGCACTTGAGTAGTCTAGTGGTTAACACTTCGGACTCATGATTGGAACGTAGTGGGTTCGAATCCTAACGGAGCACGAAAACTTTCATTTTTCAAATTTCTGTCTTTACCAAAGACCGGTCACCATAGATCCATCCAGCCTTACTCCAACTGGGTCTTGCTTGAGAATAGTCGCTTTCTACAGCGACGAACAAGCTCGCAGAGGGCTCTTGAGATGTGATTCATTTAAAAACAGCGCTCTTCAAATAAATCAACCCAATATTATTATATTTTTCTTCATTTTCTTCTTTTTAGATAGACTCCTGTCAAAGATAGAAATTGGAAGGTAGTTTTCTTTCTTTTTCATTTACTTATATTTACATGTACCTACCTACCTATTCTTTGTTTTCTCTTTGTATTTTTTTTTCTGGTTTCAACCTATTTTGCCTGGCCAGATTGTCTTCATGCGTCAGCGGAAGCATCTGTGCATTCAATGACATCTGTTGAACCAGTGTCGAAGTTATTGTCGATAGGACAAGGCCGGGCTTGAACCGGCGTTAGTGTCAATAACGCAAATTCAATTGCCAACGCCTTATCTCCTCGGTTATATCAGCGACTCTATACGAATAATTTCTTTGCTTCCACAAATTCCTTTCTACCTAGTAACCTTTTGTAACCTTGCGTTTTCTCAATATTTTGACCAACATTCGGATATCGCAACACACTTCCTGCAACTACATTCCTTTTGCATGTATATCCTACCACAATTGCTATTAAAATACCAATTTGTTTCCACGCCTCGGGCTTGGTAGACCATGAAATTTCTTGCATACTTTAATCATTATTAACACATTATAAGTTTTTGGTATTTTCATGACTCACCCATGCAACCATTCATGCACTTCTTCTTTCTCTTGATTTAGATTACCCTTGACTTGAAGGTTGGTATGATGCTGACCACCTTCTTCTTATTTTTGTGCCACTTCTATCGAAGATCGGCGATCATCGTGGCTATTTTGACTTTAGATGCTGCGGCTCGAAACAGGGACTTGGTGCTTCTGCCGAACCACTGTCACAGGTTTTTCAGCCACGATGTCCTTCGGCGTCCCTAAGATCTTCTCCCCTCAATCTTACCCTGTATGATAAGATGCAAGGAGACGGTACTTCTCACTTCTTCAAATGTGACCGAAGTACATAAGCTTTCTCTGCTTAATGGTTGGCAGGAGCTGACCAACTATACTGTAAAAATGATTCACTTTAGCCATGCCACCGCTGTTTCAGGAGAGGCCGGAAAAAGTCGTAGGGTTTATGTTCATTTAAGATTTGAAAACATTTGTATGCTTGTGGGCATGCTTTTAATTTGAAATTCAAATGTGCTAACACGCAGAACCGTGTAAGTTCGCGCTTGCACATGCTGCGTAAACACTTACAAAATAAACCAAACCTCAAATGAATACTTGCTGCCTTCTCCTGAAACAGAGGTGGCATTGCCGAACCGAACCAGTTTTTCACAGCATGGACCATCATCAGCTGCATACCATGACTGAATTTCAGGCGCGTGCTTAGGGTATAGGCAAATACATTTCAGAATAAACATTTTCTCCCATTCCTTTAAAATAAATCATTTGAAATTGACTGAAGAGCCAGCGATGGCTACAATCAAACTTAAAATTTGAATTTTAAATCTGAATATCAAGCTTACATGTTTTTTTACCGTGTATTGCCTACCTACCTAGGGCACTCGATTAGACGTAGCACCTTTCTTGGAAAGACGAACAAGAGGTTGCCCAAGAACTTCATACTTCAAGGATGTGAAGCGGCTAATAGATGTCTCCTCCTATTCTCATCTCCAGAAGATGGCAGCATACAGAGACAAATGGCTGACACAACAAGGCGCTGTCTTTAGAAGATGATGATAATGAATATTGCCTACCAATTATGCGCATGTGCCTGTATGGGATGCACGCCCCTGCTGAATTTAGTAATCATTTGTGAATACACCAAAACGCATGCGAACATCTCGTGACTATTAGTTAGTATTGATTTATGAATAGACACAAACTGCAGGTGTTTTCTTCTTCGCGAGGTCAGTGACCCGACACCATCGATTGAGTGTTTTAACCTCTCACCATGGCAACCGTGTTCACACTCCCATCGCCTTCATTACGAAATCTTTCTCGCCTTGACGATTGGACTGTGAATTGATGGCGACCCATTTCATGGTGAATGAATTGCAAGTAACCATGGATCAATCAAAAAGTTTTTTTTTTTTTTTTAAATAGATTTGTGGAAAGGAATGCAATCCACCAACCTATTTTACCTGGCCAGTTGTCTTCATGCGAAAGCAGAAGCTTGTGCGCATGCAACGGTATCTGTTGAACCAGGGTCGAAGTTATCGTCGCGGGATTCGAACCAGCGTTATCCGGTTCCAAATAACCTGTTTTGATCCCCGCGGCTATAACACCGACGAATAGTTTATAAATAATATTAGGATGATTTATTTGGTGACCTCTGTTTTTGTGTGAATCACACCTCAAGAGCTCTCCGCGAGCTTGGTTGTTGCTGTAGAAAGCGCCAATTCTCAGTCAAGACCCAGATAGTGTAAGGACCTATGGGGACCGGTATTTGGTAAAGGCAGATTAATTTTTCAACCCAGCGAAGAGCAGCATGTTCGAAAAATGAAAGTTTTTTCTTGCTCCGCCGGGATTCGAACCCACTACCTTCCAATCACGAGTCTGAAGTGTTAACCACTAGACTACGAACCTGCCCATGAATATTCAAAATCGTTCACAAGGAATTAATCTTCAAAATAGTAGATACAATGGTTGGTCGTGGTTTCGAATCCCGGCGGTGCACAAAAAATATACCATTTATATTTTCAAATATGCTCTTCGCTGGGTTAAAAAAATTCATGTACCTTTACC
The DNA here is from genome assembly GCA_951799405.1 of Agapetus fuscipes. Lineage (NCBI taxonomy): Eukaryota > Metazoa > Arthropoda > Insecta > Trichoptera > Glossosomatidae > Agapetus > Agapetus fuscipes. The sequence goes on from OX637333.1 coordinate 25,603,870, forward strand.
AAAGACCGGGCACCAAAGGTTCATCAAGCCTTACAGCAACTGGGTCTTGCTTGAGAATTGGCGCTTTGTAGCGACGACCAAGCTCGTAAAAATTCCGGTCGATGCTCAGTTGATCGAATGCTTGCATTCAAAACCAAGGGTTCGATATCCATCGACGGTGTCAGGAATGATTACAATTGGTTACACTATATGTGTAGCTTAGTTTTGTTAGCTTTGCGCTTAGGATTGGCAATAATGCCGACCTAAGACCGGTCGATAGCTCACTTGGTAGAATGCTCGCATTCCATGCCGTGAGCTCGGGTTCGAATCCCACCGAGGGTGTCAGAAATGACTTCCCGTTTTGGTGTCTATTTCAAACCCCAAAATAAAATACCGGCAAGGTTTACTCAGGCTTCACAATAAATGAGTACCAGCCCTCTTGGGAGCTGAGAAACCCCCACTTCAACTGAAGTGGTTGGCGTAAGGCCGGCCCCCTTACCTGTAAAAATAAAAAGGTTCAACTCGCCACATGCGACCCCTTCGGGGACAACGCGGCAAGAATACCATATGTGTAGCTTAGTTGCGTTGTATATAAGCATCTATTGACCACAATTCTCAAGACATTATCTTTCCCTAAATCTAAATTTGCTTTCCCACGAACCGCCTCTAATGGAGCACACTTTGACCTTTGGCGAGGGCGTTTTTCGTCACCAAAAAAAGAAATCAAATCAACCCCTGTACTAATCTACAATCTAAGTTGTAAAAATGTATCAAAATTTCGACACCTTATGACCTTACAGGTGAACCTGAATGTGGCATCTAATCTAATCTAAGCTGCAAAGATATATATCATTTAAGATTGATATTAAATGCATTCCCACAAGCAGACATGTATAATTTCGCGCTAACACATGCCGCATGTGGACCTACAATATAAAAACCCAATCTCAAATGAACATAAGCCCTGCAACTCTTGCCGTTTTTATTATACATGTCTGCTTGTGGGAATGCGTTTTATATTAATCTTAAATGATGTATATCTTTGCAGCTTAAATTTAGATTAGATTTTAGACGAACCGTCATAAAAGAACTTACATTATTCTCGATGTTTCGTTAGCGACGTATCTAACGTTTTCAGGAGACACCCTCTCTGCACGGCGACCGAGGATTAACTGATTTTTTCTTCTATAACAATTGTCACGAATCACGGCATCCCTTCGAGCGAAGGTAATAATTATGATTAGGTTTTTCATGGACATTCACACTTATATTTTGTTTGCAGTCCACATCCACCTGAACCTATGACAAGTGACCTGGGTTTCATAGATTAATGCACCTTTTTCTATTATCTACGAGAGAAAATACGAAAAGAGGTAAAAATCCTGTAGTTTAAAAGTTTGTCATGAGCACTTCCTTATAAATAAATTAGGCTGATTTATTTGGTGAGCGCTGTTTTTGTGTGTATCACACCTCAAGAGCCCTCTGCGAGCTTGGTCGTCGCTGTAGAAAGCGCCAATTCTCAAGCAAGACCCAGTTGTTGTAAGGCTGGATGGACCTTTTGATGACCGGTCTTTGGTAAAGGTTTATGAATTTTTCAACCCAGCGAAGAGCAAATTTGTAAATATAAATGGTATATTTTTTGTGCTCCGCCGGGATTCGAACCCACGACCTTCCAGTTGCGTTACCACCTGGACTACGGACCGGTCGAATTAATTAGTTATAATTAATTAATTCACTTTCTATGAGAAATTACTCCCATTAACATGTCTTATCCACGATTTCTCAAACGATTTATTCTCACAAGTCACAAGCAAGGACTTATGAGTTCGCGCTTACACACGCCGCATTGGGACTTTCAACATAAAATCATAAGAAAATCTCAAATGAACCTATGCCCTGCGAATCTTGCCGACATTCCCTGAAACAGGGGTGACATTGGCAAAGTGAACATTTTTTTTTAAAGTATGGGTGGTCAGCCTCATACCAACCTATAGGCTATAAGTCAAGGAAAATAATAATAATAATATAAGTTGCAAATATATATTTCATTTGACATTCATAGTAAATGCATTCGCACAAGCAGACACGTACAAGTTCGCGCTTACACATGCCGCATGTGGACTTACAATATAAAAACAGGGGTGACATTGGCAAAGTGAATGACTTTTTTATTTTAACACATTTTGTATTTTTTTACTGAAAAAAAAAATATAGGAAATAAACTGTGTTATGAGTTAAATATTACTGTGTACTTTTAAATGAAAATTAATATTCACAATCCATTAAAACCTCATTTACTTTGAGTTTTCACCTACTTTATTAATTGTTATTCACAGACAGTCCTGACTAATTTTAATTCACCCTATTTACTTATTATAATCTGTAATCTAAGTTGCAAAGATATATTAACATTCAAAACTTAAATCAAATTGCTAAATGTTTAATGAAATGCTCGACAAGAGTTGCAGGGTGTATGCTCATTTGAGATTTGGGTTTTTATGTTGTAGGCTCACATGCGGCATGTGCAAGCGCGAACTTTTACGTGTCTGCTTGTGACAATGCATATAATGGGAATCCCCAATGTTACATATCTCTGTAACTTAGATGAGATTAGATGCACATTTATTTATTTATTTAACAAATATATACAGCCATACAGGACTGACAGTGAAACACTAAAACGTCACAATACATATAACATTGCAGACAGAATAGAACAACACACAGATACATTAATCTACGCATCCAATAATAAGACATAAGACAAACAAGCACTAAGGGGACGTTATAGTGGTTGTAGGGATACATTTGAAATGAATCTAAAATGACCGCTACATTTTTGTTGTCCGCCCGTCCGGTCGATAGTCTGAACGGTGGAGCTTTAGTGGTCCGAACGGAAGTCTTGGTTGTAAAGAAAAGTGTGTGAGTAATATGGAAATAATTTTCATGACCTACATTAGCCTCACAAAAGCCAGACTTGAATTTTATAGATCGTGCATGTATTACTATTGTTATGTAAATAGTAGGTATAAACAAAATAAATAGGGGATTCTAGCTGTAGGATGAATTATTATTAAGTACCTACCTAGAGTAAGGAAATATTATGTAAGGGGCCGTCCATAAATTACTCATCCCCCCCTTACAATCATCCTATAGTCATTATCTAATGACCCCCCCCCCCCCCCCTCCCACCTCTTGCTGTAATAATGGATAGCTTAATAATTAATAATGTTATATTGCTTACATAATATTTTGTATATTTTGTAGAAATTGGTATTTACAAGAACGACGTCACTTTTGGTACTCGTACATTATTTGCCACCATCCGCAGACCAGACTACCCCCCCTTAATGCGAATGACGTAATATATGGACAGCCCCTAAGTTATAATTATTGTATTCGAAGCTTTTGGAATATAGACGTTTCCAGGCGAAATTAAGTTCTAGAAAGTTTGATAGCCATAGCTATAAAAGGCGCAAATCGCCTGCTGGTGAGTCAGTCTCGAAGTACTAGCAGCCTTTACAGGCCAAGACAGCGAAAGTGAACTATCGATGTGAATTGTAAAGTAAATTGTGAACCAAATAAATTACTTTAAAATAAATCTCCGGCAGTTTTAATCAAGAAGAAGACCAATATTTTAACTTAAAAAAAACATTAGAACCCTAAAAACACTACAATATAATAAAAACTGCTTTATATTTTATTTTGTACAATTTATTCCACATTCGGTTCGGACACAGAGTCACTTTACACTTGTCCAATACAGTGGTAGAATGATTACTGAAGGTTCTGAGAGTGTAGGTCCTTATTTTATGATAAGTTTAAAGATTATTCTCTTAACATGGAGAAACGCTACAAGCTAGATTTTGCTAGAGCATTCGATTCGACCGATGCGATGTCGAAAAAAATATTATTTATTGTCCTTATAAGAACCTAACATATATTTCCTTTTAGACTACTTATACAGACAATCCACAACACACTACATTTTCGTAACATTATGTTCAGTTTATTAATTTAATTTAGTTTAATTTTAATTTGATTTTGAAGTTTTTAACTTTTTTATTTCTTCCAAAATTTTTGAGTCCCTTGACTAATAGGTTGGTATGAGACTGGCCCCCCGTGCTGTACAAACTTGGCTCACTTTGCCAATGTCACTCCTGTTTCAGGGAAGGGCGGCAAAAGTTGTAGGGCTTACGTTCATTTGAGATTTGGATTTTAATGTGTAGGCACGCATACAACATATTTTGTAAGCGCGAACTTACACGTGTCTACTTATTGGCATGCTTTTATACCTTTGCTACTTGAATTATGGATTCATATAAATAACAAACAGTAAATTAAAAAATCAGCTCTCAGATACAAAATAAAAGTATATCGATAGTTTTGCTTTATCGCTCCTTTACCCCTAGTATAAGAAATTTACAACAACTGTCCTCGTTTGCGTTAAACGATGATGTATGAAATATACTACGGCACTCCTAGTGAGTGATTTAGTTTTCATACAGGTTTTCGATTTACGCAATGTCTTATACTCGAGGTTCTTGACAGCAATTTTCGTGACGCATCTGTCATATTCTTGTTAATTAACACTAAGTGTTAATTAAAAATCAATTATAATAAGCATTCTACCATACAAGACGAGATAATCGAACTGACCTAAATGTTCACATCACTTTTGTCGTGTATGTTCCTTGACTTATAGGTTGGTATGCGGCTGACCACCTTTGCTGTAAAATGGTTCACTTTGCCAATGTCACCCCTGTTACAGGGAAGGACGTCAAGAGTTGCAGGGTGTATGTCCATTTGAGATTTGGTTTTTATGTTGTAGGTTCACATGAGGCATGTGCAAGCGCGAACTTGTACGTGTCTGGTTGTGAGAATGCATGTAATGTGAATCTCCAATGTAACATATCTTTGCAACTTAGATTAGATTAGATTAGACTAGTGCGGCACCTATATAGGGCTGTGGACTGTAAATTATTTTAACGAAAATAGACTTCATATATCTGTTTCAACTTAGATCATAGATCTTCGCAAAAGAGAACATAGATCTTCGCTGTGTCATTAAGTTGAAAAAAAAACTTGGATGAAACTAAGAAATATTTCCAGAATGTTGGCAGCATTGATATTCATACCTGCGCGAACATTGTGCGCACGCGTTATAAATCTTTTGATTGGTCATTTTGACAAACGTAAAATGCATAATTTTAAGACATTATGGCATGTGTAATTATTGGGTGTCAAGAAACACAAAGGAAAAAGCAAGAAAATACAAGAGTTATTATAATAAAAGAACATGTTTTTTAAATTTTTGTTTTTGACAGGACTGGGGACAACTCGCTGCCTTAGTTCTTGTTTATCGTATACGCCATTGAGAAAATTTGAGATGAGCAATGTTTGTGTGTGTACTGGACCAATGTGTCTTATGAAAACAAGAAATTTATTTAAAAAATATTTAAAAGAACTCTCACATTATCGAGTTTTACGGTTTTTCTTAGCTCAGATTGTGTAGAATTTGATTCATAAGACAACTGCATGAAAAAGTCATATTTGACAAGATTGGCGTATACGATAAACAAGAACTGAGGGAGCGAACTGTTGCCAAACTGCCTTTTAATGCAGAATGATCTGCTAGTATCTGTGCTCTCTTCTCAATTTAATCCGGTTTTAACCAAACCCATCATCAATCGCCACTTCCTAGCAGCGCCCCACGACAGAGGCAATAATTCAAGCAACACCTTTGCGGCACCCTTCCTGGGTGACATAGACCCCTGAGCCTTTCAAGAATTGGAGAGCCTCCCGCACAGGATTCCTTAAAAAAACTTATGTAAAAAATGTCAACACGTAATAAAGTACAATAAATTTAACGTCATAAAAATATTTTATAAATTCAAAATGACTTACATTCTTCTGAAACCACCCCTGAAACACACCATAAACTTTACGCGAGAATTAATAAATGGGAATTTACATGTGTTAGCGCAAGCTCCCGGCTGTTGCTCCTGTCTTGGCTTTCACATGGCACTTTATTTTATTTCAAGTTATCCATTTAAAATACTTTTAAACACACTTAATCCCCTTCGCTTTGATTTAGGATTAAAAAAAATATAGCTCTACGTGGTATTTTCAAAGAAAAAATCCCTTACCTGTATAAATAAATACGTTCACTCGCAGCAAAAAGTTCTGCTTAATGTGTACCTTTGTTGCTAGAAATAAGGAGAAAATTATTTCGATTATTTCTGTATATTTTATTTTATTTAAAAAATAAAGCGACGTAAGTTTATTTCATATTTTTTTATTTAAGGTAATTTATTCTTTACACTTTTTAATTTTATAACTCTTTTCAAAAAACTTTTGAAAAAAAATGAACATTTTCCCGCGAACTTTTTACGAAATCGATAGCGAAGACCCTACGCACTTGCATTACATACCGACACAGACTGCTGATATCGCGATCGAGATTCTTTTTAAGTACTTTCTCTTGCTCAGGGACTTTCTCTCACTGTGATCGGTTGGGGGCGTGTCTTAACAAATGCGGGGTGATATCCCACATGGTGGGAGAGTTTTAATTTGTCATTCTTACACGACAGAGGGCTCGCTTACTTATTTCAAGCTAATCAAAGAGATCAGCAGATACATATATACATTTGATATCGTCCCACTAAATAACCCAAGTAAGTTGTTTGGAAAAAGTACCAGATTTATTTTCCTTGTCACCGAACTCAAAGCACATATCTTCACGGTGATATGATTTTTTTTTGCTACACATATAACTTCTTGCCGCGTTCTCCCCGAAGGGGTCACATGTAGCGAGTAGAAAATATTTATTTTTACAGGTAAGGGGGCCGGGGATTACGCCAACCACTTCATTTGAAGTGGGTGTTTCCCAGTTCCCGGGGGGGCTGGCACTCATTTCTTGTGAAAGCTGAGTAAACCTTGCAGGTATTTTATTTTGGGTTTGAAATAAACACCGATCCGTGAAATGACACCCTTGGTGGGATTCGGACCCGAGCTCTTATGCATGGAATGCAAGCTCTCCACTAACTGCGCTGTAGAACGGACAATGAATACGAAGATAAATTGATAAAATCAAGAGCCCTCTACATGCTTGATCGCCACTAGTCGGGCATATTTCAAAATCAAGACCCATTTGTACAGGAGTTACACTATATGAGCAACTTAGTGACATTATTTTTACATTATGCGTGGTCAGCCTCACATCAACCTAAATTAGGCATTTTATTATGTGGTTCCAATTAATTATTTTTAAATATACTTATCAAGAAAAATAACCATGAAGCTATTTATAAGGAATACACCACATGACTTGCAATTGGATATGGCAATAAGAGTGCAATTTCAATGTCGCTTTGTACAATTTGCCGGGAAAACGCGACACCATCGTCCTTGCCTCTGAAACACTTGCATTGATTAATAATAATGATCTAAATTGCAAAGATATGTTAACATAATTAACGCACGGCCAAAAGTAAGCACGTTAAAGTTTACGCTTTCACATGTTGCATGCGTAGTGTGTATACTTACAAAAACAAACAAACGTTCAATTAAAATAAACTCTACAACTTTGACCGGTCCGTAGTCTAGTGGTTAACACTTCAGTCTCGTGATTGGAAGGTAGTGGGTTGGAATCCCGGCGGAGCCCGAGAAATATTTGATTTTTCAAATTTGCTCTTCGCTGGGTCTAAAAAAGAATCTGCCCTTACCAAAGACCGACCAAGCCTTACATCAACTTTCTACAGCGACGACCAAGCTCGCAGAGGGCTCTTGAGGTGTGATTCACACGAAAACAGCGTTCACCAAATAAATAAGCCTAATAATATTATTATTAACCAAGTGAACTAACTTTTACAGTATGAGTGTTCAGCCTCATCCCTGTGTCGGTATCAATCCATATGTTAGTAAAGAATATACTCAGTACTCCATGTATAATACTGTACTTTTAAGTGATTCTCAAAAATATGTATCGAAACTTAAACAGCACTTCTATTGATCGTTTTAGTTACTATCCATTTTTAAGTTTTACACTTAAGTAAATTTAGTTATAAGAAATAATGAGATGAATTATTACGTGAGAGCTGTTTTTGTATGAATAACACCCCAAGAGCCCTCTGCAAGCTTGGTTGTCGATAAAATAAGCACCAATTATTTAAGCCAGACCCAGTTGTAAAACTGGATGGACCTATGTGACTTGTATTTGGTAAAGTTATTTCTCAAAAACCAAAGCCAGTGTTCAATCAACTGAAGATTTAATTTGAAAATTATTGGATAAATTCTGTTAAGTGCTTCTCTGGGAATCGAACCCTAGACATTCCGATTAAGAGTCAGAAGTGTTAACCACTGGAATACAGAGTGTCCAAAAGGAGTAAGGAGTTTCTTATTCACTGATAATTTGTACTCAAAATCCTTCTTTTCTTATTTCAGACTTAATCTCTTCAAGATGGCCACAGTTTCTAAAAGTTCAAAAATGCTGGTGGCCTCTTTGCTCATCGTCGGCATGCTAACCAGAGATTCTCAACAATCACCCGGAGGTGCTCCTAGTAGAGTAAGTATACTATTTACTATAATGTAAGTTTCATAAATATTAGGTACTATGATTTACGGGGTTCAGTTTTATAAAAATTGCCATTATTTATTTTGAACTTTTTTTTATGTAGAGGAATGCAATTCACCAACCCATTCTGCCTGGCTAGAAACAGGTATCTATTAATATCATTTAGAGGGCTCTTGAGGTGTGATACACACAAAAACAGCGCTCACCAAATAAATCATCCAAATTGTATTATTATCATCACTGAATAATTCATTATTGTTTATTTTAATGAACTATTAATTAATAATTACCCAATTAGGTACATCTGTTGAACCAGGGTCAAAGTTATGGTCAAATGACCCAAGCCGGGATCGAACCAACGTTATTCCATTCCAAACATACTAGGTACATAATATATCTACTTAGAGACTCCACAGACTTACACAGACACACTCACACCAACTCACACAGACACACAATTACATATTCGTAACAATATATTCACATTTGAGTAGCTTAACATGCACATTCACCCTTAGATTGAATACAACTGAAATCAGGAATGCTATTCACACACTTATTTATTTCACGCACAGGATCTCTTAAAAAAAAAACTGCCGGCCGTGTTAGCCTGAAACTCCTCGTCAAATGAATGATTGTTTTGTGTTTGTTTCCAGGCGTGTGTGGACATGCTGCCCCGACACCCTGACACCTCCCTGCAGACCTCGGCCTCTCCCTACAGCCTGGCCACCTCAGGCACCCAGGTTCACCAGGGAGGACTCCTGAACGTCACGCTGTACAGCCCCGGCGGGGCGCACCTGGAGGGCTTCATGCTGCAGGCCAGGGGAGCTCAGCCTGTGAGTGGAGTAGATGCCAGAATTAAATGTTTTCTTTCACAAGTTGCGAATTGGACAGTGACGTTTGTTAAGATGGTTTGGACATATGGAGAGAATAAATGAAAGTATATGTTGCAAGAAAAGATGGATGGATCAAAATAGCGCTTCTGGTGTACATATCGCTGCCTTAGTTCTTGTTTGCCGTATAGACCATTCAGCTAATTTTACATGAGCAATGTTTGCATGTGTACTGGACCAATGTGTCTGATGAAAACAGGAAATCGATTTAAAAAATATTTAAAACAACTCTCACATTATCGAGTTTTACATTTTTTCTTAGCTCAGATTGTGCAAAATTCAGTGCAAGATTCTTAGGACAACTGCTTTAAAAAGTCACGTTTGACAGAATTGGTCTATAGGGCAAACAAGAACTGGGGGAGCGATATGAAAATGACATCCATTTGGACCGTCGACTATTCCACACAATGACTGTTGCCGATCTGAAGGCCAAGCATGAAATGTTTTGACTATTGACTTATGATATCTGTGGACTAGAAATTATTTTAATGAAAATAGACAATATGTATATCTGTTTCAACCTACTTACGAAAATGGTCTTTAGTAAGAAAGAGAACAAAAAAACTTCACAGTTGCATTTCCATGTGTACATAAAAACTCACGCGTATGTAAAAATGTTCCTAGAAAGGTAGCAGCATTGTCGCGTGCGTACTATGCCTGGAGCAGTCCGAACATAGACGCATGCGGTATAAATCTTGTGATCGATAAAATTGACGAATTTTAAAGAAAAAATGCATTATTTTAAGACATTATGGCATGTGTTGTAATTGGGTGTCAAAACACAAAATGGAAAAAGCAAGAACACATAAAATTTGACATGCTTTGTATGACTACACAACTGCAACGTTTGAAAGGACTGAGAGTGAGACAAAAGTGGTAGACAGTACCTATGTATTAATGCAGTAAATTAGTTTCTGCTATTACTCAATGGTTCTGACCCTGTATTTCCTGTGTTGCAGAGCATTGAGAAGCCTTTGGGCAGTTGGATCACGTCTGCTCCATACACCAAGACAACATCTTGCAACGGCACAGACGACACCGTCACTCATTCATCAAAAGCAAAGAAATACAACCTGGTGTTCTCCTGGAGGGCGCCGGAGGACTTCTTGGGATCTGTCAACTTCCGGTAATCACCACTTATTATTTTTCTTTCAATGTCCGGTCACGCCGCAAATCAAGCAAACAAAACGGACAATCAGAACTTCATTTTGTCTTGCCTCTAGTTTACTAAAACCAAGCCTGTCAAGCACAAACTAGAGAGCTCATCACACCAGCAAATATCACCAAGAGGAGACTGACACTGAGATCGGCAATAACAAGCTGCAACCTTGTGGAGATCCTGAAAAGAAGCCTAAACACGGTGTTCGGGGAACGCGCCTTCCATGTCCTCTCCCTGCCTGACACGTACCTTAGAGGCGGACTTCAAGAGGCAGCTGAAGATCCACCTCTTCCCACCTCCTCAACTGGTGCCTTTAGGATGACCAAGGTTTAAGTCAACGACGTTACCATGTTGACAGCACCGGTTCCCATAGATCACCGAAGTTAAGCAACATTGGGCGCAGATAGTACTTAGATGGGTTACTGCTCAGGTACACCGCGTGTCGTTGGCATCTTGGACCGGTCCGTAGTCCAGTGGCAGCACTTCGGACTCGTAAATGGAAGGTTGTGGATTTGGATCCCGGCGGAGCACAAAAAAATATACCATTTATATTTCGAATGTGCTCTTCGCTGAGTTGAAAAATTCATAAACCTTTACCAAAGACCGGTCACTGAAAGGTCCATCCAACCTTACAACAACTGGGTCTAGCTTGAGAATTGGCGCTTTCTACAGCGACGACCAAGCTCGCAGAGGGCTCTTGATGTGTGATGCACACAAAAACAGCGCTCACCAAATAAATCATCCTAATATTATTATTATTAAGGGTCATGAAATGGCACCATACAAATCAACTTTTTATTATTATTATTATAACCAAGGATAATACCCATTCATTCTCATGTTGAGGTATCTCAATAGTTTCTTCGGTACCCTCTCCAGCATGAGACCGTACTTGGGCACCATTAGGAGTCAAAAAATGTGATAAACTCAAGCCTCTACGCTACAGCAGACCCCTTTTGGTTTCAGAGCGACAGGTGCTCAGGACTACGCCCAATATTGGAGCAAGATTGAGTCGCCGTTTGTTGAAGTCGTCACTCGGGATACCAAGATTGCATCCAGACCCAATGTGGAGCTCCCCGCTGGGAAGATGCCCTCGGAGACCATCAAGCCTCCTGTAGACCAGCCACCTCCTCAGCAGGTAAACAACATTCACTAGCTTTTACAACAGTTAGGTTTGAGCGTAATCAAGTTTTCTGACCCCGTAGCCAAGTACAAATTTGTTTTGATTTTTTAATTATTTGACAACGAAAGGCTACAAAGTAAATTCCTCATGAATAAATGAAGTTCTTTACGCAAAACTTTGTTAATTTTCACTGAATTTGTAAAGAATTACATCCATTTTATTATGCTTACTAAAATAATATTTTAAATCTTTTAATGCATTCTAAGTCAGCGGTTTCCAAACTGGGAGGCGCGGGCTATGGCCAGGCGAGGCGCCAAAAACTTTCTAATAAATAAAAAAATCACACCATAATGTTTACATATATAAATTAAAAATAAAAAGTAGGAAGGGAGGCACGAAACAAATTTTATTTTTAGGGAGGCGTGGTAGCATAAAGTTTGGAAGCCGTTGTTCTAAGACTAAGATTATAATACAATATTTTCAATACAAAATGGCAATATCAAAAATATGAAATAATAGATTAATCCAGTAATTGCAAAATGTTGGCAATGGGTAAATGTTGCGCATCTGTGTAACTTAGGTCCTTAGCAGCCAATAATAAATTAATAAATAAAGTTTTAAATTTTCATTTTCACTTTCATATTGGTGTTATATGACAAATTGTTGTTGATGTTTCTTTTTCACGAGCAGAAAGCATTTTCAAGGCGCGTTATGAAAGCGATATGGTGATCTTTGCCTTCTTCGTGGTCACTCGCTGTTAGTAACTAGCTAGATACGCTAGACGATACGTTTTTCTCATCTCCCTTCCCTTTGGTAGATAAAAAAGCTGCCAATAGACCATGGTCTAAGTCCTAAGAAACAACAAAAGATCCAAAAAACACAAAAACAATTTGTTATAAAGTCATAGTTGGCCTTTGCCTTAGCAACCCGACCATGTGACGCCACAACTTTTTTGAAAACATGCCGCCTTCTTATTTATTATTATTATGAAGAAGTGGCGGCTAATCTGCAATGTTGATTTGTAATGTTGGTTTATTAATTTGCTACATTTTTGTATAGGAAATTATTGACTTTTTTGTATAGATTTCTTTTAAGGTTCTTTTTTATACTTAAATGTTATTTATTATTTGTATTCCTTGTCTTATAGGTTGGTATGAGGCTGACCACCTATACTGTAAATAATGGTTCACTTTGCCAATGTCACCCCTGTGTCAGGGAAGTTCGGCAAAAGTTGTAGGTTCATTTGAGGTTTGGATTTTATTTGTAAGTACACATTCAGCATTTGTAAGCGTGTTTGTTTGTGGGCATACATCTGAGAGCTTTAAATGAATATATCCTTGCAACTTAGATTATAGATTATTATTATAGATGCCAGAAAAAAAGTTCATTGTTTGACTTTTGTATAATTAAGTTAGCGCAAAAGAGCCGAGGGAAAATATTGACTTCATTCTACCAGTCTGCTAGGGAATATTTTGTCTCTGGTTGCTAAGGACCATAGTGCTCTAGACCTGTGACGTAGCCTCGCCAAGCAATTTTCAAATTTGATACTTTGTGCCGACTCTATCGTTCCACCTTGGTGCAATTATAATGGGTTTATGGATGTGAAATTGCAGTTGGTAGCACCGTCTTCAAAAAAGCCCAGATCTCATTGGTTATCGGTAAACATGACTCAACAATTATAAAATAATCACATGTAGACACAAACATACTCATTTTCCATAGCTACTTACAAATGCCTCATTTCACCTTCAATTTTGTACATAATAATATGTGTGCGCACTCAATTCTAATAGCTGTGTACATAATGCCCCATTTCACCAACAACTCTTATGATATATATTTGTACACTAACTTCCATTAGCTGCCTCATTTCACTGGCATTTCGTGCTTAATATGTAGGTATGTATGCTCATTTCCTATAGCCACCAACGTAATGCCTTATTAATTCACCTATGATTTTGCGCGTTATATGTAATATCAGTAGGTACACTCATTTCCAATAGCTACTAATGTACTTAATGCCCCATTTCACCAAATACTTTACAAATAATTGTTTTACGCTCACTTCCAATAGCATCTACATAATGCCCCATTCCACTTACTATTTTGAGCATAATATGTAATATGAGTAGGTACACTTTTCGTAATGCCCCATTTCACCAACAAATTTTACTGAATATATACACTCATGATTTGCCTATGTAACACCAAGTTATACATACACTAGGGGCTCCGCCCCTGGCTGCTACGCAGCCCAACCCCTTAAAATAAGGCAATGTATATATTGCACATAGTTTTGCATCTAGGGAATCAATCATTAGAAAACATGTAAACAAAAATGCAGTTTTAGTGCTTGTTTTCATCAAAAAGCATACCTATCCATGTTCATATTTGAAATAACATTAGTAGCAATGATCAATGTTTATATTCCTTGACTTATAGGTTGGTATGAGGCTGACCACCCATACTGTAAAAAATGGTTCACTTTGCCAATGTCACCCCTGTTTCAGGGAAGGTCGGCAAAAGTTGTGGGGCTTATGTTCATTTGAGGTTTGGATTTTATTTGTAAGTACACATTCAGCATTTGTAAGCGCGAACTACATTTGTTGGTTTGTGGGCATACATCTGAGAGCTTTAAATGAATATATCCTTGCAACTTAGATTATAGATTTATTATAGATCAATACAAAAGACATAGATGGCGTTTTTCTGTTTCTTCCTAATGCAGCACACGTGACATGAAACATGGCAATAGGTATACAATGAAAACACGAGAGATATGATATCAGCTTCATATGTCAAAAAAGGAACATAAATTAACAACAAGTTTTGTGACAGTTTTCATTGACAGCCTGGAAACTGATTTTAGCCAGACCTTGATAGGGCTCGGTTTTTTGGCACGGCAAACGGTTCTGATGAATTACGGTTAGTACACTACCTGTGATCCCTTCAACATTGGATCACTATGTTGCTATGGTTACACAAAACGCAAATAAAGCAAAAAAATGTCATCCATCAACATAAAATATATATGAGTAGCTGAGCTGTTTTGTTTGCCAAGAAAAGTGCGCCCTAGGGCGTCATCTTCATACAAATGACGTCTTGTTATAATCAGTTTCCAGGCAACCATCATGTTTATGTTTCTTTTCGATGTATGGCGTTAATAGCTTATTTTGCATTGTTTCCTTTTATTGTGTTTATGGCCTCATAGGTTGGTATGAGGCTGACCACCCATACTGTAAAAAAATGTTTCATTTGCCAATGTCACCCCTGTTTCAGGGAAGGTCGGTAAAAGATGCAGGGTTTATGTTCATTTGAGGTTTGGATTTTAATTTGTAAGTACACATTCAGCATTTTGCAACTTAGATTATAGATAGATAGATGGCACATTTGTTACTATGGGTAGAAACAGGCGTACGCCATCTATGTCTTTGAAATTGATCAAAGTTAAATGTATTTACATATATTGATGTTTTGTGAAATGTTTTTCAGACTACCTACGATCCCTTCTACGTTGGATGTGGCTCAACAAAACTCTGCTTCGGGAACCGGCCCACTTGTGTTGCGGAACAGAACTGCAACGCTGCGGTAACAGTCACAGTCAGAGGTAAGCTGAAAAAAAGAACTCTTGCTTCTCCAGCTCCAAGAAACAGCATCCTATCTGTAAAAGTACATAGGGGCCGTCCATAAATTACGTCATCGATTTTGGCCAATTTTCGACCCCCCCCCCCTTACAATCATCCTATAGTCATTATTTAATGACACCCCCCCCCCCCCCCTCTTGCTGTAATAATGGATGAGCTTAATAATTAATAATGTTATATTACTTACATAATATTTTGTATATTTTGTAGAAATTGGTATTTACAAGAACGACGTCACTTTTGGTACTCGTACATCATTTGCCATTATCCGCAGACCAGATTCCCCCCCCTTAATGCGAATGACGTATTATATGGACAGCCCCATAGTACGTTTATTCACTAGAGAGTTTATTTCATACTATGAGGAGTTACACCCAATAAAATGTTTTATAAACAATTTCTCCATTCAGTGAATCAGCACTCATTCAGTTTTATCTTTAAAGTGGCTGCATATATTCTTGTTCTCATTTTAAATCTTACAATACTCCTTTCTTCTGAGATACGAGTATCTTCCCATTTCATAAAAAGAATAATAAATAGTACATTGGCTTCCATATTAGGAAACAGGTTGAGGGGGGCAGGATTGAGAAGCTTGTGATGATGAATAGGATCCTTTTAACCAACCTGTGACAGGCTGTAAGTCCTGTGACTCCCGCCTCATCCTGAGAGGTGCTGAGAGCTTGGGTTTGAGTCTGAGACAATTTTTTTTATTGTTTTATGTTTTGGACCTACCCTGATGAGACCGTGGATTGCCTAGATTTCTTCATAAATGTGAACGCTACATTGTAGTAATCTGGTACGCCATTTTGTTTGCAGGAGAAACCTACACGTTTGAATTAAAAGCCAAGGAGAGTCCGGCTTATGTCGCAGTCGGATTATCAAGTGACACCATTATGGTAAGCCACATTGTTTTTTTTTTGTGCGCAACAGGTTACCCTAATAGGGTAATTTCACTTTTTTTATTTCATACAATGGTAGACTATATTTGTAAAAATGCATCTTTGTTTTTTAAAAAATTATATCTGGCTTAGTTTTTAAATTATAGCTCTTTAAAATTAGTGTATTTTTTATTTCCAGTAAAACGGGTCATTTTTTTTATTTAGGCGGATATGACATCGATGGATCTTCGGATCTTCGTAGTGTAGGTATTGACAGGCCCAGGTTATCAGTTTGCTA
Organism: Agapetus fuscipes; assembly: GCA_951799405.1. NCBI lineage: Eukaryota > Metazoa > Arthropoda > Insecta > Trichoptera > Glossosomatidae > Agapetus > Agapetus fuscipes. Next base: position 25,620,419 of record OX637333.1, read on the forward strand.
GCGACATTTTAATTTTGAAAATTATCATTGATATCTTTATTTTTACTATTTAAAAAATATACGGTTGTCTAAATCTAAGATTGTGATCCTTGAAATGTACTCTACACAACCATACCTATTATTTTCAACCGTTTTCCCTACCACTGCAATTACCCTTTTACAGTTCACCCTCTCAGCTATCAACGTGCTGGGAGAAACTATTGCTTGCTTTTTAAATCCTAATAAATTACACTCAAAAATGTCTATATTAGACTTATTTAAGAGCTTTATACTCCGAGTCACAGGGTGTTGCGCCACAACATCAGTACGGCTTTTCGGTACATGAAAATATAGATCATGACCGGTCCGTAGCTCAGTGGTAACACTGCGGACTCTGAATGGGAAGGTTGTGGGTTCGATTCCCGGCGGAGCACAAAAAATATACCATTTATATTTTCAAATTTGCTCTTCGCCGGGTTGAAAAATTCATAAAACCTTTACCAATGACCGGTCACCAAAGGTCCATCCAGCCTTACAGCAACTGGGTCTTGCTTGAGAATTGGCGCTTTGTAGCGACGACGATCAAGCTCGTAAAAAGGTCGATAGCTCAATTGGTAGGAATGCTTGCATTCCATGCCGAGAGCAAGGGTTGGATCTCAAAGGTTTACTCAGCCCTCACGAGAAATGAGAACCAGCCCCCCCGGGAGCTGGGAAACCCCCACTTCAACTGAAAGTGGTTGGTGTGAGGCCGGCCCTCTTACCTGTAAAAATAAATGTGTCCCGAAGCGCCACATGGGACCCCTTCGGGGATAACGCAGGCAAGAAGTTACACTATATGTGTAGCTTAGTTGGGTTGCGTTTTATGTCCTGGCCCTCGGGTTTAGTCGTCAGGCACATACAACCTGCAGGAGTCCCAACAGGGTGGGACTGTGTATTAAGCCATTGATGACCTTATGAGAGAGCACCATAAGGGACCTCTTGCGCCTCGTTTCCAGGCTTCTAAATCCAGTCTCCTCTTTATGCATGAATGGTGGATAATTTTCACGTAGTCTCATAGGAAATACCTTCTACGATTCTTGAATATTCTGCAGAACAGTATTACAGAGAAACCCAATTGACAATGCAATATTGCTTTCAGGGAGACGACAGCGCTATGGAGTGCCAGCAAGTGAATGGAAGAGTCACTGGACACACCTCGTGGACATATCCCAAAAGCGATCCTTATGTGAGCAGAGAAAATGTGGTAAGTAAACAGTCAATGTATCACCAAGGTATTTTTATCAACTGTTATTGATCTGTGCTGAAGAATGGATGTGAGACTCTGATTTTGATGGCGAAGATGATTGAAATGCTGGATACCTTTCAAAGAAGGGTTGTATGAAGAATCTGTGAGTTTGTGAGGATGAAAATAAGTGGTGCATCTGAAGCTATGAAGAACTGCGGCATCTACAAGGCCCCCCAATATTTCAATTCATATATAGACACCCAAGAGGCTAAGACACGCAAATGCTAGAGAAGAAAAGAGTTCCAAGGACGCTGGAAAAGAGATAATACTGTCTTAAATAATTCTACAAAATTGTAACCTAAAGCAAATCCATACTTCTATAAAGAAAACAGATCATATTGCTTATTTTTAATTTAACTCAAAATAAATTGGTGACCATATTTTCTTACACGTAACTAATATTTTTCAGCCACAAAACATCATGCAGCTTCTCAGTTCTTCATACGAAGATGGTGTTCTCTCTTGCAAGTTCACCAGAGACGTCCGCTCTACTGTGCGAGGAACTGTCTTTGATTTGGCCAAGGACCAATACCATATTATGATTGTATCCGGAAGCAAAGTCAATGGTGAGAAACGTCTTGGAGTATTCTAAGCTGCAAATTTTTTATACAAAAGCAATGTGGGCCAATGTTTATTTATTAATTTATTTCAATGACATATCCTGCCTTTAACATACATAAGTACTTACTTAAAAGTAATATTATAAAAAAAATACAAAAAATAGGATACCTAGAAAAAAAATGAGTAAAAAAACAAAACCAATAAAAAGTATAAAAGGAAACAAAAATACATGAGAGCTGCAATTAAAAGCAATCTGGGATAAAAAAGTAAATAAAAAATAAAAAATTACTTACATAAGTATTAATCCCATAAAAATAGAGAGAAGAAAGAAAAACAAAGGAAAAAACAGTCTATGCATGTTTAAAATAGTAAACAGAAATTGGAAGTAGCTGTATAAAAATCACAATTAAAAACTGATTGAAAAAATATAAAATTTAAATAAAGCAAAATAATTAGGTACCTACCAATAACAAAAATTGTATAAAAATAAAAATCAAAGTTAGCAGAGAGAAATGCAAATCGAAACAAACACTGGGGGGTCAACAAGTCTGCTCACGTCCTGGCCCTTTCTTTTAACTGCTTCATATTCAGTTGTAATGACAAGAAGTTGTTTCCAGCCAACAGTGTTGGGTTCCACGACAAGGTGTTTGAGAAGACGGCAGAAAAGGTTTCCCTGGCGGAAGTGCAAGAAGTGGCCGGAGCCTCCAAGCTTCTCCTGAGGCTGCACGGCGCCTTCATGCTGGCCGCCTGGATCGGCACGGCTTCCTGCGGAATACTCCTGGCCAGGTGACTACACAACACACAGTCTATTTCTTTATGTAGCAGTAGTTTACGTACCTGTAAGCAGTGTGCCTCTTTCATATCTGGTTAACATAGTTTCATCCGTTGAGGTAATATTGGGACAGCAGACTCACAGTTCTGTGCGAGATAGTGTTAGCACTGTCAAACACACAATAATTTCAAGGACCGTGCTATCTATGCAGGCCCAATAGAGTGGGACAAACTGCTACTTATGCGATGAATGCTAAAACTGTTGGCGTCATTGAAAAAGCGTTAAAGATGCATTTTTGTAATAATGCCATCTGCTATTTGAAAGAGCCTTTGAAGTGTGAAACACACAAAATCAGGGCTCTCTTATTATTTGTAATATCCCCTACAATATGATTCTCACTAATTTTACTGAAATTATATATATTTTTTTTTAGATATTACCGTCAAACTTGGGTTGGAAAGTCTCTTGGAGGGAAGGATATATGGTTCTCGGTGAGTTATTTTGATCTATGTTGTTATATCAGTACTTCAGATGAAAAACAATTCAATAATTTGGTCTAATGTAAACATTTGTTGTGTGGGGCCGTCCATAAATTACGTCATCAATTTTGGCCGATTTTCGACCTCCCCCCCCCGCTTACAATCATCCTATAGTCATTATCTAATGAACCCCCCCCCCTCTTGCTGTAATAATGGATGAGCTTAATAATTAATAATGTTATATTACTTACATAATATTTTGTATATTTTGTAGAAATTGGTATTTACAAGAACGACGTCACTTTTGGTACTCGTACATCATTTGCCATCATCCGCAGACCAGACTCCCCCCCCCCTTGATGCGAATGACGTAATATATGGACAGCCCCTGTGCAAACGCTATGATTCGCAGGCATATTGGATTCAGAACATCTCTCAGATGGATGTTTCATTTCTCACAGGGCAAATATCACATAGGATCCTTAGCAACCAATAATAAAATATTTATTATCTGGGTCCCTAGCAATCTAGCCATGTGATATCGCAGCAATTGTGTTGACTTCATTACATTTGGGATCAGCTGATTTCTGTTGAATTTCTCTGCAGAGACATAAGTACTCGTATTTACATAACTGCAGTGCCAGAATCATTTTGATTGCACGTTCGATGCTGGAAGCAACCTTGTTGTAATAATAGTTTTTTTGAAAAAAAACGCAACTAAGATACACATATAGTGTAACATCTTGCCTGCGTTATTCCCAAAAGGGGAAGCATTCCGTGATTCGGGACATATTTATTTTTATGGGTAAGAGGGCCAGCCTCACACCAACCATTTCAGTTGAAGTGGGGGTTTCCCAGCTTCCAGAGGGCTGGTTCTCATTTTTTGTGACAGCTGAGTAAACCTTGCCGGCGTTTATTTTGGGTTTGAATGTGATGACATAATTTTGTCTATGTAAATTCATAGACTGAATCCATTCTGCGTTCCACAAAATGAAATGTGTCCCCTTTTCTATTTTAGTGGCATCGCATCTTCATGGTCTGCACATGGCTGCTGACCATGGCGGCCTTCATCATCATCCTCGTGGAAGTGGGAGGCTGGGGAGGAACCGGAGACAACCCTCACGCCATCATTGGAATGGTCACCATCGTCCTGTGCTTCTTGCAACCCATTGGTAAGACTCACAAGTAATTACTACATTCTTCCATACCATACATTGACTTATTTTAATGAAAATAGACATCATATATCTGTTTCAACTTACTTACGAAAATGGTCCTTAGTAATAAAGAGAACAAAGTACTTCACAGTTGCATTTCCATGTGTACAAAAAAACTCGGGCGAATGTAAAAATGTTTGTTCAAAGTTGGCAACATTGTGAATCAATGGCTGCCCGAACCTGTTCGAACATAGCATGCAAGCATTGTAAATCTTGTGATCGCTTAAATTGACAATTTTTAAAGGAAAAAGGCGATATTTTAAGAAGTTATGTCATGTGTTATAATTGGGGTGGTCACAAAATGGAGAAAACAAGAAAACATAGATTTTCACAGGTAAGAACATTGAAACGTTTGGCAGGACTCGTGACAACTGTGCCCTATAGTATGTATCAATGCCGTAACTTAGTATCTATTCCTCTATATTATAACTCAATGTCAAAAGCCCTCTGCGAGCTCGGTCTAACTAACAAGTTAAATAAAAACTTGTTTTGTAACTATTGATTTTTATTTCTGTAACTATTGATTTGTGCATTGCAGGAGCTTTCTTTAGGCCGCACCCCAACACTCCTAAGAGACCAATCTTCAACTGGGGACATTGGCTTGCCGGCAACGCAGCGCACATCTTGGGAAGTTAGTATTGTCATGTTTGTACGCGGTCTCTATTTAATAAAAACTGCTGTTCATTAATTTTGCACAATTTATTTTATCACTTTCTGTTCAGAGGTACATTTGCACAGTATGGTATGACGGTCGAATGATTTCTCCCCGCTACATGGGATTTCGGTCTTTAATTTATACTAAAAATAAAGATGATTTGCGAAACATGGAGAATCGCTGCTGGCTAGATTTTACCAGAGCATTTGATTCAACCAATCTCAAACTAAGACAAATTATTATCAAACACAAATTATATACCTCAGTGTCTAATATATTGTCATTGTGATGTAATGTCATGTGAGGCTTTGTCATGTGATGTTCTCTCATGTGTCGTTCTGTCATGTGTGGTTGTGTCATTTGTGTCGGAAGAAGCATTTACTGTTTATTGATGAAGATGTTAATGCTCTTGATGATTTCAGTTGTGACCATCTTCTTTGCTGTCTCCCTGAACAAGGCTGAGCTCCCGTCGTGGATGACCTACATCCTGGTGGCTTTCGTGGTGTTCCACGTCATCATGCACATCATCCTGTCTGTAAGAATCTCCCACTCTTCTTAGTCCATCCTTTCCTAGGTCAGAAGACAGATCCGGATCGATCTTGCGTCCAACAGAAGTCGATAGCTCAGTTGGTAGAATGTTTGCATTCCATGCCAAGAGCTGGGGTTCAATCACCACTGAGGATGTCAGAAATGATTTCACGTTTTGGTGTACAAGCCTTCAAGCGAGGCATACTCGCCTTCACAAGAAATGAGAACCAGCTCGCTTGAGTTTCTGGGAAATCCCCTTTACAAGGAAGCACTGGCTCCCCTACTTATGAACATTATAAAATACCTTCCACATTCGACCCTTCGGGGACTGGTTCTCATTTCTTAAACTACATTGGTATTTTATTTTGTATTTGAAATAAGCATGGAAGCAAAAAATCATTTCCCGAACCCTCAACATTATATTTGTATTGTTTGTGTATTAACACTGTGAAAATTCATACTGTTATAGTTTAAAAATTTTTGAGGAATTCAAAAACACTGTTTATTTTCACATGAATATATTTAAAAAGATTACAATCTTTAGAGTAAGTTACTAACGTTTTCGACCTAGAAGGTCATCATCAGGTATCTGATACCTGATGATGACCTTCTAGGTCGAAAACGTTAGTAACTTACTCTAAAGATTGTAATCTTTTTAAATATATTCATGTGAAAATAAACAGTGTTTTTGAATTCCTCAAAAAATTTTAAACTATAACCTCAACATTATCATAATTGGCACGACAACCCGGGGTGGGTGTTGGCCTCCCTCATCAACCGCTGCCAGCGCTGTCTATCCAATGTCTTTCTCCTCCAGTCCCATATTCCCACTGCACGGCAATCTGCCACCACTCCATCCAGCCATCTTACTCGTGGTCTTCTCACTGTCCTGCGTCCTTCTGGGTTCGTCATCACAATCTTCTTTTCCAGGCTCCGATGGTTCATTTGCTGAATGTGTCCCAGCCAATGCAGTCTGTTGATCTATATTGAGCGGACCACATCAGCGTCCTGGTACAGCTCATACAATTTGGAGTTATATCCTCTTTGCCATGTGTTTCTGTCCTTTATTGGACCATAAATACGTTGAATTATTTTCCTTTCAAAGAGGTTGAGAGAGCATTGGTCACCCTCATGGCTTATAATATGATAAAAATAATGTTGTATGCTTTCCAGATTGGCATGTGCGTCAGTGATGGCAGAATAAGCAATGGGAGGGTGAACTCCTTCCCCATGAAGGATCTCCTGTCAAACAACAGGCCCCCGCTCAACAATGATAGGAAGATTGACGCTCCGGTAAGCCTCTATAATCTAAGTTGCAAACATGTATTAACCCATCGAGAGCAGACGTGTCTAGGAAAAGGCACAAATGGTCATTTTATTTCTAATATTTTTTTCAACGGAAGTCTGAGGCTCTCAATCTAGGGAAAACTTAAAATAACTTCTGAAGACCCACCACTTCCCCTCGGAAATACAGCAAGCGCCAACAACAACAAACAATTGAACGTTTCAGATAATCCGACATTGCAAAAAAAAAAATTGTTCCAGATTACAGAGCGCCTAGTGTATTGAAGCTGTAATTGTAATGTGGAATGTTTTTTTTTCAGAATGCTGGTTTCCGCAAGCTCATCCTTGGGATATTCTTTGTCGTCATCATCCTCTTTGTTGTGGCACTCGTCTGCATCATCTGCCTCGCTCCTATTGAAGAAACTTACAACAGTGTCAGCAAAGCCATCAATAGCAACCCTTAGAAACTAAGCACACACATAGATTATGGGACGCCTTAGCTTGTACTCAAATAATGTACTTCAAATTCCATTACATATTTTTTTCATGCAAAAAATCAATCAAGTACTTTAACGTACAATACAATCTGAATTTTCCAAGTCAGCGTTAAGTAGGTACAGAGTAAAAAAGAATGGGTAAAAGAGAAATGTGTGTTGAAAGGGGATGTGAAAGTAAAGGCATAAAAGAATGTGATGAGATAGTTTGGACGTATAGAAAGAGGAAATAGGTGAAAGGAAGTGAAAGGAAAGACTGAGAAACGTATGGCCTGATCAAAGTGGTGAGATTGTGAAAGAATGGGATATACTTACTGAGTGACAGGAAAACAAAGAAATGTGATGAATATGAATGAGTTAAGAGGTACGCAAGGATAAGAAGAAATGGAGGCAACTCTGCAGAAGCTCTAAACACTCCTAGCAGAAGTTTATCCGTGGTCGCGATGAACTAAGCTAACTACTTTGAGTTTTTGATTACCTAAGGTAGGTAAGGTCCACAATATCTTGACAAATTGGGGTTCTACCAATACCATTACATTTTGTTTTTGGTTTTAATATAACAAAAACATTGAAATTAACAAAAAATATATATTGTTTTTAGTTTTAAGACTCTCACATTCAATTTTGAATAAAGTAGGATACCTACATATTTTTTTTTTATATCAAATCAGTTTCATGTATTTTTACAACAAATATTATTTGTCTTGTAGGAAAATGTGCCTTAGACATGTGACGTATTAAAGAATCATTTTGACTGTTTAATTAATTAAAATATACCTATGTATTAAATGAAATTAGGAATTACAGTCATTTGACCTGTCGAAAAAAAATCTTTAAATTCCTATAGTAGAGGAGTCATTGTTGGAGAACTTAATTTATTTGTGAAATTCGTCCTCAAGTTGGTGAGTGGAACCTATTCATTTAATCAGGTAAAGGGGGCAACCCTACGCCAATCACTTTGAAGTGGGGGTTTCCCTGCTCACAGGTCTGATTTTTGGCATGAAGAAAAGTGGTTGTGACCAATTTAGGCACAACTGTCGTTGATGGGTTAAAAGTATTATTTATGGTAGATTTTGTAAAACTGTTTTTGTAAATATTCTTTTTAATGTACCCATCATTTAAGTAATTATTGTTCATCATATTTTTTTCTTAATATCGCACGCTTAATCAAAAAGAGCAATAACTCAAAAATTAGGAAAATCGAGATTTTGTAATAAAACGCAAGAACAATGCGAGAAGAATAGGTAGAATGCGACAGCCGTTCAATTTGGATGAATATGACCGAGATAAATCATCGGACGCCTTTTTCATCCCATACAAGTTGTACTGGTTGTCTGAACTTCAAACGTGATTTCCCAACATTCTTATTTTTTGAGTTATTGCTCTTTATTATTAAACGTGCGATATATTTAAATACATAATTCAGCTAGTTGTAATATTTATTTGGTGCTTTTCACAAAAAATTTTTTTTTTTGCAAACTTGATATGCCTTTTAGAATTAAAAATTTTAATGTTGAAAAAGTAAACCACTGTAAAAAGTCATGACTTTTCTAGCAATCGTATCGGTAGATAGGAAGCAATAAAGCATGGCCGTGTGTGAATAGCTGATTGTCAGTCAAAAGGTTTTTCATACAATTTGTATGGAGAAAATTTGACCGCACGGTTAGCTGTTTAAGGGGGCCATATTTTATCACTATTGATACAATTGCTGGATAAGTCGAGACTGCAGGGGCTCGCTTAGTAGGAAAACGGACTAGATCCGTTCTGGCCTGTTGTAACCATATATGTAGAATATTAAGAGTAAATACCTAATTTAGTAAATAGAATTAATAATGATATGATATTACGTAAAATAAGTCATAGTTTCTTTTCAGAAGACACCACAGAACATTAAGAATAAGTACTTAATTTTTTTTTATAATTTTATAATGAATAACAAAAAAATTAAAAATACTTTTGACAGTTTCAATTCGGTTCCCCAAGTATAAAATTCTATGGAAACTAGTGACCGTTTTAATTTCCATACATTTTTTGTGAAATTCTATGTTTTGAGTTTAAATATAAGCAGTGTTATCAACAGACATCTAAGCTATGGATCATCTACTGATTAACCAAAAATAATGTATGTTGTCTGCAGTACAGATGCATATTGTGGCTTATAAATGTTGGCATAAGATTTTTAAAAAGTGTCAGATTATCGAGGGACAGCTGTATATTGATGCTTATATGATCTTCCTTGTAGTTATGCAGGTTTATTCACACAAAGGAAATTCATGGCTCATCTGCCACCTAAAGTAAAAACTCCGTATAAGTAACTATAGTCTAAGAATAATCTATGGATTAAATGTTTTATAAATAACACTGTTAAATTATCTATGATTTTTTCAAGACCGAGAAATTTGAGGAAGCTTTGTACACAGATCTGATAGTCCAAGAATTATTCTAGTACCAATAAAGGACTCTATATAAACCGCTATTGTTTCATTTTAACAGTAAATAAATAAAACCACACCAGTTTATTATTTTAATTTTAAACTGGTGTAAACAAGTCGAAAGTATGTAGGTACTTTTAAATACTCAATTTGTGAAAATAAAACTCTGTATTTATTCAAATTTTTATAATTTCTTATAATCTTGAATAAGTAATAATTTATTTCATGTAGGCTCATGTTTTGCAATAATCTATTAAATTTTGTATTTTTTTTTTCGAGTAATGAAAACCATGCAACTAAGCTTCACATATAGTGTAACTTCTTGCCGCGTTATCCCCGAAGGGGTCGCATGTGGCGAGTTGAACCTATTTATTTTTACAGGTAAGGGGGCCGGCCTTACGCCAACCACTTCAGTTGAAGTGGAGAGTTCCCAGCTCCCGAGAGTGCTGGTACTCATTTCTTGTGAAGGCTGAGTAAACTTGTCTTGTATCCTGCCGCCATTCCTCTAGGGGTGGCCAGTACCTCCACATAAGTGCCTCCACTTGACTCTGTCCCTGCATACTTCTTTCATCTCATCTAATTTCATCACTCTTTCATGCATGCTCTTCTCTTGTTTCCACTCTGTAAATTCCTTGCCGGTATTTTATTTTGAGGTTTGAAATAAACACCGAAACGGGAAATAATTTCTGACACCCTCGGTGGGATTCGAACCCGAGCTTTCGGCATGGAATGCAAGCACTCTACCACCTGAGCTATTGACCGGTCAATGAAAACCATAATCACATAAAATGCCAAATATTATATTTTTATCATTTCACTATTTTTATAACTGATGTCATTGCGGTCTCATGCCATTCCAAATAATCAGCAACCAGTATTTCTCAACAAAGACACAACAGCATAGAGGTATCTGCTATACTTATGTAAATGTAAGTAATATAAAACGCTTCACAAAAGACACAGCTAAGAACATATCGAGAATTTCTTTCTGATTTGTCCCTAAAGTGGTCAGATGTGCGGTGCGGAACCCATTTAGGTATAATACAATTGAAGGTAAGGCGGACAGAAGTCTGAGCAACTATTACCAATCAAATTTGCAAAACTCCATTCAGTACCTAAGTACCTACCTAACTTGAATTTGAATTTTGACCTCTGTGTTGTGGATTTCTGTAAGTAAGAAATAACTTGATTTTATATAAAATAAAGCTATTTTTTAAAATATTTAAAGCACAAATAAAATTATTGAGTCAAATTTTATTTGTGCTTTAAATATTTTATTTTATTTTATTTATTTTTTGACCCTCGGATGTTTGAATTAATTTATTGTAATTATTATATATTATTTTATGTTTTCTTTCTTTTAATTTTTGACTGTTGTATTTAATTTTAATTAAGTTCATATTTATTGTACCTATACCTACCTATTTATTTGAATTTATATAATTTTGATCTATGGTTTGTTCTTAATAATTTTAAATTTTTCATACATCACTCTTGATAATGGCCTGAATATTGAAGGTCGAAAGTACTCGAGATATTAAATATTATTGTGAAAATAAACTACGTTAAACAAAAAATAGCTTTATTTTAAAAAAATGAATTTTCACTGTGTGAATACACAAACCCTACAAAATCTGATTTTATATATGCTTCATTTTCATTTTACGACTTCTAATTTGGTATTAGGCTGACCACCCATACTAATGCAACTTATCTTTAATGAAAATGCAGCAGGAGTTGCAGAGTTTATGCTCATTTGAATGTTGGGTTTTATTTTGTGAAGCCTGCATCATTACCTTGACCTTACAGTTAGATTGTGGACTCTTAAATGCCTTATATATATTTTTTTTTTATTAAACAAACAAATGGTTATACATGTATATATGTGAATAACAACATAGTTATCTATCTATAATAATCTATAATCTAAGTTGCAAGGATATATTCATTTAAAGCTCTCAGATGTATGCCCACAAACCAACAAGTGTAGTTCGCGCTTACAAATGCTGAATGTGTACTTACAAATAAAATCCAAACCTCAAATGAACATAAGCCCCATAACTTTTGCCGACCTTCCCTGAAACAGGGGTGACATTGGCAAAGTGAACCATTTTTTACAGTATGGGTGGTCAGCCTCATACCAACCTATAAGTCAAGGAATATGAATGAATAATAAATTACATTTAAATATAAAAAAGAACAAAACCTTACAAAGAAATCTATACAAAAAAAGTCAAAAATTTCCTATGCAAAAAATGTAGCAAATGAATACACCAACATTAGAAATCAACATTGCAGATTAGCCGCCACTTCTTCCTGTCCTTGCATACTTCTTTCATTTCATCCAGAGTCATAACCTTTTTCATACAAGTCCTCCTTTTATTATGACTCTGGATATCCCAGTCATTCGCTATTTCAGAGATTTGATCCTTCCATACTTTTCTCGGTCTTCCTCTACCACGACATCCATCTATTCTAGCAACATATACTTTCTTCGTCAATCTTTCATCACTCATTCTCTCCAAATGCCCGAACCATCTTAACATACTTCTTTTAATCTTCACTTTCACACTTTCCCTTACACCACATTCTTCTCTTACAAAATCATTCCTCACCCTGTCACTTCGTTTTTTCCCAATCATACTTCTTAGATAGTCCATTTCTACTGTATGGACTTTACTAATTTCCCTTTCACTCACCGTCCAGGCTTCACTTCCATACATCAAGGTTGGCACTAGTATACCACCGTGCACCGCCAATCTAACATTTTTTGAGAGATTTTGGTTCCTGGCGATGCAAGCGGTCGCACCCAGTACACACCTGCCTTTCATTATTCTTCTTTCAAATTCACCGGCCATTCTTCCATCTTTTTCAAACTTACTTCCCAAATATACAAACTCATTTACAACATCAACATTCATTCCATTAATTTTAAATTCATAATTCATATTTTCATCATCTCTTTCAAAAATCAAAACTTTCGTCTTTCTTGCATTCAACTTCAAATTATTACCTTTCAAAGCTTCGTTCAATCTAGAGAGCATCATTTGCAATTCCACTGCTGAATCAGATACAAGGACTGCATCATCCGCATACAGTAGAACGCTTACTTTGCTCTCTCCTATCATTAATCCACAATCATCAAGTCTAGCATCTCGAACACACTTGTCCATGACTATGTTAAATAGCCATGGGCTCATCACACATCCTTGCCTTACACCCTTAAAAACTTCAAACCATTCACTATACTCACCATCAATACGAATGCAAGCCATACTATTCTCATAGTTTGCATGCACCGCATTGAGTAGAGCTCCATTCACTCCGTATGCTTTCAAAACATCCCACAACATACCTCTGTCCACTGAGTCAAAAGCCTTTTCCAGATCCACAAAGGCCGTGAATAGTTTCCCCCTCACCGACAATTGTTTTTCAACAAGTTGTCGTAGAGTGAAAATCTGATCAACACAGCCTCTACCGGCCATAAAGCCGGACTGTATATCGGAAACCCTTTTGCTAGTAGTCAGAATCACATTTTTTATAATCACCTTACAGAAGACTTTTCCTGGTATACTGAGTGGACTGATTGGTCTGAAGTTCTGACAGTCTTTTTTGTCCCCTTTACCTTTGTAAATGTAACATAGTTATAACAATTCAAAAACCAGCAAAGAAATGTAGTATTGATGTACATTAAAAATTATAGTTTAGGATGTGAACTCTATGCTTTTCTGTCTCTCCAGATATTGAGTAGGTACCTATTCTATACACAACAGGATGTGTATGCAACACATAGTATAAGCACCTAATATATATATTTTAGTGCTAGTGATGTGACTAAACACTCAATATTAATGTTTCTAATCTTATTTACAGTAATACCCCAACTTACGCTATCCCGTTTTACGCAAATTCGAAGATACACGGTTTTTCTTTTTGATCATTTTGCGCATCTGCGTGTTCGGTTTACGACAAGTTTGATCATGTTCTGTGTGGAATAACAATTTAGCCTTAGATTTTGAACAAATCGATGGTATAATAGAAGAAGTGATTGACTTACGCGGTCTCAAATATTGTATAAGTCCGGGGTATTTTACTGTTCTCATTTATTTATCGGTAATGTAAATAATGCAAATGCTAAGTCAAAACATTTGGTGACGCATGAATAGCGTCATCTATTTTAATTTTAATTAATAGTCTAAGAAGCGAATTTCATGTTGGTCTTTCACAATCTGAAAAAAGTGCGGATAAAAATCGCAAGATGTCGGTATCAACTTTTTTGACATCTGAGCAATGTGAGATTAGCAAGAATTGAGGACTTCCATTTCCGTCGTGTTCGCAAGTAGACACGTTTTTATATGTCTCTCGACCGATTTGAAATTTACCGTTAAAATCTGTGAGTGAGTATGTTTGTTTTACATATAACTTGCAAGTGTGGCAGTTTGTGAACAGAGCTCAGCACCACAGGATCCTGAGAACGAACATCATCTTGGACAGAGCACAATTTGAGGTGAGTGGCGGTCCTTTTGATTTTCGCTTCTTTGGTACGGGAAAGTCGTCCAAATTGAAAGCCACCTATTGAAGGTTGGCTTTTATTTGAGAGAGAAAATACCATAGGCATTAGATCTGTGTATTTTATATCTCGCATTGGAGAATACGTTGCAGTTTCTCCATTTGTTGTTTTTTTGTATTTATATACCCCCTGAGGGGCAAAATTTACACCTTGCCCCTCCAACATTTTTGAATTTGCAACTTTTTTCCCGGCGAGCAAACATCAGCCTTGTATGGGACTGCTGTCTTTGGGAACCAAAAAAAATATATTTGTTTGCCTTTTACCCGGCCGGGTGATGACACAAGTTTGGCTATTTCAATTCGTGTATCAACCTTATTAAAACAAATTGAAAGAAGAACTGAAATGAAGTGAATTAAAATAAATGAAATATATTGTGCATCCAAGCCAGTCAAATTCACAATATTCTGATTATTGAGTCGGAACAGTTAACTGCTAGACTATGTACTTGTCACCAAAATAGTTAATGTGAGTTTTAAACTTTCACTTTCACTTTCATGGTCGGTGTTTAATGATGTAGTTTTTCTCTGGTTAGACCATGTTCTACTCGCAGTAATTTTATCTGCCAACGTTTCATTCCCTCGAGCGGGGAACATCATCAAGGCTCGTAGCGATGGGGGACCGTTATCCTCCTTTTACTTTTGCCCCCGCTCGAGGGAATGAAACGTCGGCAGATAAAATTACCTACTGCGAGTAGAACATGGTCTAACACTCTAACCCAAGAAAAACTATATCAGTTAATGTGAGTATTATGTTTTGAACATAAATGGCTAGGATTTTCAAATCATTAATAATTCATAAGGTGTCACATCACTATTCCATTCGATGGAGCTACTTGGATAGACTATAAATTTTGTGTGAGGAATTATTTTTAGAACATTTGGCTGTTAACTTTCAAGAATAAAACACATTCTATACTGAGTCTGTAATAAAATTATAAACAAAAATATGGATAAAAAACAAGGTGTGTTTCAAAAAGCTGCATCAACATATGAAGAGAGAAGCAGGGATGAAAAAAAGCTAAAGGAAGACTTGCAGAGGAAACGAGATGAAGAAGACAAAAAGCAAAATGAAAAAACAGGGAAAAAATAGCAATCAGAAGGTTAAAAGGGAAAATGTGACGTCACATCGTCGGGTTGCTAATCAAAAACATAAGCAATATTTTGTTTTTGGTTGCTTGAGACCCTAATTACTTGCAACAACATCCGGGTGATTCATGTGGAGGCACCATAGAGGGAGGCACCATTTACAAAATTTATTAACGTTACTTTTGCAGAGTTTTGATATTTTATTTGTATTTCTTTTTTAAGTAAATTAATTAACAATCATCAGCAGAAATACTTTAATGATTAAAAATACTTTATTGGTGAATAAAAGATGTTTATTTTATATAAAAGTGTTTTTTTTATTGAAGTGATGGAATCAAAACGTTCACAACTTGGTTGCTAAGGAGAACCCATTCCGGTGATGTCCAATTTGCATTTAGTAGGTACCTACTTGGAACAAAAAAGCCAGAGAAAAAATTATGTCGTCATCCCATCAGTGGAAATTTGATTTGCTACATTCTCAAAAACCAATAATATTCCATAGTTGTAGGGAAAAGTTGTGCACACTTCATCAGCACTAAAATTTGGCGCCAAGAAGCTTTGCGTTTGAACTTTGAATGAAACGTCACCTGTCAACTGATTCGTGGGTGATTCATGGTGTCAATCTGTAATATCAATAAACTGTCATTTCCACGAAAACTACGTGGATTTCAGAAACCGGTGTGAAATACATGAAGTACCTACTTCAGATTATTAATATAACCGATCACAGCTCATTCTTGCAAGGTAATTCGTGCAGTGAAGTTGGCCGGCGTTATTTTTAGCTTTGTTTGATTTTGTAATAAACAAACCTCGTAGAATCACTTATTTCCAGTGATCGGTCAATATGGAGAACGTAAAGACGCTCCTTGAGGCTTGCTGCGCACTATCCAAGCCCGAAATTGTTTCATATTATGATGAAATAATTTCAAACAGTGAAAAATTTCCCATCAAATTCCCCATCAACAGTGTTCGGTTTGTTTACATTTTTTTTGTTATTATTTTACCTTTTATTACAATAATTATTATTTAATAAATTCATGAAGAGGAATGTAATTCACTGATCTATTTTTGATTACTTAGAAAAGGTGTTACATCAATAATGAGGTCCGCAGG
The DNA here is from genome assembly GCA_951799405.1 of Agapetus fuscipes. NCBI lineage: Eukaryota > Metazoa > Arthropoda > Insecta > Trichoptera > Glossosomatidae > Agapetus > Agapetus fuscipes. The sequence goes on from OX637333.1 coordinate 25,636,873, forward strand.
TGAATGGGTGTAAACATTAGTGTGTCGTCACCCGGCCGGGTTGCTAGGGATAAGACATACAAATATTTTGTTGGTGGTTATTGATTTCAAAATTTTATTTGTCATGTATGTTCCTTGACTTATAGATTGGTATGCGGCGGACCACCCATGCTGTAAAAATGGTTCACTTTTGCCAATGTTCAGGGAAGGACGGCAAGAGTTGCACGGTGTATGTCCATTTGAGATTTGGTTTTTTTGTTGTAGGTTCACGTGCAGCATGTGTAAGCGCGAACTTGTGCATGTCTGGCTGTGAGAATGCATGTAATGTGAATCTCCAATGTAACATATCTTTGTAATTTAGATTAGATAAGGTTGCTGAGACCAGCAGTCGCATACAAGTTTAACGTTTGCTCGCCAAGAAAAAAGTTCAAAATACAAAATGCTCCAATCTCATTCCTTAATTTTATTCAATGTAATAATTTATTTTAAATAAATTTGAACCTGAGATGAAGATCAACGACTTTTTACTTAGGGGCCGTCCATAAATTACGTCATCGATTTTTGACGATTTTCGACCCCCCCCCCCCCCTTATAATCATCCTATAGTCATTATCTAATGACCCCTCCCCCCTCTTGCTGTAATATTGGATGAGCTTAATAATTAATAATGTTATATATCTTACATAATATTATTTATATTTTGTAGAAATTGGTATTTACAAGAACGACATCACTTTTGGTACTCGTTTGTCATTTGCCGTCATCCGCAGACCAGACTCCCCCCCCCCCCTTAATTCGAATGACGTAATATATGGATGGCCCCTTACCTGGTCGTAGCTTTGTTTCATTTTTCTTTGACTTAAGGTTGTTTAATTTTTAGGTGTAAAACCCTCAAGAATACAAATCCCAAAGATGTTCTGGAGAGGAATATTGCATCTACCTACCCAATTGTCCATGAAAATGTTCTGGTTATGATGGCTAAATTTTTATTGCATAAAAGGTTAGTATACTTGTAAGTAATAATGTCTAAATCACAGATATTTTATTCACAGAGAGTTTCAGAAAATACAGAGAGGTAAGTACAATTGACAATGAAGTTAAAATATGAATTGCAGCAGTCAAATTACAAGTGCTGCTGTATATATGTATGATTTATAATTGGATATCGACGGTTAAATGGCAATAGGGCATAAGCGAAAAAAACTAAATTGTTCAGGAGAGCAGTTCAAAAGTTTGAGATTGCAGAAAAATAGCATATTATCTCTTTTATTTTCACTATATCGTTAAAATCAAAGCAGCTCAAAAATTAAAAAAAAGTATATAATGGCTTTCCTTCTAATGTGATTATACAACTTTTTTTGTCACAAGTGCCTTTAGGACAAAAAAGGCCAAAATCTTGTCAGTTACACCAAAAGCATACTTTGAAAACGCAGTTGTTTGCTTGGGCATAAATAACGAAAAAATCATTTGTGGAGCTATGGGAGTTAGCGCCATTAAAAAGAGTGGAAAATTTCAAGTAGGATAGCATTCATAACTCATTTTTGACCAAAACTTTCTTTTAACCATCAATATTTACTTATCCTCTTCAAACAATGGAACAACGATGTGAAAGCTTCCACATCAGCAGCTTCATTGGAAGTGCCATGAAGAAGTGGAAACGCTTCAACACATAGACATTGGACTAGCAAGTGTGTGCTCTGTTTATCATTATTGTGTTTTACATTCTTTTCTTAGATCAGTTCATTTAAAAGTCATCTTTGAATCAAATGGCAGATAAGCCAAAGAAGCACTGGGTGGATGTTAAAAGAAATAGCATTTCATATTATAGCACCTACTGATATTATGAATATTTCTCATAATATAATGCTCAAGCATTTTATGGATAATATTATTATTCCACTGTACTTGTAATTCTAAATATAAATTTCCTAGAAACCAGTGGCTGCCTACTAACTGACCCATAGATAAGTATACTATAATACAACGTATTAGGTATACTGACCAAACACCATCTGGAAAAACCATACTACTTGCCAAATAGAAGTAATATTAATGTAAGGATGATTAATTTTACTTTTTGTGTGAATCACACCTCAAGAGCCCTATGTTAATCAATATTATCAATATTCTAAGCTTACAAATAATATATTGTACTTGCAGCCAGGTGCCATTCCACTAGGAGTGGCCAGTTCCTCGGCAGATGTGTCTCCACTTTGCTCTATTCTTGCACATTTTTTCATCTCCTCAACATTCATCACTCTCCTCATCCTTCTCCTTTTTCAATATGAACTTTAAATGTTAATATATCTTTGCAACTTAGATAAGATTTGATTAGATTGGACATTTCAAGAGCCAAGTGCATGTTTTTTTGATATCTGATCCAATATTTAATGTATTTTCAGATCACACGGAACTGTAAAGGAAAAAAATCTTTATGGAGGAATGGGAATTGTTGACTTTGTCGACAGACTGTTGAAAAAACGTTCTGTGATGTTTTGTGGAAACAGCGATCACTATCTGCTACTAACCGGAGAAGGCGGGTGAGATGTACTTTTCTAGTAGGCATGTGCTACCATTTCTTTTGTCCCCAGCCATTAAATAATAATTATATTAAAGATTTAAATTAATGATTACAGTCGTTAGACATTTTATACAATGAAAAAAACAGATTTTACTGACCGTGCAAAAGAGAAGAACGATTTTGTCTACGTTTCGTGTCATATCCGACGTCATCAGGAGGTGTGTTTCTTCTACAAAGAAGAACCACGAACTGTTGAATTATTGTTGTTTGATCGAGGCCAAAGGTTTTAGGTATTTATTAACCTTCGGTGATGCATCCATAGATGTCGCAATAGCTCCACTTCTACAGAAGGACGATATTATGTCTTCCTGTGAAATCGTCCGATTAATGAAAGAGTGGATCATAGAATTTCGTTCACAGAAATCGTTCTTCTCTTTTGCACGGTCAGTAAAATCCGTTTTTTTCATTCTATAAAATACTTAATTATAATGTTTAGTTTTCTGCTAGGTTTATTCTTTTTATTCAAAAATGCTAGGCTTTATTTTTAAATAATTTATTTTTCACATTTCACAATTTATTTCAACACTCGAGAATCACCGGTTATATATGTTACTTAGCAATGTGCTTTCTTGAGACTGCTGCTATCCTACCATTTTGACCTCTTATATAGTAAAACGGAGAGGTCTTTTCTCACAATTCCTGGATTATCCTATCACACTACCACATTTACTAGATCATTCTACGCACACAACCAGGGACTGCTAGATGATTCCATACTACGTGCATTGGTGTGTATAGTCATTAGAACATTAACGCACACACAGTTACTAGAATGTCATTCCAAGGCACGAATACTTCTAGATGTTTCTGTATTACATGCTCCAGTGTGAGAAATCATTTTGAGGTATGTGTGTATACTGTTACTGTATCCTGCCGCCGTTCCACTAGGGGTGGCCGGTACCTCCGCAGATGCGCCTCCACTTTTTTCTGTCCTTACAAACCACTTTCATTTCCTCAATATTCATCACCTTTTTCATACATACTCTTCTCTTATTTTCACTCTGCAGGTTCCATTCTTTCGCAATCTCACCTATTTGGTCTAACCATTCTTTCCTCGGCCTTCCCCTTCCTTGTGTATAAATGTACGTAATTCAAGTTCGCAACAATATTAATATCAGACTGATTTGGTGAGTGCTGTTTTTGTGTGAATCACCCCTCAAGAGCCCTCTGCAAGCTTGGTCGTCACTCTAGAAAGCGCCAATTCTCAAGCAAGATCCAATTGGTGTAAGGCTGGATGGACCTATAGTGACCGGTCTTTGGTGAAGCAAATTAATTTTTCAACTCAGCGAATATTTTTTGTTCTCTGCCAAGATTCGAGCCCACTATCTTCCAATCACGAGTCCGAAGTAGATCATCTCATCAATTAAGTGAAGCTGATATTTGTTTATTTGTTGGAGGAGATAAGAGGGTAGACCCAGGCTGAGGGGAATGAAGCATGCATAGCTTCTTCAGGCGGTGAACCGGAATTAGTTTGACCGGTCAGTAGTCTCAAGTATCTGAGATCTATAACAGTATTTTGTGATCCTTTCTTAGGTATTTGGGTTGGGAAAAAGTTGGAAGCGATGAAGAGAAGCCGCCTTTGCTTCTGGAAAACTGCCTCAGCTATGATGAAATGAAACTCTCGGCTCTGCTGTATGTGTCTGGACTGACAGTGTTTATTAATGATGGATCCCGAAGCAACTGTGGCGTACCTGCCAGCCCTGACACTCTAGAGATCAACGGGGTGATCATTGGTAAGAGATGTATTACATATCCTCCCCGAAACACAAGATTAGCTTACTTTAGGGAGTATTTATTGTATTTAGATTTTTGTTACTATAATATTATTATGTACATATTGAAGAAGAACAATTAAGACCTTATTATTATTATATGTATGTACACTAATGTGTATATATCGCCACCTTACGGGTAAAACAGGAAGTGCTGGTTCACTAATTTTAGAAATCGTGGATAAAACATTTTATTGGGTGTAACTCTTGTTACACCCAATAAAACACTTGTCGGTGTTATAGCCGCGGGGATCAAGACAGGTTATTTGGAACCGGATAACGCTGGTTCGAATCCCGCGACGATAACTTCGACCCTGGTTCAACAGATGCCGTTGCATGCACACAAGCTTCTGCTTTCGCATGAAGACAACTGGCCAGGTAAAATAGGTTGGTGGATTGCATTCCTTTCCACAAATCTATTTTTTTTTATAAAAAAAAAAAAAAACTCCTTATAGTAAGTGAACTAATTATGAAAAAATGCCCATTAAACTTAAAAATTACAAGATTTTCACACTTTTTAGTGTGAACTCACTCTCTTAGAAAATAAGGAAAATGGTGCATTTATCTGAGAAACCCATGTTAGCTTAATATGTCATTTATTCAGTTTTTTTTGTATGAATAAATTGCTTAGGAAACTGATTTGTAAATATTTTTTCCTTTATTAATCATCACTTCTTGTTTCTAGGTTTGATTGGAACTCGTTTGCAGAAAAGGAATGTTATGGAATTTCAAGAAATACTACTGAATAAAAGCCAAAACAGCCACACCAATGGCTATGGAAACGAGCAAGAAACTGCCTCAAAGGAGAGAACAAAATGGCTTTGGAGACAATTGTGGTCAAACTTTTACAATGTAAGTCCAATGTGAATCATTGTGAATCACCAATGTGAATCATTGGAAGCCTAGAGTTGCTGTTCTCCTTTCTGTTGATGCCAAGCCATGGGATTTGAACGACATTCCAAATTTCAAAACTTTCTTAACGCACAGATGTCACAAGTCTATGTGACTAGGATCCTTAGCAACTAATAACAAAATATTAGCTCTTAATGTAGCAACCCTTGAAGTGTGAAAGGAAAACGAGGTAAGGGACGACTGAGAAAAGTATGGAGTGGTCAGATTGAAGAGACTGCGAAGATATGAGGTTTACAAAGTGAATGTAAAAGAAGAAAATGTATGAAAAAGGTGATGGATGTGAATGAGTTGAAAAAGGTATTTAAGGATAGGAAAAAATAAAGGCTAATCTGCAGAGGCTATGCACCTTTAGCGGAATGGCGACAGAGTTACAGTAACAGTTACGTCAGTACGCCACCATTTTGATCATAGTCCTTCCACTGTTCAGATCCAACCTTGAACGTAATTTTTTTTCATTGCAGGTTGAAAGTCTGACTTTTGACGACGCCATCAAGATATATAAAACTCAATTTAAGGATGAAACTGTTGATCATAGGAAAGACAGCTATTCCGGCAGATTTGTGTTTGATTGTGAGACTCTGTTTGACAATGTGGTCTATGCCAAACACATATATATGGCATTTGACTGCGCTCTACTAGAAGCAAGCTCTAGAGGAGAATCCAGTGGACAGATGGCCTACCTTCACGTTGTTGGAATAGGTAAATACCGGAGTCCGCCCGGAGTGGGCAAGTCCTGAAATAAAGTACGCATGCAACACTGCTAAAAAAACTGCTTCGGCTTCACTTTCCGGAGAGGGTGGTCTACCATGTTTGTCTGATCGTGTACAAAGCCATCAATGGTGTGGCTCCATCATATCTGACTGACAGATGGGTGTGAGGAGGCAGACACTCAGATCTGCGGGTGATGGTGTTATCGATTTGGTTCAGCCACGCCGTCAAATGCGCACACACTTTGGAGACCGAGCCTACCGGATTGCGGGTCCGGTGGAGTGGAACAAACTGCCACCCGGGGTGAGAGAGTCTGAGTCTATAGGTGTATTTCGGGGAGCACTGAAAACTTATCTTCTTCAATAAGTCTTATCCGTGATCGGAGAGGGCCCCAAAGGTGTGACACACACAAAAAAGCGCTCTCTTAATATGTGTACTATGAAATAAGTTATCCATTAATAATAATAATAACAATAACGCAACTAAGCTAGGCATATAGTGTTACTTCTTGCCGCGTTATCCCGGAGGATTTCGTGTGGGGCGAGTGGAACCTAATTATTTTTACTTGTAAGGGAAAGAGAGAGAACCAGCTTGTAAGAGAACCAGCCCCCTCGGGAGCTGGGGACCCCTACTTCAAGTGGTTGGCGTGAGGCCTGCAACCTTATCTGTAAAATTAAATATGTCCCGAATTGCTACATGCGAACCCTTCGGAGATAACGCAGGCAAGAAGTTACACTATATGTGTCGCTTAGTTGCACGCCGCACAGTTCTCATAAGTTTATCCCTTTGCTTTCAGTGTAATATTTTACCAAATTTTTGCTTCTAATAAAGATTTTGTTAGAGTTTCTCACCTTTATAATATCAACTGTGAAATGAATGAAATGAAAGAAGTGTGTAAGGACAGAAAGAAATGGCGGTTAATCTGTGATGTTGGCGGCTAGGGTTTTTTAAATTAAAATTTGTTTTCTGTTAGTTTTTGATGTCCATACATATGTATTATAATTTAGTGATTTTAAAAATGTAATTTGTCATGTATGTTCCTTGACTTATAGGTTGGTATGCGGCTGACCACCCATACTGTGAAAAAATGGTTCACTTTGCCAATGTCACCCCTGTCTCAGGGAAGGATGGCAAGAGTTGCAGGGCTTATGTTCATTTGAGATGGGTTCTTATAATGTAGATCCACATGCGGCATGTGTTAGCGCGAAATTATACATGTCTGCTTGTGGGAATGCATTTGATGTAAATCTTAAATGGTATATATCCTTGCAGCTTAGATTAGATTAGATTAGATAAGGGGGCCGGCCTTACGCCAACCACTGCAGTTGAAGTGGGAGATTCCCAGCTCCCAAAAGTGCTGGTACTCATTTGTTGTGAAGGCTGAGTAAACCTTTCTGGTATTTTATTTTCGGTTTTTGAAATTAACACTGAAACAGGAACTCATTTCTGACACCCTCGGTGGGATTCGAACCCGAGCTATCGGCATGGAATGCAAGCACTCTGCCAACTGAGCCATTGATAGGACAATATAATCGGACGGATCATATTGTGGCAGCACTGGTCAAGTGGGCAACACCACTGCAGTGCACACACATCAAATGCAGCGCATAATTAATTAGTCATTAACGCATCTTGAATGTTGAACGACACTTAGCGCCTTTCCCCGTTAAGCAAGCGAAGTAGAACACAAAGGGCCTGAATGCTGTGTCATCTGCCAAGTAAATCAGATGCTTAATAAAAGAACATTATAAAAAAAGCTGGTTACTAATTAACTAACAGTGAAGCAATAATAATAATAAAATAAATTTATCTACGCCTTTTTGTGATTTATATCACTACAAAGGCGCATGTGGGCTCTAGCAGGAAAATAGAAATGTTGTCAGCATTTTCCTAAAGGCTGTCTCGTTGTCCTTGACTCTCAGCTTCTCTGGGAGAGCATTCTACGCCGCTGGCCCGGCAACACGGAAAGAGTGGTTCCCGAAGACTGTGCTTGATTGTCTTTTCGGCAGTTCCAACAAACTGACACATGACCTAGCTGACCTCAGTGTAACTCCCTTTTCATTTAAGTAAGTTTTCCTCGTGAGTTCTACCAGATAGTCAGGAGCCAGACCCATGAAGAGTCTTAAAGACCATCAAGCAAAGCTTGTAGTCATAGCTTGTAGTCAGCATAGATGATATTGTAGTAGTCCACGTCGCGAAACCGCAAAGGCATTTACCAGACTCTTGATTGCTTCTATCGGTAGAGTAATGCTAAAATATAATATTTCATGCTGTTTATCTTCCAGGCCTGGGAGTGTGGAGGGCGTTTCTTCACCAAGGAGCTGTGTTTGTGCGGACTTTCATTGCAAGGTTACGCCTCCTCATACCAAAACTGAAAGGCGTCTCTGATGTCCATTTCTCATACTTCAATGATATTCCTGTTGGTAAGCTAACAGTATTTGTAATAATAATATTAGGATGATTTCTTCGGATGGTTTCTTCAAGAGCCCTCTACGAGCTTGTTCGTCACTATTGAAAGCGCTAATTCTCAAGCGAGACCCAGTTGCTGTGAGGCTGGATAAACCTTTGGTGACCGGTCTTATTGGTAAGGGTATATGAATTTTTCAACCCAGCAAAGAGCACATTTGAAAATATAAATGGTGTATTTTTTGTTCTCCACGACCTTCCATTTATGAGTCCGAAGCGTTACCACTAGACCACAGACTGGTCGAAGTAAGTTGTAAGCTGAAAAGATGTATTGAAATTTAAGATTCATATTGAATGCATGCTCACAAGCAGACACCTGAAAGCTCACGCTTACAAATGCTACATATCGCACGTTTAATAATAAAGAGCAATAACTCAAAAAACAAGAATGTTGGGAAATCACGGTTGAAGTTCAGACAACCAGTACAACTTGTATGGGATGAAAAAGGCGTCCGATGTTTTATCTCAGTCATATTCGTCCAAATTGAACGGCTGTCGCATTCTACCTATTCTTCTCGATTGTTCTTGCGTTTTATTACAAAATCTCGATTTTCAGAATTTTCGATTTATTGCGCTTTATTATTAAGCGTGCTATAACTGTAACTGTAACTCTGTCGCCATTCCGTTAGGGGTGGCCAGAGCCTCTGCAGAGTTGCCTCCATTTTTTCCTGCGATATGTAGGTACATACAAATTAAAATGAACATAAACTCTGCAACTTTAGCTGACCTTCCCTGAAACAAGCAAAGTGAAGTAGTTTTTGCAGTATATGGGGTTTCAGCCTTATACCAACACATATAAAATCTAAATCTAAATCTACTAAAACCCATCAGTCAAAGTATTTAGAATTTAATGAGGTTAGAAAATAAAATAAGATTCTGGAACTATCAAAAGGATACTGGATAGATCTAGAAGCTAAACAAAAGAAAATAAAAGCTGAGTAAAGTTAGAATGATCATCCCTCCTTCACGTAGACAAAAAAGTTGTGACGTCTCACAGTCAGGTTGCTGCGGGGCGAAGACTAACTAAAATTTTTAGTATTAGTTTTGTTGATGTTGTTAATACCCCTATTTACATAGAAGTGTGAATTTGGAAGGTCCTTCTTGAAAACTCTATATTATTATTATTAACTCTTATATTATGGAACTTGTAAAAAATTACAAAATTTTAAAAATAACATTTTTTTCAGATATTCTTCCAGCCAATTTGGTTATCAAATGCGAGGATCATCCAAATGGTAAATTACATCTATCGTTCAAATTTTACAATAGAGTTGTTTATAAGCTAAGGGGCAGTCCATATATTACGTCATTCGCATTAAGGGGGGGGGGGGAGTCTGGTCTGCGGATGATGGCAAATGATGTACGAGTACCAAAAGTGACGTCGTTCTTGTAAATACCAATTTCTACAAAATGTACAAAATATTATGTAAGTAATATAACATTTTTAATTATTAAGCTCTTCCATTATTACAGCAAGAGAGGGGGGGGGGGGGTCATTAGATAATGACTATAGGATGATTGTAAGGAGGGGGGGTCGAAAATCGGCCAAAATCGATGACGTAATTTATGGACGGCCCCTAACACAATACTGTCTTCTAAAGTGAAGACACTATTGTGTACTACTGAAGTCTAAAACATTTACAGAAACCACCCTCGATAGTGTATCGTGATCGAAATAGAAAAATGTATGGAAGACATGACAACACTCCTAGTGAGCGATTTAGTTTTAATTAATTTTTCTACTTTTGCGATCAATGGGAGTCTTTGTTAATGCTTTATACTTGGGTAATATTGGAGGAGACGAAACTGGCTTATGACATTGAAGCATACTATGAGACAAACCTGTCAATCAGACCTGTCAACCATGACGTATCAAACATCAAAGAACACTAATTAATAATCATATTAAATCATATGTTTCCTTGCTTTCTCCATCTTGTTTTCAACACCCAATGTTTTCAAAATTGACAAATTTACCAACTATGCCAGTTTCGCAGAGATGACATTTTAGTGATGCTAACATTGTAGAAAAAAGTTTAAAATCTGTCCCTATTGCCTGTTAACAGTGTGGTGACACTTGGAGTATAACTAATAAAGATTTGTGTTGAGGTACATTGAAACAATATAGCGTCCACTCGTGTGAACCCTTCAACTGCGGGTCACATGCATAGGCGTCAAGTGTAAACTTGCATACAGGCTGTCAATCATAGACATCTTAGAACTTTAAACTTATCCCTGATATCTGTGTTGAAGAATTCAAAAGACTGCAAATAGAAAGATGTGCTAAAGCTTTGTGATTTTTGTTCTTGAACAACTAATAAAAGTGACAGTTCACACAGTTTAAAGTGTCGTCAAACAATTGAGATAGGAAATCAATAGATGTTTTAAAAATGTACTAGAAAAAGTATTCCATTCATATAGCCAGAATAATCAGAAGCCTAAAGGTTAAAATAGTTTCGGTTCAACAATAGTGTTACGAACTTGGAGTATGTGCGACTGTACATGCATACATAGAACAGTCTGGCACTAGTATGATGATGCTAGTTTTATGAAATACGAAATAAAAGTACCTACGCGTACCTATACATGTACGATAGTGTGGGTAGAACCATCTGGAGTAGTCCATGATGATAGTAGTACGTAAAATGACATTCTGGTGTGAGTGAGAGATCGAAGAATAATCTGGAATATGCAAGAAAGATCTCTGTTGCACCTATATAAGAGGACTGCATTAGGGCAGCAGTGAGAGAGTGTCGATAAAACATTAAGCCGTGAAGTTGGAAAGCCACAGCTGGAAATCAATTGTTATTATTTGTGAACCAAATTGTGTAAAATAAATTCTGTTAAAATAAATAATTGCAGTTTACTGTTTAGTTAAAAGAGAGCCCAGTAAAAACGTAACAATATATATTGGTTGTATTTGATACAAACGAGGAACATTTGCAGGTGGAATAAACGTACACATGTCAAACCGTCAGCCGTCTTCTAAGCTGCAGGGTGCTCATGCTGGGAAGCTCCTGGTGGAGACGTATGCTTGGGACGGCAATTCTCAGCCAGGGAATGAGTTCTGGTAAGATCAGCAAGTATTTCTCATGTTTACAGTTCCTTGACTTTTTTTTTTTAAATAGATTTGTGAAGAGGAATGCAATTCACCAACCTATTCTGCCTGGCCAGAAACAGGTATTAATATCATCAATTAATAATTCATTATTGTTTATTTTAATGAATTATTAATTAATAATTACTGGTCTAAAAATGGTCTAAACTGGTTTGGATGTCGGAATAAGAAAGGATGGTAGGGAAGAGAGGAATCCTGGGCAAAACTGGAGAGGACTACAACTCGCAGAAATCAAACTCGATGTATTTCAACACGCCATTTATTTGGCTCACTGCCGCAAACACATGTTGACGGTTGACGAGCCGGAACGCAAGAGAGTTTTACAACTAAAATGACATAAGACGTCAGACAAGTCTTCTTCCTCTTTTATCTTTTGAGTTGTTAGACTAAATGATGTTAGACGTCAGAATCGTCTTCTTCTTCTTTTAATACTAGTTATTATATTAAATTCAGACCAATTACCCAATAACATCTGTTGAACCAGGGTCAAAGTTATAATCAAATGACCCAGGCGGGGATCAAACCAACGTTGTTCTATTCCAAACACGCTAGAAAGATCAGCCCACTTGGCCATAACACCGACTTATAGGTTGGTATGAGGCTGACCAATGTCACCCCGGTTTCAGGGAAGGTCAGCAGGACGTTTTTTTTTATTCAGTTTGACCTTTAATAGGTGGTGATTTGTTATAGGCTTTCTGAAAGGCAGATAATTATTCATGCCCTCACAGGTCTGGCAGCTTGAACACGTCTGGTGACCCGGCGGCCGCATGCTCCAGCCAGGTTGCTGAGCTGCACAACTCACAGATCAACCTGCGCTACGTGTGCGGCCAAAATCTGCACGTCGCTGGCACCTGGGGAGTACGCCACGTGGCCGAATATGCAAAGCTCATGCTAAAACATCTTCCGGAAGAGTGAAAACCATTCCTACTATCACAACTACATTTAGAACTTAAACCACAATTAAAACAAACAAACGGAAAAATAAAACTTGTAAATCTACAAAGGAATCAATATGTGATTAGAAATTAGGAATTATAAAAGTGGTTTGTTTAAAATCAAAAGGAATATTATACTTAAGAATTTTTTATCCATTATTACTGTAAAAAATGGTTCACTTTGCCAATGTCACCCCTGTTTCAGGGAATGTCGGCAAGAGTTGCAGGGCTTATGTTCATTTGAGGTTTGGATTTTATTTGTAAGTACACAATCAGCATTTGTAAGCGCAAACTACACGTATTTGTTTGTGGGCATACATCTGAGAGCTTTGAATGAATATATCCTTGCAACTTAGATTATAGATTATAGATTATTAATAGAAGTGAACATTTGGTCAGAGGGTAAGTATACAAAAGATTGTTATGTTTAGGAAAATAGGTCTTCTTTTGGAAAAATATTTTATTAATTGTGTAAGTTTTTTTTATAATATAAATATATTTATATACATAAAAAATGAAAAATAATTTCCTGCCCTCTCCCTCCAGTTAATGTAAAATGTGAAAGTATTGGTCCACATTGCTAGTGGAAATAATGAAAGATTTCTGTAAACATATGAGACGTCTGTTTCAAAAGTCTGCTATCTCCACACGCAACCAATTTTGAGAAATAAGCATTTTAATGTCGGCGATGAATGTGTTACGACTTTTTAGGGTTCGAAAACTTTTCAAATGAAACTCTATTCTTCTTTTTACTTATTTATTTTACACAATTAGATTTAATTTATTTCTAGAACTCGATTACAATTGGATTTATTTTTACTGGTTTTGGTTCACTGATATAATTTGTTGACTGTATTGGTAAGAGGTTGAAGGTATACTACCACGGTGCAAACGATTTGCGCCCTTTTTTTACTGGGAAGGTAGAACTATGGAGAACATATTTTTGCTAGACTGTTCTATCACCTTCCAGTAGGTAGATATTTATTATGATCCAGAAGATTTCAAAAACTACGAGTACCAACATAATTATTTCCTATACCTATCTACCTACCTAAAATATTTGTACTTTGACTATTTACATAACAAATGGATTGGGAGCTAACCATTGATAAAAATAAGGAACTTCAGTTTAAGTGGAGATGGTGGCTTTTGGAGATAGACAACTCAAAGTATAGTGTAAGTTTTCTTTTCAGTGTCTCAAAACACCTCTGCGGCACTACGACAAGTGCCATAGACTACTAGAGTCTCCCGCACAGGATTCCTTAAAAAAACAGTATCCAACATATCAAAGAAAAAAAAGTTACTTCATCTAATGGATAAAGATATTTTTTTAATACAAAGAGGCAAAGTGCGCTCATTTAATATGAAACAATAAATTGAATAAGTGCTGATTCACTGATTTGAGAAATTATGGATTAAACATTTTATTGGGGGTAACTTCTCATAGTTAGTGAACTCATTATGAACTATTGACCGGTCTGCAGTCCAGTGGTAACACTTCGGACTGGTGAATGGAAGGTTGTGGGTTCATTCCCTGAGTGATGATGCTGATGAGAGCTAGCTGGAAGTAAGTATCCTAGGTACCTCTCAATCCTAAACATAACAATACTTCTTCTGTGTTAGAAAAACCGATTCTTGGATTTACTATAAGAAGATGAAGACGAAAACTAGACAGTCCGTTTGTCCAACCAATTTATTGAGTAAACACCGGTGACTGCTAAAGGTCATTTTTAATCTTGTTACAAGCTTACAGGGGAACTGAGAAAAATAGTGGAAGCACTTGCACACATTCAAGTTACAAAATACATACTTATTCTAATAAATACTAAGGGAGGTAAGGTGAATAATAGATAAACGTCATAAGCCAATTATTAAAGGTTTTTTTTCCAATAGTGTCCCTACAGCACATGGCTGAAGATGTAGATACCTACAATATAATAATGTTATATGTACCTATATACCTATTTATAACCTCCTAGGCATTTAAATTCAATTAAAAATAATGATTCCTTTACTAGTTTGCTATGAGGATTAGCTACTAATAATAGATTTATCTTCCTTTTTATGTTCATTAAAAATACAACTAAGCTGCACGTATAGTGCAACTTTTTACCGCGTTGTCCCAAAAGGAATCACATGAGGCGTTTGCAAAGTAAGGTCAGCCTTACTCCAGCCACTTCAGTGAAATGGAGGTTTCCCAGCTCCTAAGGGGTCTGGTTCTCATTTCTTGTGAACGCTTAGTAAACGTTGCCGGTATTTGACGTTGGATTTTTTTTATGCTTATAATATTAAAAAGGGAAACAAATATTTTGTTAGTGGTTGCTCAGCACCAACGTCCAATACAAGTATAACGTTTACACGCCGAGAGACAAAAGTTCTAAATTCAAATTTGTACTGAATCAATTATATTATATCGGTGTTATGGCCGAGGGCGCCAAATGAACTGGTCTTTCTAGCGTATTTGGAATAGAATAACGTTGGTTCGATCCCCGCTTGGGTCACTTGACCATAACCTTGACCCTGGTTCAACAGATGTAATCGGGTAAAATTATTATTAATTGATGATTTAATACCTGTTTCTGGCCAGGCAGAATAGGTTGGTGAATTGCATTCCTCTTCACAAATCTATTTAAAAATATATATATATTTTATTATTACCCTTGATGAGGTCCGCACGTAAATTGACATAGACGAAATTGTTTCGGCACGCTGCCGTGTTGCTAGACAAATGCTTACAAATATTTTGTTATTGGTTGCTACTGACGGCTGTCCCATACAAGACTGACGTTTGATCGCCGAGAAAAAGTTCCAAATTAAAAAATGTTCAGTCCTCATTGCCTACCTTATAAGCATTTTTTCCCATATAGGATGCTCGTCCCTTGTCAGAAGTATCACAAGAAGAAGAAAAAGAAGTGTGAGAAATAGGTAATATCGACCGTTATTTTATTATTAATTTTTCGCCACCTTAAAGGTAAAACTGAATAGGTGCTCATTCACTGCTTTGAGAAATCATGGATACAGGTAATACATTCTATAGCAGGGCCGTACATCTCATAAAGGTAAAAAGTTCTTACCGAACTACAATCTGTTGATAAATGATAGAAAATAAATAAAGGCGATGTATTTGGGAAGTCAAAGAGAGAAATGTTGTCTGTAATGCACCCTCCTGTTCTTACCCGTTTCAGCCTTCTGGCCTGGTGTTGGCCTGTGACTAAAACATACTTTTAAAAGATAAAAAAAGTTGCCTAACTGTTTTACACAACCAATGATCGCCCCTGTTCTATAGGGTGTAACTTCTTATAGTTAGTGAACTCATTATAAGGAAATACTCATGACATGAAATGAAATACTATGATCTTCCAACCTACAGGATTTTCACACTCGTGTTTTCTTTCGTAGAAAATAGGAAAAGAGGTGTATTAATTATCTAAGAAACCCTTATTGGTTTATTATGTCACTTATGCAGTTTTACCTCTTAAGGTACCGATTTGATTAAATTTGACCTTGCCTACTATAGATACGTTTCTGGATAAATCATTGTTTTTCATACAGCCATTATGCAAAAATTACACGAAAAAAAGGTTGCATATCAGAATACGGGGCTTAATAATAACCTATTATTTATTATTTTAATTTACAAAAATCGTAATATATTAGTTGTTAACTTATTATGAGTATTTACGCCAATTTCCTGTGTGGTTTGAAGAAAAAATGAGATTCGATGGACTCAACACATGTTTGAATTTAGAACTCTTTCTCGGCGGGAAAACGTCACAGGTCTAGGTAACTATTTTTTTTATGTGGTACTAATATAATCTAATCTAATCTAAGTTGCGAATATATACATATATCATTTGAAATGTTTATGTAAATGAAAATTTAATATTAAAGCTCTCGCCCTCAAGGCACACAAGCATTCGCTTTCGCCTGAGGGTTAGATTCTAATAACAATGTAAAAAAAAAAAAATGTAAATATATAAGTTAATCTATTTTTAAATAAAAAAAAATCACATTAATTGCATGCCCACAAACAGACACATATAAGTTTACACTTACACATGCTGCATGTGAATCTACAACCTAAAAACTCCAAATCTCAAATGAACATATGTCCTGCAACTCTGGCCGAATTTCCCTGAAACAGGGGTGACACTGGAAAAGTGAACCATTTTTTATAGCGTGGGTGGTTAGCAACGTATAAGTTAAGCAAGTACCTACCTTTCCAAAAAAACTGTAACGTCGCGTCGCATGGCTGGCTTGATAGGGGAAGGCGGAACGATATTTCATTATTGGTTTCTTATGCCCCTAGTCACATAGACCTGTGACATTTACACTCATAAGAAAAGGGTGATGGAATGAAATGTCGAACATCAGTTCCAAGTCGATTAATTTCGCCTGAAAATATAATTTACCCCCCTTACTGACTATCCTGGAGAGAACGGGTTAAGGGTGCAAATGAATCGGGTAATACCAAAAAATGCTATTTGGTTTTTTAATGAAAAAAACAGGTAGATATTGACAGATTTTCTGTGTTTCCATGTATGTATTTATTAGTATAATCTATAATCTAAGTTGCAAAGAGATACAAACTTTAAAATTCGTATTAAATGAACTCCCACTATCAGGAAAATGTTACTTGAACTATAGGTTGGTATGAGGCTGACCACTCATACTGTAAAAAATGGTTCACTTTGCCAATGTCACCCCTGTTGCAGAAAAGGTCGGTAAAAGTTGCAGGGCTCATGTTCATGACATTGGAAAAGTGAACCAATTTTTACAGTACCTGGGTGGTCAACGCCATACTAGCCTTCAAGTCAAGAATATTTAATTTTGAAAAAAATCTTATATTTTCGTCGTTGGTTTTAGAAGACACAAATAACAAAACAAATGAATATTGAAAATTCAGACAAACAAAATAAAACATCTGTTTTTTTAATTTCAAACACAGAATTTTTGCGTTTAGACTGTTTTTATTTTTATTTCTTATCATGTTGACAATGAAAATACCAGAGTGATATGAGAGAGTTCAATATAAGGCACATAACTAATTGGATCTAGTGACTATTCAGGTTTCAGTCGCGGTGGAGAGTAGACGCTTAGGAAATCGCTCGAGAAAAACTGTTATCCGATAGCTGTCGATTTAAGCATCGAAATTAAATCAAATTAACGTACGAAAAAGCGACGACTTTTCATCTAAGTACCTATCATTAAAAAAACAAAGAGATAAATCAGTTTTAGTCAATCTTCAGAGACCTTGAAAAATGAACATAGTGTCAATTTTTCATTAAAACCGTAACTTAAAAATAACAAACAAGCAAATATAACTAAGTCGTTGTTTAAACACGTTTAAATTTTGAATAATTGCTACATAGCATAACGACCACTATAAAAAAGAAAAATAAACTTGTTTTAGTCAATTTTTCAAAGCGCGAGAAAATCAAAATAACTGTCATATAAAATAATAAAGTTTTTCAAGAATAATATTTCAAGTTTCCATTACAAAAATATACAAAAATAAAATCTATTTCGTGAAGTAATTAAATATTTTTTATAAACTTGAATATTATTGTGCTATCAACTTTTATATTCACTGCTTTTCGGCGAGTTTTTCTTGAAGAGAGGATGCCTGTCACTGAATATCATGGAAGAAGGAATTGTATTCCCGTCATCTATTGCAAAGGCACACACTACGAAGTTGGATTCGATGTTGTAAGTAATACTTCTTAAATTTTCATTATTTGTTTTGTACTCATTTTGCATACAACAACCTTTAATATAAATAATTTGTTATTGGTTACATACATTGGTGACATAGGACCTAGTATTTTCGTAGGTAAGACCATTCTGACTCACCGTATTCTAAGTTTGAATTTTGAATTCAAATGCGTCGAATGGTGGTATTCTTTTTAGTGTTGCTAGATACAAAAAAAGGAAAATGAAAACACAATCGTCAATCATGGGAGGTTGACAATTTTATTTTCATATTTTGAATTGTTTGTGTATTAAAACACTGTGAGAAGTTTTATTTTTATGTGAAGTTGTTTATTTTTATTATTTAAAGGATTATAATATTGTTTAGTAATTGGCAAGATATTTTAAAAGTATATTAATTGGCATCTCACTCCAAAGATGTTAGAGGCGTAAATGCATTTTATTACCTGTAATTATTTCATTCTTGACAACTTACATACATACAGATGGAGTTTTTTTTATAAAATAGACGCAATTCATTTCCAAAAACAAATTACATAGACGGGTTGCTAGGCAAAATGCAAACTGCTATTTTTTACCTACCTAATTGGTGGAACGACCCCAGTCACATAAACATGTGACGGTTGTGTGTGTGCCAATATTATAAGCCAAAATGTAGGTATATTATATTTATACCTTCTCGTATGGATTCATTGTTTTTTTTTCGTTTGTTATTATTTAAATTTTCTCTGTTTGGCCAACGTTTCAATTATTTTCGCACATTTTTTGAGCATACATTTCCCAAATACCCAATCTATACATCTTAACGTTACAACTCAACCATAGTTTTTAACCAAATAAAACACGTGAACTAAAGTTGCGCCTCTAGTGAGCGTTTTACTTTCCATACTTGAAGACAAGCGAATCATTTTCGATTTGACTAGCAAATTTTATCTACTGACACGCATTTCACAAAGAAGCATTTTAAAATAACTGACCCCTTTTATCACTTTATAATTAGATTACTATGATAATAACGTTTAGCGAACGCAGTGCGCGCGTTATTAGACTCTCTAGACTAGATCAAATAAGTGATTCTTAACGGGGAAAACCGCGAAGCCTCGGGAAAGGTCAGTGGGAGAATCATGCGTGAAACACTTTTTTCCCTGAGAGTGCTGTGACAGGAGACACGACTCTGAATGATAGGGTCCGAATTATCAGGCTATGAATGAGTTCGGTATAAACGAGAATATGAAAGTGAAAGTACAATGAGTAATACCGGACCGTATTTTAGTGGTTAATACTCGCAATTGAAAGGTAGTGTGTTCGATTCCTAGCGGACAACAAAAAAATAATTGTTTATCAAATATGCTCTTTGCTGGTTTAAAAAAAATCTGAATTTGCCAAAACTCTGGTCACTAAAGGTCAATTCAGCTTTACTAGGTCTTGTTACAAAAATGGCGATCTTTACAGCGATGTCTAAGCTCACATAGGGCTCTTAAAGTGTGATTCACGAAACTCCCGATTCGACTAAAATAGTTTATATAAATCCGGCCCCCTTCACTTAAAAAATAAAAAGGTTCCACCTATCGCATCTAAGCTGCACATATAGTGTAACTTTTTGCTGCGTTATCCCCGAAGGGTTTTGCATGTGGCGAGTGGAACCCATTTATTTTTACAGCTAAGGGGGCCTGCTTTACGCCAAGCACTTCAGTTGAAGTGGAGGTTCCACGCGCCACATATTTTAGACGGTTTCGGGGAAAACGCGGTATGACCTTGCTCTATATGTGCAGCTTAGTAACGTTTACATTACGTAAGGGTGGTCAGCTTAATACCAACCTAGTGGTCAAGGACGTAAAGATAGAAATGTGTAATGTTGTTGATTGTAGATGAAAAAATATTATATGTGCCTCATGCACTAATTGTTAGGGACCTATCTAATAATTGAGAAACCACAGAAAACTAGAAAATAGTCAAAGATAATATCGGTACCTTAAAGGTAAAAGTGAATAAGTGACACATTAAGCTAGCAGGGTATTTAATTCCAAGTTTAGCTTTAATTGTAATTTTGATTCTAATTCTAAATTTGATTTCTTAGTTATGTACATTATTTATAATTTTTTGTGCTCCTTGACTGAGGTTGGTATGAAGCTGACCCCCATGCTGTACAAATTGGTTCACTTTTGCCAATCCCCCCCCCCCCCCCGGTTTCAGGGAAAGGCGGCAGGAGTTGCAAGGTTTATGTTCATGCGAGGTTTTGGTTATTTGTATGCGCACTTGCAGAATGCGTAGGCGCCAACCTACATGTGCCTGTCTGTTAGCATGCATTTAATATGAACCTTAAATGTTAACACATCTTTGAAGCTTAGATTATATGTAGATAGATGGGTTTCTCATATAAATTTACCTTTTTCCCTCTTTTCTATCAGAGAAAACACTAAAAAATTGTGAAAATATAGTAAGGACTTTTTCATGTGAACTTCCTTATAATTAGTTCACTTACTATGAGAAGCTGCTTCCACTAAAAGGTTTCATCGATGATTTCTCAAATCAGCACTTATTCAGTTTTACCTTTAAAGGGGCGTTTTTATGTAAGTACTAAAAAATAATTTGTGGCTTAATGATAACTAATGAATAATAATTTGAATCTGACGTAACGTAACTCAGCTGCACGTATAGAGAAACTTCTTACCACGTTGTTATAGAGGAGGTTGCGTGGAACTAATTTATTTGTAAAGGCAAGGGGAGCGGCTTTATGCCAATCACTTCGGTTGAATCTTCAAGTGAAGCTATCGCAGCTCCCGACGAGCTGGCACTCATTTCTTGTGAAGGCTGAGTGATAAACCTTGCAGGTATTTTAATTTTGGGTTTGAAATGAACACTGAAACATGAAATCATTCCAGATATTCCTTTTGGGGAGCGTAACCTAGTCCTCGGTATGGAATGCAAGCACTCTACCAATTGAGCTATCGGCCGGAGCTACTTGTAAGTCGAAAACTCTTGCCGCCCTTCCCTGAAACAGGGTGGCATTGGCAAAGTGAACCATTTTTACAGCATGCATAAAAACAGTATGTACGTATAAAAAATTACAGTATGTATAAAAAAAATATTGTGTATGTTCCTTGATACCTCGGCCATAACACCGACATTTATAATTATACTTTGCCAATGTCACCCCTGTTTCAGGGAAGGTCGGCAAGAGTTGTAGGGTGTTTGTTCATTTGAGATTTGGATATTTATGTTGGAAGTCAACATGCGGCATGTGCAAGCGCGATCTTATACGTGTATGCTTGCGAAAAATGCATATAATGTGAATCCTCAATGTAACATTTCTTTGCCACTGAGATTAGATAAGATTAGATTCTTTATACCAGCCTACAAATGAAGAAACAAAAATAATAATGATAATTAGTTGTTTAAATTAAAAGATAAATACACGGAGTATAATAACTACACCAGTTTTATACATAAGGTTATCAGTTATTAACCCAATTCATTGGACCTAAGTATTCAATTACAATGCTAGATTACAGCGCTTTAATTTAAAAAAATGGAAAATTTAAAATGACACAGAAAATATAATTGTCAATGCACGTGTCATTTTTATAATCTGTTATAGTATGCTTCGCTACTCATTTTTATAATCTTATCTAAGTTGCAAGGATAGATTTATATGTAAAAATTCACACTTGATGCACGTGCGTGCATCAAGTGTGAACGTGCGTTTACGTGTAAGTTACGTTGGTATGAGGCTGACCAGTGACCACCCATACTGTAAAAAATGGCTCATTTTTCCAATGTCATCCCTTTTTCTAGGAAGTTCGGCAAGAGTTGCAGGGCTTATGTTTATTTGAAATTGTGTTTTTATGTTGTAAGTCCACATGCAGTATGTGTAAGCGTGAAATAACATACCTACGTGTCTACTTATGGGAATGAATGTAATAAGAATCCCAAATATAGTGCATATTTGCAACTCAGATTATAGATTATAGACAACATTTCTACATTATGGGTGGGCTACCGCATACCAAGCTAAGCTATTAGTCAAGAAACAAATTGTAGAGAATAATTATTTTTGCAAATACGGAAATGTAGACATTAAAAGGTTGTAAATTAAAACCTTTATTCATATATTTTTTTTGATTTATTAAGCATTTTAACGTTGATTGATTTTCGTCTACAAACCAACAAATTTCATACTGTAACCTTAGTACGAATTGCAAAACTTGAGTAATGTAAAGTTTACGGCAATTATTAAAGAGTGATTTCTCCCAAAATCTGCCGTTTTTGTTTGTTTAAACTTAATGTTCTTCATCACTGTAACTCTTTTGCTAAGACCACAAAGTGTAAGAAACAAAAACGGCAGATTTTGGGAGAAATCACGCTTTAATATTTTCCGTAAACTTTACTTTTCTCAAGTTTTGCAACAGTAGATATTTTCCATATCGCTAAGGTTTTATAATAAATTCAATATTCTGACAGGTCGCTATGATATAATTTTATTAATGTAACACGTTTGATTAATGTCACACATTTTAATGAATTCCTCGTTAATAAATAAAAATTTATTCAATTATGTAAAGGCTGTTGCCCGCATTATGATTCTTGTATAAAATTTATCCAACCTTTTATAGCATACGTATGCCAAACTCAAATGGCATTGCCGGCCACAATATGATCTATTTTGTACTAATTTGGGGGCCGAGGTATAAAATTATCCTGAAAATGAAAATCGTTGAAAATCCCGGCGGAGTATAAAAAAATACCATTTAAGTACATTTTCAAATATGGTCTTCACTGGGTTGAAAAATTCATATACCTTTATGAATGATAATATTTATATTCAATATTAGGATGATTTATTTGGTGAGCGCTGTTCTTGTGTGTATCACACCTCAAGAGCCCTCTGCGAGCTTGGTCGTCGCTGTAGAAAGCGTCAATTCTCAAGCAAAACCCAGTTGTTGTAAGGTTGGATGGACCTTTCAGTGACCGATCTTTGGTAAAGGTTTATGAATTTTTCAACCCAGTGAAGACCACATTTGGAATAATAAATGGTATATTTTGTGCTCCGCCGGGATTCGAATCCACAACCTTCCATTTACGAGTCCGAAGTGATGCCACTGGACTACGGACCGGTCCAAGAAATGCCAACAACACGCGGTGTACCTGAGCGGTCACCCATCCAGGTAGCATCCGCGTCCAATGTTGCTTATCTTCGGTGATCTGATGAGAACCGGTGCTTTCAACATGGTCTTTGTCCAACGACCGGTCACCAAAAGTCTGTCCAGCCTTACAGCAACTGGGTCTTGCTTGAGAATTGGCGCCTTGTAGCGGCGATAAGCCTCGCAAAAAATCTGATCGATGGCTCAGTTGATAAAATGCTCGCATTCCGAGGGTTTCAGGAATGATTTCCCGTTTCTTTGCTTATTTCAAACCCAAAATAAATACCGGCAAGTTTTACTCAGCCTTCACAAGAAATGAGAATCCGAGAACCTTCATATAAATATACCTATTTCCTATGAGAGAAAACGCTAAAAAGTGGGAAAATCCTGTACTTTAGAAGTTTGTCATGAGTAAGTATTTCCATACAATTAGTTCACTAATCTAATCTAATCTAAGTTGCAAAGATATGTTACATTGGAGATTCACATTACATGCATTCCCACAACCAGACACGTACAAGTTCGCGCTTGCACGTGCCTCATGTGAGCCTACATCATAAAAACCAATCTCAAATGGACATACACCCTGCAACTCTTGCCGTCCTTCCCTGTAACAGGGGTGACATTGGCAAAGTGAACCATTTTTACAGCATGGGTGGTCAGCCGCATACCAACCTATAAGTCAAGGAACATACACGACAAATTACATTATTTAAATCAATAAATAATAATATACATGGACATCAAAGACATAAAAAAAAATCATTTTAATAAACCCTAGCCGCCAACATTACAGATCAACCGCCATTTCTTTCTGTCCTTACATACCTACTTCTTTCATTTCACTAACTATGAGAAATTACTCCCAATAAAATGTTCCTTGACTTATAGGTTGGTATGCGGCTGACCACCCGTGCTGTAAAAATGGTTCACTATGCCAATGTCACCCCTGTTACAGGGAAGGACGGCAAGAGTTGCAGGGTGTATGTCCATTGGAGATTTGGTTTTTATGTTGTAGGTTCACATGAGGCTTGTGCAAGCGCGAACTTGTACGTGTCTGGTTGTGAGAATGCATGTAATGTGAATCTCCAATGTAACATATCTTTGCAACTTAGATTAGATTAGATTAGATTAGATTAAATGCTGTATCCTCAATTTTTCAAGTCAGTGAATCAGCACTTATTTAGTTTTACCGTTAAGGTGGCAATTTGTATGATTTTTTTACAACTAATGTCGTCTTATTCATAAAAAGGTATCCGAGTTTTAATCCGGTTTAATGTCAGTTTTTCCATACAAAATATAGGTAAGTTTGACTTTTGATTTAACAAATTTAATGATTAAGGCCGAAAGTGAATACTTGCTTTAAGACACACTCAAGGTTTTTACCTTAAAGTGACTTATATAACGAACTGCCTACCTATTGAGCACTCCGAGTATGAAACATTTATCAAATACTCTACCATCAAGCAAATATAAAGATGTATTGAATATGTGACAGCGTCTCTGTGGGTTGTTTTAGTCTTGATATATTTTGCTGTTTACGCGATGGTTGAGTAGGTAGTCACGCAATGCCTTATACTCGAGGTGAAGTCACATAATATGTACCTTATGTTGATTAATAATTTGATTCCATCAATCCACACAAATCTATGCAAAAAGATAAACTTGTCACATAACCTAAAAATGCGGTTTTCTAGTGCGACCTCAACATTCATTTGATTTGCTTTTCGTATTTCTTCTTCTTCTTCTTGAGCCCCTTTAGTAAAGATTGGCGATACTGTAACTGTAACTGTAACTCTGTCGTCATATTGCTAAAGGTGGTCATAGCCTCTGCGGAGCTGTCTCCATTTTTTCCAATCCTTACATACCTGTTTCAATTCATTCATATCCATCACCTTTTTCATAAATTTTCTTCTTTTACATGAACTTTTTACATCCCATTCTTTCACAATGTCCTCAATCTGATCACTCCATACTTTTCTCGGTCTTCCCTTACCTCTTTTTTCCTTTCACACTTCCGCTGTTTATATAGGTCATCATAGCACTTTGCACCTTTGATACTGCTGCACAAAAGGAGAATCTTGTGTTTCTGCCAAACCATTGTCTCAGGTTTTTCAATGATGTTGTTCATTTTACCAATGTCACCTCTGTTTCTGGGAAGGTCAGAAAAGTTGCAGAGTTTATGTTCATTTGAGGTTTGGATTTACATTGCTCATGTGAAATTACCTCTGATGGACATGAGACAAACAAACACAAAACAAAAAGTTCGCGCTTACAAATGGTGCATGCGTCCTTACAAATTAAAATTCAAACCTCAAATGAACATAAATATTGTAACTTTGTCGACCTTTCCTCAAACAGGGATGACATTGGCAACCACATCATGTTTGAAGAACCTGAAACAGTGGTTTGGCAGAAGCACAAGATTCCTTTTTCGTGCAACAGTATCAATATAATCTATAAAAAGTTGAAAAGGAATATTAACATTTAACATTCATATTAAATGCATGCCCCCAAATAGACACGTGTAAGTACGTGCTTACAAATACTGCATGACGTGTCGTTACAAATTAAAATCCAAACCTCAAATGAACATAAACTCTGCAACTTTTCTGACCTTCCCTGAAACAGAGGTGACATTGGTAAAATGAACAACATCATTGAAAAACCTGAGACAAAGGCGCAATTTTGTATACGTCAATTCGCGTACGGACCTCATTCCATTAGGCTAGATACGTACTCGTATAACACAAGTTACTTGTCTATTCGCACGAATATTGAGGCAACGTTTTTAACTAATGCACATCATTATTCCAATAAACAGAATTTTGACCATAAAATTACATAATCAGGTATGTAAATATTTAACTTTGTGATTCAAAACAGACGACCTGTTTTATATTTTAATAAATTTGAAATTCGCAACGGCTTACCCTTGGGCCCAATACTATAATCTATAATCTAAGTTGCAAGGATATATTCATTCAAAGCTCTCAGATGCATGCCCACAAACAAACACGTGTAGTTCGCGCTTACAAATGCTGATTGTGTACTTACAAATAAAATCCAAACCTCAAATGAATATAAGCCCTGCAACTCTTGCCGACATTCCCTGAAACAGGGGTGACATTGGCAAAGTGAGCCATTTTGTACAGTATGGATGGTCAGCCTCATACCTACCTATCAACCTATCAGTCAAGGAAAACTGATGGAATACTGAAGCCCGCAAATGGGCTAATCTCATTACTTCTAGTACGTTCCTAGCCGATGTGGGCAGCCGCTTACCCCTCCAAAAATGTATTCAAACTAAAACACTCGCGAGAGGCGCTGCTTTGGATTTCATATATATTTTGATTGACTCTACGGTTGAGTTTGAAAGCTGTATACCTAGTCATGATACGGATTATTATCTTCTACTTATGTCTTTTCTGCTTATATAACTGCATTCCGTCCTTGTAGCACTTGTTTGTCTTATCTCCAACAGAGGTAATTTATAGGGATGGGCCGAATGCAGTTTGAACCGAATACGAACTTCGGCCGAACATTCGGTTAAAATAAAAAATTCTGCCAAACTTCGGTTCTGTGAAGAAGTTACGCATTATAGTCTCTAGTTTTTTTTTTTAAGAAATCCTGTGCGGGATACTCCCTAGATTCTAGAGACTCTAGGGGTCTATGACACTTGTTGTAGTGCCGCAGAGGTGTACGAGCTTAGTCGTCGCTACAAAGCGCCAATACTCAAGCAAGACCCAGTTGCTGTAAGGCTGGATGGACCTTTTGGTACCGGTCATTGGCAAAGGTTTATGAATTTTTCAACCCAGCAAAAGACCAAATTTGAAAATATAAATGGTATATTTTTTGTGCTCCGCTGGGATTCGAGCCCACAAACTTCCCATTCAGAGTCCGCAGTGCTACCACTGAGCTACGGACCGGTCTATAGTTACTGTTATTTGTTAGAAAAATACTTAATTTATTTCATTTTTGTTTCAATCTGATATCTACATAGCTGAGTAGAAAAAGATTTAACTTTTATCAAATTGTAAGTTAATTTTCACTTGTTCCTACTAAAAGAAATGACCATGTGTGAGTATATAAAGACCTAATTTTTATTATGCGGTTATAAAAGAGACTATGATATCCAAGTATAACAGTCAAAATGGTGCAAATAGGTTAAACCTTTATATTCCGTGATCTGTGGTTAAACCGAATGTGAAACGAACTTCGGCCAAACCTAATCATTTAACATGAGCAATGTTTGTATATGCACTG
This sequence comes from Agapetus fuscipes, assembly GCA_951799405.1. NCBI lineage: Eukaryota > Metazoa > Arthropoda > Insecta > Trichoptera > Glossosomatidae > Agapetus > Agapetus fuscipes. The sequence continues at coordinate 25,664,463 of OX637333.1, forward strand.
GACCAATGTGTCTTATAATACTGGGAATGGATTTTGAAAATATTTAAAACAAATCTCCCATTATCGTGTTTGACGTTTTTTTCTTAGCTCTGATTATGTAGATTGTGATTCTTAAGACAATTTCATTTAGAGGTCATCTTTGAATCAAATGGTAAATAAGCCAAACATGCACTGAGAGGACGAATTTTATTATAAAAAAAAATACTATTGATGGTATGCGCCATGTTGCTGGATAAATATTTCGATTAAAAATCATCTGATTCGTGATTAAAAATACAAATAAATAAACACATCGCCACCTTCAAGGTTAAACTGAATAAGTGCTGATTCACTGTTTGAGAAATTGGGGATAAAACATTTTTTTGGGAGTAACTTCTCATAGTAAGTGAACTAATTATGAGGAAGTGCTCACGAAATAACTTCTTAACTACAGGATTTTCACACTGTATTAGTGTTTTCTCTCGTAGAAAATAAGACAAAAAATGCATTTATCTGAGAAACCGATGTTAGCTTAATATGTCACTTACTCAGTTTAACCTTTAAGGTATCTTTAATCTAAGTTGAAAAGATATATCACATTAAGATTCACATTAAATGCATTCTCGTAAGCAGATACGCATAAGTTCACGCTTACACATGCTGCATGTGGACCTACAATATAAAAACCCAAATCTCAGATGAACAAAAACACTGGAAGTCTTGCCGACCTTCGCTGAAACAGGGGTGTCATTGGCAGTGCGAACCATTTTTTTTACATCATGAGGGGTCAGACTCATACCAACAGTCAAGGAATCAAGTATCGATATTGTAATTATAAAGAAATGAGTACCAGCCTCCTCGGGAGCTGGAAAACCCCCACTTCAACTGAGGTGGTCGGCGTGAGGCCAGCCCACTATCTATAATCTATAATCTAAGTTGCAAGGATATATTCATTTAAAGCTCTCAGATGTAAGCCCACAAACCAACAAGTGTAGTTCGCGCTTACAAATGCTGAATGTGTACTTACAAATAAAATCCAAACCTCAAATGAACATAAGCCCCACAACTTTTGCCGACCTTCCCTGAAACAGGGGTAACATTGGCAAAGTGAACCATTTTTTACAGTATGGGTGGTCAGCCTCATACCAACCTATAAGTCAAGGAATATGAATAAAAAATTACATTTAAATATATAAAAGAACAAAACCTTACAAAGAAATCTATACAAAAAAAAAAAAAAAAAAAATTCCTATGCAAAAAATGTAGCAAATTAATACACCAACATTAGAAATCACCATTGCAGATTAGCCGCCACTTCTTCCTGTCCTTGCACACTTCTTTCATTTCATCCAGAGTCATAACCTTTTTCATGCAAGTCCTCCTTTTATTATGACTCTGGATATCCCATTCATTCGCTATTTCAGAAATTTGATCCATCCATACTTTTCTCGGTCTTCCTCTACCACGACATCCATCTATTTTAGCAACATATACTTTCTTCGTCAATCTTTCATCACTCATTCTCTCCATATGCCCGAACCATCTTAACATACTTCTTTTAATCTTCACTTTCACACTTTCCCTTACACCACATTCTTCTCTTACAAAATCATTCCTCACTCTGTCACTTCGTTTTTTCCCAATCATACTTCTTAGATAGTCCATTTCTACTGTATGGACTTTACTAATTTCCCTTTCACTCACCGTCCAGGCTTCACTTCCATACATCAAGGTTGGCACTAGTATACCACCGTGCACCGCCAATCTAACATTTTTTGAGAGATTCTGGTTCCTGGCGATGCTAGCGGTAGCACCCAGTACGCACCTGCCTTTCATTATTCTTCTTTCAAATTCACCGGTCATTCTTCCATCTTTTTCAAACTTACTTCCCAGGTATACAAACTCATTTACGACATCAACATTCATTCCATTAACTTTAAATTCATAATTCATACTTTCATCATCTCTTTCAAAAATCAATACTTTCGTCTTACTTGCATTCAACTTCAAATGGTTACCTTTCAAAGCTTCATTCAATCTAGAGAGCATCGTTTGCAATTCTACTGCTGAATCAGATACAAGAACTGCATCATCTGCATACAGTAGAACACTCACTTTGCTCTCTCCTATCATCAATCCACAATCATTAAGTCGAGCATCTCTGACACACTTGTCCATGACTATGTTAAATAGCCATGGACTCATCACACATCCTTGCCTCACACCCTTATAAACTTCAAACCACTCACTATACTCACCATCAATACGGACACATGCCTTACTATTTTCATAGTTTGCATGCACCGCACCTAGGAGAGCCCCATTCACTCCGTATGCTTTCAAAACATCCCATAACATACCTCTGTCTACTGAGTCAAAAGCCTTTTCCAGATCTACAAAGGCCGTGAACAGCTTCCGCCTCACCGACAATTGTTTTTCAACAAGTTGTCGTAGAGTAAAAATCTGATCAACACAGCCTCTACCGGCCATAAAGCCGGACTGTACAAATACCACTCACCTGTAAAAATAATTAGGTTCTACTCGCCACATGCGAAATCCTTCGGGCCTAACGCGGCAAGAAGTTACACTATATGTATAGCTTAGTTGCGATTGCGTTTAACTATGTAAAACAAACAATCCCTAAATAAAACAATAAAATTGGAATCTACCAAACATCTATGGAAAAGGAGAATTAAAATTTTGAATGCCGTATCGATATTATAATTGTAAATTTAGTGTGCGAAAAACAAATCTTGCGTGTTAGATTTTAGATCCTCTCTTTCTTTTCTTATATATGCATATGTTAGTAAGTTTTCGGGAAATCCGTTAACTATTATTATTTTTTAGCCGACGTTTCGGATCGGTTACACGATCCATCATCAGGGCGGTCTTCCTGTGTCAACCTGTGTCAGCTATACACACAGGAGGACCGCCCTGATGCAGAATCGTGTAACCGATCCGAAACGTCGGCTAAAAAATAATAATAGTCAACGGATTTGGAACTCTCTGCCGGCAGGACTGCGGACAACGGACAAGGAGGCAGTTTTCAGAAAAGCCCTGTAAACACATTTGTTTTCACAATCTGCAACAAGCCTTTGGGATGACCAACTGCAACGGTCATGGAAAGCCTCAATAATAAATAATAATTATATCCGTGAAAACCATATATATTTTAAAATGATCTATCACAAAAAATGTCCGCATCTTCTCGGCATTGACTCCAATTTTAAAATGCACATCCTCAGCATTCTGACCGTGATATAATCTCCTACTGCACAAGTAATGAAGTAATAAGGCAGTAGGTAGGTTTTTTTTATTACGGCTTGCGGTATAATATGCATGATAGCTCTATTGAAAATTACGCACATATTTAACATTATGCAAATAAACAACTCGTGTGGTGCAATTATTTTTACATTTAAATTAATTATTATAAAATTATACAAAAAATAAAAACCTACTGTTATAAATTATTAATTTATTATATCGCCACCTTAAAGGTATAAATTATATTTGTTTTTTAATGAAAATGATACGGTTACAAAATTAAGGAAATGCACACAATAAAGATTAATAAAATAAATAAAAGTCTTCTGATAAGTTTAAAAGTATAAAAAATTTAATTATAAAAGTTCTTCTAGCTAACAAATATAATCGAAGGTTTTAAGCATTAGGTACAATGTTCTAATTCAGGAATAAATTCATTCTATGTGTGACAGCTACGATAATGAAGGAATTTAGGATGTATGTAGTTAGATTTGTATTGTAATGTTTTTAGGTTCGAAAAGTCTATAAATTAAAACACACAGGTCTTCTTTCAGGATTTTCTTTATTTAAACTTAATTAATTTTACAAATTTACATTTATTTTTAACTCTTTTGGTAACACAAATTTATTTTTCACAGTTTAGTATCGCTTACACTCTTCGAATCAAAGCCAACTATCGTACTCGCTTAGCACACTCAATTCTCCGCCTTATATACTTCACAGACAGTATTTTCCAGTGACTAATTTTGCCAGCACATTCCCGAATATTCTACCAAGTTCGAGACTACAAAAGGATCATTTAATTTCTAGATTTTTAGCTATTGCTACCTACGGTGTACACCTATATTAATCTACTTTTGACACAATGCTATAATAACTATTACTACCTACGATGTATACCTATATTACTCTACTATTTACATTACAGTATGATGCTGTATAGAAAAGATGAGATGCAGCTGTGTGCGCGTAGAACGGACGGGACATTTAAAATTAAATTTATTCAGAAGTGGGATGCTATCTATGTTTGAATTCAGAATATTGAAGAAGAACTCAAGGTCACACAAAATTTACCTTGACTGAAGAGATTTAACGTACAGATTTGTTCAATGAATTCATGCCGGGTGGAAAGTCTCGACGACCATCGGTAGTAGATCTAACCGTGTTTATTTGAAGATCGAACGGAATAAAACATGGCGGCGCATCAACAGCTGATACATTTTATATGGAAGAGCGATCAGCTGTTCAGGCTCCGCCATGTTTTATTGCGTTATGTCCTCAAATAGATTCTCCTGTAAGATCTACCGACGACCGTCGAGAATTTTCCCTCTGAGGAACTGAAAAAATCGCCTAAAAAAATTGCCTACCCATAAAGGAGGTGTGAATTGAAAATTTAAAAATGTATACTGCTGCGTATATGTAGCTATTTGTTTTTCCTTGTCTGTGTTAGTGTATGTGATAAGGTCTAGATGTTACTCGAATATTCTGTCGAAATCTCGCATGTTCCAATTCCCAATGTTTCAAGAAAAATCCTACATCTCGTATAAAGAAGGCCTAAGCTATCTGCAGCGTAAGTTTCTAAGTAACTGTCTAAGCTGTTGAGCAATACAATTAAAAAGCAACTCTGTGTACGTACTGTATGTGAACCGTATCTCAAAATGATTTGTGCAAAAGAAATAACCGCAATTTTTATTGAATTGAACCCAGTCAAATCGTAACAACATCCTCGCAACTTAGATTACAGTATACGATGATATATTCCAGGGGCGTACCTTCAGCAGCATGATCCAGGGCCTGGTCTCCCGCCTGGCCACCCTGAACAACGAATACCTGCCTTGCTACGCTACTGCTGCAGGGCGCCGGGTCTACGACGATACCCTGGCTTCCGTGAGAGCTTCATATCCTCAATACGTGGAGGAGATACAGGGGACGGCAGATGGCGCTGGAGTGCCGTTCCACAAGGTCAGCTCTTCTTTTTTTTTTTAAATATTTTGTAAAGAGCAATGCAATTAACCAACCTATTCTGCCTGACCAGAAACAGGTATTAATATCATCAATTAATAATAATTAATTATTGTATTTTTAATGAATCATTGCTTACATCTGTGGAACCAGGATCAAAGTTATAATCAAATGACCCAAGCGGGGATCGAACCAACGTTATTCTATTCCAAATACGCTAGAAAGATCAGCCACTTGACCCCATCGGCCATAACACCGATGGGCTTGTTTGGCTTATCTACCATTTGATTCAAAGATGACTTTTCGATTAAAATTTCTTAAGATTCACATTCTACACAATCTGAGCTGAGAAAAAAAATGCAAAACACGATAATTTGATAGTCGTTTAAAATACATTTAAAATTAATATCCAGTTTAAACAAGTCAGTACAAGACAAACAAGAGTCAGTATATAGATGTATTTACTCTGGTGTACCTCAGGGATCCCACCTGGGGCCTCTTTTATTTACTGTTTACATTAATGATATTATTCACTCAATAAAGTACTCTAATATTCTGTTGTTTGCCGACGATGCTAAAATATTTAAACAAATTAATACCATCGAGGATTGTATAGAATTGCAGTCTGATCTTAACTCGATTCTTTCTTACTCTAATGCCAACCAGTTATATCTTAATATTGACAAATGTAATGTCATTACTTACACTAGAAATCGTAGTAAAATTCTTTTTGACTACAGTTTTGGTGTTGATGGCCTCAGAAGAAAATCAGTGGTCAATGATTTGGGTGTATTGTTGGACGAGAGACTGAGTTTTATCAACCATTATGAGCATATTACTGAAAGAGCGATGAAGACGTTATATTTTATTGTTAGGAATACTAAACTTTTCAGGAATCCCCAAGTATTGCCCTTCTTGTTCAATTCATATATTAGAAGTGTACTTGAGTTTTGTTCGACTGTTTGGAACCCCAATTATGTTGTCCATATTAATGCTATTGAAATGGTCCAAAAAAAACTTATCAAGCAACTGAACTTTCGCAATAGACAACATTTCAATAGTTATTCCCAAGCATTGGAGCATTATGGTATACGATCTTTGGAGGCAAGGAGAAATATGCTTGACATCAGCTTCATATATAAGATAGTTAATAACAAAATCGATAGTGCACCTCTCACAAGCCTCCTTCCATTTCATTGTCCAATCAGAACTCATCGAGACAAATCCTTATTTTATGTGGGTGCAGCCAGGACAAATTATAAGCAAAATTCTTTTATAAGTAGAGCCTGCGTTGCAGTAAATAGTGTCCAAAGGACTGATCCTAAGTTGGACATTTTCTTTCTGTCTGCACAGTCATTGAAAAAGAGGATTTTGAATCTAGCAGGATTTGAATTTCATTTTTGAATCTCATTTCTAATTTCTTTTATCATTCTCAATTCCTATTTTGTTTTTATTGCTTATTAATCATCATTGACGTGTTTGGTGTGCGCATTGTTTTTCTACTCCCTTTCCTTTCTCCTGACCTTTCTTTCCTTATCCCATCATGAGGACGAGATTTATTTTTTATTTTTATTTTTATTCTGTTTTGATTTGTGTATTTCTTTTTTTTTTGGTTTTGGATGCTGCTTCTTTTTGTTTTTCTTTACTTTTTATTTATTTACCTGGCATGATTTGTAATTTAAAATATTAATTTGTAGAATACAGTAATAGGCGACATGAATTGTAAAAAATATCTTATATATGTATACAAAATTATATTCAATGCTGTTGTATTCTTGTTTAAATAAAAAAAAAAAAAAAAAAAAAAAAAAAAAAAAACAAGACACTTTGGTACAGTACACATACAAATTTTGCTCATGTGAAATTACCTCTGATGTACATAAGACAAACAAGCAGTAAGGATACGTTTTATCTGGCAACCCTCCCATGTGACGTCATATCCATAAATCCATGGTGAAAGAGTTCCTCCCAGCTTGTTGATGGCTGAGAGGGTGCACTGGAATTAGGGTAACCTATTGTGCACCATAAAAAAATATATATCGACGGTTAAAAGGCAGTAAAGCGACATTTCGGTCAAAAATGAAGTAGGTATGAATGCTATCCTACTTGAAATTTTCCGCTCTGTCTAAGCGCTAACTCCCACAATGCCTCCTCCTACGATGATTTTTGTGTTGTTTATGCCCAAACAAACAACTGCTTTTTCGAAGAATGGTTTTGGTGTAACCAACAAGATTTTGGACTTTATTGTCCAAAAGGCGCCTGTGACATAGAAAAATCGTAAATCATCGTAAAACCACATTAATAGGAATGCCAATAAATGCCTTTATTTTTTTTAATTTAAGATCTGTTTTGATTATTTTTAACGATATGATAAAAAATAAAAAGAGTTATACCACTTTTCTGCAATCTCAAACTTTAAACTGCTCTCCTGAACAATTTAGTTTAGATGCTTGATTTTCTGGTTCCGGGTTTTGACCGTGGTCCATGTTTTTGCTTGTCTTCTTCTTTTTTCTTTTTATTCATTCTTTTAATTTAGTTTAGGTCGCTTATGCTCTCCTACTGCCGTTTAACCGTCGATATACACTTATTTCTATGTCAATTCATGCGCGGACCTCATTATACCTCGTAGGAAGTAGAGTATAATTGATTGAATATATTTCAGTATCATGATTTTGTAATGTTCCCACAGAAATGATTCATTATCAATCACGAACTCATAAAACACGCCTGACACGGCTTATTACCCTACCTGCTAATTGTTATATAACGTATTAAACAGGTGATTGCCTTAAAACAGCACCTGGTTAAAATTTAATCCGATTTTCTGCTAAACTAATGAACCTAGTGTTACAAGTTAGGCCTTGAAATGTTATGACAAAACTAGATAAGTACTGCATATCGTTATTTAATATCTTTGACATAAAAAATATTTTATAGTAGTGAGACACAATTTTGAAATTGGCTGTACTAGCGCCTGATGGCATCTACAATAATCTAAGTTGCAAAGGTATAGTGACATTTAAGACTCGTATAAAATGCACGCTCACAGGCAGACAAATGTGAGTTCCATTATAAACTATCTTAAATCTTGATTATTCTATGTAGCAAATATACTTATATTGACATCTAAGACTCATATCTAATATACGCTCATAGGCGGACACATGTGAGTTTTTCCACATAAATCTATCTTTAATCTAGATAGCAAAGATATATTGACATTTAAGACTCATACCTAATGCACGCATACCAGCAGACGTGTGTTAGTTCACGCTTACACATTCTGCAGGTGTATTTACAAAAACAAAAAAATTACATGTAGGTACATTGTGCAAACCTTGCAACTCCTGCCGCTTTTCCCTGGAGCTGCGGTGGCATTAGCAAAAGTGTTTTCAGAGAAAATTGTTAAGAGTTAATATTCAAATATATATTTACATTTAAGATTCCTAATTGCACCTCCACTAGCTGACAGTGGCGAAGGGTGCCATACAAGCCGGTTTCCATCGGCTTCCCGTTTAAAATGAACAGAAATGATAATAAAGTAGACTGCATGGTTTCAATGGGGGAAAAATACGTATTGTTTCTTTGGTTTTAAATGTATATTTTTACTTTTTGCCTATATTTTTTAACTACTTTGATACATCATTTTAAAAGGGAAGCCGATGGAAACCGGCTTGTATGGCACCCTTCGCCACTGCTAGCTGATATGCATATGTAAGTTTGCGCTTATAAATGCTACATGTGTACTTGCAAAAAAAACAAATCTCAAATAAACATACAACTCGTAATTTTGCCACCCTTGTTGAAGGTGACAGTGGTGACAGAGGTAACAGTGGCAAAGTGAACCATTTAACAGCATGGGCGGTCAGCCTCATTCCAACTTATCAGTCAAGGAACAATAAGTAAAGAAGAAATATAATATTAGTGTCATATACCTTCCGCATTAGATTTAAGATTTGAAAGTTCACCTTTACTTCCCAAATTGTTAATACTTCAATTATTTAAACCTTCATATATTCAACTCATTAAACTAATCAGGTTTACGTTTATTTGAACCCAATCAAGTATGCATTGTGCATACAAGACCTTGGCAAGGTATGACAAGAAAAAATATTTTTTTTATGCACTTTTAATGACTGTTCTCTCAGCTGTTAAGTGACCACTGAGGTGAATGGAAACCAGTCACGTGTTGTAGACACGATTTCCTAGGTTCGGATCCTTTTATCTAAGACGTGTTGTTGTTTGCGATTGCTGATTGTCATGTTTGAGCATAAATAATTAGCATTACTTATCGTCCCCTCAGTGCTTGTTTTGCTTATCTACCATTTGATTCAAATATGACTTTGAAATTAAATCGTCTTAAAAATCAGATTCTACACAATCTGAATGAATTTTTAATTTATTATGCTAGTATTCATTTGTAACCAGGCAAAAAGGACTGGTGAATTGCATTCCTCTTCACGATTAAAAATATAGTAACCGAGATTAAAGAATCCTAGCTACGCCGGCGACTGTGTTTGATTTCCATGTTTTAATGTGTCTAATCTAGCCTAATCAAATCTAAGTGGCAAAGATATGTATATGTAACATTAAGGATTCACATTACATGCATTCTCACAAGCAGACACGTACAAGTTCGCGCTTGCGCATGCCGCATGTGAACCTACAACATAAAATCCAAATCTCAAATGGACATACACCCTGCCACTCCTGCCGACCTTCCCTGAAACAGGGGTGACGTTGGCAAAGTGAACCATTTTCTACAGCATGAGTGGTCAGCCGCATACCAACCTACTATAAGTCAAGGAATATACACAACAAATAACATTTTGTGTGCAGCAAATAAAACAATGTAGGTAGGTACGTACTGATCAATAATTTATTCTTACATTATTCAATAGGAAATCTTCTTTATGCATAAACTTTGTCTGCGTCTATAATACAAGTTGCAAAGATATATTTACATTATATATCGATGCTTACATTTAATATACATATTAAAAACATGTCCACAAGCAAACACGACTAAGTTTGCGATTAGCCTGGCTGCATGTTTACTTACAAAATAAGATTCAAACCTCAAATGAAGACTACAGTACTCTGAGAACGAGTTGCAAACTTGAGTAAAGTAAAGTTTACGGAAAGTATTAAATAGTGGTTTTCCCCAAAATTTGCCGTTTTTGTTTGTTTGAACTTGTTTTCTTCATCACTGTAACTCTTTTGCTAAGACCATATGTCGTGTATGTTCCTTGACTTATAGATTAGTATGAGGCTGACCACCCATGCTGTAAAAATGGTTCACTTTGCCAATGTTACCCCTGTCTCAGGGAAGGACGGCAAGAGTTGCAGGGTGTATGTCCATTGGAGATTTGGTTTTTATGTTGTAGGTTCATATGAGGCATGTGCAAGCGCGAACTTGTACGTGTCTGGTTGTGAGAATGCATGTAATGTGAATCTTCAATGTAATATATCTTTGCAACTTAGATTAGATTAGATAAAGTATAAGTAATAACACAAAATATATATATATATATATATAAATAAATAAAATAAATAAAGTATAAGAAACAAAAACGGCAGATTTTGGGGAAAATCACTCTTTAATACTTTCCGTAAACTTGACATTACTCAAGTTTTTCAACTCGTACTAAGGTACAGGGCAAAGAAAGGAATGTCAGCAAAAATAAGAAAATTTCGTAAGGAAAAAAGTAAAATGCTAGTGGTATCTGTGTGTGTCTGCTCTGCAAATTTGTAATGCAACAGCAGTCGCTATCACAGTTTATGGCGGTATTTCCGGTTCTTTGTGACAGGCAATAACTATGATTTCAAATTTCAAATTTTTATTTACTCATAATTTTCTTCAACTACATTCTTTGTTCTTTCCCTGCAGTCTTCGAATAAACATAAGCCTTGCAACTCTTGCCAACATTTCTTGAAACAGGGATGGTGTTGGCCAATGTTGCAATAAATTGTGTATAATAAATTTTATCGAAGTTGTATTAAATTGAACCCAAGTAAATCGTGACACAATCATCTCTTGTCATAGCTATTTCTCCTGCAAATGGATGATATCACCACCAATGCATCCCAGGGTCCGCAGACCAGCACCAAGGACGTCGGCTGCTCCTCAGTTTGCGTCAACGAACCAGATAATGTAAGCAACTCTGTACCTACTGCCTTTCTGATAAACATGTCCGAATGCTCTTTTGTGTTCTTCATTTGGGAAAATTGTGAAATATCGCCACCTTAAAGGAAAAACTGTAGGTATAAGTGATGGTCTACTGATTTGAGAAATCGGGGATAGGTGTAATTTCTATTGGGTGTAATTTTTCATAGTAAGTGAACCAAATATAAAGAAGTTCTCAGGACAAACTTCTAAGCTACAGAATTTTCATATTGTTTTAGTGTTTTCTCTCGTAAAAAAGAATAAAAAAGGTGCATTTATCTGAGTATCTGAGAAACCCATGAGAAGTCTCGACATATCGTACCCCCAGTGCTTGTTTGCCTTATCTATCATTTGATTCAAAGATGACCTATAAATGAAATTGACTTAAGAATCACATTTTATGTAATTTAAGATAAGAAAAAATGTTCGTTTTCAGGAGTTTCTGGGTCACACTGAAGATGCTCTGGCTGAAGTCCTGAACAACTATTACATTCTGTCGGCTCACATCGTCTCTGATACACCACAAGGCAAGTGGAAGGTGAGTCGCAGACCCCGTTTCTTTGTTCTTCTTCCTCTATACTTCTTTGTCAACGACGTTACCATGTTGAAAGCACCGGTTCCCATAGATCACCGAAGTTAAGCAACATTGGGCGCGGATAGTACTTGGATGGGTTACCGCTCAGGTACACGGCGTGTCGTTGGCATCTTGGACCGGTCCGTAATCCAGTGGCAACACTTCGGACTCGTAAATGGAAGGTTGTGGATTCGGATCCCGGCGGAGCACAAAAAATATACCATTGTTATTTCGAATGTGCTCTTCGCTGAGTTGAAAATTTCATATACCTTTACCAAAGACCGGTCACTGAAAGGTCCATCCAACCTTGCAACAACTGGGTCTTGCTTGAGAATTGGCGCTTTCTACAGCGACGACCAAGCTCGCAGAGGGCTCTTGAGGTTTGATACACACAAAAAACAGCGTTCACCAAATAAATCATCCTAATATTATTATTATTATTATACATCTCAACTCGCATGGAGAATATTGCAGTATACTCACGCTTCCACTTCGATTAGTTACACGGGGTGGGTCTTGGACGCCGTGATCAACCACTGCCACCGCTGCTGAACTATGACGTTGCTACTCCAGTCTGCATCACTCCATCGAGCCACCTTAATCTAGGTATTTCCAATAGCCCTTTGTATGCACCCCTTTGTATCTGTCACCGTAACTACTTTTCCAGGCTCCGATGCTAGATTTGCTGGATGTGACCCAGCCATTTTTTTTAAATCGCTGCAATTTTAATTGAATAAAAGCCGCGTTTAAGCTTTGCATTGTTCTTACAGGTCAAAGAGGAGAAGTTTACATCGCTGTGCTATGCTGGCCACCTGCCCGGGTACACCATGGGTTTCAACCACCATGGCCTGGTGTATTCCATAAACACACTGAGCGCTAGAGCCCTGCGCTCTGGGAAAACACGTAAGCACCCACATCACCAAGAAAAGAACTTGAACTGTCGAAAGAACTGCATTGGCTTCGTTTTCCGGAGAGGGTGGTCTACCGCGTTTGTTTGATGGTTTACAAAGCTGTCAATGGTACGGCTCCTTCATACCTGTCTGACATGTTCTCACCTATTGAGATAGATTTGAGACGCCAAACTCTCAGATCTGCAGGGTGTGGGGTGGTTGACTTAGTCCAGCCGTCACGTCAGACACGCACTAATTTTGGGGACCGTGCTTTCCGGTTTGCGGGCCCAATGGAGTGGAACAGACCACCACCTAATGTGAGGAAGGCAGAAACTGTTGATGTCTTTAAAGGAGCACTAAAGACGCATCTTTACAAAAAATCTTATCCGTGATTTCAGAGGGCCCTTAAGGTGTAACACACAAAAACGGCGCTCTTCAATTATGCGTACCTTATAAATAAATTATCCTTGTATATATATATATATCACCAACTTACATTCACTAATTCGTTCACATATCATCTCTGGGAAAGAAAAAAAAATCACCACATTTGTACAGCTCCTAGATTGATTCTCTTTCACCCCTTTGTAGGCAATGTCAGAACAGTAAAAAGTATCCAATAGAAACAACTGTAACTGGAGAGTTGCTTTCCGGAATCTGCTGTCGTGGTCGATGGTAGCTGGAGCTCCCGGACGTTTTGCCTTTATTTGCAAAGTTTGTCACTGGTATGGTCGAGGGGTACTTAAAGCGGAATAGAATTTGCCCTTTATCAAAATATTCTTGCTATTATGATTATTGAAATAATCCCAAGTTCGAATCCCGTCTGCGCCGTGCCCTATCGGCTGCAATTTTGATCCCAGTGCAACAGATGTTATTGTGAAGTAATTAATTAATAATGCGGTAGATATTTAAATATTGAATTATTAATCAATAATGTTAAAACCTGTTTCTGGCGCAAGGTAGGTTGGTGGATTACATTCCTCTTCACAAATCTATTTTACAGATAAAAAAGTACATCTTCAGCGCCATGATAATGTAAAGTGATGTTGATTAAACTGTTATATCCATCGTCCATCCCAGATATGGGCGAAACGCACTGAAGCTCCAGGTTTGATAGGAGGAGCTAAAGGCTGGAGCCATCACTCACAGGCTTATCAGTTAGTACTTTTGAACAAACCATTTCTATCGTACATACTCTACTTAGTTCGCTTTCATTCACGGTCCATGTCTCACTTCCATACACCAGGGCTGGAAGTCTCGTCACCACGGTAGATTTTACCTTCCGATCTCGATATTGTCACCGCGTTGAGTTGGTAACAATATTGTATTGTGTACTGCCAGTCTCATATTCTTCGAGAGCCTTTCATTCCTTGTAATTTTCATACTCGCTCATAATTCTGTCCATAATTTTTCACTTTCCTTGAAATTTTAATTGCTATATCTCACTTCCATACATCAGAGTTGATAACAATATTCTGTAGAACAAATGCCTTGATTAAGATGTTTCAATGTTCAGCGAGGACTTTCCTGACGCGAGCGCTGCTGAGCGCTGAACACCAGGTGGCCGTGGAGCAGATCCTGACTGATGAAGGATGCGGGGCGGCTGATGGCTGCTCCGTGAACCTCACCTTCCTGAGGCAGGAGGGAGACAGGCTGTTCCTCAACGTGGAGATGGCGCCGGCCAAGGAGGACGCCGCCAGATCTCAGCTGAGCATCCTCGCAGCCAGTCCCGGGGAGTGCCTGCTGCATTGCAACAAGTAAGCTACCTCTAACATCACGTTCAACCAACTTATAACCATGTTGTTACCCAACTTCGACTGGTCATTAGTCTCGTGGTTAAAAATTTCAGAATTCCAATGGTTCAATTTCTAGTGGAGCACAAAAAAATCAAGAATGCTCTTCGCTACATTTAAAATATTATAAATTGAAGACCATACCCAGACTTCAGCAACTGAGCGATTTCTAAAGCAAAAACCAAGTTTGTTGAAGGCCTTAGTGGTGTGATTCACGCCAAAAAATAGCGCTCACTAAATAAATCATCTTTACCATGTTTTTCTTGTACTACCTATATTCATATAATTTCAAGTGCCGGTAAGTCCTACCATGGATTATTTCCAGTTTCTGGAAGATCACACATTTATTTAACGTAAAGAACGGTGTATGCACAATACCAGTAGGACAATACACAGCATTTGCAGTCAGGCGTGAAAAGCTTTAAGCATTGACTCTATTCTTGTGCAGATACCTGAGACTCAAGATTCCCGAGGTTGGCGGTTTGATTATCGACAGCAGCATCGCCAGGATGGAGTCTCTCCAAAACCACATCCAGCCCAGAAGCAAGAAGGACGTGGCCGATATGCTCTCCGATCAAAGCCGAAGTGACTACAGGGTCTTCCAGGAATCCGGGCCAGGGGACTTTGTGAAGACCATTGCTGTTGGTGAGTTTCCTCTCAATTTTTCCTTGTTTGACAAGATGGAGAAGGCGGTATTTTTCATTCCCCATAACGTGACCGAAATGCCTAATAATAATAATAAATAATAATAATTGGACAATTTGTATACAGCACCGTTTAGTGGCACTAGCCACCCCAAGGGCGCTTTTACGTGTTGAAGCTTCTGTTAAACAAATGTGTCTTAAGCAACTTCCTGAAACTGCCAACACTGGTCTCTGTTCTCAACTCCAGAGGTAGACTATTCCAGCAGGATGGACCAGCCGAACTAAAAGCCCTGTCTCCAAAATCAGTTCTGTTCCGTCGAAGAGGCAGTTGAAGCCTGTTTACGGCGTCACTCTGTGCAGAGCGAAGAGTGCATCTTTTTCCACCTATCTGGTCGAGTCTGCACAATTCACACAAGTACGATGGGGCAACTCCTCTGAGGGCATTAAAACAGAAACACATATTTTGTACTCGCAGCCAATGAAGGCGCCGCAACAGAGGAGAGACATGGTCAGTTGTTCGTCCTCCTAAAAGTAATTTGGCTGCAGCATTAAAGACGGACTGCAGTCTAGACTGCTGAAACCTTGGAAGATCCCAGAACAGACCATTGCAATAATCCATCACATCACCTTTCTCTGTTTGATGGTTGGCTATTGATTGTTTGAAGTTCTTTAGTGCTGACTCAAATGTGTTGTTTTCTTATATTGTACATTTTTGTTTCAGGAATCTTCGATCTCTGCGCAGAAACATGGAGTTTGTATGCGGACAAACCTAGTCAGAATGAGCCGATGGTGGTCTTACCCATAACTGTGAAACAACCAAAACCAGTGTCCAAAGTTATATCGTAAGCATTGGCCTCGCGACAGCAAAGACGAGGGAAGAAATGTGATGTAAGGTGCCACCTGTGACGTAGAAAAAATTAGGTTGGAAAAATTCAACATGCTCCGACTCCATTGTAGAACGCTATTTGACCTCAAACGTTTTTTTTGCAATGTATGACATGGATCAAGGCAATAATGTACTTAAGCCCACCATGTAGATAGGTATAGTATAGTAGATCTCTACAAGAATAAAACCTTAACTTTCTTAAATGATGTAAGATATTTTTTTTGATCTTGAACTAATTAAGAAATAAACTAAATGAAAGTAGATACGTTTTCATTATACTTAGTTCTAAGTCCGTTTATAATATAACGGACAACGGTGATGAATACATAACATGTTTAAATAAATTGAACATTTATATATTTAAAAGGATTTTTAACCGAGAGTTGACCTGTCCGTAGTCTAGTGGTCAACACTTCAGACTCGTGATTGGAAGGTAGTGGGCTCGACTACGAGGTGAAGCAAGAAAAAAAAATTCAGATTCGCTCTTCACCGGTTGAAAAATGAATCTGCCTTTATCAAATACCGGTCGGCCAATATAGGTCCATCCAGCCTTACACCAACTGGTCTTGCATGAGAATTGACGCTTTTTACAGCGACTACCAAGCTCGCAGAGGGCTCTTGGTGTGTGATTCACACAAAAACAGCTCTCCCTAAAGAAATCAGCCTAATAATATTATTATTATTATCTGTTGCTGTAGTTCATTGGAGCTGCAGTTTTCGTAAGTTTCACCCATAATCACGATGGGCATCGTCAGCGCAATGTTAATGTACCTAATGAACAAAGCCAATGTTCTATATATTTAAACATTTAATGTAAAACATGCGACGACATATTAAATTATACTACTTTTAAATTTATAGGTAATAATAATTATAGGTATAAAAGAAAACTTTAACAATTATTAGACATAAATACTTGGGAAGTATAATGGACTCAGCATGTTTAAAATGGGAGGAAAAATATGACGTCAGGTTAAGGACAGGATAGTCAGACATAACTTCAATACAATGTTATGCAGGTAATTTGAAAATGCGCTAAGTACGTACTGCATTTAGGAATAAAAAATTGGAACCCATTAGTACTTACGTCATAGCCGAGGGATGTTTTGAGTGTGCCGAGTCACTTACTTTAATAATGTAGGTACTTAATACATAATATATTTTTTGGTAGTGTAATTTTAAAAAATGGGTACAATTTTGTAGCTGCGTAGAAAATCAATTGAATAAAAATTATTTTAATGTAAATAAATGTTTTTCATTGACTTTTTCAATCTAAAGTAACACTTAAAGTTCGTATTAAATGCATGCCCGCAAACAGACACGCGTAAGTTCGCGCTTAAAAATGCTGCATGTATACTTACAAATTAAAATCCAAACCTCAAATGAACATTAACCCTGCAACCTTTGCCAACCTTGCCTGAAACAGTGGTGACATTAGCAAGGCAACACATTTTTTACAGTATGGGTGGTCAGCCTCATAGATCAATCTGAGAATTAAAATATAACATATATTTGGGAAGTTCATCTCAATTTTCCTTCCTTTTCTTTTGAGACCGTAGTATTCTCTTTTTATTTGAGATCATGAACTTCTTCAGGTTTTCATAGCTTGGTTTCTTGTTCTGAAAAGATTAATACACAAATATATGGATTAAATTGAAATAGCAACATTAAGCACCCTTACTCCTAATATATAAAATAGCACGTAAATTATAAAAGGTGTATAATAATCTAAGTTGCTAAGATATTTAAACATTTTAATGCTCGCTCACAGCATTTTTTTCCTCTTGAGTTATTTTTTTTTTCAATATTGTTTTTATTTAATAAAGCCTTCCCCCTCTGTTCACGAGCATGTTGCCATGAGTAGGGAATGAAGCCAGCTTCAGATGGATCAAGAAGATAGTAGAGTGGAGACCTCGTGAGGATAAAAGAAGTAGAGGAAGACCTCTAACATGGTGGTAAGACGACATAAAAAATATTGCTGGTGACTGGATGCAGAAGGCTCAGAGCTGGAAGTCTCATCCCCACGGTAATACCTATCGAATATTGGTAATATATGTGTATGAAGTCTAATCAGCTGTTCACTTGCGGCCATCTTGGATTGACAGGTCTTCATACAAATATTACCGATATTCGGTAAGTAAGAATTACCGTGGTGATGAGACTTCCAGCCCTCTAAACGAGTAAGGCTTACTTAGCAGAGACCAAACCTTGGTTAGCTGGTGTTCCTCCTCCACACTGGTCAGCACTGTCATCACAGGTCTTCCGTGCGCACACTGAAAAGGAGTGTCACATGTGGACAACTCCATCATCAGCTCCTGGCAACGCGTCTTCGTCAGCTCCATCCCAAATTTAATTGCTCCATGACATGCCTACCAACAAAGACAAACGCCTATGTAAGAAGCAGTTTGCATCCAGAACGTTCCGTGATAGGATCAGAAGACCGTCGATAGATGACTATTTGAAGAGAGGACGACATAAAGCATGGCGGCGTATCAACAGCTGATCCATTTTATTTGTAACAACGAGTAGCTGTTCAAGCGATGCCAGTCGAGACTTCCACCCCTGTGTAGATATCAGTGGCGAAGGGTGCCAAACAACTCTATTACCATCGGTTTCCCTTTTAAAATGAGGCAAAAATTATTATAAAATAGACTGCATGGTTTCAATGGAGGAAAAAAATGTAATGTTTTCTTTGTTTTAAATGTATTTTTTACTATGTGGCTATATTTTTTAACTACTTTGTTGCCTCATTTTAAAAAGGAAGCCGATGGAATTCGAGTTGTTTGGCACCCTTCGCCACTGGTAGATATCATGTACAGTACTCGATGCAACTACCTCCCTAAACATGTCTCAGGTTAGGAGTGGATGACGTAAGGGTCTATACGTCAGACTCTTATGATATAAATGGCAGTAATTGTACTACCATGAAAATAAGGAGAGAGTTACTGTCGCTAGTTGGATATAAGAGACATATTTTTGGGTTAACAGAGCATGTACGAGTATATACATTTGTGTCATTGTGAACAATCAGAGACATTTCTACCAAAAAGAGAGAAGCTATATATAAGTTGATTGAGAGAGTTGTTGATTTCTAATGTTGGTGTATTCATTTGCTACATTTTTTGCATAGGAAATTTTTGACTTTTTTTGTATAGATTTCTTTGAGAGGTTTTGTTCTTTTTTATATTTAAATGTAATTTATTATTCATATTCCTTGACTTATAGGTTGGTATGAGGCTGACCACCCATACTGTAAAAAATGGTTCACTTTGCCAATGTCACCCCTGTTTCAGGGAAGGTCGGCAAAAGTTGTGGGGCTTATGTTCATTTGAGGTTTGGATTTTATTTGTAAGTACACATTCAGCATTTGTAAGCGCGAACTACACTTGTTGGTTTGTGGGCATACATCTGAGAGCTTTAAATGAATATATCTTTGCAACTTAGATTATAGATATTATAGATAGAGCCACAACTAATGAGGAGGGCAAACTTATGCAACAATTGACATTAAGTCGTCCAGATGTGAAATTAATGGTGCAAAATGATTAAATTGGATTGTTTGGATATGTGACAAGAACGCATGATGAAAGTCTATACAAAATCAAATTGCCTTTACCTATACACAGAGGAAATATGAAATGCAAAAGAGGAAAGTGAAGACCGAGAAAAGTGTGAGAATAGATGTGATGTAGTAGTACCTACCTCAGAGCTGATGGTCTTCATCATCATGTGTGGGATCCTGTTGCAGCTGCCTTTTGTTGTTTTCAATGTCTCCACCTCGTCCCTGATCAACTGGCTCACCAGATCCAGAATACTGTCACTCTAAAAAGTGAACTCATTTAGAGAATTTCAAACAGCATTTACTGATAACACGTCGTAAATTTAATTAAAAGTAGCCTACTACTCTTCTACAGCGACGACCAAGCTTGCAGAGGGCTTTTGAGTTGTGATACACACAGAAACAGCGCTCACCAGATAAATAAACCATCCTAATATTACTATTATTACCTTATGGTGATCTCAAAAAATCTTGATTCTAAACTTCTTTGCTTAAAACAACTTGATTGCTCCAAATGACTCTTACCCCTTCCAACTCCTTGTTTCCGAAGCAGGTCGGGAACGACGTGATGTCCACGAGGCTGCTGTTAGTCTTGTTAGTTTTGAAAGACAAGCCCAGCGTGGAGAGGCTGCTCCTGTACCTGATCATGTAGAGGACGTCACTCCTCTGCATCTCTACTGTGAGCCGCCTCTGGGGGACGCTGCTCCTCCATTTGCTGTCAGATTGGTAGTCTGGAAGTCAAGAAAAAATTGAAGAAAACAAAATTGGAAAAAAAACATAAAATGTGCATGATATTTGCAACAAAGTGTTTTTAATTCCAAATGCTCGTTTCAATTTTTACGCTTTTTTCACAGTAAACGTATTCTGACCGGTTCGTCTATGTATTAATTTCTATGACAATCTTTAATCTAAGTTGCAAAAATATATTAACATTTAAATTTAATATTTAATGCATCCCCACAGACACGTGTAAGTTCGCGCTTCCAAATGCTGCATGTGTATTTACAAACTAAAATCAAAACCTGGCAACTTTTGCCGACCTTTCCTGAAACAGAGGTCACGTTGGCAAATTGAACCTTTTTTATATTTTGGGTTCTCAGCCTCATACCAACATATAAGTAAAGGAATATATTATTTAAAAAAATGGTTTCAATGCATATTGTAGTCTGCTGAATTTTATTGACGTCTTGGTACATCGCATATACTTCAGGGTTGTATCTTTTTTGTCGCATGTTCCCGTTCTTTGACCCAAAAATACAATGGGCAATAATTCTCCCTTCAACCATTTTGAAAGAGTAACGCTTGGTCAGTGTCCAGGATTCGGAGGTAACTGTCATGACACTCATGACATTGTTTTTTTATTGTTAGTGATAATTAGTAATACATGTTTATCATTGAATACGCACACTTCACCTAGACCTACATCATAAAACAAACGAGATAAGAATAAAAAAATGCGGAATGGCATTTTATTTCAAGCCATCAATGGATTGGGTACCTACTTATCACGCTTTCCATGATAAATTACCTACTACTCTAATCTATCTTTCTGTAACGCGTCAAAGCTGCATATATAGTGCAACATCTTCGTTGTCCCCGAAGAAGTCGCATGTGGCGAGTGAGATATATTTATTTGCTCGGGCACTGATGGGGTACTCATCGCTCCAAAGCACTACAGCCCGTATTTATAGAATGACTAAAGATTGTTGGCGCATACCTGTACCAGATCATACCAGAAGCTTCTCGAGCGGACGCTTCGAGCAAATACGAATAGGTACAACTATCGAATAGTTACGTCTATACACACGTATAAAAGTAGGTAAACATTGTCTTGTCTTGTATCCTGCCGCCATCCCTCTAGGAGTGGCCGGTACCTCCACACAAGTGCCTCCACTTGACTCTGTCCTTGCATACTTCATTCATCTCATCTCATTTCATCACTCTTGTTTCCACTCTGTAAATTCCATTCATTCACAATCTCACTTATCTGATCAATCCATTCTTTCCTAAATCTCCCCCTTCCACGCTTACCTATTACATTCCCTTTATACACTCGTTTTGTCAGTCGGTCTTCATTCATCCTTTCAATATGTCCAAACCATCGCATCCCACTTCTTTGAACATTCACTTTCACGCTTTCTATTACTACGCATTCATACAGAACCCATGAAGTTACTAATCGTAACTGTAAAAATAAATCCAAGTGTAAAATAAATATCCTGTAAAGAAAAACAGTTTTTTTTTAATTTGAAGACTAAACTTTGAACCCTAAAAACACAACAATGTAAAGACACACAGTCGTAAGGAAGTGAAAACACATTCATAGGTAAACATGCACAGACATAAACTCATACATTCGTAACAATAGTTTCCTTTTTTCAGTGCACGTTTCTATCATTAAGTAACATACATAATATATCCTGTACATGGTCAATGTTAGAAAAATTAACACGCAAGCTATGAAGTACATAAGTAGGTAGGTACATACTTCATTGCGTGATGACCTTTCCTCAGTAGATTTATTCACAATTTCCCACATTTTCCAAATATCAAATGGGTAATCGAGGTACCTAGTGCTTGAGAATGCAAATAACACAATCATTTCAAAATCAATACTTCAGTTTCTTACTTTCACACTAACACATGAATGGGATATCCAGAGTCATAATAAAAGGAGGACTTGTATGAAAAAGGTTATGACTCTGGATGAAATGAAAGAAGTATGCAAGGACAGGAAGAAGTGGCGGCTAATCTGCAATGTTGATTTATAATGTTGGTTTATTAATCTGCTACATTTTTTGCATAGGAAATGTTTGACTTTTTTTTTGTATAGATTTGTTTTTAAGGTTTTGTTCTTTTTTTATATTTAAATGTAATTTATTATTCGTATTCCTTGACTTATAGGTTGGTATGAGGCTGACCACCCATACTGTAAAAAATGGTTGACTTTGAGGTTTGGATTTTATTTGTAAGTACACATTCAGCATTTGTAAGCGCGAACTACACATGTTGGTTTGTGGGCATACATCTGAGAGCTTTAAATGAATATATCCTTGCAACTTAGATTATAGATTTATAGATTACATCTCAAGCTAACACATGCGTAAGGGTGTTCCTAGAAAATAAAATCCAAGATAAGAACTCTGCCACCATTGCTCTGAAACAGCGATGGCATAGGCAAAATCGAACCATTTTTGTAAAGCATTTGTGGTCAGTCTCATAACAACGTACTAGTCAAGTTAAAGAACTTCGGTGGTTTGATTCGTGGTGGGATTTGTAATCCTGTAGCTATTCTGAAAGATCTTTAGGCCCGGTATTTTTAACGGTAGCATACGACTTTATACTGAATGAAAAAGACGCACTTATGTCAATCGTGTGGGTAGTTTTCTTATCAGTTTAAAGTCACGTTAGAAAAGTACCTTCATTAGGCTTTGCCTGTCATGCATATTGTTTTTACGAATGTATGGTTGTGTGCCTGTGTTTTTTTATTTGTGTGAGGGTCTCTAGGTGTAGGTGTTCTGAAAATTGCACTGTTTGCTCGAATATTCTTTCAAAATCTTACATATTCCAGTTCGCAATGTTTCGAAAACCGTCCTTATATCACACTATATAAAGGGCTAAAGCCGTCTGTAGCGCAGACTTGTATTGGAGCTGGCGAGCAACATTACAAAAGTTAACTATCTTCGAACCAAATGTGAACGGGATCTTAAAATAAAGTTAACCAAAGTTTTTATTAAATTGACCCGTAAATCGTTACCATACCATTACCTTTCACGAGTCTCTCTAATCTTATTCTTTCATGGACCGCATGCTGATCAAACAGCACCAGGATTTTACAACTGGCGTCGTACTTTATCCACGTTGCGATGAACTTCTTATCAACCTGGTTAATCACCTGCAAACAAAGCAATCATTGACAAACATTTTAAACTTCAAACAATCCCACTTAACTTCATCTTCCATCACACTCACATAAATCCTACTCGCAGTTTCCATGCTTGTTTTTAACAGACATCATAAATTTTCTAACCACTTTAAGTGTACAAAAACCATTCTTTATTTCTTCCTTTTGAAAAATATTGTTTCGATTTACGGGATCAATTTAATAAAAAACATCGGTGATTCCGTTCACATTTGGTTCGATTACAGAGTATATTTTAAGTGTTCAGCTCAACGGCTCTGATACTAGTCTGCGCTACAGACAGCTTTAGCCTTTTATATTGTATGACATAATGACGGTTCTCGAAACATTGCGAAGTGGAACTTTTAAGAATTAACCAGAATATTCGAGGAAACACTAGTACAATTACCCAAACACCTACATCTAGAGACACACTCACACAAGTGAAAAAAAACACACACAGACACACAACCAAACATTCCTAAAAAGATCTTTATAAAATACCTCAACTCGAGCCAGCATTTCTTTTGTCAAATTCATGGGTTGATGCATGCCAGTCTTAATTTTCAAAGCATCATCTTTCGCAAATTGTTCTCCAGCTTTGAGTGTTTGGATGTTCATCAAAATTTGTGCAGCAAAGGCTTCATACATGTTCTGAAAATTAAACAGTTCATTAAACAAATCATAGATCGAATAAAAGATCGACGATAAACGTATTATGATGGTGAATACCCGTTCTCCTGCCCATTTAAAATAATCCGTAATCTTGCCATTCATACAATTCATATTACCATTTATATTATGCACTTCGCTTGGTTGAAAAATAATTCATATACCTATTCCAAAGACCAGTCACCGAGGTCCATCGAGCCTTACAACAACTTAGTCTTGCTTAAGAATTGGCGCTTTGTAGCGACGACCGAGCTCGTAAAAAGTCCGGGCAATGACTTACTTGGTAAAATGTTTGCATTCGATGCCGAGAGCAATGGTTCCCCACCGAGGGTGTCAGAAATTATAGCGAATACCGGCAAGGCTTACTCAGCCTTGACACAACAATAAAAACCAGCGCAGCGCCCTCGGGAGCTGTACAACCCACACTTCAACTGAAATAGTTGGCGTTAGGTCGGCCCTCTTACTCGCAAAAATAAATAGGTCCTGAATCGCCACATGCGATCCCTTCGGCGATAACGCAGGCAAGAAGTTACACTATATGTGCAGCTAAGATGCGTCTTATACAGCCATAACCACGATACTACTCGCGGCATCTCTACCAAAGATAGAATGAACTTACTTCCTCGTAGTACGGCTTCTGCCATTTGACCTCAGTCAGTTCATCAGCTTTTGAATGGCTCTTTGGCATTTTTGTATACACATTGCAAGTGCTGGGATTTTTCCTATCCAAATGTAAGATAGGAGACATACCTAAAATATCAACAACAACAAAAGACTTTAAAAATCGGATAAACAAACAAATATCAAGCTTATAAGTGTTTTTAGGCTTTCATGGCCGGCTTCAGATGATGATAAGGATGTAGAATCCATCTTTCCGGGCTTGTAGAACATGTTCAATAATTCTTTTGTAGGCTGCTTTATTCTTTTTGGAAGGCTGCTACGTTTCGTCAGTAACATACGACTGACTTCTTCAGGGCTTGTACTTAGACTCACTACTGTACTGAGGATGTTCTGGAACTGGAACAGTACCCTTAGTACGATTTGCAAAACTTAAGAAAAGTAAAGTTTACGGAAAATATTAAAGAGTGATTTCTCACAAAATCTGCCGTTTTTTGTTTCTTACACTTTATGGAATGTCACCCCTGTTTCAGGGAATGTCGGCAAGAGTTGCAGGACTTATGTTCATTTGAGGTTTGGATTTTATTTGTAAGTAGGTACACAATCAGCATTTGTAAGGGCGAACTACACGTGTTTGTTTGTGGGCATACATCTGAGAGCTTTGAATGAATATATCCTTGCAACTTAGATTATAGATTATAGATTTTGGTCTTGGTCTTTGGTCTGGATTATAGATTTGTTATTGATTATGGTCTTAGCAAAAAAGTTACAGTGATGAAGAAAATCAAGTTCAAACAAACAAAAACGGCAGATTTTGGGGGAAATCACTCTTTAATAATTGCCGTAAAATTTACATTACTCAAGTTTTGCAACTCGTACTAAGGGTACAGTTCATCTTCAGTCGTTCATCAGTTCATCCACAGTCGTCGTGCAGAGAGGGAGCCTCCTGAAGACGTTAGCTACGTTGCCAACGAAACGTCGAGAATGGTGTAAGTTCTCCTGTAACGGTTCTCTAATTTGCAAAGTGTTTGATTACCTAACTGTGAAGTGTATCATTTGAGATTCATATTAAATGCATTCCCACAAGCAGACACGCATAATTTCGCGCTAACACATGCCGCATGTGGACCTACAATATAAAAACCTAATCTGAAATGAACATAAGCCCTGCAACTCTTGCCGATCTTCCCTGAACCAGGGGTGACATTGGCAAAGTGAACCATCTTTTTACAGTATTTTTAATTACTAGGGGCGTTGCCCCTGGCTGCTACGCAGCCCAACCCCTTAACATTTGGTGAATGTGTATATTGCGCATAGTTTCCTCGCGTTAAAATTCGGAAAACATGTAAAATAAAAACATGCAGCCTTTGTAAAAGAAAATCGACCACCCATAGTTTAAAAAATGGTTCACTTTGAAGATTTCAGCTGTGTTTCAGGGAAGATTGGCAAGAGTTGCAGGGCTTATATTAATTTGAGATTGGGTTTTTATGTTGTAAGTCAACATGCATTATGTGTAAGCGCGAACTTATAAATGTCTGCTTGTGGGAATGCATTTAATATGAATCTCGATTGGTATGTATCTTTGCAACTTAGATTATAGAACTTAATAAAATAATTTCCTTGACTTATAGGTTAGTATGTGGCTGACCACCCATAGGTACTGTAAGAATGGTTTACCATGAAAATTTTATCTCTGTTTGAGGAAAAGTCGGCAAGAGTTGCAGGGCTTATGTTCATTTGAGATTAGTTTTTTATTTTATAAGTCCACATGGGGCATTTGTAAGCGCGAACTTATACCTGTCTGCTTGTGGGAGTGCATTTAATATGAATCTCAAATGGTATGTATCTTTGCAACTTAGATTATAGAACTTAATAAAATAATTTCCTTGACTTATAGGTTAGTATGTGGCTGACCACCCATACTGTAAACATGGTTTACAATGAAAATTTTATCTCTGTTTGAGGAAAAGTCGGCAAGAGTTGCAGGGCTTATGTTCATTTGAGATTAGTTTTTTTTATTTTGCAAGTCCACATTGGGCATTTGTAAGCGTGAACTTGTACCTGTCTGCTTGTGGGAATGCATTTAATATGAATCTCAAATGGTATGTATCTTTGCAACTTAGATTATAGAACTAAACAAAATAATTTCCTTGACTAAAAGGTTAGTATGTGGCTGACCACCCATACTGTAAGCAATGGTTCACAATGCAAATTTTATCTCTGTTTGAGGAAAAGTCGGCAAGAGTTGCAGGGCTTATGTTCATTTGAGATTAGTTTTTTTTATTTTGCAAGTCCACATTGGGCATTTGTAAGCGTGAACTTGTACCTGTCTGCTTGTGGGAATGCATTTAATATGAATCTTAAATGGTATGTATCTTTGCAACTTAGATTATAGAACTAAACAAAATAATTTCCTTGACTAAAAGGTTAGTATGTGGCTGACCACCCATACTGTAAGCAATGGTTTACCATGCAAATTTTATCTCTGTTTGAGGAAAAGTCGGCAAAAGTTGCAGGGCTTATGTTCATTTGAGATTAGTTTTTTTATTTTGCAAGTCCACATTGGGCATTTGTAAGCGTGAACTTGTACCTGTCTGCGTGTGGGAATGCATTTAATATGAATCTCAAATGGTATGTATCTTTGCAACTTAGATTATAGAACTTAATAAAATAATTTCCTTGACTTATAGGTTAGTATGTGGCTGACCACCCATACTGTAAGAATGGTTTACAATGAAAATTTTATTTCTGTTTTAGGAAAAGTCGGCAAGAGTTGCAGGGCTTATGTTCATTTGGAATGGGCTGTTATGTTGTAAGTACACATGCAGCATATGTAAGCGGGAACTTATACATATCTGCTTGTGGGAATGCATTTAATATAAATCTTAAATGATATATATCTTTGCAGCTTAGATTAGATTAGATTAGAACTTATACATGTCTGCTCGTAAGAATGCATGTAATATGAATCTCAAATGTTATATATGTTTGCAACTTAGATTACAGATTGAAATCCATTTTTATTTGGCTTTTTTTTTATTTTTAATTTGCATGAAATAAAAGAAAATGTAAAAAAAACTTTTAAGTTTTGCCGCTAGATGTCAATATTGTTCCATACATTTTTAGTATGAACAAACAGATTAATTCCTAAAAGATTTCATACATTTGTAAACACACACGCGTAAGCTCGCCGCATTGCAGCATATATACAAAAATTAATTTGCTATAGAGCATGAATGTGTTTCATCTGCTGTGATGGCATTGATTTTGAAAATCGAAACTCGACGACGAATGACGACGACGAAGGGCAATATAATAAAGGATAATTATATGTATATAATTATAATTGTAAAAATGTCAAACGACCTTAATTCCAGGTGAAACCAAACATTTTTTTTTGTGCTTCACAAGGAGTCGTACTCATACTACTACATACATAGTCTGGATAATGTGACAAAGATCAAATATCAATAAATACCTTTTGGCATGAATTCAGGTCTTTTGAAAACTTCATAAGATGTTCTTTCTCGGTCGACCATTGGAGATTCGTACATGGTCATTCCGGTTTGCTTGTTCACATAATATATCTTTCCAAGCGAATCTGTATTCATAACCCATTTCTCTTTGTCAATATCCGGACTTCTCACATCATCCTGTCGAGCCATTTCTCTTTCTTCTACGGCAATCATTTCATTCATCTCATTATCTATTATAAATTCTCCAAGTTGATACTTTTTCACATTATTTCCACTGAGTTTCCTTTCGCGTGTTGCTTTTTTAACAACAAAATCTTCAACATTAAAACCCATTTTTATGGGTTCTTCAAATTCTTTGTGGCATTCTTTGAAATCATCACCAAGTTTTGACTTCAAAGAGCTAAACATTTTTGAGATACAACCGTCGTGTTCATCATCCTCATTTTTATTCTCCAAGCTTTTCCTTTCATTATTTTGATATCTCGTATCATTTTCCACAGATACAAAATTTACAATCATATTTTCTTGTGTGAAATTCGATTCATTTTTTTCAGGATTAATGTCAGAGTAAACAACTTCTTGTGGAGAAATGAAATTTGTGTCTTTGTGTTTTTGTACGAGCGTAGTAGGACTACTGTTTTCATTTATATCCAACATTCTGTCACAAACTTTTCCAACATCTGCATATTCAATATCATTTGTTGCATTCAACGAACTGTTGTCAAAAATACTCATGTTTTCTAGAGATTTAATATTTAAGCTTAGATTCTTCTCAGCTATATTTAATCCTGCATTCTCACCAGATATTTTTAATTCTGCATTCTCACCAGATATTTTTGATTCTGCATTCTCACCAGATATTTTTGATTCTGCATTCTCACCAGATATTTTTGATTCTGCATTCTCACCAGATATTCTTGATTCTGTATTCTCATCAGATATTTTTGATTCTACATTCTCACCAGATGTTATTGATTTTGAATTCTCACAAGGTATCATTGATTTTGCATTCCTAGCAGATATTTTTGATTCTGCATTCCCAGCAGATATTTTTGATTCTGCATTATTACCAGATATTGTTGATTCTGCATTCTTAGCAAATGTTTTTGCTTCTGCATTCTCACCAGATATTTTGAAACCTGCATTCTTATCAGCCAATTTTAATTCTGTATTCTTATCAAATATTTTTAATTGTGCATCCTCACCACCAGATATTTTCAACTCTACATTTTCCCCAGATATTTTTTCATCAATTGTGAATGCGAGGATACTATGTGACACCGCATTTTCTTGATCATTTTCTTCTTCTAGTTTTTCATGATCAATAAAAGTGCGGTTCTTAGCCCTGCCTTCCAAAATTGGCAAAACAATTGGATTCTCAGATACACAGGTATATTTTATACAATATGTATCTTTCAAGCTCTCTCTATACTTACTAACAGAAGGAGATTCAGAAATAGCTTTGAAATCAAGCTTCTCTTTCAACTCTGCTTCATGTTCATTCATAACAATTTCACTTTTTTCATCTTTACTTCTCGCATGTTCTTTTTGAGTTTTCTCATGGTGCGCCTTAGTTTTTGGAGTGTCCTTTTCATTTCTTGAATCATTCATTTCATCCCTCTTGACAGTCATCAACTTAAAATAATTATAATTGACATATTCACTGAATGACATGCTTGAAAACAAATCACTGCTCGTTCGGTTGCTCTTAACGGACTTCTCAAAAACAACGCTCACATTTTCATAATTAATATCATGATTTCCATCCATGTTCTTCAAAACATTATCTTGTTTAGATACACAAGTCACATCTTTACAATTTTCAATTATTGCATCACAATCTCTAGACTTCATGTTGTTATCTTGACTTGTGATGTTGAGCAATTCCTTTTGAATCTTATCACCCAAAAAAGATGTTCTCTTACTCAACGCATTCGAATTAAGTTCAGTAAAAATTCCAGCACACTTAAAATCATAAACCGCATTTCCACTTCTATCAACAAATAGATTTCGTTTTTTCACAACACTTGATGCTTCTTGTAAATTTAAACTCTGGAGCCGTCTTACAAGTTGTTCTTCATTAATACTTTCAACCATTTCTGTGCTTCTTGGCCTCTCCATGCTTTCCTCAAGCTTATCAGTTTGTACTGAAGTATCCTTCAACACTAGTTTGTCATATTTTTCCATCAAAGCATTATTGACTTTAACGGAATTCAAATAAAACCCGTGCAATAGATTAAAGCAATTTTGGCACTGATACTCTCCGTCACTTTGCACATTGGCATATCGATATTTTTTCAAAGCCAACCGATCAAAATCCTTCAATTTTAGGTCAGTTTGAACAAACGAGGTTTTGGCTCTTTTAAAATTTTCAAAAATAAATCTGTTGACTTTTTTCGACTTACAAGTTGAACAAAATTCATCATTCACAAGTCTAGGCTTCCGAATCATTGCTTTTGTCTTGCCATCAATGTATGCCTCATTTGATACAGTCCTTCTTTTACCGTATTGTAAAGATTGGGATTTAAAATTTACCATCGTAGAATTGTTCGTCTTGATGGAAGGGATTCCTTTGTTTTTCACCACTGTCCTCAGTAAATCATACACCGTTTTTACTTTATAACTTCTTGAACATGCTTTGTTTTTTACCACTTCACACCATTTCATTGCGTTGTGCATTTTCGTGGTTTTAAAGTTCTTATTACAAATGCCGTTTGATATTTTATTTCCACTTATTTGATGAACGCGATATTTTTGTCTGAATTCATTTCTGTTTAACATTTCCACATCAGAATTGATTCCATGTGATTTTCTATGTTTGATTTCAAGTGAGCATTTTTTGAAAGAGAAACTTTTAATTTTCTCCTCTTCGTTAGATTTCCTAACACCACAAAGAAATGAATCACATTCATCTTGATTCTTATGCATACTTTTAAAAATATCAACATTAAAACCAACATCGTCACTCTGTTCTGCACCTTCTCTACGAATCTTGGTTCTTCTATTTTTCGAAATCATTTTCACTTTTGTTGTAATTTGAGTTGTTACAAAATCAATGTTTTTCTTTTGGCTACACTTCGAAACGGTGAACGGTGTTTCTCGAAGTTTCGTTAAAACAACATCTTTTTTTCGTTCGTTTATTTTCTCTTTACATTCATTCTCCTTTTTGACAACTTTTTTTTCTTTCACGTCACCTTTGACCTTTTTAGAGTTTCTTTTTAAAGTTGTTGAAATAATCACGTCATGTATTTCATTTCCAACACTTTTTTCATCCACGGACTTAATCACTTTTTGATCAACTATTGTCATCCTTTCGTTTTCCTTCTTGGACTTCTGAGTCATTCTCTTTTTTCGCTTTGCAGGAATTCCTATTTGTTAAAATCACACGGAAAGTATATTAAATCACACATTTGCCTCTTGATATAATATGTTAAAGAGGGAAAAAAATGGAATATTAAAAGAACCTATATATACATTAATTTTGCATCATTGTAAGCTATGTACATGTATTTTAAATGAAATAATTCGATTTAATGAAGGTTCAACAGAAAAGGTCTAAAAAAATGGATTTTTATAATGAGTGGTGGGTTAGCGTATTCCTAATTTTCAAAGGATTGCTTTCTCAGTCCATCTAGTTCTTATAATATATCGATGTTAACCCTTAAATGGGCCGTCATACATCTACTGTATTTTTTTGCTTTCTTACTACATATTTATATTGATTTGGGATAAAATAACAAGAATTTGAAAAAAAAATTAAATAAAAATTGTGAATAATCATTTTTTCAGAACGTCCGCTGTAACGGACATTTCCTGAAATAGCTTATTGTTAGTTCTAATTCACCATGTCACTTAAAACGGACATAACCAAGTTGAGCTAATGATAAAAGTTAGTAATACTAATCCTATAAAAACGGCTGATGCGACTTGGAATGAAGCACATTTGTTTATCATATATCCAGCTTGTCCTTCAAACTTAAATCCCCATTTATTTGGTTTCTTGGGGATGTATTGTCTTTTATTGCTAGCCTTTTTCCCTTTATACAAGATCATCATTTTGTCAATGGAATATGAGCCTCCTTCTTCTATTTGTAAACATTTTGGTCGGATGTGTTCTATAACAGGGCAGATTTAAAGCGTAACTATCATTCTTAGGTATGTTTGAATTATCACAAAAATGGAGATAACGTTTTAAAGTTTGATACCTTTTCAGGGGCATCGCTTTAGCAATACATTCATATCGGAGATCATTCGACCAAAAGTCTTCAATAGCTGGCATGCCTCTTAGTATTTTGATTCCTAATTTCATCCTAATAACATTCTAATTCTTTTCTACTGATTTTTATTGTTTTTCCCGTCTTTTGTGAAGAATATAAATTGGTCACTGTTACTATAAAATCCATAAAGTTATTATCGAAAAAATGTTGAAAGTATTGAAGAGACGTCTTTACCTCATCAAAGGTATTTCTATTTAAATATATTTTTCGTGTGCCACAACATTTCTGTAAAAAAATGTATTTTTTACAATTTAAATAATAATAAAAGCTATTGTTCTGGTCAAAGTAAGGTAATACGTACTAGAAATAATAGCAACACAAACATAGAAATACACCCAGACGCAAACAAATATGTCTGAGGCGTACAGATATTTCGTCCAATCCAGGAATCAACACTAGAATTGAAGAAATATCATGTGATTGATTTGGCAACGTCCGTCACAAGGGACATGTGCTACAGCCACTACTTGTAGGGAGAACTAGGCAATGTCCGTTTTAAGAGACATCACTTAATTTTATAAATAAATACTACAAAAATGCAAAATACTAACTATAATTCTACAAAACATCAATACATATGTATTTTATTACATAAATAAATTGATTTTAGTCCAAAAAATCTTTGACATAGATATAAAATATGAATATTCACCTGGCGAGTAAATTTAGATGTTCGTTGATAAGTTCAAATGCTCATAAATCACGCGACATCGTGCTTTGTCGCTCCGCGCTTAGTAAATAAAAGAAAGATAGTTCCACGTGGCAAAATCAACAACGAAAACTTCATACGTTTGTTTTGAAAGCCATGAATGTGTGTTTATGTAGACGTCATTTTAAACGGACAAAATCAATTTAAGGGTTTGGGTGCACATGGGAAAATACAGTAATTTAAATCTTCATAAAAATAGTTGTTACCTCTGATTGCAAATTGCATTTGAGAAGTTCCAAATTGTTCAGCGTTTCTTTTCAACACATTTTCAATCATTTTCTTCTCTTCATCCGGCGAACCTATCACCACAATTTCTTCACCTTTGTGCGTTGCATCGACCAGCTTCGAAATGTTCATCACCTTCTCTAGAAATTCTTCAATCAACTTCTTCAAAAGCGACTCAATCAGTCGCCAGTTTTTGAAGCAGATCAACGATTTATCTGGCAGCATTGTGACATCATAGCTTGCATAAGGGCATGATATTTTTATTATAAAAACCGGATACTTTTTGACACACCCGTTCTGCAAAGAATAGGGAAATTAGTTACCTGTCTATCTATCTATAATATATAATTTAAGGTGCAACGATTCATTGAAGTCAAAGCATGCATTGAAGTATCGTGTAGGTACCTGATAGTGGTCTAAAGACTGAAAACGTTTATAATCTGTACGTACCTACCTAATCTTTAGAATAATAGTGAAAATAAAACTCTATTTCTAATGAACACAATTTGTTTTCTGCATACTTATTTGTATTACTAAATTTAAAAATCATATTAAATGCATGCTCACAAGTAGACACGAATAAGTTCACGCTTCTCAAAGGAACTCAATCATTTCAAATAAACATAAACCCTACAACTCTTGCCTTCCCTGAAACAGCGCAGACTTTAGCAAAGTGAACCATTTTTTACAGTATGTGTGATCAGCCTCTTACAAACCTTAATATCAGTCAAAGGGCTAAAACTGCTGAAAGGATGACAATGTACGTACTTAACTTAAGTCCATAAAACAGTTTTAAGACATGATTTGTTGCGTACCAAAGCAAAACTGTTTAGTCCACGATCACCAGCATCTGTGTCTCTGCACAGCAACCACTTGTGAATCAAAGTTTTATTCACAAAATTTTGCACATCACACTTCTTCAAGTATCTCTTGTTCACGTAAACAT
Source organism: Agapetus fuscipes (assembly GCA_951799405.1). Taxonomy (NCBI): domain Eukaryota; kingdom Metazoa; phylum Arthropoda; class Insecta; order Trichoptera; family Glossosomatidae; genus Agapetus; species Agapetus fuscipes. The sequence continues at coordinate 25,699,007 of OX637333.1, forward strand.
ACTGCAGCCTCTTCGATACGAAAGCTTCCCTCGCTATGTGTGCTTCGACACGGTAAGCGCCATCTTCAACCTGTATCTCCTGCAAGGTGTACCCGACACTCTCGTCCAGGAGGAAGAAGAAGCTCTGCTGGATGGACTGGTTCTTGTGCGTTTGCAGGAGCAGCCTTCCGTCGATGTCGTTGCGCAGAGAAAAAGTGACGTCATAGTGTATGAGGGCGACGTTTTCGATGGCCTGCCTTATGTCTTCCATCTCGAGGTCAGGATTCACACGTTTCTGGCGCACCTTAACTTTGTGCATAAAGTTTAATATGGTGACCTGAAAAATATACAGTAAAATATTAAATAAGAATTCAGGTAAAGACATGTTCTCCCTCCTCTGACCAACGCAACGCCCTGTTACCTGTATATCCATCCCATCCGGGGATGTGTCACAGGACTCGCATGCAAAACATTATATGGATGCAAGTGGCAGAAGGCCCTCCCGCGAGGCTAACACTCTCTCCAGTGTAAAGCAAGACAAGGTGGCTCAGAATATAAACAAGCAATGATAGCCATAAGTGAAGGAATTTAAAGACTCGATGATTTTAAATTACACCCTGTTGGGTATCGGTTCTGAGTATCTTCTGTAAGTTGGCAATACAGTATGGGTGGTCAGCCTCATACCAACATATTGGTCAAGGAACATAAATAATTAATTACATTTAACTTTATAAAACAAACTATCACTATAAGTAAATTAATAAAATTGAAATGTACAAAATATCTATCTATAAAAAATGAGAATTCAAAATTTTTAAGCCTTAGCCGCCAACGTTACGAATCAACTGAATTTTTTTTTCGATCCTTACATATTTCTTTCATTTCATCCAGTCATAACTTTGTTAAATACAAGCTCTTCTTTTATTGCGACTCTGGATATGTTAAAATCTGAAAAAAGAAATGCTCACCGTAGTTCCATGCGATGGCCGCATCCCAACCGCCTCCAAACTATCACTTTCGTTTCCATTCAGAAAGGTCTTCTTGAATGTTTCGGCGCTGTCTCTGTGCCTGCTCTCAATGGTGACACTCTCTGACATGCTGATGATACTGGCCAGGGCTTCTCCTCGGAATCCCAGCCACCTGAGGTTACCGTCCAGGTCCTTCAATGTCTTGCATTTGCTGGTCATGTACCTCCTCCCCACATGCTGCAAATCGTTCCTCATCAAGCCGCACCCATTGTCGACAACTTGGATCTTATGAAAACTAAAATTGACTCGAACAGCGATGGCGGTCGCGTTTGCATCCAGACTATTTGAGACCTGTAAAGAATGTACCTATACCTGCTACTCATTCATGAAGTTTACTTTTTGTCAGAAATTATTTTGTTTTTTTTTCAAGTAAATTCATGTAAAGGAATTTAATGATCTCAGCAGGAGAATTCGTCCCCCCGGCGCTTGTTTGGCTTATCTACCAAAGATGACCTTTCAGTGAAATTGTCTTAAGAATCACATTCTAGGCAACCTGAGCTAAGAAAAAACAGTAAAACACGATAATGTGAGAGTTGTTGTTTTTAATACTTTCAAAATCAATTTCCAGCATCCATAAAACACATCTGTTCAGTAGGTACCTACACATAGGTACAAACATTGCTCATGTGAAATTACATCCGTTGGAGATAAGACAAATATAATTGCTAAGGTGACGAATTGGGATAGACAATATTGCGTCGTCACCCAGCCGGGTTGCTAGGAAAAAGACATAGAGTCCCAAGAATAGCAATAAAAAACCCTAATAGATGTAAATCTATAATCAAAGTTGCGAAGATATAAGTATTAAAATTTAAAATTTATAGGTATTAAATATTAAAAGTATTAAATACATGCCAACAAACAGACAAGTGTAAGTTCGCGCTTACAAATGCTGCATGAACCTATACTTACAAATTAAAATCCTAACCTCAAATGAACATAAGCTCTGCAACTTTTGTCGACCTTCCCTGAAGCAGGGTGACATTGGAAAATTGAAACATTTTTTACAGTATGCGGGGTCAGCCTCATACCAACCTATAAGTAAAGGAATCAACATATTCATACCAATTCCACAACGCATTGGGAGCTAGTGACAATGTTGAATCCAGATCGTATCACGTTTTGAACATCAGGAGGTAATTTTTTAATTCCCAAATCCCTCTCAGGCATTTTTTCTTCTTACACTTTCTTTACAAAAATGGCGTTGCCGTGTGAAATTTATTTTTACAAAATTAAATTTCATTTGTCTGTTTACTGTGCTGGAGAATATAAATTATTTTGAAAAATTGATTTTCAATACATTTAGCTAGGTTTAAAATAATATACATTTAAAGAAATGTAAGGTAGGTAGAGTCAGTGTATTATTCAAATGTTGTACTAAAAATAGTTTAGTACTGCTATATATTAGATGTGCTTAGAACCTTTATGAATGCAAGTAGGTATATTGTTTTTATAAAAAAAATCAAACCTATTTAAAACGCAAAGAAAACTTTTATTTTTAGTAAAAAGTCCTTAATAATAATGAAGCTTTTTTTGTCAACAACAAATTATTTATGTACCTACATTAAAAATATTTTTTGTACTACTGGCTGCAAAAACACTACTAAAACCGCCATTCATGTGTCATGTCAATAAAAAAGCGCTACAACATGACAACTGAATAATTTGATCGCCCGTCATTGAAGTTATCTCTTGAATTTTCAAATAAACTGACATCGAAGAGCTTGCATTTTATTGTACAATAATAAAAAGTTAATCTGTGATAAATATCCAATATGTCCGACAATCATCCGGAACTGATAAAACAGTTTAGAGACGTTACTGGGGCCGATGAACATCGAGCTCAATTTTTCCTCGAATCTTCGGCCTGGGAATTGGACGTGAGTTGTTTTAATCTCACCAAACATTCACATTGCAACTTAGTATAGGTTACACATCATAAAATCTAAGATAAATCATCAAACAATCTATTTCTTTGACGTATTTTAAGATGAAAAAATACTAACCTCGCAGGATGACTGATCGAAATTTCATTTGTTTTTTTTAACCATACTTCAGGAAATTATTTACAACAGTCTTATAATAATATCATATTTATCTGCAATAGTTGTAATGCATATGATTTGACAGTGAATACACTGATGAAATATAATATTTTAGGTAACATAACCTCACTTTTTGATAATCCAAATTCTAGTTGTCATAACCTCACTTTTTGAACATCCAAAGTCCGGTCGATAGCTCAGTTGGTAGCATGCTTGCATTCCATACTGAGAGCAAGGGTTCGATCTCCACTGATGGTGTCAGAAAAGATTTCCTGTTTCGGTGTCTTATTTCAAACCCAAAATAAATACCAGCAAGGTGTACTCATCCTTCACAAGAAATGAGAACCAGCCCCCCTGGGAGCTGGGAAACCCCCACTTCAAGTGGAAGTGGATGGTGTGAGGCCGACCCCTTTACCTGTAAAAAAATTGGATTCGAATCATCACATGGGACCCCTTCAGGAATAACGCAGGCAAGAAGTTACACTATGCGTGTAGCTTAGTTTGGTTTTTTTGTTGACATAACCTGACTTTTTGAATATCCAAGTTCTAGGTGACATAACCTAACTTTTTGATAATACAAATTCCAGGTGTCATAACCTCACTTTGTTGCAGCTCGCCTTGTACAGTTTCTTTGAGAACGATGGGTCCAACGCTCCCCCCGCCCCTGCACCTGCCCCCGTGGTGCTGACAGACAGCGACCCTGAACTCCTGGAGGACGATGACGAGGACCTGCCTCCTCCGCCCGTCAGGGTGCAGAAGAAAGACAAGCCCAAGAAGAAAGAGAAGACCAGCTACGCCACCCTGGCCAGCTTACAGCAATCTAGTTCTAGTGACGAAGAAGAAGGTACACCCTGCCGTCTTGTTTTTGTATTAAATTGCACCCATGCTGCAGAAAAACGTACACTTTGCCAATGCCTCCCCTATTTCAGGGAAGGTCGGCAAGAGTTGCAGGGTGTATGTTCATTTGAGATTTGGGTTTTTATGTTGTAGGTTCACATGCGGCATGTTCAAGCGCGAACTAATACGTGTCTGCTTGTGAAAATGCAAATAATGTGAATCCCCAATGTTACATATCGACTGCTCCAAGGAAGACAGCACTAAGTCAAAAAATATAGTTTTGCAAGAAAGCCAATTGAATGTTATTTATTCCATGGAGTACAATGCATAAACTATTTTTTACATTAATTTATTAACAAATTTAAAAGAGATAGAGACACGGTTGTCAACTTGGAATGAAGATAATGATTTGTTACCTTCAGAAATGGAAATAAGTCAAAAACCTAAATTTCGGAGTTACTTCCATCTTCCTTGGAGCAGTCGATATCTTTGCAACTTAGATTAGATAAGATTAGATTAGAAATGAAGTTGTGAAGATTGATGTAATGGAGTCTGCGCATTTAAATCAGGAAGAATGTTGCTGGGATGGTCAAGGGGTAAGGTGTCGTCGCTCGGATTTGCATTATTGACACTAACGCTGGTTCGAACCTTGCCTGCGTCATGTCCAATCGGCAATAACTTCAACCCTGGTTCAACAGATGTTATTGGGTTGTTATTTATTAATAAATAATTATTTCAAATATTTGTCAAAGTCTTCAATTTTGTTTTGGCTCTCCTCACTTGCATTTTTTGACTGATCCCGTTGTTCCTTTTGCACACAGAATTTAAATCTATTGTTATTTTCTGCCAAAGTATCAGGTGGGTATGATGATTTTCCTGATTGCTTCCAGGGCAAGCTTTCTACGCGGGGGGATCGGAGCGCAGTGGGCAGCAGATCCTCGGACCCGGCAAAAATAAAGACAGCATTGTCGCCAACATGTTCAAGAGTGTGAAAGAGTGAGCTGACTTTACATTCCATTTATTTAATCTCAAGTTTAGGGGGATACACAATTAAAATGACCATATAATTAATTTGAGGAATCTGTTGCCGTGGTCTGTGGGAACTGGAGCTTCCAGACGTTTCGCCCATGTCTACGGTGGGCTTCTTCAGCGTGAAGATGAAGTGATGAATATGATGTTGATGAAAAACTTTTCTTCCATTTTTTTCGGTCCTTACATACCTACTTCTTTTTCATTTCATCCAGAGTCATAACCTTTTTCATACAAGCTCTACTTTTATTATGACTGGATATCCCATTCATTCGCTATTTCAGGAATTTGGTACATCCATATTTTTCTAGGTCTTCCCCTACCACGACATCCATCTATTCTTGCTACGTATACTTTCTTCATCAGTTTTTCATCACTCATTCTCTCCATATGTGCAAACCATCTTAACAAACTTCTTTTAATCTTTACTTTCACACTTTGTCTTACATCACATTCTTCTAACAAAATCATTCCTCACCCTATCACTCCGTTTTATCTACTACTACCTGGTTTTGTTACTATGGACTATCTTTGTATATGTTCCAGGCATGGAGCTACCATGATGAATCCCCACTCTGAGGCCTCAGGATCTTCCGCATTCTCTGGGACTGGCTATAAATTAGGTATTTCATTTATATTGTTGCCGTGTTATCCCTAAATGAGTAGCGTGTGGGAAATAAAAAAATTATCTAGCCTCACGCAAACCTGAAGTGCCGACTTTCCCATTTCCCTTTTTTATTTTCATCAAGAAAAATAAAATTTCATGAATTATTATGTAAATGTCTGTTTCTGGCCAAGCAAAAATAGGCTGGTGAACGGCATTCCTCTTCACAAACTTATTTTTTGGAAAATAAAACTTTTTTTGAAGGCTTGTATGCCTTGCCGGTGGCAAGATCGGAATTAGAAAGAAGTACCTAAACAGGCTTTCAAATAATGTTTTGTGAATTCACTGCAAGGGTACTGCAGAGCCATATCATCTCCTAAACAGGAATTTTACTTGAAAACATTTGCGATCTTCACAGTCTTCAGCTCATGCGGTAAGGCATTCCACAACAGGTGGCCGGTATAGCAAAAGGCAGAATCTAAATAATTAGCAGTGCTGAAACTGCGAGGAACACGGAGTCTTTTTACAGCAGCGGTCCTTGCAGATCTCCGAGTCCCATGCCTCCCCCCTATTGCGTCCATCACACAATACAATTATTAATTCTAGAATGCTTGCCTGTTTTTTATTTTTAAATTTTCATTTTTACTTTTTAGGTCAAACTCCTGATGACACAGTCGTAGTCGAAGATATGAAAAAACCCGAAAGAAAGAAGAAACCAAGTCCAGTAAATATTTTCAAATATCTATTTTTTTCTTTTATCAGATAAATCTGGCTACCATAGATTGTGATGCTGATATATCTTTGACATTTTGGTGATGTCTGTTGATGATTTGTTTTTAGGATCAAGTTGTGATTCTGCGCTTGTGGAGGAATGGATTCAGCTTGGACGGCGGCGAGCTGAGGAACTATTCAGACCCGGCCAATGCGGAATTCTTAGAACACGTGAGACGAGGGTGAGGGGAGAAATATAACACAACATTATAGAAATTATGATGTAACCAAAGCGATATTCAATCTTAATATTTTGATGTTTAAATGGCTGGTTTTTTATGATAAAATACTCACATTTAGAGGCTTGTGGACCTTTGTATAGAATTCAGAAGTTTGTTCAGTCGACTGACATTTTGCCACCGACGGTTTGGTGACTTCTTCGGAGTATGGTTTGCTTAACATAATGCAGTTGGTGCAGCTCAGACCTTCCTAGTGAGAAACATAGACCTATTGTAGAATACGAGGCCATCAACCAATAATATACAACTATCTTGACTTTCATTTTGTCCTAAACATACATTAAGTCCTGATGGTCTATAATATCTATAATCTATAATCTAAGTTGCAAGGATATATTCATTTAAAGCTCTCAGATGTAAGCCCACAAACCAACAAGTGTAGTTCGCGCTTACAAATGCTGAATGTGTACTTACAAATAAAATCCAAACCTCAAATGAACATAAGCCCCACAACTTTTGCCGACCTTCCCTGAAACAGGGGTAACATTGGCAAAGTGAACCATTTTTTACAGTATGGGTGGTCAGCCTCATACCAACCTATAAGTCAAGGAATATGAATAAAAAATTACATTTAAATATATAAAAGAACAAAACCTTACAAAGAAATCTATACAAAAAAAGTCAGAAATTTCCTATGCAAAAAATGTAGCAAATGAATACACCAACATTAAAAATCACCATTGCAGATTAGCCGCCACTTCTTCCTGTCCTTGCACACTTCTTTCATTTCATCCAGAGTCATAACCTTTTTCATGCAAGTCCTCCTTTTATTATGACTCTGGATATCCCATTCATTCGCTATTTCAGAAATTTGATCCATCCATACTTTTCTCGGTCTTCCTCTACCACGACATCCATCTATTTTAGCAACATATACTTTCTTCGTCAATCTTTCATCACTCATTCTCTCCATATGCCCGAACCATCTTAACATACTTCTTTTAATCTTCACTTTCACACTTTCCCTTACACCACATTCTTCTCTTACAAAATCATTCCTCACTCTGTCACTTCGTTTTTTCCCAATCATACTTCTTAGATAGTCCATTTCTACTGTATGGACTTTACTAATTTCCCTTTCACTCACCTAGTTATGATAATACAATAAATATCTGTATCATCCCCTCATAGTGATCAGTACCCTTAGTACGAGTTGCAAAACTTGGGTAATGTAAAGTTTACGGCAATTATTAAAGAGTGATTTCCCCCAAAATCTGCCATTTTTGTTTGTTTGAACTTGATTTTCTTCATCACTGTAACTCTTTTACTAAGACCATAAAGTGTAAGAAACAAAAACGGCAGATTTTGGGAGAAATCACTCTTTAATATTTTCCGTAAACTTTACTTTTCTCAAGTTTTGCAACTCGTACTAAGGGTACAGTCAAAAATGCAGTCCAACCACTTACAATCTGTGTTGAATTTGGCAGTAATGCTCGTAGTCGGGATGTCCGAATTTGCTGACATCACTTCGCTGTTAAAAAAAACTGCCTTGACTTTGTTACCTGGAGAGGGTGGTCTAGTTTCATGGTACATAAAACCATCAATGGCCCGGCTCCACCTTATCTTACTGACATGATCTCACTTATTGAGATGTGTGTGAGGAGGCAGACACTCAGATCTGCGGGTGATGGTGCTATTGAGTTGATTTAGCGGCGTCGTCAGATGCGCACAAATTTCGAGGACTGTGCTTTCTATGTTGCGGGTCCGGTAGAGTGAAACAGACTACCTGGAGTGAAGAACTCCAAGTTAGTGGGCTTACTTCAGGGAGCACTCAAGATGCACCTTTCTAAAAAGTCTTATCAGTGATGTGAGAAGGCTCTTGAGGTGTGGCACACACAATAACAGCGCTCTCTTATAATGTGTAATTTCAAAGGGAAGATATAAGTGTATATCACAATGAACTTTTGTGTTAAATAAAGTTGAAAACATTCACTTTCACTATCATGTTCGGTTTTAGTTAGTTTTGAACTAAGTTGTTGTTTATTTTTCCAGGGAAATCCCTGCTGAGCTGCGCAGAGGTCCAGAAGTCTACCTCACCATGGAGGACAGGAGACACGAGGAGTTCAGCAAGCAGCCGGCCGGGCCAGCGCAGCCCTTCCAAGGAAAAGGACATCTCTTGGGGAGGTAATGGAAACACTCAATTGTGATCTGTGGTGGTCCGTGCTCTCTAATTATTATTACTTATCATTGTTATGATTCTCGTTATTATGTTTGGTAACCAACCGGTGGGTTTGTGGCTGACCACCCATGCTGTATAAATTGGTTCATTTTAGCCACAGGCGCTATTGACAATGCAAGGAAGAAGCCAAGAGTTGCTGAGTTGTGTTCATTTAAGTTTTGGGGATATGCTCGTTTACGATCTAGGGATGAGAAACCTTTCCCTTGATAAAATGTTAGTTGCATCAAAACTAATGAGACGCTGGGCTCTCTTCTATGAAAGTTCACAGATAACAGTTGAAGTTGTTGTTCCATATTACTCCAGATACTCCAATTGGATAAAACTACCCACCAACAAACTCAAAGCATTCATTTTCGTTTGTGAATATTTAAAAAAAAAAGTTGGGATTGCTAGTTTTAACTAGCTGAACGCTTGGTGAACGCTTCAAGATATTCCAACGTTTATTAGGTGTGCATTTATAATCAATGTTATGAATTAGCGAATGTTAAGAAGAAGCCCTGAAGAAGTCAGTCGTACGTCACTGACGAAACGTAGCAGCCTTACAAAAAGAAAAAAGAATAAAGCAGCCTACAATTATTGAACATGGTCTACAAGCCCGGAAGGATGGAGACATCATCATCATCAAATGTTATGAATGTTTGTTACAGTCCGGCCCCGACCACTATTGGCTCAACAGCTCCCAATGTCATCAATGCTTCAGACAAGGAAGCCAACGAGAAGACAGCTCAGAGCAATGTTAATCTCAACGAGGAAGAACCTATCACCAATATTCAGGTACTGATGCTGATTTTAGATATTTACTTAACCAGAAATAAGAGAGACTAAGAATAATGAGATACTAGATTTTTTCAATTATACTCAACAGAGGATGTGTGAAATGAAAACGAGGTAAGGGATGATCGAGAAAAGTATGGTGTGATCAGATTGAGGAGATTGTGAAAGAATGGGATATACAAAGTGAGTGTAAAAGAAGAAAATGTATGAAAAAGGTGATGGGTATGAATGAATAGAAAGTGGTATGTTAGGGTAGGAAGAAATGGAGGTCACTCTGCAGAAGCTCTGGCAACCCCTAGTGGAATGGCGACAGAGCTACAGTTACAGTATTTTATGGTATTGAAGGGTGGACTTAAACAAAGTGCCTCGAGAAAATGTGGCTAACCATCAGATGCAAAAGAAATCTTAATGGATCAAAATTACAAATGCCGAGGCTCTTATCCGTATGAATGATAGAGCGGAACTCCTGATGCCCGTCAAAAGATAAAAATTAGTTTATTTTGGCCGCATAATGAGGAATGAGAATTATTCACTCATACAGGGAAGAATTGAGAAATTACGAGCTCCAAGTCGGAGAATAACATCTTGTTTGAAGAACCTGAGATAGTGGTTTGGCAGAAGCACAAGCTTCCTTTTTAGTGCAACGGTATCGAAGGTGCAGATTGTTATGATGATAGCCAATTTTCACTGAAGAGGCACAAGAAGAAGATGAAGAATTTATTATATATACATGAACGGCACAAATAACTTACATAGTATAAAGAAAGATTATGACTTACAAACACAATTACATTACAACACTAATACACAACAATTTCTACAAATTTCATAAGATAAGTTAATGTTTTTTTGATGGATAATAAATCTGTGTTTACTTTCAGTTCCGTTTGGCAGATGGCTCTCGACTTGTTGGAAGGTTTAACCACACTCACACTGTCGCCAACCTCCGGGAATATATACTCACGTATCCTTTACAAACTTCAAATAATTATACTACTTTTGTGTTTAACTGTTTCTCCCTTACTGCTATAAAAATGAGTACTTTCAGTTACCAATGTTATCTCTTCATAAGAAATGAAGTTGTACATTAAATTGTACAGCTTTGATTAAATCTGAAAGAATTTTTACCCATGGATGCTTACGTTGTTTACCTCTTGATTGTTTACCTCTATGAAACAATCACCTGTATTTTACATGCACTTGAAGTACTATTAGCAAGATAATAGTACTTCAATCCTAATCGAACCTTGGCCCTTGAATGGTCCTCGAACTTGCCACCTGGATAAGCTGTGTAGTATCTCTCCTCCCACCGCAGTCTGGACCTCCCCACCATTGACCGGTCGGTAGTCTAGTGGTAACGCTTCGATTCGTAAATGGAATGTTGTGGGTTCGAATCCCGGCAGAGCACAAAAAAATATACCATTTATATTTTCAAATATGCTCTTTGCTGGGTTGACAAATTCATATACCTTTTGTTATGTTTATATTAAAAGGTATCTCCCAGGATATACCTACAGGATACTTACATCCGGCTAGCTCTCATCAGCATCACTCTCAGGGCGTGGGGTTCTTTCCTTGAGTTGCTTACTTGTATTTTGGGAAGGCTTTATAGTAAAAGATAAGTTTAACATGAACAAATAAGGGTTTATTTACTTTACTAATATGGGGGTAAAGGGAAATAAGGGAATGGCTCGACCTTAACTTGTCACTAAAACACTCCCTACTCTGTTGACTGGAGTTCCGAACTGAATGGCCTGGGGCAGCGCCCCAGGCTAGCGGCGGCTCACGAGGCGGACGCCTCCACACGTTGGAGCCCCTGGGTGGGCGCTCCTATGCACTATGTCTCCTATGCCTCTGGTCCACAAGGCGGGTGCCTTGCTGGCAGGAAATCCAAGTAGATGGGGAGGAGGGAGCTCCATTGTAATGCCCCCTCTTGCACCGCTTGGTGCTTGGTCGTCGACGTCTCAATCGGTTGACATCTTGCCGGGAACTGATGACCGACGGCCCCATTAGGTCACACGGCACAGTTCGGCCGCTTCCGTGACCGTTCGGCTCCGTTCGGCCCACAAAACACACTGCACACTTCGAGAATGCTCTTTTATATGTTATTTAGTAAAATAACATAACACTTTACCAAACATCTATCTAGCCGTACAGCGACTGAGTCTTGCTTGAGAATTGGCGCTTTCTGTAGCGAAGACCAAGCTCGCAGGTGTTATTCACCAATCAAATCATTTTAATATTATTATTGTTTTTAGATGTCTACGCTGATTTATAAATATTTTCCTTGACTCTGTTCACCATTATACAGGGCGGCACCCGTGTACCAACTACAGAACTTTATTCTGCAAACTACTTTCCCCAACAAGGAGCTGACGGACCAAGCGCAGAGCATCAAGGACGCCAACCTACTCAACGCGCTTGTTGTGCAACGTCTCAAATAAACAATCAAACTAGACAAACCTACTTAAATCCCACTCCAATCTATTTATATGTACAACGCTGCCATCTTTTGGACTCAAGAAAAAAAACGAGAATTGAATTTTGATCCACATTGTTAAAATACTGTAAAAAATGGTTCACTTTGCCAATGTCACCCCTGTGTCAGGGAAGGTCAGCAAAAGTTGCAGGGTTTATGTTCATTTGAGGAATTTGTAAGTAGGTGCATATTCAGCATTTGTAAGCCTGAACTGTTTGTTTGTGGGCATGCATTTGATATGAGCTTTAAATGTTAATATATCTTTGCAACTTTGATTAAAGATTGTTCACTTTACGAATGTCATCCCTGTTTCAGGGAAGGGCGACAAGAGTTGCAAGGTGTAAGTTATCTTAAAGTATTGTGGGTGTTACATCCAGGTGCGTACATATGGTATGAGCAAATACATTTCAGAATAAATATTTTTTCCCATTCCTTTGAAATAACTCATTTGAAATTGACAGAAAAGCTAACGATGACTACAATCAAACTAAAATTGTGAATTTTAGATATGAATATCAAGCTGAAATGGTTTTTTACCATATATTGCCTACCTATTAGGCGCATGAGCCTGTATGGGATGCACGCCCCTGGTTACGTCTTAATCTTCTTTTTTTAATTAAAAGAAAATAAATTTACTTCCTGTTGGCTTGTTCTATAAGGTACAAATTGAGATCGTGTATCAAAATTACGTTTTGCGTACTTTTTAAAAGATGGCCGCGTCCTTGATATAAATTGATTGAATGTGGCGTAAAAATGTGATTGATTACGTTTGATTTGTGATCTTTACCCCGAGTGTGAAATATTCACGTAAACTCTCTTCGATCGCGTAAATATTAAAATGTATGAAAGATTCAACAGCAATCCTTGTGAGTCATTTTGTTTCCACACATTTTTTTCTCTACACATGATTGAGGAAAGTTTATTTAATGTTCTGCCGTCAGGGTACTAATTTTAGGCTGTATTTTTGTATTTGTACAAAGATGTAAAAGCTGATTGGTATGGAAACGTGTCTACAAAGAGCAAAAAAAAATACAATCCGTGAAGAAGTGGAGGCAGTTCTGCAGAGACTGTGGCTACCCCTAGCAGTATGCTGACAAAATTACAGTTATAGCCTGCCCATATGAAGCATTTAACTATGTTATTGAATTAAATTACCCGTGAAAAATAAATAAAAATGCGAGACCTTTGCAGCCTTCGCAGGAAGAGTTGCACTATGTGTGCAGCTTAGTTGCGTTTTTTTAGTATCCTTAAACTGGGAAAATATATTCAGTCGTCCTGTGTATGAAAATTGAACTTTTTCTATTCTCTGACAAACGCCAGCATCATTGATGAATATATTAAATCAACTTTTAGTTGCTTTGTTGTGTGTAAATTTTGTAATGGTAGACATAGATATATTGTTTTTTTTTTCACATGAGATATCATCACATTTTATGTGTTGAATCAAAAACGGGAATCTAGGATATTATTTAAAAAATATATGAAAATATTGAAAGATACAGAATGTGTGTCATTGTCTGTGTTTCCATAATATATTGTCTTCATTTTCGAAGTTTTGATTGTCGCCTTTAATTCTATAGGAACCAGAAATTTCAAAGTTATTTTAACAAACATTTGAGGTGAACTAGAGTTATTTTTTTCACTTTTTGTCTTTTTCATAAAGCTTGAGTATTTTTTGCTGAAGCATTTTTTGAAAACAGCAGAGTATTCAAGTTACAAAAAAAATTAAATTGTCGTCTTTTATGTGACAACATATTTTTTCATGGGATAAACAGTACACAGTACAATGTTATGTAACAAAAAAATATAATGCATGAATTTATTGAAATATTGTCTTAGTCATTTTACTTGTAGTTTATTTTTGTAATAAAACTAAATCAAATATCTTGGCTTTGATAGTTTTCTTCCTGCAAAATCTCAACATAAAAAGATTAAAAACTTAAATTGTTTCCACCGAGTCTCAATAGATTTTGGACCAAATTTTCAGAAAGTATTAAAGGACTATTTAACGATGAACTCTTTCAAATTTAATCTCTATCACATTACATTTTTTTTTCTAGTGTCCCCGGTTATTGCGTCAGGTTGCCCCCCGTACATGTGGAAATAAATTGATTCCACGCTCCGGGTACTGCTGATTATTTATATTTTTTCTTTAATTTATGTATAAGCTATGTATGATTGAAATTTTTTGTAATATCATAGAAAAAACCTTTTTATAATAAAAAGAATACAACTTATATATTCTGTGTATTATTTTAGTTACCGATAAAGAGAAAATAGGAAAATTTGATACCTTTCATCATTCACAGCAAACATTGAGAAGCTTGCCACTCATGCAAGTGGAGTGTGAGCTGATCATCTATAATCCTCATTTGTGATCAGTGTCGCTTGTATGGTCAATCGGATGTGTCGTCACCCGAAGTAGCGTTATTGCAACAAGCGCAAGTTCGAGTCACATAGTGTCCTATCGATGATAACTTTCATCCTGGTTCAACAGATGCAATTGGGTAATTATTAATTATATTTAATATAATTATTAATTGATTATATTAACACTTTTTCCTGGCTACGCAAAATACATTGGTGAATTGCATTTCTCTTCTCAAATATATTATCCATTAAAAAGTCCATAAAACATTTTCATTCCATTCTGGAACTAAATAGGAAAAGTGTACAAATGGTATAATGGATCACCATGGAATAATTAATACTGCCATCTGTGAATGAGTAGCTCAAGTTTTCTCACAGATTCACTTAATACTCTTGATTCACAGGATAACTGTTTTTTTCACTGTCGGAAAATAAAAATAAATTGGTACACCGTACATATCTGCATTTACTTCAGCAGTGGAAGTAATTTACACAACGATCTTCTGCTCTAATGAGGTGCTCACTAAAAAATGACACGGACAATATTGTGTCGAATCACCCGACCGGCTTGCTAGGAAAAAGACAAAGCAAACATTATATTTTTGTTATTGGTTTCTATAGCCGTTGCAAGCAGTCCCATACAAAACTGAGGTTTGTTCGCGTAGAAAACAGAGTTCCTATTTCAAAAATGTTTCGAACTCATTTTAAAGATTTATTACAAAAAGCTTCTGCTACTCTTTCATAGATGGCAGTAACGTTCAATGTTTTGTAGTACCTAGTATTATAATGTACCTTCATTATATTGACTTACAGCTACGTTAAAAAGTAAGGTTTTTTACGTTTGTTCTCTGCACCTCCCCCTTGTATTTAGTCTGTATTTGTAGATTATAGCTAGATGTTCTCACCTACGTCTGTTACTTTGCTTATGTAGAGAATAATAATGATTTCCAGCCGTGTTGCTATTCAGCCGGGCGCACCGTTATAATTGACATTCCAGGCAAATACATTGAGAGGTATTGAGCCGAGCTGAGGCGGGGGGGAATAGAGAGGAAGCTGGGAGGGGGATAAGAACAGAAGTAGAAACTGGAATCTTGGAATAATTTCGGATGGAAACTTGCTAACAATTTGTAATGGAAATTTGTGGAAAATTTGTCATGGAAACTTGCGAACAATTATTGGCCGTTACAACTTTCGAACAATTTGTAATGGAAACTTGTGAAAAAATATTTGTCGCGAACAATTATTACCTACCTACCTAATCGAGGATACCACCCATGCTGTAAAAATGGTTCACTTTGCCAATGTCACCCCTGTTACAGGGAAAAACGGCAAGAGTTGCAGGGTGTATGTCCATTAAGAGATTGGTTTTTATGTTGTAGGCTCACATGAGGCATGTGCAAGCGCGAACTTGTACATGTCTGGTTGTGGGAATGCATGTAATGTGAATCTCCAATGTAACATATCTTTGCAACTTAGATTAGATTAGATTAGATTAGAACAATCAGTCATGGAAACTTGCAAACAATTATTATTTGTTGTGAATAGTATATGGCAATTTGTAATGGAAACTTGTGGAG
This sequence comes from Agapetus fuscipes, assembly GCA_951799405.1. Lineage (NCBI taxonomy): Eukaryota > Metazoa > Arthropoda > Insecta > Trichoptera > Glossosomatidae > Agapetus > Agapetus fuscipes. The sequence continues at coordinate 25,714,918 of OX637333.1, forward strand.
AATTTGTCATGGAACTTGCAAACAATTATTGGCCGTTGATAGGTACCTACTTGCAAAAAAATTGCCATGGAAACATGTGAAAAATATTTGTCGTGGAAACTTCCGATCAATCATGTGTTGTGTATACCTACTTATGGACAGTTTGCGATGGAAACTTGCGAAAAATGATTCCCTACCTAATCGTGGAAACTAGCGAACAATCCGTCATGGAAACTTGCAATTATTGGCAGTTGATAATTGCAAAAAATTTGTCATTTGTCATGGAAATCTGCGAAAAAATATTTTTCGTGGAAACTTGCCGGCAATTTCTCATGGAAACTGAAAAAAAATCCTAACGTAAGACTGAAGAGAAGATAGGAATTAAAATAGGGATATCGCACATAGGTATGTACCTACTTATAGTACGAAAAAGCTGCCGTATTCTAAAAAGAGTTTTTCATGGAATCTTGCAAAAAAATTTCAAAGAAATCTTAATATTTTTTCATGCAAAATTGCGAACTACTTTAGATAGTTACATTGAAATTTGCAAAGAAGCAAATAGTAGATAGGTATATCTACGATGACAACTTGCAAGGTAGTTAACACATCGAACTCATAATTTTGAAGTAGTGGGTTCGATTCACAGCGCTGCAAAAAATGTACAAAATTCATCTGCCTTTACTATATACCTACCGGTCTCCAAAGGTCCATCCAGCCTTGCAGAAGCTGGGTCTTTCTTTATGTAGAATAGCGCTTTCTTTAGCGACGGCCAAGCTCACGGAGGGCTTTTAAGTTGTTATTCAGACAAAAATTGAGTTCGTCAAATAAATTATCTTAATAGCTGTTTGCTTTATAAGCAATTTCTCCTGGTACTGGGCCAACAATTTGTCATGGAATTTTAAAAATAATCAACAAAGAAATTCTACTAAAATACGAAGGTATATTATGATTTTGCTACTTCAGCTGTAGTTTGGTATGAGTCTTACCAGTGACCACCCATACTAAGAATATAATAAGAAGAAAAATAGGTAGTACAAATAGTTCAGTGGCTCTTCCCTTTGAAAGTAGGAAAAATTCCACGGAAACATATCTGAGTCAATCATAAAGTCCTTCTAATCAAGGGACGGTAAGTTAGTCGAAGTAAGTTTGTCGAAGAGCATACCAAACCTATTTGTCTAAGAACATTCCAACCTATTTGTGAAAGAACAACCCAGCCTATTTGTCAAGGAACATACCTACTAACCTTCATATTTGTCACGGACAAGCACATCGTAACACATTTGTCACGGAAAATACCAACCTATTTTTAAAGGAAAATACCAACCTATTTGTCAGGAAAATACCAACCAATTTGTCAGGAAAACACCAACCTATTTTTCAAGAAAATACCAACCTATTTGTAAAGAAAATACCAACCTATTTGTCAAGAAAATACCAACCTATTTTTCAAGAAAATACCAACCTATTTGTAAAGAAAATACCAACCTTTCGTCCATAATAATGAAACCCATTTGTTACGATGTAAAATACAAATCAATTGCATAAATATTTCTAATTTTGTGACGCATTCTACTCGTATTCTAGTTAGGTATTCTATTTGATGGGCGTGACCGGCGAGGTGTTACTTTATGGTTTTTGTTTTCCACCAATAGGGAGCCAGGATACAATGTAACCGTTCTCCCATTGGCCGGGAGGGGAGGCTCTGAAACAAATTAGATACTCTGTGACTGTCATAATATCATCATTATCAAGCATGCGCTCTTTCAGGAATAGGTAGTACCTACGTAAATAGGAGATGTATTATTTTTATAGAGGAACAAGTCGAATATTCTTATTCTGGGTTACTCTTCTCTTTATCTTAAAAGGTGGTTGAAATTATCATATCGTCACCTTCAAGGTAAAACTGAATAAGTGCTGATTCACTGATTTGATAAATTGTGGATAAAGCGGGTAACTTTCATAGTAAGTGAACTAATTTAAAAGAAGTGCTCATGACAAACTTCTGGGCTACAGGATTCTCCCACTTTTGTATTGTTTTCTTTCGTACAAAATAGTAAAAAATATGCATTTATCTGAGAAAACCGTTGAATATGCCACTTATTCAGTTTTACCTATAAGGTATCGATATAACAGTCAAATCATCGTAGCATAGACGGAGGAATCGTGGTAGCATAGTCTGTGAAATCATCGTAGAACTGTGGAATCATCGTAGCATGGCCTGTGAAATCATCGTAGAAATGTGGAATCATCGTAGAACTGTGAAATTATCGTAGCATAGTCTGTAAAATCATCGTAGTATAGCCTGTGAAATCATCGTAGAAATGTGGAATCATAGTAGCATAGACTGTGGAATCATCGCATAGTCTGTGAAATCATCGTAGCATAGTCTGTGAAATCATCGTAGCATAGTCTGTGGAATCATCGTAGCATAGTCAGTGAAATCATCGTAAGTCTGTGGAATCATGGTAGCATAGACTGTGGAATCATTGTAGCATAATGTGTGAAATCATCGTAAGACTGTAAAATCATGGTATCATACACTGAGGAACCATGGTAGCATAGTCTTTGAAATCATTGTAGAACTGTGGAATCATCGTAGCATAGTCTGTGAAATCATCGTAGCATAAACTGTGGAATAAAATAGTATAGTCTGTGGGATCATTGTGGTTTAGACTGGAATCGTCGAAGTATACTAGGTAATGACTTTATTATCATTCAAAAACGACGTAAAAACACTGCGTAGTGATTCTGAATCAATGAATTCAGCCAAACATTCTCCCATGACATGAATGTACTTACTTATTTATACAATAGGTACATCTACCTTCCCACCAACTTCGCGCATTTCACCGCACCCCGACCACCACCCACCTGAGCCTCCCCTACAGGGAATTTCATTAAATTTGGATTAAATACATTCTACAATCGCCCTACTAACGTCTCCATGTACCTACATATATAGATAGATACCTACGCCTGCCTATTTCCCACGTATTTTCAATTTATAATAGCTTTTTATTTGTTGTCTATGGGTTTCGTCTTTCTCTGAATTCACAGTTTTTTCTTCTTTCTTCATTCTCTGCATGTTTCTATTCTATCTACTCCTGAAAGAAGACCTTATCCAATCAATCGTATCCTAGCTGCGCTGTTGATTATCCTCTAAAGAAGTGGCGTGCATTGAGTAGGGGCACATAATTGTTTTTTCTTCGTCTTTAAAATACCACATTAGAAATTAATTTATAAGTTCTAACGATGACTCAAACTAACAATGAATTGCAATTTGAAATGGCTGAATGCACTATATAGTCTACCGAAGAAAATGAAAATGGCGGTAGGTACACAACTGTATATTGTTGCCGACCCTAATGTATGGAAGCGAGTCGTGGACGGTGAATGAAAGAGAAGTAAATAAGGTATGCACCGTAGAAATGGCTCATTTGAGAAGTATGACAGGAAAAACAATAAAAGATAGAGTGAGAAACGAATGGGTTCTGAATGAATGCGGAGTAAAAGAAAGCGTGAAAGTGAAAGTTCAAAGAAGTGTGATGCGATGGTTTGGACATATTGAAAGGATGAATGAAGACCGACCGTCAAAAAAGTGTATAAAGGGAATGTACCTAATAGGTAAGCGTGGAAGGGGAAGACCTAGGAAAGAATGGATTGATCAGATAAGTGAGATTGTGAATGAATGGAATTTAAGTAACAACCAAGCCAACGCCCACGGGGAAGTTATATCCTCTTGCAGGCATAGCCCCACACCACATCAGACGCAAAGTGGCTTCGAGAGTCGAGAGGCAGAAGGCTCTAACGTGCACACAGCACTGCATTTACGGAAGTGGCTTTTCATCACAGCAGCGCCTGAAGTCGAGACACAGCTTCCTTAGTTCCGTGCAGCCCTTGTCTTTGGATCCAGTGGCGGAAAGATTACAAATGTGGAAGGAGGAATGCCCGGAGAGCTTTGTGCAGCCTTCAGAGAGCCTACCCCCAGGAAAGAACCTCGAGTGGCCCGTATAGAGATCCATGAACAGATTGAGGACCAATGTTGGAAGAGCCCGGGCCAGCATGCTGACCTGGGGATTTCTGGGACGGGAGGACTCTACACTATGTGAGTGTGGAGCTCAGCAAATAATGGAGCACCTGCGGTGTTGTCCCTCCTGTCCGACAAGCTGCTCCATGGATGATCTCTTTGCGGGAAACCAAAGAGCTGTAGACATTGCTCGTTACTGGGCCAATACGGTGTGAAGCTGACACGAAGAAGAAGAATGGAATTTAAGTAGGTACAGAGTAGAAACAAGAGAACAGCGTGCATGAAAAGAGTGATGAAAATAGATAAGATGAGAGAAGTATGCAAGGACAGAGTCAAGTTGAGGCACTTGTGTGGAGGTACCGGCCAACCCTAGAGGAATGGCGGCAGGATACAAGACAAGACAAGACAAGTTGCCTACCTCATACTTGTATGAGCCTGTATGGGATGCACGCCCCTGATGTAAAGCCCGCCTCTACCTGCAGTCTGCTCTACATCATTTATGTAAAAATCAAATGACTATCCCAGCTACAGTGCCGACATCTCGGCAAATAGTTCTACTTGATTGAATACTAAACAACCTGGATTACATTTTAACTGATCTGAGATGATTTTCAGCTTGAGACGCCCAGTCGATAGCTCACTTGATAGAATTCTTGCATTCCATGCCGAGAGCTCGAGTTCGAATCCCACGGAGTGTGTCAAAAATAATTTCCCGTGTCGGTGTTTATTTCAAATTCAAAAATAAAATACCGGCAAGGCTTACTCAGCCATCACAAGAAATGAGTAGATACCAGCCCACTCGGGAGCTGGAAAACCGTCACTTAAACTAAAGTGGTTGTCGTAAGCCCAGCCGTCTTACCTGTAAAAATAAATAGGTTCCACTCGCCACATGCGATGCCTTCGGGGAAAACGCGGCAAAGCATGCACATAATAAAGTTCTTGCACAGATTTGTACAAATAAATAATAGGTATCTGCTCTTCAAGGAACCGAAAATATCCATTTATTTTCCTACCCACGCTAGAAATTGTGTGCACGTCCCTGGATCAAACCACAGTCCATTTTTTCTAAACGTAAGCGTTCTACTTCTACCTATTATGGTATCGACCGGACTTGAAAAAAATGATTATATTTTAGCATGATTTCTTTTTTCAGTATAAAATGGCCTCTTTTATAATAATTTCCGAGTAGATATTATTTTACATTCGTTAGAAACAAGAGCCCATACAAACTCGTGCACAAAGCGAATAAAAATACTTACCCATTGTGCGAGCCAGAAACAAACAAAAACAGTTGAAAGAAAGATATAAAAACAAACTGAACTGTGAGCGAGTGAGAGAGAAGGCAAAAAATATGTTTACTTGTAAAATTAAAAAAATATATCGAATAACATTTAGGGGCGGCAGAGGCAATAGAAATACATTACTTCTTCTTCTTCCTGACACTGTCTCAATTGATAGTAGATTATCGTGGTGGACCTTCTCGTTCTGAGTTAATGAGTATCTACTATCTTGATTCGAAGATACGATTTTTAAATAAAAGTATCTAGGTAGGTAGGTAAAAACTGTTACGATTGACGGGTTCAGTTTAATAAAAACTTAGGCTAATTTATTTAACAAAAATTTAATTTAAGATTCCGTTCACATTTGGTTAATTCAGAGAGTTAACTTGTGCAGGTACTGTATTGCTCGCCAGCTCCAATACAAGTCTCCCGCTACATAGGTACAGCTTTGGCCCTTTTATAGCATGACATGAGGATGGTTTTTGAAACATTGGGGACTGGAACAAGCGAGCTTTTGCCAGAATATTCTATTTAGAATATTCGAGCAAACACTCACACCATCGAACAAATACAAGCAGGTACCTACCTACAATTATTTAAACACCTACATCCATCGATAAATGTAAATAAAATGTTTATATCGATGCCTACATCTCAGTAACACAAATAAAAGCACGCAATCACACATTCGTAACAACCTGAAGATTTCGCAAATGTTTTTATAGCGAATAGTCGAATACCGCGTAATAGCCATTCCCTTTGGTGAATATCGAATAACTCGACATCATAATTCGACATTAAAAACTTTTTTTATCTGTTAGATATCAAAGAATGATAAAACCTTTGTAGGTTATTTTAAATTAAAATAAGTAGAATCAAACGGACTTTGTTTTCATATTTGTTTTTTTTTTTAAAATGGAATTTTACAAAGTTTCCGCTGAAACATTTCATATAAATAAATGTTTGCCTTCTCCCTAGCAATCAGGCCGCGTAGCGGCATAATATTGTCTACGTCAATTCTCATACATCTTTCTAAAATACTGATTTTGTTGTCCATGTAATTTAAAAATATGTTTGTTTTAGTATGAAGTAAGTAGGTAGGTAGGTAGGTTTTTATTTTTCAGAAATAAATTTAATTTAAAAGCCAACAATGGCAGTGGGAGGAGCCAGAGCGAAAAGAGAGAAACAAAAAATAATATCCTCACAATTTCAATTTGCAAAAAACAAAAATAACTACACTTTCAGAATGTTTGTCCGTGTTTGCTGAAAGAGTCAACATTACCATTGCAAACATTCAGTCCCTCTCCACCAATCAGAGCGGGGGGCGTGGCCCGACGCTTCGCTCCCATTGGCTACATTCCTCGGCCGCGACGAAATGTTAACATTTGTATACAGTTGTTTCACTTTGCGGGTACAGTTTCACGTTTGCGAGAAAGAGACGGCAAGCGGGGTGTAATGTAGCCATGATGGAAACAAACTTAAATGTGAGGTTAGGTGTTCTGTCAGTTTTGTATTGAATGTTGGCGGGAATGTAGCTGACGCGCAAGTGGCAAGAAGTTGAAACTGTTTTTTCGCGATTTTTACGTAACTTGTTTTAGAATTCCTGTGTGTGAATAGAGAATTCCATGAAAACAAGTAGTTATTTAAATTAAAAGTAAATCCAATGGACAAAAAATAAAAATTAGTTATTTTAAAAGTAACAAGATACACTGGAAAAAATAAACGAATATTTGATTAATTCTGTAAATTCAAAATAAACTTATTTTGTTGAAAAAAAATATTTTGTACTCATGTGAAAATTCAGTTTTGCGGGTTTGAAAAATTAAAGTTTGTTAAAAATAAAAATAAATACAATAGCGAATAAAAAAAATCTTGAGTGTAGATATAAACGACTCTCAAAGTAATAAAAAGACACGGAGAAACAATTGGTTGGAAAATTTCCAAAGAAAACTATTTAATATTCTCAAAAAGTTTCGCAAGTCTTCAAAGTTGCTTAATAGTTGTTTAGATTTAAAAAATAAACATTGGAACGTAAAAGTTTTATGGTGTCTCATAGTGTATCGATAAATTAAAAGCAAATCAAAGTGACTTGATATTTTTGTCTCCACTATTTCTCAATGTGTGCATGATTGATTAACTTTCATAAAAAAAAACAAATATTGAAAAAACAGTGGGTATTTAAAGGCCTTTATGAGAAACCTATTTTTGGATTCACGTGAACTTATTCAAAAAATTCTCAAAAAGTGCATCACCTCCTTTGATAATTGCCCAATAGGTTCAACAGAAAAGACATAAAAGGGCTTTCAAATACACTCGTTTATTTGGATTAAACGACTTGAGTGAACTGAACTATCCCCCAACTTGCCCAAGTTTTGCATTACCCACTAAGATAAAAGGCTTAATATATATATTAAAAAAAACAGGAGATAAAAGATCTTTCAAAATAAAAAGAAGATTAAAGGCTTTTGGAAGTGGCTTATTTCTGTGAATTAAAAAGACAAAGATTTGACCAAAAAGGGATAAAAGGCTTTTCGAAAGGATATTCTTCTTGGATCAAAAATACCTACATCGACAGTTTGTCACAAAGTGTTTAACGAAGATGAAGAATTAGTTGGTTCCAGTCGTCCAGGGGTGACGTTAAATCCTCCCTGTCTCTTCAGCCGCGGTATCCTGGGATGGAGATGTCTCTGCCATCGGGAGTGGACGTCTCCCAGCTGGTGGCGCAGCACCCGGTCCTCGGCGCGCTCCCTCCCGCCTTCTTCCTGAGGGCGTCGGAGAGATATCAGGTGTTACCATCTAGCGTCAGCTATCAGCAATTGGCGGTTTGATTAGCAATCATAATTTATTAGAGACAAATCAGCCTGTAGTTAAATTATTGTTACACTAAGCTCTTCTCTTTAGTGGTGCTATCCGGAATTTTAAAATCATCCAACCACTAAAATCTTTTCCTGTGGCTATTACTGCTTGCCTGTGTTTTTTGAGCCACACTTGCTTTTCTGAACACCTGAGAAAGAGTTAGCCTCACGTGAGGGCCTTCTGCCACTTGCATCCATGTACATGTTTTGCATGCGAGTCCTGTGACACATCCACGGATGGGATGGATATAAAGGGCGTGGGTCAGAGGAGGGAGAACTGTCCAGAAACGGTCATAGTCCATTGGAGTTTTTAGTTCCGGATGTTTCGCAAAGCTTCGCCAAGCTTCTCCAGCGATTGGATGGATGAAAATCTGATGAATTACCATTTCCGGACAGCACCATTCAAGAGCCTATACCTGCCAACTACTAAAAACAAGACCTTATTTAGCTTTCAAATGTTATGTTTACCAGTTTTTTTCAAAATACACGTAACTTTGACTTAAAAAAAGACGTGAATCATATTTCAGACTGCCGTCTTTTGACCGGTTTTTCTTGAGTACCTAACAATTGATGCTGCATTGGACCTACTCTCAAACGAGACAAAGGTAGTTGTTTTGACTCCCAGCGAAGCACAATTAAATAGTACCTATTTTGTTTTTTAAATATCTCTCACTTGTGATGATACAAAAATCAATCAATATTTATTGATGATCGGTCACAAAGGTTTATCCAGCCACACAGTACCCAATTGGATCTTCTTCTTGTGCCACTTCTAATGAAGATCGGCGATCATCATAGCTATTTTGATGTTTGATGCTGCGGCTCGAAACAGGGATTTGGTGCTTCTGCCGAACCACTGTCGCAGGCTCTTCAGCCACGATGTCCTTCGGCGTCCCTGAGATCTTCTCCCCTCAATCTTACCCTGAATGATAAGATGAAGGAGACGGTACTTTTCATTTCTCATAATGTGACCGAAGTACATAAGCTTTCTCTGCTTAATGGTACCTAGGCAGGAGCTCCTTTGTAGTGCGCATTCGTTGAAGGACTTCATCATTGGTGACTCGATCACGCCAAGAGATCCGAAGCATTTTTCGGTATAGACTAATTGGATCTATGAATGACAATGAAAATTTCTACCTGTACCTATGTAGGTATCTACTTACCCTAAAATTCTACTTCTCACTTTATAATTCTACCTACATTATAGTTTTTTCATTCTACTCGCCTACTTATAGGTACATAGGTATTATTATGCGTGCCTACTTACATACCACTGAGAAGGCCAGCAATGATAGCAGGTGTTGATTATATTTTTATCTCCAAATCTGTGTACTCTTAGGTTTAACTATATAACGTGAAAGGTTTTTAAAAAATCATTTGAAGGTCCTAAATATTGTTGTGTGTCCTTGATAATCTTGGAAATAATTCCATAAATTAATAAAACTATCATATTTATTTATTATATAGGCTGGTTTGACTCGTTGCCAATCTTATCAAATATTCCTACAATTTTCTTTAAAATTTGCACTTGTTTTATTTTTTTTGTTTACCTAACAGCTTAAAAGAACATACCTATATATAATTTCAAGCGTGGGTAGGTAGCAATATGGAATTTTTCCGACTCCCGAAAGATCAGATATTTTTTATCAGAAAAATCTCTCATAGTACCAAACCTAATTCAATTTGTACCAAGCATTTAGTCTTACAGTCCTCTGTAGTTTGTAATTATTTCAGATAATTAAAACTCGAATCTAAGATTTATGTTTTGCAATAAGTTCCTACTTATGGTAACAATTATTTGCCGATATTTATAACGTTTGATCTGTAGGTACAATTTGATCCACAGATCATTTTTTTGTATACAGAATTAACTTTAGTCGGCGGCTGATCCATAGATTGAATTGAAATTAAACTATTGAAATGTACAGCGTTAGGTAGTATCTATATTTGATTTGCAATAAAAGGAGGACTAATTCAAGCCAAGTCTAAAGCGCTATTCTGCTAAAACCTTACGACCTTAAGGCGACGAGATAGCGATTCGTATTCAAAAATAAGGTGTACTGTGTTTTTTTTTTATCTATGAAGTTCTCTCGTAGGCGCTAGCAAGCTCCGACTTGGATTGGTATCCAAAGTGTAAGGAATTTAGCAGAATAGCGCTTCTGATCTCTTCTTTAAGATTGTGAAGGATACGCAACTATCAAAAAACGTAACTAAGCTACGCAAATAGTGTAACTTCTTGCCTGTTGTCCCCGAACGGATCGCATGTGCGGATTGGAACATATATGGTGTAAGGTAGTCGGCCTTACGCCAACCACTTCACTGGAAGTGAGGGATACCTACTTTTATAGTTTTTCATGCGGATCGACACGCCTTCAACTGAACGTGGTCAATCTGAACTAACGACGCCATCTTGTAAAACGTCGTTTTTGATAGTTCAATCTAATGAGCTGCATTAAGTACTAAAATTTAAGAAGTAGGTAGGTATCTATTTTGGTGAAGAAAAACCAAATAATATCCATTGATTTTAGGAGTTTGAAGGTTGTATAGTCATAACAGCGCCCTCTTTTACCTGTCTTGTAAATACATTGAAAACCGTGTACATCTCGTCTCCCTAGTGCTTGTTTGGCGTATCTACCATTTCCTTCAAACATGACCTAAATGAAATTGTCTTAAGAATTACAGTAAGCTAAGGAAAAAACGTTAAATACGATAATGTGAGAGTTGTTTTAATATTTTCAAAATCAATTTCTAGCATTCATAAGACATATTGGTTCAGTACACATACAAACATTGCTCATGTGAAATTACCTCTGTTGGATATAAGACAAAGAGATTGGAGATTTGACCGGTCCGTAGTCCAGTGGCAACACTTCGGACTCGTAAATGGAAGGTTGTGGGTTCGAACCCCGGCGGAGCACAAAAAAAATTACCCACCATAAGCCTTTAGATACCAAAGACCGGTCATGGTACACCGCGTGTCGTTGGCATCTTGGACCGGTCCGTGGTCCAGTGGCAACACTTCGGACTCGTAAATGGAAGGTTGTGGATTAGGATTCCAGCGGAGGACAAAAAATATACCATTGTTATTTCGAATGTGCTATTCGCTGAGTTAAAAAATTTATAAACTTTTACCAATGACCGGTCACTGAAAGGTCCATCCAACCTTACAACAACTGGGTCTTGCTTGAGAATTGGCGCTTTCTACAGCGACGACCAAGCTCGCAGAGGGCTCTTGAGGTGTGATACACACAAAAACAGCGCTCACCAAATAAATCATCCTTGATCCTAATATTATTATTATCAAAAGGTCCATCCAGCCTTACAGCAACTGGGTCTTTCTTGAGTATTGGCGCTTTGTACCGACAACCAAGCTCGTAAACACCTCTGCGGCACTACAACAAGTGTCATAGACCCGTAGAATCTCTAAAATCTAGGTATCTCCTGCACAGGATTCTTAAAAAAAAAGACAAACAAACACTAAGGTGACGAACTTTGCATTAGATGCTGCAGCACTAAATAGGGATTTACTGCTCTTGTTTAACCATTGCAAGTTCTTTAGCCACCACATCCTTGCCTTCTTGATCTGCTGTCGTCAGTGTAGCTGTAACTGTGGCGTTGTTTGTTGCAGAGGACGCCGAAGTGCGCGCGCTGCCGCAACCACGGAGTCGTGTCCGCCCTCAAGGGCCACAAGCGCTACTGCCGCTGGAGAGACTGCGTCTGCGCCAAGTGCACCCTCATCGCTGAGAGGCAGAGGGTCATGGCAGCTCAGGTGAGAATCAACTTAAGCCGTGGCTGATCCAGCTCAAGATAACAGTCATCACAGGATAATCCGGCCTGGATTAAGACCACTGGGGACCCTAAAAAAACGCAACTAAGCTACACATATAGTGTAACTTCTTGCCGCGTTATCCCCGAAGGGGTCGTAAGGGGGCCGGCCTTACGCCAACCCCTTCAGTTGAAGTGGAAGCTTCCCAGCTCCCGAGAGTGCTGGTACTCATTTCTTGTGAAGGCTGAGTAAGCCTTGCCGGTATTTTATTTTGGGGTTTGAAATAAACACCGAAACGGGAAATCATTTCTCACACCCTCGGTGGGATTCGAACCCGAGCTTTCGGCATGGAATGCAAGCACTCTACCACCTGAGCTATCGACCGGACTTAGGCCGGACCATGACCGGACCCTGGTGCGGAGAAAGTCTTGGGGCCCCAAACCTCCCGCTTTCATCCTCACCTACCATAAAAAATATACTTATTGCTAGCTAAAAAATATCTGAGTACTGAGTTTCTTTTTCTTTTCTTATTACCTGTAGTATATTTTTAATACGTCTTGGGGGCCCACTAGGACGCGGGGGCCCTGGTTCGGCCGCCCCGCTCGAACCGCTCTTAATCCGGGCCTGACGATAATTACTATTATGTTCATCAGGCGCGTGCATAGAGTATAGTCAAATATATCATATACAATCTAAATTACAAAGATATATTACATTAAAGATTCATATTAAATGCCACAATCCCACAAGCAGACACGTATAAGTTCGCGCTTACACACGCCGTATATGAACTTACAACATTAAAACCCAATCTCAAATGAACAAAAGCCCTGCAATCTTGCCGACTTTCCCTGAAACTGGAGTGGCATTGGCAAAGTGAACCATTTTTTACAGTATGGATAGTTAGTCTCATACCAATCTAGGGGCCGTCCATAAATTACGTCATCGATTTTGGCCGATTTTCGACCCTCCCCCCCTTACAATCATCCTATAGTCATTATCTAATGACCCCCCCCCCCCTCTTGCTGTAATAATGGATGAGCTTAACACTTAATAATGTTATATTACCTACATAATATTTTGTATATTTTGTAGAAATTGGTATTTACAAGAACGACGTCACTTTTGGTACTCGTACATCATTTGCCATCATCCGCAGACCAGACCCCCCCCCTCCTTTAATGCGAATGACGTAATATATGGACAGCCCCCTATCAGTCAAGGAAAGTGCGCAAAGTGAACCATTTTTTAAACCATGTTGGTTCAGCCTCATACCGACCTATAAGTCAAGAAACATTTTAAAATAAATATTTTCTCCCATTCCTTTAAAATAACTCATTTGAAATTGACTGATGTGACAGCGATCGCTCAAATCAGGCACATGTGCCTACTTATTAGGCGAATGTGCCTGATAAGTAGGCGAATGTGCCTGATAAGTAGGCGAATGTGCCTGATAAGTAGGCGAATGTGCCTGATAAGTAGGCGAATGTGCCTGATAAGTAGGCGAATGTGCCTGATAAGAAGGTGCATGTGCCTGTATGGGATGCACGCTCCTCGTAATTGCTACATCTATACCTTGGTTCTTCCTGCAGGTGGCCTTGAGGCGTCAGCAGGCGCAGGAGGAGAGCGAGGCGCGGGAGCTGGGGCTGCTGTATGCTGGGCCCAACCCTGCAGGAGGACCACCAGCTCCAGGCGCCACCAACAGCAGCAGGCCTCTTTACAAAGACGAGCAGCCGACAAGTGAGTCAACTGCATCTGTTCTCTTTCAATAAATATGTGAATCTGGGTACAAAATAATGTGATGAGATGGTTTGGGCGTGTGGAAAGAATGAATGATGATAGAGTGACAAAGTATACATACAGAAGAAATGTGAAAGGAGAAATAGGTAAGGGACAACTGAGAAAAGTATGGAGTGATCAGATTGAGGAGATTGTGAAAGAATGGGATGTACAAAGCGTAAAAGAAGAAAATGCATGAATAAGGTGATGGATATGAATGAATTGAAAGAGGTATGTAAAATAGGAAGAAATAGAGGCAGCTTTGCAGAGGCTCTGACCGCCCCTAGCGAAATGGTGATAAAGTAACTGTAACTGTTTCAGGAAAAATATATATTATTGTGGTAAATATCAACATTTTGGTGAATTAAAAAAATATGTACAAATATTTAGGTACCTTCATGATGTATCTAGAGAAGAAAATAAAATTGCAATTTTTCGTTTTTTTATGGTTTCCCATATCAGATGTCAAGCAATTTAAAAATGAAAAAAAAAAATACGAAGCGATATTGATTAAAACTCCCCCACCTAACTGAAACTCCAAATTCTCATCCCTGTCCGGTCAGCAGCTCAGTAGGTAGAGTGCTTGCATTCCATGCCGAAAACTCGGGTTCGATTCACACCGAGGGTGTAAGATCATATTTTCTTTTATATCACACTCGTTCATCACCCAATCATTCAGTGTCTTTCCAGCCATTGCTCTCAGGTAAGCCATTTCAACCGTACATACTCGTACTTTACTCAGCTCACATTCATTAACTTCCACGCTTCACTTCCATACATCAATGTCGGTACCAATCTGCCATTGTGTACCGTCATGTACTATGGTTCTTAGTAAATTTATATGAATTCTATAATATATTTTTTTATCAACGATTCATATTGTTACGATGTACGGGTTCAATTCAATAAAAAAATCGGTTGATTTAATTTACTTACTAATTGTGTTTTAAGAAAGGTACCGTTCACATTTGGTTCGAACAGAGTTAACTTTTGTACAGTACTGCTCGCCAGCGCCGATACAAGTCTCTCTTCAAAGCGTCTTGATCCCTAATTATAGGTGTATAAGGGTTATTCTGGCACACGCGAGACCACGCTGGAATATTCTCATTAAGAAGAGTTGAGCGAATGCTCACACCATCGAACAAATAGGTACAATTATAATTATTTAAACACCTACATCCTACATTCCTTGACTTATAGGTTGGTATGCGGCTGACCACCCATACTGTAAAAAAATGGTTCACTTTGCCAATGTCACCCCTGTTTCAGGGAAGGACGGCAAGAGTTGCAGGGCTTATATTCATTTGAGTTTGGGTTTTTATATTGTAGGTCCACATGCGGCATGTGTTAGCGCGAAATTATACATGTCTGCTTGTGGGAATGCATTTAGGTAATATAAATCTTAAATGATATGTATCTTTGCAGCTTAGATTAGATTAGATTAGATACATCTAGAGACACAAGTAAAATTCACACAAGTAAAAACATAGAGACACACACTCGTTACAATATAATATGATTTGTTTGTCAACGACGATACCATGTTGAAATCACCGGTTCTCATCAGATCACCGAAGTTAAGCAACATTGGGCGCGGATGCTACTTGGATGAGTGACCGCTAGGTACCTACACCGCGTGTTGTTGGCATTTCTTGGACCGGTCCGTAGTCCAGTGGCAATACTTTGGACTCGTAAATGGAAGGTTGTGGATTCGAATCCCGGCGGAGCACAAAAATATACCATTTATATTTCCAAACGTGCTCGTCGCTCAGTTGAAAAATTCATAAACCTTTACCAAAGACCGGTCACTGAAAGGTCCATCCAACCTTACAACAACTGGGTCTAGCTTGAGAATTGGCGCTTTCTACAGCGACGACCAAGCTCGCAGAGGGCTCTTGAGGTGTGATACACACAAAAACAGCGCTCACCAAATAAATCATCCTAATATTATTATTGTCTAGAGTGAAAGCCGGCAAATTGAAGTTTTTGCCGAAAATGAAAAATAATGAAAATACAGAAAATGACATTTTCCGTGAGCCGTCTTTGATTGTATTCGACTCATATACCTACTAACACAGATAATTTATTTTACTGTTGACATTCTAGGCACGTATCTTATTATTTAAAATACATGATCATCACCGTGAGATATCTAAATATGAACACATGAATGTTGAAAGCAATTATTTGCCATAATGTTTTCTAGCCGCCGTATACACAAAGATCGCTATGAGAACCTGCAATGCTATGCGTGATTTCGGATCCTGTTTTTAAACGCACGCGTTTCAACTGTTCACACCAGTCGATAGCTCAGTTGGTAGAGTGCTGGCTTTCCATGCTGAGAGCCCTGGTTCTTCGGTGTTCATTTCAAACCCAAATGAAAAATACCGGCAAACAGGGCGTTTGCATGGGGTATAGGCAAATACATTTCAGAATAAATATTTCCTCCCATTCCTTTAATAACTCATTTGAAATTGACTGAAATGCTAACGATGGCTAAATTTAGAATTTGAAGTCTCAATATCTTAGATTAGATGCATTTTTACCATAAAGTATTGCCTACCTATATTAGCCGCATGTGCCTGTATGGGACGCACGCCCCTACCGGCAAGGTTTACTAATCCTTTACCAGAAATGAGTACCAGCCCTCTCGGAGCTGGGAAACCACCACTTCAACTGAAGTGTTTGGCAAAGGCCGCCACCCTTACCTCGCTCCCCCAGTTCTTGTTTATCGTATACGCCAATCTTGTCAAATATGACTTTTTCATGCAGTTGTCTTATGAATCAAATTCTACACCATTTAAGCTAAGAAAAAACATAAATCTCGATAATGTGAGAGTACTTTTAAATATTTTTTAAATAAATTTCTTGTTTTCATAAGACACATTGGTCCAGTACACATGCAAATATTGCTTGCGGTAAACAAGAACTAAGGCAGCGACCTGTAAAAATAAATAGATTCCGCTTGCGATTTTCAAACCCACTGGGAAAAACGAGGGAAGAAGTTTCACTATATGTGTAGCTAAGTAGCGTTTTAGTAGCGTATCCAATATGCAACTTTTTTATTTAAAGTCAGGGTCGTTATTCATAGTCGATTTTCGGTTTGAAATAAACACCGAAACGGTAAATCATTTTGGACACCCTTGATGATGATCGAACTTTAGCCCTCTGGTATGAAATTCAATCATTCTACCGACTAATCTTTCGACTAAATGTAGGATTACAGATGTACACGGCTTGCAATGAATTTAGATGCCAGCTAAACGAGGGCGCTGTTATGACTTTACGGCCTTCAAACTCCTAAAATTCAGTGGGTATTATTTTGTTTTTCTTCGACAAAATACTTCTTAAATTGTGCAATTCAGCTAAGGTCCCATTGAACTACGAGTATCAAAAGTGGCGTTCATTTTCTTAAACACCAATTACATAGGTACCAGTGGCGAAGGGTACCATACAAGCCGGTTCCCATCGGCTTCCCTTTTAAAATGATGTAACAAAGTAGTTTAAAAAAATATAGGCACAAAGTAAAGAATACATTTAAACCAAAGAAACAATACGTATTATTTTTTCCCCATTGAAACCATGCAGTCTACTTTAGTATCATTTTTGCCTCATTTTAAACGGGAAACCGATGGGAATCGGCTTGTATGGCACCCTTCGCCACAAATAAATATTAGGTACTCACGCATAGCATCTTGGCTTCTCATAGCGTCGTTTTTGAATACGGCATTAAGGAATGAATATAATATTATGTCATGTGTACACTTTGTTGTTTAATGTTAGTGACATTTATTCACAGACGACAAGAGTTACAAAACTTGGCTGAGTATCTTATAGCGTAGACTACGGAAAACTTTAAAACCATAGAGAAAACGGAAATCATACTTTTTCTCGGCAGGTAAACGTCACAGATTTATGTGACAAGGTGCATTAGATCAGACATAACAAGAGCATTACAAGATGCTGCATACTTTTCTCGGTCGTTCCATTCCTCTTTTTCACATTTCCTCTACTTATTTACACACTTTGTAAGTCATTTATCATCCGTTTTTTCTACATATCCAAACCATTTCATCACGTTCTTTTGCACCTTTACTTTCACATCCTCTTTCAACTTGCATTTGTCTTTACCCATTCATTCTTAACTCTTTACTCTCTCAGAGTTTTCTTGTCATTCTCCCCAAGCTTTATTATCTTTGATCATGAGCAACTACGCAACGCAGCTAAGCTATACATGTAGTGTAACTTCTTGCCTGCGTTATCCCCGAAGGGGTCGCATGTGGTGATTCGGGACTTATTTTTTTTACGGGTAAGGGGGCCGGCCTCACACCAACCACCTTCAGTTGAAGTGGGAGATTCCCAGCTCCCGGGGGGGCTGGTTCTCATATCTTGTGAAGGCTGAGTAAACCTTGAGATCGAACCCTTGCTCTCGGCATGGAATGCAAGCATTCTACCAATTGAGCTATCGCCCATTTTTCGAGCTTGGTCGTCGTCGCTATAAAGTGCCAATTCTCAAACAAGACTCAGTTGCTGTAAGGCTGGATGGACCTTTTAGTGACCGGTCTTTGGTAAAGGTTTTATGATTTTTTTTCAACCCAGCGAAGAGCATATTTGGAAATATAAATGGTATATTTTTTGTGCTCCGCCGGGATCCGAACCCACAACCTTCCATTTTCAAGTCCAAAGTGTTGCCACTGGACTACGGACCGGTCGATCTTTGCACCTTTACTTTCACAATTCAACTCGCATTTGTCTTTTACCCATTAATTCTAACTCTATATTTTAGAGTTGTTGCTGTCATACTCCTCAAGTTGTATTATCTTCGATCATGAGCAACAACAATAATTTCTAATAATTTAGTACTTTTAGTAAAATTTAAATATGACTTTTTGATGAGTCTATTGGTAAGAAATTTCCGTTTTTAAATGCTGCTCGTTCTCTAATGTGTGCCTACATTTAAAGTCTTTTGGTTGCCAGTGTTTTCTACACATTAACACAATATTTGCCCATACAAAGTAGACAGACGCGGAGTCTGCCGGGACGCATTACCACTAATGGACTTTAAATACTCGTCACGTTATTTTGTTTATAATTATATCGATGACGAAATGTTACTGTAGCTGTATCTATTACTGCACTGGGAGACAGGGGCGTGCATCTTATACAGGTACATGCGCCAAATAGTAGATAGACAAAATGTAGTAAAAAACCATTTAGCTTGATTTTCAGATTTCAAATTCAAAATTTAAGTTCAATTGGAGCCATTGTTTGCACTTCAGTCAATTTCAAATCAGTTCTTTAAAGGAATGGGAGAATTTACCTATAACCTATGCACGCGCCTGCTAGGAGAAACAAAGTAGATCTTGTTTTCACTTTGGCATATATTAATTGAATTCCGTCGATAGCTCAGTCGGTAGAGGGCATGCATTCCATACCGAGAGCTCGAGTTCGAATACCACAGAGGGTGTCAGAAACGATTTCTCGTTTCCGTGTTTATTTCAAACCCAAAATATAAGACTTGCAAGGCTTACTCAGCCTTCACAAGAAATGAGTACCAGCCCACTCGAGAGCTGGGAAACCCCCACTTCAATTGAACTGGTTGGCGTGAGGCCAGCCTCCTTACGTGTAACGCAAAAAACTCAACTAAGCTACACATATAGTGTAAGCCCGAAATGTCTTCGCTAAAATGAGCAAATTACTGTTGTGCCGAAATTTAAGCCTTGAACTCCGGAAGCGCATAGTGAGGTGCTACGTTTTCCCAATCGCTCTGTATGGTATGGAGGGATGGACTCTCACGCAGGCACTGGAGAGACGTATTGAAGCATTCGAGATGTGTTTATACCGAAAAATGCTTCGGATCTCTTGGCGTGATCGAGTCACCAATGAAGAAGTCCTTCAACGAATGCGCACTACAAAGGAGCTCCTGCCTACCATTAAGCAGAGAAAGCTAATGTACTTCGGTCACATTATGAGAAATGAGAAGTACCGTCTCCTTCATCTTATCATTCAGGGTAAGATTGAGGGGAGAAGATCTCAGGGACGCCGAAGGACATCGTGGCTGAAGAACCTGCGACAGTGGTTCGGCAGAAGCACCAAGTCCCTATTTCGAGCCGCAGCATCAAAACTCAAAATAGCTATGATGATCGCCGATCTTCGTTAGAAGTGGCACAAGAAGAAGAAGATAGTGTAACTTCTTGCCGCGTTATCCCTGAAGGGGTCGCATGTGGCGAGTTGAACCTATTTATTTTTACATGTAAGGGGACCGGCCTTACGCCAACCACTTCTGTTGAAGTGGGGGCTTCCCAGCTCCCAAGAGGGCTGGAACTCATTTCTTGTGTAGGATGAATAAACCTTGCCGGTATTTTATTTTGGGTTTTGAAATAAACACCGAAACGGGAAATAATTTCTGACACCCTCAGTGGGATTCGAACCCGAGCTCACGGCATGAAATGCAAACACTCTACCAACTGAGTAGCTATAGCTATCGACCGGACCGGACGTGTAAAATAAGTTCATTAAAATTTAAAGTAAAATCTCAAGCAAGACCCAGTTGGTGTATGGCTGGATGGTCCTATGGTGACCGGTTTTAGGTAAAGGCAGAATAATTTTTCAACTGAAGAGCAAATTTGAAAACGATATATTTTTTCGTGCTCAATCGAGATTCGAAGTCCGAAGTGTAGACTACAGACCGGTCATTAATCTGTCACTTATTCAAATTTACTTTTAAGGTATCGATATATTTGTTTTGTGTAATTTTGTACAGCATATTTAGCTACGTACAATTCATACCTACCACCCTTCCATACAACTGCATACAACAGTGTGTCTACGCTTTGCTACGGCGTAGACCAATGTTTCACAGCGGCGCGGGCGCATTTTACACCTTATTAACTTGGCTACTAGTCAAATGCTACGCTAGACTACCAGGGGCGGGAACGCTTTGTGCTACGATCCGAGAAAAACACGGCTAGATGAACTGTTTCATGTTGGTTTTATTTATGAATTGCGTTTCCAGTAACTGTAGGCCGTTTAAATACGTTTGTGAATTAAAACAGGTTATTTTTAGGAAATTACGAGAAATTCAGTTTGACTTGTCAGTCCGGTCGGTAGCTCAGTTGGTAGAGTACTTGCATTCCATGCCGAGAACTCGGGTCAGAATTTCAAACCCAAAATAATGTCACCGGCAAGGTTTACTCAGACTTCACAATAAACGAGAATCAGTCCCTTCGGGAGCTAGGAAACGTCTACTTCAACTGAAGTGGTTGGCGTAAGACTGGCCCTTTTGTTTGTAAAAGTTCCCTGCTTCCAAGGGGGCTGGTACTCATTTCTTGTGAAGGCTGAGTAAATGTTGCCGGTATTTTATTTTGGATTTGAAATAAACACCGAAACGGGAAATCATTTCTGAATGCCTCGGTGGGATTGGAACCCTAAGTCTCGGCATGGAATGCAAGCACTCTACCAACTGAGCTGTCGACCGGAATCAAGAAACATCTTTTTGATTTGATTACCCTCTCGTTCAGACAAGACACTTTTTTCTTACTCGTCATTCATGCATTCTTTAGCGAAGAAAATTTGCTTATTTTAAAGTATACAACCTTCCCGGTAATAAACCTAAAGTTGAAAAAAAATTTAACGTAAGGGTAGTCAGCCTCATACCAACCTGTGGTAAATTCATTTGCTTACTTTTCAGAATTGATTTTTCTCTTCAAACCGCATAAAAAATTAAACCATATTATGAGTAGCTAAGGGTGAAAATGTATTGAAATTAGGTGTAGGTACCTAAACTTTTTTTTCACTCGAGTGTTTTTTTTCCAATTTTTCGCAACACTTTTCAATTTCCAAGCCCCCAACTGCCACAAATTTTCCAATAGCAAGTAATTGGTCGGCAACGCTTATTTTTTTCCGTCTGCCCTCCCTTCAAGAGGCTCTGGCCGTTTCCACATTTTCCCCTGGAGTTTTTTTTTCACCCGCGAGGTCTGAACTCACAATTAGTGGTAATTTTATAGCATTAATTTTTCAATGTACGAAAGTTTACTTTACGAGTGTAGCCAAATTAAAATTTTCAAAGTTTCTGAATATTTTTTTTTTAATATCCTTGCACTAAGGAAATAAACCTGGTGAAATTTTAATTAAAAAATAATTTTTTAGTTTTGGTTCATTTAGTTTATCAAGATTTTTCCTTATTATTAAAGAATATTATCAGGAATTTGTGAAGGAGTACATATTTTTTCTATCTCTCCCATAATATAACATTGTATGATATTGTTATGATTTATGGGATTCAATTAAATAAAAATTGCGGTTTTTTTTATTTTTCACAATCAAAGTGTCTTTCGAACTAAATTGCTCGACAGCTTAGACACAAGTCATCCGCTACATACCAATTTGGCCCATTTTATATTAGGCATAAGGATTGTTCTTAAAGCATTGGGCATTGGAACATGCGAGATTTTTCCAGGATATTATATTTAGAATATTCGAGCAAATACTCAAAATATCGAACAACAACATGTAGGTACGTACAATTATTTAAGCACCTAGATCTAGAGATTTTACAGACTTACACAGGCACATAATCACATAGTCGTAACAATATGATAGGTGTTACTTTCGTTTCCAAGGTCAATAAGCTTTCTCTATGTAATATTCGGAAGAATTCATCTTCTGAAATGAATTCAATAAAATACTGTTATTTGGAGTTCCTTGACTGATAGGTTGGTATGAGGATGACCAGTAACCACCTATATTGTGATTTTTTTTACTTTGTCAATGTCACCCCTGTTTCAGGGAAGGTCGGCAGGAGTTACAGAGCTATGCTCATTTGTGATTGTTTTTTTATGTTGTAAGTTCACATGCGGCATGTATAAGCGCAACTTATACATGCATTTACCATGAATCTATAAATTGAATATATCTTTGGTACTTGGTTTAAAGATTATGGATATGGCGCCGTAGGTAATATTGATCGGAAAATAGAGCACAATAAAACTATACAACGAATGCGAGCTCGATCCGTTGTTAACGACTTCCATCGGTCGTTATATCGTCGTTATCGGATCGTTGTGCGGTATTCCTCCGCGGGAAACGGATGGATATTGTATTTTTTTCCGTGAAGGCATTCGCCGTGCGGAATCTCCGGTAGATGGGACGTACGGAGGGAGCCGGCATTCCATAGACCACCCTCCATCCTGGCTGGTTCCCTTCAAGATAGGGAGGTGATAATCATTCCTTGTTAACACGCTCTCAAACTATGGGCTGGTATACTAAAAAGTCACAACGCTGCAAGTTTTATAATCAGATTAAAGATAGTCTGGTCGATAGTTCAGTTGGCAGAGTGCTTGCATTTCATGAAGAGAGTTCGGTTCGAATCCCACCGAGGGTGTCGGAAAGGATTTCCCATTTCAGTGCTAATTTCAAACTCAAAATAAAAACACCGGCAAGGTTCACTCATTTTTTGGAATGAAAAAGTGAGCTATCCTCGAGTTGAACTCATTTGAATTTAGTCAAAAGATGGAATAGTTTGAGCGGCTCAGGGTGGCAGACTGCCAGTCAGAGTTAGTAAGATGCGACCTCGTTTACACGCTCCCTCCCTGCACCCTCAGTAGGTGGCAACCCTGGAATACCTCGAGGCTCCCTCACCCACCCTACCCCACAATTTCATCCCCACTACTTTCTCATTTGATACCATAAACGCAACTAAGCTACACATATAGTGTAACGTCTTGCCTGCGTTATCTCCGAAGGGGTCGTATGTGTCGATTCGGGACCTGTTTAGTAAGTATAGTAGTGTAGAGGAGCCGTCCTCACACCAACCACTTCAGTTGAAATGGGGGTTTTCCAGCTCCCGAGAAAGCTGATTCTCTTTTCTTGTGAAGGCTGAGTAAACCTGGCCGGTATTTGGGTTTGAAATAAACCCCGAAACAGGAAATCAGCGGTAACACTTTGGACTGGTAAATGGAAGGTTGCGGCGGAGCACAATAAATATATACCTTTTATTCTTTCAAATTTTGCTCTACGCTGTGTTGGAGATTCATAAACTTTGAACATCATAGCCTTACAGCAACTGAGTCTTGCTTGAGATTTGGCGCTTTATAGCGACAACCAAGCTCGTAAAGAGCCCGGTCGATAGCTCAGTTGTTAGAATGCTTGCATTCCATGCCGAGAGCAAGGGTTCAATCCCCACCGAGGGTGTCAGATATGATTTTCCGTTTCGGTGTCTATTTCAAACCCAAAATAAATATCGGCAAGGTGTGCTCAGCCTTCACAAGAAATGAGAACCAGCCCCCCCGGGAGCTGGGAAACCCCCACTTCAACTGAAAGTGGTTGGTGTAAAAATAAATAGGTCCCGAATCGCCACATGTAAACCCTTCGGGGATAACGCAGGCAAGAAGTTACACTATATTTGTAGTTTAGTCGTGTAGTTGCGTTGCGTTACTTTTTTCTTAATGCCAAAACTTGGCAATACAAGTCTGAATTGCATCGAGGTTATGGGTGTGTATATATTATTCCTCGCACGGTTCACTTCTGGACTGAGGTGTCCCACAACAATGTATGGAATGCCGGGAAGGGGGAAGGCTGGGTGGAAGTTGCCGGGTTTATAGCTTCATATGAAAAATTCCACAGTAACACTCCTAGTAGAGGGCGGTCTATTACATTGTGCCATCTGTAGAGATCATAATAAAGTATAGAGAAGCGAATAAGCAATCTTCGCAAAAATACATTTCTCGTGCCGTTGATTACAACTTCCCTATGAGTATGCTTTCTTAGGCGCAAACGTCTGAGCTTTAAAAAAATCTTTGAAAGAGAAAGTGAACAAAAACTGTTTTAACTTTAATTATTTAAAAATTCAAATGGTTAAAACATTGTTTTAATTATTTTTTTTGTGCTCGCACATTTTCGCCTAATGAGGCATCTTCAGGAGCAGAATGAACAATAAATAATTAAAAATGGACTTTGTGTAGGTACCTAAATAGATTAACACTAAAAAATGTTTTAACTTTGTTTTTAATAAATTGTGTCTACCAACTGAGTCCAGTCGATAGCTCAAGTTGGTAGAGTGCTTGCATTCAGTGCCGAGAGTTCGGGTTCGAATCCCACTGAGGGTGTCAGAAATTATTTCCCGTTTATTTCAAAACCCAAAATAAAATACCGGCAATGTTTATTTAGCCTTCATAAGAAATGAGTATCAGCCCCCTCGGGAGCTGGGAAACCCCCACTTCAACTGAAGTGGTTAAAAGTAAATTGGTTCCACTCATCAAATGCGAAACCCTCCAGGAATAACGCGGTAAGAAGTTTTATTATGTGTATGTTAGTTGTGTTTAGTTGCGTTTGAGTTGCGTATAGCTGTGTATGAGTGTCCATGTGTTGTAGGTCGTCCTCTTGAAAATGACGTAAGCAAGGCGAAAGTACTCCAGGTGAAATAAGTGCTCAACTTATGAAAATAAAGTGTGTTTTTTAAAATCATTTTCATACTTTCTCATAGCGGCTCGGTTTTTAGTTGATCGAGTTCGTTCAGTTTGTGCTTCTTTGTGGTAGAACAGACATGTCTCCTTATAACGTCTTACACGATTTGACGAAACGTCGAGGCATCTGTTTTCTCTACATCACGGTTCGTAAAATCCGTTTATTTTAATTCTATACAAAACCCAGATCTTATAAAAAAAATTCAGGTCTTAGTATTATATATTGCCTCTATCCTGTACAAAATAATGTGATGAGATGGTTTTGACATGCAGAAAAAATAGAAGATTAAAGACTTACAAGGTGTGCAAACAGAGGAAACGTGGAATTAAAAAGAGGAAAGGGAAGACCGAGAAAAGTATGGTTGGATCAGAGTGTTGAAATTGTGAAAGATTGGGTTATACCTACAAAGCGAATGTAAAAGAAGGAAATGCATGAAAAATGACATAGATATGAATGAATTGAATTGTATGAGGTATGCATGGATAGGAAACAATGTAGGCAAATCTTTACAGGCTCTGGCCACCCCTAGCGGAATGGTAACAAGTTATAGTTGCAGTTACAGCCCTTATTATGTTTTAACTTTGAGGAATACGTTTTCTCTAAAATACGGTTCGTAAAAACCCGGACCTTTTAGCATATTTTTTTTTCAGGTCTATATATAATATTTTGGCTCAATGCCGTAAGGTACTTTTATTCTGGTCTTAGTTTTAACATCTTGAATGAAAACACTCTCCATTGCCTGTCTACTTTTCTCGCATTATGTATTCAGCAAACGCAGTTCTTAATAAATACAGTAATAGCCGATGCCGTCTCCCCTCGCAGATACTTTATTTGAATATAAAGTGTTTATTTGAGCTAGGGACGTCATATTCAGTAATCTAATCCAGAATTAGACTAAATTAAGTGTTTTTAATATCGAAGCTTCATACGTGGCACGTACAAAAAGTCATTTTTTATGCCCCCTATAGATGCAAAATAATTATAATATTTTAGATATAAGTCTATACTTGTTTTGTTACGTTTTCTGCTGGAATCTTAATTAAATTAAAATGACAGAATTTATTTTTTACAATTTATTTTTCCAATTTATTTCCCAACTTGACAATCACCGTTTATAGGTGTTACTTAGCGAACTGTTCTCTTACGACTGCTGTCCGTGCTATTTTGATCTCTTTTATAATAAACCAGAGGGGTCTTACTCGCAATTACTAGATCATTCCACTACCAGAACATTATGTACACACACAATCACAACCACTTCCTGATGGGGCTTCCACACGCTTGCCAACTCATCTCAAGTCAAGCGCACAGTGTGTCGTCTAGAACATGCTAGCTGGACAAAATTAGTCCATTAGACAAATTTTTGTCCAGCTAGCATGTTCTAGACGACACACTGTGCGCTTGACTTGTGAATGGTTGGCAAGCGTGTGGACGCCCCATGACGGTTTCGTCTCACGTGTATGTGTGTGCGTAGTCACTTTGATGTAGGTATGTGTGTATAAGCACACGTATTTCTTTCTTTTATATTTTTTTTTAAATAAAAATCTAATTAAAAATATATTTATTTACAAAACAAAACACAAAAACCCCTTTCGATTCCAAACGTAGTATGACCACAGGAAATGAATCGAAAATTTCCCTCTTTTCATATTTTACTCTATGGCCATAATTAGCGCATGGTTCTTTTGAGCTTTTCAAAAAAATAAATAAAATGAAAACACAAGGGGTGGGGTTTTTTGTTTCAGAGGCAGGCCCAGCATTATTAATAATTAATGTATGAAAACTTTTGGTCAAAGCCTTCCTTACGTATACATTTTTGTTTTAAATATATTTTTAATTCAACGGGCATTTTACTCGGAACAAAGTTTTCTCTTGCGCCCTCGAGGGTTTTTTTTCATTTCGCTGGACCTGTTTTTTATTGCCATTTCTTTTTTCCGCAAAATAATATTTAATTTGATTTATGGCAATACTTTTGCCTCAAACGAGCGTTATAAATTTCTGCTAATTATTTTCTGTGGTTTTTCTTTGAGAAAGTTTATTTGAAATTAAGAAAATACTTGTTTTGGCGGTTTAATTTTATTTTCGTCTTGCATAAATATGTGAAACGGAAAGCAGAGCCTCACTTACATACTTATTTATGTACTCTGATAACAATGGTAAAAAAAAGCCTATTCAATCGGAGGGTGCAATACGTGACCAGCCATAAAATGCACTAGTTAAATACAAACATTATACCGGTCCGTGGTCTGGTGGTTAAAGTTTCGGATTCGTAATTGGTGGAAGGTCGTAGGTTCGATTCCTGAATGAATTAATTACTTACCTGTATTATTTATTATGAAAAATGAATTACTTTCCAATATGCTCTTTGCTGGATTGAAAAATTCATCAAAGTAAAGAAGTATCTGAAGCTAAGAAGTATCTGGAATAAGAAGTATCTGGAATAATAATTATCTGGAGTTAATAAGTATCTGGAGTAAATAAGTACAACAAAGATAAAATAATAAAACGCCGTAAATAGGAGGTATTCCACAAAGGGTATATAAAAATGTGTTTTTTATACGGCACAAGTATCCGGTTAGCATAAATGCTCGAGAATATAATGTACTAAAAACAGTTTTGGAATTGAAAATCATTTTCTTAATGCAAATACCAGGAATACAGACGTATCTGAATAAAGAAGTATCTGGAATAAGAAGTATCTGGAGTAAAGAAGTATCTGGAGTAAAGAAGTACAACAAAGATCATTATAAAGTAATAAAACGCCGTGAATGGAAGGTATTCCACAAAAGTGAAAAGGGGAATATAAAAATGGGATTTTTATATGGCACAAGTATCCACATTTTTATATGGCACAAGTATATAATATATTTATTAAGTCGGTAGATACTAAAAACAGTTTTGGAATTGAAAATGATTCTCTACATGCTAATACCAAGAATACAGAAGTATCTGAAGAAAGAAGTATCTGGAGTAAATAAGTGCAACAAAGATCATTATAAAGTAATAAAACGCCGTGAATAGGAAGTATCCCACAAACGGGCACACAAAAATGTAATATATAATACGAGACAAGTATCCGGTTAGCATAATTGCTCGAGAATATAAAGTACTAAAAACAGTTTTGGAAATGAAAATCATTTTCTACATGCTAATACCAGGAATACAGACGTATCTGAATAAAGAAGTATCTGGAATAAGAAGTATCTGGAGTAAAGAAGTTCAACAAAGATCATTATAAAGTAATAAAACGCCGTGAATAGGAGGTATCCCACAAAAAGGAGAATATAAAAATGTGATTTTTATATGGCACAAGTATCCGGCTAGCAGGAATACACGCAGATCTCCCATACAAAGGGCAGGTAAGCCGTATTATCATCGTGCCTCGCTTACAATCCGCGTTCGGGAATTGGAATCGTTTATATTTTCAAGTGTCCACTCGGCATCTCTCTTTCATACACTACCCCAAGTATAAAACGTTGAGTTAAAGCTCAGTGTATGGAAGCTTGAACGCTGGGTAGAGGTGCTGTTAAAGTTTTTATATATTTTTTGGGTTGCGTTTTGAGTTTGAAGGTAAATTTTTGTACTCGTGGTTCTCGTTGGCAGATTGTAATTCTGGTTGCGGCAAGCCGACATACTGAATTCAATGTGGATATACTGTACCCATACAAAACACGAGTGGGGTACAGTCTACCGAATGCAAACGAAAATTTTACAGATTAAATGTATTGTTGCGTTTGTTAAGGTCCTTTAGTTTAATTTGAATAAAAGCTGTCGCGATTTTATTTATTTTGCACTATTTATTAAAAACTTTGCTAATGTCACAATAGCATCGTGGGCTATTTAAGACAATATTCGCTTGAAGCATTGAGCATTCAGTAAAATAACACGGACATAAAAAAGTCCTACTAACCATGTTCCATCTAATCTAATCTTATCTAAGTTGCTAATATACGTAACATTGGGGATGCACATTATATGCATTCTCACAAGCAGACATGTATTAATTCACGCTTATACATGCCGCATGTGGAGGACATACAACATAAAACCTATTCTCAAATAAAGCAGCAAGACTCATATTCGGGATGTCTAAATTTAACCATATTCCTCCATTGTTGAAAAAACTGCATTGGCTTCGTTTTCCGGAGAGGGTGGTCTACCGTGTTTGTCTGATGGTTTACAAAGCTGTCAATGGTATGGCTCCTTCATACTTGTCTGACATGTTCTCACGTGTTGAGATAGATTTGAGACGCCAAACTCTCAGATCTGCGGAGTGTGAGGTGGTTGACTTAGTCCAGCCGTAACGTCAGACACGCACTAATTTTGGGGACCGTGCTTTCCGGTTTGCGGGCCCAATGGAGTGGAACAAACTACCACCTAATGTGAGGAAGGCAAAAACTGTTGGTGTCTTTAAAGAAGCACTAAAGACGCATCTTTACAAAAAGTCTTATCCGTGATTTGAGAAGGCCCTTGAGGTGTGACACACACAAAAACGGCGCTCTTTTATTATGTGTACCTTATAAATAAATTATCCTTGTATATATATATATATATATATATATATATATATATATATATATATATATATATAAAGGTCCTGCAACTCTTGCCGACCTTTCCTGAAGCAGGTGTGACATTAGAACAGTGAACCATTTTGTACATTATGGGTTGTTAGCCTCAAACTAACCTTTTAGTCAAGGAACCCATACTTTTATCAAATCCCATTCTTCCACAATTTCGCTTATCTATACAAGTCATTCCATACTCTTTCTTCCTTCATTTACATTTAAACGCAACTAAGCTGCACACATAGTGTAAGTTCTCGCAGCGTTATCCCTGAAGGGTTTCGCATGTGGCGAGTGGAACCTTTTATTATATTTACAGGTAAGGAGGCAGTCTAACGCCAACCACTTCAGTTGAAGTGGGGGTTTCCCAGGTCCCGAAGCGGCTGGTACTCATTTATTGTGAAGGCTGAGTAAGCCTTGCCGGTATTTTCTATTGGTTTTTGAAATAAACACCGAAACCGGAAAACATTTCTGACCCCATCGGTGGGATTCGAACCCGATCTCTTGGCATGAAATGCAAGCACTCTACTAACTGAGCTATCGAACGGACGATAAATATTTTTTTCTGTATTTTGTCAATGTCGATGAACTGCCTTTGAGGAGTGCTCGCCTCTGAAAAGTACATGTTATAATGTACCTACTCTTCGTGTACACAAGAGTAAAATGAGAAAATATGTAAAATAAATTGCATTCCCAACTGAGCTTTCGACCGGACTAGCTATTTTAAAAGAGGAAACAACTCCATAGAGGCTGTGGCCCCCCACAACATTTATTTCTTCGACTGTACCTTCACTTGAAATGCGAAATAATATCTCATATCTGCTAGGATTTGAGACCGGCAAAGTGCAAACCATCTACGTTTAAACTCAAGCGTAACGTTTCATCATAATTTTGTTTATAACTATAACGCTCACTAGAGGTGCTATTACAGTTATCATATATTTTGCGGTTTAGTTAAAAGTTTTACACTAAGGTGGTGTACTCGTCTAGTATGGAGAGAGTATCTATGGCTTTCACAGAGTATTCACATGTCCATTCAATTATAATACATAGGAGGGCGCTTTTCATGGTTCACAGAGAGGTTGCGGGTTCGAATCCCACTTGACTGAGACTACTCCCGTCTAGTTTACAACTATAAATCTGTCCGGTTAACTTTTCAATGTTTTGATACTCAAAATATGTAGGTAGTTGTATCAGGTGCGTAGACAGCATATAAAACGTAGGTTGGCAATACTATGAAAACGAGTTGTAGGCTTACACAGCCGGCTGATGATGCTGGAGAGATGTTTTCCGGGATCTGTTGCTCATCACTGTTTTCATCGAGATCATCGTCATTATTGCACCTTGCACGCTGAAAAAGCCCATCGTAGCTATGGCCGAATGTCCGGTAGCTTCAGCTCCCATAGACCACGGCAACAGATCCCGGAAAACATATTTTTAACATCAAAACTATGATTTTTTTTATGAATGAAAGATGGAAATTTTTTGTTGTGAAAAATTTACTATTATCCTCTCCTCATATTCCATGATAATAAAACTAAATCTACGATCTATGTTTTGTAATCAATTAAGTGCGGCAAAAACTATTTGCCTGTATTAAAATTTCACCACTTTACTGTATCCAGAACTAATATATAGATAAATTTATTGTCAAAAGGTTTACTCATCCTTCAAAAGAAATTAGTACCAGCTCCCTCGGGAGCTGGAAAAGCCACACTTCAACTAAACTGATTGGCGCAAGGCTGGTCCCCTTACCTGTAAAATTAAATATGTTCCACTCGCCACAGTTGGCGCCACGTTGGCGCCCTTGAGATGGTCCTGGACCATTAAATGGCGCCACAGGAAAGAAATCATCCATCATCATCATCATCACATGCAAAACCCTTCGCGGATAACGTGGCAAGAAGTTATTTTGTATGTGTAGTTTAGTTTGTTGAAATACAAATAAAAGACGCTTGGAATCGTTTCGGAACCCACCAAGATAATGCGCCAGCACACACCTAATTGCTTGTTGGTGATCATCTGGCAATATTTCTATTGATTTTTCTAGTATAAATTGAAAATAAAATAAAAAACACACCCCAAGTTTTTTTACGTATTTATTTTCAAGTGTTATTTAAACTCTGTCGTTTTTTTTCCACCCTCCGGTCAAGTATCATCTCTACGAGGATAATACGATATCTCCGTCCCCTTCTTTCAGGGGTAGCTTTATACACACCGAGGGAGACGGGTGTATGAATAAGAGTTAAAAGGGGCGAGGAAGAAATCTAACAAAAACCACCTTCCCTCGCAAATAAGGCTCGTTAACCTGCGGTCAGTATAACAGTTTAAGAGAAAACTGTTTCTGTACCATTGTTTTCTTTGCGTGGCAGCATAACTCGAAGCCTTCTCGAGGTATACTTTCTTCCAGAGATGGTTGATGATGATGATGAGTTGATGATTTCTATATAGCGCCGTTTCTTGATGTAGTCACTCTAAGGGCGTTTGTGCAAATGAAGCCAGAAATTTGCTTGTCTTCAGTGCATCTGGAACTTTCCATGGCCATCTAGCTCTCTCACATGATGTGGCAGGTGGTTCCAGGCCGGAGGACCAGCAGCTGCAAATGCACGCTCTCCAAACATTGTGTTAACTCTTATTATCGGTTCTTCAATCTTTGATTTGGCTCCAGTTCCAGCAGAGCGCAGTGTTAGGCTTTTTTTGCCGAGGGTGACTGGTTTGATTAAATCAGCGAGATATTTGGTTGACTTATATATTGGTAAGATGCTGACTACCAGTATTCAAATTCATTGCTTTTTCATACAAGCATTGCTTGTATTCCTTGACTGATAGATTGGTATGCGGCTGACCACCCATACTGTAAAAAATGGTTCATTTTGCCAATGTCACCCCTGCTTCAGGGAAGGTCGGCAAGAGTTGCAGGGCTTATGTTCATTTGAGATTGGGTTTTTTTATATTGTAGGTCCACATGCGGCATGTGTAAGCGCGAAATTATGCATGTCTGCTTGAGGGAATGCATTTAATATGAATCTGAAATGATACATATCTTTGCAGCTTAGATTTAGATTGCTTGACTTATGGGTTAATATGATGCTGAGTTTGCCAATGTCAACCTTGTTTCAGGGAAGGTCGGCAAAAGTTGCAGGGTTTATGTTCATTTGAGGTTTGGATTTTAATTTGTAAATACACATGCAGCATTTGTAAGCACGAACTTACACGTCTTGTCTGTTTGTGGGCATGCACTTAATATGAATTTTTCACTCTTATTATGTAAATCACAAAAAAAGAGTCCTCTATGAGCTGCAAGAAGCGCCAATTCTAAAGCAAGACCCAATGGCTAAAACGCTGGATGGACCGGACCTATGTTGACCGTTTTTTTGTAAAGATAGATGATCATTTGCAACCAAGCAAATCACATTTTTGTGCTCTATCGGGATTGAACTCAGTTCCCATGGAGTCGAAATCCTTAACCATTAGACTACGGACTGGGCTAGTGGTTAACCATTTCATTAGTTAATGAGAAAACTCTTCAAATCTCCATAATTTTCTTCTCGTCTGTAAATTTCTTCATTCAGTTTAACCCATCTGCCATAAAAAAGATAAAAATTACAAAAAAATAAGACAGGTTTTTCTTGAGCTTGTATAACCCATTTGGCCATTCCCTTATTTTGTAACCCTGAAACAGAAAGGGGGGTCTTATGAAACACACACTTATATAACTTCTAGATATCGCTAAACACTTTCTGAACGCCAACCCTTCGCGCCCTCTACCTTTTTTACCTCCTAAGGGCTTACATTTTTTTTCTGAATTCGCGGTATTTTTTTTATTTTTTTTTTAAGTTTGCCTTGATGTTGAAAACCTCCAGATTAATGAAATTATAAAGCTTATCAGGTGAAGAAGTATTGAAATACGACAGTAGAATATGAGTTATGAGAAAATATTAATGCTATAGAAGTGAATCACACCTCATGAGTCCCCTGTGAGATTGGTTGTCGCTACAGAGTTTCATATTGTATTATCTTAAATACCGTTATGTTTTTAAGCGGATTCTATTAAATAAAAACTGTGATTTATGTATTTTACACAATTTATTTCCTCACTTTCGGTTCCGAAAGAGTTTTTTTCATTTAAACAGTACGACGATCGTTTATGTCTGGTCCCGCAGAGAATTATGGTCATAATTTATACAGATTATTAAGATCATTCTCGAAACATAGAGAACTGCTACATACCACCTTGCTAGATTTCTCTAGAATATTCGATTCAACACTTAATTAATCTCGAACAAATACTAATTATTATTGAATACCTACCTAAGTTTCTACTCACTTCTAGAGACATAGATTGATTATCAAACATACACGGAAACTTAAACACAACTACCAATATCCTCCATATTTGTAACAGTATTTTTCGAATGTTAGAACTACTAAAAAATTATGAAATTTATTTTCGTTTCAGTCAGATTTTTCATTACGTTCGTCTTATTTTTCTCTATTTAGATAAACGAAGTATAAACTTATCTACAAATAAAAATAACGGTATTCAAAGTCTCTATCTCCCGGTATTACTTCAACTCCTTGGAAAGTACGACATCCCTGCACTTACGCACGCTCTCTAATTGCTTCGGCATGAAATGTAATAAGTCTCATACAATGTGAAAGAAAAGACCCCCGCGGGGTTCTCCAGCAAGCCGGGGGTCCGGGACTCGGGGGTTCCGAATGGATTATTTGCAAATTGTGCGAACACCGGGGGTAGAGTGCATCACCCCCGCTGCTTTATTGCGTGAGGGGTCGAAATACAAACCCCCGGGTTTGCTTTTGTAATTTTTAGCGCGATTTCGGGGGTCTTTTGTGTTATTTCACAGTAATTTTAGGGTTTGATTTATTAAATCAGGATTTCAATTTTCTGAAAAAATGTGTCTGTAGGTATGTATTTTATCATCTGAAAAGATGGTTTAACATCTTCTTATCCATCTCTGTCTATTCATTTACATTCACCACTTTTGTCACACGAGTATGATTTTTGTTTTTCATTCATTTTGTAAGTTTAGCTCTACGCTTGGAAATGTTTATTTGTTAGATGAATAACTGTGACTGTTTTACATAGATATCAGTAGTTGCAATGGTTTTTGAATTGTAAGTACACCTGCATCGTTTGTAAGCGCGAACTTACACGTGCCTGTTTTGTGGGCATGCATTTAATATTAATTTAAAATTAATGATGTAAAATTGATGGGAAATGATGAAAAAAACTAACACAAAGTTTTTCTCTACGAGTTGATTTATATCCTTGAGCGCTTTCGATGTTATCACATCATTATCAAGAAAACAACTAACAGATCTAAAAATACAAATGTGAATGTCAAGCTTACCATAAATTGCCTACCTATTAGGCGCATGTACCTGTATGGGATGCAAGTCACTGCAACTTAGATGAGATTGGATTACAAAATGCAGCACAATATCTAATTTTACAAAATGGAATATTATAAATAGAAAAATGCATAGGTGTTTCAAAACTTTATTTTTTAGAAAA
This sequence comes from Agapetus fuscipes, assembly GCA_951799405.1. Lineage (NCBI taxonomy): Eukaryota > Metazoa > Arthropoda > Insecta > Trichoptera > Glossosomatidae > Agapetus > Agapetus fuscipes. Next base: position 25,750,168 of record OX637333.1, read on the forward strand.
TGCTAGAAATGGCTGCTTGCTTCAAGATGGTCGGTGCTGGGACCTTACAAAGAGGCAGTTGAGTTTTGTAAGAGTCTAAAGTAAATACGAGGAGTTGTGTTAGTTACCCGGCTGTGTGCGAGGCAGTGAGGCCTGTTTGAGAGCACGGTTCCGCCACTGGTGTGAGGGCCGGAGCAAATAGAGACTTGTTGTTCTGCAACCTGGGGGGGCGCAAACATACAGACACAGTAGCGTAACTGTTCTCCAAAGTGGCAATTAAAATTGTTAAAAAAAAAGTATTCAATAACATTAAAACTCACAATTCATGATGTATATAATCTAGCTTGCAGAGTTTTTTTTTTAAATACATTTGTGAAGAGGAATGCAATTTTGCCTGACTATTTGCCACTCTATTTTGCCTGGCCAGTTGTCTTCATGCGAAAGCTTGTGTGCAAGCAATTGTCAAATGGGCCTAGCGTGATTCGAACCAGCGTTATTCTATTCCAAATACGCTAGTCATGAATAGCGACTTGACATCCTCGGCCGTAATACCGACTAATATATATGTTTATTTAAGGAAGCCTGTGCGGGAGACTCCATAGATTCAAGAGAATCTAGGGGTTTATGACACTTGTTATAGTGCCGCAGAGGTGTTGGTGATGTGGCAGTTGTCCTTATCTGGTTGCAGGGCTGTTAGCTGCGCAGTGCTGTGGTGTGTGTTGCGTGGCTTTGTTTTGAGACACTGAGAGATAATGGCGATTGATATTGGATTTGAAAAGGGCAAGGTTAAATTAGGATGGAAACACAGATACCGGTAACTCATTCCATAAGCGGGCAGTTTGGCAGAGGAATGGAAAACATTTATGTTCATTATAAATGCACGCTCACAATAAGACACGTGTAATGTAGCTCTTACTCATGAAGCATGTGTACAAATAAAATAAAAACCCATGTCTCAAATGAACTTGTACATTGCAACTCTTGCCGTCCATCTCTGAAACAGGGTTGACATTGGTAGAGTGAACCAATTTTGACAGTACGGGTGATCAACCAAATATCAAACTTCAAGTTAATTATATTTTCAACTTAATTCAACTTATTTTTTCAATATTTATTCAATCTTTTTTGGGATTTTTTTTTTCTACAAAAACAATCATTTCTTATTTAAATTCATAATAATGAAATTTCACAAAGTTGGTGCCGAAAATCTAGATAATTTAAAAAATATTCATATCCATTAAATAATCTTACAACAAGGAAGAAATGAAAACGTATCGTTTATTTAGTTTTTTTTTTAAATCATGGGCTCTCCACTAATTTTAAAGACATAGAAACTGCGACGACACACGACCGGGTAAAGGCAAGCTTGTTTTATTTATTATTTCTTGCTTAGGACCCTATTCACATAGACAAATGACGTCAACTCGCCGAGAAAACGTAACATTTTAGAATTGCGCTGAGAACTTTACAATACGACGGTGCTCATCAGACCACCGAAGTTAAGCAACATAAGGGCGCGGATGCTACTTGGATGGACACCGCGTGTTGTTGGCATTTATTGGACCGGTCCGTAGTTCAGTGGCAACACTTCAGACTCGTAAATGGAAGGTTGTAGATTCGAATCCCAGCGGAGCACAAAAATATACCATTTATGTTTCTAAATGTGCTCTTCGCTGGGTTGAAAAATTCATAAACCTTTACCAAAGACCGGTACCTAACTGAAAGGTCCATCCAACCTTACAGCAACTGGGTTTTGCTTGAGAATTGGTGCTTTCTACAGCGACGACCAAGCTCGCAGAGGGCTCTTGAGGTGTGATACACAAAAAAAACAGCGCTCACCAAATATATCATCCTAATATAATGGCGCAGCTTGTCGCCACCGCCTTCATCAGACGAAGAACCATCAGCCTGGAACAAACAAAACATTACTTTAAAGAATCCCAACTTTTTTCCAATTGTAAACAAAAGCTCATGCTTAAGATTTTCTATTCGATCAATAATCTATAATCTAAGTTGCAAGGATATATTAACATTCAAAGCTCATATCAAATGCATACCCATAAACAAACACGTGTAAGTTCGCACTTACAAATGCTGAATGTTTATTACAAATTAATGAACATACACCCTGCAACTTTTGCCGACCTTCCCTGGAACAGGGGTGACATTGGCAAAGAAAACCATTATTATTACCTTTTTTTTAAGTGTTAGTTACGCTCTTGGTTGTGAGCAGGTACATATTTTATTGAATCCTCGGGTTGCGTCATAAGTGGAGTGCGTTCAGTACAAAGTTGGTGTAAGTTTACGTATACGAGAATAGTCAGAGTTCACAGGAGGGAGAGAGAAAGGAGGTACTAAAGACGCAACCCCCCCTGTTACAAAAACTCTTGACTTTTTAACCTATCGATTTGTACTTATCGATTTTTTTGTTATTTAGGGAATCCTGGGATAGAAGTCTCATCACCACGGTAATTCTTACCTACCGAATATCGGTAATATTTGTATGAATGTAAAAATAAAAAATAAATTAAATGATATTTGTCGTGTATGTTCCTTGACTTGTAGGTTGGTATGCGGCTGACCACCCCTGCTGTGAAAATGGTTCACTTTGCCAATGTCACCCCTGTTTCAGGGAAGGACGGCAAGAGTTGCAGGGTGTATGTCCATTTGAGATTTGGTTTTTATGTTGTAGGTTCACATCCGGCATGTGCAAGCGCAAACTTGTACGTGTCTGCTCGTGAAAATGCATGCCATGTGAATCTCCAATGTAACATATCTTTGCAACTTAGATTAGATAAGATTAGAATACAAATCAGCTATTCACTTGCGGCCATCTTGGATTGACAGGTCTTCATACAAATATTACCGATATTCGGTAGGTAAGAATTATCGTGGTGATGAGACTTCCAGCCCTGGAGTAGATCTAGAAATGTATATATTTCAAGTTAGACTGAAATAAAACGGCGGCGTATCAACAGCTGATCTCTTTTATATGAAACAGCAATCAGCTGTTCAGGCTCCGCCATGTTATTTTCCGTCCTATCTTCAAAGAGGTGAGGTAAGATCTACCGACGTCTTCGAGACTTCCACCCCTTTTTTTTAGAGAATCTAGAGATCTATGGCACTTGTTGTAGTGTCGTAGAGGTATTGTTGATGTGGCGGGTGATGTTTTGATTCTTTGTAGTAGGGCTGTTAGCTGCGTAGTGTTGTGTTGTGTGTTATTTTTTTATTGTTTTGAGACACTTAATTTGTCTAGTACATTGGTCAGTACTTGAAGTTTAATTTTCATTACTTTTTTTCTTTATTTATATTAAGTCCAGTCGATAGTTCACTGGGTAAAGTGCTTGCATTCCATGCCGAGAGCTCGGAATCGAATCCCACCGAGGGTATCATAAATGATTTCCCGTTTCGGTGTACATTTCAAACTCAAAATAAAATACCAGCAACGCTCACTTAGCCTTCACAAGAAATGAGTACCAGCCCCATGGGAAGCTGGGAAAATCCTACTTCAACTGAAGTGGCGTACCCCTATACGTAAAAAAATAAATAATAGGTTCCCCTCGCAGCATACGATTCCTTCGATGAAAATTTTGTAAGAAATTACACGATATGCGAAGCTTAGTTACGTTTTATTAACGTCAACCTATGATTAAAGTATAAGAAACATATTTTTAAAAACAGCGGACATGTTTTGGTAAGAGCACTCTTTAGAAAATATTGCTTTGAACTTAAAAGTCATGTTCAAAAAAATGTCCCGAGTGAAAAAGAGTATTACAAAATTTCAACAGAGCTCCAAGTGGTCTCACGTTACGTAAAAGAGTTCCGACAAAGTATCTACGTGTGTATTTAACAATATATTATTATTCTCTATGCCCCTTCTTTTCTTCCCAATGTCGCTTCTAGACTGCCATTAGTTGTGTCTACACGTTTTCTCTCCAAGCCTCTTCAAGTGATACAACTGACAGAGTGTAGAAGTGGCATTTTATTTTATTTTATGATAAAAAAATACAATCACGTATATAGTAACACTGACTGACAACTGCGAGATATGTAGCTCGTAGATTGCGTTATTTTCTAGGACGCCGACTACGAGTCATCTCGTCCTGTTTTTTCTTGTAATTTTTGTACTGCTACGATTAAATTTGAAGTGCTAATAATATGATAGATGGCTTCTGAGAAAAGAACGAAAAACCAATGCTGGCTTGCATGAACAGAAAATTTATTTTTTATTCGTACTAAAATAAGAGTTTTTTTTAAGGGTTTGGTGGTTTACACAGTGAAAGTCCATTGTATATTAATCAAATTAACAAAGTTTCAATTCACTTTTTACAATTTTATTTCTGTCTAGCACTTTCGCCTACAAGGCATTTGATTGTCCTGATGATGCCTTGTAGGCGAAAGTGCTAGACAGAAATAAAATTGTACAAAGTGAATTGAAACTTTGTTAATTTGATTAATATAAAATAAGAGTATTTAAAAATCTAATGTGATAAGATTAAATGGTCATTTTAGGCCCGATTTCAGAAAATTGCCGTGGCAGTCAACGCGTTCTATACCTCTAGCTATCTATGTATAATCTAACATACAAAGATGTATTGACATTCAAGGCTCACATGTAATGCATGCCCACAAGCAGGCGCATGTAAGTTTGCCCTTACACATGCTGCATGAGTGCGTACAAAATAAACCAAAAGTCCCATGAACATAAACTTTACTATTCCTGCCGCGTTTCCTTGAACCCGAGATGGCATTAGCTAAAGTGAATAATTTTTCAACAGCATGAAGAATCAGCCTCATACCGACCTTTTAGTCAAGGAAGCATGCTTTTGACTAAAGTGAGAAATAGTTACGCAAGCTCAATTCTATGGAGCGTTTCTTACACAATTTTTCATCATCTTTACCAAGTATAAAACTTAATTTTTAAAATCAACCATGTCGTTCATATTGTGATATTCACAAAACAATTGATCCATAGCTGATCTACAGATCGTTTATTATTTGTATGGAAAAGTCGCTGTAGGCTGCGGATGAGCCATGGCTTTGCTGTTTGAGAATAACACGTAGAAAATAAAACAGCGTTTAAACTTTCAAGTGTGCGTTCTACCTTCTATACATTTAAAAAAAAACTTTAAGGCCCAGTTTAGACGCAAAGTTTTATTCTTGAAGTTGGTACTATTGTCTTGTATGTAACTTGACTAAATTGCGAAATGAAAGACGTTTACACTTGTCGCTTCTATGAGAAATTCTTTCACTTTATTGCCACTTGTGCTGGAGTCACTCTTTTTTTATTACACAACTTGCGTCTCTTGTCTCGCTTTTTACTTTATAGCAGTCCGAAGGAAGTGCTATAAAGTCTTGTATTCGTCAACGGGGGAAAAAATGATGTTTTAACGGAAATGAGTTTTCCTGCAGCAGGACATGCAAAAAACCTTTGTTATTCGCTTAGAAACTGTAGCGCTTGGATACAGGAAAAGCAAACATTGGTTGGATCCTAGGATTAGGTACGGAGGTACAAAAAATATTTAAAAAAACACACACTTAAATTTCGAATCCTTCTCCCGAGATGTTTATTATTGTTACTTTTTATTCGTGCGGTAGGACAATAAAATTGAGTAGGAATTCAGCAAATGGACTATCAGAGCCTGCAAAAGAGTATCGCGAATCCGGTCAAAAGCTCAGTTGGTATAATGCTTCAATTTCATGCCGGGAGCTAGGGTTAAATTCCCACCAAGGGTGTCAGAAATAAATATCCTTTTTTTTAAATAGATTTGTGAAGAGGAATGCAATTCAAGAATCTATTCGGCCTGGCCAGAAACAAGTAGATATTAATATCGTCAATTAATAATTCAGTATTGTTTATTTTATTGAGTTATTAATTAGTACCTAATTACCCAATTACATCTGTTGAACCAGGGTCAAAATAATGGTCAAATGACCCAGGCGGGGATCGAACCAATGTTATTCTATTCCAAATACGCTAGAAAGATCAGCCCACTTGGCTACCTCAGCCATAACACCGACTTTTTGTCCCCTTGATCCATAATCTATATATATCATCTGGCATTTAAACTCTTTAACAGGGTCGGACTGTCAATTAGCCTTATAACCTTGTGACAAAACACCATATCCATAAGAGTCCGTTGTATTGAGATTTCAGGCTCCTGAAGCGCTATTAGACTAAAATCCTTACGACCTTAAAGCGACGAGATAGCGATCCGTGTCAAAAAATAAGGTAAGTATTCTGTGACTTTTTTTGGAGCTCTTTCACAAGCGACTCCGACTTGGATTGATATCCTAAGTGTAAGGAATTTAGCGGGATAGCGCTTCAGCGTGCGATACAATACGTTTTTTACCGTTGCGGGGGGAGGTCGGGGTGGATTCACCCTCACTCCAACTAACAATGGAGTAGATCTGATCAAAATTGAATTCTCGGAAAGCCATTTTACATTGTTGAAAAATTAAATTAAACTCTACGCAGATGTGGGTGAAGATCAAATTAAAAGTGTATACCTACTTTGATACTTGCATGAATAAAATGGATTCATAAATAAAAAATATATACTCGTAATACCTTCCTTTTTGATCTAGTTTCATGTCTACGTCAATAAAAAATAAATACGAGTATTAGGTGTCTTTTTAAGAAATCCTGTTCGTGAGACTCCCTAGATTTCAAAGACTCTAGGGGTCCATGATACTTGTTGTAGTGCCGCAGAGGTGTTGGTGATTGATGTGGCGGTTGATTTAATATATATTTTTTAAATATACAAGAATAAAAATCTTAAAAAAAAAAAACAATATTTTTTAATTTTTTTACCCTCATGCAAAAGCAGATGCACAAGTGCATGATGTCCTGATAATTTATAGCTGGGCTGTTAGCTGCGTAGTGTTGTGTTGTGTCTTGTGTCTTAATATTTTATCCCCTAAAAGCATTGGTATGTGGAATGGATTTGTTTTCACATGAAAGGAATTTAACCTTAATACAGCCATTTTATTGAACATTGGAATCTCAATTAAATTTATATTTATTTTTCAGATACGGTTTTGTGTCTCAACTATTGAGATTACAATAAAAACGATTCTTAAAAAAAAGTTATTGTGAAAATAATACAGTTTTATTCTGCTGATATTAGTAATATATTACTAGTTTTTATTCGAAACATTTCCGTAAAAAGTTTAAATAAGGACCAAAGTCCCACGCAAATGCGACGTTTGCCTGCCAAGAAAAAAATTAAATTCATATTTGTGCTGATTTCATCTACGTATTAGTTATTACCTATATAATTATTTCCTTTATGCTGTCAATTGTCACATTATGAGAAATGAGAAGTACCGTCTCCTTCATCATATCATTCAGGGTAAGATTGAGGGGAGAAGATCTCAGGGACGCCGAAGGACATCGTGGCTGAAGAACCTGCGACAGTGGTTCGGCAGAAGCACCAAGTCCCTATTTCGAGCCGCAGCATCAAAACTCAAAATAGCTATGATGATCGCCGATCTTCGTTAGAAGTGGCACAAGAAGAAGAAGAATGCTGTCAATTATAATAGAGAAATTTTAATTTTGATTTTGTTTTCAGTGGACAAACGCTACACTTCTATATGCCTATGGTCCATAGTTCCTTATTCAAAATATATTTGTTTGCATTTTCCCTAGCAACTCGGCCGTGTGACGTTATATTGTAAATTTATTTACGTTGTATTTGTTTTGAATATTTAAAAACCATCTCTTATTACGAACAAAATATAGGGGTGCATAAATTCGCAAATCACATTAAAAACTATTTAAATACAAATCCCATTCATTGCAAGCGCATGTAATGTATCCCTTCTGCTGACAATACGAGTATTTTTTTCATCTATTACGGATTAAGTATCTAATATTTGACAGTGTTTGGTTGTTGTGTGAGCTGTAACTGGAAGGACCCGGTTCATATCGATGTCACCTGTGTAATTTGATAATTTCAACAACGGGGGTAGCCATTGTGCCAAATTTTTGTATCACAAAGCACACAGAATGTATTCGTTAAATATGTTACGTACCCATTGGTCCCTTCCCTCCCCTTGTTGTGTTTTTTTTTGTTCTGCCTAAGAAATGGTATATTATTTTGTAACCTTGTTAATAGGGGTGTCGGTGATTTTTGGAATTGCAAAAAAATGTACGCCCAATTTTTTATTCTGTGAATTTTGATATTTAATTTCGGTTGTGTTTATTCTAAAATAAAGGTTCTCAAATTGTGCTCAAAAAGTGATTCAATTTTTTTTTTCATTGCGTTAACGTAACGCAACCTAACTAAACTACACACATAGTGAAAATTCTTGCCACATTATCCCCGAAGGATTCGCATGTAGTGAATGAAAGCTTAACATTTTTTAAGGTAATGGGGCAGGCCTTACACCAATCCGAGCTTCCAAGAGGGATGGTACTCTTTTCTTGTGAAGGCTGAGTAAACCTTGCCGGTATTTTCTTTTGGGTTTGGAAATGAGAATTCATTTTTGACACCCTCGCTCGGTAGGTTTTGGACTCGATTAACGTTGATAAACTATGTTTAATGAAGTATTTTTTTTCAATGAACGTTACATACCTAATCTACTTTCAAGCGAAGTTGCAAAGAAACATGACTATTTACGATTCATATTTTTATGCACTCACAAGCAGAAATGTGCAAGTTCATGCTTATACATGCTGTATTTGTGCTTACAAAATAAAATCTAAACAAATGAACAACATTTCTGCAAGTCATCATTAAACAAGTGTGGAATTGGCAGAATTGAACTAGTTTTAACAATACATTATGTGATAAGTCTCATACCAACATATTGTTTTTTTTTGCTTTAAAATATGCTTCAACTTATTGTACATATACCGACAAAATATGCAAGGAAAAAGAGGAACAAGAAGACCGAGAAAAGTATGACTCAATCAGACGAAATTCTGAAAGAATGCGATATACGGAGAGAATGTAAAAGAAGGATATGTATGATAACGGTCGACGATATGATTGAATTGAATTTTTAAGAAATGGAGACAACACTGTAGAGGCTCTTGCTATCCCTAGCGGAATAGAAGACAGAGCTCCAATAACAGTTACACATTTGTAAACTGTAGGCAGACTTATGAAAACATGGTGCCTTTAGTAAAAGTACCTATAACCTTTTTACTTCTTGGTCAGACTCATATTAACCTATTCAATAGTACGGCCGATAGCTCAGTAGATAAAGTGCTTACATTCCATGCCGAGAGCTCGGCTTCGAATCCCACCGAGGGTGTCAGAAATGATTTCCTTTTTCGATGTTTATTTCAAATCCAACAATAATCGGTGAGGTTTACACCGCCATCACAAGAAATGAGTACCAGCCACCTCGGAAGCTGGGTAACTCTCACTTCAACCGAAGTGGTTGGCGTAAGGCTGACCCCTTTACCTGTAAAAATTAATAGGTTCCACTCTCCACTTGCGAAAATTTTCGGGGATACCGGATAATGCAGCATGAAGTTACACTATATGTGAAGCTTAGTTGCGTTTTTACTAAGGAAACATTATACAGTTTGTCGGGGTTATGGCCGCGGGGGCCAAGAGGGCTGATCTTTCTAGCGTGTTTCAAATGGAACAACGTTGGTTCGATCCCCGCTTGGGTCACTTGACTTTAACTTTGACCCTGGTTCAACAGATGTTATTGGGTAATTATTATTTAATAATTCATCAAAAATAAACAATAATGAATTATTAAATGATGATATTAATACCTGTTTCTGGCCAGGCAGAATAGGTTGGTGAATTGCATTCCTCTTCACAAATCTATTTTTTAATTCTAAAAAAATAAAAATAAAGTAAAATAAAATTATCAGAACTGGCAAAGCAAAGTTTTGGAACCACAAATAAAACCTTTTTTTTGTTGCGGGCTTACATCGCCCCCATTGAAAAGCAGGGGCGCGTAACCCGATACATTTATTTGCCTAAATAAAGGCCGCAGAATAAAAATAGGTTGCCAGGAGAAAAAAACGCATTATTTCTGGTCAGGTAGGTACTTACTATTACTATGGGGATATCCGTATAACACAAGACATGTCCAGTGATTTGGAATAAATAGGTCTCACTTTATCTGACACAATATATTTATTCGATAGCCTATTTTTTTAAGATTATTTTCTGGGAAATAACACAAAGGGAAGTTTTTTATTTATTTATAAAAATAAATGTGCAATAAAGGTCAAATGATTGTGTCGACGATTGTGTAGACGTTTTGGTAGTAGATAATGGCGAATAGAAACACACTCCAAAAAAGATATAAAAAAAATTCACAAGTCGCTCAATGAGCCATGGTATACTCGAAATAAAACTGTAACTGTAACTCTGTCGCCTTTTTAATAGGGGAGGCTGGATCCTCTAAAGCTCAAATGCCTTCAATTCATACTATCATAGTTAACCTCTTTCAGTCCACTCTTATCTATCACCTTCTTCAAATATTATTTTATATTAGACCTGCCTGTTGTCTAGCACTTTGGACTCCTAATCGGAAGGACGTGGGTTCGATTCACGGCGGAGCACAAAAAAAAGAATACTATTTTCAAACATGTTCTTTGCTGGTTTGAAAAATTCATTGCCTTTACCAAAGACTGATCACAAAAGGTCCATCTAGCCTTACAGCAATTGGGTTTTGTTTGAGAATTTGTGCTTTGTAGCGACCAAGCTCGTAAAAATTTTAGTCGACAGCTTAGTTGGTAGAATGCTTTACATGCCAAAAGCAAAGGTTCTATCCCCACCAAGGGTGTCAGAAATGAATACCCGTTTCGGTATTTATTTCAAAACCCCCGGCAAGGAGCAATGAAATTGACTTATATAACAGTAAATCCAGTTTCAATTCTACTGAAAAAATAATATCATACAACTACAGTAGCTGTTAGCACTTCCGACACGCAAATGGAAGGTCGTGGGTTCGAACCCCGGCGAACTACAAAAAATATACCATTTATATTTTCAAATATGCTCTTCGCTGGGTTGAAGATATTATACACTTTATCAAGACCGGTCATCAAAGTTCATCCAGCCTTACAGCAACTGGTTCTTGCTTGAGAATAGGCGCTTTCTACAGCGACGACCAAGCTCGCAGAGGGCTCTTGAGGTGTGATTCACAAAAAAACAGCGCTCACCAAATAAATCATCCTATTAATATGCGCTGTGGTGAGTGCAAATGCTTTTAAGTCAGGATTGAAGACATGTGTGCTCAGGAGGGGCTATGGCTCTGCAGTGCCCTTGCGGTGAACTCACAAAACGGCACTAAAAATAATGTCAAATTAATATTATTATTATTCCAGATTCGAACCCAAATCATGAGGAAAGCTCGACCCATTGATCCATGTACCGGACTTCATTATAGCATAATGTTGTGTAAGGGTTTAGATGTGATGGGGCTACAGGCATCATTGTTTTCCCGCCTTTGTACCCATGGCGGAGTGTCCGCCCCCTCCCCGCCCACCCCGCAGCTCTCTGCTAATTTGTAATTTATTACGAACTACTGTGCGAACAAGCTACGCGAATAGAGGCCACAGGATAGCTGCGGATAGACGCCATTTTGTGTCCTCATCTCAATTTGCGGCTGAATCAGGAATCGTTAGGTTTAAGTTAGAATTATGGTCGTTTAATATATTAACAATAATAATAAATACACAGTTAAAAAAATAACCCTAATTTTAGAAGAATTGTTGTAAGAGAACTAACATTATTCTTGACGTTTTGTTAGCGACGTAGCTAACGTCTTCATGACACACCATCTCTCCACGACGACTGAGGATGACCTTAAAATTCATCCTCCGTTGTCGTGGAAAGTTGTGTAGACAAGAAGAGTTGAGTTGAGAAAACGTCCAGAATACTGTAAGCTCTCTTACAGCGATTTAGGAAATGTTTCAGCGGAAACTTTGTAGAACTCTATTTTAAATTTAAAAAACAACAAAAAAAGTCTGTTTGATTCTAGTGATTTTTTAATTTTAGTTGCTCGCTATTGATACTTGTTGGTTTTTTTTAACAAATAAAATAAAAGAATCCGTAGAATCAAATAGAGTTTATTTTCATACTTCTTATTTTATGATATATTACTTATGGATGTCGTGGTAGAGGAAGACCGAGAAAAGTATGGATGGATCAAATTTCTGAAATAGCGAATGAATGGGATATCCAGAGTCATAATAAAAGGAGGACTTGCATGAAAAAGGTTATGACTCTGGATGAAATGAAAGAAGTGTGCAAGGACAGGAAGAAGTGGCGGCTAATCTGCAATGGTGATTTCTAATGTTGGTGTATTAATTTGCTACATTTTTTGCATAGGAAATTTCTGACTTTTTTTGTATAGATTTCTTTGTAAGGTTTTGTTCTTTTATATATTTAAATGTAAGTTTTTATTCATATTCCTTGACTTATAGGTTGGTATGAGGCTGACCACCCATACTGTAAAAAATGGTTCACTTTGCCAATGTTACCCCTGTTTCAGGGAAGGTCGGCAAAAGTTGTGGGGCTTATGTTCATTTGAGGTTTGGATTTTATTTGTAAGTACACATTCAGCATTTGTAAGCGCGAACTACACTTTTTGGTTTGTGGGCTTACATCTGAGAGCTTTAAATGAATATATCCTTGCAACTTAGATTATATTATTATATATATTATAGATTATATTATATATTATTTTCATCTTATATCCGAGTAAAAATTTAACTGTGGTTACGAATTGTGGGGGCAGTGTTACGAATGTGTGTCTGTGTGTGTTTTACTTGTGTAAGTGTGTCGGTGTCTCTACATGTGGGTGTTTGAATACTTGCACTTATTCGATGGTGTGAGCATTCGCTCGAATCTGTAAATATAATGTTCTGGCAAAATCACGAATGCTCCGGTTCCCGATGTTTTGAGAACCGTCCTTATGTCACACTTTATAAAGGGCTAAAGCTGCCTGTAGTGCAGACTTGTATCGGAGCTGGCGAACAATACAGTACAAAAGTTTACTCTGTTCGAACCTAATGTGACTGGTATCTCAAAATAAATTATGTGAAATAAATAACCGAAGTTTTTATTATTTAATTGAATCTGTAAATCGTAACAATATTTAAATTAATTAAGTCTGCTCTCTCTCCCGTTGCTTGGCGTCTCTCTCACACAGCACTGTGACGCGGTACAAGGCCCGCTCTGCGTAGAGGCTTGGCGTAGACACAGATTCAATTTATTGTCTGGTCAGAACAATGCGTAGCACAATAACGCTACGATACATTCATCATCGCGCAGGGAGCCGGCCAGACAAGAGAGCTACAGCCTACGCCGAACTTCATAAATTCCATACACATTGTGCAGAAATATTCCATTGTCGAAATTTGCAAAGTTATATTATATTATTCGCTGATTTATATTGTATTGTTGTCAGTTTTAATAAGCCACACCCACGATACAATACCTACCCATAGTTATTGTTTTAACAAAATACATTAATTTATTGTTTTCAAATAAAGCATGAGAAGATGGACTAATACTGTCCAAAAGCGCTTAGACATTGAAAAATTGTAAAATTAAAAAAAACATGTGTACCTACAAGAAAGTTATTTTTACCATTTTTTTAAAAAATAATTTTAACTTAAAGTGTACAATGTATTTTTTTTTAATAAACATGAGTTAAACCAAGTTTTAGAGAATTTCATGGAGTTCCTTGACTTATAGGTTGGTATGAGGCTCACCCGCCAATGCTGTAAAAACTTGATTCACTTTTGCCAATGCTACGTGGTTTCAGGGAAAGATGGCAGGGGTTGTAAGATTTATGTGAATGTAAATAACATGAGCAAGCATTCTCAAGGCAAGTTATCAAAGCGACGTGGTGGTTTTCGTTGTCTTTGCAGTAATTTTCGTAACATAACGACATTTCTTCATTATTTATTGGAAAACTGAATCCACTTTATCCCGATTATGAGTCAGAAGCTATAACTTCAAATTTTCAATTTCATATTCCTTGACTTATAGGTATGAGGCTGACCTCCCATACTGTGAAGAATGGTTCATTTTGCTAATGTCACCCCTGTTTCAGGGAAGGTCGGCAAAAGTTGCAGGGTTTATGTTCACTTGAGGTTTGTTTTTAATTTCTAAATATACATTCAGCATTTGTAAATGCGAACTTACACGTGTTTGTTTGATGGCATGCCGATAGTATGAACTTTCCTTGCAACTTAGATTAAAGATTATATTTCATGAGCATCTGTACAACACTTTTTTAATTATTTTTTATTGAACCTTCCATTTGGCAACCCTTACCTATAAGTGAAACCAGTGACAGCAGTATAAAAGTCAGGGCTGCCCCCTGCTGCGGTATTGCCGGGATTGTCTCACACAGCGGCGCGCCAATCCCGGGACAAAAGTCGGGTTTTGATTTAAGTGATATCCCAGCGTGTGGCACCCCTAGCTCCAATTATGTCACATTATATGTATTATTGTGAGGGTAAATTATACTTGTTTTTGCCCAGTCAATTGAAATGAATTAAACAGGGATGATTGACGCAGGGCTTTATAAAAAAACCCCCGGGAAAACATAATGAAGTTACATTAATTAAACGAGTGAAGTACATTTTTTGACCGTTGAAAAAAGTAATGAAAAGGATTTTATTGTTTGATGGTTTTCTTAATTGTGAAATAGTTTTACGTTGATTTGTTTTTCGGGTATTTTTTTTGTGTGAATTACACCTTAAGAGCCTTCTGCAAGATTGATCATCTCTTGAGAGCGTGATTGTCATTTGGAAATGCAAGTGTTTAAAAAATAAAATACTCAGTTGCTGTAAGGCTGTATTTCTATCTATCTATAATGACCAAGTTTTAGAAAGTCCGGTCGATAGCTCAGGTGGTAGAGCAGAACTCGTGAGCTGCACACAAAACCAGCTTTGTTTTAATAATGAGCAAGTTGCTTAGCGGTCCGGTCGATAGCTCAGCTGGTAGAGTGTTTGCATTCCATGCCGAAAGCTCGGGTTCAAATCCCACCGAGGGTGTCAGAAATGATTTCCCGTTTCGGTATTTATTTCAAACCCCAAAATAAAATACCGGCAAGATTTACTCAGCCTTCACAAGAAATGAGTACCAGCACTCTCGGGAGCTGGGAAACCGCCACTTCAACTGAAGTGGTTGGCGTAAGGCTTACCTGTAAAAATAAATAGGTTCAACTCGCCGCATGCGACCCCTTCGGGGATAACGCGGCAAGAAGTTACACTATATGTGTAGCTTAGTTGCGTTTTTTTTTTTTTTTTATAATGTAAATTGCAAAGATATATGGCATTAGTTTTAAAATTCATATTAAATTCATGCCCACAAACAGACACGTGTAAGTTTGCGTATAAAAATGCTGCATGTGTATCTACTTTTAAATTAAAAACCAAACCTCAAATTAACTTAAACGTTTTTACAGGTAAGCCTTACGCCAACTACTTTGGTTGTAGTGGGGGTTACTCTGCTGCCGAGGTGGCTGGTTCTCATTTTTTGTGAAGACTGAGTAAGCCTTGACGGTGTCTTTATTTTGTGTTTGAAATAAACACCGAAACGGGAAACCATTTCTGATACCCTCGGTAGGAATTTAAACTCGAGCTCTCGGCATGGAATGCAAGCACTCTACCAGCTGAGCTTACGACTGGACTGCTAAGCTACATACGCAACTAAGCTACACATATAGTGTAACTTCTTGCCTGCGTTATCCCCGAAGGGTTCGCATGTGGCACTTCGGGACCTATTAATTTTTACAGTTAAGGGGGCCGGCCTCACACCAACCACTTTCAGTTGAAGTGGGGGTTTCCCAGCTCCCGGGGGGGCTGGTTCTCATTTCTTCTGAAGGCTGAGTAAACCTTTTGAGATCGAACCCTTGCTCTCGGCATGGAATGCAAGCATTCTACCAATTGAGCTATCGACCTTTTTACGAGCTTGGTCGTCGTCGCTACAAAGCGCCAATTCTCAAGCAAGACCCAGTTGCTGTAAGGCTGGATGGACCTTTGGTGACCGGTCATTGGTAAAGGTTTTATGGATTTTTCAACCCAGCGAAGAGCAAATTTGAAAATAGAAATGGTATTTTTTTGTGCTCCACCGGGAATCGAACCCACAACCTTCCCATTCAGAGTCCGCAGTGTTACCACTGAGCTACGGACCGCACACCACATTATTAAACATGCTCATTATTAAAACAAAGCTGGTTTTGTGTGCAGCTCACGAGTTCTGCTTTCCGACGGATTACCTCCCAAAGAAGTGAACACAAAATGGAGATTGAAATAGTCCGGGAGCCTGCGCTGAGAGCCCCTCATTCCACAGTCTGCACAATGTGCCATTGTTGTAGCAGACTCCCGGCCAATTCCAGAGGTTTCCATCATTCTGTCCAAAATATAATCTAAGTTTCAAAGATTTATTACATTTAAGGTTCATATTAAATGCATTACCATTAGCGCTTACAGATCGCGCTTACGCGTGTGAACTTACAACATAAAAACCCAATCTCAAATAAACATAAGCCCTGCTACTTTTGCCGACCTTCCCTGAAGCAGGGCCGACATTGGCAAAGTAAAAAGTTACCTGCTTGAAAAAATTGTTTTCGCGCCGCCCTTTTTACGTTTTATTTTTTAATATTCATACTAATACTACTATATGACCACATTTTTGGCGCCTCCCCTGGCCATACCTCGCGCTCTAGAGGGCTCTAGGGGGGGACAAGCCATGATCGAATAATGGTGATTTTAGTAATTGCAATAAAATTTAATAACAATTTTGGATTATTTAGATAAAGTTTTTTTGCAAGAATAGATGGACGTCGTGGTAAAGGAAGACCGAGAAAGGTATGGATGGACCAAATATCCGAAATGGCGAATGAATGGAATATCCAGAGTCATAATAAAAGAAGAGCCTGTATGAAAAAGATTATGACTCTGGAGGAAATGAAAGAAGTATGTAAGGACGGAAAGAAATGGCGGTTGATCTGTAATGTTGGCGGCTAGGGTTCATTAAATTGGATTTTGTTTTCTGTTTAAGTTTTGATGTCCATAGATATTATTATTTATTGATTTAAAAAATGTAATTTGTCGTGTAGGTATGTTCCTTGACTTATAGGTTGGTATGCGGCTGACCACCCATGCTGTAAAAAATGGTTCATTTTGCCGATGTCACACCTGTCTCAGGAAAGGATGACAAGAGTTGCAGGGTGTATGTCTATTTGAGATTTGGTTTTTGTATTGTAAGTACACATGCGGCATGTGCAAGCGCGAACTTGTACGTGTCTGGTTGTGAAAATGCATGCAATGTGAATCTCCAATGTAACATATCTTTGCAACTGCAGATTAGATAAGATTAGATAAGTAAGTCTCTTGCAGGGGGGGGGGGGGCAGCTGACCCCCCCTGGACCTTCATGTTACGCCCATACATATAAGACTGACGTTTGTTCGCTTAGAACAATGTTCCAAATTCAAAAATGTTTCGACCTCATCTTCAAAGTTATATGGATACCGAGTATCTACTGATTTCTGAGTTTTTTTTAAAGTTATGGTAATTTCCCAGTGTCAATAAAAATGAATTTTCACAGTTTTGATATACAAACCATAGATAATTAATTTATATGTGTTTTGTATAGGATATTTAGCGGTTTAGCTGCCCTGCATTATGTTAATAAGTTTGCATTCAAACCGCGGTCCGAGGTCCATTCAAAACTTGAAGCATTCAAAGTTCAAAAGTGTTTGTGTCTCTCTCCCTCGCACTATTCATCCCTTTACCTTTGTTAGCCGTGTCCCGCTCTCTCCCACCTTTTATACCAGCACTCCAAGTACAAAACGTCACCCTTAAAATCAACTACTTCGTTAAACAAAAAATATATAAAATCTAAAACAGCGGTTCCAGTGAGCGTTTTAGTTTTCTGTACGTTTTTTAAAACGCCATAGCTGAGTTGAATGTTTTATGCTTAGAGTACAAAATTTGCATACCCGCTGTCACTTTTGTATGTACATACCAACAATAATAATACAAAACATTTTTTCTTCCTCGTTTGTCATTCGTGAAACTTTATATGCATTAATGAACATTTCAAAAAAGGAACGCGAATGCAGGCGAGCTCTGCCATTGGTCGGTTGGATTTTTTTTTTTTTTAATATAAAGCTTTTGTGATAGTTTTGTACCTGGCCATGCCAAACAACTTTTTTAACCTACCTCATTATGTATTTTAATTATTTCATTTTTATTCCGTCGGCCATGTTTTGAATAAAGATATGATATAGATACCTACTCATGCATAAATAATATGTACTATCTTGTATCTACCCTTATTATAAAGTTATCATTGATTGTATCTTCTAGTTTGCATCATAAACCATGGTTTTCTATGAAAAAACAAAAAAAAATGTAACACGGCCAGATTACTAGGGAAAGTAAAAGTAAACTTTTGTTTGTTGGGTAAAGACCTGTGACCTTTGCCCATCGAGAAAAAAAACTATTTTAAATTTGTGGTCAAGCGCATTGAAAAAATGTGTATTTTATCTTCTTCCACTGTGATCTACTCGTTGGTTCGTCTTTCCTTGCTTTTTATATTTTTGATATTCTCAATATTCTTTCTAACGTTTTCGTTTCTTTTCTTTGCAGTGCAAAAGAGACCGCGCATATCAGGACCAATGTGCGAAGCAGACAACGGAAGATCACCAGTCCATACTCCTCCCAGCCCCAGACCTAATACTCCAAGCGACAGCGAGCTCAACGTCGAGGAGGAAGAAGACGACAACTCCAATCAGAGCTCCATAGGAGCACCAGAAAACCTGTCCCTAAAGGGAAGACCCCAATATGATGACATCCTAGTACCAATAAAGCACGAACAACCAAACGAGAAATGGCAAAATATTGATGAAAGCCAGTATATAAGAGCTGCAAGTCCTCAAGTCAAGTACAACCATCAGGTTCAGAATTTGACTAATGCAGACCAAGAGACGAATGGACAAAGGAAGTTAGCCAGGGGATTGAGCTCTTCAAGCGATACTGCAGAACACCTGCCGCAACAAGCAACAGTCCTAGACAGTGATCACAGCTCTCCAAACAGAAGTGACCTAGTGAACGAATCCCACCTTGATAGCTCGTTCGAGAGTGGAAAGATTTCACCACAATATGGAATCAATCCAGCTAACAGATCTCCAATAGATGTTCTGATGCGTGTGTTCCCTGGAAGACGGAGATCGGAGATTGAGAGTCTGCTGTCAAAGTGCAAGGGTGATGTAGTTTTGGCGATGGAAGCGATTCTGAGTGGAAATGCAGCAAACGTGATGATGACCAACCATTCTGCGTACGCCATGACCCAAGACTCACCTCCGTATTCTGTATACCAAACCAAGTCTGCTTTCTCGCCTCTGGGTGGGCAGAATATGAAGTTCTCACCTTCTAGGCGCTTCTTGACTCCTCCGTACTCTGGCACAGGATATCTCCCCACAGTCATCAGACCGCCAGCGGAATACCTTGCGGGTTTTCTTCCTCCCACTCCTGAAATGATGTCTAGACGAGCGAGGGGTACGCCACCATCTCCCAGATCTGATCACGCCAATGGAGACGGATATTCCGATTAGGCTAACGATGATCCAAAAACAAAGTAGTTAAATAAACATGTCCGCACATTTGAGAAAGACAAATAAGTCACACGCCCGGGTTGCTAGGGAAAAGGAATTTTCATTAAAATAAATACTAAAGTGTATACTCAAAAATAGTTAACCTTTGTCAATGACACTCCTGTTTCAGGGAAGGACTGCAATAGCTTCACGATTTAGGTATGTTTATATGAAGTTTTGGTTCCCGAAAAAAAAACAAAGTTGGAAACTACTTGCCAATTCCGTTAAGAAATATAGAAAGGCATAAGTACTAAAACGTAACTTTGAGTAAGGATGCAAGGACGCCAAAGGACATCAAGTAACTATAACTCGATCGCCATTCCGATAGGGATGGCCAGAGCCTCTGCAGATTTGCTTACATCTTTTCCTATCCTTAATAATAATATTAGGATGATTTATTTGGTGAGCGCTGTTTTTGTGTGTATCACACCTCAAGAGCCCTCTGCGAGCTTGGTCGTCGCTGTAGAAAGCGCCAATTCTCAAGCAAGACCCAGTTGTTGTAAGGTTGGATGGACCTTTCAGTGACCGGTCTTTGGTAAAGGTTTATGAATTTTTGAACTCAGCGAAGAGCACATTCGAAATATAAATGGTATATTTTTGTGCTCCGCTGGGATCCGAATCCACAACCTTCCATTTACGAGTCCGAAGTGTTGCCACTACGGACTACGGACCGGTCCAAGATGCCAACGACACGCGGTGTACCTGAGCGGTTACCCATCCAAGTACTGTCCGCGCCCAATGTTGCTTAACTTTGGTGATCTATGGGAACCGGTGCTTTCAACATGGCTAACGTCGTTGACTCCTTGCACACCTCTTTCAATTCATTCATATCCATCACCTTTTTCATACATTCCCTTCTTTTGCATTCGCTTTATATCCCATTCTCTCACAATTTCACCTATCTCTATTTAAAAATTGTAGAAAAATAAAGTGATTATGATAAAATTTATAAGTTTTATTAGTAGTTAATAATAAATGCTGTTTAGACATATTAGAAAAATAAAACCTATTTACTTATAGCATGTAGGTACTTCAAGTGCTAGTCCTAGGTATTTATAAAATAAGGGTAGGTACCTAGAATTTGTAAAAAATAATACACTAAAAGAATAAATTCCTTTTATGAAAAAAAAAGGATAAGTAATTCATTTTATTATACCTAAATTAAAGACATAACAAAATCAGTAAACTTCACACAAAAAAAATTAAAAAAAAACACTTTTTAATATACTTCTTGAAAAATATTTTCTGTTTACTTTCCCTAAAAAAAAGTAATTGAAAATCATTTTTACCTTATCAATAATTGAAAATTTAGTTAATATTTAAGATATAATAAAGTTATTAATAATTAATAATCATTTTGTTATTTTAAAGCATCAAAAAAAAGTCTATGATTAAGATGTTTGTACAAAATATTAAAATTAAGGTTAAGCTGTATTTTAAGTAATTTATTCAAGATTATTTTGTTTTAACAAAAAATATCTTTCAAATACACAAGAGAAATGCTTGGCATTTAAATTTAATTGGGATTGTAATTTGTATTATTTTTAAATGAATAAAAACACCTTCAATGTACTAGGTATCTTTGTAGAATTTTTTCGATTCTTTTCAAATTATTGTATTTGGAATATAATTATTATGTACTTAATATATGTAGGTGAAAAAGTATTTGAAAATGATTTTAGATTAATGTAAAATGGAATGATAATGTAAAAGATATGAAATCTCATTAAATAGTAAAAATGTGTAGTTTACAATTCGTAAAGATACTTAATAAGTAAATATACTGAAATATATACTCCAATATCACTATAAACATTGTTTTTTATTATTATACTTTATAAAATATATTGTTACGTACGTATGGGATCGTACGTGAGCCTAAGCACGCTGGTTGGTGTGTCGAACACTCTGGTATAGTGTGGAACAATGCTCTAGTACCTACCATCTACTAGGAAGTATCTACCATGTTCTAGAACATGCAAGAATCGTCCTCCTACATGATATTGAAAACTTTATTCACTTTTTCCAATGTCACTTTGGTTTCAGGGAACGGCGACAGGAGTTGCAAAGTTTATGTATGTTGAAGGTACAAGAAATTCGCGAGGAATAAAGCTGAAGCATAATTACAATATAATTTTATTTGGTAATATAGATCCAGTCAACTGATTAGCTTCTATTATACTCGCATTCCATAAAGAAAGCTGGGGTTTGATCCCCACCGAAAAATGAGAACCTGTTCCTTTGTTAATAAGGAAAACCGCATCATCGTATCAATCTTTTGGTGCAAGACAGTCTTAGAAAGGCTTTAATTAAATACTGGTCATGAAATGCTACCAGGCCATGGTTTTTGAAAGATTATTTAATTATTTGTTCCGGAGTCTTCCAAGGTTTCAGCAGCTTAGACTGCAGTCTGTCTTTCATGCTACCGCCAAATTACTCTCAGGGGGATGCAAAACTGTCCATGTCTCTCATATGTTGAAGCGCCTTTTATGTGCTAAGCATCCGGCTGGAAGTCTCATCACCACGGTAATTCTTACCTATCAAATATCGGTTATATTTGTACGAAAAGCTGTCAATCCAAGATGGACGCAAGTGAATAGCTGATTAGTTTTCATAGAAATATTACCGATATTCGGTAGGTAAGAATTACCGTGGCGATGACACTTCCAGCCTTTCGATTCAGTACAAAATGTGTGTCAAAGTTTCAACGCCCTCAGAAAAGTACCCCCATCCTACACATGTGAGATATGCAGAGTCCTAGAAAAATGACGGCAGACGACGCACGGTGTCACCATTATTCAGCATTAATTGCCGCTTCGATGAAACAGAACGAGCCACGGGGACAAGACTTTCAGTCCGGTTGGTGCATCCTGCTGGAACAGTCTGCCTCTGGAGCTGAGAACAGAGACCAATTTTAGGAGATTCAGGAAGTTGCTTAGGTTTTTTTTTTTCAAGAAGCTTTAGCGCATTCAAGCGTCCTTGGTAAATTGTTTTCATTATGAAAAAGATAGTTGGACTTCAGCATTCCATAATTTTATTGATGTTTTGTACTAGAAAATATCAAAGCTATAAACAAGAGGAAGCTTACAGCTGTTATACATTTCAAACTCATTTTTTTAGATTATTGTTACTAAATACAGCTCTTTCGTCGCCACTGTCTACTTATTTATTGTCACATTTTCTTGTGTGCTACATTTTCCACATCTTCCTACTTATCGCCACAGCCTTATAATATATTTTGGGACAAGTATCAATTCTTTGTAAGGCTGCATCAACCCCTTTTTTCAGTCTTGCTAAAATCACTCTAATACCCACCTAATAAGAGAGCATTTTCCAAGAAATGCTTATCCTTGAGCTCTACTGAGGATTCGGATTCTGATCTGCAAGTTTATCAAATCCAAACAAGAACTAATTCCTGCACCAACCGCTAACTGAGGTGAATTTGGCATTAAAATCGTCGTTCTATCATGGAACTGTGAATAAGACTGTGGGCGTGATTCCCGCGCTTTGTAGACGTCAGCAGGAATGGCGGGCTGTCATTTGTCACGGAAGGTCCGAGCGCCTCTGGTGGCAATATCTAACCTCTTCTACATACCATCAGTACATCTAAACTATCCCAAATGTACATAAACTAATACGCTCAGTAGAGGCGCTGTTTTGAGTTGCCATATATTTTTTGCTAAACGCTGTAGTTGAGTTGTACTTGGCATAGTGATGTGGTCCAGCCACACAGGCTCATGTCATCCACACTCCGCGAGCTCTATATTGATGTGTGTCGATGCAAGCAAACGTCCGGCTCCTCAACCAGCCGGCCATTTTGAATTTCATCACGCCTTTTTATATATTTTTCTTTTTATAGGAAAATAGATTTGTGACGAGGAAAGCAATTCACGAACCTATTCTGCCTGGCCAGAAACAGGTATTAATATCATCAATCAATAATTCAATATTGTATATTTTAATGGATTATTATTAATTAATACTTACACAATGACATCTGTTGAACCAGGGTTAATGCTAAAATCAAAAGATCCAGGCGGGGGGCGAACCAGCGTTATTTTATTCCAAATGCGCCTTGACCCCTCGGCCACAACATCGACCAATATTGTTACAGCCAATTCACACTACACCCATTCTGCCTCTCCAACTCCAGTAGATGTAATTTCACATGAGCAATGTTTGTATGTGTACTGGACTAGTATGTCTTATGAATGTTAGAAATTGATTTTAAAAATATTAAAAACCACTCTCACTTTATCGTGTTTTATGCATTTTTCTTAGCTCAGATTGTGAAGAAAGTGATTCTTAAGACAATTTTTGTGATCAGCGACGATTTCTGTGATCCTCCATATAAAATGTGTCAGCTGTTGACGCATCGCCATGTTTTATTCCATCCAATCTTCAAATAGACACGGTAAGATCTAGCGCCAGTCATCGAGACTTCTCCCCAGGAATAGATAAAGACAGGCTGGATATTTTTTTTTTTTAGTTGGATATTTTAAGCACTGCGCCAAATGCTGAAGCATCATTTTTAGATTATTCCTCGCGTTCTGGGTTGCCAGAAAACAAAAATAATAACCGAAACAAATCAAGAGTGACCGTTCGGTCCGGGAAAGGGGTCCGCCCAAACAACAAACAGCCGAATACAGAAAAAAATGCGTTCTTTTTTTGAAAATTTTGCTTGCTCCGCCATAATATGCAAAATTTGCGCGGGCTTTCTGACAGATGATCCATTTTCCTTTTGAGGGGAAAAATGCCGACGTAGTACCTAAATTTTTGACGTTTCTTATTTTTGATCATTTTAATCTGTAACTCTGTCGTAATTTTTTTGTTGGGGGGGCCAATACCCTTGAACATTTGCTTCAATATTATCCGATCTTTACATCTCGTTGTTATGGCCGAGGGGGCCAAGTGGGCTGGGCCAAGTGGACTGCGTATTTGGAATAAAATAACGTTGGTTCGATCCCCGCTTTTGATCATAACTTTGACCCTCGTTCACCAGATGTAATTGGGTAATTATTAATTCATTAAAATAAACAATAATGAATTATTAATTGATGATATTAAAACCTGTTTCTGAGCAGGGAGAATAGGTTGGTGAATTGCATTCCTCCTAACAAAATCTATTGAAAAAAAGCTCTTCTATTATTCTCATAGTGTGCTATACATTGAGTTAAAAAAAAGTGCCTTCACTAAAGAGTAAAGACGGATAAGCAAAGGATCTCCAGCCTTATCGTTCCCCAAGTGTTTGTTTGGCTTATCTACCATTTGATTCAAAGATGACCTTTCAATGAAATTATCTTAACAATTACATTCTTCACAATGACACAATCTTAGATGAGAAAAAAACATAGACAAGACCATGTGAGAGTTTTTTTAAAAATATGATTAAAATCAATTTTCAGTTTTCATAAGACACATTGATCCAGTACACATACAAACATTGCTCATGTGAAATAACCTCTAATGGACATGAGACAAACAAGCACTAAGGGGACGTTATAACAACTGAGAGTTTTTACTTTTTCTAAAGCGACCATCGAGCTCTTGAGGTGTGATGATTCAAACAAATACAAGCGCAAACAATTTTTTTTTCTTATAAGGGTAGAAAATCCAAATTTTCGGTTCCGCGACTTTGGCGTGATTTTGAGAGATATTTTTCAGTACCCGCTCATTTCCATTGTTTTTTTTTTGCATGCCAACTTCAGTTGTGGACGCGCATAGAAAAAAATGACAGCCATTTGGTGCGATGGCAGGTTTTGCCAGCATTGCCAGCATGCCAGCATTTTTCAAATGTCCTATCACGCAAAAAAAAGGTTTAATAGTGTGGTCGTTGCTGGATAGATATGACAAGAGAGACTAAGGAAAATTCTGGGACCCATGAATGATGACCTAGATGACATAGAAAAAAATGACAGCCATTTGGTGCGATGGCAGGTTTTGCCAGCATTGCCAGCATGCCAGCATTTTTCAAATGTCCTATCACGCAAAAAAAAGGTTTAATAGTGTGGTCGTTGCTGGATAGATATGACAAGAGAGACTAAGGAAAATTCTGGGACCCATGAATGATGACCTAGATGACATAGATGATGAATGGGACCCATGAATGACAGACCTAGGCTGAGATGGGAGGATTAGGTAAGGAAGGGCGCAAACCAACTACTGCAGGTGACAGACTGGAAAGCCGCAACAGTAGACAGGAGGAGTTGGAGGTTGGAAGGAAGAGGCTGATGGAAGAGGCCAAGGAGAGATATGAACTGCAGGTCCATCGAAGAAGAAGAATTGTGGTCGTTAGCTCAGTTGATGGAACGCTTGCGTTTAAAACCAAAGCGCTAGAGTATAATTTCAACCAAGGGTATCAGACTGATTTACCCTTATATATGTTCTTTCAGTTTCCTTGATTTAAAGATTGGTATGAGGCTGCCCATGCCACACTGTAGAAAATTATTCACTTTGCCAATATCACCCCTGTTTCAGGGAAGGTTTGTCAAAGTTGAACTGAGGTTTTTGAGGTTATTATATTAGTATCTACGCAACTTAAAAGGTAAAGGTAGGTAAATACGGGTGCGTAGATTTCTGTAGACATGCCGATTATTGCAAGTTACCTGTTTTTTTACAATTATTATTGCCTATTATTATTACTAGCGACAAATTATCTAAATATAGGTTAATCCGAGCAAGAAGGTATCTCCCGATCTTTATTTTTGTGGACATGTGAATCACTCCAAGTTACCAGTCTTTTTGTACCCTGTGTAGCTGATTTTGCTTCTGGTGTCTACACAGTTAATATAGGTAAATCTGGCAGGTGCTTACCTACCTATATTTGTGATAAACATGCCGATCACTCCAAGTTACCTGTCTGCTCCTCAATGGCTGTCCTCACGCCAGGTTGAGCACCCCTGACATGCAATTGTCCGAGCGGCTCGCAGACCCTCGATGCGATCCGCTGTCTCCACAGATATAGGGACAAAGGGCATGTCAGAAATGATGACCACCAAGTCAAAATCAATGCCTGTGGGATAATCTAAGCTGCAAATTTAAAATATCCCACATATGTGTAAAGAATATACAGGTAAGTATATGTCATAATCAATAATTCATTTTCAATCGTATCAATTAATTTTCACTTTTACCATTGCCAACCCTGCTCAACGGTAATGCGTAGGCTCAGATTTAACACTACTATAAAATATTTATGTATGAAATCATGTTTCATACTATAATCTATAATCTATAATCTAAGTTGCAAGGATATATTCATTTAAAGCTCTCAGATGTATGCCCACAAACCGACAAGTGTAGTTCGCGCTTACAAATGCTGAATGTGTACTTACAAATAAAATCCAAGCCTCAAATGAACATAAGCCCCACAACTTTTGCCGACCTTCCCTGAGACAGGGGTGACATTGGCAAAGTGAACCATTTTTTACAGTATGGGTGGTCAGCCTCATACCAACCTATAAGTCAAGGAATATGAATAATAAATTACATTTAAATATAAAAAAGAACAAAACCTTACAAAGAAATCTATACAAAAAAAAGTCAAAAATTTCCTATGCAAAAAATGTAGCAAATGAATACACCAACATTAGAAATCAACACTGCAGATTAGCCGCCACTTCTTCCTGTCCTTGCATACTTCTTTCATTTCATCCAGAGTCATAACCTTTTTCATACAAGTCCTCCTTTTATTATGACTCTGGATATCCCATTCATTCGCTATTTCAGAGATTTGATCCTTCCATACTTTTCTCGGTCTTCCTCTACCACGACATCAATGCACCAAATTGCAGGCGGTTGCAAAGGGAAAGGCAAATACATTCTCTCATTTCTTTAAAATAATCTAATCTAAGTTGCAAAATATATGTAACATTAAAGATTCACATTATTATGTTCTTTCACAAACAGACATGCACAAGTTCGCGCTTAAACATGCCGCATGTGGTCGTACAATATTAAAACCCGAATCTCAGATGGACATAGGTACACCCTGCAACTCTTACCAACCTTCCCTGAAAACAGGGGGGACATGGCAAAGTGAACCATTTTCTTCAGCATGGGTGGTCAGCCGCATACCAACCTATAAGTCAAGGAACATACACAATTTGTTGTGTAAAATAACTGATTTGAAATTGACTGAAGTGCTAACGATGGCTTCAATTAAACTTTAATTTTCAATTTTCAATCTCAATATCAAACTTAATGCGGTTTTTACCATTTATTGCCTATCTATTTGGCGCATGTGCCTGTATGGCAGTGGCGAAGGGTGCCAACAACTCGATTCCTATCGGCTTCCCTTTTAAAATGAGGCAACAAAGTATTTAAAAAATATAGCCACAAAGTAAAAAAGTACATTTACAACCAGAAAAACATTACGTATTTTTTCCCATTGAAATCATACAGTCTACTTTGTTATCATTTTTGCCTCATTTTAAAAGGAAAACCGATGGGAATCGAGTTGTTTGGCACCCTTTGCCACTGCGTGTATGCACGCCCCTTCCAGACCGTAATTTTAT
Source organism: Agapetus fuscipes (assembly GCA_951799405.1). Lineage (NCBI taxonomy): Eukaryota > Metazoa > Arthropoda > Insecta > Trichoptera > Glossosomatidae > Agapetus > Agapetus fuscipes. Next base: position 25,778,266 of record OX637333.1, read on the forward strand.
AAAGGTCTAACTTTTTTTTTTTGCTTTTTCAATTCAGTAATACATTTTATATCTCTTTAACGAAAAAGTTTTCCACCATCTAGGTACGCTTCAGTAAATATTACTAAAATATTGAAACTAAAAATATCTGTATTTTTCTGTTATTCGTCATCTCATGATTACAGACTAGTAGCTTTGCATTTACGCTTTGCTCGCCCCTGGTGTAAAATACAAACTGGTCAAAAATCCCGCAACACACTAGGAGCAATTTCCTTTCTCGCTTCCACCGTGTGTTTTGTTTCATTATTGGGCATATTGTATGGGCCATGCAGAGCCACTATGTCACTGTTTATCCATACAAATGTCACCAACAGACACGCCTATACATTGGACACATATTTGTGACACATTATTTGCGGCGAGCATGAGTTGGGCTCGAGTGTACACGCTCCAAAGGGTTGGGGTTAGAATCTACCAAACGCAAAATCAACCCTTCCTTGCTGGCTTTACTAACTTGTTTTTAATTTCATGACAAAAGTTTTTGGTCAATATATATATTTTTTAAATCGTTTGTTAACTAACTAAATATTTATAGGCGAAATTCAGTGACTTGAATATTATGAAAATTTAATGAATGAGGAAAGACTGACGAAAAAAGTATACGTTGCGAGAATAGATGGATGTCGTGGTAGAGGAAGACCGAGAAAAAGGTATGGATGGACCAAATACCCGAATTTGCGAATGAATGGAATATCCAGAGTTATAATAAAAGCAAAGCCTGTATGAAAAAGATTATGACTCTGGAGGAAATGAAAGAAGTATGTAAGTACAGAAAGAAATGGCGGTTGATCTGTAATGTTGGCGGCTAGGGTTTATTAAATTGGAATCTGTTTTCTGTTTTAGTTTTGATGTCCATAGATATTATTATTTATTGATTTATAAAATGTAATTTGTCGTGTATGTTCCTTGACTTATAGGTTGGTATGCGGCTGACCACCCATACTGTAAAAAAATATTCACTTTGCCAATGTCACCCCCGTTTCAGGGAAGGTCAGCAAGAGTTGCAGGGCTTATGTTCATTTCAGATTGGGTTTTTGGATTGTAGGTCCACATTCGGCATGTGTGAGCGCAAAATAATGCGTGTCTGCTTGTGGGAATGCATTTAATATGAATCTCAAATGATACATATCTTTGCAATTCATATTTAGATTAAGGTTCCACGACAAGATGTCCACCCGACAAGATGCCCACCCGACAAGATGCCTAAGCGACAAAATGTTCAACGACATAATGTGCACCGTCAAAATGTCCTGTCCACCCGACACAATGCTTACGTGACAAAACGTCCACGCAACGTAATGCCCACCGACATAATGTCCACCAACAAAATGTTCACTGACAAAATGTTCACCGACAAAATGTCCACCGACAAAATGTCCACCGACATAATGTCCCATGAAGTACCTTTTTTTTGGTATTTTTTTTTTTTAATATGAAACGTTTGCTACGTCATGATAAGTCCCATTTTCAGTTGAACTTCAAGATCCTTCCTGATGAAGGATGATATCGACCGATCTTTAGTCTAGAGGTTAACGCTACGGACTTGTAATCTGAAGGTAGTGCGTTCGATTACCGGCTAAAATAACTGGCCATGTTTAGTAATACATACTCATAAATTGACCGGTTTATAAATGCATGACTACATTCTAACTATGAGCATACTAGTATATATAATACCTATATAATGCTTTATTTAATATGTGTTTCACATAAGTTACATCGATTTTTACATAATGTATTAAGATATTTGTTTTTTGTGAATAAAAGCGAATGTCATGATGAATAAAAGTATTTTTTTTATTGTGAATAGGGCGGATGGATCCATTCAAATCCGAGTTGAAATAAAACTTAGCCTAGGTAGGGTGGTTCAACAAATAATTTTATAAAAATTAAATTTATAGATTGGCTACACATATAGAGTAACTTCTCGCCGCGTTCTCCCCAAAGGGGTCGTATATGGCGAATCAACTTATTTATGTTTACAGGTAAAGGGGCCGGCCTAACACCAACCACTTCAGTTGACGTGGGGGGTTTTAGCTCCCGAGGCGGCTGGTACTCATTTCTTGGGAAGGCTGAGTAAGCCTTGTCAGTATTTTAATTTGGTTTGAAATAAACACGTAAACGAGAAATCACTTCTGAAACCCTCGGTGGGATTCAACCCTGAGCTCTCGGTATGGAATGCAAGCACCGACTGACCAATTGAATTATCAACCGGATACTTACCTACTTAGTAATACAATAATACAGATGTCTGAAAAATTTAATCTAAATCTAAACTGCAAACATATATATCATTTAAGATTCATATTAAACGCATTCCCACAAACAGATATGTATAAGTTCGCGCTAACGCATGCCGCATGTGGACCTACGATATAAAAAACCCAATCTCAAATGAACATAAGCCCTGCAACTCTTGCCGACCTTGGCATTGTGAACCAAAATGTAACCAGTAAAAAAGCACTCAGGAATAATCAATGTTTTTTTTTATTGTACTATATCGCCACCTTACGGTAAAACTGAATTAGTGCTGATTCACTGATTTGAGAAATCACGGATTAAATTTTTTATTGGGTGCAACTTCTCATGGTAAGTGAACTGAGTATAAGGGAGTGCACATGAAAAAGCTACCGACTACAAGATACTCAAACTTCTTTAGTTTTTCTGGTGCATTTATCTCAGGAATCCATGCTAGCTTCATGTATCACTTATTCAGTTTTACCTTTAAAGTATCGATATGTATATCCACAATTAATTCCACAAAACTGGAAACCAATAACAATGATATTAGGATGATTTATTTGGTGAGCGCTGTTTTTGTGTGTATCACACCTGAAAAGCCCTCTGCGAGATTGGTAGTCGCTGTAGAAAGCGCCAATTCTCAAGCAAGACCCAGTTGTTCTAAGGTTGGATGGACCATTCAGTGACCAGTCTTTGGTAAAGGTTTATGATTTTTTTCAACCCAGCGGAGAGCAGATTTGGAAATATAAATGGTATATTTTTGTGCTCCGCCGTGATTCGAATCCACAACTTTCCATTTACGAGACCGAAGTGTAGCCACTGGGCTACGGACCGGTCCAAGAAATGCCAACAACACGCGGTGTACCTAAGCGGTCACCCATCCAGGTAGCATCCGCGCCCAATGTTGCTTAACTTCGGTGATCTGATGAGAACCGGTGCTTTCAACATGGTATCGTCGTTGATAACCGAAGCACAATAATTTGATTCGCAAAGAATGAACCACCCCGATGAATTGTATTGTAAAATGAATTGAAGGGTTTTACATTAACTGGTCCGGTACAAATGAGAATGTGGTTGTATTAAAATTGAGAATAGCACACATACAATATCAACCGCTGTAGGTTTCGTTGGATGCCTACCATATTATTAGGAAATGCAGCGGAGGGAGCAAACAGCGTATTGCTAATATGTGGGTGAAATATTGACAGAATCGAATTAGATAAAATACCATTAAAATTCTTACCGCGTTTTCTCCGAAGGGGAAGCATGTGGCGAGTGGAACCTGTTTATTTTTACAAGTAAGGGGGGTGACCTAACGGCAACCACTTCAGTCGAAGTAGCGATTTCCCGGCTCCCGGTAGGGCTAGTACTCATTTATGGTGAAGGCAGAGTAAGCCTTGCTGGTATTTTTATTTGTGTTTAAAATGTAAACTGAAAACGGAAATCTTCACAACCAGCGCCTTTGGGATGACCAACGGTCATGAAAAGGCGCCATACAAATCAACATTAATATTATTATTATTATTTATTATCAATGTATTCATATCCAGAAGGAGTATCCAGAGTCGTCATAACAGGAGAGCTTGTATGAAGAAGGCTTTGACTCTGGATGAAATGAAAGAAGTGTGTAAGGACAGAAAGAAATGTCGGTCTATCTGTAATGTTGGCGGCTAGGGCTAGAGTTTTTAATTAATTTTAAATAACAATTTGGGATTTGAAATTGTTTTGATATTTAAGTATATTGATTATTATTTACTGATTATTATTTGTGAATTATGTTCCTTAACTTATAGATTGGTATGCGACTGACACTTCTCGCTGTAGAAAATGGTTCACTTTTTCAGTGTCACCCCTGTTTCAAGGAAGGTCGGCAAGAGTTGCAGGGTGTATGCTCATTTGAGATCTGGGTTTTTATGTCGTAGGTTCGCATGCGGCATGTGCAAGCGTGAACTTTTACGCGTCTGCTTGTGAGAGTACAAATAATCTGAATCTTTAATGTTACATATCTCTGCAACTTAGATTAGATCAATGTCACGAAACGTCATCAATGAAAAAGTCAACTGATTTATAATTTGATCGGCAGGAAACGTAGCAGACCTTTATGAATCAATCCTTAATATATCTTTAGACGTTTTTTGTACAAATATATAATATATTCCATTTATTTATTTTATTTCCGATTCGTCTCTTCCCTCTTTGACAGTGACGTACTTGGGGGTGAAAATGCAATAATAATAATAAATGATTGCGGCAACTAATACAAGTATAAATACTCAAACAATACGGGGAGCGTGCCGCCCGGGGGATTAGGATACAGGACTTAAAATAAAATTAACCCCTGATTTACAATCCACCCCTGTCCTTTGTCCGAATGCACTCCATCACATAGAGAGGGATGCAGTTGTTGACTGGTTAGTGTTTGATAATTTTATGCCATTCAGTTGTGGTAATTTTGAATTTAATTTTTAAAAAAAATCATCCAGGTTCTCTTTTTCAAAATGGTAATAGCAGTTCGCACTCGTTTAAAGAAAGCACCTTTCTAAGCAACATCATTGAAGTTAAAATCATGGGAAGACGAACAAAAGGTTGTAACGGTTATTTTCTATTATAATTATGTAGTCAGCTCCATCTTACGACAGTCCTTATCCAGAAGAAAATGATTCCTCATACGGGTTCATACGCTTCTCTAATTCCACCACTTTATTAAATAACACAAACACTTCATACACATCACTTCCTCTTTATTTGAACTTACAATTTGTTACAAACACACACACATAATTATTCTTACAATTTAACAATTCTAACACGACGGCCTGCAATTCCGTCTCCTCTCTTTTTTTCTGCCTTTATTTCAACTTCCTTTTCTGTGTTCCTTTGTTTTTTTTTAATTCAAATTTTTTACATGTTCCATGGACACTGCCTTTACAAGAGGATGGCAACCAACAGACACAGATGGCTGGCACAACAAGGCACTGCCTTTACAAGAGGATGGCAACCAACAGAAACAGATGGCTGGCACAACAAGGCACTCCCTTTACAAGAGGATGGCAACCAACAGACACAGATGGCTAGCACAACAAGGCACTGCCTTTACAAGATGATTATAGTAAGTAGTTTATTAGATTTTTGTTTCTTGACTTCACCCATAACGTACTTACAAATTGGTTCACTTTGAAAATTTCATTTCGGTTTCAGGGAAGGTCGGCATGAGTTGCAAGGCTTATGGTCGTTTCAGATGTGGGTCTTTATTTTGCGAGCACCGACCAGAATATAAATTTGGCAAATGAATTCTTGGACATATTAACAAGTTTTCTATACTTACAGGTAAGTATGAAGCTGACCAATGTCTGATTGTGTGCAGACATTTAATATGAATCTTTAACTCTCATATATTTTACAACTCGAAAACTATGAGAACTTGGTGTTTTCACAACTCATTCCTCTGCCAAACTGCCCGCTTATGGAATGAGTTACCGGTATCTGTGTTTCCATCCCAATTTAACCTTGCCCTTTTCAAATCCAATATCAATCGCCATTTCCTCTCAGTGTCTCAAAACAAAGCAACGCCACACACACCACAGCACTGCGCAGCTAACGGCCCTGCAACCGGACATGGACAACTGCCACATCACCAACACCTCTGCGGCACTATAACAAGTGTCATAGACCCTTAGAGTCTCTCGAATCTAGGGAGTCTCCCGCATAGGCTTTCTTAAAAAAAAAAAAAAAAAAACTTAGATTACAGATAGAGAGATAGATTACATACAAAACTGAAAATATAAAACAAAACAAGCGTGGGATGTAAAAAAGGGAGTAAAAAAAAGTGCGGTGTATTTTTAACAAATTCAATAAAATAGACACTCGAGATGACAATTTCTTCCTGTCTTCAAAAAAAAGACGTTTAAAAAAATATGCAATACCTAGTATTCTTGAGATGGGTAGGTAGGCACTTATAAATATATCGAGGCCTCGTTTGCTGGCTGAATAAGTTTCTCGACGACACCCTTACAAAAAAAGAATAAACTTTTTGAAAGCGAGATACCTAAGAGCGGAAGTTCCAATTTCAAATAATTTGTGACAGGCGATTCAAAAAGAGACGCGATTGTTTGATTCAAGATTATGTAAAAAAAGTTTTGTTCAATGGAGATGAATACAAAAAGAGTTTGTTTAATAATATTTTATTTTTTTTTGAATTTGTCAAAATGCAATACTTTTTTAACTGCTGTACCCTTAGTACGAGTTGCAAAACTTGAGTAATGTAAAGTTTACGGCAATTATGTTTTAAAGAGTGATTTCCCCCGAAATCTGTCGTTTTTGTTTGTTTGAACTTGATTTTCTTCATCACTGTAACTCTTTTGCTAAGACCATAAAGTGTAAGAAACAAAAACGGCAGATTTTGGGAGAAATTAGACTTTAATATTTTCCGTAAGCTTTACTATTCTCAATTTTTGCAACTCGTACTAAGGGTACTGATCTAAACATTTTAACGTTACGCAAAACAACATTACTTAGCTGCACATGCAGTGTAATTATTTTCCGAGTTGTCCGCGAAGAGCTCGCATGTCATATCGTCCTCCCAGTGCTTGTTTGGCTTATCTACTATTTGTTTCAAGGATGACCTTTCAATGAAATTGTCATAAAAATCACATTCTATACAATCTAAGCTAAGAAAAACACGTTATTTCCAGTTTTCATAAGACACATTGACTCAGTACACATACAAACATAGCTCATCTGAAATGAATAATAATTATATTAGGATGATGTATTTGGTGAGCGCTGTTTTTGGTGAATCACAGCTCAAGAGCCCTCTGCGAGCTTGGTTATCGCTATAGAAAACGCCAATTCCCAAGCAAGACTTATTTGCTGTAAGGCTGGTTGCATATTTGGTGGCCGGTCATTGGTAAAGGTATATGGATTTTTCAACCCAGCGAAGAGCAAATTTAAAAATGTGAACAGTAGGTATATTTTGTGTGCTCCGCGGATTCGAGCCCACAACCTTCCATTCACGAGTCTGAAGCGCTACCACTACACTACGGACCGGTAGATTAAATTTCCTCTATTATAATCAAAGTTGCACAGATATATTCCTTTTACAATCTACCTATATTAAATTAATTCCTAGAAGCAGACACGTATAAGTTCGCGTTTAATCATGCCGCATGTTAAACTTCAATATAAAACCCAATCTAAAATGAACAAAAGCCTTGCCGATCTTCCCTGAAACAGGGGTGACATTGGCAAAGTGAACCATTTTTTACAGTATGGGTGGTCTGCCGCAAACCAATCTATAAGTCAAGGAACAACCATGAAAATGAAAGTGAAAGATTTTTTTTTTCGTGAAGTGTGAACTATTTTCTAGTGACCTTGTGAATCTTGGAGAGAGGGAAGCCTGGGGTCGGTTGGGCGGTTGGATATAGGGGTTGGGTGGAGGGGGCGGGGAAGGGGGGGGGGGCACGAGCCGTTTTAAATTAGAATTGGAATTATAAATTTTCAATAAAAAGCGCCTCTCGCGCCAACAAATTGAAACTCCTGCGTCTGACACATTAAATGCCATACTTATTTTTATTTTATTTCGTTTCAACTCTCTGGCAGAAATGTACCCAACCGCACCTCCCCTCCCCTCTCCCCTCTCTCCCCATATTTTATTATTGTATTTATTACGACTTGAAATTTCAAAACAAGGCGAATCAATAAAATTTGCTGGCGGAATGAGGCTGACTCTCATACTGTACAAGATTGTTCACTTTGCTAATGTCACGCCTATTTCAGGGAAGGTCGGAAAAAGTTGCAGGGTGTACGATTATTTTTAAGGTTTAGTTTTAATTTATAATTTAACACAATCAGCATTTGTAAGCGCGAACTTACACGTGTCTGTTTGTGGGCATGCATTTGATATGAGTTTTGAATGTGAATATATCATTCCAACTTAGATTATAGATAGGTTATACTTATTTTGGCTTTGAAATTTCAGAACAAAGGGGTCGATCAATAAAATTTCTGACGGTTAAGAGTTAATTAACCTGTTTGCTTCAGGAGGGTGGATTGGAGGAAAAGAGAGGAAGCGGAAGATCCCCCTCACGATGGACCGATCAAGTGAAGACAGCAGCAGGCATCTCGGTGTTTGGAGCGCTGCGGGCAGCGCTGTCAAGAGAGAACTGGAGAAGAGTGGTTGCTTGCACAAGTGGCACAACCCTCAGAAACAAGATTACGAAAAGGAGGAATAATAAGTTAATACAAATGTTTGCAACACAGATTATGAATCGGTGATTTTGAATTTTACCCTCGTTTCGTATGATATTATTATAACCAGTACCTAACTTTGATGAAATTGAGTCGTGCAGAATCAAAAATGGTAATCTAAGATGATCCACGCAAATGAGAAAAGTATATGGAAACACTGGAGAAATTCTGTTCTCACCATTTCAGTATACATTTATCTCATATCAAAAAAAGTGTATTTTGCCGCCTTTGATTCTATACAGCTCTAATATTAAAGAGCGTGAATGTGGAGAGTGTTTGGAGAAGGGAAGGGGGGGGGGGAGGTAAGGAATCGACTCCGAGTATGCGTAAATACTCAACAATAGAGTAAACAGAAAAATTGTAGGTAAACTAAAATACTCATTACAGGCGCTTTTGTATCTTTCATTATTTTTTTTTGTACACGAGATGGTTGAGTTTTTACTCAATGCTTTATACTCCGGGTACAGTTTGTCGGATTCTTAATTTATTTCATCATTTTAATACTATCTACCGATGAATTTTCCGGAACGCTCGGTTTCGACTGTGATCAGCCATGTACGAAAGTATATTGTAGTGTTTTTGGGTTCGGATAGACTTAAAACAAACAAAAACTGGTCGTCTTTTTGGATATTTATTTACACTTATTTTATTTGACAATGTTATATTTATTTGTAACACTTTTAGCAACTTAAATTTATTTCACAGTTCAGCACCTCACACTTGTTCTTCGATCAAAGGCGAATATCTATCTGCTCTCCTGCCCCCAAATTTGCGCCTTATATACCCCAGAAACAAAAGTCTCTAGGTACCAATTTGTCAGCACACTTTCGAGCACTCTACCAGCTTCGAGTATCACAATCAGCATTTGTAAGCGCGAACTACACGTGTTTGTTTGTGGGCATACATCTGAGAGCTTTGAATGAATGTATCCTTGCAACTAGATTATAGATTATAGATAGAGTATACCTTGCCGATATTCAGACCAGGGTCTAAAGGGAACACGAAACGGGAAATCAAGTCTGACACCCTGATGGAATCGAATTCTGACTTTAACATAATTAAGTACCTACTCAAATATTTTTTAAGGAGTTACGAAATCCGAAAAGTTACTTTTCTCTCTGTAAATTCTTTGCAGCGAATTGATCACAATGAGATCTTAGTACAAAGAAGCGTCCGCTAGAACTTTGTATGGAGGCGAAAATTGTCTTTTGTCCCCCTCGCACTCACACAGCGGCATTTAATTCATATAGCTTTATCTCTTTCTTCTGGATTCTGAAAAACCATTGCAGGGATATTTTTAATTCAATTGAATTAAAATGGATATTTTTAAAGTAGGTAATTTTAGGGACGATTTAATTTGCTGGAAAATACTTTAGCAAGCCGAAACTTTAAAAAAGTACACCAATTTAAAATATATTTTGTATTGATAAAGGCATTTACATATTTTTTCACCCTTCATTTTTAAATATTGAAAGATCAACACAAATTGTATGCGGTTACGAGGCTAGTCAAATTAAATCATGGACGACCGTGAATACCTATACATTTTTTGGCAGAATAAATCTATGATCTTCAGTGAAAATCTATAATTGTACCTACAAAAATATTATTGAAAATAAACAGTAGAAAAACTTGTTTATGTTTAGAGTCTAAAAATTAAAACGAATTCTGGCATTGAACAAGCGTTTACCAACTGAGATTTCGATCTGTAACCGTAGTACGAGTTTTTTCACTATACTCGAAGTATTGAGTATTCGCGAAAAATATATGTGAACTTGTAAAGCACCTCTGGTGAAGCAAGTTTCGAGACTTTTTTTGCCAGAGGTGCTTTACAAGTTCACATACATTTTTCTCAAATACTCAATACTTCGAGTATTGTGAAAAAATTTGTACTACGAGTACAGACCTTAAAAAGTAATACATGTGAAAAAAAATACAGAAAGCTACGCCACTGCTTTCTTCCCCAGTCCAAGCGAGAACAATAATCTAGTCGGTATAACTTTATAATGGAAGTGTATTCGCGGTGTACCCACAGTGAGCGGGGGAAGGATGACTTATTTGACTTATTTGAATACCCCACTGCGCCCCCAGGCAGTGTAACCTCCGCGCAAACGGCAATTAAAAAACATTTAATCTTACTTACACTCATCTCGAGAACAATTAATTAATCTTATGAAATATGCGAGGGGATGAAAATTCAGTCGGAACATATCAAATATACATCTGAGAATTGACTTATTACGTTGATGTTACTTGTTGTTTAAGGCATAAAGCATTGGTCAGCTATTTGCTTAGCAACCCGGTGAGGTGACGTCACATTATTGTGAGTATCGGTTGTCATGTTGTCAACCTACTAAAGCAAGTCCCGGTTGCTATATCTATTCTGTATGAATCTTTATAATTTTTATGAAATCACATAAAACATTTTTCAGTGTAGTGTTTTACTGCTATATCTCTTGACTTATAGGTTGGCGTGAGGCAGACCACTTATGCTGTAAAAATGATTCACTTTACCAATGTCACCCCTGTTTTAGGGAAGGACGGCAAAAGTTGCACGGTTTATTTTCATTTGAGATTATAAAAATAGTATGTTTATTGTGTTGAATAATTCATTTGTATTTACCAAAGTCCATTTACAAAGGTTTATCCAACCATACAGCAACTGGATCGTGCTTAAAAAATTGCCCTAACTGCCGACGATGTCGATAGACAAATCTTGACGTTTATGAAAATTGAATTGCGTATAAACATATAAAAGTAGAATAATTAATTTAGAAATAAAACACAAAGTGTTTCTTCACGAGTTGAATTATTTCCTCGAGCGCTTTCGATGTTATCACATCATTGTCAAGAGGACTAATGATGTGATAACATCTAAAGCGCTCGAGAAAAAAAATCAACTCGTGAAGAAAAACCTAGCGTTTAATTTTTACATTATTAATTTAAAATGAATCTTCACAATGTCAATTCCCAAACCCTGAAACTTATAAATACGTAGGGTTAAATTTAGAGACATAATTTTTTCCCAAATCAAACACAACAGCAAGGTAATCGATATTATATTGAATTATAATACACAATAAACCAAAAAAAACCCTTCTTCACCAAGATTTCGTTTCATTTCGCAGACTGTTCAAGTCTTAATGATATGGAATGAATTAGAGAGCAATTGTGCACAAATAAAGGCCCTTTCATGAGATGTCAGCGGGAACAAAAAATTTACGGTAACCACTTATTTCAATAAATAAATATAATGTATACCATTGACTGACGATATCTGTGGACTGGAAATTATTTTAACGAAAATGAGATTATATAATGTACATTTAACTTACTTCCGAAAATGGTTCTTAGTTAGCAAGATGAACAAAAATCTTCCCTGTGTCATTTTGTTGCGTACAAAAAAAACTTGTATGAAACTAAGAATTATTTCCAGAATGTTGGCAGCATTTATATTCATTCCTGCGCGAACATTGTGCGCACGCGTTATAAATATTTAAATCGGTAATTTTGTAAATTTTTCAACGTAAACGGCGTTATTTTAGACAATAATGGCTTATAGGTTGGTATGAGGCCGACCACCCATACTGTCAAAAAAAAGTTCACTTTGCAACTGGCACTCCTGTTTCAGGGAAGGTCGGCAAGGGTTGCAGGGCTTATGTTCATTTGAGATTGGGTCTTTATATTATAGGTCCACATGCGACATTTTTAAGCGCGAAATTATACGTGTCTGCTTGTGGAAATGAATTTAATATGAATCTCAAATATAGATTATGGCATGTGTCATTAATGGGTGTCGAAAAACATATCGAAAACAAAACAAGAAAATACAGGATTTCATATGTAAGAACATGATTTATTGACAGGACTAACGGTTGCGCAAACACATCCTCATACCCGTTCCGTTTGCACACTTTCATCCGGGGAGCGTATCACAGAACGCTCATGCAATGCTATAATTTTTTCAGCGGTGGAAGGCCTTCCCGATGGTCGTGACCCGACCCAGCAGTGATTCTAGATCTACCTGTTCGTCCACTAGAGAGTTACTGACTCGATGCAACTGCATCGGGATGCGTTCCTTGATATTTCGTGCTAATCACAAGGAATTGGGGTTGGCGTCCTCAATCAACCGGATGAAGATGACTGGGGACAACTCACCTCTTCGTCCAATCATACGGACAAGCGCCTTTGTAGTGACATACTGTCATTAAAGGCGCTATACAAATTTTGTCTTATCTTATCTAACTGTGTTTCAAAGTATGTATCGATGCCGTAAGCTACTTTCTACTCCTCTATATTAAAACTCAATGATGTATACAGCCACGCAAGAGTACAAGCAACAAAAGGCCTTTGAAATTATAACAGCCCACGGTTAGATGCGTGGTTTTGGGACAAAAAGGTCCAATCGAGAAAAGACTCGGCATTGTCTAAGACCCAAGGAGCTGGTATTTGATATGCCTGGAGAAATTCCCCAAATAAAGAAGGCAAGCTTTAATATTTTAATGGAACTTTTTGTGGTAGAAACAGTATTGAAATGTTTACGTGGATGCGTAAAAGTAGTAATACTAAACATGGCGAGATATAAAAGTGCCTAATTTTTTTATGTCATCCAGAATTTAGCGAGCTCATTATTATTTGCGATATAGATCAATTGGTAGAGTGCTTGGATTTTATGCCGAGAACTCGGGTTCGAGTCCTGCCGAGGGTGTCTGAAATTATTCCCCGTTTCGGTGTTTATTTTACACCCAAAATAAAAATACCGACAACGATGACTCAGCCTTCAAAATAAATGAGTACCAGCCCCCTCGGGAGCTGGAAAACTTTTACGTCAACTGAAGTGGTTAACATGAGGCCGGCCCACTTACCTGTAAAAATAAATAGGCTCCACTAGCCACATGCGACCCCTTCGGGGAAAACGTGGCAAGAAATTACCCTATGTGTGTAGATTATACGCGTTAGTGTTGCATGCGCGTAGCGTTACCTAGGTACATGCTACTTGGATGAACATAAGCCCTGCAACTCTTGCCGACCTTACTTGAACCATTTTCTACAACATGGGTGGTTAACCGCATACCAACCTTTAAGTCAAGGAACTGTTTATTAAAATCGTATTTCTATTTCACCTAGTAAAGTTAACTAAATTGCTCTGAGAGTTTTCAGCGTGCCACCGTAACATCCGCCTACTGATCAGTTTAATATGAAGCTCCCACATTCGTTATTCACCTCAGGTGCCTTCAGCCCTTTTGCATAGAGCCAGCTCCTTCACATTCTTCCTTTTCTTCTCCGCGAGATGCCTTCCTAGATAACTCCTCAGCCCTCGCAGTACAATGCTGGCACCAGTGACGGCTAGTGGAAATATTTGTTGTTCTGTTTTGTATGGTATTGTAAAATTCACCTGAAGATGATCGAGAGATCGAAAACGTTTGTATTAATGAATGAAAATAAAAATGATGATAGAGTAAAAGCAAAACAGTATTTCATTAGAATTTTTATAAAGTTGCATTAAGTTTAGTATAAAACAAATAATTTTGTTGTTTTCACACCGCACCGGTCGGCTTATTTATTTTATCACTTTCGGTTCAGAGCTACATTTGCACAGTCTGGTATGACGATAAGCTAAGAAACTTTTGTGGCCTTATTCACTACATTTGTTAAGCCCTAATCGAACTTTAAATAACCTTTTATATAGAATAACTAACATTATTCTTTTGATGCCACTTCTATCTAAGATCAGCGATCATCATGGCTATTTTCAACATGGATGAAAATTTAATAAAAAATTGGTTGGTATTTCCTTGACTGGTAGGTTGGTATGAGGTTGACCACCCATACTGTAAAAAATAGTTCACTTTGCCAATGTCACCCCTGTTTCAGGGAAGGTCGGCAAGAGTTGCAGGGCTTATGTTAATTTGAGATTGGGTTTTTTTATATTGTAGGTCCACATGCGGCATGTGTGAGCGCGAAATTATGCGTGTCTGCTTGTGGAAATGCATTTAATATGAATCTCAAATGATACATATCATATACATATCACTCTTTGCAGCTTAGATTTAGAGTTAGATTTAGATGATGCGGCTCGAAATAAAGTTTTTGGGGTGCTTCTACCGAACCATTGTCGCAGGTTTTTCAGCTACTTCGGCGGCGTTTAACACTTCGGCGCTCCTGAGTTTTACTTCCCTGTATGGTAAAATGGAGAAGGTGGTATTTCTTATTTCTCATAACGTGACCTGAAGAACATCAGCTTCCTCTGCTTCATGGTTGGCAGAAGTTCCTTTGTGGTGCGCATACGTCGGAGGACTATCTCATTGATGATCCGATCACGTCAAGAAATTCGAAGCATTTCTCGGTAGGCACACATCTCGAACGCTTTGATTCGTCTCTCCAATACCTGTGTGAGCGTCCATCCCTCCATACCATATAGAGCAATTGGGAAGACATAGCACCTCACCATGCACTTGCTAAAATCTCGGCTGACTTAAAAAATTAAAACCTTTTCAAAAACGGGGTATTTTTTTTTAAATATTAAAGCAGCTGTGGTAATTTTTCGTTTCCATCGGCCACCACTGGCGCCCCATACAAACAAAGTTGGCACACAAAGACTTCAATTCTAAGTCGAGATACTTGCCAAGCATCCTCGACGGGTTAAATTCCCTTTGTGCATTTGTATTTCAATAAGTTTACTTTGTTGGGTGAAATTTATATGCAATAGATATTGTTTGTTATATCAATAAAATGATGAATACGTACTCAACACAACCGCAAACGTGAATGGATATCCATTAGAATTCCTTTTATAGAAGATATGATCTGAATAGTGAAGATATGAACAAAAAGAAGTCTTGTTTTTGTTGAACAAAAAAGGTTTTTTTTTAAACTGTTTGTGTCTGTTATAAAACATTTGAAGTTAGAATAAATCACTAGATATTGAGCTGAAATTTTGACCCACAAGTATGAATGGCAACAGTGGTAGAGGAGTACCGAGAAAAGTATGGATGGATCAAATTACTGAAATAGCAAACGAATGGGATTGCCAAGAGGAAACAATGCATGAAAAAGATTGTGACTCTGAATGAAATGTGCAAACGAAGTATGCAAGTACCGAGAGAAATGGCGGTTGATTCGCAATATTGGCGGCTAGGGCATTTCTAATCTAATCTAATCTAAATTGCAAAGATATTTTACATTGGGGATTCACAATATATGGATTCTCACAGGCAGTCAAGTATAAGTTCGCGCTTGCACATGCCGCGCATGTGAACCTACAATATAAAAACCCAAATTTCAAATGGACATACACCCTGCAACTCTTACCAACCTTTCCTGAAACAGGGGTGACATTAGCAAAGTGAACCATTTTCTACAGCATGAGTGGTCACTGGTCAGCCGCATATCAGTTGAATTTTGAATTTTAGTTTGTTTTAATTATGATTTGAATTCAATTTTGTTAATTATATTGCACTTTTCGATTTTTTTGTATTCGTTCACTAAAAAGTTGGTATGAGGCTGACCCCCAATGCTGTAAAAAAATTGGTTCGCTTTTGCCGATGCCACTTCAGTTTCATGGAAGGTTTGGCTTATTTTATATGTACCTACACATGCAGCATGTGTAAGGGCGAACTTACCTACACGTGTCTGTTTGTGAGCTTGCATTTAACATGAATTTTATTATTAATATATCTTTGCAACTTAGATTACAGATTATATGACCTACAAATGAAAACAGTTTCACGGGCTATTATAATGGACTGTAAAAGTAATACCCAATTAATTGTTGAGGATTTGATTTTAAACGGTTCCCTTGTCCGGATCCAAACAGTAATATAATGGGAACAAAGCGCATAAAGGCTCTGAGCACCCTTACGTTTCATTATTTTTATGTATGGTAAAATTTAACAATCAATTCGAAAAACACTTTTGTTTCGGCACGCGCTTGACTGCCTTGCCGTTCGTATTCTTATCGTTCCCTATTATTCGTATTATATTTCATTAGGCACTCGATTGTATTACAAACACACCTCAATATACGTCTATAATCTAAGTTGCAAAGGTATATTAGCATTTAAGACTCACATTAATTGAAGTGTCCATAAACAGACACGTTTACTTACCTCCGTTAACGTTAGATGTGGCCAGAGCCTCTGCTGATTAGCCTTCTTTTTTTCCTATCCTTACATATCTCTTGAAAATTATTCATGACCCTCACCTTTTTCCTTTATTTGCTTCTTTTGCATTTGCTTTGTGAATGTCATTCTTTTTCATTTCCTCAGTACATAAATTTTCTCAAGTCTTATATAATCCATTCTTTTGACATGTCCAAATTACTTCATCTCATTCTTTAATACCTTTTCTTTCACCACCCCATTAACCTATTGTTTCGCTGGGTATAAAATTTCAAAACCAAAAGCAAATACTAGTTTATCCTTAGCAGTTGGTTCTAACTTGAAAATTCGCGCTTTCCACAGCAACTTCGGACCTTGCAGAAAGATCTTGAGATAGTGCAAATTAAATTTACACTAAAAAAGAGTTCACCAAATACCCTTGTACCTAATATTTATATACTGGAAAAATTTCAGTGATAGAGTTAAGAATAAATGAGTTAATAAAAAAAAAAATACAGAAAGAGGATGGAAAATTAAAAACAGAAGGTGATGAGATGGTTTGGGCATGTGAAAATAATGAATGATGAAAGACTGACAAAGTATATGCAGAGGAAGTGTGAAAGAACAAAGAAGTGAGGGATGACCGAGGAATGAATAGAGCGATCAGGTTGAGGAGACTGTGGAAGAATGGGATATACAAATCAAGTGTAAAAGAAGAAAATGTATGAAAAAGGTTATGGATATGATTGAATTGAAAGAGGTTATGTATCTAAGGATAGGAAGAAATGGAGGCTGCTCTACAGATGATCTAGTCACCCCTAGCAGAATGGTGACAGAGTTAGAGCCCGTTCCCACTTGTCGGGTATCGGATCCGTATATTAATCGGAGGTTCCAGTGGCAGAACATTATGTATGGAGCTATTCACACTTGTCGGAAACCGATTTTGTCCGAAATGCCCTGTAACTGGAACCTCCGATGAATATACGGATCCGACACCCGACGAGTGGGAACGGGCTCTTACAGTTACAGAATCACGTACGTATTATGAGGTAGGTAGTAGGGAATTTTTCCCTACTCACCATGTATTATTTGGTTCCATTGTTTTCTCATATGAAACCAATATCGTTAGTGCGCATTACGGTACAATGTTGAGTTTCCAGCTTTTGTTGTTCAAAAGTCACTCAAGTTGTCCTTTAAATGCGCCTATTTGGGTAACGTTCATCAATAATAATAGGGTTCCAGTGTATACTTAGACCTTTTTATAAAGGTTTTTTTCATCTTTGGATACTACTACTTACGTACAAGGAAAAAAGTATTCTTGGTCATCATCATCTTCTAAAAGCAGTGCCTTGTTGTATCAGCCATCTGTCGTATCAGCCAATAGGAGGAGACATCCATGAGCCGCTTCAAATCCTTGAAGTATGAAGTTCTTGGGCGACCTCTTGTGCGTTGTCCTAAGATTTTGCCTTCAAAGATGTTGCTAAGAAAGGTGCTATGTCTGATTGAGTGTCCTATTACCTTGGCTTTCCTCGCATTCTTGGTACCTATTTGAAAATAAAAATCAGAACATATCCAATTTTTCAGGATTCTGCACTTCATGAAGACAAAAATAAGATATCGATGCTTTGATCGGTTCGTAGTGTTGTGGTAACGCTTTAGACACTTAAATGAAAGGTCGTGGGCTCGAATATTGGTGGAGCAAAAAAATCTTACATTCGTATGTTCAAATATGCTTTTCGCTGGGTTGAAAAATCATACACCTTTATTAAAGGTCCAGCCTTACAGGAACTGGGTGTTCCTTGAGATTTGGCATATTCTACAGTGAAGACCAAGCTCGCAGAGGGCTCCTGAGGTGTGGTTTACACAAAAAAGCACTCACCAAATAAACCATCGTAATATTTGTTAGTCTTTACTTCTTTAACCTTTGTTAAATTGAATGAGATATTTTAACTTAACATGACTTTCTTAGATCAATCAAACTTTTTTCAATTTTCTACGAGAAAAAAAACTGAAAACACAACTACGCAACTCAACTACACATATAGTGTAACTTCGTAACCACTTCAGTTGAAGTGGGGGTTTCCCAGCTCCCCATGGGACTGGTACTCATTTCTTGTGAAAGCTGAGTAAACTTGCCCGTATTTTATTTTCTGTTTTATATAAAAAATGATACGGAAAATCATTTCTGATGTCCTCGGCGGGATTCGAACTCGAGCTCTCGGTATGGCATACAAGCACTATACCAACTGAGCTACCGACAGGACTTTGTACGAGCTTGATCATCGGTTTGAAGCGCCAATCCTCAAGCAAGACCCAGTTGCTCAACACAGCGAAGAACATATTTGAAAATACAAATGACACATTTTTTTGTGCTCCGCCGGGATTTGCACCCACAACCTTCCATTTACGAGTCCGAAGTGTTATCACTAGACTACGGACCGGTCCATAAACGGATGATAAATAAAATTTATATATTTTTTTAATGTCGCGGAAAGCTGAATTCGTTTGCCTTTAAGGAGCGTTCGCCTCTGATAGGTAAGTACGCGTTATAATGTACTCTGCTTGTACACAAGAGTGAAATGAGAAAATATGTAAAATAATTTGCTTTCCTCCTGGTGTGGATGGCGAACGGATGGGAAATAGACAGAGTAACCAGAGGTTCCCAAAGTACCTTGCCCGATAGACCCGTCACCGATTTATTTACTGATCTTAACAAACCACAAAAAAACATTCTGTCTCTCATGGCATCTTGTCAAAAATAAACATAACCTTTCATTGTTAGGAATTAATGACAACATTTGATGTGATATATTATATACTGTATACAATATGACTGACTAGTTGTCTGGTGGTTAGCACTTCAGATTCTAATCTAATTTAAGTCGCAAATATATGTAACATTAAAGATTTTAACATTATATGCATTTTCATAAGCAGACACGTACAAGTTAGCGCTTGCACATGATGCATGTGAACCACAATATAAAAACCCGAATCAAAAATGGACATACACTCTTCAACCTTTGCCGACCATCCCTCAAAAAGGGGTGATTGGTAAAGGGAACCATTTTCTACAGCATGGGTGGTCAGTCCCCTACCAACCTGTATGTTAAAGAACATACGAGTACACAGCAAAATTTCAAAATTTAAATTATTTTTTAAATTCTTGAAATATTATAAACAAATAATAATAAGAATAAACATTAAAAACAACTATAAAATACGGAATTCTTATTTAATAAAACCTAGCCATTAAAACTAAAATAAGCTATGTGAACATAAGCCCTGCAACTCTTGCCAACCTTCTGTTAAAACAGGGGGGACATTGGAAAAGTGGACCATTTTTTTACAGTTTTTTACATACTGTAAAAAGTTACTGTTTAGCCTCATCAGTTTTTAGGAAATTTTAATACGAATTGTAAATGTTTACATATCTATGTTTGCAACTGTGATTATAATATTATACAAGCCCCTTTTATGTCGAAACTATCTGCAGGGGGTCTGTGTTGACAACTTTGGAAATCCCTGTAGTAAACGATCCCTGGTGACTTTTCCTTTTTGACTGATTTCACGGCGAGTGTACGTCACACAGCGGAGCGGGAAATGATCTAAAAACGTACAAAACACCAACACCAAGTCATCTGCAATACATGCTGAATCAGAGGCGACCACTTCGCAGAGGCAATCACTAAAAAATTATGTAACTTTAAAGTTTTAACTGAAAATTATATCAAAGTTGAAGCATTATTTAAAATCATATTGAAATGAAGCTTGTTTTGAAAACTAAATGGTCGGCAAGAGTTGCAGAGTTTTTTTTAGGTTTGGATTTTTATTTGTAAGTACACATGCAGCATTTGTGAGTGCGAACTTATACGTGTTACAAAAAACAAAATGTATTTTTAATTTTCTTTCATATTATTACAAATTCAGCTACTTATGCAATCGTGGAGGTAGTAATTCTATATCGATGTAAATAATGAAGACAAAAATAACTTTATCAAGTCGGATTTAGTAAGGGGGATCGCAAACAGTCGTTGTTTATAATATCGTTTGGTACGAGTAGCTCAGTTGGTAGAATTCTCGCATTCAATGCTTAGAACTAGGTTTCGATTCCCAACAAGGGTGTCAGAAATGATTTCGACACCCTTGTTATTGCTTTCCGATCCTCTAACTGTAAAAACAAATAGGTTTCACATGCTACATGTTGCCCACTTTGGGGGTCAACGCAGTAGGAGCCCGTTCCCACTTGTCGGGTGTCGGATCCGTATATTCATCGGAGTATCCAGTTGCAGAACATTTCGGACAAAATCGGTTTCCGATAAGTGTGAATAGCTCCATACATAACGTTCTGCCACTGGAACCTCCGATTTGTATACGGTCCGACACCCGACAAGTGGGAACGGGCTCTAACTTAGTTGCTTTGCGTTTATGAATAAAGTTGAAAATGAATGTATTAAAATGATCATTAATTGATTAGGCATTCACTTTGTAACCCTTCATTTTTTTTAATATTAAAATAAAAATAAAAAAATGGATATGGTTACGGGGCGAGTAAAATTTACTAATGTACGACCGGTTTCGAAAACAATGTTTCCATCATCAGGTACAAGATATTACTTTTTTGTACCTGATGATGGAAACATTGTTTTCGAAACCGGTCGTACATTAGTAACTTTTACTCGCCCCGTAACCATGTACAAATTGCTCTTGATTTTTTATATTAAAATTACCTTAAACGAAATGCCCCGTCTGTGGGATGGGTGTGATAGCAATGATATAACCATTAGGTGTTGATATTGGCTCCCCCTCTGATAAAAGGAGGAAACAAGGAGTGGGAGGGCTGGTAGGGGGAGGAGGTGGGTGGAACTGTGGGAGGAAGGGGGAGAGATCAGATTGGATGTGTCAAACGCAGGGCGGGGGAGGCTCCATCTAATGCGTTCACAGTGTCGAGTGCCGTACGGTGACCAAAAAATAACTAAAATCTTATCTTAACGCAACGCAACTAAGCTACACATGTAGTGTAACTTCTTGCCTTTCCCGTTATCCCTGAAGGGGTTGCATGTGGCGATTCGGGACCTATTTATTTTTACGGATAAGGGGGCCGGCCTCACACTAACCACTTCAGTTGAAGTAGGGGTTTCCGGGGTGGCTGGTTCTCATTTCTTGTGAAGGCTGATTACACCTTGCCGGTATTTATTTAGGGTTTGAAATAATACCGAAACGGGAAATCATTTCGGTGGGGATCGAACCCTTGCTCTCGGCATGGAATGCAAGCATTCTACCAAATGAGCTATCGACCTTTTTACGAGCTTGTCCGTCGTCGCTACAAAGTGCCAATTCTCAAGCAAGACCCAGTTGCTGTAAGGCTGGATGGACCTTTGGTGACCGGTCATTGGTAAAGGTTTTATGAATTTTTCAACCCGGCGAAGAGCAAATTTGAAAATATAAATGGTATATTTTTTGTGCTCCGCCGGGAATCGAACCCACAACCTTCCCATTCAGAGTCCGCAGTGTTACCACTGAGCTACGGACCGGTCAGTAAAAGGAAATAAAAGCAGATTAAAGGAAATTAAAGCAGAAATATGCTTAAACTATTTGACAGGGTTTTATTTATACTAAAAGAAGTGTGCAAGGAACGGAGACACATGCGAAGATACTGGCCACCCCTAACAGAATGGCAGCATGATAGAGTTACATTAACAAGACCAGCCCTCACAAGGGGTGGCAGGGTATAACTAGTCTAATATAAAAGCCTTATTATTATTTGGTAGATAATGGATTATTTCAATACTTTTAAGTTAAAACTGAATAAGTAACATATTAACATGGGTTTCTCAAATAAATGCACATGTTTACCTTTTTTATACGATAACACTTAAAATGTGTGAAAATGGTCGTTTAGAAGTTTGTCATGAGTATATTCTTATAATTTAAGTTTACTGACTATGAGAAGTTACACTAAGTAAATTGTTTTACTATAATTTCTCAAATTAGTGAAACAGCATTAGTAAGTGAACTAATAATAAGGAAAAACTCATGAGAAATTCCTAAACTACAAGATTTCTAAACTTATTTAATATTTTCTCTCGCAGAAAATAGAAAAAGGTGCATTAATTTGAAAAAATCAGGTTTGCTTAATTTAACATCTTTAAGGTATCGATTTTGGGGGCCGTGCTTTCCGGTTTGCGGGCCCAATGGAGTGGAACAGACTACCACCTAATGTGGGGAAGGCAGAAACTGTTGGTGTCTTTAAAGGAGCACTAAAGACTCATCATTACAAAAAAAAAAAACCGTGATTTGAGAGGGTCCTTGAGGTGTGACACACACAAAAACGGCGCTCTTTAATTATGTGTACCTTATAAATAAATTATCCTTGTATATATATATATATCGATATGATCTAGCTTGTCGTAGCTGCGTGGTCACCTCAGCAGCATTCAGCCAGAGGGCGGGGGCTCGAGCGTTTGTCTGAGATACCAAAACATGCAAATTGATCAGATTCGATTAACTGGATACAAAGACACTTCCGGACCAACTTCAGAGAGGGAGGACGACTAATATACAAGCGGGCATATATAATTCATTCCAACATACCAACTGCCTGGCCTGGTACTTTCAAGTTTAGCTATATTTTAGTTAACTGTTACTGTTATTTCAGTTAACTGACAAAATTCCTTGATTTATAGGTTGGTATGAGACTGACCACCCTTGTTCTACCGAGAATCGAACCCTCTGCCTTCCAACTCGACTAGTCTACGCACATCTTACTAGAAATAAAGATAATTTAAGAAAACCTTAAGAAAAAGCTAAAAAATATGATCGGGGCGTGTTACACATAGGTTTAGATATTTACAATAAATTAACAAAAGAAATTAAAGAGAGTTAAAACGTAGATGAATTTAAAATAAAAGTTAAGAAACATATATGTGTTCACCGGCCATAACATAAATTAAGTATATTATATATAAGTATATATATATTTTTTCGAATATGGCAGCCATCTCTGGTGTGGTATGTCCAAGAAGTTGAGTGACCAACTTGATTCTGTGCAAAGAAGGGCAGTGAGGTTGATCAATGATCCTTCTCTGACATCCGATCTGCAGCCGCTCCAGCACAGAAGAAAAGTTGGAATGCTCAGTCTTTTTTATCGATATTACCACGGAGCTTGTTCTAATGAGCTCCATTCATTAATCCCTCCCCCTCTCATTTCAGAAAGGGAAACTCGTAGTACGACTCTCATTCATCCCTTTGCAGTCGATCTCAAAACTATGAGAACTTGGCGTTTTCATGACTCATTCCTTTGCCAAACTGCCCGCTTATGGAATGGTCTACCAGTATCTGTGTTCCCTTCCCAATTTAATCCGGTTTTATTCAAAACCAACATCAATCACCACTTCCTTGCAGCGCCTCACGACAGAACCAAGAACTCAAGCAACACCTCTGCGGCACCCTTCCAGGGTGACATAGACCCCCAAGACTCTCAAGAATTGGTGAGCCTCCCGCACAGGATTCCTTAAAAAAAGTTTTTTTTTAATTCTGTTTATTTAGTTGTTTTATGTTATATGTTTGTTATGTTATAAAAAATTAGCAATAGCTATTACAAAATAATATATGTATATACACAGGTACAAAATCGTCTTCAACTTTAGAACGTACATTTTTGTATGATTGGACTTTTGCTAATACGCATTGTTCGCTCCTGATATATTCGTACATCAAAAAAAAAAAAAAAAGAGAAACGAAATTCTTAATTTTTTTATCATTGTGTTTTACAAGAAAAAATACAATTATATTAATCGCGTGCTAAATGGCTTAGTGAAAGAAAAAATGTGTGTTTTCAAATTTTGCCTTTTGAATTTATTTTTATTTTTTTTCCCCTCGAAATTAATTGAATAATGAAGTCCTTTTGAGTGGAAATGAATGGAGATGAAAGCAGGGAAACGGTGAGATTGTTCAAAAAAGGTAGATATGAAAGTATATAAAAAGGCATTAAAACTGAATCAGGGGTGACAAACAACGAAAATAAGGGAGAATCTGTTTGCAAATTTATCATGTTCATAACAAAAGGTAACTCTAGAATTTTTAGCAAAATTAGACATGTTATCCCTGAGAAAACAAAAACTATGTTTGTTGAAAACCAACAGCTTGCGCTCCATGCCAAAGGGCTAGGGTTTGAATCCCACCAAGGGTCGTATACCCCAGGGGCGCGCATTCCATACAGGCACATGCGCCTAATAGGTAGGCAATATAATATAGTAAAAAAAACATTTAAGCTAGGTATTCAGATTTAAAATTCAAAATTTATGTTTTATTGGAGCCATCGTTAGCACTTCAGTCAATTTCAAATGAGTTATTTGAAAGGAATGGTAGAGAATATTTATTCTAAAATGTATTTGCATATACGCTATGCACACGCCTGGTATGCCCATACCTATAGGTAATCTATGTATAATCAAAATCGCATATATATATTACATTTAAAATTAATATTACATGCATTGCCATAAGCATAAGAAAACGTTGAAGCATGCCGCATGTGGAATTATAACAACAACAAAAACATTCTCAAATTAATATGAGCCGTGCAACTCTGGCCGACCTTCCCTGAAACCGGGGTGATATTGGCAAAGTGAACTATTTTTAATCATAACCACAATGAGGCCCGAACATTTTTAATTGGTAGCTTTTTTCTCGACGAGCAAACGTCAGTCTTGTATGGGACTGCCATCTTTAGCAAACAATAACTACATATTTGTTTGCCTTTTCTGAAAAAATAATGGACCATGAACGACTTTTGAAGAAAGTGTACAGAAGAAATGTCAGAGGAAAGCGTGGAAGGGAAAGACCGAGGAAGGAATGGATAGACCAAATTAGGTGAGATTGTTAAGGAATGGATGAAAGAGATATGCAAAGACAGAAAAAAGATGAAACGCATCTGCGGAGGTACTGACCATCCCTAGTGGAACGGCGGCAGGATACAGTACAGTAATATTCACGGTTCTCTAGTAACCCGGTCAGGTGACAAACAATTTTGCCTATGTCAATTCAGGTGCAGACCTCATTATGTACTCGCAAAGATTTGTACAATGCATTCACATCCAAAAAAAATCATGTGATTGCCTGACTATGCTTAAAATGCTGTGCAAGTCCTTGAGACATGGTTTTGAAATTTAAAGTGGCGCAATGTTTTGTGTAGACTTAAATACAGCTAAGCAATTTTTTTTTCAATTTTCTCAGTGTGCTCGTCAGTTTGGAGCCCCTGATCTTCGTAAAGACCTGAATAGCTGAAAGAAAGGACGTTAAAGTTTCTGGCTATACTTTCAGAGCCAATGAAGTGAAAATGATTCATGACTTGGAAGTAATCGACGCTCGCGCCATTAGTGGATCCATTGTGCCAAACTTCTTGCAATAAAAACCTGTCTCTTCGCAGTATTAATTATATCTGAGGCTGTGAGACCTGTCGTAAAAGTGGCATACTGTTACCGACATTGGTGTATGGAAGTGAAACTACACTATGAGGAAAAATAAAATGAGTTGAGTACCGGTTAGCCCTCCGCCACTTGTAAAAACATATATAACACTACTAAGCTTAACATACAGTGTAACTTCTTGCTGAATTTTTCCCGAGGGAGAAATAAGTACCATCCCCCTCGGGAGCTAGGACACCCCCACATCACTGAAGTGGTTGGCGTAAGACCAGCCTCCTTACCTGTAAAAATAAATAGGTTCACTCGATGCAACCCCTATGCAAGAGTTGCAAGGCTTATGTTTATTTGAAATTGTGGTTTGATGTTAAGCCCATATGCGGCATGTGTAAGAGCGAACTTATACGAGTATTTTAATGAGATTGCATTTAAATGATTCTTAAATGTTATATATCTTTACAACCTAGATAAGATAAGATAGAAAGTAATGGAGGCAAATCTGCGAAGATTTTGGTCGTTCTTAAGAGTGTGACGTTGGAGTTACAGTTTTTAATTTTCATCTTTTGACAAGATCAACAAAATGGTTAAGTAAAAATGTAACCTGAAGTGGTTAATGTAAATCCGGCCTCCGTATCTGTAAAAATAAAAAGGTTCCACTAGCCACATGCGAAACCCTTCAGGAATAACGCAACAAGCAGTTTCCCATGTGTAGCTACGTTGCATTTTATGGTAGGTACTTACTTGTAATTATTTCATTAATTGATGAGGCATTCACTTTGTCATCTTTCATTTGTTAAATATTAAAAAATCAAAACAATTTGTAAACCTTCATGTGCTGCAGAGTTCAATTTGTATATGGTTACGGGCCGAGAAAACATAGTTTACGAAACCGGTCGTACATTATTCAAATTTTACTCGCCCCGTAACCGTGCACAAATTGTTTTTTACTTTTAATATCTTATAATTATTATTCATGGATCAAAAATGACATGCATGTAATCACGCAAGAATGTTGAGTGTATCGCTATCGTCTGTGGTGAGCACATTAAGGCGCATACAGGTCAAGATGGCGGCCGACATTGCACCCTAAGTATAAAACGTCATCTTTATGCTCAACCATCGCGTTTACGAAAAAATGTATGGAAAAAATCAGCGCCTCCGGTGAGGATTTTAGTTTTCATGCAATTTTGGGTGAAACGCATAGAATGTTTGCTTTGTGTGAGACCTATCGCTTGTTTGAGAAATGTCGTGTTTAGATACGTAATAGCAAAGCTGGACATTAAATCAGTGGCGTGCATATCATAAAGACCATTAGTCCTCGCCTAACTTACTTTTTAGAAAAGAAAAAATATTTTTGAAACAATAATTTTAATAAGAAACAATATTAATCGACGCCTAAAAGATAGGCAATTTTCGTAGCCCCGAATTAGACATTTGTAAGTTAGCGCCTACCGTTTTCACGCATGCAATACGCTCAGCGCGGTCCGGCAACGAGATTTTAAACTGTAGCTCGGTTCCAGCGCGGCAATACATTTAAACCAAATTGCACTCATACATCCACATGTGGCCACCGTCTGTACGCTTCAACTCAGGCTTGCCTGGGTCAAAAGACAATAATAATTGGGAACGCACTTACGTCATAGTAGAGTAGAGACAGAAATAAACTGGTGATATATATGAAAGAGATGCAGAAAAGAAGTGTGTGAGTTTTAACTTTTTGTTCATTCTCCAATTTCTTCCAAGCCCGCGCGCGTTGTTTTTGACGTCTGTGATTGTTTTTGTGATTTATTGTGAAACTTAATTATTACAATGGATAACTGATAACATCATTAAGTCAGTGGTTTTATGCCTTAGATACTGTGTGTGTTTGGAAGAATTGAGAAAAACGGCATTTCTTAAGGCCACTTCAAGTATCGAGTTATTGACTTGTCTTATTATAATCAATCATTTACTCTGATATTTGATGTGGCTCAGGCGGCTTCCACTAAGCTTTTCATTATTTATTTGTAAGTGTCGTGGGACCAGAACAACTACATAATGCTAGAGATTCTACAATGACTAAGGTAAGAGTTTCATAGATACTTTAAAGGTCCGTCTGAAACAGCAAGAAAAAACCACGGTGGTTATTTATTTAAGACAACTAATGCAATATTATTTCATTTTTAGGTTCAGGTTGGAATTACGGTCGTTTTACATGTTTACAATAATTATAACTACACAGTTTTTTTTAACGGATATTACACGAACCGTCATAAGACAACTTACATTATTCTCTTATAACAGTTCGTGAAATATCCGATAAAAAAACCTACCTGTAATTATTGTAAATATTATTTCAGTTTTATACATGAAGGGACTATGTTATATGTTTCTTAACATTGTTTTCAGATAATTGCTATTTCAAATTTTGTTCCGACAGGTTTCCCTGGAAAAATCGGTTTTTCGTTTTTGGTTTAATTAAATTGTAAATGCCACTGGCTGTATGGAATATGAAAAAAATCGGATTTTTATTGTTTTGGAGTTGCGCACAAAAAATAATCTTGTTCTGTCGAAAACCACCCAAAACCTAGAAGTTGCCGAACTAGGTCTTAATTCCTATGATCGCCCCTGCATTAAATACACTGTACGCTCTTTCTTAGGTAAATAAATGTATATTAACATTACAGGGATTCAAAATCTTTTTTATGATTTTACGTTACATTCATCCCATCATCATCTGCTTAAGGCAGCTAAGCTCCTTGTTGTGCCAGCCATCTCGTCCTCGTAGTGCTTGTTTGTCTTATGTCCATCAGACGTATTATCAAATGAGCATTCGAGATGTGGATTTGAAGGTAGATGATCAAGACAACATGGGTTGGAAGTCCAACGGAAAAGTGTGGCAGGCAGAACAAGAAAAAAGAGAGAATATTATTAGTCACATTAGCAGAAATGCCCGGAGAGCTTTGTGCAGCCTGCAGAGAGCCTACCTCCAGGAAAGAACCTCGAGTGGCCCGTGTGGAAATCTATGAACAGATTGAGGACCAATGTTGGAAGAGCCCGGGCCAACATGTTGACCTGGGGATTTCTGGGACGGGAGGACTCTACACTATGTGAGTGTGGAGCTCAGCAAACAATGGAGCACCTGCGGTGTTGTCCCTCCTGTCCGACAAGCTGCTCCATGGATGATCTCTTTGCGGGAAACCAAAGAGCTGTAGACATTGCTCGTTACTGGACCAATACGGTGTGAAGCTGACACGAAGAAGAAGAAGTCACATTTTGATGAGGAAACCAAACTAAAAGAACAATCGATTAGAAACAACTAGAACCTTTCTTGGGGACACCTTTGAAGGGAAAAAAGTCGAACAAGAGAACTTCATACTTACAAGATTTGAAACGACTAATGGATGCCCCATCCTATTCGCAGCTCAAGATAGAGGATGGCAACTAGAAAAGACAGATCATACCCCCCTGTGCTTGTTTGGCAACTCTATTATTTGAAGATGACCTTTCAATGAAATTGTCTTAAGAAACACATTCTACACTATCTGAGCTAAGAAAAAACGTAAAACACGATAATGCGAGAGCTGTTTTAAATTATTTTACAATCATTTTCCACTTTTCAAAAGACACATTGATCCAGTACACATACAAACATTGTTCATGTGAAATTACCTCTAATGAACATAAGACAAAAAAGCACCAAGGAGACGATATTCTAACAATTCTTCATTACAAGGTTATGGATCACTGGCGAAGATGGCGGTCACGTAACATAGTATAAACAGCAGTAGTATAAATAGTATAAATAAGTAGAAGTATGAATAGGAATAAGCGTGTTATTCTCTTACGATATTATTACGATACGTGTTATAATTATATGGCCACAACTAAGCTCACATAATGTTTTTAAAGTCTTTTTTAAAGTAAAAACAAACAAGCATAGCAGACAGATCAATATTTAACACGAACCTTGGAAATATTTTACGTAATGTGAACAGACGTAGTGCTGGGGAACAGGGGTTCATTATATACATCTAAACTTATCTAAGTTGCAAAGAAATGTTAACATTTAAAGTTCTTATTAAATGCATGCCCACAAACGGAAACGTACAAGTTCTCGCTTACAAATGCTGCATGTGTAGGTGCTTACAATTCAAAAACCAAACCTCAAATGAACTTAGCCCCAGCAACTTTTGAGGTCCTTCCCTGCTACAGGGGTGACATTTGCAAAGTGAAGCATATATAATTGAAAAAATACTGTTTCAAATAACCTCTCGATCTTCAGTTACGTCTTAAAAGACTTTCCATAACAATTAGGTAGGTACATATTTTAATAAATGCTAAAAAAAAATAGAACCGTGGTCGCTAATCTGTAATCTGTACACTAATTTGCTAAAATATATTTTGACATTTAAAGGTCATATTGAATATATACTCACATACTGATACAGGCACATGTAAATTCTCACTTACACATACAATGTGCGTGCATGCCATGCATGCGCATGCGCCTGATAGGTAAGCAACATATGATAAAAAGCATTAAATCTAGATATTCAGATTTAAAATTGAAAAAAAAAATATTGGAGCCATCGTTAGCACTTTACTCAATATCAATGAGGTATTTTAAAGAAATGGGAGAAACTATTTATTCCGAAATATATTTGCCCATACCCTATGCACGCGCCTGCCTCATACCAAACGATTAGTCAAGGAAAAATTGCATAAAATCAATTCCTTAAATGAAGCTAGGAAGCCTCCACATCCCTGAAGTTGTTGGCGTAAGACCAGCCCCCTTACCTGTTAAAATAAATAGGTTCACTCGCCATATCGCCTATGCAAGAGTTGCAGGGCTTATGTTTATTTGAGATTGTGGTTTTATGTCGTAAGCCCATATGCGGCATGTGCAAGAGCGAACTTATACGAGTATATTAATGAGTGTTCATCCTCAGTCGCCGTACAGATAGGATGTTCTCCTGAAGACGTCGGCTACGTCGCTGACGAAACGTAGAGAATAATGTAAGTTCTCACCGAACGGTTCGTTAAATATCCGAAACTTAATACAATTGTCCTTAAATGAAGTTCCAATTCCTTAAAAAAAATAACCAAGAAGTTTTTGGTTGGTACAAATTTCATATTGTTGCTTTTATTTGTAAAGAAATATAAAACTCTTTCATGTAAGAAAAAATGCATGATTTTATTACAACGACAAGAAAAACAGGCAAAGCGGGTAGATTCACCCCTTGGAAATAAATAAAGATGGTGACAAATGTCGCAATAACACTTGACTGCTGGCAGTGTCGACACCAGTGGCGAAGCGTGCCATACTCCCATGGCTCCCATTGGCTTCCCTTTCAAAATGATGTAACTAAGTAGTTAAAAAATATAGGCACAAAGTAAAAAAATACATTTAAAACCAAAGAAACAATACGTATTTTCCCCCCATTGAAACCATGCAGTCTACTTTATTATCATTTCTGCCTCATTTTAAACGGGAAACCGATGGAAACCGGCTTGTATGGCACCCATCGCCACTGGTCGACACCCACACTCACACACCCCTGCTATTTTTTTTGTATCAAAGATGACAACGCTGCCAACTTCAGAAACAATAAAAAAAAATGAAGGGTGAAGTATCGTGGTGTAAAAATGAGAAAACAATATCTCTTTATAAGTTAGCTATTAGTTATTACCCGGTTTTAACAGAGATAAGCCAATTTCAACAAACTGTTTATGAAATGACTATAATCTATAATCTAAGTTGCAAGGATATATTCATTCAAGGCTCTCAGATGTATGCCCACAAACAAACATGTGTAGTTCGCGCTTACAAAAGCTGATTGTGTACTTACAAATAAAATCCAAACCTAAAATGAACATAAGCCCTGCAACTCTTGCCGACATTCCCTGAAACAGGGGTGACATTGGCAAAGTCAACCATTTTTTACAGTATGGGTGGTCAGCCTCATACCAACCTATAAGTCAAGGAATACGACTAATAATAACAGTGTTAGGATGATTTATTTAGTGAGCGCTGTTTTTGTGTGAACCACACCCATACTGTAAAAAATGGTTCACTTTGCCAATGTCACACCTGTTACAGGGAAGATCGGCAAGAGTTGCAGGGCTTATGTTCATTTGAGATTGTTTTTTTTTTATATTGTAGGTCCACATGCGGCATGTGTGAGCGCGAAATTATGCGTGTCTGCTTGTGGGAATGCATTTAATATGAATCTCAAATGATACATTTCTTTGCAGCTTAGATTAAGATTAAGATTAGATTTAGACACCTCAAGAGCTCTCTGAAATCTTGATCGTCGATGTAGAAAGCGTCGATTCTCAAGCAAGACCCAGTTGCTGTAAGGCTGGATGAACCTTTGGTGATCGGTCTATTGTAAAGGAATATATTAATTTTTGATGAACATCTTTGAAAAAATAAATCGCATATTTTGTGTGCTCCGCTGGAATTCGAACCCACAACCTTCCATTTACAAGTCAGAAGTGTTAACAACTAGACTACGGACCGGTCATTATATTAGATTAAAGATGATCTACCGTCGCCAGTTGATTAGTCAAGGCCTGTATTTCTTCTCTTTCTACTGTTTTTTCATTTCCATATGGATTATGATAATGGACGACTAAATATTTTTCAATAACCCTTTGCCGCAGACGTTTGTTTCGTCTTGGAAGTAGGTTCACGTTATTGAAATAAAAAGTGAAATAAAATTGAAAGGGGGGTCTGGCTGTATGCTGGGACACGAGACTTTTATTGACTGCTGCATTTTATAGCCCGGCAAGAAGACTTCACTCCTGTTCAGTGATTTCCTTTTAATGTCTCCATAAAAACTGTTAGACTATTTGATGCGCGATTATTTAAATTATAATGTGGCTTTATACTTTACTTACGCTTAATGTTGGTGAGGGGAATTGACGAATCAAACTATCTAGATTCTAGGGTTACTGTTACTGTTACCGTATCCTGCCGCCGTTCCACTAGGGGTGGCCGGTACCTCCGCAGATGCGCCTCCACTTTTTTCTGTCCTTACAAACCACTTTCATTTCCTCAATATTCATCACCTTTTTCATACATACTCTTCTCTTATTTTCACTCTGCAGGTTCCATTCTTTCACAATCTCACCTATTTGGTCTAACCATTCTTTCCTCGGCCTTCCCCTTCCGCGCTTTCCTCTGACATTTCCTTTGTACACTTTCTTCGTTAGTCGTTCATCATCCATTCTTTCGAGATGTCCGAACCATCTCATCGTACTTTTTTGTACTTTCATTCTCATATTCTCTTTTATACCACACTCGTTCATCACCCAATCATTACGTACTCTATCATTCAGTGTTTTTCCAGCCATTGCTCTCAGGTAAGCCATTTCAACCGTACATACTTTACTCAGCTCACATTCATTAACTGTCCACGCCTCACTTCCATACATCAATGTCGGAACCAATATGCCATTGTGGAACGCCAATCTCATATTCTTCGTAAGTTTCCTATTTCTTGCAATTCTTCCAATCGTTCCCATTACACTTCTTTTTTACACTTCGGTTTTCCATGAAATATGGTAAAATAACGATAAAAAAAACTAAGGTTTTTTTAATTCATTTTAAATATAAAGAAAAACTTAACATACCTACCAAAAAAAATACTGTATTTTTTTCTCTTTTTTACCCTCATGCCCAGATGCTTATAAACGCAACGCAACTAAGCTACACATATAGTACCACTTCTTGCCGTGTTATCCCCGAAGGATTTCGTATGTAGCGATTGTCATCTGTTTATTTTTTTAGGTAAGGGGGACGGCACTCATTTCTTGTGAAGGATGATTAAGCCTTGCCGGTATTTTATTTTTGATTTTTTAAAATAGCGCCGAAACGTGAAATCATTTCTGACACCCTCGGTGGGATTCCAACATGATCTCTCGACATGGGATGCAAGCACTCTACCAACTGAGCTATCGACCGGACTACTTGTATGTTTATTGAAAATTAAAATATAGCATTTCTTTCACCCTTGGTGTGTGTGATCGAACCCTAGCCCTCTGACTTTATACGCAAGCGTTCAACTGTCAACCGGAGCGAGTAAAATTGAGGAAATCTCTTTTTCAAAACATTTTTCATATTTTCATGTTGTAATCAATATCCGAAATTGCGAATTAATGGAATATCCAGAGTCATAATAAAAGAAGAGCTTGTATGAAGAAGGTTATGACTCTGGAGAAATGAAAGAAGTATGTAAGGATAGAAAGAAATGGCGGTTGATCTGTAATGTTGGCGGCTAGGGTTTGTTAAAGTGAAATTGGTTTTTTGTTTTAGTTTTTTTGATGTCCATGATTATATTAATATTTATTGATTTAAAAAATGTAATTTGTCATGTATGTTCCTTGACTTATAGGTTGGTATGCGGCTGACTACCCGTACTGTAAAAAATGGTTCACTTTGCCAATGTCACCCCTGTTTCAGGGAAGGACGGCAAGAGTTGCAGGGCTTATGTTCATTTGAGATTGGGTTTTTATAATGTAGGTCCACATGCGGCATGGCATGTGTTAGCGCGAAATTATACATGTCTGCTTGTGGGAATGCCTTTAATATAAATCTTAAATGATATATATCCTTGCAGCTTAGATAAGATTAGATTAGATTAGATTAGAATCACAGTGGGTAAGAAACGTACAAAGTCAGTTGTAAGTGAGTTGAAGAATTTCCAGCGTTCAAATGACATTATTTTGTTGATAAAAGACACCAGCAGAGGAACAATGGAGTTTCCTTATAAAGAACAAGCCGCCTCACTAACACACACATAAATATACTTCAAGCATTCACTTGTGGACTTACTGTTGCTATGTGACTACTAACTCAGGGTTTTTTTTTCAAAATCCTGTTCGGGAGACTCCCTAGAATTAAGAGACTCTAACAGTGATGCTATTCTTAGACATTTTGGTCGTCCGTTGAATGCCTGGATTGGAAGTCTCATCCTCACGGTCATTCTTACCCACCGAATTTTGGTAATATTTGTATGAAGACTAATCAGCTGCTCACTTGCGGTCATCTTGGATTGGCAGGTCTTCATACAAATGCATCATTAGTTTGTCAAAGCGTGGGATCAACGGACGACTAAAATGTCTAAAAATATCACCGCAAGGGTTTATGACACTTGTTGTGGTGTCGCAGACGTGTTGGATATGTGGCAGTTGATGTCCCGATCCTTTGCTGCAGGGCCGTTAGCTGCGTAGTGTTGTGGTGCGTGTTGCATCGCGTTGACATTGTTTTGAGACACTGAAAGGAAATGGCGGTTGATATGTCGGTGTTATATAGACGCCGAGGGGTCAAGTAGCTGATCTTTCTAGCGTATTTGGAATAGGATAACGCTGGTTCGATCCCCGCGTGGGTCACTTGACCATTACTTCGACCTTGGTTCAACAGATGCCATTGCATGCACGCAAGCTTCTGCTTTCATTTGAAGACAACTGGCCAGGCAAAATAGGTTGGTGAATTGCAATAATCATGAGTATTACAGATTTTCAAATTTATAATTTTAATTTACTCAAAATGTTCATCAACTAGCATTCCTTGTTCTTCCCCTGTAGTCTTCATATGCTTAGACCGTTTTGCCTTAGTCAAACATTTGTTACCGTCCTCCATCTTAATACATCAAAAATCTGTGCCTTACCTGTACTCCAAGTATTAAGCGTTACACTTAAACTTATCCACATTATTTTAACAAAAATACATGAAATCTAAAACGCTCACTTGCAGTGCTCTTTCAGTTCCTATACATATTTTGGTACACAAAAAGGTTGAGCTTTAAGGTAAGTTATTTACTTGGGTTACTGAAGGCTCATACAATGTCTGTGTAGTATCTACTAACATAGAATTAATATGTGTGTGTGTGTATATATGTGTTTGTGTTCTTGCGAGTGTGTTAGAGAACAACCTCCATAAGTCTGCGAGATCTTGTGAACTTTATGTCGCACAACAGGGATCCTCAAAACTACAAATATTTCTTTTTTATTGATTGTAGAGGCATTAACTTTGTAATCGTTCATCATTAATGATAAAAGAAAAACAGTTTTGTTTTCGATTACGTGAGTATATTTTTATATACCACAACCGGTTTCGCAAACATCCGTTCGCATCATCAGGTGGATAAATTAATTTATCAGTATTAATTTATCCACCTGATGATGCGAACGGATGTTTGCGAAACCGGTTGTGGTATATAAAAATATACTCACGTAATCGAAAACAAAACTGTTTTTCTTTTATCATTAAAAATATTTCCTCTGAAAAATGTAATGCATTTATTTTAAATCACATATGATTACTGGCAACGATGGATTGCAATGCTTTGATTCGTTGAATAAGTACGAGTATAGTGTAAGATTACTTTAAAATATTTTCATATGTACAACTATAATAACTACACAATTAAACAAAAAAGAATCGAATGTTACATGAACCGTTATACGAGAACTGACATTATTCTCGAATCCTCAGTTGTCGTGCAGGAAGGTTGTCTCCTGGAGACATTGGCTACGTCGCTAACAAAGTATTGAGAATAATGGAAGCTAAAACATAATAATGTTTTTAACTTTGTAGTTATTATGATTGTAAGTGTGTGAGAATCCAGACCCGCTATGGTGAGTTCTCTGCCTTTCATCAGCGCTTGTAAATAAGGCGGGTTTTGAGTGAAGCAAGAGATCATTATATTCGTGGTACCAACGAGTAAGTAAACAAGTTTCTATGTTTATTGTTTTCTATCTAACATAAAATTCAAATGATTGCCTTTTTAAAGCTTTTAGAACTTGAATAAGATGTTACAGTATCCCTTTTAGTGCACTTTTAACAATAATATTAGGATTATTTATTTGGTGAGCGCTGTTTTTATGTGACTACGGACTGGTTAACTGATCAGAAAATGTATTATGAATTATACCATTTGTAGAACCACTGTTTGAACAGTGATGTAGGTACGTATATTTTAGTCTACAGTGGCTCGTAGGCAAGCCTCTACAATGTACAGCGTCGTAGCTTTGTGTAGCCAAACTTATGTACAAGGCGTAGAGGGGAAGGGGGGTGGCGTAGACACCCACAAGACAGAGGAGGACTTGTGACCCCACAAAGATATATATTGTATAAACGCAAACGCAACTAAGCTACATATAAAGGGTAACTTCTTGTCTGCGTTATCCCCGAAGTGGCGCTTCGGGACCTATTTATTTTTACAGGTAAGGGGGCCGGCCTCACACCAACCACTTTCAGTTGAAGGGGGGGTTTCCTAGCTCCCGGTGGGGCTGGTTCTCATTTCTTGTGCAGGCTGAGTAAACCTTTGAGATCGAACCCTTGCTCTCGCCATGGAATGCAAGCATTCTACCAATGGAGCTATCGACCTTTTTACGAGCTTGATTGTCGTCGCTACAAAGCGCCAATTCTCAAGCAAGACCCAGTTGCTGTATAGACCTTTGGTGACCGGTCATGGGTAAAGGTTTTTTTGTATGAAATTTTTAACCTAGCGATGACCAAATTTGAAAATATAAATGCTATATTTTTTGTGCTCCGCCGGGAATCGAACCCACAACCTTCCCATTCAGAGTCCGAAGTGTTACCGCTGAACTACGGACCGTATAATTACAAAAAAAAAAAATCTCAACGGGAAAAAGGCACAAACCATGATTATTCATAGCAACTTTACTAGTATGTATCTGTTTCTGAACGAAGCTGCAATAAATAAGTATTCATTTTAAATGACAATGTATTAATATTCCCTCACCTTTTTTTGTAGTCTTTTTTTGGTGAGGTATAGCGTAGAAACAATTTCATCAACAATATAATAGATTTAGGGCCTGTTGTGCCAAACTCCAATCAGACCAAAATCAAAATTAAGTGTGATTTCTTCCATCAAATCAAAAATTTGATTGCATGCAAATCAGCCGTTGTACATCATCTTTTCTGATCAAATTCATTTATATTATTTCCCACTTCCGAGAAATATTTAACCGAGGTCCTTACCAGAATTAAGCAATCA
This sequence comes from Agapetus fuscipes, assembly GCA_951799405.1. Taxonomy (NCBI): domain Eukaryota; kingdom Metazoa; phylum Arthropoda; class Insecta; order Trichoptera; family Glossosomatidae; genus Agapetus; species Agapetus fuscipes. Next base: position 25,816,327 of record OX637333.1, read on the forward strand.
AATTTGATGTGTTAATCAAATTTTGATTGGAGGTTGGTGCAACAGGCTCTTGAGAAAATAAACGTATTAGGAATTTATTTAAAATAAAAAATAAATGAGGTTACAGGTCCAATTCGGGCCTGCACCCAACAGTACTATATACAAGGCAGGTACGTCCTAGATGCTTGGAAATACAATATATTTTTGTTCTCCTCTGCTGAGCGCTAACCCTCCCACACCCCTGCTGTATCTGATATAATATACCTGTATAAATAAAGCGGAGCTCGCTGTTTCTCACGATCGCTATGTAATTAATCCCAGACGGTGTGAAATTGATTACATTTGAATACGGCGGCATTTTAATCAGTTTTGTTGGAAATGAAAATCCTGAGAGTGTATTCTGCGACTACAACTCTATAGTTTTTACTATGTATAGAATCTGTAATATATAATCTAAGTTGCAAAATTACCTATACATTGCCCCCTTAAAGGTTAAACTGAATAAGTTCTGATTCACTGATTTGAGAAATCATGGATAACATTTTATTAAGTGTAACTTCTTACAGTAAGTGAACTAATCGTAATGAATTTCTCATGAAAACTTAGAAACCACAGGATTTTCACGATTTATTAGTGTTTTCTCTCGTAGAAAATAGGAAAAAATGCGCATTTATCTGAGAAACCCATGTTACCTTAATATGTCACTTATTCAGCTTTACCTTTAAGGTATCGATATGTTTCTATTATAGCGTATAAGTTCATGTTTAGTGTGAGACAATTTCAACGTGATTTAGGTACTTTTCTGTGATACAAAGTTCATACAAGCTTTTTCAAATAATTATCGTCCTCCCCAGTGCTTGTTTGCTTATCTACATTTTTTTTCTAATAAGACCTTTCAATATAATTGTCCTTGGAAAGGTCTTATTTGTACAAAGTCATTCCATAAAAAAAAAGGACTACATTAGGACTACTCAAAGGGTCATCACTAAAAAGATGAGAATTTCTCGTACCACAATTCTCCCCTGTTTGTTTTTCTCAATGTTAGCAGTATTCTTAACCGATCCGAAATAAATTTTCGAACTACATTCGTCTTCAGATATTCTCTTCTCAAATAAATAAAACAATGAAGTTGTAGAAAATAAGTGTCACTCCCATCAACACATAGAAACAAGTGTCATCCAAGTTCTCAACCATAAAATTATACAAAACAAATGGTAACTAAAACAGCGCCTCTAGGGTGTGTTTAGTATTTATGTATTTTAGAAATAGGCAAGGTTATGAGGTAAATGAGTGCCAGCCCTCTCGGCCTCAAATTGAAGTGAAGGGATTGGCGTAAGGCTTTCGCTTACCTGTAAATATAAATAAGTTCCACTCGCCACATGTGAAACCTTTCGAGGATTGCACGGCAAAAAGTTACATTATATTTGTAGCTTAGTTGCGTATCATAGTCGAAATTAAAGTTTAACGCAAGATTTACCAGAAAATTACTGCGCTTCCAGTGTGTGTTTTACTTTGTTAACTTTGAATGCAGTTTTGATAAAACTTAATCATTGTTTTTTTTTTATAAATTCAATAAGAAAAACTTAGTTTTACTTCACTTGCATCTTCAGGAGCATAATTGCTAAAAAAAATTAAAGATGCCTTATTAGGCGAAAATGTTGCATTAAAACTTGTTTTTTCCTGTTGAATTTATACAATAAAATACAATGGACTTTCACTGTCTTAACAGAAATACTCTGAAAAATACGTAATCATTGAGTTTGGTTGTAAAGTTGTATACTCGGGTTAGAGATATACTGAAGCAACTTGGCAGCAATACAAAAACTAACTTGGGGTACTGTAGAGAGCAATCTCAAAGAGAGGAAACTTGAGTCTTCTCTCGGATTGAATAAAACAAGAACACAGTTAAAATGGGACTTCAGGCGCAGGGTTCCCCTCGCGAGGTCTCTCTGCTCCTGAGGCAGCTGCCCTGGGGTGTATTCACGCTCTGCAAGACCCCAATATCCACCACAAAATTACTCAGCAAAGCCTACTCAACATCACTTTAAATAACAATTCTTCTTCTTCATCTGATTCCTCATTGTTGAGAGTTAGTCTCCCAGTTCTTGTTTGATTTTTAAAAAATAATCAATTAAATTAGGCTGATTTATTTGGTGAGTGCTGTTTTTGTGTGTATAACACCTCAAGAGCCCTCTGCGAGCTTGGTCGTCGCTGTATCGGTATATCTTCTCATGGCCGAATTTAGCCATTGTTCTAGTAAGGTACTGGTTTTTGTCGGAATTTACCCAAATAATGATTGCTACTCTTGGTGACGATTGTTATTAATGTAATTTATTAATTCACAAATAGCACAAGATTACAGAAATTAGAATGGACGAGAGCAAACAGACATGTTGCTGTTGTCAAGTTTCGAGAGAGAAGGAAGTCGGAAACAGCTGTCAAACATTGACGCGAAGTTTGTAGCAAAACACCATAGACAAAAATACAACTGTGCCATTTTTTTTAAAGAAATCCTGTGTGGGAGGCTCCCCAATTCTTAAAGGTCTTGGGGGTCTATGTCACCCTGGAAGGGTGCCGCAGAGTTCATTGGTAGGTATGTTAAATTTTTAACACACCATTTGATTCAACGATGATCTTTCAATAAAATTGCCTTAAGAATCACATTCTACACAATCTGAGCTGAGAAAAAAATATAAAACATTATACTGTGAGAATTGATTCAAATATTTTTAAACTAAATTTCCAGTTCTCATAAGACACACCGATCCAGCACACATACAAACATTGCTCATGTGAATTTATCTCTGATGGACATAAGACAAACAAGCACTAAGAGGACGAGTTGTGACTTGTAACGAAAGGATTTATATAAGAAATGTGTGAATACACAAACTCTAAAAAGTCTGAAAGGATTTGTGAATAGGGATGCGGGGAAAATAAATAATAAGGGGAAATTTTGAATATTGACGTGAACAGCAAAAAATGACCTACTGGGGGTGAAGATCGGTTCGCCCGGCTTCATAAAAGGAAGGCGAAGAAATATTTTGTATTGGTTCCTTCCTTGACTTAAAGGTTGGTATGAGACTGACCCCCCATAAAGTAAAAAATGACTAACTTTGCCATTGTAACACCTCTTTTAGAGAAGGTCTGAAAAAGTTACAGAGCCTAGGTTCATTTCAGGTTTTGATCAAGGGAGTGCATCCCACACAGCCACATGCGCCTAATGGGTAGGCAATATATTGTAGAAAACCATTTAAGCTTGTTATAGAGAAACTCTACTTCAACTGAAGTGGTTGGCGTAAGGCAGGCCCCCTAAACTATAAAAATAAATAGTTTCCACTTGCCACATGCGAAACCCTTCGGGGATAGCGTCGCAAGAAGTTATGCTATATGTGTAGCTTAATTGCGCTTTTTTTACTTAACACTGAAAATAACAATATTTTTACCCTTTACTGTAAAAATAAATAGGTCTCACTTGCCACATGCAATACCCTTCGGGGATAGCGTCGCAAGAAGTTACACTATATGTGTAGCTTAGTTGCGTTTTTTTTACAAAACACTGACAATAACGATATTTTCACTGACAACCATGCAAACTTGCACTGACGTGAAAGATGGTTGGTGTGATGAAAGCACGCTGAGTGTGGAGAGATGTCTTTTGTTGGAATTGAAGTTGGTTATCTATGTGTCAGTAAGAAGCAAGAAGTGAGTGGGAAGACAAAAGGCAAGAAGAAAGGCAAAGTGAACATCTGGGAGATAATTCAGGACTGTAGACAACATCTCTTTGTGGGGGCTACGGCGTAGACCATAAATATCGTAGCAAAAATAATTACCTGTAGCTATTAACGGTTTCATAATATTTTTATGATGCTTCTTATTCATCAGACATCCGTGAAAAAGATTATAGCTCTGAATGATTTATAGCTTGGTATGACGCTGACCACCTATTCTGTAAAAAAAATGGTTTACTTTGCCAATGTTTTTAGAGAAGGTCGGTTAGAGTCGCATCGCTCGTGTTCATTTGAGATTGTTTTTTTTTTTATGTTGTATGTCCGCATGCGGCATGTGTAAGCTCGAATATATACATGTCTGCTTTTGGGAGTGCATTAGATATGAATCTTAAATGTTATGTATCTATGCAACTTAGATTACAGATTAGTATGAAGTGAAAAAAGTATGCAAGGGCGGAATTTTTTTTTTTTAATATGCTATAGTAATCATATAGGCTGAGGCTTTTAAATTTAAAATATGTCAATATTTTTTAATTGAAAAGTAAAAATAATTTTGACGTTATTTTGTGATAATGTACGCATGCAGAATGTATAAACGAAATTCATTTAAAAAAAGACTAAAATTGACTTAATTAAACTTTTTAAAATTATTTTCTAAAACAAATTTCCTTTTTTTTTTTTTTTGCAGCGTTGTCCTCAAAGTATCTTGTAAAGCGAGTGAAACCTTTTTATTTTCTCAGCTAAGGGGGTCACAATATTTTTTTTAATCGAAAAGGAAATTTCCCTGCTGGTACGAAAACACAATTGATTTGTAAAGCCTTGTAACCGCTCCATTTTTAAGAGGCAATTGAGGTAATTAAAAACGCCTCCCCCGGTTGCGGTTCCCCGGCTGCATTTGACCCGAGTGATGTCTGGTGATCTCCCCTCAATGCTCTTCCTCTAGGGGTGGATCTTCCCCTAAATCCTTCAGAGTAAGAGAAGCAGTGTGGTTCTGTAAAAAAAGACAACAAAATGTAAATTATACAAAAGAAATAATGCCAATATACAAAAGAATGTGATGAGATGGTGTGGGCATGGGCATGACTCCCAAGATTTCAGAGACTCTAGGGGTCTAAGACACTTGTTGTAGTGGCACGGAGGTGTTGTTAACGAGCTTGGTCGTCGCTACAAAACGCCAATACTCAAGCAAGACCCAGTTTCTGTAAGGCTGGATGGACCTTTAGCAGGGGCGTGCATCCTATACAGGCACATGCGCCTAATAGGTAGGAAATATGGTAAACAACGCATTAATTAAGCTTATATTGAGATTTACAATTAAAAATTTAAGTTCGATGGGAGCCATCGTTGGGACTTCAATCATTTTCAAATGAGTTATTTTACAGGGATGGGAGATTTATTTTATTTTGAAATGCATTTGCCTAAACTCTTTGCGCGCGCCTGACCTTTAGTGCCCGGTCTTTGGTAAAGACTTTTAACCCAGTAAAAGCATTACTAAGCTACACATACATATTATAGTGTAACTTCTAGATGTTTGTTTTATCATCACTCGTAATCTTAATTTCCACCGCCCGCCACTGGATGCAGGATACTTTTCTAACTGAATAAATAATATTAGCTATTACCTAAGTGAGCTGTCCCTGACCTACTGCTTGCAGACGCGTGCATATGGTAAATACATTTCAGAATAAATATTTTCTCCCATTCCTTTACAATAATTCACTTCAAATTGACTAAAGTGCTAACGATGGCTCCTACTGAACTTAAATTTAGAATTTTAAATCTCAATATCAAGCTGAAATGCGTTTTTTTTACCATTATTGCCTATCCATTAGGCGCATGTGCCTGTATGGGATGCACGCCCCTGACTGCTTGGTGTAATACAAGGTTTACTGGGGGAAAATTTAGTATACATATCAAAGGATGTGGTTTTTACTCTATTTAAGATGAACTTTAACAATTTCGATGGGCATTTTTAGTCGGTAGCTGAAGCTCGATTTTCAAACAAATTTTGAATGACTTATTGTAGGTGTTTAAACTGTTGAAATATATACTTACGTAAAAATTGTTAAATTGTAGGAAATAATAATGGTTGCTTTATTTGGTGAGCGCTGTTTTTTTGTGTGAATCACACCTCTGCGAGCTTGGGAGATTATTTTTTTAATTCTGTGAAGAGCATATTTGAAAAAATAAATATTTCCGTATTAACATTGGGAAGATTAATTTAAAATTAATAATGTAAAAAATCTAAAAGTTTTTCTTCACGAGTTGAGTTATCTTCTCGAGCGCTTTCGGTGTTATCCCACCATTATCATAGTAATTATTCATTTGAAATATTTTTTAAGCTCCGCCGGGATCCGAAGCCGCCACCTTCCAATCACGAGTCCAAAGCGTTAACCACTTTACTAGAAATTGTTGATTATATATCAACCAAGCATGTTTTTTAAGCGTAAAACGTTTTTGACCATTTGTAAACAGATCATCAACCGACCTTATAAATACATTTGACCTCTAGAATGCCGGAACGCGGATCCGCGCTCTCAGTAGGTACTTATTGCGATTTTTTTCGTTTTTATTTGGTATTTACACAGAAATAAGATCGAAAATATTGTTTAAATTCTCTTCTACGATAAAACTACCCATCAATAATCTCAAAGCATTAATTTTCGTTGGTGAATATTTACAAAAAATATTTGTAATTTACCTTGAAAGTGACAAGTTTAAAAGACAATTTTCAATCATTATTTGCATTAGAAATGGCGGTTGATCTGTAATGCTGGCTGTTAAAGTTGAGGCTCTTAATTTAACAAAATACATATATTTGTATGTTTTGTAGTTTTAATTTTTTTTACTGTTTAATTGTTTTGAGTTTATTTGTTTTATATTTTTGAATGTATTAATTGCTGGTATTCCTTGACTGATAGGTTGCGGAATGCGGCTGACCACCCATACTGTAAAAAATGGTTCACTTTGCCAATGTCACCCCTGCTTCAGGGAAGGTCGGCAAGAGTTGCAGGGCTTATGTACATTTGAGATTGGGTTTTTTTTATATTGTAGGTCCACATGCGGCATGTGTAAGCCCAAAATTATGCCTGTCTGCTTGTGGGAATGCATTTAATATGAATCTCAAATAATACATATCTTTGCAGCTTTGCAGGATATGGTTCTGGATGTCAAATCAAATTGAAATCATCAGGAAACCACTTTTTTATAATTTCAGATTTCCACATATTTCAGAATTTTCCTCGCAGTAAAATCTTAAACAAAGACATAACAATCGCTTTCTTTCGTCCCTCTCTAACGCGCAGAGCGTTAATGAAGTTAACCCTGTTAGAGGGAAACAGACGACATGGGGAGATTATTTCACACCTCGATAGTAACAGACTTAGGAAAAGCTAGCGATCTGTGCCCCGAGTATAACAATTATAGCAGTGTACAAAAAACGTAAAGAAACTAAAACAGTTCCTCTACAGAGCGCTTTAGTTTCCATACATTTTTAATAAAATACTTGAGTTGTGTTCCATCATACCTATAGGTACCTACATTATTTAAAATGAAGTTTATATAAAAATACATTGTGTGTTGTACGGATTTTTTAAGTCTGTGCTTTTCTTTCAACATTCAGAGGCAAAATTATAACTTATTTCTTACGTAGGTAGATATATAAGCGAGGATCTGTTTCGTAATGTTTTTTTGGAAAATTCTCGAAGTTTTTCTCTAGGTAGGTACCGTACCTGTTATGTACCCACTCATACATATTATTATCTACTTAAGTCGATAGGTACCTACTTGAATATAAGCCTTGCAGCTCCTGCCACCTTTCCCTAAAATCAGCGTGGCATTGGCAAAAACTACATCACAATAACAAAGTCAAACGATTTTCATTGCTTTCAAAGTCAATTTATTTCATGACAAGATTGAGAAAACCTTGTTTGGTAAGACAGACTTCGGTAAGGTAGGTATCTATTCATTGAGGTATATATACCTCAATGTATCTATTACAAATATGTAGGTACTAGAAATTTTAAAACAAGCACAAAAAATATAATTATCAATTTTTAGGCACTGCCATCTACCTAATCATATAAAAGGTACTACCATTGTATTATGAAAAAGTTGTATCTACTCGTTCACAGATGGCAGTAGCGTTTTTTGCACTTATATTTTATTTTATTGGTTGGTATTAAGTATTTTAAAAGAATTAATAAATGCAATTCAAATATGGAATAATTTTTTGAAACTAAACAAACAAAAAATCTTGGTATTGATCAGTTAAAGGAAATGTCAAAATATTAATCTTTCATCCTGTTCATTATTTTCTATTATAGGGCAGTAAAAAATAAATATAATGTCACTCTGAAAAAATATATCCCTAGGGCATTTTGTCATTTTCTTCATTCAAAAACAGAATAAGGATGAGTATAAACAAAATATTTAACTATTTTTTAAAGGTATAGATGTAGGTACCTTGACAAGTTCACATATGTTTTTGGAGTTCCAATATTACAAAAAAATAATACATTTAAACTAACATCAGCCTTTAATTTCTTCAATTTAACCTAATAATTATTCATTCAATATGATTATTGTGCCACCTGAAGAATCAAAAAAGTGCCATGAGGCCAAAATATGTTGTTGTCCAAAGCGGAAGCCTGTAAGTAAAAAATACAATTTCAGTATTGGATACCTAAGTAGGAAATTTTTTTTTTTTATTTTTATTTCTTTATTAGATACTACAGCATTTTACATTTTTACATATTATAAGTGATTATGATAATTTAGTTTTACACCGCCAATTATAGTATCTATACATTTATTCATAGTAAGTTAAATATTTAAGAATTGAAGAAGTGGAGGGAAGATAAAAGGATGGAAAGGAGAATGATAGGAAAGAAATTAAGGAATTAAGTAGCCAAATAATGAAGATAGGATAAAACATAGAATAAGACAAATTAAGTTAAGATTTCGACAACTGCATTAGATTGCTTTTAAATTTATTAACAGATGTGGCAAACGGATCCAGAGCTGGATTGTCGCCACAACTCCTATTGAAGCTCATACAGGCTCTATTTATAAAAGAATTTAAAAAATAATTTGTCCTTGATTTTTCTGTATAGAAGAGAGTATGATTGCGGTTGCATCTAGTAGGACAGTGGAATGGTAATTCGCCCAATAGGTATGAGCTATCAATATCATTATTCAAAATTTTATATAAGTAACAAAGGTCTATAATGATTCTACGGGTTTCCAACGAGTAAATTTTGTGATGATCTAAAGCAAGGGTGTAGTTATTAAAATGGAGTCTTTTCCTAAAATTCAGTTGTTTGATATATTTTTGTTGTACACGTTCAATTGAGTTTATATGGGTGATGTAGCTAGGGTTCCATATGGCAGATCCGAATTCGAGAAGACTTCTAACAAGAGAGTTAAACAGGGTTGTGAGAGAGTTAGGATCCTTAAAACATTTAGTGTTACGTATAATAAACCCTAGAGTTTTGAAGGCCCGAGAGTTTATATGCTCATAGTGCTTTGTGTAAGTTAGTTTGTCATCGAGTATTACTCCAAGATCCCTTATCTCCGTTGTATGTTTCAGACTAGTTCTGTTAATTTTGTAATTATACATACACTTTGAGCGATTCCTTGTGTATGAGATTGTACTGCATTTATCTGTATTGAGAAACAATTGGTTCTGTTCACAGTACTGTTCTAAATTAACTAAGTCCTCTTGCAGTCTTTCACAGTCAGTGACATCTCTCACCTCCCTATAAATTTTTGCATCATCAGCAAACAAAAGTATTTTTGAATGTTTAAAGCACTCATCTATGTCATTAATATATATTAAGAATAATAGAGGTCCAAGGTGAGATCCCTGTGGCACACCAGAATGAATAGGGTGGTAATCTGATATATGACCATGTAAAACTACTGCCTGAACTCTGTCACAGATATATGAATCAAACCAACTCAAAAGACTTCCTCCTATACCCATCAGCTTGGCCTTTCTTACTAATATTTTGTGGCTTATTTTGTCAAATGCCTTAGTAAAGTCAGTATAAATCGTATCTACTTGAGCATTGTTATGAATTGATTGAGTTATTTGATGTGTAAATTCAAGAAGGTTTGAATCCACCGACCTCTTAGTGCGGAAACCATGTTGGTTTTTTGAGATCAAAGAATTTATCAATGGACTGATTTGATCAATTATTATTTTTTCTAAAATTTTACTGATAATTGGAAGTTTGGAAATCGGTCTGTAGTTACACACTTCAGTGCGATCACCATTCTTGAAGATAGGAGATATCAATGTTTTCTTCCATTGTTTGGGGAAACACCCTTCCAAGATAGATTTATTATAAATAAGAGCCAACGGCACGGAAATCTCAGGCGAGCAATTTTTAATGAATATACCGGGTATTGAGTCTGAACCACACTTTAATATCGCACGCTTAATAATAAAGAGCAATAACTCAAAAATTAGAAAAATCGAGATTTTGTAATAAAACACAAGAACAATGCGAGACAAATAGGTAGAATATGACAGCCGTTCAATTTAGACGAATATGACCAAGATAAAACATTGGTCGCCTTTTTCATCCCATACAAGTTGTGTCTGAATTTCTCCACATTTTTATTTTTTGAGTTATTGCTCTTAATGATTAAGCGTGCGATATTATTTCTGTAAAAAGCTCAGTTGATAGAGTTTTCTTTATAATTATTAATAATATTTCAATGTCCTCCTACAAATAAGCACATAAAGTGTTGTTTGAGTCTCTGTTGCTCCATTGTTATTTGTTTCTACTTACTGTGTATTCACGTAAACGATAAACTTATTGTAAACACTTTTTGCATTTTTATCTGCTTTCCTCGCACTTGCGTACTTTCAGTGCATCCGTCTCGTTTTCCTTTGATATCGGAAGTGAAACCCAAAGCTGTAATCTCAGTTAATTCAACGGTGACATAATTTCCCGTTTCAGTATTTTCTTATGGTCTTAATGTGTTGGGTATACCAACTACATAAATTTTGTTTCAGTTACAAAGCACAAATAAGCGGTAAAAAGTTAGCACTGGAGTAATGCAAGGATATATGTTGACTCCATATATATTTAATACAATCATGGTTCATCCATAATCAAAAACTCATCTGAGATCCAGAATAAAACCAGTGAAGCGATCACTTTCCCCAATAACGCGACAAACTCTTTAAGAAAAAGTTGCATCACTTATTTATGATGTTGTTGTTTCCAGCGGTATTGCCAGCCTCCCATTCCCAAGTCCTTTGCTCCTCGGCTGGTCTACCAGCAGCCCTGCACCGCCATGCAGGGTGACACCGTGTACACACTGTCCTACCAGGCCACAGTGCAAGAGAAGCAAAAGCTAGCCACAATACCACCTGATAACCTCACAGTGTCGCAGGGAAAGATGGCGCAGGAGACTGTGTATCGGGTGAACATTCAATTTAAAATTAAGTCTTATATGCTGCAACACTCCTTGTATCTACTTTGCTTGAATGCATCAGACGGACACAGCACATGGATGATATAATTATTTTCACAAGTGGGGAAGGCCTTTCCGTTAAGTTAAAAGCAACGGCACTAAAACTAAAAACCTCTTCAAAGGTTTAACCATGAATATGGAAGTAAGTCGTAGGATGTTACTGAATCTAATAGCATGCCTCGGGTGGTACTGCTTGTAGGATTGTAGCTAGATCACGAGAAGCATGGAATTTATAATGATAATCTACTTTTTTTGTTGAAAATCAGATAAACGAATGTGACTGCAGAAAATGTCATGGAAATTCAGAATATGCCACTTTCTTATTTTCAAAAGAAATCATTAAGTTTGTTTTCTAGGTTGCACTCAACTATTCTGCAATAACATTATTTTTCTTGTTGTCACATAGTCTTGGGCGTTCCTTTTGTTCTCTATATGTTGTTTTAATATGAATACATAATTATTGAATCATGGACTCATTTCAGATGTCGTACCTGCCAATTTGTCTTCCAAAAGTGATGCAGGCACAGGTGTGTGACCATGACTTGTTTGGTAGAGGTCCCATGCAAGACTTGACATCCTACAAGCACGACTTCGTCCCACAGCCGTACTCTAGAAGGAAACCATGCTCAATGCCCCGGGCAAACATAATGTGCTCCAATAAGCAAATGGACGGTATGTAACATTGACTTAATGGTATGTATAATGAAAAGGTGTTGATTCCAAGACTCATAGTTTAAGGTTTTCCCTCCAATTGTAATATGGCACAAATTTAAGCCGTAGTCTTAAGGTTAACCACTACCCCTGTGAAATGTCTCAAACAACATTTTATTTGACTCTATCAACCCAGCTTGAGTTATCCACTTATGCATTGCAGATAGCACCATCTACCGCATGTCATATCCTCCTCCAGACCGTCAAGCCAGACAGCGATCTTATGCTCCAGAAGTATCCTATGCCCCACCAGCGGGCTGCATGGACTTCACCACAGTTTACAGCATGAGCTACCAACCTAACGATGTGGTCAAACGACCAGACCTCCGTTGGACTAAAAACCAATCAACGCTCTGGTCCAACAGACCGTTTGTGGGAGATACGGTTTACAGGATGTCTTACATGGCTCCTGGACAAGAGTGTGAAGATGTACATGATTGCACAGGTGGGTTTTATTTGTAACTGTGTTAAATTAAGTTGTGGTTACGGAAACAGAGAGGCGCAGGCCCATGAGAAGATCCAGAGTAAGATGCTTGGACAGAGTAGCGGCAGACTGTCTTACAGTAGCAGTAATGGACTGGAGAAAGTGTTGGACAAGCAACGCTGGCAATGATTGCTCAAGAAGGTCGAAACGAATCCCGGATTACCATCCTACTAATGATGATGATGAAGTTAAGCTGGGGGGCAATCTATTCGCTAAAAGAAGCATAATCAGGCTTACGCTTTGGGAAAAGAATGTTAAAACTGAAGTCGAAAATAATTCACTCAACTCAAAGCTTCAATTTAGATTTCAGCTGTTAATTTTTCAGTTTATTGAACGCAAGAATGAATAATTTTTTACTTATTTTGACTGACTTGATGAGTTATTGATCCCTGCGGAAATGAGAATAATTTTCATGAATTATTAAAGAAGTATTAGATAATATACATGAGTTCATTAGTTGATCACACGGATCCCGCCATCTCAATCCAATATGAAGTCATACAGAAACAAAGGCAATAATGTAGGATTTTTTGAGAAAAATGAGATAATTACATATTTATATGGAAAATGCCATTTTGTGTCTATATCGCCACTTTAAAGGTACAACTGAAGAAGTGCTGATTGACTGATTTGAGCAATCGTGGAATAAACCTTTAATTGGGTGTAGCTTCTCATAGTAAGTAAACTAAATCTAAGGCAGTGCTCATGAAAAACTTCTTAACTTCAGGATTTTCGCAGTCTTGTAGTGATTTCTCTCATCGAAAATAGAAAAAAAGTGCATTTATCTGAGAGATCCATGTCAATTATTCAGTTATACCTTCAAGGTATTGATATTTATACTGTATTTAAAAAACAACAAGAAATAAGTACTGCTATTTAAATAAATATTTTACTTTGATATATTTTTCAGTTGGCTGCGACTGTTCCTGCAGAAAATATGCCTAATAAAGACTTGGGTAGCTTATTTAATACCAACTAATTTATTTTCAATTTATTTTATTTTTTTACTTCATACACTAGCACTTTGTGTACTTTTTATTTTTGTATTAAGTTTTTTTCTGTTGGTGTAATTTATATGGTAGTTTATTTTTATAAAGAAAACATGCGTTTGTTGGTTTTTTTTATGTAATATTTATTTTTATCGCTATGTACAATAAAACAGGAAGGAATGGGTCGTTTATTAAACATATTACAAAAAGTATATTAATAAAAAATATATTTATACAAAGAGTGCGTTGGTTTTCTTGTCATTCTCTTTTGCCAATGCCACCCCTCTCTCAGGGAAAGGCGACAGGGGTTGCAAAGTTTACTTTCATTTGAGGTTAAGGATTTTCTTCTGACTTCACATGCAACGTATGTAAGCACGAACTTGCATTATATGTTTGTTAGTCTACGTCCATGAAATGTTAGATTTGTGAAGGGAAATTCAAACTTATTTTCGTATGGTAAGAAATATGTATTATATGATAAATAAATATTTTTTTTATTTACGTTATGAATGAGGTACGCCCGTGACTTGGCATAGACAATATTGTGTAGCCACCTGGCCGGGTTGCCAGGGAAAAGGTGAACAATTATTTTGTTATGGGTTGCTAAGGATGGTAGTCCGATACAAGACTGGCGTTTGCTCGCCGAGAAAAAAGTTCCAAATTAAAAAATGTTCTAACCTCATTATTAATTACCCAAAGCCAACTGTCAAATCTTTCATCCAGCGGGATCAAACCGAGACTTTTTTTTCAAACAAACGCCAGATCCATTGTCATTGACCGCTCGGCCATGGCACCGACAATTAAAATGTTAGAAAATCTTTGCAACTCAGATTAGACATTACTTGGGTGAAAAGTCGCCCGGGCTGGTGTCCCAGTCATCCGACTGTTCTGTAGTGTCGTTTTGTTTCATCATTCGCTCCAAAGTGGCGTCTCCGCCCTGCATCCTGTCAAACAAAGACATCAGCAACTTCTTGTTCAGTTGGTCGGTTTGTGTCAGCTCTCTAGGGGGCGGAGGCCTGTAGGTTTCTTGGACGGGAGATTCCTCCGGTTTCGGCACGCCGTTTGTTGGAGCCTCGGACATCTTGTCGGCAAAATTAAAATATAAATAAACAAAAGAGCGGCAGGCGATGTCAAATGATGTCAACTTTTGATATTTTGACAGCTGGACAGCTCTCGAAGGTCATAGATATCTGGTAGGTAAAAAATATATTTTAATGTATTTTTTATTCAATTTGCAGGTAGTGTAATGAAGATGACTGAAGATTATTTGTTTTTGTTTTCATGCAATAAATATTATTCAAAGGGAAATTAAAATATTCTTTACCTAACTGTATTATTGTATTCAGTATTGGAGTTGGTACGACTGCCTCGTTTCTGTTCGTTCGAAATTCAAATTTTGACGTACAGTTGCAGGAAGTTGACCTTGAAAAACAAAACTGGTGACAATTAATACAATCAAATGAATCCCAAAATCCCACATTACGCTAAATATCTAAAAAATATAGTTGATAAAGTCTTTCAACTTTAATTCAAAATATTTTGAAAGCATAAATTTGGAGTATTTTTTTATTTATCATGAAACTCTTTGGACTTTACTACTAATTTTGAAACTACTAATTAATAAAAACGAAATAATATTTCCTCCTTTTCAGGGACTTTTATGTACAGTATTTTGTAAGGCCAAGTCCGGTGACACTTGAAAACAAAATCATGTCGAAGCTTGAATAAAATGTTTTGTGAATAAACACTTTAAAAAAAGAACACTTATAACAATTTATATTGCATAAATTATGTTGAAATGTGATTATTAAAATCCTATTATGAAAGTTGCAAACGTCATGTTTTCATTTCAAAACTAACAGTTAAAAGTTATAAGAGGGTAAGCTGATTCTTATCTCCTTATTATAATATATCAACGATCAACTAACCAGCAAAGATTTTGGCTTTTTTGTGTTTCTTTTATATGGTGCTGATATCTTATGCACCTTTTTTACTGTGTAGGTACCTATAATTTTTCATGGCACATGCATCACCACGGGAAGAAACTGATAAATGCTATCTTTATTTTTTATGTTGATGGATGCTTGAGAGTTTAGTTCAACTATATGAAATTAGAATTATTTCTCGGCAGGCAAGCGTCACAGTTACACGTGACTACTGTTACTGTATCCTGCGGCTATTCCACAAGAGGTGGTCTCCTTTTTTTCTGTCCTTGCAAATGGCATCAATGGTCCTTGTAAATCTCTTCCATTTCTTCAATATTTATCACTTTCTTCATATACACTCTTCTCTTATTCTCACTCTGCAGGTCCAATAACAATATATTTGTATGCCTTTACGCAGCAACTCTTCGTGTGAAGTCAAATCTTTTTTATTAGTAGTACTGAGTCCATTGATATAAATGATTTTCAATAAAGTATCAGGATCCTGATTACGAGTTTTTTCACTTTACTCGAAGTATTGTGTATTCGAGAAAAATGTATGTGAACTTATAAAGCACCTCTGGCAAAACAAGTTTTTAAACTTTTAGGGTACAGATATATTTTGTTTATACAAAAACTTTTTTATTTGTTTTAGTACAATGGAAATCCTGGAGCCAAATGATAACAAGTTTACCCAATTGAATGCAAAGGATTTCCACAAAACTTTTTGCTTCTCTTCGTGTTACACAAATAAGTCAGCGTGCCGCAGTGTTCTCAACAATTCAAAAAATATCCTGTCAAGAAAAAACTCAAAAATATCCGATATCATACAAGACATATTGGAAACCGGACAAACTGTAAAAAGAAAATGCTCTCCAAGCTTGGAAAAAGAAATAGAAAAATATTTGGGAATTACTTTATTGGAAATAAAGGACAAATTTCGGAAATATGCTAAAGATGATTTCAAAGTGTTTTTTACACCGTTGAAGCGCACAACAAAAATGAAAGCATTTGTTGATGTGAAAGATATTGTTAATGTAATGATTTTAATTTTAGAATACATAGTACCTAAAGACTTCTATGGTTGTAATAGAAATAAGAAATTGTTTTATAAGGTTGCCGGACTTGTGATTAACAGTATGAGCCATCAATGCTTAACCCGAGACAGAATAATACATAATTGGGACTTGGATTCAGTGACTTGGTTGAGTTTCTTACCTGACGTTGAATTGAAATATGTTTTTCTCTGTAAGTGCTTAGTTTGGCTGTTGAAGTGCACAGTCTGTTGCATCATATCTGTTGTTTTTTATGTCACAACAACAAAATTAACGCAAGAAATGAGAAAACTATATTTTTATTTGAAAGAAGACTGGCAGAGGTTCACAGATGAATATATAACAATGTTACTCAGCAAACGTTACATTAAAAAATGTGAGCCTTTTAGTGTAGGAAGTTGTGTGAAAAAGAAGTTGACTTTGGAGTCCAGAAGAGAAAGAAGGAGAGTCGTGAAGACTTTGCCGATTATGCGGTTAATGTTGAAAAATGATTCTTCTGTAAGGGCCATCATAAAGTACAAAAAGAAAACTCAGGAAGACAAATATAAAGCAAAAAGTAGAAGTTGGCTGTTCAAAGCGATATTTCCGAAAAAATCTACTAAGTTTGAAGATAAATATTTTGAATTCTTTAAACAATGGAAAAATGAAAATAAGCCTGTGCTTTATTTTGTTAAATGTGATATTCGTGATGCGTTTGGTTCAGTTAATTTAGATTTATTGCAGAATGTGATTAATGAATTGTACACAAATTTTGTAAGCAGTACGAATGTTTCGAAGCAGAGGAAATTATCCATGGAGAAGGAGTATAAAAGGCTGGTAGATGATTTGAAGAAACCGGTGATGATTCGAAGTGGATTTTGTGTTTATACCTGGCATCATGGACTGGTTCAGGGTATGAGGTATTCGCCGATGCTTTGTGAAATATTTTATGATGCCATCGACAAAAACTGTTTACAAAAATTTGTTGAAAACTCAGAATATAATGTGCAATTCTTTACAAGACTTGTTGATGATTATTTGTTAATAACCGACAATAAAAATGTCGCTTTGGAGTTTTTAGAATTAATGTGTAAGTCGGGTAGAATCAATGTGCACAAAACCGTATGTAACTTTGAACAGAGGAGGACTAAACCTTCTACATTGATAAAATTTTACGGTTTTGTTATTAACACGGAGACTTTAGAAGTTACTAGGGATTTATCTGCTTACAGTGGACAAGTTAGATACAGGATTCTTTTCAATTCAAATATTTCAAACACTGTTGATTTTCTAGAGAAAAGAATCATGCAAACTACAGTTCCGCTCATTCCTTTATTCTTTAATTTGAATATTAACTCGGAAGACACACTTTGGAGGAATATATTTGTAACATTATGCATCTCGGCTAACAAGTTTTGTTCCATTGTTAATATGATA
Organism: Agapetus fuscipes; assembly: GCA_951799405.1. Lineage (NCBI taxonomy): Eukaryota > Metazoa > Arthropoda > Insecta > Trichoptera > Glossosomatidae > Agapetus > Agapetus fuscipes. The sequence goes on from OX637333.1 coordinate 25,834,105, forward strand.
TGCTGCGACAATGAGAAATTGAACATAAGTGATTTATTTAACGCTTACAAAAGGAAAGTTGCTGTTAAAATGTGTGATGCTATCATAGTGATAATTGAAAAGTTTAAAAATCCTTCAGAAATATTCATGTTTTGTATTAACCACTTGCGATTTTTAGCTTTTAAAGCGTTGTATCTTTTTGCCTGCAAAGCAAATATTTGTGTTAGAATGTTGCCATTAATTAAAGTTGCCATGAAAAAGACGAACTGTGTGGAGGGGAAGTGGAGACCTCATTTTGGAAGTGTGAATAAAAATGGAGACGAAGGAAGACCAGCGGTGAAAGAAGTGTGTCGCCAGGGTGTATTAAAAATGTTTTATTCTGAATTAACAGAAGTACCGAAAGGTTTTGAGACATTTTCAAAATAAATTCCAATTTTATTATTGTATAATGTCAATCAACTTTTTTTGGTACCTACATTTGTTTTTACTTTTGTTATCTGTTGACGAACATAAATGTTTTTTTATCAATTATTTATTGGTGTCTCACCTCATCCTATAGGATGTTAGAACTGCAAATTAACCTATTATATGTAATACATTCTTGACAACATAATTAGAAATGTTACTTTTTGTAAATAATTGTAAGGAACAAATGTTAATAAAATATTTACAAAAAAAAATCATGTATGTTTTAAAGAAAAACATATTTAAGTACTTGATAATAACATTAGTAACTTATGTACACATTTTTTTTATTTACTCTGTACTATTTGTTATCATTATTTTGAAATACTTTTTTATAAATGAATCTACAATTTTATAATAAAATCTTTTGTAAGAAAAAATGTGTTTTTTTTTATAATTTAACTTTTTTTAATCCATGAATTTAGCATTTAATGAGACAACAAAGCATAGATAGTTTTTAGATGAAGTTTGGAATGTTATCCACTCTACAAGAGAGACTGACATTAAAAATATACATTTTAATCATAAATATGATACAATCAAAGTTGCAAAGATATGCTAACACTTAAGATTCATATTAATTGCATGCCCACAAACAGGCGTGTGTAAATTCGCCCTTACAAATCCTGCTTGTGTCCTACTTACAATAAAATCGAAATCCAAACCTCAAAACAACATACACCCTGCAACTTTTGCCGAGATTCCCTGAAACAGGGGTGACATCCGCAAAGTGAACCATTTTTTACAATATGGGGGGTCAGCCTCATACCAACATTTAAGTCAAGCAATAAAAATAATAAATAAATACTTAGTTATTTTTAATACGTCGAGTTGTAGTTTCTTTTTAATTGTAAGATTTTTTTTTTTTTATCTCATTATTCCTTGACTTATAGGTTGGTATGAGGCTGACTATCCATACTGTAAAAAAATGGTCATGTTGACCACAGAGTCTTAAATCTTTAGGTACTTACAAATAAAATCCAAACCTCAAATGAACATAAACCCTACAACTTTTGCCGACCTTCCCTGACACCGGGGTGACATTGGCAAAGTGAACCATTTTTTACATAGATAAGAATAATATTAGGATGATTTATTTGGTGAGCGCTGTTATTGTGTGAATCACACCTCAAGAGCCCTCTGCGAGCTTGGTCGTCGCTATAGAAAGCGCCAATTCTCAAGCAAGACCCATTTGCGATGAGGCTGGATGGATCTTTGGTAAAGGTAGGTACCTATATGGATTTTTTAATCCACCGAAGAGAATATTTGAATATATAATTGGTATTTTTAGTGCTCCGCCGAGGTTTGAACCCACAACCTTTCATTTACGAGTCCGAAGCGTTACCTGCCACTAGACTACGGACCGGTCGATGTACTCGAATAACGCATTTCAGCTCTTCTGTAGTCAGGGTGTTGAGAACCGCTGGACTTTATATCTACACCCAAATAGATTGGCAGCATTGTTCCAAGTCTGGAATCTTTTATTTTATGTTTTATGCCGAGATCGAGGTACGGAATTATCCTTCGATTCGCCACACAAGTGTCGCGCACGTTTTCTTCTTTCTTTTTCACCCCTTTTCACGCGGTCCGGTCCGCGCAGGCGCGTGCATAGGGTATAGGCAAATTGAAAAAAAAAACGCAACTAAGCTACACATATAGTGTAACTTCTTGCCTGCGCTATCCCCGAAGGGGTCGCATGTGACGCTTCGGGACCTATTTATTTTTACAGGTAAGGGGCCGGCATTTCACCAACCACTTTCAGTTAAAGTGGGGGTTTCCCAGCACGGGTGGTCAGCCTCGTACCAACCTATCAGTCAAGGATATAAGCAATGGTACCTACTGAAAATCACTTCTGATGTCCTCGGCGGGATTCGAACTCGAGCTCTCGGCATGGAATACAAGCACCTCTACCAACTGAGCTATCGACAGGACTTTGTACGAGCTTGATCGTCGGTATGAAGCGCCAATCCTCAAGCAAGACCCAGTTGCTCAACCCAGCGAAGAGCAAAAAACGCAACGCAACTAAGCTACACATATAGTGTAACTTATTGCCTGTGTTTCCTCGAAGGGGTCGCATGTGGCGCTTCGGGACCTATTTATTTTTACAGGTAAGGGGGCCGGCCTCACACCAACCACTTTCAGTTGAAGTGGGGGTCTCCCAGCTCCCGGGAGGGCTGGTTCTCATTTCTTGTGAAGGCTGAGTAAACCTTTGAGATCGAACCCTTGCTCTTGACATGGAATGCAAGCATTCTACCAATTGAGCTATCGACTTTTTTACGAGCTTGATCGTCGTCGCTACAAAGCGACAATTCTCAAGCAAGACCCAGTTGCTGTAAGGCTGGATGGACCTTTGGTGACCGGTCATTGGTAAAGGTTTTATGAATTTTTCAACCCAGCGAAGAGCAAATTTGAAAATAAGTATAAATGGTATATTTTTTGTGCTCCGCCGGGAATCGAACCAACAACCTTCCCATTCAGAGTCCGAAGTGTTAGGTACCCTTGAACTACGGACCGGTCTTTTAGAATAAAAAAATCTCCCATTCCTTTAAAATAACTCATCTGAAATTGACTGGAGTGCTAACGATTGCTCCGATCGAATTATAATTTTGAACTTTAAATCTCAATAATGCGTTTTTTGTTACCATATATTGCCTACCTATAAGGCGCATGTGCCTGTATGGGATGCACGCCCCTGCTGTCCGGTGCCGGTTGGAAAATGTAAGTCGGAGATGAGGTTGCCGTGTGATACTGTATAAACTAAGTTGGTTTTTAAAAAAAATCTAATTTTCATTTATTATTGTGAAGAGGAATGAAATTCACCCAACTATTTCGACTGGTCAGAAACAGGTATCTATTAGTTAACATTATCGATGAAAAAAACATTATTTTATTTGTAATGCATTATTAATCAATACCTAATAACCCAATGACGTTGCGACCGGTCTTTTGTAGGGATAGGTAGTTAACTAGGTTCAGCTCAGGTTCGAGTTAACTGAGCTCAGGTTCGAGTCCCAGTCTCTGAGTTTATTTCAAACCCCAAATAAAATGCCGGCAAGGCTTACTCAAAAAATGATGACAGGGGGCCGAAAAGGATCGTCCAGTGGCGATCTAGGATGTCCAAGTGAGGAACAGAGAGACTCCAACTGAGGTAGCTGGACGACATCAAGAGAACTGCAGGCAGAGGATGGCTGAACACAGCAGCCGATAGACAGGAATGGAGAGGGTTGGAGGAGGCCTACGTCCAGGAGTGGACTGAGAAAGGCTGAGGAAGAAGAGAAGAAGAAGTGGATAGGCTTTACTGCATGACACATAAATGATGTATTGAAGCAATATTTTTAAGAACAAAGGAAATTAATGCCTGTGTTGCATGGTTTTTAAATGTGTTTTTTGGACATTAGTTGTTGTTTATCAATGGATATTGGATAACTTTCTAAGACATAGATCCTGATTGGAATTGATGATTCAGGGTTGGGAAGCGCTTGGTATCGGAAAGTGAAGGGACAGCACATTATCACGGTGCTGCTGGCAAACGTCCAACACGCAATTATCAATGTTCGCAACAGACTGGCTTTATCTCTACTTGCCCGTCCCATCGACGCGACCGGCTGCCAAATATCCATCGACGGATTCAGTGCACCCGAGATTACCCTCCGGTACGGACCCTATAGCCCGCTCCTTCATCAAGTCAACCAATTGCAAAGCTAAGCCATGAGCAAGAAGTCCAAACATAAGCCCAAGGGCCAGAAGAACCCTCCGCAAAATATACCGGTGGTGAAGGAATCATCTCAAGTAAAGGAAGAACAAGAAGTGAAGATACAAGATGTACTTCCACCTGCTTCGCCAGTTAAAGTTGAGGTTGTTCAACCTGTTGAAGAAAAAGTTACAGCTGATGATGTGAAAGCAGGGGAAACTACAGGTTTTGGTGGTGGAGGGGTGCAAGAAGGCCAGGTGCCTGTGAAACCAAAAAGGCACCGAGGAAACAGGAATAAAAAGAAAAATGCTGATGGTGGTGGTAGTGTAGAAGGGTTTGAAGTTGTCGACGCTAAAGATGTGGAAAATTCAGAAAAAAAAGATGAAGTTGCTATACCAGTAGAAGATGATATAAGTAAGGAAGTATTAAGTGTGGATGTGGTCAAAGAAGGTGAAGTGAATAAGAATAAAGGTGAATCAGGAAAGAAGAATAAAAAAGGTGGGGGAGGAAATAAAGGTGACGAGAAACCAAAGGTGGATGAGAAACCAGCTGTGCCAAGTGATCCAGGGAATAAAAAGAAAGGTGGAAAAGGTGGTGAAGACAAACTTGGTGTAAAGGTGGATGAAAATGTGAAGAAAGGCGATAAAAAATCGGAAACAAATAAAAATATGAAAGAGGATAAGAAACAGGAAGTGAAAAATATTGAGAGTGAAAATAAAAATAAAGATCCCCAAGTAAAAGGTGAGGGAAAAGCTGTGAAAGAAGAAATATCTGGCGCGACCAATGTGGGAGAGTCTGAAATTGTTTTTGTTGAAGCTAAAGGTGGGAAAAATAAGAAATCAAAGAACAAGAAGAATAAAGAACCCCTTCAAGAAGCTGAAGTTCATCTTCCTGCAGAAACAGATAAGGGGGTCCAAAATATTGATGTCATTGAGATAAATGAAGAGAAGAAAGAAAAGACACCAATGAAAGAAATAGTAGGTGAATTAAAATCCGAAGATGTAGTTTGTTCAATGGAGGCGAAAGGAAACAAAAAATCTAAAGGCGAGAAAAAGGAATGCCCTAAAGAAAAACCCGCAGAAATAACAGGCGTAGCTGATTTAAGTATAAGCGAAATGAGGACTGAAGTAATGCCTAGTCAAGGTGAATCAAAGAGCAGTAAGAAAAATAAAAATAAAGGCAAAAATGAAGAGATCAAAACTAATATTGTATCAGCTGAAGCAGGTTCAAAGGATTCGGTAAAAGAAGAAATACAATCTGAAAAACCAGTAGAAACCCCAAAACGACGCGATAAAAAACAAAAAGGTGAATCAAAGTCAAAAAAAGATGACGATGATATTTTACCATCACTGGCCTCTTCCATAGAAGAAACATTGCAAAAATTGATTGCCTGTGAATCTGATAAGGTTTTGGAAGAACAAATAAAAGCAGAAGAAGAAAAACAAAAGCAAGATATTCCCAAGCCACAATCGGAATCACATGAGATCGCAGAAACAAAAGAAAAGATTGAAGACAAAAAAGGAATAGAAGTTACAAGTGAAAATCCACCGATAACAACTATTTTACCTTTTATACCGCCTTTAGACTTGCTACATCTTGGCGAAGAAAAACAGAAGGTAGTGGAGGAAACAGACATCAAATGTGACAAGAAAAAACAGATAGCGAAAAAAATAGAAGACAGTTTAAGACAAAAAGCTGGTACACCAGAGCCTATTCCTTTGCCTTTTATTGCATCGGAAGAAAGTCAAGAAATCAAAGCTGAAAAAGAGGTGATTGATGGTAATAAGAAAGATAAAAAAGAAAAACAAAAGAAAGAAAAGAAAAACGAAAAACAAGGCAAGGCCGAAAGTATTGAATCAAAAGGCGATTTTCACAGTATTGAAGTGCGAGACGTACCACTTGCTCCCCCTGAAAATGTAAAAGATTATTTCTATCCCATTAAAATTGAAACTAATATAGAAACCTGCCCAATCAGAACAGAAGTAATAAGTGAAATTTGCTCGATGAAAGCACCAACGGATCAGATTGCAGAAACGTTGGAACTGAAGAAGCCTGAGATCACGGGCATGTTTAGGAAGCTAACTCCCGAGAGGTTTGAGAAGAAAAATAAGAGTGGAAGGTCTACTCCCACTAAAGATGCAGCCAAGAAACATGAACCTGAAATCGTTAAAAGCTCAGTTCCTGATGATATAATAGCGGCACTGTTGTCTGATATTCCGCCATTACACGTTGCCGATACTCATAAAAGTGGTCCGTCTACACCAGAGCCCGTGTGTCCAATACACCTAGTGAAATCTGAAACTATTAAAGAAAACTTACCAAAATGTGAAGTGAAAGAAAAGGATAAAGAGAAGGGATACGGTATTCCTGAGGCAGAAGTAATAAAGGAAGCAACAGATAAATCCAAAGCTGAGGTTTTCGAAACACAGAAAACAATAGAAGCAGAAGCTTTTTGTCCTTTGACCATGCCTGCTAGCGAAATAAAACCTACAGTGAATCCTCCTGATGATGCGAAAATTGGAAAAATATCGACGAAAGAGGATATCAAGTTGATTGATATCTTAACAGCAGTTGAAAGCACTGAGCAGAAAACAGGAGAAAATATAGAGCCTCACGAAAAAAGTGAAGGGAAAAAACACAAATCAAAGAAACATGACAAAAAAAAAGATTCTCATGAAGTAAAATTAGAAGATGTGTATAAAGTTGACATTTCTAAATGTGATACAAAGATACCAGAAGAAAATATTATTATCGCACAGTGTGAAGTGATTCCTGAAATGAAAAGCGTCACACTAGATAAACCAGCAGTTGTTGATGAATCTGCACCCAAAAGTTCGGAAGTTATTGTAAGTCCAGAATCTGCAAAAGTTACAGATTCCCCTAAGCCAGCTAAGAGAGCTAAAGACAAGAAAAGTAAGCAAGGAAAACATCCAGAAGCACCTAGCACTCAAACTTCAAGTGTACAAGCTTCTGGTACCAGTTCTATCCAAGGAGAAACTTTCAGTTCTTCATCTCAGAGTCAAGGAAGCCAGGATACTAGAGAAAAAGAGAAGAAAGAAGAGAGTAGGAAAGAAAAAGATCAACAAAAAGATACTGCAGGAAAGAGCCATTCTCAGGAATGTCCAAAACCAGCCACGGATACAGCTCCAAATCCGTCTATATCTTCTGAAGATCCAATGTCTGCTTTATATGAAGCTATTGAGGATTTTCAGATAAGATCGGACAGTGATGAACCAGATGGGAGAATTGTGACTGGAGACATTTTTGAATTTGTCACTCTACCTGAAACACCAGAGACATCTCCTGCACCAGAGCAGAGTACTTCTAAAGAAAAGAAAGAAGACGTAAAGAAGGATAAAAAATCACTGAAGGATCATTCAAAAAACTTGCTTGGTCAATCAAACATTCCTGCGAAATCGAATAAATACGATTACAAAAAGGAAAAAAATAAAGATCCGGAAATGTGCAACACGGAAAGTGCCACAATCAAAATGAAAGACGTCGATCCAAAAAATCTACCTGAGAGTAAAGAGACTGCAAAGTCAAAGGACATTTCGTTTCCAGATGACAAAAAAGCTGACTTCAAGAAAGTTAGCAAGAAAGCTCATCCTTTGACAGAAATCACCGAGATTGATACTCAGCAGTTTATCGATGAAGAGGAAGAGGAGTTTGTTTATAAATACAGTTTCAGGACTGTGTTCATCGCAAACGCTTGCCACATCTGCAAAATCCAGCTCAACAATGAACGAGTCGTTTGTAGATTTTGCCATCTGGTTGGTTATTGTGCAGAAAAACATCGAGATGATGATTGGACCCAACACCAGTCCCTGTGTTATGCCATTTGCACCCTCTCTCACGTCAAAGGTGAGAACTACCTTCGTATGATACTAATTTCATATCCCATTTGTCAGTAAGGGCCTGTTGCACTAACCTCCAATCAATATTTGATTGACACGTCAAATTTGATGGCTTTTAATTCTGGTAAGGACCTCGGTAAAATATTTCTCGGAAGTGGGAATAATATGATGGAATTTGAACAGGAAAGATGACGTCCAACAGCTGATTTAGGTTTGTTTAACCGAATTATTGATTTGTTGGAAGAAATCACACTCAATTTTGATTTATCTCTGATTGGAGTTTGGTGAAACAGGTCCTAACAATAACTTCACTGCTATTCTGATACAGATCTCAGTAGTGCCTACCCGTCTATCACTTATTCACACCCTTAATTCACTTTTACTCTGTTTACTTTTACTCTGTTTTTGGGATATATTTCTCAAATGATTTGGTGAGAAAATAAAAAATTGAAGTCAATGATCAAATTCTTATTCATTTTCTAATCTAATCTGATCTAAGTTGCAAAATATATGTAACATTAATGATTCACATTTTATACACTTTCACAAACAGACATGCACAAGTTCGCGCTTAAACATGCCGCATGTGGTCCTACAGTATAAAAACCCGAATCTCACATGGACATACACTCTGCAACTCTTGCTGACCTTCCCTGAAAACAAGGGTGACTTTGGCAAAGTGAACCATTTTCTACAGCATGGGTGGTCAGCCGCATACCAACCTATAAGTCAAGGAACATACACAACAAATTACATTTTTAAAATCAACAAATTATAATATGTATGGACTATGGATATCAAAAACTAACAGAAAACAAATTCTCATTTAAAAAACCCTAGCCGCCAACATCACAGATCAACCGCCATTTCTTTCTGTCCTTAAACACTTATTTCATTTTCTCCAGAGTCATAACCTTCTTCATACAGGCTCTCCTTTTATTATGACTCTGGATATTCCATTCATTCGAAATTTCGGAAATTTGGTTCATCCATACCTTTCTCGGTCTTCCTCTACCACGACATCCATCTATTCTTGCAACGTATACTTTCTTCGTCAGTCTTTCATCATTCATTCATTTTCCAAAAAGAAAAATCCAAATTTGATACTGTTGTCCTACTGTTTTTTGTGAAATACAAAACATTCTATTTTATTTTAAGTCGACGGATATCAATATCAAAATAGATGTTTTGTTAAAACAATATTTACTATCGCTTTGTCTAGTCTAAAGGAAATCGCCCCGATATCGAATCACATATTGTGAAACCGAAATCTTGGATATCTGCCCGACAAAGAATTAACTTCTGTGGTATTATTGTTAAATTTTACGAGGCGACCACAATCAGTTTGCCATTGTAGTAAAATGAAAATGAAAACAATAACACAATTATTGTTATTAATTTCTTATTTAATTTTAAAAAATCAAGAGCTTTTCAAAACTTCAACACAAAAAACTAGTTTGGAAATTGCAGTCAAGCTAAAATTTCACATCGGTAAACTTTTTTAGCCTCCACATTTTCTTTAATTTTTTCTCATTGTTTTCTTTATATTGTTGCGAATGTGTAATAGTGTATTTTTCCTTGTCTGTGTTAGTGTCCGTAATAAAGTCTTACTTACTTACTTACAAATTAAAATCCAAGCCTCAAATGAACATACAACATGCAAATTTTTCCAACCTTCGCTGAAACAGGGGTGACGTTGGCAAAGTGCACATTTTTTTTACAAGATGGGTGGTCAGCCTCATACCAACCTATAAGTCAGGGAATTTTAAATTATTTTGTAGTATGGACATGGTTTTTCTTATGTTTTCAGATCTAGATTACATTTATAGTATACTAATCTCATCTAATCTAATCTCTTTTGAAGGGTACAGGGGAAAAAGGATCATTGTCAATTTTTCAGCAAAAAAAACTAACAATGCCATCTAGTGCAAAATAAAGGTAGCTTCTTGTCTAGATTTCCGAAAAACGCTTAAAACGATCATAGTCTACAACAGACTCAAAAATAGATTGTATGACTGTATTATAAAAAGATCAATGTCACCCTTGTTGCAGAAAGAAAGATCATTGTCTAATGGACATTGATCTTTTTTTTCATTTTGACAGCCGGCTGTCAGTCAGTTCACAGATTCTTATTAGGCTAATTTAAATATTAGCTTTTAAATTTGTCAATAATTATAATATTTTTACTACTTATAACTAGAATATTTTGAGTAAATAGTGTTACAATTAAAATAAATGAATACTAAAATTAGAAAAAAGATCAATGTCAATTGACTATGATCCTTGTTGCAAGTAATATTTTCTAAATATTCTTTATTGTTATGGTTACTCAAAGAAAATAAATAATTAAGAATTCAAAACCAAATTATTAAATAAGCTATAAAAAATAGTTTTAATTGCTACTATAGTAAGTTGTTTCATAAACAGTTATACAAAGTAAATAATGTTTTTTCCTTTTTCTCACAATGATTTACTTTTGACAGTGATCCTTCTTCCCCTGTACCCTTCATTTGCAAAGATATGTAACATTGGAGATTTACATTATATGCATTTTCACAGGCAGACAGTTCGCGCTTGCACATCCTGCATGTGAACCTACAACATGAAAACCCAAATCTCAAATGAACATACACCCTGCAACTCTTGCCAACCTTCCCTGAAACAGGTGTGACATTGGCAAAGTGAACCATTTTTATAGCATGCGTGGTCAACCGCATACCAATTTATAAGTCAATGAACATACAAAACAAATTACATTTTTAAAAATGGACAAATAATAATACGTATAAACATCAAAACCCTAGCCCCAGCCGCCAGCATTACAGATCAACCGCCATTTATTTCTATCCTTACATACTTCTTTCATTTCATCCAGAGTAATAACCTTCTTTATACAAGCTCTCCTTTTATTAAGACTCTCTCTCGTATTTTTGTGGTGGGGTCTTGCATTCTTGCTTTCTTGATAGTCCTTTTTTGAGTTCCTGGCCTCATTCTCGCTGTATTCTTCCAGGCGTGGATCACATCTACAGCATGGCCAAGTCCCTGTCAGGCCACGAGTTCCGACTGCTGCGCATGCAGGCCATAGTGGCCTGCGAGAAGCTGCTGAAGAGGAAGCTGTGTCCTTGGGAGCAGGAAGTGCTGCTGTACCCAAGGATATGCGTGGAAGTCAACTGCAGGGAGTGGAGGAGCGACATGCTCAAGGACTGTGAAGGTTGCGGACAGGTGAGCGAACTTTTCAATTGCAATAATTGATCACCAGCCTCACAACAACTGGGTCTTGCTTGAGAATCAACGCTTTGGTAGAATAGCTCAGTTGGTAGAATGCTTGCATTACATGCCGAGAGCTCGGGTTTGAATCCCACCGAGGGTGTCAGAAAAGATTTCCCATGTCGGTGTCTATTTCAAACCCAAAAGAAGTACTGGTAAGGTGTAGTCAGCCTTCACAAGAAAAGAGGAGCTGGGACACCCTCACTTGAACTGAAAGTGGTTGGTGTGAGGCCGGCCCCCTTACCCGTAAAAATAATCAGGTCGCCACATGCGACAAGATTATGTACATTTGAGATTTGGGTTTTTATGTTGTCCACATGCAGGATATGTAAGTGCAAACTTAAACGTGTTTGCTTGTGGGAACGCATTGAATTTAAATCTCAAATGTAATATATCTTTGCAACTTAGATTATTGCTAATTATAGACTAGCCCGGTCGATAGCTCAGTTGGTAGAGTGCTTGCATTCCATGCCGTGAGCTCGGGTTCGAATCCCACCGAGCGCGAGGGTATCAGAAATGATTTCCCGTTTCGGTGTTTATTTCAAACCCCAAAATAAAAATACCGGCAAGGTTTACTCAGCCTTCACAAGAAATGAGTACCAGCTCTCTCGGGAGCTGGGAAACACCCACTTCAACTGAAGTGGTTGGCGTGAGGCCGGCCCCCTTACCTGTAAAAATAAATAGGTTCAACTCGCCACATGCAACCCCTTCGGGGGTAACGCGGCAAGAAGTTACACTATATGTGTAGGCTGTAGCTTAGTTGCGTTATAGACTATATATTGGGTGCAACTGTTGTTTTCCTCAGGTGTCCCATTGCACAAGCACCCCATCCCACCTGCCTCAGTCTCATCAGGAGTGGTGCCAGCCCTACCGTCTGTACCATAAGCTGGTCACCCATCAGCTGTCCCAAGGTCGCATAGAGCCAGCCCTTCCCACCAAGCTGATGCCGCCAGGATATGTACTTCCTGACACTCTAGCAGCTCTTCTCGGCGATCTGTATGGAGGGAAACTCAGTAAGTTATCTCATTAAAAGAATTTCTCCATTCCGTTTACTGATTTATCTTATTTTTTCCTATCCTCACATACCTCTTTCAGTTCATTTATATCCATCACATTTTTCATACATTTCCTTATTTTACATGACCGGTCCGCAGTCCAGTGATAACACTTCGGACTCGTAAATGGAAGGTTGTGAGTTCAAATCCCGACGGAGCACAACACATATACCATTTAAATTTTCAAAAATGCTCTTCGCTGGGTGAAAAATTCATATACCTACTTTTACCAAAGACCGGTCACTGAAGGTCCATCCAGCATTACAGCAACCGGGTCTTGATTGAGAATTGGCACTTTGTAGCGACTCACACATCTTTAACAATAGTATGAAAGTGTGGGCACCTTAGATCTGTATTTTAGTTTGTTTGAAATTTTTAATGAAAGCTCGTTGTTGAGGAGCAAAATTACTTTGAGCTCGCTACGAAGTATATCTTCTACAGAAAAAGACAGGTTGAACTTCTGGGAGTAATTTAGTTCCGCATTGTCTGCTAGTGATCACTGTAGCTGTGGGATCAGGACGTTCACTTGTAACCTTTAACTAGGAGCAGTTTAGAATTGAAACCGAGCCAATACTGCTACGAGACAATCGACCAAATGTCATTATTCGATGTCTCATCCATATGACTCAAATCCCTTTCCGTTTGGTTCACTTTTCAAAAAGTTTCGACTCAGTTTTGTTGTTGTTGTATTTTGACAACATGACACAACTGGTATGTGTGTAGGATTCAAGACGATGATGATGATGATGAGATGATGATTTCTTTATAGCGCCGTTTCGTGATGTAGTCATTCCAAGGGCGCTTGTGCAAATCATGCCAGAAATTTGCTTGTCTTCAGTGCATTTCGGAACTGATTGATATTCAAAGTGTAAGGAATTTAGCGGAATAGCGCTTCTGAACGGTAGGCCAGTTGGAATGTGGAACTAGAGAAGAAAGGCTTTGAATAGATAGGGCTGGGAAGACAAGGCTCACCTTGGGTTGTTGGGCAAATGAGGATCATGATACCTAGGGGTTATTAGTGTTTTGTAATCTAAGGAAGAAGTGCTAGAGTGATGATTGGATCTGTGCCAAGTGAACACGCGCTCTTCGTTGTCTTTATTTTTTTAATGTGTTAGCAAATTAATTTGACCAATTAAATTAGGACAAAACAAATTATGTGCTCGACTGAGAATTAGTTTACATGCTGCGTGAAAACATATATTTTAGCAATGCAATTGTTTGGCATTATTGTACGACAATGATTTGCTACGCTAAAACGCTATTAGGCTACACATATAGCGTAGCGAAGGAATCGTATGTGGCCAGTGGAAGCTACTTATGTTACATGTAAGGGAGCCGGCCTTACACCAACCACTTCAGTTGCAGTAGGGGTTTACCAGCTGCTGAGAGTGCTGGCACTCATTTTTTGTGGAGGCTGAGTGAAGCTCTTATGAAGGCAAACGTTTTCTGTAGCTATTTTATTTTGGGTTTGAAATTAATATAACGGGAAATCATTTTCAGTAATGGCAGATTGAAGCACTGCAAATTTGTACAAAAATTAAGCTTCTGCTATCGATAATAGATGGAATTGTTGTGGCATCAAATCCTTTTTTAAATACGTACGCCATTAATTATTATTCATCTCCACAAAATTATACAATAAATTTAATCATCTTGTTAACCGAATAAATGTTATTGTTACAACCTGAGATGGGTTTTGGATGGCTTGACCGTCTGTCCAACGAATAACGTATCCCCCCCCATACGCTAGCAATTCTGTTTATTTTTACAGATATAGATGAATGCCATTATGCAACGTTGACACAACTCTCTACAGCTCCTTTGACAGCTCTATACGCGTATCAAAAGGCCTTACAAAAAATGGACGTCGACCCATCAGTAAAGGTAAATTATGCAAGTAAATACCTTATTTTTATTCCTTTTTTTTCTTTCTGAACCTGTCTCCATCCACACCTTTTCCAAACCTCCTTTTTTAATGCCTATTTAAATTCCTTACGACCTTAGGACGACGAGATAGCGATTTGTGTCCAAAAATAAGGTTTAGGTACTATGATTTTTTTTATCTATGGAGTTCTTTCGCAAGCGCTAGAAAGCTCCGACTTTGATATCCAAAGTAATTTGGCAGAATAGCTATCCAGCCATCTCAGCTTTGGTCTCCTCACTCTCCGTTTGGATATCTTGGGCCTTTAGGCAATCCCCTTGGTCACGTTTTGTAGATTTGTCTAGCAACATGCGCCACTTTTTGGCAATACATTATTAATCTTATTGTAATGGCTCAATTCATAATGCATTTCAGTTGTATTTAAACTGCATGAGAAAACTACGACAGGCGAATCTTGGCTCGCTCGAAAATCGGCTTGCCAAATTGTGTATCGCAATCATTCATAGTAACAACAGTTAATTTTATTCAGATAACATTCCACGAAGGGTTGCCAGATCCTCTGTAACCTTGTTTCTACTTCTTTCTATCCTTACATATATGATGCAGGCTAGAGCAGAGCTATCAATTTGGAAATATTCCTCACCTTTTTAATTTTCTTGATTTTTCGCTGTTCTTCCTAATAAAAATATCTTTACATGAGTATTCTTGGATATCTTTACACTTTTTAGGAGTCCTTCTACATATTAAACTGTGCGAGTTTCATGGCTCAGTCTGGACAATTGATCTCCTCAAAATCCTAGCATCCTAGATCTGCTCTATATCACGAAATGTTGAATTTGCTTTGTTTTCTGTTGCAGAAAGATAAGCTGTCAGTCCACATAGTTGGTGCAGAGCTGCAATTTGAGGCAGACACCCTGAACAAGTGGGAAGCATTCTTTTTGCATCTGCTGGGAGATTTGAAGGAACTCAAGGTCGTGTTTGTGGGACCAGAACTCAACAGCTCTAAGCTTCCCATCAATCTGCTCACCAGGATCAAGTAAGTTTCTATATTTTTTCGACTTAGAGAATGTTTCGTAGGTTGCATCTCCAATTCCTCCTGTCCTTAGTAGCCGTCTATCAAATTACCTTCCTTCCTTCCTCAGTCTTTCTCAGTCCACTCCTGGACGTATGTGTCCTCAAATCCTCTCCATTCCTGTCTATCGGCTGCTGTGTTCAGCCATCCTCTGCCTGCAGTTCTCTTGATGTCGTCCAGCTACCTCAGTTGGGGTCTCCCCGCTCTCCGCTTGGAAATCCTGGGTCGCCACTGGACGATTATTTTCGGCCACCTGTCATGGTCTTGCTTTGCGACGTAACCAGCTCAGAGCCACTTTAAGCAGCGCACTCGCTGTATGACATCAGTGACACCAGTGCGTCTACGGATCTCCTGGTTCGGAACCTTGTCTCTTAGACTAATTCCCAGCATCTTCCTTTCAATGGCTCTTTGGCACGTCCTCAGTCTGTTGGCGCTATACTGAGTGAGCGCTTTTGTTTCCAAGCAGGCATTTTCGTGTCAATGAGGGTGTAGCTCAGATTTCCTAAAGCTGCCCCTTTCAAATTTCGGTTGCTTGATACTTATCTTCTATCAAATTACCACCGGGATAAACTGCGTGCTTTTGCAACGTGCATACCTACTGCATCTAATCATTCAAAGGAACATTGGGAAGAGGAAAACTCAAAGACACTGAAGGACATCGCGGCTGTAATCTCTTTGCCATTGATTTTACTAGACTACCAGATTCCTGTAACAAATACATTAGAAGTGAAATGTCTTCTCTGTTTTATAAAACGAGTCTAGAAATACTTTAGAACCACGAAGAGAGCACGTCTAATGGATAGTAAAATCTATAACAGCTATAGGAATATAAAAAGTTATTTTTAATTGGTACTAACTTATAAGTATTAAAGTACTTTTAACTGCTATGACGTCGTCCTATTGTACGTTGAAATATGTGGGTCAATTTTATATGTACCTAGCTCCCATTAACTTCAAAGCACGATAGATGCTGATGGTTTTACTAGAAAATTGTCGTCACAACTTATTGATAGTAGAGATATTGTTAAACTGTTAACGATTTTGGTATGTAGCCAAATGAATATATGCTGAAGAAATAGTTTTCATACAAAGTTGTCCACACAAGTAATATCAATAATATGTCTTTTATAAGATGGAACAACCAGTCAATCACGGCTTTTACCATTCAGTTATAGTAAAGAGGAGTAGAAACTAACGTACAGCATTGATACATACTGTGAGGCACAGTTGTTCCCAGTCCTGTCAAACTCAGCAGTGGTGTAGTCATACAAAACATGTTCTTACCTATGAAATCCTATGTTTCCTTGCTTTTTCCATTTTGCGTTTCAACACTCAGTAATCAAACATGCCATAATGTCTTAAAATAATGACTTTTACGTTTAAAAATCATCAAAGTTGCTGATCAAAAGATTTGCGCACTATGTTTGCGCTGGCGTGAGTTTCAAAGCTACCAACTTTCTGGAAAGATTTTATAGTTTCACCCGAGTTTTTTTGTTTACAAATAAATGATACTGTGAACAACTTTGTTCTCTTTCTAACTAAGGACAATTTGTTGAAACGGATGTAGTGTCTATTTTCGTTAAAATAGTTTTTAGTCCACAGATAAGTCAATGGCCTTTACGTTCTTTTCGCACGGCACAGTCCGGTGGCGGATAGTTTTCACTCGGTTTGTCTGGCGATCTCATACATTTCAATACCGGATTCGCACCGAAACCAGAACGTGTGAAATGGGATTTAGTCCTAGTATAGTCCAGCGGACTCCTCAAAACATACAATCTGTTAAACCTTATAAAGTATGTCGTTCTAGGGTTAAAGATTCAATATGCCATTCTTGAATGAATTTTGTGCATACATAATATGTAAGTACTTGTTTGTACATGCACAAGTATGAGTGAATATTCAATAATTCGTAAATGAATATTCATTTGATTTTGATTAAGTCTGTTTTGTCATTTGATTTATCAATTAAAATGACCCAAGTTATTGAACATTTGCCAAACGCGAAAGGGATATTGTTATTTATTGCAAAAAATGTGGTGACAGATTGAAGACCATCCAAGCGATGGAGGACGTGACTTGACTAAGCTACACTTACAGTGTAACATCTTTTCGCATTCTCTTCGAAGGGGTCGCATGTGGCGAGTGAAATCTATTTAATTTACAGGGAAGGAAGCCGGCCTCACGTCAATCATTTCAGTTGAAGTAAAGGTTTCCCAGCTCACGACCCCAGAACTCATTTATTATGAAGGCTAAGGCTTATTTTGGGTTTGAAATAAATATTGAAACGTGAAATCATTTCTGACACCCTCGGTGGTATAAGAAACCGAGCTCTCGGCATGGAATGCAAACACTCTATCAACTGAGCTATTGATCATAAAATCGGATAGAGGGATAGCTGTAAATCGGCCTCCAAGATCAGGCTTCAACGACATCAGGGCATTGTTGTAATCGAAGCTGAAGTCAAGGAAGAAGTGTTTTGTTTTGCTAGGACCTCTTCACCAAAGTTTTTTTGTAATGTAATGAGGATTGTTATTCTCTTGTCCCCAGGATGTGCCCATCGTGTCGTCAGCTGGGACGTCTGGTGAAGTTTGAGTTCCACGATGAGATTCTGTACCATGACTTCGTGGAAACTGACAAGTTCACAAAACCTGACCTAAGTAAGTCTTTTTTCCTTCACACTTTTGTCACGGAAATATATATATTCTTTCTTTTTTGTGCCTACTTTTTGTTCCCATAATTTTACAAAGGCTTATCTCGACTCATGTCTTCTGGATTCTCAGTCATATAGCTTTCAAATTGGAATGTTTCCAGGACATTCCGGACTAACGATATTAAAATTTAATTTACCGAAGAACTACGCACCTTTTATGAAATAAGAATCTCATCAAATTTATTTGACTCTAAATACGTTTCTAATCTAATCTAATCTAATCTAAGTTGCAAGGATATGTTACATTGAAGATTCACATTACATGCATTCTCACAACCAGACACGTACAAGTTCGCGCTTGCACATGCCTCATGTGAACCTACAACATAAAAATCAAATCTCAAATGGACATACACCCTGCAACTCTTGCCGTCCTTCCCTGAGACAGGGGTGACATTGGCAAAGTGAACCATTTTTACAGCATGGGTGGTCAGCCGCATACCAACCTATAAGTCAAGGTTGATATATATTTTTAACATTCTCTGCACAATCACCCTTCTACCAAGAAGTCATCTAACAAGAAGTATTAGACAAACATTAAAATACAGGAATAGTCCGCAATTTGCATTCAATTGCCATTAGTTGCCTTTCAGTATCATCTAAGGAATCGGAATCACTTTTCATTTTTTTTTCTTAGTCTGTCTCCATCCGTTCAGGGATTAAGACTTCCTCCAATCTTTTCCAAGATCACCTGAAAATGAAGGTCCAATTTATTGAATGTGCCCCTTATTGTTACAGTTTGCGCATTTAACCCTGGTTTCCATCGCGCAACCGGCCACGCAGGCTTGGACACGTGGCCCGCCACCATCGCCAGTCTGCTGCGTCTCCAGGTTCCTATCTGCACCACCTCTTACACGGCCCACGAAGCTCCCAGGGACCTGGCGAGGATCTTGGAAGTCGCAGGAGCACCAGCACCAACTGATGTGCCAGCAGCAACCGATCCAAATACAAAGGCGCCTGTAGAATCGTGTGAACCAAAGCCTTGTGGTGTTCCAACAGCTAAGGTTGTGGTGCCTCCGACCAAGAATCCTCATTCAAGTCTTCGACCAGATAGGAACTTTATTTCTGATGATGAAGCCCCGCTGATCTTTAAGAATTATCATTTTATGGTGACTGCCGGTTAAGATACTATACTGTATTCTATTTGCAATGAACACCCATTCTGTAAAAAAAATGGTTCACTTTGCCAATTATTCTCCAGTTTCAGCGAAGGTTTTCAAGAGTTGCAGGGCTTGTGTTCATTTGAGATTGGGTTTTTATTTTGTAAATCTACATGCGGCATGTGTAAGCGCGAACTTGTACGTGTCTGCTTATGGGAATGCAATTAATACGAATCTTAAATGTAATATATCTGTGCAACTTTAAGGAAAAAATTATGAGAAAAATTGAGACAAATTGCTTATTCTATAAAAATGGGTCACGGTTAAAAAATTCATATAAAATTGGACGATCGTAATAGACTTTACTCCAGGCGCCAAAAATTGAAAGACATACCCTGTCATCGATGATAAACAAACCAATTAGTTACTGAAATAAACTTACTTTTTTTTTTAATCCAATTCTACATATATTCAATTAAATAATTCTACATATTTCGATTGTTTTTTTTCAATATTTTGTTAATATTCATATCATTAGGTATACTTACCAGTTGTTTAATTGTTTTCTGGTGTTTTGATTTGTAATAAAGTGTTGATTGAGAAATTAGTTAATTGTTTTCTTTTTAAACGTCATTTGGCACAGCATGCAGGACCTAGTGGCAAACCGAGGCTGATTCATTCATGCAAGAGTGACGTGTGCTTCCATTCAAGCGCCTTCATTCAAAAACAGCACGCAAAAATATCATGCAGTACTGTTAAGTGCTATCGTAAAGAAGGGTGAATTATAAACATTATATTTCGAACTGCACAGAACACAGATCGGTACAGAACGAATAAAACTCGGATTTAAAAATCTTATTATCTACTCTTGTTAAGAAATGTTGTTAGACTATTTTATTTACTATCCTAATAATTAATATCAGACATTCTTTGACTCGGTATGACGTCGGCCACCCATTCTGTAAAAAAATGGTCCCCTTTGCTAATGTCATTCCTGTTTCAGGGAAGGTTGGAAGAAGTTACAGGGTTTATGTTCATTTGAGGTGCATGCGTGCCCACAAGCAGAAACGTGGAAGTTCGTGCTAACAAATGCTGCACTTACAAAATTTAAAATCCAAACCTCGAATGAACATGAATCCTGTAACTTTTGCCGACCTTCCCTGAAACAGGGGTGACAACATGTTTTCAATTATGGTTAGTCAGCTTCATACCAACCTAAAAGTCAAGTTCAGTTAGGATAATTATACAATTTTATAAAAGTTACTTGTTTTTCATGTAATGGATTCTTGCAAAAAAAAATAGGGATTTTTTTGAAAAAAAATTAAAGAATGGATCCATAAAATTTAAAAATAAAATCACTTTTTATTTGATAAGGATAATTGTAAGTAACACATAACATATTTTAAGTATTGTACACAATCTTATCCTAAGTAAAATGACTAGAAGAAATAGGCGAATAAGTTAACATAAATTAAATAAATATATTACCCTACGACCTCAAAACCCGGCAAACACAAAACAAATAAAAATATCTTCACAAATTCATTCTAAAAATATATTCAAAATGGATATCTGACGAACCGTCAAATCGTACCCTTAGTGCTTGTTTGTCTTATCTCCAACAGAGGTAATTTCACATGAGCTATGTTTGTATTTGTACTGGACCAATCTGTCTTGTGAAGGCTAGAAATTAAGTTTGAAAATATTAAAAAAAAAAACTCTCACATTATCGTGTTTTACGTTTTTTTTCTTGGCTCATATTGTGATTTTTAAAGTCATCTTTAAATAAATGTCAGATAAGCCAAACAAGCGCTGCATGCATGAAATTAAAAGTAGGTACAATTGAGAGGTAAGCTTCATTATTCTCGACGTTTCGCTCGTCTCACAAGCGACATCCTCAAGAGGCATCCTTACAGCTCGATGATAAAACTATTCATCTGCAATTCATCCTTGCTCACCTTACAGCAAGGCTGCCTCTTGAAGATGTTGGTTATGAGACCAACGAAACGTTAAGAACAGAGTTCAGACTGTGTAGAACGCTTATTCGTCAAAAATCCGATTTTTAATTTATTTTGTAAGCATGTGAAACGACCATAATTCCAGTAGAAATTCAATCATAAACAAACGTGTAGATCATTTTTTTTTTTTTGAACTTAAATGCCATCTTTAGGAAACTTACATTGCTAAAAAAATCTGTGCAATAAAAAAATCCATTGTCCCACAACATCCAATCCACAACATTGGAGTCAAACTCCAACAATAAGTTATTTGTTTGAATCGATTGCATAACAAATCATGTTATTTAGCTGAATCAAAAAAATGGCCAAACTGGCGCCAAAAAAGTTGATGAATTGCCAAAAAAAATACTTGTTGCAAAATATTTTGGTTGTAAAGTTTGTTTGCAATGTCACTGTGACTTGTAAAAATTGTACCTACCACGTTTCTGTTCACTCGCACATAAATTAACCAGTGCCAGTATTTAAATTTTTTGATTGTTGCGAAATTTTCCACATTGTTTTTTTTTGGCTCCTCGTGCCTTAGAATGACTACAAAAAATTATATGATTTGCATATGAACTGGATTGGGAAATTGCACTCGAAGTTTTGAATTTCACCATCTAGGTAAAAATGCTTTCAAATTTCCAACAACACGACGATTCATACTATTTTTGTTCAATCTATCTGTGCTGTCGTCAGTTTCAAAATTATCAATATAAGAAAAGTCTGTCTGTTTTTGTTTTGAAATTTCATTATCGTATTGCCTTAATCTTTCCCCCATCTTTTTCATAAGATCGATCAACTTCACCAGTCTTTCATCATCTTTGTTCTTTTCTTGAAATACGTCCAGTTGATGAAGCATGACGTCATTTGTTATTTGTCCATTTCTTTTGATATTGTTCTGGCAATCAGTTGATTTCTCCATGTACTTAACAGGGGCATAATTGCTCTCTGCAGTTTGGAAGACATCTCCTTCGTCTAACACTTCATATTTGTTTCTTTCTTCATCAAAATTTACGACAACTTCTTTTGATTCATCGTCAGATTCTCCAACAAGTTTACCAGTTTGAATCTCTTCATTGTCAATTGATTTCAAATCTTCCGGGAATACAAATTTGTAGTTTTTGGGAACTGTATTATCTCTAAGCACTGTTACAGAAGGCTCGGTGATAAATGCATCATATTTATTGTTCTCCTCGTCAAAATCAATGACTATTTCGTTGTCATTATCAGCATCTTCATTCTCAAAGTTTTCAATTATTTTGTTATCAAAATCATTATCTTCGTAAATTTCAGGAACTAATTCTTCAATTGTACTTATTGGAGTAGAACTGTCATAATTATCGTTTTCTTCTGGTTCAGCCAACTCTTTGAATCTACTACCTTCCTTTTGTGATTCATCAATGACTTCTGAAACTTTTGTTCTAGCATCATTGATCTCAGAACTTGATGGAGAAGTGTACTCCATTGAATTCTTTGTTGTAGGCAAATCGCTTAGATCACTTTTAGTGGCGGCATCATCTCTGAACGTTTCTTCTTCTTTATCAAATTCCAAGGATAAACTTTTGTCATTAATAGAATTTTCATCATTTTCTGGCGTTGGCTCCCCTGCGTCATCCTCCAGAATTATTGGTGAAGCGTCAGTCACATAATCTTTGATGGAGTAATCAATTTCAGATGTATCCTCATCGTCGTATTTGTTGCCTTCTTCGTATTTGTTTCCTTTTTCATGAAAATCAATAAATATTTTTTCTCTTTCGTCTGATTGTCCTTCAGAATTTTCTCCCAGGTCTTCATCTTCTGTTGTTACATCAAAATATGGCTCTGTTATACCGTAAGAAGAACTCGTACTGTCTTCAAAGGTTTCATCATAAGTTGGAGTAATGGTATCAGGAAAACTGTCTTCAGTTGGTTCATCTGAATACGTCGTTTTACTATTCATGGTTTCCGAGTTGAGTAATTCTTCCGTTGGATTTGAAGCAATAGTTGACTCATCATTAAAGATATGGTCGTCAAATTCTGAATCTAAATTCATCAAAACATTGTTGTAAGTTGATGTTTCCTCAATGGGTATCATCTTATCCTTAATACTCTCATTTTCATTTGTAGAAGACCTTTGAATTGAATCTTGATATAATGACACAGTAGTTGAAGGCATGGAGCTATCATATTTGATTTCTGTTGTTGATGATTCAGAATCTTTCGATGGTCTGTTTGTAGTTGTGTTAACGAGCTCTTGAGTTACTGGAGACAGAGTGGTAGTTGGAATATCTTTGAAAACAACTTGCTGATTCACCTGTGATTCACTAATGCTCTGTTCCAAGTCGTCAGATAATTTACTTTTTCCAGTTGTACCACTTAAAAGAGCTATTATATCTGGATGTATTTTACTGTTTTCTTTTACTTTCTTTGAATTTACTTGGCTTGAAGCAACCATCATATCACCAATTGTTTTTGAAAATCTGTCTTCAATCATAGTTTCTTCGTCAGATCCTTTGGGTGCTTCATTGCCATCTAACAAAGTAGTGATTTCATAAGATTCTGATACATTTCGATCACTTTTGGATTCACCTTTCGAAACAAATTCTATTGCGATCGGTCCCAGAACATTTTTTACATAATCTTTAAGCTTTAAACACTTTTCCACCGTGTTGACATCATTGGAACTTCCCCAAATAATAGCGCCATCGAGACCAGCATTGTATATTTGAGAGATTGCTCCGCGAAGATCTTCCTGGAACAAATTAAAAAAAGTATATTTTAACTGACCAATGTTTTGATGGAGCACTCTTTCAGAAAATGTTGTCTCAATTACCTTTGTTACGTATTCGTCCACCGAGTCGTGAAACCCATACCAAACGTATGGAAGGATTAGCGAATCAGAGTTGGACTTCTTCCTCAATCTTTTTGCTTCTTTGATTCTTCCAGTCACCATGTCTTGTCGCTCTCGGGGAGTGTGAGACTTGAACATGTACACAGATGGAAGCAGCAACTGAGAGTCCTCCCACAACCATTTGATTCTGGAAAATTGAAAATCAATGGCTTGATCACAGTGAGTTTGTTACACGAATTGTGGAAATACAGAGACATTGTAATGGTGAGGTGATTAAGTAAAGATATTGCAAATCTTTACTTGATAAGGATTTTCATGGTGCATGATAGAGACTGCAGCATTCTGACTTCAGTCCAAAAATAAATGGAAAAAACCCTTATGAGATATAAAATTATACGCTGTAACTGGAATTCTGTCACCATCCCGTTGGGGGTGGTCTGAGCCTTTGCAGATTTGACCGCATTTTTTTTATCATTACATAACTTTTTCAATTCAATAATTTCCATCATCTTTTTCATACGTTTCCTTCACTAACATTCTCTTTGTAATCCCATTTTTTCATTTTTAAATGTAAAAATAAAGTATAAATGATTATCAAAACCTTATAAATAAAATAATTCGTAAAAATGGCGAAACGTTAATTGACAATTTCTTTGATTTTCACATTGATTATTTTTAACGTTACTTGGAAATCAAGTTTCACTCACCTATCATTTTCTTTCTTGACTTTGTCAGAACACTCCACTATCGGTCTTTTATCTTTGTCGTTGTTGAAGCAGTATGGATAGGCGTAATATCCCCATTTAGCCAGAGGTCGAGTTTCTTGAGCGGCCGCTAGAGTCTCTTTGACAAACTTGAAACCAGCTTCCTCAAAGCGTTGGATTGCCTGAAAGAAGTCAAGGTTGATGATGTGCCAGAACAAATGAGTCATTGGAACAAAACAATGAAGTCATCAAATATGATATATGTTGGCAAAAAAATTGACACGTCACTCTGCTATGGTTTACCAGCGAAGTAATATTTTTTAGTCGTTGTCAAAGACCCTAGTGACCTAGATCTGTGATGTTTGCCTGTGGGGAAAACTTTGAAAATTAAGGACTGTTTGCGGACTCTGTTGTGTTGCTTGAAATACAGAAATGGTATGCTGACCTCTTTTTCCACCCACGATTTTGGCCAAAATGGATGACGTTTTCTTTCAATGTCAAATGAGACATCCTTGTAGATTTTGAGACTCCCCCAATTCTGACGGAATATTGGTCTCCAAGATTCAAAGTCAATTACTGCAGCACCTGAAATTTCCATTTTGTTAATCAGCCTCCTCATCAGTAAAGTATACATTGTAGAAACCACGTCCCCTTCGTGCTTGTTCGTCTAATGTCCATCAGAGATAATTTCACACGAACAATGTTTGTGTGTGTACTGGACCAATGTGTCTTATGAAAACTAGAAATTGATTTTAAAAGTATGTAAAAAAACTCTCAAATGAACACGTTTTACGTTTTTTTCTTAGCTCAGATTATGTATAATGTGATTTTTAAGTTTATTTATCGTTGAAAGGTCATCTTTTAATCAAATGTTTGGCAAACAAGCACTGGGAAGTTGGCCAGTAGAGACAAAATGCATTCATCTCCTTGTATTATTACCATTGAATCTTCCATCCGGAAACAGCTCCTCGACTTTCTTCTTGAACAAATCAATATGGGTGGCAAGGTCTCCCTCTTGCGGTACTCCACCATTTCTGAAGAAGTACTCCGAAGATGTTTTGTTCTTCAGTATTGCAGGGAACGAGCCAGGGTCGTACAGGATTCCAATTTTGTCACCCTGGAACTTGTCGCCAGCGTTCTGTGTGATGCCATAGGTTTTGCTGACATGCTCGAAGGTGATGCCCTTGGAGGCGCACTGGAAGGTTGGACTGTTCCAGTAGATTTTGAACGTGCGATCTTTTGCCCGCGAATCAACCAACAGTTGCTGTGGTGAAGATTGCACGTGCAATGATCTGAAACAACGTAAATATTCACCATTACAAAGGTTATTGAATTACTTGTAGATTGATATTTCACTATATTTTGTGTGACGTCATTTTAAGGGAGGTTTGAATCCAACCGAGGCGAGGG
Organism: Agapetus fuscipes; assembly: GCA_951799405.1. NCBI lineage: Eukaryota > Metazoa > Arthropoda > Insecta > Trichoptera > Glossosomatidae > Agapetus > Agapetus fuscipes. The sequence continues at coordinate 25,860,127 of OX637333.1, forward strand.
TGTCAGAAATGATTTCCCGTTTCGGTGTTTATTTGAAACCTCAAATAAAAATCCCGTAAAGTTGACTCTGCCTTCATACAGTCTATAATCTAAGTTGCAAAGTTAAATTGACATTTAAGACTCATATTAACTGCGCGCCTACAAGCAGGCACATTTAAGTTCGCGCTTACATATTCTGTATGTGTAGATACTGTTATGTAAATAGGTAATATTAAAATAAGTATAGGTATTAGCTATGTAATAGGAATCCTCATAAGTATGTGTGGGTAGGAATAATTAAATAAAGTACTTGAAGCGTCTAGAAATAATGATTACTACGTACGTACTTGAATCTTTCCTTAATTCTGGAACTGTCTAGCGAATATAGTTTCTAGATAATACTGTTGTGAAGAGTATATAAGACGCTCGTTGCTTGCACTAGAGTGAGTGATCTGTGAGCTTCACCCATACAGCGAACAAATTTGACCAGTGAACTAAAACCAGTGTAATGGAATAATCGAGACTGTCTTTGTTAAAATAAATTTAAAAGTGTAAAATAAATAACTGTAAAAGAAGACCAGTGTTGTTAATTGAAAGACTTTCGAACCCCAAAAATCGTAACAATACATACAAAATGAGCCAAACCTCACATTAACTCCTGCCGCCTTTCCCTGAAACCGAGGGGGCATTAGCAAAAGTCAATCAAGTTTGTACAGCATGGAGGGTCCGCCTCATATCAACCTATTAGTCAAGGCACGTATTTATAATTCATCTAGAATCTAAGTTGCAATGAAAGTGGTATGAAAGGCAAAAACTAAATGATAATAGTATACTTAAATGAATTTTCATCAAAGCCCGAATATAATATGTAGATTTCTAATTTCGTTCTAACAATAACATTTGGAATAAAATGCCCAATTAAGTAAAAAAAAAATTACAAATTACAAGTACGCAAGTTTAAATCGACGGAATTTTGTTTCTTTTGTATTCGACTGAGTCTGTTGTCTCAGAAACCGAGTATTAATTAGAGGAAGTGAAGATGAGTAATGTGGATCCCTGGTGACGCGTGCACAGCATGCAAATGTGAATTCATTGCTCTCGGCACAATTACATTCGAAATGAAATGACTAATGTAAAAATGATCGTTTTGTGAAAACTGGGTATTCCTTGACTTATAGGTTGGTATGAGGCTGACCACCTATATTATAAAAAAAACGTTCACTTTGCCAATATCACCTCTGTTTCAGGGAAAGTCGGTAAGAGTTGCAGGGCTTATGTTTATTTGAGGTTGCGTTTTAATGTTGTAAGTCCACATGCGGCGTGTGTAAGCGCGAAATTATACGTGTCCGCTTGTGGGATTGCGTTTAATATGAATTTTAATTTTAATATATATATATTTGCAACTTAGATTACAGATTATAGATAGCTGCTAGCTTTCGGCATTGATACATACTATACAAGGTTCACCTGTCGACCGGACCTGTCAAACACCACAGAATATTAATCTAATCTAATCTTATCTAATCTAATCTAATATAAGTTGCAAAGATATGTTACATTGGAGATTCACATTACATGCATTCTCACAACCAGACACGTACAAGTTCGCGCTTGCACATGCCTCATGCGAACCTACAACATAAAAACCAAATCTCGAATGGACACACACCCTGCAACTCTTGCCGTCCTTCCCTGAGACAGGGGTGACATTGGCAAAGTGAACCATTTTTTTAATTAATAATGCATTTTTTTAAATTGTTAATTTTACCGACTCAAACTTATCAAAACATTTATAACGCGTGCGCACAGCGTTTCCGCAGGCATGAATTTAAATTCTGCCAACTTCTTGGAAAGATTTAGTAGTTTCACCGAAGCTTTTTTGTTTGCAACGAAAATGCACTGTGAGGATCTTTGTTCTCTTTCTAACTAAGGACGGTTTTCGATTAAGGAAGTTAAAACGGATATAGTGTCGATTTACTTTAAAATAGTTTCTAGTCCACTTAAATTATAAGTCAATGAAAATAACCCATCGTCTACTAATAACCTATTTCCTGTAGTCATTAATAAAAAAGATTAAAGTAGCTACATATATGATATAATAATTACCAAAAATTACAACCAGAAGTCGTTGAACTGTATTGATAATTTTTAAGTAATTATTTTGTTCAAGGCGTTAAGTCTGCCTTGTCTATTAATTTTTGGTTATCAATGTGTGTAAGGACCAATTACCTGCCCATAAATTTCTATAAATTGGTACTTTTTTAAGTAAGCCAAATTATTATGTTTTTAATTATGTTTTACAACTAAAGATTAAAAACAGCAACGTTTTTTAGTTGAGGTGGGTACGTCTATTTATGTAATAATAAAAAAAAAAATTATCTACTGCCTTAATTTATTGTAAACGATCCAATGGTTTTTGCTCGACCATTTTTAAATAGTTACATTACTTAATTTATTTTATTGATGAATACTTTTAACAGCTTTTTGATTATTTCTTTATTACCCTGTTTTTTAAAGGTGGCCATTTTTTTTTCAGATGATTGAATCTATATATTTTCCATTTTTAAGTTGTTTATATTTAATTAAAAGGTCTCCGGATAAAAAAAAAGTTATAATATTTCAATTGACGTCCTAATATTATTCGTTAATTTTTTTGTTTAAAATGTTGTATAAGCCAGAAAATAATAAATTGCAAATTTATTATAAATAAAAATAAAAATTCTAAATAGTTACAATTCACTTTTTTTAGATTTATTTTTGTACACAACCAGTTTCGAGTGTAGTAGGTATTACCTCCCATTTTTAGTACTATTTCAGTTATTCAAAATAAGTTTCGAAACTTGTTTCGCCAGTGGTGCTTTTCAAGTTCACATACTTTTTCTCGAATACTCAATACTTCGAGTATTGTGAAAAAAAAATCGTACTAAGGGTACTGCACCCGTGTAAAATGGAACGTGGGAGGTACTGCTTCCCCTGAAACTGGTTGAATACAAATATAAACCATAATAAAGTGAATTTTTATTTTAGTTTATTAAAAAAAAAGAATTTTCACAAAGTTACTGCCAAAAGTGTAGATAATTCAAAATTACATATTAATTAAAATGGCCTCTCTAATTTGGCATGGAAAATTGAAAAAAAAACAGTCATTTAAGAAACTGTCACATATAAAGAAAAGTGAATACAGTATTTCAATAGCAACCTTGGCAATGGTTTTCAAGAGTGTGAGAATAGAGTTTTTACAAACACATAGACAATTTAAGACCCTCTCTGTCGAGTGTCTGTGTTGCTCCATTGTTCTTCCTTTCTAAAAATAGTGACCGCACTATAATCTTTAATCAAAGTTGCAAAGATATCTTACATTTAAGATTCAAAATGCATCCATTCCCATAAGCAGATCCGCAACTCTTTCTGGCCTTCCCTGAAACAGGGGTGACATTCACCAAGGGAAACATTTTTTACAGTATGGATGGTCAGCCTCATACCAACCTGTTGGTCAAGGAATAAAAAAAACTAAATAATTTTTGCATTTTCATCTATCTCCCTCGCACTTGCTTACTTTAGATTCATCTATCCCTTTTTCTCTCGAAATCAAACCCTGCGTCCATAGTAATGATGCTTTTGTCTTCTTCTTTTATTGATAACACGTAAAACCAAAAGACCAGAAATATTTTAAGGTAGAAAATATAATATGAATGTATACACGTATGTAATATAATATACAAAGTACTCGTACGTACTCGTTTGTACTCTCTTTTTTCCTTGTTTTTTTCTCCTTCTGAAAAGTTAGATAAAATTTAAATAATTCTTACGTACACGTGAAGTTTTTATTTTTAAAAAAAACAGGTTTTTAATTTATCTACGTTTTGTTTACAAATTTATTGAAATTTTTATTTACATATCACGTAACATCATATTTCTTCTCAAAAAAAAATCATCCTTCTTCCTTTTTTGTGCCACACAAGATCGGCGATCATCATGGCTATTTTGACTTTGGATGCTGCGCCTGCGGTTCGAAACACGGACTTGGTGCTTCTGCCGAACCACTGTAGCAGGTTTTTCAGCCACGACGCCCTTCGTCGTTCCTGAGATCTTCTACTTTCAATCTTACCCTGGATGATAAGATGGAGGAGACGGTATTTCTCATTTCTCAAAATGTGACCGAAGTATTATACCTACGTCAGTTTTCTATTTAATGGCGCATTCATTGAAATTGAAATCATTGAAAAAATACTATTATAAAGCTGTGAAAATAAGCTGCATGTATAGTATTAATCATCGCAAAAGGAAAAAAAACGGTTGGTATCTTTAAAGGAGCACTAATTACACATCTTTACAAAAAAATATTATCCGTGATTCGAGAGGGTCCTTGAGATGTGACATACCTACACAAGAAGGGCGCTCTTTAATTATGTGTACTTTCAAAATACATTATCCTTGTATATATATACTGCGTTATCCGTGAAGGGATTACTTGTAGCAGAAACGTATAAGTTCGCGCTTACACAAGCCGCATGTGAACTTACAACATACAAACCCAAATCTCAAATGAACATAAGACCAGCAACTCTTGTCGATCTTCCCTGAAATAGGGGTTACATTAACAAAGTGCACCATTTTTTAGAGTAGGTACGGGTGGTCAGCCTCATACCAACCTATAAGTCAAGGAACAATTATTTAATGTATATCTAAGTTGTAAAGATATTACATTTGAGATTCAAATTAAATGCATTCCCACAAGCAGACAAGTATAAGTTCACGCTTACACACGCCGCATGTGAACTTACAACATAAAAACCCAAATCTTAAATGAACATAAGCCGTGCAACTTTGGCTGACCTTCCCTACAACAGGAGTGACTTTGGCTTTGTATAATTTTTGGGCAAGGAGAAAAAATGTAATGATGGGGGGAAAAATTTGAAGATGTTTTTTATGCTTGAAAAACAAAAAATAAAATTATTGCATTTTGATAAAAAAAATTAAGAAGAAGAAAAACTAACCTTCCATCAGCATTTAGGACTTGCACAGTCACGATAAAAATATACACATAAAACAACATTGTCACATAACAAACGCGGCACTTTTTAAGCGTTATAGACCATTCGATTGCACACTGTGACTAGAAAAATAATCGACACTTGTAAGGGAGCGAGTTCACTTGTTTTGGTAATAAAATTGGCGGGCAATGTTCACGAATGGTGGTTGTGTGACAAGTGAAGCAAAATGACAAAACAGATGTTTATATATGTGTCACCGTGTATTATGAACGATCTGCATAGTATCACCTCACCGGCGAATGGGTCGTATTTATAATCAAAAGCGGCAATCTGACCAGTTTGTAGTCTAGTGGTTAACGCTTCAGACTCGTAATCGAGAGATCGTTGGTTCAATTCATGGCGGCGCACAGAAAATCAATCATATCTAATCTAAAATCTAAGTTACAAAAAAATATTACATTTAATTTTTTTTTCTGTTTCAGGGAAGATCGGCAAGAGTTGCAGGGCTTATGTTCATTTGAGATTGAGTTTTTATATTGTAGGTCCACATGCGGCATGTGTGAGCGCGAAATTATGCGTGTCTGCTTGTGGGAATGCATTTAATATGAATGTCAAGTGATATATATCTTTGCAACTTAGATTTAGATTTAGAAGATTCATATTACGCTACTCGTGATCTAGTAACAATCCCACAAGGAGTGCCACCCGAGGTATGCTATTAGCTTCAGTAACATCGAACCATTTACTTTTAGAATAATGGGCACACCTCTGACCTAGAGGTTCTTGTTTTGTCGTGACGTTGCTTTTACTTCACGGGAAGGCCTTCTGCCACTTGCGAAAATATATAGCTTTGTATGAGCATCCATATGCTGTGGGTCCTTCTGAAACATACATACAGGATGGGTATGATGAGAGTTTGAGCATGCATTCCCATAAGCAGACACTTATAAGTTCGCATTTACACATGCCGCAGGTGGACTTACAACATAAAAACCTAATCTCAAATGAACATAAGCCCTGCAACTCTTGCCGACCTTCCCTGAAACAGGGGTAACATCGGCAAAGTGCACCATTTTTTACAGTATGGGTGGTCAGCCTCATACCAACCGTCAAGGGATTTAATTGTCAATAAATGCTTTTCATGATGAGATCATGAGTTGCAGGAGCCAATGTTTCAAAGGTTGGTATGAGGCTGACCACACCTAACGTTAAAATTTATTCACTTTTTCTGTCTATTTTTTACTAAGCTACTCATATAATGTAACTTCTTGCCGCGTTGTCCCTGAAGGGTATCGTATGTGGCGAGTGGAACCTATTTATTTTTACAGGTAAGGGCCTTACGCCAACTACTTCAGTTAAAGCAGGGGTTTCCCAGCTCCCGAGGGGGAACCTTTCTGGTATTTTATTTTGGTGTTGAAATAAGGAAATCATTTCTGACACCCTCGGTGGGATTCGAACCCGGGCTCACGGCATGAAATGCAAGAGCTATCGACCGGACTGGCGAGTCGAGCATATTTATTTTTACAGGTAAGAGAATGATTTCTTGCCTTACGCCAACCACTTCAGTTGAAGTGGAGGTTTCTCAGCACCCGAGGGGGCATGGTACCTACTTGTGAAGGCTGAGCAAACCTTGCCGGTAATTTTTATTTTCCGTTAGAAATAAACACCAAAACGGGAAATCATTTCTGACACCCTCGATGGGATTCGAACCCGAGCTCTCGGCATGGAATGCAAGCATTCAACCGACTGAGCTACCCTGAAGCGTTAATCAATAAGTGCGATTAAAATGAAGCCGAGTGTAAGGCACAACCAATAGCAAAATCAATTTATCCATTTTCCCTGGCAACCCGGTAGGGTGATGACACGATTTTGTAAATGACAATTCACCTGCGGACCTCACAGAAAAATAAACCGCCTTGTAACCAAGCGATTGACGATGGATCTGAGAATGGCGGTACACAATGGCATATTGTTACCGACTTTGATGTATGGAAGTGAAGCATGGGCAGTGAACGATAGCGAAGTAAGTAAAGTATGTACGGTGGAAATGAAGCATTTGAGAAGCATGACAGGAAAAACTCTGAGGGATAGAGTTAGGAATGAATGGGTTAAAAAAGAATGTAATTTGAAAGAGGATGTGAAAGTAAAGGTACAAAAGAATGTGATGAGATGGTTTGGGCATGTGGAAAGAATGAATGATGATAGACTGACAAAGTATGTATACAAAGAAAGTGTGAAAGGAAAAAGAGGAAAGGGACGACCGAGAAAAGTATGGAGTGATCAGAATGAGGAGATTGTGAAAGAATGGGATATACAAAGTGAGCGTAAAAGAAGAAAATGCATGAAAAAGGTGATGGATATGAATGAATTGAAAGAGATATGTAAGGATAGGAAAAAATGGAGGCAACTCTGCAGAGGCTCTGGCCACCCCTAGCGGAATGGCGACAGAGTTACAGTTACAGTTACAGTAGCATGTAAGCACAAAATGATCTTGTGTTTACTTTAGTACACCTTTAATTTATTTACCTTCATAAAAACATAATGGCCGGCCTTGCAGCGCTGCACTTTTATCTTGCGAGATAAGGAGAGGAAGAAGACGCGCGAGCTATTGTTTAGATTCTATGCACTCCTTATCGTTGTTTTGTCATATCAATGCCTTTATTGCAACACCTGCTTTCATAGTAGGCCAGAAGCGCTATTCGATTGCGACGAGCTGGCGATTCGTGTTAAAAAATAAGGTGTTGATACTGTGATTTTTAATCTATGGAGTTCTTTTGCAAGCGCTAGCAATCCAAAGTGTAAGGAATTAAGCAGAATAGCGCTTCAGATAGGGTTCCATGATAGAACAGTGACGAAACGACACAACATAACAATACATGACAGAACGACACACGACATAACGACACATGACAGAACGACTTATAACAGAACGACGCATGGTAGAACAACACATGATAGAACGATGCATATCAGAAATACACATGACAGAACGACACATGATAAAAAGACACATGACAGAACGACACATGACACAACATCAAAATGTCAGTACATCAAAAGACAAAACATTTCCATGTAAAACAACACAGTTATAAAATGGCATATGACATAACGACCCATGACACAACATCACAATGACAGAACAAAGAACAATACATGACAGAACACCACAATGACAGTACATCATATGACAAAAAAACACAGAAAATATATCACTTTGACAAACAACACAAGGACAAAACATCACATGACTAAAACGGCAAGTGGTGATGTATTCCTTGTTGTTTTGTCATTGTGATGTTTTGTCACGTGATGTACTGTCATTGCGATGTTCTGTCATGTGTTGTTCTGTCACTGTGCCGTTCTATCTTGTCACCGCCAGGTTGGCCCTTACGGTAGCAAAGATGATATCACAAGTAGGCGAGTTCCTAGTTAGTGTGTGAATTGTTAATTCAATCTCATTACTCACAAGAGTTATTTAACGTTAATTCAACCGGAACCTAATGTTATATTGTACTTATTTATATTTAAAAAAACCGACCGGGTCGTGGGCTCGATCCCCGGCGGAGCACAAACAAATATATGCTCTTCGCTGGGTTAAAAATTCATATACCTTTAACAAGGACCGGTCACCATAGGTCCGTCCAGGATAGATACCTTATCCTGGACGGACCAGGATAGATACCTTAAAGTTCCTTGTTCCTTGACTTATAGATTGGTATGCGGCTGACCACCCATGCTGTAAAAATGGTTCACTTTGCCAATGTCACCCCTGTCTCAGGGAAGGACGGCAAGAGTTGCAGGGTGTATGTCCATTTGAGATTTAGTTTTTATGTTGTAGGTTCACATGAGGCATGTGCACGCGCGAACTTGTATGTGTCTGGTTGTGAGAATGCATGTAATGTGAATCTCCAATGTAACATATCTTTGCAACTTAGATTAGATTAGATTAGAAGGTTAAGCTGAATAGCTGCTGATTCACTGATTTGAGAAATTGTGGCAAGGCAAACATTTTTTCTTTGTTTCAGTACTACGAACGGTAGGTGCAGCTGGATGTTTATTTTCTTACGAGGAACTATGTGTTTACAAGACTGCAGAGACATGTGATTGTTTTCCTTTGGAAGGCCAACAACCGATTGCAATTGCAAACAGAATCGCCCTTGACTCTGTGCGTAATCTGCGAATGAGGAAGGCCGCGGAAACAATGAGGGATAAGAGGAGAATGCCCTGATATGTCACCAAACACCAGGGGCGTGCATCCCATACAGGCACATGCGCCTAATAGGTAGGCAATATATAGTAAACACACATTTAAGTTTGATACTGACATATACAATTGAAAATTTAACTTTGTTTGGAGCCATCGTTAGCACTTTAATAAATTTCAGATGAGTTATTTATTCTGAAATGCATTTGCCTAGGGGCTGTCCATATATTACGTCATTCGCATTAAGGGGGGGGGGGTCTGGTCTGCGGATGATGGCAAATGATGTACGAGTACCAAAAGTGACGTCGTTCTTGTAAATACCAATTTCTACAAAATATACAAAATAGTATGCAAGTAATATAATATTATTAATTATTAAGCTCATCCATTATTACAGCAAGAGGGGGGGGAGGGGTCATTAGATAATGAGTATAGGATGATTGTCAGGTGGGGGGGGGGGGTCGAAAATCGGCCAAAATCGATGACGTAATTTATAGACGGCCCCCTATATCCTATGCACGCGCCTACCAATCACTCTCTTTCATAGATGAATTTGTAAAGGGCAGTGCATTGGCTAAAGATGCATTTTTTGAAGACCAAAACGCGTAAGGATAATTTAGTATAAAATAGTAAACTAAGGATAAATTTAAACACTTTTTTAGTTATTTATATCATCACTAGGTATTTTAAATGGTCTATTTCTTTAGAAATCCAGCGGGGTGACGTCACAATTATTTTTGGATGTAATCCCATAGAAAATAAGAATGATAATATAATTAATTTATTTTGTGAACGCTGTTTTCGACAGTGAATCCCACCTCAAATACTTTTTGCAAGCTTGGTCGTTGCTATAGAAAGCGTCAATTCTCAAACAAGACCCATTTTCTCTAAAGCTGGGTGGACCTTTGGTTACCGGTCTTTGTAAAAGCACACGAATATTTCAACCCAGCGAGCTAATTTAAAAAAAGGCCGGGATTCGAACCCACGAACTTTCATTTACGAATCCGAAGCGTTACCACTAGACTATGGATACTCGGAGGGCTGGATCTTTCTAGATTCCTTATTTGAAATAAGCACCTACTCGCATATTCTTTGAACTTCCCCATGAACTTCCCACTCTATGTAAGTACTTGAATGTGCTAACGCTACTCTAGATAGTCCAAAGTCCGCGCACTGTGTTCGGCAGACGTTGCAATATCAAATTTTACTTATTTTTATATATTACTACATTTTTCGCGTTATATTGTGTTTTTCCGGAAACAACAGGAAATCAACAAAAAAACGGAAATTTTTAGTCAGGAAAAGTAAATGTTAAACTTACAAAGAGAAATGTCCAATGACATATAAAAAAATAATTTGCTGATGTAATCTTTTTTTTTTGCATTTAAAAGGTGAAAAATAACATAAAATTACTCATTACTTATTATTGAGAAAGAAATTACCCTTAGTGCTTGTTTGTCTTATGTTCATCAGAGGTAATTTCACTTGGGCAATGTTTGTATGTGTAGGTAGGTACTACTACACATACAAAGCGCGGGAAAACACCATGATAAGTGGCAGCAGCGCTGGGACTCAGCGCTGCCCTTTATATAGTTTAAATGTTGATTAATCTTACGTAATTTTTCGAAATATTAATTTATGTCTTAGTGATGCTCTAAAAAAATAAATGAAAACATACTTTAAAAAAAAAAATCTTGAATATGCGTGGAGCGCACCCTTAAGTGCGGGTCCGGCAGCAACTGAATGAAAGAGGTCGTTTTAGTGCGGTCTGGGAGACTCCTCGCTGAGCTTGCCAAATCCCACACACCCCCCGGAATCGCGCCGGGGAAGCCTTTTGAAGGTTTTTTCCTCTCGCGCAAAAAAAAAAAAAAAAGGTAGGTACTACTGGACCAAGAAAACCAGCAGAAGCACTATTCTGCTAAATGACTTACACTTTAGATATCAATCCAAGTTGGAGCAATTGCTAGCGCTTGCGAAAGAGCTCCATAGATGAAAAATCACAGTACTTACACCTTATTTTTGGACACGAGGAGTCGGCTAATCTGCAATGCTGATTTGTAATGTTGGTTTATTAGCTTGCTACATTTTTTGCATAAGACATTTTTGACTTTTTTTGTATAGATTTATTTTTAAGGTTTTGTTGTTTTCTTATACTTAAATGTTATTTATTACTCGTATTCCTTGACTTATAGGTTGGTATGAGGTTGACCACCCATACTGTAAAAAATGGTTCACTTTGCCAATGTCACCCCTGTTTCAGGGAATGTCGGCAAGAGTTGCAGGGCTTATGTTCATTTGAGGTTTGGATTTTATTTGTTAGTACACAATCAGCATTTGTAAGCGCGAACTACACGTGTTTGTTTGTGGGCATACATCTGAGAGCTTTGAATGAATATATCCTTGCAACTTAGATTATAGATTATAGTCGCTATCTCGTCGCCTTAAGGTCGTAAGGAATTTAGCAGAATATCGCTTCAGGACATTGATTTTTGTAAATAGGTACCTATGTACATAAAACAACTCTCACATTATCAAGTTTTATTCTTAGCTAAGATTGTGCAGAATGTGATTCTTGAGAAAACTTCATTGAAAGGTCATATTTAAATCAAATGGTAGATAAGCCAAATAAGCACTGGGGTGACGATTAGGTAATAGAGGAAAACTTTACCAAGGAAACGTTCCAGTCATAAATAAAAACATGAAGGTATAGTATGACAGTATAGGGGCGCGCATCAATGAATTTCAGATAGGTGTACATTAAATTTATTGTATTTTTACCTTCATATTTTATTTCATTCATGCTCGTCACTTACATTTTATTTATAAGTATATATAAAATCTATGTTGCAAAGATATGTTGACATTTAAAGGTCATATTATATGCACGCCCACAAGCAGGCAGTATGTTTGCACTTACGCATGCTACATACCTACATACAAAATAAATCAAACCTGAGATGAACATAAAATCTGCAACTTTTATTGAACTCCCCGGAAACAGGGGTAGCATTTGCAAAAGTGAAAAAAAAAAATACGGCATGGGAGGTCAACCTCAACCAACCTATAGGTCACGGAATACGACCAAGAATTAGAGAAAGAAGAAGAAAAAAAAATAATCTGCATTGACAAATTTACTTCGGATTTACATAATACATTATTTTGATGAGAGAAGTTGGGACTACCTTCCATTTTTACGAGTCTGAAGCGTTACCACTAGACTACGGACTGTACCCTTAGTACGAGTTGCAAAACTTGAGTAATGTGTAAAGTTTACGGCAATTATTAAAGAGTGATTTCCCCCAAAATCTGCCGCTTTTGTTTGTTTGAACTTGATTTTCTTCACACTGTAACTCTTTTGCTAAGACCATAAAGTGTAAAAAACAAAAACGGCAGATTTTGAGAGAAATCACTCTTTAGTATTTTCCGTAAACTTTACTTTTCTCAAGTTTTGCAACTCGCACTAAGGGTACTGGTCGCCAATGCGTACGTCTTTCTTTCATGTCTCATTTCAAAACATTTATGACCAAAGTTTAATTATAAAACCATAGCATACCTAAAAGTACAAAGATAAACATTTTTAAATTCATGTTACACAGCAAAATTTAGAAATGATGTTTCAGGTTTTTTTTTTAAAAAAACATGTTTAGAGAGTGGAATATTTACATTTCAAACACTTATAGTGAATCTAAGGTCCAAAGGTTTCATCATTTTCCAAGAAATATTTTTAAAAGCATGTAGGTACTTACCTATTTGAAATAACAAAAGTAAATTTTGTGACTAAGTAGAGTAAAAATAATACAATTAAAAAAAATAATGCTTACTTTGTATGGCATTTGTTTATGATAGGAGATTCAATAAGTACCTACATCAATCAGACTGGTCATAGTGTAGTGATTAACGCTGTAGACTTGATTTTAGAAGGTGGTGCGTTCGATTCCCAACAGAGCACAAAGATCATGTCAGTCTTGCTTGAGAAATCTGGGCTTTCTTCAGCGGAGACTGAGTTTGGAGAGCGCTCTTGAGGTGTGATTCACATTAAGACAGCGTTCACCTAAAAATGTTTCTATCATTTCAGATATAGAACACTTGCGTTTACAGCCAGAAGGCCTGGGTTCAAACCCCACTGCGAACGGCAGAAATGATTTCCCGTTGCGGCTTTCTTCGGCCCAAGTAAGGTTTACAGCCACCCATAAAATGAGAAGCTTGTTTCTTAGGAGCTATGAAATTTCCCAAATTAAGAAAGATTGGTTGGTATAACGTCCCTTAGTGCTTGTTTGTCATACCTCTGATGGATATAAGCCCATCAGAGGTAAGTTATTTTTCAAAGGAAAGTGATTTTAAAAATATTTCAAACAACTCTCACATTATTGTGTTTTACGTTTTTTCTTAGCTCAGATTGTGTAGAATGTGCTTCTTGAGACAGCTCCATTGAAAGGTCATGTATAAATCAAATGGCAGATAAGCCAAACGAGCACTGGATGAAGGATAAGGCTGCCTCCCTTACATTTGAAATTAAATAGGTTTCAATGGCCACATCTAACCCTTTCAGGGAGATATGCAAAGAAGTTGCACCACTGCACAGCTAAGTTATTAAATAATAAACTTTTTATTTTAAAACACTCTTTATAAAAAAAGATTGTAAGACTTCAGATAATAAAGTTTTTTTGTGTGTTCTATTTTTTATAATTACAAATTAAGAAATGTTTCCGTCAATGATTTTGAAATGAAAAGTTTCCTTTGTAAATAGATCAAGATCATATGAGTGATGATCAATTGATTGCCCAGCACAGGGATGGCGAACCTTTTTGAAACTGAGTACCAAATTTGTTTTTTTTTAAATATAATAATATGTCGCCTACGGCCTACCACATGCCATGGATATAAAAAAAGCATCAATTGTTTGTGTTCCCAAAAATTGACATCAGCGACGGGATGAGGAGGGGTAGGTATGGGCAAGGCATGCGATTTAAAAAAAATCTTAATGTACAATTTTACCTCAAATAAACAGTCATCGGGGTGAGGCAAGCTTACAGTTTTACTATCGCCTTCTTAGCTTCCGCTCATCTCCAGGCAGGGAACAAATGTACCTAACAATGAGATTTATTTATTTTACATTAAATACAAATAAAAATAAAGTGAAGATGCAGTTTTTGTGAAATGGCGGTTGATCTGTAATGTTGGTGGCTAGGGTTTATTAAATTGGAATTTGTTTTCTGTTTGTTGTCCATAGGTATTATTATTTAGTGATGTATAAAATGTACCTTGTCATGTATGTTCCTTGACTTATAGGTTGGTATGCGGCTGACCACCCATGCTGTAAAAATGGTTCACTTTGCCAATGTCACCTCTGTCTCAGGGAAGGACAGCAAGAGTTGCAGGGTGTATGTCCATTTGAGATTTGGTTTTTATGTTGTAGGTTCACATGAGGCATGTGCAAGCGCGAACTTGTACGTGTCTGGTTGTGAGAATGCATGTAATGTGAATCTCCAATGTAACATATCTTTGCAACTTAGATAGATTAGATTAGAATGCAATTCACCGACCTATTCTGCCTGGCCAGAAACAGGTATTAATATCATCAATTAATAATTCATTATTGCTTCTTTTAATGAATTATTAATTCTTCTTCTTCTTCTTCGTGTCAGCTTCACACCGTATTAGCCCAGTAACGAGCAATGTCTATATGTGATCAATGTCAATTGGGTAATTAATAATTATCCAATTACATCTTTTGAACCAGGGTCAAAGTTATAGTCAAGTGAACCAAGCGGGGATCGAACCAACGTTATTCTATTCCAAATACGCTAGAAAGATCAGTCCACTTGGCCCCCTCGGCCATAACACCAAATATCATTATACATGAATGTCGTCATATTGGTTTCCGTCGTTTATAAAACTATTGATGAATGAAGACAGGTTTGAATATTACTTCTCAAGCCTTTTTCATCACTTTTATGTGTTTCTCTTCATTCCCGTGCCATGCCAAATTATCAGAGGTGGCGCGCATGCCATGGGTTTGCAACCCCTGGCCTAGACTGTCAGAGCTTCAATTAAAAATGCCATAACAATGTCAAGATGAATAAAATAATGTTCTTTTCCTACCAGCCATCACTGGTCACTAAGCATTGCAAGTATTTGTAAGTATTAACCTAAAACATTCAGGAGTTTTTCAACCATTAGTCAATAAGTGTATACATAAACTTTTCCATCATAAATTTCATCCTTCACTTAACTGAGGCTAACCACCCATATCAAATGTAAAAATTGGTTCACTTTTGCAACTTCCACCCCATGTTTTAAGGGATGATAGTAAAATTTGTAGGGCTAAGGTATGGGTTTTCTTTTATTAAATAAAAGATGAAATAAAACATTAGCTATTTCTTTTTTATGCAGATTCTACTGTAAAGGTCTTTGAGTGTTGGGTGTTATTAAATAAAACTCTTGCATGCCCTTTTCTTACACGCAAATTTTATTGTTTTTTCCAAGCTATTGTTTTTGAAAACAAAAGAACCAGCATTCCAAAATTCAAAATCAACAGTCCTGTTAGGTACAAAATCACTACACTACAAACCTCTAACCAAGCCTAAAGTCCTAAAAGTCAGTAAAAAACTAATGGGCTGAACTAAAATGTCTAAGATCTTAGACATTTTAGTCGTAGGTTGAGCCCACGCTTTGACAAACTAATGGTGCCTGTGCTGGAAGTTCCATCAGCACGATCATTCTTACCTACCGAATTTTGTAATATTTGTATGAAAACAAATCAGCTGTTCACTTGCGGCCATCTTGGATTGACAGGTCTTCATACAAATGCATCATCACTCATCAGTTTGTCAGAGCGTGGGTTCAACGGACGACTATAAAAATGTCCATGAATAGCCCCGTTAGTGAACATCATAGGGTTATTATCGTGTAAACTTGTATAATTATGTAGAGCACCATGGAAAAATTATATAAGTCGCTGAGGAGCATTCTTATATAAAGCAACCTTCATCAACTTAACAGGGTCAGTATCATGGCAAATAACGCTCCACAAAATATCCACAACAGACTCTGCACACATTTCAATTTTGATCTTCTTTCTTGGCTGGCAAACGCCAAACTTGTACAGCTCTTATCGACCAATATCAAAATATTTGTTTGTTTTTTACCTAACAATTCAACCGTGTGACATCATAATTTTGTCAATGTCAATTCTCAATCATTCAACAAATCACAATAATCTTCTTAAATGAATATTTACAGGCCCGGATTCACTCCTCTGGGGGCCATGGTGCGCGGACAAGCTCGGGACCGCCTATATGCCCCCCCGTCTTTGAAAATTCCCCCCCTCCCTATTTTTTTCACAACGCAAAAGATGCATATCTTTTCTGAAAACAATTATTTTGAAAAAAGTTCAATACAATATTTTATATCCTTTTGGTCAAGACTTCAGCCACAAGGATGTTTTTGTGGTAGGTACCTAATGTATTTTTGACTAATTTCTATTAAGTCTGTAATCAGCGATCCTTTGGTCACAAATGCATGTGAAGAACTGAGCACTGAAAAAAATATACAAGATTTTATGAAATATGGGGGGCCCTAGTTCGGTCGTACCACTCGAACCGCCCTTAATCCAGACCTGGATACATACATTTTATTGGTGAATTATGTTTGTTACTAATACTAATAATATAAATAATGGTAGGTAAATGACTTTCATTAGCCTCATATACATGAGAATGTAGGCCACTCACTTACAAACTTACTTAGATTAGTGTAGGTACATACTTACATTCTTGTAATTATCTTAACAGAGATCATTAATAAAATATACTTAACAATAATGTTATCTTGCGTGCATCATTTAGTTCCTATATGGTTACATAACTTACAAAGATAACATTATTATTTGATAATGGACTCCACACCAATTCCATGGAGAATAAAATTGTGATGTGATACGGCTGGATTGAAAAGGAAAAGGCAAAGAGAAAAAGTCTAATTAATTTTTTTGTAAATTTTGAGTCCATCCTTTTATAGCCATTTGCAGTGTTATTCACAAGGAGCAAATTCATGGCTCATCCGCTACCTTAAGTAAATAAAAGTACTACTTATCTTACATGTGGATATACTTAAAATACCATGAAATACCTACATAAGAAAAATACAAACAAAAATAAATAAAAACAAAATAAATTTGACACATTTTTTGACTCATTACCCCTTGTCACGAGGATGCTGTGCTCTGCAACTTTTGCGGCCTCTCTTTTAAATATAGGGAAAATGCATTTTTTTAGGGCATGGGTGTCAGTCCCATACCACCTATTCATTACATAATGATACAATAGACCTATCGTCCCCCAGTTCTTGTTTGGGTTATCTACCATTTGATACAAATGTGACCTTTAAATAAATTGGTGTTAAGAATCAAATTCTGTACAATCTGAGATGAGACAAAAAGGTAAAATATGATAATATCGACTGCTCCAAGGAAGACAGCACTAAGTCAAAAAAGACAAGAAAGCCAATGGAATGTTATTTATTCCATGGAGTACAATGCATAAACTATTTTTTACATTAATTTATTGACGAATTTAAAAGAGATAGAGACACGGCTGTCATCTTGCAATGCAGATAATGATTTTTTACCTTCAGAAATGGAAATAAGTCAAAAATCTAAATTTCGGAGTTACTTCCTTTTTCCTTGGAGCAGTCAATATTAGAGTTCTTTATGATATTTTAAAAATCAATTTCCAGCATTCATAACACACATTGGTCCAGTACACTTACAAACACTACTCATGTGAAATTACCTCTGTTGGAGATAAGACAAACAAGCACTACGGTGACGCTATGTCTATTAACTGCAGTAAAAATTAATATATTATGTCAGATAACCTTTCAACTTTTTAGTATGCAAATATTTCCTTTCGTCACACTTCTTATCAAATCTGTTGGGCGTACAGTAGAGCGTCAATTATTCTAAATCATGGACTCATTTTGTAAACTATTTTGTTAGCGGGTAAACAACACTTTTGTATGGGACTACTGTATCTAGCTATAATCTATAATCTAATCTATAATCTAAGTTGCAAGGATATGTAAGCATTTAAGGCTCATATGAAATGCATGCCCACAGACAGGCACATGTAGGTTCGCGCCTACGCATTCTGCATACAAATAAAGAAAACCTCACATGGACATAAACCTTGCAACTCCTGCCGCCGTTCCCTGAACCGGGGTGGCATTGGCAAAAGTGAACCGATTTTTACAGCACGGGTGGTCAGCCTCGTACCAACCTATCAGTCAAGGAGCAACCAATAAAAAATATTTATATGCCTTTTCCCAACAATCGTCAAAAATTTGTGTGTGTCAAATTATGCGGAGACCTCATATTTTGGCGATAAGAGTGTTCATAAAACTGTTTGTTAGGATAATCAAACTGTATACCTAGTTGTATGTATCAATCTGTATTTTATTTAATAAAATTGTGTTTCTACAGGAAACATGTTTTTAGTAGAAAAAAAATGTGCTTAATTATGAGGTCCACAGGTGAATTGCATAAAGAATATTGTGCCGCCACCCGGCCGGGATGCTAGGAAAAAGGCATACAAATATTGTGTTACGGAAGTCTCATACAAAACTGACGTCTTCTCGCCGAGAGAAAAGTACCAGATTCAAAAATGTTCACACCTCATTGTACTGAAACATTTATTTCATATGCATGCAACAGTCTTTGTTTTTAGCCTGACAAAACGAGCCTACCTCTTAGGGTTTGTTTTTATAAATCACACACATAAATTTCAAGACACATATTATATCTGATACTGGTCCCTTTTCTCTTGAGCTTCAAATCATTGCAAGGCAGTATCTATACATATAAATGCTTTTTAAAGCAGAATCTATATTTTTGACATTTTCTGAATCATTAGAAAAGCTGCTGGCAGCAGCTGTTTGGTTACTCAATCATTCAATTCTTATTTATCATCATTTTTAGGTTCATATAATTGATTCTCTACTGTATTAACTTGTAAACTACTTAGTATTATTTGACAAATAGTTATTAGTTTTTATTCACCAATAATACTTAATTGTCCATTAAAATTTCATTATTAAAAGCAACAAAACATTGAATAAAATTACTTCTTCACAGTGTGTGTTTTTTAACATACTTAATGTGTTGTAATTTGTGGAGTTTTTAGTCACTAAATATAACTGATTATCACTGTCTTTCCAAAAAGTTGCTTTAAAATTATTGTACAAATGTTGACATTCATAACATTTGTTGTTATTCTTGGATTTGTCACTGGAGATAATACAAAGTTAGTACAATTTGTCTATTTCTTTTAAGTTTGTAAGATCAATGTGGAAAACTTCTCTCTGTCCTGCACGGCCCAGAACAACTCTCCCCTCCGTCATATTCCCGCCCAATCTAGAATGTGGGTCAGCCATGACATGTGTACGCCCTCTGCTTAAGTACTCCAAGTTAAGGGTGTAGAAAAAATATTTAGAAAAACCCTTAAAAATATTTACTCGGCTGTGTTATGATTCTGCAGGGCTCAATTTGATAAAAATTGCAGTTATTTATTTTGCATAATTTATTTTTAGATACGGTGCATACACAGAGTTGCTTTTGAACTGTATAGCTCAACGTCTTAGATACAAGTCTGGCTACAGAGCTTGCCGGTCTCTATTTGTAGGTGAGAATAAAGGTTATTCTCGAAATATTGAAAACTGGCGCTTGTGAGATTTCACCATAACATGCTACTTAAAATACTCACACAATCTCAAATAAATAAAAATACAATTATTACATCTAGAGACTTCACAGATACACATTTGCAACAGTTGGTTCACAGTTTCAGTTTGTTTTAGATCACTTCATGCAGCAGAAATATCTGACAAGTTTATTGTCAATGCCCAGAGCAATAGTCCAAGGTTCAGTGTTTACTGGAATGTACCATCTATCCAATGCAACAAATATAACATCACCTTTGACAACATCACCCAAATGTACGGCATTATAAGGAACACTGGAGATGTGTTTTTTGGCGATCGGATTACCATCATGTATGAACCAGTGGGATTATTTCCCACCATTAATCAAAGCAATCCAAGTGAAATAACTAATGGAGGAGTACCACAGGAGGGGAATCTGACTCTCCATCTTGATTTGTTTAAGAAGAAATTGGAACAACTGTTTCCAGACGAACAATTTGATGGTGAGAGCAAAATTATTCAAAGATAGTTTTATGCAAAAGCCAATAAACTAAGAAGAGAAAGGATGACATTTGCAATTTAGTTTTATAATAATAGAAATATGCTGATTTATTTCGTGAGCACAGTTGTATGTAAATCACGACTAAACAGCTTGATCGTCCCTACTCAACACCTATTTCTAAGGCAAGATTAAGTTGCTGTAAACTACACATATACTGTAACTTCTTGCCTGCGTTATCCCCAAAGGGATCGCATGTGGCGATCCAGGACCTATTTATTTTTACAGGTTAACCACTTCAGTTGAAGTGAGGGTTTCCCAGCTCCCGAGGGGGCTGGTTGTATGAGTAATAAACGTTACCACTAGACCACGCCATTGAAAAAGATAGATGAACGTTAAAAACAACATAATTATCAATTGTGTTAAAAAAAAACTTCTGAAATTAAGACTATTACTTCCCGATTTTGAATTTGTAGCATCAACCAATGCACTATGACCGGCTATGATGGGTAGAAAACATCACTGAGTAATCCTTGTGTCTTGTTTCAGGACTCGGAATATTGGACTTTGAATCTTGGAGACCAATATGGAGGCAAAATTGGCCAGAACAAAATGTATATCGGGCATTGTCCAGAGAAATAGAAAGGAAGCTCCATCCTTCGTGGCCTGATGAAAAGATTGAAAAAGTGGTATGCTGTACTTTCCAGTTTGCTTTCAAAGGAACAAACCTAATGAATCTTTTATGTGATAAAATTTTACATGGTAGGAGTGTGT
This sequence comes from Agapetus fuscipes, assembly GCA_951799405.1. Taxonomy (NCBI): domain Eukaryota; kingdom Metazoa; phylum Arthropoda; class Insecta; order Trichoptera; family Glossosomatidae; genus Agapetus; species Agapetus fuscipes. Next base: position 25,881,278 of record OX637333.1, read on the forward strand.
GGTTGGAGAAGAAAGGTGTTGGACAGACAGCGCTGCCATCAATCGATCAATGAGGCATAGATCCATCCTGGATTGTCGTTTTATGAAATTTAGTAGCTATACCAATGACAATCAAATGGACTCTGCATGTAAATTGACATAGACCAAATTGTCACGTCACATGGCTGGGCTGCTGGGAAACATGCATACAAATAATTATCATTGTTTGCTAAGCACAAAACTCTCATGCAAGTGTGATGTTTGCTTGCTGAGAAAAAATTCTACATTCAAAATTATGCTGAGCTTATTAGTTGAAATTTCACATCAGCTGTCAAATAAAATAAAATTCAAATTCATAAAGCTCAATTGTCTATGACATTTTTCAAACAATCCAAACTCAGACAGTCTGAGCCTATTCAATTTTTAAGAAATAAATTATGAAAACTTCAAAAATCTTTGTTTTTCTTTTTAATTTTAGGCTAAAAGCAGGTTTGAAGAAGCCGCCATTAAGTTTTTAAAAGAGACTATTGTTGCCGCAAAAGAAAGCCGACCATTTGCCAGGTGGGGCTACTATGGACTCCCATACTGCTTCAATACACACACACAAGAGTGCGAGGACATTGTCAGAAAAGAAAATGACCAGTAAGAAAACCACACTGCATTTTAAAGAGTGGACTCCACATAACTTCTATCGAGAATAAAATTGTGACATCATACAACGCGGTTTCTAGGGAGTAGGCAAACAAATGTTTTATTGATTGCTAAGGACCTTAGTCACTAAGAAATGTGATGTTTGCCTATCAAAAAAATCCATTATGGTAGAAGTATTTAGAGAATTAGTAGCGGACTGTTATAGGGTAAAAGCCTAAGCCTGGAGGAGAAAAGCATTGGACAAACATCGCTGGCAGTAGTTGATCAAGAGTGCACCCTGGATTGTCGTGCTAGTGACAATATACTTAATCAAATCCTGACAGAGATAATTGTTTTCTGTGTTGACGGATACGGCAATTTTTTTATAATTTGTTATAAGTATATTCAGTGTCATTAGTAGACTTCAATACATAAAAAAATGCATTTTTATAAAATCCTTTACTATTATTATAATCAATAACATGTCAGTTATTGAAATTTAAAATTAAAACACAGAGTTTTTCTTCGCGAGTTGATCAGCAGAAATTCAACTGGTGAAGAAAAACTTTGTGTGTTTATTTTTATGTTATTAATTTTAAATGAATCTTCAAAATTTCAATACTCAACCCTTCAATGTTTAGATATAATGTTTATCCTTTATGCTGTGGAATTAAACCCCCATTTAAAATAAGCCTCCAGTGATCTCAGGAAATACCCTTAGATTTTATTTTTATACAATAATTGATTTTCCGCCTTTATTCAAAAATTTATACACATTTTTACTGAAGCAGGTAACCGAGGAGCCTTAAAACTTCAAAGACATGGGTAGATGCAAGACTATTTATGACATATATCCATGCCACTTGTAATCAAAGAGTTCACTATCAATTGTAACTTACAGAATCCAATCTCTCTGGAACACAATGGAGTTGTTATTGCCGTCCATTTACCTGTTCAAAGCAGACACATCCCAGCGACGACAAGAAATGATTACAGGAAGAATAAATGAGGCTAAAAGACTGAAATGTCAGTCAGATTCTGATCTGAGCATTCTACCATACAGCTGGTTTAAATACCACGACAAGCAAGATGAATACATCCCATATGTAAGGACACAACCTTCTAACACTATATAGATTATTTTTAAATAAAGTTATAATGACGAATAGGTAGGTACCTAAAGTATGTCATATTGCTAATTTTATATATTGATGTTTTTAGCCCGCAATATTATTTTTTAAATTTGATTGAATTAGTTATACATAACTAATTACAAAATGACATTTGTCAACTCAGGATCAAAGCTATCGTAAATCAAAGCTCCAAATAATAAATATTTTTCTCAATCTAGTCATATCGATAAAGTCAGGATAAACAACAAATTACTTATTTTTAAACCTTGCACGTTTTTGGTGGACATATGCTTTACAACTTATGTTTCACAATGTTCTGATTTGAGCCATTTGTAACCAGCTCCTTTGACTTCACCAGATCATCTTTCCATCAGGTCCATTTTCCAGGATGACAATTTCTTCCTCTTCTTTACATATCCTGTCGGTTTCCCCCGACTTTGAGATGCCCACTTGGTAGAATCACTCCCTGTTCTGGACAGCTCATCCCGGACTACTATTGGATGTTCCAAAGCCAAGAAAGTTTTCTCCTTCCAACCCTCACAATCTCCTCTTCTATAAGTTGAAGAATGGCATTTTTGCTAGAATAATGGGTCAAAATATACCTTTTTAAACAAAAATAAAAGAATTTTAGGACCATCATTGTAAGTAAAATCTATATGAATAATTAACAAACAACAAAAATGTAAGATTTACTCTCTGTAACTGAGTTTGACGATCTTCTTCTTGACAATTATATTAATTTTAAAACTAAACAAATTTCAAAACTTAATTTAACTCGGATATTTCACGAACCGTTTAGAGAGAACTTACATCATTCTCGACGTTTCGTCGGCGACGTAGCCAACGTCTTCAGGCAAACTCAGTTCATCCTCAGTCGTCGTGCAGAGAGGATGTTCTCCTGAAGATGTTGGCTACGTCGCTGACGGAATGTCGAGAATGATGTAAGTTCTCTCTAAACGGTTCATGAAATATCCGAGTTAAATAAAGTTTTGAAATTTGTTCAGTTTTAAAATTAATATAATTGTCAAAATGTCAAACGACCGTAATTCTAACTTAAACCTAACGATCTTCTTCTTCTTCTTCATTGAGTCAGACGCTGTACTACTTTTACCCAGTGGCTGGCAACTTTCACCGCTCCATCGTACCCCTCCATTAGGTAGGCCAGTGAGCAGCTTGGTGGGCAGGCCGGACAGATCCGAAGATGATCCATGGACTGTTTGGCCCTCGCATTCGCAGAGCGTGGTGTCATCCTTTCCCCAGGTCATCATGTTACAACGAGCTCTGCCAACACCTGTTCTCAGCCTGTTTAGTGCCCTCCATACAGACCACTCGAGATCTTGTCCAGGTGGGATGCCCTCGCTTGGCTGCACAAAGTTTTCAGGTCGCTCCGAATTCCGCAGACAGTCTCTCCTTCGCCGGCTCCGTAGTCAAAGGATGCACAGAGCTCAAGAAACTGTGACACGAAAGTTTGGTGATATAAAGAAACAAGATAAGCCATGAATGTTTTCTGTTTCTAGGCTGACTTATATGGCGCCCTGAGCCAGAGCTATGACGCTGGACTGGATGGTTTGGTGATTTGGGGCGGATACTTTGATCTAGAGACAAGAGAAGACTGTGAAGCTTTTCAAATATACGTTAGCACAATTCTGGGCCCAGCTGTCAAGAAATTCACTATGAAATATACTTAATTAAATCTATTCAATTGAATTAGCGATTCTAAACAATGAACTCTGTAAAAATTCAACAAATAAAAGCATTGCGACAAATATCCCTCTATACGTCTTTATTTTTTTTCAAAATGTAAATTACGTACACTATTATATTTTTCAATGAGGTCGGCACGTATATATAGACGTAGACAATATTGTATTGTGACCTGGCCGGCATGCTGGGGAAAAGGCAGACAAATGTTTTGTTATGGGTCAACAGAGTTCCTTGACTAATAGGTTGGTATGAGGCTGACCCCGCATGCTGTAAAAACTTGGTTCACTTTTGCCAATGCCCCCCAGTTTCAGGGAAAGGATGCAGGAGTTGCAAAGTTAATGTTCATGTGAGGTTTGGTTTATTTTACATGCGCCATGTAGCATGTATAAGCGTGTACTTACATGTAGTTGCTTGGAGGCATGCATTATTAAATATGAGTCTTAGATGTAAATATAACTTTACAACTTAGATATAGATTACAGACACAGCCAATATGCTAGGGAAATGGAAAACTAATATTATGTTATTGGTTACAAAGGACTCTAGTAACACTGACCTATGACGTTTGCTCCCTGAAAAGCAATTCTAATTTCAAAATTAGTTCCAATTTCTCTTATCTTTTTTTACTAAAGGTTATCGGGAAATGGTACAAACATAACAATTCATATACATTTAAATTCAAACACATAACATTAAAAACACTTAAAGTTAGATGAAAACAATATATTGCATTTAAAACAATGAGCCTTTTTCTTCTTCTATTAAAAAATAAATGGTGACTAGTCCATGATCTGTTTGTACAGCTTCTTTGTGCTTTATGAGTTGTGTTGCCGCAAGCCCATATAAAAGACAAGGGATACCTAAAACAAAAAACAAAAATAGATCAATTTTAAATTGATAACGTTAATACCTGTTAATGGCCAGGCAAAAATAGATTGGTGTATTGCATTCTTCCTCGAGTGCTTTCACTGTTATTCACCAATTAATATAATGTAAAAATAAAACACAAAGTTTTTCTTCGCAAGTAGATTAATTTCCTCGAGCGCTTTCGATGCTATTACACCATTTGTTCTCTTGATAATGGTGTGATAATATTGAAAGCGCTCGAGGAAATAATTCAACTCGTGAAAAAAAACTTAATTTTATGAGGCAAAAGTAAGAATATAACCAAGAATTTTGAATCTGTTTTCAGTGATTCTAAAAACACACTTGGAGAAATATTTGTAAGTTCTCAAGTCTTACCCAAATTGATTATTTTGATGACCCTCATGAAGTTATTTTCCAACGTCAGATCTTCATGCTGTTTCTTTGAGCAGTGATACTTAATGTATGGGTAGCAGCCTGTTCGTAAAATCTGATAATTTGAATTGCCAACCTTCCAGTTGAAATTAGCCAGTCCAAATTGGTCATCTTTAATGCTGCTGTACTGAAATAAAGTAAAATATGAGTTGTACACAAAAAAATTGTACTTTTTTTTTACAGAATCCTTTTTTGGGAGATTTCAGAGACTCTAGGGTCTAAGACACTTGTTGTAGTGCCGTAGAGGTGTTGGTGATGTGGCGGTTGATGTCCTGATCCTTTGTTTCAGGATTCAAAGTCCAAACTTTATTCCGTGGCTGCGTAATGTTGTAGTGTGTGTTACGTTGTGTTGCCTTTGTTTCAGGACTATTCCGTAGCTGCGTAATGTTGTAGTGTGTGTTACGTTGTGTTGCCTTTGTTTCAGGACTATTCCGTAGCTGCGTAATGTTGTAGTGTGTGTTACGTTGTGTTGCCTTTGTTTCAGGACTATTCCGTAGCTGCGTAATGTTGTAGTGTGTGTTACGTTGTGTTGCCTTTGTTTCAGGACTATTCCGTAGCTGCGTAATGTTGTAGTGTGTGTTACGTTGTGTTGCCTTTGTTTCAGGACTATTCCGTAGCTGCGTAATGTTGTAGTGTGTGTTACGTTGTGTTGCCTTTGTTTCAGGACTATTCCGTAGCTGCGTAATGTAGTGTGTGTTACGTTGTGTTGCCTTTGTTTCAGGACTATTCCGTAGCTGCGTAATGTTGTAGTGTGTGTTACGTTGTGTTGGTTTTGTTTTGAGACACTGAAATGAAAGTGGTGGTTGATGTTGGTTTTGAATAGGGCGAGGTTCAATTGAGGTGGGAACACAGATAACGGTAATAACAGAGATGGCTGCCATACTCGATAATCGGGCGGATTTGGGATTTATACAGAGTCAATAACTGGGCTGAAGTAAAAAACCTACAGGCTCTATATAATATGCCGAGTCGCCGGAAAGCGGAAGTTGTGCGAGACTCAATAGCATCATGGTATTTTAACTCTGATGAGAGAGAAACATCGAGAAGATTCAAGTGTTCATGGTTAGGAAGAGAGACGTTGTCGAAGATTGAGAGATGTTTAATTCAAGTTTTAAAGCTATTCACCTTTTGCAGACTACACACCGGACACTCTGATAATTTGCAAGGGTCTGTTTTCTGCGTGTACAGATAAGAGAGGTCCTACTGTACATGGAAACGCAGATATAATTTTCTGTGTTTCTATATATTTATCTCATGTTTGAAAAAAAAAATACAATTGCAACTTTGGTTCAATACGATACGGGCTGTCCATATATTACGTCATTCGCATTAAGGGGGGGGGTCTGGTCTGTGGATGATGGCAAATGATGTACGAGTACCAAAAGTGACGTCGTTCTTGTAAATACCAATTTCTACAAAATTTACAAAATATTATGTAAGTGATATAATATTATTAATTATTAAGCTCATCCATTATTACAGAAAGAGGGGGGAGGATAATTAGATAATGACTATAGGATGATTGTAAGAGGGGGGGGTTTAAAATCGGCCAAAATCGATGAGGTAATTTATGGACGGGCCCATACAGATTTACATGACAAAAATACATATTATATAATACACTTGATATCTGATTCTGATACCTTTATGAAATAGGATGTCCAAGGCGGTTCATGGCATTGCTTTAAATAAGCTGTCAAAACTTCAGAAGAAGTAGGTTTACTTTTCCGTTGTTTTGAAAATTCTCTGCATGATAACATCAAAAATTTATACCGTTGGAAAGGCAAAGTCAAAGCATTTTTTATTGCCATTTCTTTAATCACAAGACACAAGCTATAACATATTATTTTAAAACGCGTTCTTTAATTTGTTTAGATTTTAGCATTCAAAATAAACAAACTCATATTCAAAATAAATAAATGTTTATATGTGTACTGGACCGAAGAAAAAATCTGCATTAAAAAACTAAATAAAAATGAATCATTTTGAATGTGAGTTTGTTTATTTTGAATGCTTAAATCAAAACAATTTAAAGAACGCGTTTTAAAATATTTCAATTCGGGACGATAACTGACATCTGTCAAAAATGACAAATGTCAACCTCGGCAACAGGTGTTCATACACTGAACTCTTTTACACTTGACTTTAGGTATGCAAATGAGAATAAAATTAATTTTGTGCCGTTGTTTTAAAATAAAAATATTAAACATAAAAAATATATCATCTAGTATAAAGATCTTCCGTATTTATTTTTTTATTTTGAAAATGAATTGATTTATTTTGGCAGGTATATAAAAGAGACACCTGTTGACCTGCTCGCGAACAGGTAAAAGTTACAGTTTCAATATGGCGTAGCGAACTTTGGCGAATGTCAAAATAGCATGCCACCTCGTTATTTTTCATTTACATCGAATCGCTTGTAAGGTACGCGTGTTGGATTAAGTATTATCTAGCGTCGGAGTGTTGTTTTAAGTTGGTTTGTTTAGTTTTTAACTTGTTTACGAGTTGTAATCAGTGATCGGCTTTGTGACGAGTGAATCTGATGTGTTTTGTACATTCCTCAGGTGTGTGGGTTTACTGTGAAAGTCTGTGAAACAAAGTCAAACGAGTCGGAAGTTTTGCATTCATTTCATTGTTACGATTGTCTCGGATAATCGGTGATAAATATTTGTGTTATTTTCTGTCTCTTCAAAGTTTTCAAAGTTCGAATGATTCGTCGGCGGAGTGATATCAGGTAAAGACAGACGTCATTTTGTACAACTTTAAAAACTTTTTTTTTTGTTGACACTTCTGTCAAAACATGTTGGTATTTTTTAATGAATACGTAATGTTGATTTTGTGCATCATTTACATATAAATTCAAATATTTTTATATTAATTATGAAGGTAAGTAGGTGATATCTTTAATTTTGTTGAAACAGTTGGTGAACTGACATTTCGTTGGTGGTTGGTGAAGTTGAAAGATTAAGGAAAAAAGTATCAGTTATTGTTTGAATTTGGATTGAAGGTAATGATGACATTGGTAACATAAAAAAAAACCTATGTGGATTCGGGTGATATGAAAAACGCTACTCGCAACTAAGCTACACATGTAGTGTAACTTCTTGCCTGCGTTGTCTCCGAAGGGGTCACATGTGGCGATTCGGGACCTATTATTTTTTACAGGTAAGGGGGCCGGCCTTACACCAACCACTACAGTTGAAGCGGGGGTTTCCCAGCTCCCTAGGGGGCTGGTTCTCATTTATTGTGAAGGATGTGTACACCTTGAGATGGAACCCTTGCTCTCGGCATGGAATGCAAGCATTCTACCAATTGAGCTATCAACCTTTACAAGATACTTTACGACAAAGTTAAGTAAAGATGACTTTATTGGCATTAAAAGGTACTTAATGGAAGTCTGCATAGTGAAAAAAAAGGCAAAGATCATTAGGGAAACCTCAAATAGGTACTTAATGGAGATTTGGGGTAACGTAAAAAATGTAAGGATGATTCCGACAGCGTAAGATGGTAAAATTGATTCGGGTAATTTAAGTAAACAAGGTGGAGGTGAGGTTATTTGGGTTAAGTACTTGAAAATATAATGGTAATTTGAGCAATATAAGAAGGTGAAGTTAGTGCAACAAAAAAAGTTGATTTGGGTTACAATACAGGTAAAGGCTATCCATCAACATATTTTTATGTTGATCAACGTTAAGGTGAATCAGGTGAGTAGTGGCAAGAAGGTAAAGTGATTTTGGTAACATAAAAAGTTATAAAAAGTGATGTAAAATATTGGTAACTAAAATAATTTAATGAGGCCGGAACATTGAAGAGAGTGTGAAAAGAAACCTTGTTATTTGGTCGGGTTGCTGGGGAAAAGGCAAATAATGTTTTGTTACAGGGTGCTAACGACGGCAGTCACATACAAGGCTGACGTTTGCTCGCCGAAATAACGTTCCAAATTAAAAAATGTTCAGCACTCATTGAGATTGGAATACATTAAAAGAGGTAAGTACTTAATGGTGATTCAGACTTGGTTGCAAATTGCCTACACAAAAAAAAAGAGGTTTGCACATCAATTGATAAGGACAAAATTGTGGGTTGTTGGTGTGGTTGCTTGGGCGAAGGCTAATGACTTATCTTTCATTTTGATTGCCGAGGTCCCTAGTCACATAGACCTGTGTCCGCCAAGAAAAAACAACTGATTTCAACCTGTTATGTGGTAAACACAGATGTGGGATAGTCAATGTCTTTAAATAATAAATAAATAATGCTGTGCTGGTAAGGGGAATAGGTAAAGGTGATTGTTAGCATATAAATGGTATTTGTAGTGTGTGAAAATGTACAAAAACGGTAAACTGTGCTTTGGGGAACATAAAAATGGTATTGGTCATTTGGTAAGTTATATAAAAAAGTGATTTGGCTAAAATAAAAAAAATATATAAATTGATTCAGGTGACATAACAATGTCAAAGGTAATCTAATCTAAATCTAAATCTAAACTGCAAAGATATGTATCATTTGAGATTCATATTAAATGCATTCCCACAAGCAGACATGCATAATTTCGCGCTTACACATGCTGCAAGTGGACCTACAATATAAAAAACCCAATCTCAAATGAACATAAGCCCTGCAGCTCTTGCCGACCTTCCCTGAAGCAGGGGTGACATTGGCAAAGTAAACCATTTTTTACAGTATGGGTGGTCAGCCACATACCAACCTATCAATCAAGGAGTAGGGTCAAAGTGGCAACAGTGGATCATGTGGGTACAGTGGATCAGGGCAGTTTCTTCCAGATGAGTTGTTATACAGGGCTATTGCTTTCACCTGGCATGGTGCTCATGTCTGAACATGTCTGAACCAAACAGAGTCCTACTTCAATGCAGTTTGGTTTTGCTGAGTTACAAAACGTGTTTCTGACAGTCAAAAGTAAAAATTAAGCTTCGCTTTGTTGTCTTCTTATTTTTAAAGTATTGAAGTTCGGCTAAAAATTATTCATTTATCCTCATTAACAATAATCCTACTTCCATTATAACATTACCCCATTACTTTGTTCAAAGTGAAATACATAAATTGCTGCCCCAAAAGAAATTTGTTGAAAGGGTACACAGTGGATCAACATCATAGGGTACATAGTCGATCATCTTACCTGTAACAATAAATAGATTCCACTCTCCACATGAGACCCTTTGGGAAGAACGCAGAAAGAAGTTACACTAAATGTGTAGCATAGTTGCGTTTACCTCGGAAGACGCAGCAATGCCCGTCAACATTCTTATTACTTCTTCAATGTGGATTTTTCCTGTATTATCATCCACTTATTTAATGTTATTTTGTTCTGTTTGATTAAAATTGGTGTATAACCATTGTGTATAACAGAAAAAAAAATTGTCTAATGAATATGTTTTTTTGAAATACAAATAATTTGGTTTTTATTGTTTGATCCACTGTGTACACCATAGGGTACACAGTGGATCATTTCCCATTTTTCCCTAAATGCAAAATATCTCTGTATTTATTGGATAAAAAAGATGGAGCGCTTAGAACAAGTTGTAGGTACTTAATTTATTAACCGTTTGATAAAAGTTGCAAATTGATTGCATTTATACAAAAATAATTCTGAGCGCTTGAAAAAAAATGATCCACTGTTGCCACACTGACCCTAATAATAAATAATATTAGGATGATTTATTTGGTGAGCGCTGTTTTTGTGTGTATCACACCTCAAGAGCCCTCTGCGAGCTTGGTCGTCGCTGTAGAAAGCGCCAATTCTCAAGCAAGACCCAGTTGTTGTAAGGTTGGATGGACCTTCCAGTGACCGGTCTTTGGTAAAGGTTTATGAATTTTTCAACCCAGCGAAAAGCACATTCGAAATATAAATGGTAAATTTTTGTGCTCCGCCGGGATCCGAATCCACAACCTTCCATTTACGAGTTCGAAGTGTTGCCACTACGGACTACGGACCGGCCCAATGTAATACAAAGAAGGTAGAATTATTTGTGTCAACATCAAAAAGGTTAATTAAACTGAATTTAGTTATTCCCTTATTGTTTACAATTACTCTGTCAATCTAATTTCTTTACTGTACTGTACTGTGTCTTGCCGCTCCACAAGGGGTGGCCGGTATCTCCGCAGATGCATCTCCACTTTTTTCTGTCCTTGCGTATCTCTTTCATCTCTTCACCATTCATCACTTTCTTCTCTTATTCTCACTCTGCAGGTTCCTTTCTTTCACAATCTATTCATTCTTTCCTCGGTCGTCCCCTGCCACGCTTTCCTCGACATTTTCTCTGTGCATTTTCTTTGTTCATTTGTTACTTATTGTTTTTGATACAACAAATATGGCCTTGAAGAGAATAAATTGCTGCGTGAAACCTATGTATGGTGACTGGTAAAGTGAACAACCTCACGCTAACCTGTTTAATTTAAATAGAAGATTTCCTTATTCCTTCAGTATTAGGTTTTCTTTTATTGTAGGTGGAGTACAAGTATCGAAGAAATCACCAAAGGCTATTCAAATAGTGAACGCTCAAACCAGTGAGTCACCAATGGACTTGTGTTAAAAAAATACTATATTATTGGTTTCACAACTCAATTGTTGGATGATCAATAATGCTCTTTTTGTGTGAAGCACACCTCAAGAGTCCTGAAACATCTTATACTTTCAGCTTTTTCATCTGCCGACGTGTTGCTTGCATGAGCAGAAAGCATTTTCCAGGCTATTATTGCCTGCGCCGTCATCCTCTACCATAGTTATCTCACCAATTGCAACAATTGAAGCCGATGGGGATAAGGATAATGCACTGGTTTATGTACTGCCAGCCTGTGACCAACTGTTAGCAGACGTAAAAGCCACTGTGTTCCTTTGATAACCAGCCTTGAAAATGCTTTCTGCAGTTGGAAGAAACATGTCAGCAGTTATAAAAGCTGCGAATAGAACAAGGTCTAACAAGAAAGAATGTGAAGTAATTTTTCAGTTTTATTTAAGTATGAATCATTGTTTTTAAGTAACTGTATTTTGAAGGACCTTGACTTATAGGTTGGAATGAGGCTGACATCCCCTACTGTAAAAAATATATCATACGGGCAGCAGCATACCAACCAATCATTCAGAAGTGATTATGTATTTCAATCTGTTAATAAAATGTTTCCGTTTCATTTCAGTTGTTTGCGCTGAGTGTGTCCGTGGGAAATGGACAAATTAACAGAGGAACAGTTGCAGCTAATTTCTTCAGGTCAGTAAACACCGTCTTCTTCTTTTTCTTTGTGAAATTCTCCCACACATATTTGGAGCACCAGTGTGAGTTACATGGTACCTGCCTTCTGCTTCTAACAGCTAAACAATGGACAATGCGAGTAGGTATCATGTATTTTTTCTGTAACTGTTTTTGAAACCTGCCATTTAAAAGTGTTAGACAGGTATTTAAGTAGGTAGATGTATTTATTTTTCAGCTTATTGTTTGTATTCCTTGACTTATAGGTTGGTATGAGGCTGAGCACCCATACTGTAAAAAATGGTTCACTTTGCCAATATCACCTCTGTTTCAGGGAAGGTCGGCAAGAGTTGCAGGGCTTATGTTCATTTGAGATTGGGTTTTTATATTGTAGGTCTACATGCGGCATGTGTGAGCGCGAAATTATGCGTGTCTGCTTGTGGGAATGCATTTAATATGAATCTTAAATGATGTATATCTTTGCAGCTTAGATTTAGATTGAATGGGTGGGACTATAATAGAATCTGAACAAAGTTTCAAATTTCTCTCGGCTGGTTGATGTCACAGGTCTTAGTTAACTTGGGTCCTTCTTCAATGGCACTAAATCCCATTATATATCCCGTACTTTTGGATTTCATTGTTTTTTATATATTTGTTAAAAAGCATATAAAAAAAATTAAGTTTTCTATAAAAGGTTCACAAATATTCTCTCATCCTTTTACTTAATCCAGGATATAATTAGTGTGTTTAAATCTGGATACAAAACTTGATTTTTTTAGGTATTTGGCTGCCTTATGCATGAAAATAAATTTAAGCAAAACACTGTTTATTTTCACTATAGACTTTATTTAAAAGATTAAAATCTTTAAAACAAAATTACGAACGTTTTCGACCTAGAAGGTCTGGATGACCTTCTAGGTCGAAAACGTTCGTAATTTTGTTTTAAAGATTTTAATCTTTTAAATAAAGTCTATAGTGAAAATAAACAGTGTTTTGCTTGAAAAATTTCATCCAAAAATTATAAATTGAAACAAAATGAATTTTCACAGTGTTAATACACAAACAATACAAAATATAAAAAAAAAATAAAAAAAATTTACTTAACGTTCTGGGCTATCCACAAGACAAACCAAGGAAATTGTTTTGATATTTATAATTTTACCCTCAATGGTTTCTTAACTACTGCATATAACTCTCTTCTACCCAATATTGATGTTGAGAAAAACAATTTTACATGTTAACAATGAGTAAAATTTATATATTTTTTTAGCTTTACTTAGGAATCAAGAATTCAAAGAAAAATATTCCTCAGATCTGAAGATACAGTCTCAACATGGCTGCGCATGAACAGCTAATCGGACAGTCAAATGTGTTGCATACAAATATATCGAAGCATATTTGACTGCCTGATCAGCTATTTACATGCAGCTAAGTTGGATCGCTTATTATTATTTATTGTGCGAGTGAGTGAGCGCGAAATTATGCATGTCTGCTTGTGAGAATGCATTTAATATGAACCTCAAATGATACATATATATTTGCAACTTAGATTAGATTTAGAGATATATATTGTTGAATTTTTTTAGGTGTAGATTCAGGATGTGAGTCTGGAGACACCTCTGCTTGACTGCTTCTACATCTTGCACTAATGTTACTTCTATAATGATGACATTTTTAATGATGCATGGAGATAAAAACCACACAACTTTCTGTCCTGTGTGTTTTGTATTATTACAATGGTTCAGTTGTATTTTTGTGTATTCTTCAACCTCATTTCGTTTCTTTACTAATAGGTTGGTATGAACCTGACCCCCCATGTTGTAGAAACTTGTTTCAATTTTGCCAATGCCACCCCGGTTCTAGAGGAGGGCGGCAGGAGTTGCAAGGTTTATGTGCATGTGAGCTTCGTTTTTTTTTCATAAATTAACATCCAAACCTCAAATGGACATAAACCCTGCAACAAACCTCTGAAACAGGGGTGATATTGGCAAAATGAACAATTTTTACAATATGGGCGGTCAGCCTCATACCAACCTATCAGTCGAGGAATGATGTTAGTGAAAAATACAACTTGGCAAAATGCTGCATTGTATTAAACAATTGATTCCGCAATTTGTATGTATAAAACAGTTTCAGAAATAGAAGTAGTCCACGATTTTAGATTTTTCATGCGGAAACTAGGCATTGTTTAAAAAATTGCATTACGTCAGTTATCTCAAAAATCTGAAATCTATTATCTAAACCATTTCTCTTACATCAAATCTTTACGTAAGAAAATTGGCCTCTGTGCACTGTTTTTGCCTGAGTTCTGTACCCTTAGTACGAGTTGCAAAACTTGAGAAAAGTAAAATTTACGGAAAATATAAAAGCGTGATTTCTCCCAAAATCTGCCGTTTTTGTTTCTTACACTTTATGGTCTTAGCAAAAGAGTTACAGTGATGAAGGAAATCAAGTTCAAACAAACAAAAAACGGCAGATTTTGGGGGAAATCACTCTTTAACAATTGCCGTAAACTTTACATTACTCAAGTTTTGTAACTCGTACTAAGGGTAGGTACTGTACTTTTAAAACTGGCTGTTGAAAAGTGTACTGTTGAGTAGACCGATCCGTAGTCTAGTGGTAACGCTTCGGACTCGTGAATGGAAGGTCGAAAGTGGGTCCGAATTCAGATTTAGCAATAAAATATACTATGTATGTATTTATATTTCAAAAATGCTCTTCGCTGGGTAGGAAAATTCAAGACCGGTCACAAAAGGTCCATCCAGCTTTACAGCAAATGGGTCTTGCTCGAGAATTGGCGATTTGAAGCGACAACCAAGCGCGTAAAAAATCTGGTCGATGGCTCATTTGATAGTATGGTTTGCATTCCATGCCGAGAGCAAGGGCTCGATCCCCACTAGGAGTGTCAGAAATGATTATTTCAAACCAAAAAGAATACCAGCAATAAATAATTATTATATACATACGTAGTCAACAAACATGAATGCTATCAGTTATCAGTGATTTTTATTGTAAGATACCCTTGAGCAGATATGAATGTTGTAAAAATTTAATCAAAATCCATGATTCACTTCTGTACGCAATACTTTAACTAAAACTTAAACGTATTTTTGTTGGTATTTTATATCGTAAATACCGGCAAGGTTTACTCAGCCTTCACAAGAAATGAGAACCAGCCCCCTCGGGAGCTGGGATACCCCCACTTAAATTGATGTGGTTGGCGTGAGGTCGGCCCCCTTACCCGAAAAAATAAGTAGGTCCCGAATCTCCATATGCGACTCCCTCGGGTATAACGCGTACAAGAAGTTACACTAAATTTTTAGCTTAGTTGCGTTGCGTCTGAGTGTACAGGAAATTAGCACTTGCTATTAGTAAATTGAAATATGAAATACTGCCCATTGAAATATGAGAATAATAAGTGATTAGCATTGTTTGTTTTGGTGGCAAAACATCACGGTAAACACAAGCTAAATACAATGGAAAGTAAAACGCAACTGAGCTGCACATATATTGTAACTTCTTGCCGCGTTATCCTCAGATGGTTAAGCATGTGGCGAGTGAAACATATATCTACTCATTTCTTGTGAAGGCTAAGTAAACCTTGGCGGTATTATATTTTAGGTTTGATTTATTTTATTAAGGTCGGCAAGAGTTGCAGGGCTTATGATCATTTGAGATTGGGTTTTTTTGTTGTAAGTCTGCATGCGTCATGTGTATGCGCGAAATTATACGTGTATGATTATAAGAATGCATGTATGTAATATATTTCAGCAACTTAGATTATATCGTCACCTTAAAATTAAAACTGAATAATTGTGCTGATTCACTCATTCGAGAAATCGTGGATTAAACATTTTATTGGGTGTAACTTCTCATAGTAAGCGAACTAATTATACGAAAATACTCATGATAAACTTCTAAACTGCAGGATTTTCACACTTTTGTAGTGTTTTCTCTCGTAGAATATAGGAAAAAAATGTGCATTTATCTGAGAAACCCATGTTAGATTATTATGTCACTTGTTTAGTTAACCTTTAAGGTATTAATTAAGGTACTAGAGATTATTATAGAATTTTGAGTTCCTTGACTTATAGGTTGTTAAGCGGCTGACCACCCAAGCTGTAAAAATGGTTCACTTTGCTAATGTCACCCCTGTTTCAGGGAAGGTGGGCAAGAGTTTCAGGGTGTATGTCCATTTGAGATTTGGTTTTTATGTTGTAGGTACACATTATGCAAGCGCGAACTTGTACGTGTCTGGTTGTGGAAATGCATGTAATGTGAATCTCCAATGTAACATATCTTTGCAACTTAGATAAGATTAGATTAGAGGTAGATACATATAGCATTTCGTTGGTTCTAATATTTTGAAGCCGGATTTCATCTAATGGGTGTAATATCTGAGACTATTATTTTGGCCCAGTTATGCCCAAAAATATGGTACGATTGTTGCAAAAAGACGTGTCTCGACTGATTGTGTTGTGGTCTGGCTGGGAACGCCTAGGAATGTCAGCGGTGTGCGAACTCAGAATGGTAGAAATGTGGGCAAGAACTCTCCAAGTCATGGACCGGTGGCCGCAGCACTAGCTACTGCACCAACAACGGTTCATTACTGCGATAATGGAAGAGAAAAGACGCTGTCACGTACTTAAAATCAACACCTACTTGAAGTTATATCAATTTCATTGCTTTTTTATTATTTTTGTGGAATTTCATTAATTTTTGACATCTTTCATAATTTTTGCGAACTTTCATTCATTTTTGAGATCTTTCATTCTTATATTTTGTAAAAAAAACAAAGAACTCAAAATTTAGCGAAACAGTTTTATTTTTCATTAATAGGTACCATTAATTGATGAGGCATTCACTTTGTAACCTTTCATTTTTTAAATATTAAAAATCAAAAGCAATTTTTATATGGTTACGGGGCGAGTTATTTTTACTCGATTTTTTATTCATATTCTTTCTTGCAGTGTACCTAGACACTAACTAAAGGCGAAAGAAAGAAAAGTCTGAACAATGCTTGTAAGAGCTCGTTCCCACTTGTCGGGTGTCGGATCCATATATTAATCGGAGGTTCCTGTGGCAGAACATTTCGGCCAAAATCGGTTTCCGATAAGTGTGAATAGCTTCATACATAATGTTCTGCCACTGGAACCTCCGATAATATACAGATCCAACACCCGACAAGTGGGAACGGGCTCTTACTCAGTACCCACCAACACTTAGCTGGTTTTGCACGTACATACGAGAAGATGTACTTAGTCAAGTATTCGCTCGCGCTGCATTTATAATGACTTAATCCCATTGTTGGCTCATCACTATCTTCATTCATTGTTCTCTAAGTGGGGAATTAGAAAGGTTATGCTGTATTCATGAATTAACCATTTTAGGCAATGGAAATTCACTTAGTTTATTTATACTAAAGGTTTCAGTTCATACAATGGACTCGGCACATTAATAGACAATATTGTGACGTCATTCCGGGTTTCTAAGGAAAATGCAAACCAATATTTTGTTATTACTTGCTAAGGACCATGATCACTATAAGTGTGACGTTTGTCCACCGATGAAAACTTTGCGGTTTTTTGTCAGTGCTGTGAAATTACCAAGTGTTAAAAAGTCTTGCTAAAAAATGTGTGCATATTTTTTTATGGGTCTTTGTCTTTAATATAATCTATAATCTAAGTTGCAAAGATCCATTATCATTTAAAATTCATATTAAATGAAGAGCACAGAACACAAGCATTTACCAACTCACGCTTTCAAGAGTGTGTACTCAAAAATTAAAATCCAAATCTCAAATGAACATAAGCTCTTCAAATTTTGCAGACCTTCCCTGAAACAGGGGTGAAATTGGAAAACTGAACCATTTTTGTACATTTGGGTGGTCAACCAACCTATAAGCTTAGGAACGTCATAGGAAAATCACATTGAAATTGTCTAAGGCTATAGGGTTATTAGAGCAAAATTGTATGCAGCTATAAACCATGAACCAGCTTTACACTGTTCATACGAATATCATGTGAATTTAAAAGTTATATCGAATAAAAAAATACATAGGAATGCCACAAGGGTCTTATCTAGGACCTTTTACCGTTATTATATTTTTAGCATGCGCTCACCCATAGATCTTGTTATATCTGGTTATAAATGCTGGCATGTTGGCGACGGATGTTTGATGATCATCAGGAATCTCTTCAGCCAAGCATTCGAGCTGACCGCACACGACAACAGCCAGAGCGCAGAACATGTGGTTGCAAGCAAAGGCCATTGTGATTTGCGTCAGTATGAGCCAACAAGGGAGCCAACCAGTCTGGTGATAAATGTTGGCGACGGATGTTTGATGATCATCAGGAACCTCTTCTTCTCTATAAGTTTTATTGTCAAATCGTCTTCCCACGAGTCTCCTCTTTGCCTATGGTCGCACACATGAAACAAAGGATGAAACATTGTATTGAAAATGTCGTTGCCCGTGCCGTGCTTTATTTTATTCAACATGTTTCAGTATTATAATGTAGTCCAGTTGCTGCCCTGATTCCTTTGCGTTAGTGACAGTCCAGGAGTTTCCACCAACTCAGTGAAGACCAACTCTTTCCATGAAAGCTTTAGTAAAATAAATGTTTCTTTTCTGCGTCAGATGCGTGGGAGAAAGTACTACAGAAATGATTCTGTGAAGTACAGCTCTATCCCTTGACTTATAGGTTGGTTGACCGGCCCGTAGTCTAGTGGTTAACACTTCTGACTCGTAAATGGAAGGTTGTGTGTTGGAATCCCGGCGGAGCAGAAAAAAATACCATTTATATTTTCAAATATGCTCTTCCCTAGTTGAAAAATTCAAATGTACCTACCTTTACCAAAGGCCGGTCGCAACTGGGTCTTACGTGCTTGTCTGCTATCGAGAATTGGTGCTTGTTAGCGACAGCCAAACTCGTAAAAAGTCCGATCGATAGCTCAGTTGGTAGAATGCTAGCATTTCATGCCGAGAGCAAGGGTTCGATCCGCACCGATGGTGTCAGAAATGATTTCCCGTTTCGGTGTTGATTTCGAACCCAAATATTAATACCGGAAAGGTTTATTCAAGGTTATTCCTTGACTTATAGGCTGGCATGAGGCTGACCACCCATACTGTAAAAAATGGTTCACTTTGCCAATGTCATCCCTGTTTCAGAGAAGGTCGGCAAGAGTTGCAGGGCTTATGTTCATTTGAGATTGGGTTTTTATATTGTAGGTCTACATGCGGCATGTGTTAGCGCGAACTTATACATGTCTGCATGTGGGAATGCGTTTAATATGAATCTTAAATGATGTATATCTTTGCAGCTTAGATTTAGATTTAGATTTTAGTTTACTCAGCCTTCACAATAATTTTTTGAAAAGTTTTAGCGGAAACATTGTAGAACTCCATTTTAATTATTAAAAAATGATAACAAACTTTGTTTAGTTCTACTTTATTTATTTTTATTTAGTTACAAACAAAAATAACGAGTTCACAAGAAATGAGAACCAGCCCCCTCGGGAGCTGGGAAACCCCCACTTCAACTGAAGTGGTTGGTGTGAGGCCGGCCCCTTTACCCGTAAACATAAATAGGTCCCGAATCGCCACATGCAATAAGCAGGCAATAAGTTGCACTATGTGTGTAGCTTAGTTGCGTTGCGATGTCAAAGGTCCCTATGGTTGCGTATAACTTGTTTGGAACAACCGTAATGTGATACAGTCTCACCTATACATATTCAAGTAGTGTATACATATTCACGAACTTGTGTTTTATAGGGATACTTGATATACATCGATACTTGTATGGTAAAACTGAATAAGTGACATTTTAAGCTAACACGGGTTTCTCAGATAAATGCGTTTTCCCCCCTATTTTCTATGAGATAAAACAATAACAAAAATGTGAAAATCTTGTAGGTAATTGTAGTTTTTCATGAGGACTTTCCTTGACTCATAGATTGGGATGAGGCTGACCATCCGTACTGTAAAAAAAATCGCTCACTTTGCCAATGGCACACTTGTTTCTGGGAAGGTCGACAAAAGTTACAGGGCTTATGTTCATTTGAGGTTTGGATTTTAATTTGTAAGTACACATGCAACATTTGTAAGTGCGAACTTACTCTTGTCTATTTGTGGGTATGCATTTAATAAGAATTTTAAATGTTAATATCGTTGCAACTTATATTATATATATATTATATATAGACTTCCTTCTCCGCAGTTACTTACGAGTACTTCCAATGAAATGTTTTATCCATGATTTCTCGAATCAGTACTTACTTATTCAGTTTTACCTCTAATATGGCAATATAGTTATTTTATATAATCTCAGTCAATAGACATTGTTTCAAAGTTGACATAACGTACTTCTGAACCTTCTACACTCATTAATACCAACCTCAGCACGGAGACTAGGAGGAAGTCATCATTTTCATCAACCGATGCCAACGCTGTCGATCCATCGCTTTCTCTAGTTCCACTCTCTAATCTTGCTCTGGGTCTTCTTACTTCCCTGCACCTTTCAGAGACTGTCATCACAACTCTCTCATCCAGGCTTCGATGGACTATTTGCTGTATTTGTGCCATCAATCTGTCTTTTACTTAGTAAATTGACCGGTCCGTAGTCTAGTGATTAACACTTCTGACTTGTAAATGAAAGGTTTAGGGTTCGAATCCCGGCTGAGCACAAAAAGTATACCATTTATATTTTCAAATATGCTTAAAAAATCATAAAACTTTACCAAACCGGCTACTAAAGGTCCATCCAGCCTTACGGCAACTGGGTCTTGTTTGAGAAGTGGGGATTTTTAACAGCGACGACCAAGCTCGCAGAGGGCTTTTGAGGTGTGATACACACAAAAGCAGCGCTCACCAAATAAATAATCCTAATACTATTATTACTCATTTTTTTTTATTCTATACGTATATTTTATTGAAGCTCACACAGTTTAATTCCGATTGAATGTAATATGGTGTTTATTAATTATTCGTCCATAATAGAAAGTACGCCCGATAAACTTAATATTTTCACATTAAGTGTGGTAAACATGTTCAGGCACTGTCCCAAGTATTTGATATTCACAGACATCTACCAACCTTAAGAAACTCAGACTAAACCCAAACCCTTTCACTTTAATCCAGCAAAAAAAAAAAAATACAATTTCGATAATGTGCGAGTTTTATTTTTATTGAGATGCAGAAATACATTTATTTTTGACTAAATATTAATGGTAAAAATATTTTATGTTTTTATTTAGTGAATGCTTTAAAGGGGCTGCAATTTCATCTTTTCTGAATAAGGGTGAGTTGTGTATGTTTGTAACTACGGATTACTGGCGCCATGGATGTTTTCAGGTTATTTTTCACAGAGGGTAGAAAATATTGAGCTTTCGTGGAGCCAGTTTTAAAAGTACAGTACCCTTAGTACGAGTTGCAAAACTTGAGTAATGTAAAGTTTACGGCAATTATTATTAAAGAGTGATTTCCCCCAAAATTTGCCGTTTTTGTTTGTTTGAACTTGATTTTCTTCATCACTGTAACTCTTTTGCTAAGACCATAAAGTGTAAGAAACAAAAAAACGGCAGATTTTGGGAGAAATCGCTCTTTAATATTTTCCGTGAAATTTACTTTTCTCAAGTTTTGCAACTCGTACTAAGGGTACTGGATAACCGATTGAAATAGGCCACCAGTGTTGTACAATAAAATTATGTGTTTATCTATCATGTGAATATTGATTAATAGGTAATCGGTTAACAGTGTAATATTTTATGCCCATCTATTTTAATATTTTTTAATGTATATCTGTTATCCATCTATTTTAAGTTACTCTTTTTAAATGTTTATTTGAAATCGTGTCTTTTGTATTGTAAGGATACCTAAGTAATTATTTTCAGTTGCTCGTGATTCATCTATTAATAGTTTGATAACATTCAAGTGCATCATTCAATTTACTTATTTTTATAAAGTAATTTAGTGTTCCTTGACTTATAGGTTGGTATGAGGCTGACCACCCATACTGTAAAAAATGGTTCACTTTGCCAATGTCACCCCTGTTTCAGGGAAGGTCGGCAAAAGTTGTGGGGCTTATGTTCATTTGAGGTTTGGATTTTATTTGTAAGTACACATTCAGCATTTGTAAGCGCGAACTACACTTGTTGGTTTGTGGGCATACATCTGAGAGCTTTAAATGAATATACCCTTGCAACTTAGATTATAGATTAGATTATTATTAAAATATTGAAAATGTTGTTATTTTCTTATTTCAGCGTTGAAACAACAGCCCATATAGAATAAGTTGTCTTCATTGTCTGAAAGCATACAATTTTGAAGGATTATAGTGAAAAATTGTTAACATAAACACAAAAACTGTTTTATGTACCTACTGATATTTCTATTTACTTGTTGCTTTAACAAGTAATGAGCTATGACCGGTTTAATTCTCTCGGCTATTTTCAGAAAAACTCATATCTTGCTACTTATATACTTAAAGATTTAAATGAGGTTAGGAAGAAGAAAGAACTGTTAAAGCTGATGATTTGTTTGATCAACAATACACATATGACTAGAATAAAACAGTGTTTTATTTCATGTTTTTTTTAAACGGAGTAAAATCATAAATTGATTATAGCGAAGTGGTAAAAATATCCCAATGTATAGAAAAAGAAGAAAATTAT
This sequence comes from Agapetus fuscipes, assembly GCA_951799405.1. Classification (NCBI taxonomy): domain Eukaryota; kingdom Metazoa; phylum Arthropoda; class Insecta; order Trichoptera; family Glossosomatidae; genus Agapetus; species Agapetus fuscipes. Next base: position 25,903,887 of record OX637333.1, read on the forward strand.
TGTAAAAAAGGCCTGTGGACTACTTACGGTAGTAAACATTTCCCTGGAAAAGTTTCCAAACATGCCTGCCCTTAGGTAAAGTGGTCGTTGAGTCTGCATTAAGATTTGAAGGACACTCTTTCGATCTCTGAGGGAAAGCTCATACCAGCGCGAGGCGAATATTCGGTCTCCCAACTCGAGGCTCTGAAAGTCATTGGAATACAATATCGTATCGTGCAAGGCCATACCGTATCGTTGATAAAGAATGCTTATAAAGATTTATGCAGTCTACCTTTTCAGCCAACAAATCACCAGCGTAACAATACATGAACAGCTCAAACGTATGAGCAATGGCGATGCCAGCAAAAGAGACCTGAAAAATATTGAAAACTTTTATGAAAATGATATTTTTTATGGTTTGTGTATTAACACTGTGAATGATGTCATTCCTTTCATTCCATTATTTCAATCCCAGTACCCCGGCAGAGGTGTCTCCTCTTCGTTCTGTCTCCTCATATTTCTTTGTCTCCTCGATCTTCATCATTCTCTTCATGCGTGCTCTTCTCTTTTTCCCACTTTGCAGGTTTCAGTTATTTGTATTCTTAATAATTCGAATAACCATTCTCTTCTCGGACCTTCTACTATTTTCTTAGGACTTTTTATAACATTCATTCAAACTTACATATTGCTGGGTACCGTCGTATACCAGAAGTGAAGTGATGACACTCAAACAGGTGTAAAGTGGTAAAATTGCTGCCAGTAGAAAATACAGCTGATTCAAAAGTGAAGTGAATCTGGAAGAAATGTGTAAACCTTTTTCGATTTTTTGTAAAAATGTCGAATATTTTACAACCCTTGTGTTGTAGGTTCTGAAAGTAGACAATTCTTTATGACATTATTTCTAAATACCGTAAAATGTCTAAAATTTCGTCTTAATTCTGATGTTAATCCATCCAAATCATTGGTATGCGTCAGGGATCCAACCTGGTCTCTTCAGTGTTTCTAATATTCATCAAATATCTATAGATGTTACTTACTCTCTGATTTTGTTGTACCGATCGACTTGTCTCTTGAGTATGCTCTCCGCCCTTCCATCGTTACAGAGTTCGTCTATTTCTTCTATCAGACAGTCTATGTGTGCGCACACTCGAATGCTGGTAATGAAAAATATCATGTTCATGGAAAAGGCGACACTCACTGCCATGATGTTGGACCAAGCCTGTCAAAAATTAAGTGAAAAAGTGAGTCAAGAATATTTTTCAACGCGTTTATCAGGATTTCCTTACTTTGATGACTAATTGGAAGAAAGTCTAACTTACAATGTTATGGAATATTCGGTAAAACATCGGTGAGCCCAGTATTTTGACTGTTGTCTGTAGGAACTTATGGTAGTATGAAGATTTGATAAAAACTTTCTGACTAATCTCCATGCGGTCCGGTCGATAGCACATTTGTTAGAATAGCTTGAGGGCTAGGGTTCGAACCCCGCCACTTATGTTAGGCATGATGCCCCGTTTCAGTTTTTATTGAACCAAATTTTTATACCGGCCAGGCTAACTGAGGTGCCCCAAGAAATGAGGACATGATCCTTCGCGAGCAGGTAAATTCCCACTTCAAGTAGTCACAAGAGTATGTCCCTCTTTATTTTTTATTAAATAAGTAGTTTGCAGCTTATTTTGGTATCATTTTATCCATTTTTAAGATTACGTAGACAATTTTAGTCACATTATTTTTGTTTTCGCTTACCTCAAACAAATAGTTGACATGATAGTATCCAAATTTGTCATAAGGCAGCCAGGGTATGGTCCCCAGAGGAGGTTGCATCATCAGCGCATTCTTTTGCCTTGACACCAAGGGTCGGATGATGAAGGTGAATATGACCATTACTAGCTGGCTGATGTGGAGGTGATAGATCCAAGTGCCACGTGCCACCTTCTGCTTCAAGAGATCTTGTTGCGTCAAGCTGTCGGAAACCCATGAGGGGAATTCGTACAATATGAGATGCATCATTTTCTTGAAACCTGTGAAATGAGCATTTCAAAATGTTGTAGATTATATACATTACGTTAACTCTTGTTTTGAGCGTTTTTGGCTATGGTACAGTATTTGTCTTTAGCGATTCTATCCATGTGTTCACATACTGAAGATTCTGTGCTTAAACTCAAGTATAGCCTTGCTTTTAAAACAGCAACTTACCGGAGTAAACGAAAACGCTCGCTAAAAGCGTTGCGCTTGGGTTACAGATTATTCCTAGGGATAAATATTGGGCCAAACCATCTTATATGGCCGACTTTGAAGCTGTTCATCGATTATTATTTTTTAAGCTTTGAATTATATTGTTCATGGGAAATGCACTTACCTTTCCTGTAAATCAATAACAAGTAAATCCTGTACACTGTAATACCCGAAGTCTGTATGAAAGTCAAGACTTCAACGTCCTCTGGTATCTTGAAGGTCCCGGCCGCTACTCGAGAAATTAAATACGAACAATCCCGAATGTAAGTCCCACCAAGAAATGAGAGAATCACAAACATGTGAAGAGTTGGAGTCCATCCGTCTACGAATGATAGGAACCCGTAGAAGTTTAGCACTTTCCAAACTCTCAACAATCTCTTATCATCGACTGTGAAATGATTATTTCCGCAAAATTTCGGAAAACAATATAATAATATCGCTTGAAGCATCTTTTGATTATAAAGATTTAAAAGCTTTGAGGAAAAACCAAAAAGATTTTGTAGATTTTTGGAGTTCCTTTTGCAAACCAGGAAAAATTGTATGGAGAATGAAAAGTGTGGGATCTGAATGAAATATTGTTTTCTTTTGAAGACTGTCAGTTGAAAATCTTCTTTATTTATACTGAATTTATTTTAAATGATAAATTTATTTAATTGTTTCTGCAAGTATGAATTAAAAACAAAATTTCAAAAGTCAGTGGCTCTCAATGTTTTTTTCGTATATCGTCATCAAAAACCTCGGAGTAATTACTAAGATAATAAATATTGATTTTTCAAATTGTTTGGGTGGTACATTGTGGAATTACATTTAAAATATTTGATTAAAAAAGAAAAAAAAATCAAATTGTTTATTTTGTTAATCAAATATTTATAAATAATGAATTGGAAGAAACTTGTTTAATAGGGTATGAAATAAATACTGTGTTTTTAGATTTATTCTGACCTGCCTACTTGTGCTGCGCACGATTGCGGCATTCTAGTTAAATGTCCGGCTTCGCCAGTACACTTTTCCCGTGTTCTGATTTTTAACAAAATATGTGAGAACTGACAAAAAACAAAAATATTTTGACAATTATATTAATTTTTTAAAAATGAACAAATTTCGAAACTTAATTTAAATCGGATATTAACAAAAATATAATTTTCTAGTGAGAAATTTTAATTTCACAATTTTTCGTTTTGAGAATTGTAGACACACGTGTCATCTAATATCCCCCTAAATAATTATATCAATGTACAGAGCTATTAGTGACAAATTGTACGTATGAAAGTGTACACTTTTCGCCTTTGGAAATTGTTAACAGCGCCTTGTAATTAACCACAAAGTAAATTACTCCTAATTGCCCCCACTGTTGCGGACGCATCTCACGTTGTTAAATTTTTGTGTAAAAATAGGCCCTTAGGGCAACCAACCAATTGTAAGCGATATTTTCAGCGACCTCGGTGTGTGTAATGTTAACGGTGGACCCTTAGGGCCGGTATTTTCACATTTTAAGCTAAAGTAGTTTATATAGCATATTTTACGCTCGAGATATGCTATAGTAACACCAAAACAGTATTTTGATTCCCATTTTGCCTATAGGCTATCTTTAGTATATACCGAAGATACCCGAAGTAATTGCGTTGATACCATCGTGACAAAACTTGAAAAATGTAAAAAAAAACCTCAAATTCTGCATTTGGCCACATAAATCATATATTATCACAGGGCGGCATCATTTTGACATGTCGCAGGCGGAACGTCAATTTGGCATCTGACAGTTGTAGAAAGCGACCATAAACAAAAAGTTTTGAATTCGTGGCTGTTAACTATATTATTTATTTATTTATTTTATTTTATTTATTTATTCTTAAAGAGTTAACAGCCACGAATTCAAAACTTTTTGTTTATGGTCGCTTTCTACAACTGTCAGATGCCAAATTGACGTTCCGCCTGCGACATGTCAAAATGATGCCGCCCTGTGATAATATATGATTTTAAATTAGAAGTGCATTAGACTTTTAGCGAGCCATTTAAAAACGGATTTTACAAACTGTGTTGTAGGTAGGTTCATAAAACCCGTTTTGACTTGCTTGCAGATAATTTCAATCTTTGTGCCGCGTTAATTCCTCCGCGTTTCTACCAAATACACGGAGACGAAATATTTTTGATTTTCATATACAAACATAATCAGTAATTCTTTCATCTGAACCGTTGCTTTCCAAGACGAAATTGAAGTAAATATTGTGTGTTTTCTATGGTAATAATTTCTAAAATTCGACTCAAAACAACAAAGCCGCCGTAAATAACAGATGAGAAAAGACGCCATATTGGAATTAGCTATAGCATACAACGTATGCTCTCCAAGATTGGCTGGCAAGAATATCGTTGCTATTAGACTATTTTCTTGCTAAAGCATATTTCAAAATACCGTTTTTAAGATTTAAAGCTATAGTAAGTCATTTTTATGCTATTAGGCGCATATGCTAACGATGAAACTACCGGGTCGTAATAAAGAAAAACTTCGACTTTCTAATCTAATCTAATCTAAGCTGCAAAGATATATATCATTTAAGATTTATACTAAATGCATTCCCACAAGCAGATATGTATAATTTCGCGCTAACACATGCCGCATGTGGACCTACAATATAAAAACCCAATCTCAAATGAACATAAGCCTTGCAACTCTTGCCGTCCTTCCCTGAAACAGGGGTGACATTGGCAAAGTGAACCAATTTTTATATTATGGGTGGTCAGCCGCATAACAACCTATAAGTCAAGGAACATACATGACAAATTACATTTTTTAAAATCAAAGAATAAAAATAACAATATATACATGGACATAAAAAACTAAATCATAAAACCAAATTCACTTTAACAAACCCTAGCCGCCAACATCACAGATCAACCGCCATTTCTTTCTATCCTTGCATACTTCTTTCATTTCCTCCAGAGTCATAACCTTCTTCATACAAGCTCTTCTTTTATTATGACTCTGGATATTCCATTCATTCGCAATTTCGGATATTTGGTCCATCCATACCTTTCTCGGTCTTCCTCTACCACGACATCCATCTATTCTACCAACATATACTTTCTTCGTCAGTCTTTCCTCATTCATTCTCTCCATATGCCCAAACCATCTTAACAAACTTCTTTTAATCTTCACTTTCACACTTTCTTTTGCACCACATTCTTTTCTTACAAAATCATTCCTCACCCTGTCACTCCGTTTTTTCCCAATCATACTTCTTAGAAAGTCCATTTCGACTTTAGGGTCTGCAAATACCGGCGACGCTGTTATATTCTGTAATCATTGAGAAATTGTTGGCTCGTCTTGATTAGACCAAGAAGTTCACTTCCCATCTCTGGTTGCAAGCGTTCCCAGCCCTATTTATAAGATTTACGGTAATGCTTTGTTTTAATGTGTATAAATTAATAAAATTAAATTAAAATATAGGAAAAACTGAAACTACTTTATTAATGAAATTTCTTGCTACAGTTTTTTCACGTTTTCTCAAAAGGTATTCACATTTTAAAAATCAGCTTCTTACGAGGCTAAAAATGTATAATTCTGTAATTAAAAATTAAAAATATAGAACGCAAAAAAGTGAAAAACGTGTTTTTTGTAAATATTTTTAGTGGCGACAATTTTTAAGATTTTTTTTTTTTTTTTATTTTATTTTTTTTTATTTATTTAATATAAGACATTTTAAGTACATACATTACATTTTTCAAACTTATTTCTATTACATAATATTCATTTGTTTTATATGCTATACCTCACCAAAAAGAGTCAAAGCTCTTGTGTGTGGTGAGGGATTCACAATTAATTTAGTCAATAGTAATAACAAATTTATTTCAGTTATTTAATATATTTAAATTATAAACTAGAAATTTATTTAAGTTACTTCATACACTTAAGTCAAATACTTATGATGTGTATTTTCAGTGTGAAGAGATCTGATATGTGGAGAAATCAAATTAAAATAAGAAAAAACTGTATAATAAACAAAAGCAAATATATAAACATAGATAATATAGGCAAGTAGGTACCAAAGTATAATAAAATAAAAACATACATACATATGATTTATAGAGGTCTACTAATGACAAAAAAACAATACAAGGCACAGGCAATAATATCAATTGGTATACAAATCTAATATTTTTCGAAATGTTTTTTAAGTTTATTTTTAAATACATGATAATCTTTTATATTTTTTAGTTCAGTCGGTAATTTATTAAAGTTTGTTACACCAACATAAATGAAGCTATTTTGATAATGTTTTGTGTCAAATTTTGACATTTTGAGGTTATGTTTGTATCTTGTTGAATGATTTGTTTCTAATTTTAATTGTTGTTTTTCCTTTAATATTTGCAATATGGCGTTTTTTTTAAAAATGATATCTACTGAGGGAACTTTAAATATTTTAAATACTAATTCAGTCGGGTAATTCGATGGTTTTTTTAATATTATCTTAATGATTAATTTTTGAATTATTTTTACAGGGTTTAATGTGTTTAAGTATGACCCTCCCCATCCTATAATGCCGTACTGTAATATAGATTGCACAATTGCGTAGTAGACTCTTCTTAAGTTATCTATTCCGAGTATATTTCTAAGTCTTATAAATATGTATATGCACTTTCTGATTCGTTTTATCAGTTTACTAGTATGTTCTTTCCATTTTAATTTACTATCTATGTCAACGCCTAAATATCTTGTAGTATCTGTTTGCTTTAGTATTGAGCAGGTAAGATTACAATTCGTTTTATTACATTTATTTTGTTGATGAATAAATACGTTTAAATTTAGATTTAATTTATTTTCATTAATAGAGAACGGGACAATGTAAGTTTTTTCGCTGTTGAGTGTTAACAAATTCACGTCGAACCAGTGCTTTAAATTGTCAATGTCAACAACAAGATACTTTTGTAATTTAGATAAGAAATCAATAAACACACCCGATTTTTTTTCATTACTGTCGCTCTTCTATAAAGGCTATGATTTTTATGAAATATTTTTTTTATAAAACGACAGGTATTTTTTGGAATTTCCTATTTAGTTTTTTTGCATGCCGCTTTTGTTTAAAAAAAACAATGGTTATTAAAGTATATTATGTTTCATAAACACAGAGTTTTATTTTCCCAAATTGAGCATCTATTTCACCTCAAGTACTTAGGACTTGCTTGCGTCATTTTTAAGAGGACGGTGATGACTTGTTAAAAAAAAAATTCACTCTGAATACAGAAAAGAAAAAAAGTTAATTTTAAAATAAAGGGCAAGTAACGAGTAGTAGTAAAAAAATAGCATAAATTTGTTACAATTCTTAAAAAAATTAGTGTGTTCTTTAATCTTTTGATTGTTTTCTTTGTAGTTTAGTGCGAGTGTTGATTTGTCAAGTGAAATGTAGGTAAGTAACAAGATGGTTTGAAGCTTACGTGAAGCGTATCTTACAAAAACAACAGGTAAATTAGGTCAAAAGGTGATAAGTAAGCATTATTTACCATAACATTGTGTTTTTTTTGTTTACAATTTTACAAGTGCCAGCATCAATTTTCCACGTTAATTGTATCTACTATCGACAAGAACAAAGCTCGTGTAAACTGAATATATTACAAGAAAAAATAAACAAGTTAATAAGTTTGGGTCTCGGTGATTTAACTTCCTTGACTTATTTATTTATTTTTATTTTTAAAAAGTAGTGAAGAGAAATGCAATGCCCCAACATATTTTTGCCTGGCTAGAAACAGGTATTTACATTATCAAATAAAAAAATCGCAACTGCGTCACACATATAGTGCACCTTCTCGCCTGCGTTTCCCCAATGGGTCGCATGTGGCGCTTCGGGACCTATTTATTTTTACGGGGAAGGGAGCCGGCCTCACGCCAACCACTTCAGTTGAAATGGGGGTGAATTAATACTTCATTAACATATTTTTTATGTACACACGCAGAATGTGTAAGCGTCAACTTACTTGTGACTTCTTGTAAGCATAAATTAAATATGAGCCTCAAGTGTCAATATATCTGTTCAACTTAGATTATAGATTATAAAATTATGAATTAATAATTACCCAATGACATCTGTTGAATCCAGGTCAAAGTTATCGACCTGATATAAAGGTTGATATGAGGCTAATTAACCGTACTGTAAATCGGCTTTACTATGCCAATGCCACCCCTGTTACAGGGAAGCGGGGGTAGGGTCGCGGGGTCTATTTTTGAGAAAGTATTTTTTTTGTTCACAAGTGCAACGAGTACCTACTTGTACTAAGCGTGTGTAAACCGAGCACTAGGCTAACCAAATCTGTTGGAAATAAGTAGATCGGGTCAGAATTTGATAAGTAAGCATTCTTTAACTGTTCCATTGTGTTTTTTAGAGACCTTTGTTTTCGTGTTACTCAATTAGAGTGTGTTTAAGTTATATATACTTACTCTTATGAGCTCACTGTTTTCTTTTGTGTTGGCTCTTCAATGCTTCAAAAAAAAAACCCACACGAAAATCGAATCCTTACTCAAGCAAAAAATAAAATACTTTTATCTCTAATTTGCGAGTTTTCTTTTTATCGAGATGCAGTAATAAATTTATTATTGGCTTAATAGTAAAGATAAGTATATATTGTTATACTTGTGTTAAGTGGATGCTTTAAAGGGGTTTCTATTTTCATCTTTAATGAATAAGGGTGAGAATGTAAGATTTCAAGATTTCAATTTGACGGGTCATTTTTTAGATCTAGTGCGTTTTTGTACTTAAACAAAAGCATATTCAATAATGTTTACTAGACATAATTCTTTACTACTTTACAAGGTGAATCGAGGAGACTTTGTACTTAGAACATCAACTGAATTCTAAACATTTGAGTATTGTTGTCTTATACTTTTGCTGCGCGTCCTTTGAAAACTGTCCACATCGAATAAGTCATCTGCATGCACTGAAAAAAATACACAAAAATAAGATTACTTATATGAAAATTTCAAAATAAGTCATTTCATTTGTGAAAAAAAAATAAGATGCCAGTATTTTACTCGTAGGTATTTTTTGTGTGTATTTTCAACCACATGGTGTTATGTTGCTATGCAAATAAAATATGTGAAAGTGCTGTGACGTCGATTCGGTCTACCTGAGGGGTGAGCCGCGAGTGTTTCCGACATTACCCGAAGACTCTCGATGCTTCATTCGGGATGAGTTCGGAAACCCGAGACGGCAGTCGGGGGCTAGAGGCGACGGAGAGCGGTCGAGCTCAAAAAGTGCTGCGAGATTTGGCGCAGTAAACGTGGGTCGCACTGGAGCCAGATAAATAAGATCGTCCACCCTGGAGCCCCATCTTTAGAGGCGTTCGCCTCTGTGACTGCAGCTTTCGAGGACGCAACGTTTAGGAGTGATTTTAGTGACGAAGTGCAGGTCAGGCCATTCCTTTATTTCCTTCCCCCCCCCCCCCCCCCTCCCCATATTACTTGATAATAAACTCCGCTTTGTTAATTATAAATTATCTTTAAATAATGAAACCTTTCCCAATATAGAATAAGCAACACCTCTAAAGAGATTCCCCACGCCCTGAGTGATGCTGATAAGAGCTAGCCGGAGTAAGTATCCTGAAGGTATATTTGAAGGTACCTTTCAATCTAAACATAACACTGGCGCATTCAACTGGGTTATTCTTTTCGGTGTTGCGATTTTCTGTTTTGGGAATTGTTTTTGTTCATATTTTTGCCTTTACCTTAACTTTCGTTTTTTTACCAAACTGATCATTCTATAAAACTGAAAAATGAATTGTGTTTATTTCAATTGTCTTCTGCATTTTGCACTGATATCTTTTTGACATTTAATTTGCTTCATATTTCCGTTAAATTTGAGAGAAAACCTTTGACGATGTTCATTCTGTACTTTATTTTTTGACGATGGTTTATTTTATTATAGTCCAATTTATTTTCTCAAAAAAAAAAAAAAATGTAACAAGAATTTTGCAGTCACAATAATTTTATTACCGTGTCTTTGTTTTATGAAATCTTAGTATATATCTTCCAAGAAACAGTGTATACATGGTTATTTTTTTAATGCTGGTGTACAAAAGTGCCTTTCAACATTTTGAACTTCCTAGAAAAGCACTTAGTCTAAAGATTTTGGTTATTTGTAATTGATTTTGTTTCTATTGTTGTACTTTTAAATGCATTCGACATGTATAATTAGTTTATGCAAATTTATATCGTTATGGTTCTTGGAAAGATTACATAAAGAAAGTTTTTGAAAGGTTTTGAACGTTTTAACTTTAAAAATGTATTTTAATGGTTTATATAGCTTCATTAATCGTTTCTTTTAAATTGACTCAAAACTTTTAAAAGCCATTTTATTGTTTTGCCAAAAGCCATTATTTTTGTAAATTCGTTCACTTTAAAGTAGGTAATACTTTTTGGTATTGTTATTGAATGTATGCTTTAATTTTTAATTTGGATTGTTATTTTAAGTCCAGTTAACTTCAGCAATATGGGTAAGCCTGGAATAATTGCTCTGATTGATTCAAAGTCCGATCTTTCACTGAGAAAGTCTCTTGAAAAACGAGGAATCAAGCCAAAAAGTAAAAGCATCTCACTACGGCGTCAATGTTTGAAATTTAACCGAAAAATTATTTTTAAGATGAATACTAAAAATAACGACCAAACAGTTTCTCGCTCAAGGGATTCTGCCAAGAAAACCAACAGAGTTAAAGATTGTGTGCGTTACGTTGTACGCGAAAACAATTGTAACAATCTGTCTTCTTGGAATTTAAAATTTAACGGCGCGATGGACGTGCGAGAGTTTCTTCTTCGTGTCGAAGAACTAATGATTGCACGCAATGTAAGAGAAAAGGTTGTAATTCGAAGTTTTGTAGATTTTTTGGAAGGTACAGCCTTGATGTGGTACCGAACTTGCGAAGATAGATATAATTGGACTTGGAAAATTCTCAAAGATAGGATGACGCACAAATTTGCATTATTAGATGCTGATTACGCTATCAAGGCAAGTCTATACCAAGCCAGACAATCTAAAGGAGAGAGCGCTGCGGATTTTATACTGAAAATTCGCACTCTTAATAAAAAACTCAACGACCCACTTTCTTGTAGCGATCTACTTCAAATTATGGTTCGCGGATTGCTCTCTTCGTACGCAGGTGTATTAGCAAGTTCAAAAATCGACTCATTTGAATCATTGGATAGTGTGTGCACCAAATTTGAGATCTACTCAAACTTTAACTCTCAGGTTTTATCTCAAAAACTGATAGATGCTGAAAAACCTGTGGAAATAGCCTGCCCACCTAAAAACATTAAAAATATCATTTGCTTTCAATGTCGTCGCCCAGGACACATACAACGTTTTTGTTTACAGAAAAATAGTCAATCTTATCAAGAAAAAACGTCTCACAAATCCATCCCGATACCTAATAAAAGTCAGACTGTTCAAAAAAACTTATAAGCAACCACTCTCCCAAGCTTACACCTCACGCAGCAGTCATTTGTAAGAATGCTGTTGGGTGGTTGCCAAATGAACGAGAAAATGACAAGACTGCACAATTTTCATTAATTAATTGTAAGGAAGGTTCTGATGGCAGACCTTATACAACATTTGAGGTAGGAGATTTTGTTCTCACTGGATTACTTGATAGTGGAGCGAGCGTAAGCTGTCTCGGAGGAAAAAATACATTCGAAAAATTCCTAGAGGCGGGTTACAAGATGAAACCTTATTTAGCCAACGTTACCACGGCCGATTCCCAAAACCAAAAGGTGCTGGGAACACTCTCCCTGCCAGTAAAATGCGACATGAAATCACACCAGGTGGACTTTCTTGTAATACCATCTTTGACTCCTGGATTTATTTTGGGAATGGACTTTTGGAAAATATTCCAGGTAGTAGACTGTTGGCCCAATTTTTCCGACGTAAATAAAAACAGCTCTGCTTGTGAAGTTAGCGCTGTATGTTCAGTAATCCCTATGGAAAGTTTATCACAGATTCAGCTAAAATCTATTAAGGAGGTGGTTTTAAAGTTTGAACAAATCTCATATGAGAAATGTGGCTTAGGCCGCACTCACTTAGTGACGCATCATATTGAAACGGTAGGTCCACCCATAAAACAGCGGTACTATCCACTCTCACTAGTTCGACAACAGCAGTTGGAGAAGGAGCTAGATATAATGCTGTCCTTGGGAGTTGTCCGCCCTAGCAGAAGCCCGTGGACCAACCCAACGTTGCTGGTAAAGAAACGAGACGGTACCCTGCGGTTTTGTTTAGATTCCAGGCGTTTGAATGCCGTAACAAAACCTGATGCATATCCACTGCCGTTTGTACACCGTATTCTGGACCAGCTACGCGGAGCCCGCTTTATTTCGTCTATTGATCTTAGCAAAGCGTTTTGGCACATACCCTTAGATGAAGAATCTTGTGAAAAGACGGCATTTGTAGTGCCAAACAGAGGAATGTTCGAGTTCACTGTTCTTCCTTTTGGTCTTCGCAATGCACCATCAGAGCTCCAGCGTCTTGCTGACAGGCTTTTCGGGCCTGAACTTGATAAACATATTTTCTGTTACCTAGATGATTTAATAATTGCTAGTGGCACGTTTGATGAGCACTTAGAGACCTTGAATAAAGTGCTGGAGAAAATAAAATCTGCTGGACTTACAATCAATTTCAAAAAGTCTGAATTTTGTAAGTCTCGCTTACGATACTTGGGATTCATTATTGATCAAGAAGGGCTAAGAACAGACCCAGCAAAGGTAGAATGTATCGCAAATTTTCCTCGCCCAAAAAATTCGAAAGAAGTTCGAGCGTTCATAGGACTTGCTGGCTACTATCGTCGGTTCATTCAAAATTTTTCTAGTGTAGCCGCTCCTTTAACAAAACTTACAGGATCTCGAAACGGAGTTACTAATTTCAGTTGGTCAAAAGGAGCTGAGGAAGCTTTTAAAGAATTGAAATCAGCTATCAAATCGGCCCCTGTACTAAATTGTCCTAACTTTTCCTTACCGTTTATTCTCCATACAGACGCCTCTAATGTTGGCATAGGAGGAGTATTAGCGCAAAATTTTGAAGATGGGGAACACCCTGTAGCATTCTATTCAAGGTGTCTGAACAGACATGAAAGAAACTATGGAACAACTGAGAAAGAGCTGCTGGCCGTTTTAGATTCAGTAAATCATTTTCGAGGTTATTTAGAAGGGACACAATTCACCCTCGTGACAGATCACTCTAGTTTAAAATGGTTGCTTTCCATGGATAACCCCTCGGGAAAATTAGCAAGATGGAGCACTCGCCTGTTACAGTATTCTTTTGAGATTGTTCATCGAAAGGGAAGCCAAAACGTAGTTCCTGATGCTTTATCCAGAATTGAACTCGCTGCTTTAACTTTAGATACACAATCAGCAATGTTGGATCCTTGGTATGCAAAGATATTTCGAGAATGCAAAAAATTCCCACAAAAATATCCTAGTTTTATGATAGACCAGGGAAATCTCTACCGACACGGCAAAACTTCGTTCAAGATTAACGAGGATCATTCATGGAAACTCGTCGTGCCTGAGTACTTAAGAGAGGAAATTTTAAAAGATAACCATGCTTCTGACCAGGCAATTCACCCAGGCACATTCAAAACATTTAAAAAATTACAACAAAATTATTATTGGCCTAGCATGTACAAAAGCGCACGCCAGTTTGTCTCCGAGTGCAGAACTTGTAAAGCCTTCAAACATAGTACGGCGCCGCCCAATGGGCTGATGACACGCCCTAAAAAAGTGAATCGACCTATGCAAATGCTTTCGGTCGATATTATGGGTCCTTTTCCACGAAGTTACGCTGGAAATGCTTACATTTTCAGCGTTGTAGACGTCTTTACAAAATTTTGCTGGATTTTTCCATTAAAAAAAGCTACTACGAAGGCAATCAATAATTTTCTTGAAAACTCTATATTCATTCCTTTAGGCGTTCCCAGAACCATTGTAACAGATAACGGGAAACAGTTTGTTTCTAAATTTTTTAAAGACTTGTTGAATAAGTATGGCGTCCGAGAGACTTTATACAACAGTTTCTACACCCCTCAAAACAACCCGGTAGAGCGTTACAATCAGAGCATTGGAACAGCACTTGCAATGCTTGTTGAAAATGATCAAAGAACTTGGTGCAGAAACCTTGCAAAAATTCAGGCATCTCTTAATAATACCATAAATATAACGACAGGCTATACTCCTTTTTTCTTGAGCCATGGGTTTGAGCAAACGGTCCACGGGTCTCTGCATGAATATCGTGTTTCAGCAACAGATACGGTAGATACCCCAAATGACTACGCTCACAGGCTTGAAGAATTAGCCGTTATTTATGAAATGGTGAATAAAGCGTTGCTGTCCAGTTTTCAAAAGAGCGCCAGTCGATACAACCTTAGACGGAAAAACGTATCTTTCGCAATCGGAGATGTTGTTTGGCGACGAAACTTCAGTCAATCAAATGCAGCGACTTATTTTTCGGCTAAACTGGCTCCTCGTTTCATACCGACAAAAGTAATACAAAAAATATCAGAGTTGGTATACAGGCTGGCTGATATTGATGGAAAAGCTGTTGGTAATTACCATGTAAAAGATATTTTGAAGTCTTAGGTATTGAATTAGGATTTTTAAATATTTTTTTTTGTTTTTGTTTAATTTAAATATATTTGACTCCAAAAGAAGAAATTCTCTACGGCGCATCTTTTTGTGTTAAATTTCAATGATTTTCCAAATTAACCTTTAGACAAATGAAGTTTCTTTATTCTTCTAAAAAATGAAGTGGCGCCGCTGGGAAAGAGTGAGAAAACGTGGTCCTTTGGGCAAAGGAAGCCGTTTTCCGGGATTCTACATTAGTAGATCCGTGTGAGAATTTTCCACGACTTGTGATGAAAAAGTGATCCACTGCTTAACGTCACAATTCTTGTGTGGGAAAGAATGCTGGTCTTTTTATTTTTTTTTGAAAAAGAAGCGCATATTTTTGAGGTTTCATGTTTTGTAAATCTGTAATCTGATATTCACTACTTGGTGTATAAGATGACATACATTGCTTTGGTCATTTTGTCGAAGGGGGAAAATTCTGTAAATACAGACAAGTTATTTTAAGTTCAAAAGAGCTGCTATGTATTTATTTGTAAAGTCTAATCCCCTAAAATGTTTTGATATGGAATGTTCCACTCCTTTTTTCGAGTGTGTTCGTAGTGGAAATTACGCACTAACATATTGAATATTTTGAGAGAGTCTTGGATGTTTTTTTTGTGTATTTTTTTGTTTTTGTTTTATATATAATAGTCAACTCCAGTTACGAGTTATGACTTGGTTAATATAAGTACCAGTATAAATTATGTTTTGAGTGTGCTTATAATTTATTGTAAAGATTTTTTGACAAGTTTTGGTTAAAAAAATAAGGCCTAGTTATAAGATCACTGATTATCCGTGTCTTGTCGGTTATTTAAACCACCTTGAAAATGTACCAAAATAGGTCGTCAATTCTCACAGCCACCAGTTTTCTTCTTCCTTCTTTCTGGTGTGTTGATAGGATAGAAGGATGTTTCTGTAAAATTCCCTTTCCATTTTTTTTTCT
This sequence comes from Agapetus fuscipes, assembly GCA_951799405.1. Lineage (NCBI taxonomy): Eukaryota > Metazoa > Arthropoda > Insecta > Trichoptera > Glossosomatidae > Agapetus > Agapetus fuscipes. Next base: position 25,919,675 of record OX637333.1, read on the forward strand.
GTTCCTATAAAAACCCAATTTTCCTAATGGCCAAATACCTAGTTTTGTTTGTGTGGACTTCTCCTGGTTTTCTTATTCTTTATTTTTTGTGAGAAAGGGGAATGTTATGTTGCTATGCAAATAAAATATGTGAAAGTGCTGTGACGTCGATTCGGTCTACCTGAGGGGTGAGCCGCGAGTGTTTCCGACATTACCCGAAGACTCTCGATGCTTCATTCGGGATGAGTTCGGAAACCCGAGACGGCAGTCGGGGGCTAGAGGCGACGGAGAGCGGTCGAGCTCAAAAAGTGCTGCGAGATTTGGCGCAGTAAACGTGGGTCGCACTGGAGCCAGATAAATAAGATCGTCCACCCTGGAGCCCCATCTTTAGAGGCGTTCGCCTCTGTGACTGCAGCTTTCGAGGACGCAACGTTTAGGAGTGATTTTAGTGACGAAGTGCAGGTCAGGCCATTCCTTTATTTCCTTCCCCCCCCCCCCCCTCCCCATATTACTTGATAATAAACTCCGCTTTGTTAATTATAAATTATCTTTAAATAATGAAACCTTTCCCAATATAGAATAAGCAACACCTCTAAAGAGATTCCCCACGCCCTGAGTGATGCTGATAAGAGCTAGCCGGAGTAAGTATCCTGAAGGTATATTTGAAGGTACCTTTCAATCTAAACATAACAATGGTTGAAATGTGTGTAATGTGACTAGGTAAAGCTTTATCGCATTGCTAACATGATGAAGTACAGGATTTGTATATATTTTATTACAATGTGTAATTACAAAACGCGCTTGCTCATAATATGATTGTGCTCTGTCGGGATCCGAACTCACAACCTTCCATTTACGAGTCCGAAGTGATACCGCTAGACTATGGACCGGTCAGAGACATCTTTTAAAGAGCCACACAGCATCTAACTCCTTCAAGGAAACAGGAATATATTTCAAGCTGTTGGAGTGGCCACCTTCAAGACGTGGTCTCCAAAAACAGTTAGAGGGCTACCAAAAACTAATATAGCGAAGTACGTTGTCAAAATTACCTTCGAGTACATTTCCATTGTAAGTGGTCCAAAGATTCCCGCGTCCAAGGTAAATGGTTTTTGGCATCTGTGCATGACTTGCAGAATGATCTTCTTCTGGCGCCCTCCCATGGTGTACCATTTGCTGAAGTACAACTTCTCACCCAGATTTCTACTCTGAAATCCAAACAAACAAGCTGTGTCCTTAGGTCTTCACACTTTTATGGAATTGGTGTCTTCATAGTAGTAAGTAGAAGAAGATCGATAAAGGTATGAACTAATTTTCTGACCAAATAGCGAATGAATAGAATATCCAATAAAAGGAGAGCTTGCATGAAGAAGCTTATGACTCTGGATGAAATTAAAGAATGTAAGGACAAAAAAAGGCGGTTAATCCGTAATGTTGGCGGTTAGGGCTAGGGTTTGAAAATAAGAATTTATATTGATTATGTGTTTATTGTTAAAATGTTATTTATTGTGTATGTTCCTTAACTTATAGGTTGGCAGGCGGCTGACCACCCATGCTGTAGAAAATGATTCACTTTTCCAATGTCACCACTGTTTCAGGAAAGGTCGGCAAGAGTTGCAGGGTGAATGTTTATTTGAGATTTGGTTTTTATGGTGTTGGTTCACTTGCTGCATGTGCAAGCGTGAACTTATACGTGTCTGCTCATGGTAATGCATATAATGTGAATCCCAATTTTACATATCTTTGCAACTTAGATAAGCACACTTACCTTCTGCGCGACCAGGTCTCCGACATAGCAATACAGAAAAATTTCCACGATATGATCGAATGATATCTGTAGGAACAAATTCTGAAAGAGCAGAAACGAAATAAATAATTTATTGTGTTTAGATTCAAACTTCATGTTGTTTGATTGATATTTCAACTCACCGATTTGGCACTTCCATCATAAAGGAGGGTACTGGTGATGATGACAATTCCAGTGTACAGCGGCTGAAGACCCAAAACAGATCCATACAGTCCACTCAATTCACGAACAGACCTGGAAATAAATATGTTTGATAATCGCGGTTTGTTTTGTTTGTTTGTTTTTTTTTTGGGTTTTGAAATAAACACCGAAACGGGAAATAATTTCTGACTCCCTCGGTGGGATTCGAACCCGAGCTTTTGGCATGGAATGCAATCACATCAGATTTCACTTTTTTTTTTTTAAAGCCAGTACTATGATGGGCACCACCCTGACATACTGGAGTTCTAGCTTTCCATGCTGAGCTATAAAAACCTTGGCGATGCCAATATGCGTCTGGTATTGATTCTGAACGTTATCCTTTACAGGGTGTAGCTTTATTTTCTGATATTACGACACCCATAAAGGCGGCAGTCTTTAATGTGCCATCTATTGTTTGAAGGCCGCGCGTATGAGGTATTGATATTCCCGGTGTAGAGTCCCCAGGGTTGCTCGCTCTGCCGGAAACTGGCGTCGCTGTGGAGCGCCTCGCGGGAAATGTTTCCGATCGCTGACAAACTTTCAGCGTTCGATACGACCGAAGAAACATGACGCTATTGTGACGTTGATTCAAAACCTTTTGAGAAAAATCTTCATATACGAGTATAATATATAATTTTTTTAAGATTATGAAAAAATGCTTATAGTCTAAAAAGGGTAGCGTCGAATGGTTTTCTCAAAATAAATAAGTGGCGCCGAGCTTAAAAGAAAATGTATAGATATTTGAAAAAAGAACAATAATGATTTTAAATTATGATTACGGTCGTTAGACATTTTAAAGAATGAAAAAAAAAACGGATTTTACTGACCGTGCAAAAGAGAAGAAAAATCGTTCTTCTCTTTTGCACGGTCAGTAAAATCCGTTTTTTTCATTCTTTAAAAAGAACAATAATTATTTAATGCCCTTTTCTATAAAAAATATTCGAAAAACGTTGGTGTATGAGTAATTTTATTATAAAAGCTGTAGTTCTTATGCTGTTTTAATTGGTTTACATTTATTTGGTAGCTAGTTGCACCCTGACACCTCTTGTGATGGCTCATCTGGTTGCTTTTATGGTCGATTTTATATATAAGAAGAAGATCAATAAATCATATGAGTAGAGATGAAACCTTTTCTGTCTTGGATAAGGCCTGACGAGATGAAATTATAAACCTAGACTAATTTTTTCATGAAAAATCCTCAAAGAAATCTGATTTTTTTAGTGAACAATCAAATGATGTAAGGATTTCTCACAGCTGGTTTGGCTTCGAAGAGCCTAGTTTCTTACTCTCCACCCTCCTGAAGCAGAAAGTTTCCCTGCCGGGGAGTACTCGTATTACCATAACGACAGCTTACACAATAAACTCACAGCACTTCACTTTATGTGGAGCGAGGCACTAGAGTATACAATAATATTTACTTAAAGCGCCCATATTATGTATTTCGCCTCGGGAGATAACTATAAATTGAAAGGGATATTAAACCTTATGTTTGGATACAACAGCGTGTATATTTATTTAGCTTTAATAGATTCTCTTTTGTATATTTATGGACTTCAGCGCCATGTTTATTTCATCGATGCTCAGCTTTTCTAAAATGGCACTCCGCACAACAAAATAGATGTATTTATTTTTTCTATTTGCAGTGAAAAATTTAGTGTATAGTTGCCAATGTGTGATAGTATGTTTTATGATTGGGCGCCTGTGCTTTTTACTTACTTGTGCGTGTATTTAGATATAGGTACTTGGATGGTTCTACTAGTGTCCGCTCGAAGCTTCTAATTAAGTGTATACTAGCAAGGCCTGGCGTATGCCAGAGTAATCCTTATACGCTTGTAAATAGAAATCGCGATGCTTTCAAGGAAGACTCGTATAAGGTCCTCGTATAAGAGGCACCGAGATTATCAGTACAAAAGTTAACTGTGAAACAAATGTGAGTGAATCCTAAAATAAATTGTGTAAAATAAGTTAATCGAAGTTTTATTCAATTTGAACTCGTAATTCGTAAAGAATGTTAAAGAACTAAAGATTTAATGCCGTCTGAACACATGGTATTAGGATCAGAAAATTGAAGAAGGTTGTAATACAGATGTTTTTATGATCTACAGCCTCTGTGATTGATATGAATAATATTACTTTAAAAGATTTATTACATTCATGATTAAATTTCAATCCATGCCTACAAGAAGACCCGTGCAAGTTCACGCTTACACATGCCGCATGTGAACTTACTACATAAAAACCCAAATCTTAAATAAACATAAGTTCTGCTCTTGCCGACCTTCCATGAAACAAGGGTAGCGTGGGCAAAGTGAACGATTTTTTCAGTATTGGTGGTCATCCACATACCAACCTTTAAGCTTAGGAACGTCATAGGAAAATCACATTTAAATGGTCTAAGGCTATAGGGTTAGTAGAGCAAAATTGTATGCAGCTATAAACCATGAACCAGCTATACACTATTCATACGAATATCATGTGGATTTGAAAGTCATATCGAATAAAAAAATACATAGGAATGCCACAAGGGTTTTATCTAGGACCTTTTACCTTTATTATATTTTTAGCATGCGCTCACCCATAGATCTTGTTATGTCTGGTGATAAATGCTGGCATGTTGGCGACGGATGTTTGATGATCATCAGGAACCTCTTCAGCCAAGCATTCGAGCTGACCGCACACGACAACAGCCAGAGCGCAGAACATGTGGTTGCAAGCAAAGGCCATTGTGATTTGCGTCAGTATGAGCCAACTCTAAGAGCAAAAGATGCATCGGATTACTTCGATCAACAGAAAATGAATATTTAAAACAAAGTCACTAAATTGTCTGCCAAAAAAATATGTAATTGACCTGTAGGAAGAATAAAATCTCATAGTATGGCGTTTCTTGATTGTCAACGTATGGAATCTTGAACCCTGATGCCTGCGTTGGTGTAGAATGATTCCACACAGCAGACGGTATAAAGTTGATGGCCGTCGCTACCATGATGACCATGTCACCCCAGAAAAGTACGTTTCCATAACGTGACATTTTAGACATGGTGGCCTTGCTGGTGTCTGAAGTCAGCCATTCACTGAACTCTATAGTCAGTTTGTTGATAAGGTCTCTGTGCTGTTTTTTATACCTGGAGATTAAAAAAAAAAATGTTTTAGATTTTAAAATACGAAGTTAGTCAAAACAACTGAATTTTGATTGAATGATTAAAGAAGTCGATGTTAAAGGGTAGGAATAAGCGCCCTTGCAGTGACAGTGGTCACGAAACGGCGCTATAGAAATCATCATCATCATCATCAGGAAGAAATAAGGTGATTTGCGAGGGAGTCATATACAATAGCTTGTTGGAAAGGCATGATCAAACATATAGGTGAAATTGAAAAAAAAAACGATGGTATTCAGCAAGGCTCTCATCTAGGACCTTTAAGCTTCATCATATTTTTTAGAATAAATTGTAGACTTGCCTGATCATATTGTAGATCCTGTAAATGCAGACCGATTGAGTGGCCAGGAAGACCATTGCCTCCACTATATCCTCAATCCTTTCCTGATCCTTGTGGTTCAGCATTAGAAGTGTTCTTCGGACGTCTGCTGCGAAACTCATCATGATAAGTGATAGGGTACCGAATCCTATCAGGAAAATAAAATATTTAATTAAGCATTCAGAGAATAAGTAGTGCATTTAAAAAAAAAAAAAAAATTGGACAATTGTATACAGCGTCGTTTAGTGGCACTAGCCACCCCAAGCACTGGTCTCTATTCTCAACTCCAGAGGTAGACTGTTTCTTCCATTTAAAAATACATCTTTATTTACTATTCTATCCATTTCTATCATCTTCATAATTATTTTGAATAAATCTTGAGTGAGTCCTGGCATCTTTCATCAACCACTGCCAACATTGTCCATCCATCGCCTTTCTTATCCAGTTCCTTACTTATACAAAATTACGCATTCCCATATTTCCAGTCATCTTGATTAGGTCTTTCAATATATGGCTTTTGGAACAACAACAAAAACAAACCTATGGGTCCAAGCTTCCATTTTGGTTGATAAGTTGCAAAGCCAAGCATCTTCAGGCACGTTCTGGTGATAGACAGCCTCTGTTCCACACTACTCAGAGGAGAACTTCCAGAAGTGAACATGGAAGTCATCCACATCATCAGCTTGGAGAAAAACGCCCTTGGAGACATCTTCCAACTAAAACGTAAAAAAAACCCTTTCATAGATTGAAAAATGCACATTGAATACCCTGAAGGTTGCACAATATCGGCTTGTTTTCGTGAACGCAGTGTAAAATATCAGTGAAACCAAATGGATGACATTCGAAAGGCTTGATTTTAGAGTGCAAGTATCGCGTTGGCTTGCTGTAATGTTGAGAGGGTTGAGAAATATAAATACCTCTGCAGCATTACAATTCAAGCGTTGTTTTTATGTCAAACACTCTAATCCCACCGACGGTGCCAGAAATGATTTCCCGTTTCGGTGTTTATTTCAAAAACCCAAAATGAAAAACCGGCAAGGTTTACTCAGCCTTCACAACAAATGGGTACCAGCCCCCTCGGGAGTTGGGAAACGCGCACTTCAACTGAAAAGGCTGGTGTAAGGCCGCCCCCCTTACCTGAAAAACAAATAGGTTCCACTCCCCACATGCGAAACCCTTCGGAGACAACGCGACAAGAAGTTACACTATATGTGTAGCTTAGTTGCGCAACAATAGCATAGTCAGTGACCTCTTTTTTCATGAAAACTTACATTCTGTTCCTGACTGATAGCTCTGCGTCACTTGATCTGCTTCTGCGAACTTTCCAAGACGCTTTACCTCTTGTACCCCCTGGTACGTAATTATAATTTTTACCCAAGTTGACGACAGCAGAAAAAAAAGTACAAACTTTTTTCAACCCCCTCCTTACTCTTGTCGCCGGGAGCAGTCCGGCCTATTCTCGTCATTTGAAGTTTATTTTTTTTTTACTTTTGCGAGTTTCAAATTTAATCTTTTAAATTGCTACGGTACTCTACGCAAAATTAGAGAGTGTAATTTGAAAAGTTTACAAGATTGCAGTGCTAGGAAAACGTGGCCCAAGTTAATTGTAACGATGCTGATTTTTTCACTGTAGACATGCGGCTACGTAAATAGCCAACGTTTGTACGTAATTGTTCCGAATATATAAGTTTATGTATGTGCATGTTTACTTACGGTTGTGTGTCTATGTGTTTTTACGTGCTTGTATATGTGTGTATAGACGCAAGTATTTGATAGTTGTACTTATCATATTTGCCCGAAGTGTCCACTCGAGAAGCTTCTCGTATAATCTGGTACATGCGATAATAAGCTTAAGTCATCTATAAAAAACGGACTGCGGTGCTTTGAAGCAGTTAGTATCCAATTAATACCCGAGCCACCAGTAAAAAAGTTGAAGTGTGAATCATAATGTAAGAAAATTCTAAAATGAATTCAAGCGAACACTTTTTAAAGTGAACTCAAAGCAAGTAAATCTTAACAAATTTATTAATCAAATCACCTAGGTGAAAAATGAGAGTTTATACAACCTTAAAGAACAATCTCCTCGCACTGCATAGAGACAATAACATATTATACACACTTTGAAGACAAAACCGCTTCTGAGAATTTCGGAAATTAAAGCATTGCAGTGCATTACCGGAAACACACTATTGAATAGAATACGAAACACGGAAATGAAGAACCCCGGGAAGAACTCCGAAGAGAAAAAAGATTCCTATCTATTGTCGGACTTCGCGACTTTTCGGTCAACGACATTTCGGTTACGTACAATATACGGTCCACAAACAGCTCCATTACTGAAAACTACTATAATCTAAGTTGCCATGATTGGCAATTGTCAAAATTAAACCAAGCTCATACAGCATGGGATTAGCCTCATACCAAACTATTAGTCAAGGAACACAAAAAATCATATTAAAATTGAACAAAGTTTAAGTAACTTTGAATTGAAAATGAAATGCCCTAGCTTCCAACATTGCAAATTAACCGTCATTTATTTTGGTCAAGCATACTTCTTTCATCTCATCAAGAGTCATAATTTTTTTCATACATTGTCTCCTTTTTAGGACTTAATATCTTATTCGTTCGCTATTTAAGAAATTTGATTTTGATCCATACTTTTCTCGGTCTTCCTACCACGGCTTCTATTCATACTTGCATCGTACACTCTCTTCAACAGTCTTTCGTCATTTATTCTCTCAATATATTTTTTTGTATCGAACTTGTAAATTTTTTATATCGCTTGTCGCGAATCGCACCCTCCGCGTGACTAGGCTGAAAAAAAACATTAGGTAAAATAAAAATGAAATTAAATATTATGTGTTTCTGATTTCTCCTAAAAAATGTTTAATTGCAGGCATTAGAAAATAACTGCCCCCTTTTTAATTATGTATTATTCAAAAATATTTCCACCAAAGTTTTTTTTAATTCCATAGCATTAGTGGCTGGGCGGACCTGTAGTGCTGACAACTTTTTTTGGGCGGTTCGTTTTACCCCAAAACTTTTGTCATAATTGAGTTAAATAATTTATAATTCATGAGTTTTTTTTCAATGGCTTCTGTTTTTGATTTAGTAATGTGGAAAGTGTATACTCGTATGTACTTACTATTTTTCTTTGAGAAAAGAGAAAGTGGGATGTTTTTGATATTTTTTAATTACAGTTTTTGAGTTTAATTGATGAATAAAAACACTTAATTCGCATTAGTATTTCCGAATAATCAAACTATTTAATATTCTGCAAATATAGCGATTTCGTGATTATCGGTTCGTTTGTACTCATTTTGAACATCTTTAATCTAAGTTAATTAGATATATTGACTCATATAATATAAGTCAAATAATTAAATTCGTCAAAGGCCAACCACGCACGCAAAAGGACCGCCCTGATAATTAATCGTGTGACTGATTCGAAACGTCGGCTCGAGAAAAAGTATACTTTAAACCGATTAAGTACCTGGAAACCCTTTTAAACATGAATAATATCCGTGAAAATTTAAAATTGAATTCATATGTATATCTATCACGCAGCGCAGAAAAAATATTGTAAACAAATACAGCACCCCTAGTGTGCGTTTTTGTTTACATACATTTTTGGTAAAACGCTACGGTCGAGATTTATAATTTTTTTCATATATTTTTGGTGAAACGCTGCGGTTGAGTTTCAACGTCATGTTTTACGCTTGGGGTAGTGTACCTCTCCGCGATAAATAAATCTGCAGATTGTATAACGAGTTGTAGATTAATTAGAAGGGTCCGTCCACCCTCGTTCCCCATTGTCTCCCCCCACCCTGCCGGCCATTGTCGTATTTAATTACACACCTAACTTATTTGTTCTCCGTCAACCTTATCTCGGCTCTTTTGTTTTCTACTTTTAATCTTTCCGTTCGGCTGGATGGAGCTTCTGCTTACCGAGAAAGCAAAGGATGCCAGGGCTGGAAGTGTCATCACCACGGTAATTCTTACCTACCGATTATTATCGGTAATGCTGGAGTGAAGTTTTCCGGGATCTGTTGCCGTGGTCTGTGGGAGCTGGAGCTTCCGGACGTTTCGCCCATTTCTACGATGGGCTTCTTCAGCGTGAAGTATGATGATGATGAAGATCTTGATGAGAACTGTGATGTCAGTGTGTTTGCAATGAGGGCTTATATGTCTACCATCTCACTACCATGTGTCTAGTATAGTCATGTGGCTTGTATGTCTACCATCTCACTACCATATAAGCCCTCATTGCAAACACACTGACATCACAGTTCTCATCAAGATCTTCATCATCATCATACTTCACGCTGAAGAAGCCCATCGTAGAAATGGGCGAAACGTCCTGAAGCTCCAGCTCCCACAGACCACGGCAACAGATCCCGGAAAACTTCACTCCAGCATCATCAGCCGGCCGTGTAAGCCTAAAACTCTTATTCATTATCGGTAATATTTGTATGAAGACTAATCAGCTGTTCACTAGCGGCCATCTTGGATAAACAGGTCTCCATACAAATATTACCTATATTCGGTAGGTAAGACTTACCATGGTGATGGGACTTCCAGCCCAGGGGTGGAAGTCTCTACGGCCGTCAGTAGATCTTACCGTATGTATTTGAGGATAGGACGGAATAAAATATGGCGCTTGAGATTGACCGGTCGATAGCTCAGTAGGGTTCTTGCATTACATGCCGAGAGTTCGGATTCGAATCTCAGCGAGGGTGTCAGAAATGATTTCCCGTTTCGGTGTTCATTTCAAACCAGAAATTAAAATACCGGCGAGATATACTCAGCCATAAAAATCACTCCATTTAGGAGCTGGGAAACTCCCACTTCAACTTAAGTGGTTGGCGTAAGGCTGGCTCTGTTACCTGTAAAAACAAATAGGTTCCACTCGCAAAATACGACCCCTTCGGGGAGAATGCGGCATAAAGTTAAGAAAAGCGCTACATGTGTCGCTTAGTTGCGAGTTGCGTTGCGGGGCCTGAACAGCTGATCTTTGTTTAATATTAAATGGATCAGCTGTTGATACGCCGTCATGATTTATTTCATCCTTCTCCAAATAAAAGGTAAGATCTATCGACGGTCGTCGAGACTTCCACCTCAGACCCTGAGTCTCAACGGGCGTCGGTCAGGGAATGATTTGCTAGAACGGAGACGAAAAATCTTCTAAATGAAGATGTGAACTTAGAATGTTTCACGTTTCTCCTTAATGTATTTAAATCTTTGCAAGCGTCTAGTGGACATTTTGTCGTGTTTAATATTGTATTGTGGCAGCAGCGAGGTTTGCTGTTGATGGAAACCCGGGTGGGTATACATTACAGTTCTGCCCTGTGCCCTATGTGCGAGAAGATTGCTATTTCTCATATAACGGTTCGGTTAGAACGGCATTAAATTCAATTGAATCAACGCCATGTCGAGCATCTATGAACCAGACTCTCTGTACATGCTAAATTAAACAGGCTAAGATGGGCCGGACATTTGCAGAGAATACCGTCTTCACACCCGTGAACACCAAAAAGGATACTTGAGGGACATCCGGGTGGGAAAAAAAGAGTCGGCAGACCTAGGCTGAGATGGGAGGATGAGGTGAAGAAGGATGCAAACCAACTACTGCAGGTGACAGACTGGAAAGCCGCAGCGGTAGACAGGAGGAGTTGGAGGCGAAGGCTGATGGAGGCCAAGGGGAGATATGAGCTGTAGGGCCATCAAAGAAATAGAAGATCACCATGTCGAGTGGCTTGGTGTATTTTGAATTTGTACCTATTTACTTTCCTTGACTCATAGGTTGGCATGAGGGTGACCACACATACTGTAAAAAATGATTTCTTTGCCATTGTGACCCCTGGAACATGCTCTTCGCTGTTTTGAAAATATCGTGTACCTTTAGGCCGTTTGTCCACCGCACGCCGTCACCGTCACGTCACCGGGAACGAGATGACGGCGCCGAAGAAGGGGTACATGTAATGTATTTATTGTATTGCCTGGTTATAGGCAATACAATACATAACCTATTACCAGCGAAATCGGTCGCGGTGGACCAACGATCGCCGTCACATCAATTAAACTCGGCCAGAAATAATCTCGTTCTCGGTGACGTGACGGTGACGGCGTGCGGTGGACAAACGGCCTTACCATAGAAGACCGGTCACCAAAGGTCCATCCAGCCTTACAACAAATGGGTTTTAGATAGCGACGACCAAGCTCCCAGAGAGCTTTAGAGGTGTGATTCATACCAAAACACAGCTCATAATATAAATCATCGTAATATTATTTTATTATTAAAAAAAAACGCTTTTTAATGGCTTTAAAGCTTCAACATTCAAAGCCGAAATTTCTACGATGATTGTTTATGTTTGTAGGGATAAAAGAAGAAGAGTACCCCCCTCCTCTCGTCACAACAAGGGCAACTCGTAGAACGGCTCACATTCAACCATTTGCAGTCGATATCAAAACTATGAGAACTTGGTGTTTTCACGACTCATTCCTCTGCCAAACTGCCCGCTTATGGAATGAGTTACTGGTATCTGTGTTTCCATCCCAATTTAACCTTGCCCTTTTCAAATCCAATATCAATCGCCATTTTCTCTCATTGTCTCAAAACAAAAGCAACGCCACACACACCACAGCGCTGCGCAGCTAACGGCCCTGCAACCGGACATGGACAACTGCCACATCACCAACACCTCTGCGGCACTATATCAAGTGTCATAGACCCTTAGAGTCTCTTGAATCTAGGGAGTCTCCCGCATAGGCTTTCTTAAAAAAATAAAAAATTGCGTCGTTTCGGTTAACTCTCTAGCTCTATCGCGCACTGCCAGTCTTATGCTCGTATTACGAGGCCAACATGAAGTATGCATGCGTTCGTAGGCGTTGTATACACTTATACAGGATCCCGAGTTTAAAACATAGCGTAAATCTCACCTCGATTGCGTAAATCGAAAATGTATGGAATACGTATATACAACGGCAATATAGTCCGGTCGATAGCTCAGTTGGTAGAGTGCTTGCATTCCATGCCGAGCGCTCGGGTTCGAATTCCAGCGAGGGTGTCAGAAATAATTTCGGTATTTATTTCAAAACCCAAAACAAAATGCCGGCAAGGTTTACTCAGCCTTCACATGAAATGAGTACCAGCCCCCTCGGAATTTGGGAAACCCCCACTTCAACTGAAGTGGTTGGCGTAAGAGATTTTTTTTTTAATTTTGTGAGCTAGGGTTTTTCTAATTCATTTAAATTTATAATTAGAATATTATATTTTGTACTTGTTTTTAATGGTTATGCATGGTATTATTGATTGTTTTCAAAAATATAATTTGTTGTGTACGTTTCTTGACTTATAGGTTGGTATGCGGCTGACAACCCATGCTGTAAAAATGGTTCACTTTACCAATGTCACCCCTGTTTAAGGAAGGACAGCAAGAGTTGCAGGGTGTATGCCCATTTGAGATTTCACATGCGGCATGTGCAAGCGCGAACTTGTTCGTGTCTTCTTGTGAGAATGCATATTATGTGAATCTCCGATGTAACATATCTTTGCAACTTAGATTAGATAAGATTAGATAAATTCACACGCGGTATGTGTAAGCGCAAACTTAACCGTGTTCTCTTGCGCGCATGCAATAAATGTGAACCTTAAATGTCAAGTCATCTTTGCATCTTAGATAGATGTATAACTGCACAATATTCTAACCATTGTATGTGATACTTTCCGTGAACAATTAACAGGATAATTGTGCATAAAGCAAAAAAAAGATCCGGAGAACTACACTTGTTGGTTTGTGGGCTTACATCTGAGAGCTTTAAATGAATATATCCTTGCAACTTAGATTATAGATTATAGATTATAGAGACACGTGTATACAAGTGCGGATATCTTTAACGTCCCAGTTATACTGTTCTTCCGCACTTACTTTTGTATCTAGAGCACGTGTTGCGTACGGGCTTTGATGGCGATCGAATAACTGCACGATAAAAAAGGAAGAAATGCTTCACGTTTCAGGTTTACGTGCGATACACGTGTTTGCATCCAGTCTCTTTCCGCTTGTGAAATGTATTGCGCCGTACAATGCACCTGCGACTATCCATAGATGAGTTAAGGTGCTTTTTTCCCAGTAAAAAAGGTTATAAAAAAGGTTTGGTTCCGGGTTTTGACCGTGGTCCATATTTTTGCTTCCTTTTTCTTTTTCTTCTTTCTTGATACTTCTTGAAGATTTTCAGTTGAGGTTTCGTCTCCTCTGTGGGAGACTTCTTCGGAGCTCTGCTCACTTCTCGAGCTCCGAAGAAGTCTCCCACAGAGGAGACGAAACGTCAGCTGAAAGTCTTCAAGAAATATCAAGAAAGAAGAAAAAAAAAAAAAGAAAATAAGCATAAAAATGTGAACCACGGTCAAAACCCGGAACCAAAAAATCAAGCATCTGAATCCGGCCGTGAAAGCCTAATAACAAAGGTTATATTGTTACGAATGTTTGACTGTGTGTTTCTACTTGTAAGAGTATGTCTGTGTCTCTAGATGTAGATTGTACTGTACTATTATTTGTTCGATGGTGTGAGTATTCGCTCGAATGTTCCAATTGTAATGTTCCGGTACCCAGTGTTTCGAGCACCGTCCTAATGTAATGGTATATAAAAGCCCAAAGCTGTCTGTAGCGTAAGACTTGTATCGGAGCTGGCGAGCAATACACTACAAAACTGCAATACAGTGTGAACGAACCAAATGTGAATGGAATCTGAAAATATATTGTGTGAAATGAGTTGAACGAAGTTTTTATTAAATTGAGAAATACTTTTTTGATTCAGCTATACGAAAAGATGTAGAAATAAAAAAAAACAACATTGAATGACTCTATTGGGAAACAGGGGTGTCATTGGCAAGGTGAACTATTTTTTTCAACAGTATGTGTGGTCAGCATTATACCAACCTTTAAGTCAAGGAATTGATTTATAGGTTGGTATGGGGTATGGTACTTAGATTATACAATTTGGTACATTACATTATAGAGTGCGGACTCTTACGAAAAATGTGGAGCATAGATTCGTCCGTTTCCGCAGCAGTGCCATTGGCTATTTAGTTGTTTGTTTCCCTCCAGGAGAGAGCGGGACGGGCGCGCAGTTTGGTTCAATGTTTTATCTCACTTCCGCTCCAGAACAAACCGCCGCTGCTCATCCCATCGCTGTATTGTATTACTAAATGATTCAGCAGTCGTGGTCAAACCATGTCGATAATAATTGTTGTCATCCAATGAGTGCAAAATAGCTTTTTAATAGACCGGTCCGTAGTTCAGTGGTAACACTCTGACTCTGAATGGGAAGGTTGTGGGTTCGATTCCCGGCGGAGCGCACAAAATATACCATCTATATTTTCAAATTTGCTCTTCGCTGGGTTGAAAAATTCATAAAACCTTTAACAATGACCGGTCACCAAAGGTCCATCCAGCCTTACAGCAACTGGGTCTTGCTTGAGAATTGGCGCTTTGTAGCGACGATGATCAAGCTCGTAAAAAGGTCGACAGCTCAATTGGTAGAATGCTTGCATTCCATGCCGAGAGCAAGGGTTCGATCTCAAAGGTTTAATCAGACTTCACAATAAATGAGAACCAGCCCCCCCGGGAGCTGGGGGGAAACCCCCACTTCAACTGAAAATGGTTGGTGTGAGGCCGGCCCCCTTACCTGTAAAAATAAATAGGTCCCGAAGCGCCACATGCGACCCCTTCGGGGAGACGCATGCAAGAAGTTACACTATATGTGTAGCTTAGTTGCGTTTTTTAATGGCTGATCTTTAAACATCCGTTAGCAAAATGTCAAATCTAATAAACCGAAATTTGGTACAAATTTCGTTTTTCTGTATTATAGCAATCCGTTAGAATAATTTCTGTTTAATTTTACCGACGGAGCTAACTGACGGCCGACCTTTGAAAAAACTGAAACAATTCTTACTTATAGGTTGGTATGAGGCTGACCACACATACTGTAAAAAAATGTTCCACTTTGCCTGATGTCACCCCTGTTTAAGGGAAGGTCGGCAAGAAATGCATAGGCTTATGTTCATTTAATATTTGGTTTTTATATTGTAAGTCCACATGCGCCATGTTTAAGCGCGAACTTATACGTGTCTGCTTGTGGGAATGCATTTAATGTGAATCTTAATTTTGCAACTTAGATTATAGATATAAGTAGATATTGATATCATGTTATGGCGGCCTGAATTGTAAAGCTTATGTACATACAAAGTTTGGTTTATTTTGTGTGTACACATGTATCATGTTTAAGCGCGAATTTACTCAATAAAACAGATGCCACGTCTTCCACCTATTTGATCGATCTTGAGCAATCGCAGCCAGCGATTTGCTTCTCCAATTCCACACTAGTATCTTGAAATTCGGTCGATAGCTTAATTGGTAGAGAGCTTGCATTCCATGCCGAGAGCTCAGGTTCGAATCCCACCGAAAGATTCAGAAATGATTTCCCGTTTCGGTGTTTATTTCAAGCCCATAATAAGTACCGGCAAGGTGTTGGTACTAAGCCTTCACAAGAAATGAGAACCAGCCCGCTAGGGAGCTGGAAACCCCCACTTCAACTGGAGTGGTTGACGTTAAGCTGGCCCCCTTACCTGTAAAAATGAATAGGTTCCACTCGCTACATTCGAAACCCTTTGTGGATAACACGGCTAGAAGTTACACTATATACAAGAAGTTACACTTTATGAGTAGCTTAGTTGCGTTGCGTTGCCTATAATAATAAATAAGCTCTTTGTAATACGTTGGTATCAGTACCCATACTAGAACATAGTCGATTTGAGAACATCGTCTTAACAAGTAAATGTGGTGTTTTCTATGAAAATCGTAGCTCGTAGCACTTTAATAGGCATACACCGGAACCGCATAGACCTTGTCTATGTTCGCCTTGTTTCCGTAGAGCCTTGCAATCGCTGTACCATTGTTCTACGCCATACATGGACTTTCATATGGACGCTTTCCTTCACGTATACTCGTATGCAGTCTAAAATATACGTTTGCTATTCACATTAAATATTCACCCTGTAATTGTCACATTATTTTTCTTGTTTTAGCTACATTTAATTACATCCAATGTCGATTTCGGTGAATATGAAAGTATAAAAAAATTTCAGCCTTTGCATTCATGGACGAAACGTTCGAAAATAATGTTCTCCGTTATTCAGAGGCGATTGTCCCATAAAGGCACATGTAACTAAATATACATAAAATTGGCGTAATTGCCTCATTGCTGAGGGCTGTGCCCCTTGTGGAAGCAACCACGTTTTTCCAGTTCTCTTGCGCTTGTAACACCCGTAGCGCTCCGACTTGATCGTTCCAAATAAAATATACACTTAACCCTTAAAATCGAGATTAAAATTTCTGACATTGATAAACAAATAAAGTACTATTTTTTTTCGGAAAGCATGAGTCTCTACACAGTGCACTCTCTTGCTGCTTGACCAAGTTATTAAGTCCAGTTAACTTTATTTCTAAGTCAATATTTGGTCGTGAAAACCTAAAAGAGTTGTAAAAAAGGTTATGTTTCACTCGAGTATTTTCAGTGGAACAACCGAAAGCCTGCAACAAGCGACTAAAAGCTCCTCCCATCCTCTAAAGCCTTATCGTAACGGCCTGATGACGCGGCAAAGCCCAAAAGATATATATACAGTACGTACGTTGTGGCTTTATACCGTGTACTCACCTCATGTGCCAGCCACTGTGAAAGCTGGTCACTAAAAGCAAAAATTTACATGCTACGCTTTGGTCGTAGCATGCTCAGAAGCGGCCTGTTTTCCAAAACGAAAACAGAATTGAAATCACCTTTTTCCTTCCTCGTCTAAGCGAAGACTAGTGATTTTGCATTTTCAGTACTGACTGGTTTGTAGTCTTGCAGATTATGTGATCTTTATTCACGGCGAAGCACGCAAAAAAACATTTAATTTTCAACATAACCTATGACATTCACTGGGTTGAAATATTCATTATATGCCTTTACAAAAATCGATCATCAAAGATCTACCCAGCTTTGCAGCACTGGATTCTAACGACAGTATAAAAAAAAAACTACGTACCATTGGAGTATGTTTATTTCCCAAGAACTCAGCAAGACTATACATTTTATGAGACTTCTTCACCTTCATCATCTTTTCTCTATCCACTCCTGGACTTAAGTCTCCTCAGATCCGTTCCATTTTTGTATATTCGCTGCTATGTTCTGCCATCCTCTGCCTGCAATTCCCTTGATGTCGTCCAGCCACCTCAGTTGGGATCTCCCCACTCCCCGCTTGGACATTCTGGACCACTACTGGAAGATCCTTTTTTTACGACGTGACCTTCCCAGCACCACTTGCTGTACTTCATAAGTGACACCAGTGCGTCTACGGATCTCCTAGTTTAGAACCTTGTCTCTGAGGCTGATTCCCAGCATCTTCCTTTCAATGGTTCTAAGACACGTCCTCAGTCTGTTGGCGCTATTTTGTTTCCGAGCCATAGGTGGATACTGGAAGCACGCATGACTCAAAGATATATGATAGTATTAGGATGATTTATTTGGTGCGCGCTGTTTTGTGTGTATCACACCTCAAGTGCCCCCTGCGAGCTTGGTCGTCGCTGTAGAAAGCGCTAATGCTCAAGCAAGACCCATTTGCTGTGAGGCTGGATGGACCTTTAGTGACCGGTATTTGGTAAAGGTTTATGAATTTTTCACCCAGCGAAGAGCATATATGAAAATAGAAATGGTATTTTTTTTGTGCTCCGCCGGGATTCGAACCCACAACGTTACATTTACGAGTCAGAGGTGTTAGCCACTTGACTATGGACAGGTAAAACTCAGTAAGGCTAAAAAATATTCATTTATGAGACTTATAATTCGTAAATATTCGTATTCTTAATAAAATCATGAGAACTTATCGATGACGAAAATATACAGGACGGAAATCCGTTTAAAAGTAGGCACTGCCATTTTCGTCACCCCTTTGAAATGTAGGGTGCCTTTCTCCGGCGAGAATAATTCAAAACACCCTCCCCCGAAAATTAGATTACACTCCGGGCGCCGCAAATGGTCACCCCAGGCGGAGAGAAAAACATTCACTTATGCTCATCTTAAACTGACATTCATGCGTGATATTTTTGCATGACGCCACGTCAGTCATTAGTCTAAAATAATTTTCATAAAACGTTCCTTGCTCGCTCGCTCTTCACTGATAGGTTGGTATGAGGCTGACCCCCGTGCTGTAAAAGTCGGTTCACTTTTGCCAATGCTACCCCGGTTTCAGGGAAAAGCGGCAGGAGTTGCAAGGTGTATGTTCATGTGAGGTTTTGTTTATTTGTATGCACGCATGCAGAATGTGTAGGCACGAACCTACATGTGCCTGGCTGTGGGCATGCATTTAATATGAGCCTTAAATGTTAACACATCCTTGCAGCTTAGATTATAGATTAATAAAATAATTGTCATAGCATAGAGGAACTTTTTTCACTACATATTATGTTCATGTTAAAGGATTTTTTATATCTAGATTGCCATAATGTCAACATCAGTACCGTATGGCAACCCTCCAAAATTCTACTCGCTAGCTCGCAAATTGCGAGTGACTTTTGTTTGGTTACGAGTGTGCTTTTCTTTATCTGAAAGTATCATTTTGCCAGTTAATAATACCATTGATAATATTCCCAGTGAATCGATCACATGTTTAAAGGCGTTAAAAATTATAAACAGGAACAGTTCACGGGAGTTTTTTTTAACCCATGCTAGTTCTGAGTTGGTCAATGGGTAATTTTTGGAGGGTTGCCTTATGGCATTCTTAGAGTAAAACACCCTTTTCAATTAGTCCTGTAATTTAATTGAACTTGTAAGTATTACATTAAGTTGGAACTGTCTTTTCATTGTATGATATTTCAGAATAGCAATGAATTCGACACACTCGCTATCTTTATAATTTCTCACTCATTAAAACATTGTTAAACAATAACGAAAATTATTCAAGATTAACTAAATCCTTTTCATTTTATAATCACTCTCAATTATTCAATTCATCTACCATTGACACTAAATTGTTACTTATTTTTTCAACATACGTGTATGTTGTTTTGCTCTCATACTTAAAAAAAACCGTATTTATTGATCATCGAATGGAAGCCATCGTAGAGGAGACCGAAGAAAGCATGGATGGATCAATTTTCTTGAAGAAGCGAACGCATGGGGTATCCAGAGTCATAACAAAATGAGATAAGGCTTCAAAAATATTATGACTGAATGAAATGCAATAAGTGTATGCAAAAAAAAGGACCGAAAGGAATGGCGGTTGATTTGCAAATTATATCTTTGAAATTGAAATCTTTGAACCTTTGCAGGTCTTGGATGTATGAAATTTCTGGGTGCTCTGGGTACTCCATTTCGAGATTGCCGTATAATTTTTTTTCAGTAATGCTTTTCTTTTTATATTGTCAAATATTGTAGTGCTTTATCAGTTAATAATAATAATATTGGGATGATTTATTTGGTGAGCGCTGTTTTTGTGTGTATCACACCTCAAGAGCCCTCTGCGAGCTTGGTCGTCGCTTGGAAAGCGCCAATTCTCAAGCAAGACCCAGTTGTAAGGTTGGATGGACCTTTCAGTGACCGGTCTTTGGTAAAGGTTTATGAATTTTTCAACTCAGCGAAGAGCACATTCGAAATATAAATGGTATATTTTTGTGCTCCGCCGGGATCCGAATCCACAACCTTCCATTTACGAGTCCGAAGTGTTGCCACTACGGACCGGTCAAGATGCCAACGACACGCGGTGTACCTGAGCGGTCACCCATCCAAGTACTGTCCGCGCCCAATGTTGCTTAACTTCGGTGATCTATGGGAACCAGTGCTTTCAACATGGCTAACGTCGTTGACAGTTAGTTCATTATAAATACTTATTTGGCTACTAGCATGCAAACATGTCACGCATGAATAGTCGTCTGTGACGGACATTACAAAATAAGAAATTCAAATTCCAGGGTGACGTCATTAGGAAGTTTTTTAGATTGTGAAAGTTCAATTCAGAATAGATTTTGAGTAAAGTTTTTGTTTTTATTTTATTCTTTAGTGGGCCTTCTCTCTTCCACTAGACTCAGGGAAAAACGTTTTCCTTCTGATAATTATCATCATATTCTGGACAACTTTTTGTCATGTCTTCCCTTTTCTATCCCTCTTACAATGCTCTTACCATACTCCGGTTGATAGCTCAATTGGTAGAGCGCTTGCATTCCATGTCGAGAGCTCGGGTTTGAATCCCTTTGAGGGTTTCAGATATGATTTCCCGTTTTGGTGATTATTTCAAACCCAAAATGTTCACTCAGCCTTCACAACAAATGAGACCCGAGACGGGAGACGTTTCGAGTAAACACGAGTAGATATATCCAAATACTTGTAGACACACATATACAAGTTAGTAAAACACATACCGCCGTATTCTCCATTGGCATCGTAAGTTGTCGCTCAGCTAAGGAAGTAGCTTTACTTAAAAGTATAGACACAGAATCATAAGTAAGCACACACAATCATTGGTAAACATGCACATAAACTTATACATTCGTAACAATATACATGGAAGTTGAATCTCAAATCTCATAAAATTTTTGCAACTCAGATTTAAGAGTAAATTTCTATGGGGTATCGTAGGTCGTAGAGCCTAGAAACATTCTTCTTGGATCTCGCTTCCGGAAAGCGTATTTCTATAATGTCTTAACTGACAGTATCTATATATATCTATCCGTCTACAGCTCTCAGATCCCCGAATTAGATGTGGAATCCATGCTTAATAAACTGCCACTATGCAATACGAATAATATCAGCATAGATCTGTTCACATTGGATGAGGTACAATCTTGCTTAGTTGGCATAAATCGTAACAAAGCAGCAGGTCCTGATAATATTCCACCAAAAGTCATCTTGGCAATTTCTAAATCTATAGCAAAACCCTTAACATTTATTCTAAATTTATGTATAGAAAAATGCACTTTTCCGCAAATTTGGAAACTCACCAAAGTCATTCCTATACATAAATCTGATTCTAAAATAGATGTTCATAACTGTAGACCAATCTCTATACTATCAACATTTGCTAAAATATTTGAAAGTTTGATTCATAAGAATCTACTTGAAAATATTAAATCCCGCATCACTATTCATCAACATGGCTTCCTGCCGAAAAGATCTACTGTCTCTAATCTTCTAACTATTAGTAAAGACGTAGCATCTAATCTGGATTCTCAGCTCCAGACAGATGTAGTGTATACGGATTTTAGTAAAGCATTTGATCAGGTAGATCACGATATTCTTCTTGAGAAAATGCACATACTGGGATTCTCCAAATCCCTGTTATTATTATTTGCCTCCTATCTAAGGAACAGGCAACAGTACGTCAACATTAATGGTTTTACCTCAAACACCTTTCAACCGTTTTCAGGCGTTCCACAAGGATCAAATTTGGGTCCTTTGGCGTTTATTATTTTCATTAATGACATAATTGATCATATTAAACACAGCTCTTGTCTCCTTTATGCAGACGATCTAAAGATTTATGTGAAAGTCGTAGATACTCACGACTGCATAAATCTACAAGAAGATTTAGATGCATTAGCAGCTTGGGCTGAGAAAAACAAGCTCATCTTTAATTCAAAGAAATGTGTCTCAATGTCCTTAGTAAATCTTTTAGACCCATCTTGCATGAGTACAGTATTGGTGGGCAATTATTGTCTCGTGTAGAATCAATACGGGATCTGGGAGTTGTTTTTGATCCAGGACTGAGCTTCTCTAGCCATATAGCGCAGCTGACTACTAAGTGCTACCAGCTTCTGGGACTGGTGATCAGAGTGTGTAAACTGCTCACTGAGCCCAGAGCGATGGTGGACGTATTTAGCTGCGTTATAACTTATACGGTCCAAACTGGAATACGCTGTTGAGGTGTGGACGCCTCATCAGCAAAAATATATCAATATGTTGGAACAAATCCAAAAGACATTCCTGAGGTACCTCCTCATGAGGATACGTGTAAATTATCCGCAATATATGCATCATGAGGAGCTACTTCGGGAAACAGGTTTCAGAAGCCTAGAAACCAGGCGCAACGGGTTCCTTATGGTGCTCTCTCATAAAGTCATCAACGGCTTAATAGACAGTCCCACCCTGTTGGAGAGCTATAGGTTCTATGTGCCAGACGACTACAACCGTGGGCGAGGGCATAATTTATTTTATGTACCGAAAAGCCGTACAGATGTCGTCGCACAGCATCCTGTAACTCGGAGTATAAAACTCTTAAATGTCTCTAATATAGATATATTCTACTGCAATATAAATGGATTTAAAATTTTGATCAGAGATTTTCTCCCAGCGTGTTGATGGCTGAGAGGGTGCACTATAATTAGGGAAACCTGTTGTGCACAATTAGTATAATTCAATTCTTAATTCATTTGTGCTAATTAGGTTGCTCCTTGACTGATAGGTTGGTATGAGGCTGACGGCCGGCCCCCGTGCTGTAAAAATCGGTTCACGTTTATGTGAATGTGAGATTATGTTGATTTGTATGCACGCATGCAGAATGTGTAGGCGCGAACCTACATGTGCCTGTCTGTGAGCATGCATTTAATATAAGCCTTAAATATTAACATATCTTTGCAGCTTAGATTATAGATTATAGAAAGGTCCATTTGTGCAGCACAGATTGTCGTTCAGTAAAATAATAATCATAGGTCGTAGAGCCTAGTCACCACCCCCTTAGATTTTACTTTCAGACAGTAAACTTTAATCATGATGGAATATCCAGAGTCATAATAAAAGAAGAGCCTGTATGAAGAAGGTTATGACTCTGGAGGAAATGAAAGAAGTATGTAAGGACAGAAAGAAATGGCAGTTGATCTGTAATGTTGGCGGCTAGGGTTTATTAAATTGGAATTTGTTTTCTGTTTTTTTTTTTGTTCACAGATATTATTATTTAGTGATGTATAAAATGTAATATGTCGTGTATGTCCTTGACTTATAGGTTGGTATGAGGCTAACCACCCATGCTGTAAAAATGGTTCACTTTGCCAATGTTACCCCTGTCTCAGGGAAGGACGGTAAGAGTTGCAGGGTGTATGTCCATTGGAGATTTGGTTTTTATGTTGTAGGTTCACATGAGGCATGTGCAAGCGCGAACTTGTACGTGTCTGGTTGTGAGAATGCATGTAATGTGAATCTCCAATGTAACATATCTTAGCAACTTAGATTAGATTAGATTAGATGATCTACGAAACGGTACGAAACTGCCTGTATTTATGCATGAAATGTGAACCTCAAATCTGTGCAACTCAGATTTATTAAGAATAGTTAAATGCTACGGAATATCGTAACTCGTAGAGCCTAGTCATCTCCTCCTTAGATTTTACTTTCAGACAGTACCCTCCTATCATGATCTACGAAACTGTCTGTGTTTATGCATGAAAAATGAATCTCAAATCTGTGCAACTCTAATTCAAGAAAAATAAAATTGTACGCAATATCGTAGGTCGTAGAGCCTAGTCACCGCCCCCCCTTGGATAACGCTTCCAGACGGCATATTTCCACCATAGACGTTCAACAGCCTGCCGAGCTACAAGTGTCGGTTTTGGCTCGCCGGGGTCTACGCAGCCTTCGCGGCTACGGCCGGGGCGGTCGGGGGCGAGAGGGGAAGGAGCTTACATCGATCGCTGAAGACCGCCTACGCCGAGCGTAGACAGGCACGGACTTAAAACTAAACATACATTAAGGATTTCTTGGATACAAAAAAAAGGAAACTTCACTTGGAAAATGCCGTGTAAGTGGCTGATTTACATACGTAAGAACGTGTTGCTTCAAAAATTTCTTTTTAATTGCGATGTGTAAATGTAGAAATGCTGGAGAGTTGCTTTACGAGATCTATACCCTTAGTACGAGTTGCAAAACTTGAGTAATTAAAGTTTACGGCAATTATTAAAGAGTGATTTCCCCCAAAATCTGCCGTTTTTGTTTGTTTGAAATTGATTTTCTTCATCACTGTAACTTGATCATATGACCATAAAGTGTAAGAAACAAAAACGGCAGATTTTGGGAGAAATTACTCTTTAATATTTTCCGTAAACTTTACTTTTCTCAAGTTTTGTAACTCGTACTAAGAGTAGGTACTGTTGCCGTGGTCTGTGGGAGCTGAAGCGTCTGGCCGTTTTTCCGGGGTGTACGATGGGTTTCTTCAGCGTGGAAGTCAAATGATGAAAATGATCTTGATGAAACTGTAAAAACCTTGTAGGTTTTATTCGTACACAGCAAATCCATGGCTCTACCTAAAGGGAATTTTCCATACAGAAAAAAAACGATGATGTATGGATCAGCTACGTATTAAACGTTTTGTGAATTACCCTGGTTTTTATAGTTTTTGTATGGATGACGATATGGAAATCCATTGCGTTGCAACCAAATAAAATACTCCCACGCCAACCCGGCAAGTAAGCGTGCCAATTTTTATTTTTCCCTTTTGTTTGTCACGAATGCTTTCAGAATTTGAATTTAGAATTCCGATGCGTCCCCATGCGCGGGTCCATCTGCGCATCAACCCTCCTAATGCACACTTTAGCGACACCTACTCCCGGTCCCATCCAGTCGCTAACCAACATCCGGGGTGGACGCACGCGCCTTCACAAAAGTAATATACAAAAATAGACAGCGAAAACCGACGCTCGGGTCCCTGAAAGTCCCCTGTCCAAAGTGAACTGAACCAATGTTTGGAAATTTGAAACCGGTACATATTCCCAACCCCAAAAAATCCTTGATTCTAGGCTTGAACATCAATATAAAAAACAGTGATTAATTCAAAGGACAGACACGGACTTTCACCTGTTAAAACCATGTATGTAGATTCAACATTTGTACCTTTTATTGTGTTTTGAAATTCATTAAAAAAATCTTATTTGCTGATTCAAGTCTTATAAATTTCCAATTGTTAAATTTTTATTTTAAATTTTATTCATGTACTTCGTTATTGTTTGTTTTATACAGTGAAATCAAATTAATTATTTGTGTTCTTTGACTGGTAGGTTGATATAAGGCTGCCCACCGGTACTGTATGAAATGGTTCACTCGTCCAATGTCACCCCTGTTTCAGGGAAGATCGGCTAGAGTTGCAGAACTTAAGTTCATTTGAGATTGCGTTTTTATGTTGTTAGCCCACATGCGGCATGTTTAAGCGCGAACTTATTCGTGTCTGCTCGTGGGTATTGCAAGTAATATGAATCTTAAATGAAATATATAATTGCAACTAAGATTAAAGATGTAACATTTTGTTTTCTGTTTCGTTGAATGCAAAGATTCGTCCTAGATTGCCTGTTGCTTTTCGGTTTCAGTTCTATACACAAAACCATCTTAATAGTTGTGAATTGTTTTTTTTTTGTCTCGTGTATTTTGCTTGTAAGTAAACTTGTTACGAAATTAGGTATTTTCATTACCGAGGTCGGAACATTTTTGAATTTGGAAATTTTTCTCGGCGAGCTAACTTCAGTCTTGTATGGGACTGCTGTCCTTAGCAATCAATCACAAAATATTTAAATGCCTCCTCCGCAGCAACCCGGCCGGGTCACGACACATTATTGTCTATGCCAATTCACGTGGCTGTTTTCGAAACAAACAAAATATTTCACTTTCTTCATAGATTTTTTTTTAAAACTAAGCAAAGATATTAAAATGATTTTTTAAAAAATATTATTATTAGTTAGGTATTTTCCAAGTATATATAAGTTAACTATCTTTTACTTTTATATCTATACGTATATACTTGTTATTCTTTTCCTTAGACATATTATGTGTGCAACTTCAGGGGATAATTTCGAAATGAGGTCGGAACGTTGAATAAAACGCGAAAAGAAACCTCGTATATCGGCTGGATTGCTTTCAAATCTGACCGCCAGAGGCGCTAGTCTCTCATCCATACAAACAATTTTATCTGCCAAATCTTTTGGAAGATAAATCTTAAACACACGTATGACATATTGTAAGCATGTCGTTTTAATGCAAAATAAGATAATACTCGTACATCCACTGAATTGGTTGAATCTGCGAAACAATTCGAAGAGTATACAATTTGGTTTGGGTTAAATAAAAACTAAACGATATTTTTTTTTAATCAAATCATCCATTTCAGATTGATCCGAGCCAAGATCTGAGTACATTTTAATATGCAAGAAATTCAGCTTCAAGTGATTGCACAAAGTAATGTCTATAATCTATAATCTATAATCTAAGTTGCAAGGATATATTCATTTAAAGCTCTCAGATGTATGCCCACAAACCAACACGTGTAGTTCGCGCTTACAAATGATTAAATAGTTATTTATGCCACTGCCAAGTAATGATAGTCTTTGTAACACGAGTGCTAGTTTGTGCCATGAGGCGCAGCCGAATGGCACAATAGACAGCAAGAGTGTTACAAAGACTTATTACGTTCAGTGGCATACAATACTTTTTCTACGACCATTAAATAAATAACAAAGTAGTAAATAATAGTCTTTATAATGTAATCGTCCATTTGAAGTAATTAAAACTTTACCTTTGTCAAAACGTGTGATTTATCATTCCCTTCGATTATCTAATCTAACCTAAGTTGTAAAGATAAAAATTTATTTAGGTTTCATATTGAATTCATGCCCACAATCCGACACATATAAGGTCGCGCTTTTACATCCTGCATATAAGCTTAAACATTCACACCCAAAACTCAAATAAACATATGCCCTGCAGTTGTATTGGCAGGTGAACCAAGTTTGTACAGCATAGGTGATCAACCTCATACCCACCTATTAACCAAGTAACTTTTTGAGTTTGTTTATTTTTTGCGGTGAAAATTTTTGTATTGTTTTCCTTTCAAGCCTTTTATTTTCCTTTGAAAAAAGGAAAGCTTTATTTGGAGCATTCCGATAAATAAATTTGATAAATTTTAGCACTATTAACAATTTTTATTTGACTCTACACATAAAATATATTTATTTTCATCTGAACAGGGCTGGAAGTCTCATCACCACGGTAATTCCTACCTACCGAATATCAGTAATATTGTATGAAGCCTAATCAGCTGATCGCTTGCGGCCATCTTGGATTGACAGGTCTTCATACCCCCATACAAGGTTGACATTTGAAATAAAAAAATAGTTCCAATTCTGACAATGCGCATGCGCACATTTTCATTTCAACACGGTTACCCGTTGCGTAATGTTACATTACGCAACGGGTGTAGAAATGTATGTCATTGTGATTGCGTTAGCCGTTTTGTAATTAGTATGTTACCAAATGGGAGTAGAATTTTTTTTTTATATAATTCATATCAGTATTAATGTGTAATAGAAAACATAGAAATAAAACAGTTCAACCGGCTACAACAAACTGTGCTGAACCGACAGCAAGATTTACATTCGGGATGTCCAAATTTAATTACATTGCTCCATTGTCAAAAAAAGTTTCATTGGCTTCGTTTTCCGGAAGGGTAGTCTACCGTGTCTGTCTGATGGTTTACAAAGCTGTCAATGGTGCGGCTCCTTTATACTTGTCTGACATGTTCTCACTCGTTGAGATAGATTTGAGACGCCAAACGCTCAGATCTTCGGGGCGAGGGGTGGTCGACTTAGTCCAGCCGTCCCGTCAGACACGCACTAATTTTGGGGACCGTGCTTTCCGGTTTGCGGGCCCAATAGAGTGGAACAGACTACCACCTAATGTGAGGAAGGCAGAAACTGTTGGTGTCTTTAAAGGAGCACTAAAGACGCATTTTTACAAGGCGCTCTTTAATTATGTAACTATTACTCTGTCGCCATTCCGCTAGGGATGGCCAGAGCCTCTGCAGAGCTGCCTCCATTTCTTCCTATCCTTACATACCTCTTTCAATTCATTCATATCCATCACCTTATTCATGCATTTTCTTCTTTTGCGCTCGCTTTGTACATCCCATTCTTTCTCAATCTCCTCAATCTGATCACTCCATACTTTTCTCGGTCGTCCCTTACCTCTTTTTCCTTTCACACTACCTCAGTATATTACATACTTTGTCAGTCTATCATTCATTCTTTCCACATGTCCAAAGCATCTCATCACATTCTTTTGTACCTTAACTTTCACATCCTCTTTCAAATTGCATTTTTTCTTTACCCATTCATTCATAACTCTATCCCTCAGAGTTTTTCCTGTCATGCTTCGCAAATGCTTCATTTCCACCGTACATACTTTACTTACTTCGCTATCGTTCACTGCCCATGCTTCACTTCCATACATAAAAGTCGGTAACAATATGCCATTGTGTACCGCCATTCTCAGATCCATCGTCAATCGCTTGTTCTTTGCTATTCTTCCTATTGCTCCGACCACTTGCTTTCCCTTATGACCCCTATTGTTCACCTTATAAATAAATTATCCTTAATAATAATAATATTAGGATGATTTATTTGGTGAGCGCTGTTTTTGTGTGTATCACACCTCAAGAGCCCTCTGCGAGCTTGGTCGTCGCTGTAGAAAGCGCCAATTCTCAAGCAAGACCCAGTTGTTGTAAGGTTGGATGGACCTTTCAGTGACCGGTCTTTGGTAAAGGTTTATGAATTTTTTAACCCAGCGAAGAGCACATTCGAAATATAAATGGTATATTTTTGTGCTCCGCCGGGATCCGAATCCACAACCTTCCATTTACGAGTCCGAAATGTTGCCACTACGGACTACGGACCGGTCCAAGATGCCAACGACACGCGGTGTACCTTGTATATGTATACATCTTCATGATACGCTCCAAAAATATTTTAGACTCCTCTGAAAGCAGCAGCTCTTATATATACGCCTTTTGAAAATACTGAAATATCCATACTCTAAGCTTCCCCCACTTCAACTGACAGTGGTTGGTGTGAGGCCGGCCCCCTTACCCGTAAAAATAAATAGGTCCCGAATCGCCACATGCGACCCCTTCGGGGATAACGCAGGCAAGAAGTTACACTATATGTGTAGCTTAGTTGCGTAAGCTTGAAATGTGAACAGGTTTACCTAGGAATACCATTAATAATACTTCAAAGCGATATTTTTCAGACTTTTCTTTGCTGTCTGATTTTCCAGTGTGTTATGATTTTTTGTGTTTTTTTTTTTCAAGAATAACACGTCATGTTCGGCCTTTTCCAAATCAAAGCCTGCCTAGCAGTAATTTTAAAATAAAAACTTCACTATGCTCTACCTTGAAATACCTAACTGTACCGTAAAATGATATGCCTGTACTACGACCTCAATATCCGTCGTGCTTCTTACGTAGTACTCAATTACTGAAAGCATCAAGGATTGTGAAATGATAAAAATAGATATTAGATATTAATGATGTGAAATGTAAAATGAATTCGTTCATAACAAAAAATGTTTTATGTGTACCCTTAGTACGAGTTGCAAAACTTGAGTAATGTAAAGTTTACGGAAAGTATTAAAGAGTGGTTTTCCCCAAAATCTGCCGTTTTTGTTTTTTTGAACTTGATTTTCTTCATCACTGTAACTCTTTTGCTAAGACCATAAAGTGTAAGAAACAAAAAACGGTAGATTTTGAGGAAAATCACTCTTTAATACTTTCCGTAAACTTTACTTTACTCAAGTTTTGCAACTCGCACTAGAGTACTGATGACTTGATTGTATTTCTTGACTTCTAAGTTGGCATGAGGCTGACCACCCATACTGTAAAAAGGGTTCACTTTGCCAATGTCACCCCTGTTTCAGGGAAGGTCAGCAAGAAATTCAGAGTGTATATCAATTTGAGATTTGGGTTTTTATGTTGTAGGTTCACATGCGGCATGTGCAAGCGCAAAATTGTACGTGTCTTCTTGTGAGAATGCATTTAATGTGACTCCCCAATGTTACATATCTTTGCAACTTAGAGATTAGATTAGACATGCGGCACTTGTAAGCGTGAACTTACATGTGTTTGCATTTAATTTGAAATTTTTTTTTTTTTACGAAGCTCATCTTAAATGTTAATACATCTTTGCAACTTGCATTATAGATTAGTATAGAGGCAGCTCTGCAGAGGCTCTGGCCACCCCTAGCGGAATGGCGACAGAGTTCCAGTTACATAGATAACTTGTTAGGCCCGCTACACACTAGACGCATTCTGCGCGGTTTGTGAATAGTTTGTCTATGGATCTTCGGGTTAGAAGTCTAGTAGTGTGCTTTGTGTTTTCTCACATTTTGTCCGATAATCCATAGACAAACCGGGTGGAATGGGTGTAGTGTGAAAAGTGCCTTAGGTCCGCTATTTTCAACGTTAGCATAGCGACTTTATACTGAATGAAAAGGGCGCACTGGCTAGTCAATTGTGAGGGTAGTTTTTTTGTTCTCAGTTCAAAGTCACATATGCTAACGTTGAAAATACGTTATCTATGGTTGGATCGCTCGTACAGAAGCTTCCTACGTATGCAGAGGTTGTACATTACTTACTTAACTATCGGTGTACGTATATAATTTATTTGCGTGTATAGATTAACGTGATGCGGGTTTATTTTTAATGTGGATGCGGAACTTTACCGCATTGTATGTAACCGTTGACCTCAAGCAATTGTGCAAGCGGCATTCGTCCTCTTCTTCTACCTTCCATCCACCTTCCTTCCATAAAAGCATGGTTCACTTGCCAATGCCACCCTGGTTTCAGGGAAAGACGGCAGGAGTTGCAAAGCATAAACATTTCACATAGCGGTTGATAGCTCAGTTGGTAGAGTATTTGTATTCCATTCCGAGAGCTTGGGTAATAACTGTTCCGTTGGCTGGAGTCACGACATCATTATGGCGACGATGGCCATTCCTTGACTTATAGGTTGGTATGAGGCTGATCACCCATACTGTAAAAAATGGTTAACTTTGCCAATGTCACCCCTGTTTCAGGGAATGTCGGTAAGAGTTGCAGGGCTTATGTTCGTTTGAGGTTTGGATTTTATTTGTAACTACACAATCAGCATTTGTAAGCGCGAACTACACGTGTTTGTTTGTGGGCATACATCTGAGAGCTTTGAATGAATATATCCTTGCAACTTAGATTAGATTCGATGCGAGCCTTAACAAAGCTCGGGAGGCAATTATCACGGCTCGAGGCTCCGTCCCCGATAGCGGCAGTCCACCAGGCTAACGTCTCTACAGGTAGAGCCCCAGGGTGGAAGCTCCTCTGCACCAGGGTCCGTTCAAAGGCGTGTGACTTTGATGGCAGGAAATCCACGGAGAAGGGGGGGAAACTCCATTGTTATTCCTACGTGCCACGTGTATAGTACCCGCCATTTTTCCGCGCTGTGTCGCACATCTACTCCTCAGAGACTTCGGGTTGTGCCGAAAGAACACGACTGTTTCTGTAGTCCTTCGGCTAACGACTGAGCCAACTATCACGGCAATGTCTTTTTAATTTTTATTTATGTTATCATTTTTACAACAACAACCTGTGATCTAAAGTAAAACGAGTGTTTAATAAATTTATAATCTTTAGCCAGCGAGAACACATTTTAAAACTGGTGCAAGCCTAATTAAAATTCAAATTATTAAAAATATACAAAAACATATTTTTATGACTTGCTAATTTTGGAAGTTGGTAGGTACACTGGAAGACAAAAGTGACATGATATTAATCTCCGACTAAATAAAAACTGCAGCCAAGAATTATTCAGTACCGCCCACTCGATTCCCAAGTGACAGTCATACTAATTTTCCTTTTAGTTTTATAAGTATGCTGCTCCTTTGTCTGCGACCGTACACGCGTCACACGGGTCCTGGAATATTTACGTTTTTCTTAAATTAGCCCAAATTCCTTTGAATTTATTGTTTGTTCCCTATATAAACATGCCTCTCTACCGAGTTATTAACTTGGCAGATGAATTTATAAATGGTGATGTTTGATTCATATGAACACAGTAAAAAATATCCAAGATTCCTAACGCAACTAAGCTACACATGTTGATGTAACTTCTTGCCTACGTTATTTCCGAAGCGGTCGCATGAGGCGATTCGGGACCTATTTATTTTACGGGTAAGGATGCCACGTTCTGAAGGGACCACATGGACCGCATAAGTGAATGTAGGTTAACTCGAATCAAACAAGAAATACCAGACGGCCAGCGTCTATCTGGCCGACCATCCAAAAGATGGAAGAACGGCTGGCTATAAGAAGAAGGAGGAAAGATCGAGGGAAAACGAGGTATCGGAAGGAAGCAGATCTTATGGCCCTGAAATGTATAAAATGGGAAAGGATAAAAGACAGTGGAGGACCTGTTTCGAGCCGCGAGAGATAAGTTGCTATTCTCGCAAATGTTGGTCAACGTCGGAAGGACAATACAAAAAAAATAAGTTTGAAGCAAGTGTGTTGAACTGTTTTTTATCTTTTTTTTTACTTTCCGCGACGACTTTTCTCGTGTAGACCCGACCCAGCTATAAAGTGCATTGAGTCAACGTTCGGGGTTTTATGATCTCTATATAAAAATTTTCATGGGCTTTGGTGTGCTTTAAAATTAATATAAAATCATGCTAAACTCGTAAAAAATCACATATTTTATGATCCAAAAGGATTTTATATTTTTATTATTTTACGTATATCGGATTCAAGTCAGATTAGTGTAAGAATATAATAATTTACGGGCTTTTCATCATCTTTATCAAGGATAGTCCATAACATTTTTCTACTTACAAAATAGTTGAAATCATTGAGTTATAATATAGACGAGTAGAACCTACATAGCTTGCGGCATTATACATACTTTGGAGCACAGTTGTCCCCACTCCTGTCAAAAACAACAATTAAAAAATCATGTTCTTGCATATGCAAGCCTGTATTTTCTTGCTTTATCCATTATTTATTTATTTATTGGACTGTTTTCTTTAGCGCCGTATAGTGATATCTTGTTTTTTTAACATAAAAATATTTGATTTAAAAATATAAAATCTCAAGTTGGTTCCTTGACTTATAGGTTGGTACGCGGCTGACCACCCATACTGTAAAAAATGGTTCACTTTGCCAACGTCAGGGCATGGTTCACTTTGCCAACGTCTGGGCAGCCACATCGAGGCGTGACCACCTTCTGGTGAATAGAGTACCACTCTCCATAGGAGGTAAGCTAATCCAGCCTTCTGATTCGGTAAGACTTCTAGGAGTCTTACTGGATCGTAACCTGACACTGGATAGGCAAATAGATGCCACAATAGCTTCTTCTTTTTTTTCGCTTCGCCAAATAAAGGCAATAAGAAAATGTCTGCCGTCAGATGCGGTTAAGACCCTGGTGAGTGCGTTTGTGATGTCTCGGATTGACTATTGCTCGACGCTTTATAGTGGTCAGCCGAAGAAACAGTTTAATCGCTTTCAATCTGTGTTGAATTCGGCAGCAAGACTCATATTCGGGATTCCCAAATTCGCTCACATCACCCCGCTGTTAAAAAAACTTCATTGGCTTCGTTTCCCGGAGAGGGTGGTCTTCCGTGTTTGTTTAATGGTATATAAAGCCATCAATGGCTTGGCCCCACCTTATCTGGCTGATATGATTTCACCTGTTGAAATGGGTGTTAGGAGGCAGACACTCAGATCTGCGGGTGATAGAGTAGTCAATTTGGTTCAGCCGCGCCGTCAGATTCGTACAAACTTCGGAGACCGCGCTTTCCGTGTTGCGGGGCCGGTGGAGTGGAACAGACTGCCACCCGGAGTGAAGAACTCCAAATCTGTGGGTGTATTTCGAGGAGCACTCAAGGCACACTTGTTTAGAAAGTCTTATCCATGATCGGAGAGGGCCCTTGAGGTGTGACACACACAAAAACGGCGCTCTCTTATCATGTGTAATTTAAAATAAATCAGCCTGTTATTATTATTATTATTAACGTCACCCCTGTTTCAGGGAAGGACGGCAAGAGTTGCAGGGCTTATGTTCATTTGAGATTGGGTTTTTATATTGTAGGTCCACATGCGGCATGTGTTAGCGCGAAATTATGCACATGTCTGCTTGTGGGAATGCATTTAATATAAATCTTAAATGATATATATTTTTGCAGCTTAGATTAGATTAGATTAGAACAAACAAAATTTGAATACGTATACGGTCACTATACAAACATTATGTTTTTCGACACCCAAAATAAAACAAAAATAAATGTCTCGTCCTTATTATGAGATAAGAAACTAAAGTCCTCCTTTTGCTATGACTCAGGATACCCCAATCGTTGTCTATTTCAAAAAAAAATGTTCGTATCCATACCCTTTCTCGATAAGTAGTTCTTAATTCGAAAAAATGAAGATGTAAAACAGAGAGGTGGACCAAAAAAATGTAATTGATTATAGTTAGTGCAGATCCTTGACTTATAGGTTGGAATGAGGCCGACCACACATATTGTTACAAAAATGGTTCACTTTGTCAATGACACTCCTGTTTTAGGGAAGGTCGCTAAAAATTGCCGCGTTGATGTTCATTTTAGGTTTGGATTTTAATTTGTAAGTACCTACACATGCAGCATTTGTAAGCGCGAATTTAAACGTGTCTGCTTGTGAGAATGCGTATAAAATGAATCCCCAATGTTACATATCTTTGCAACTTAGATTAGATTAGAATCTAAATCTCAAATGAACACACACCTGCAACTTTTGCCGACGTTCCCTGAGACAGGGACTTACCCAAAAAAAAAAGAAATACAAAACTGAGCGGTGGACCAACAAAAAATGCAATTGATTTTAGTTGGTGCAGCAGCGATACGTGATTCATGTGGCGCCTCCCGTTTCCCGTAAATGCAGTAGTAACCCGTGACGCGTAACGGGGTCAAGGCCGCGCGTACCACAGGGGGGTGGTGGGGGTGAGGGAGGGGGACGTTGCTTCCCTCCCCCCACCCCCCCTCCCCCTCCGATATAGTAGGAGGTGTCCCTGAATAATTCTGGGCGGCCCTTGCACTGACGCATATATACTTGCTGATATATTCAACGCTATAAAGCGTCTGGCGCGTGTGCTGCAAATTTGCAAGATACTCAGCGTGTTATTCTAATCTAATCTAAGATGCAAAGATATGTAAAATTAGAGATTTATATTATATCGACGGTAAAAAGGTGACATTTTGGTCAAAAATGAGTTACGAATGCTATCCTACTTCCGCTCTTTCTAATGTGCTAACTCCCATCTATTAAAATAAAAATTACTTTGTTTTAATTCACATGAGTTTATTTTTGTATACGACCAGTTTCGGGAGAAGCAGTACCTCCCATCTTCAGGTGTAAATAAAAAGATGGGAGGTACTGCTTTTACCGAAACTGGTCGTGTACAAAAATAAACTCATGTGATTGTGAATTAAAACAAAGCAATTTTTATTTTAATCTATTGAAATGAACTTTCACAAAGTTACTGCTGAAAATCTAGATAAAATAACTCCCATAGCTTTACGATGATTTTTGTGTTGTTTATGCCCAAGCAAACAACTGCGTTTTCGAAGTATGGTTTTGGTGTAACCGACAAGATTTTGGCCTTTTTTGTCCTAAAGGCGCTTGTGACATAAAACAAATCGTAAAACCACATTAATAGGAATGCCAATAAATATGCCTTTATTTTTTTTTGATTTTAGAGCTGTTTTGATTTTAACGATATGATAAAAAATATAAAAATTATGCCATTTTTCTGCAATCTCAAACTTTAAACGGCTCTCCTGAACAATTTAGTTTATGTCGCTTATGCCCTACTGCCTTTTAACCGTCGATATGCATTATCATAATCAGACACGTATGAGTTCGCGCTTGCACATGCCGCATATGAACCTACAACATAAAAACCCAAATCTCAAATGAGCACAACACTGCAACTCTTGCCGACCCTCTCTGAAACGGGTAACATTGGCAAAGTGAACCATTTTCTACAGCGTGGGTGGTCAGCCGCATACCAACCTATAAGTCAAGGAACATACACAACAAATTTCATTTTAGAAATAAACAAATAATATGGATAAACATTAAAAACAAATACAAAAACCTTATTTGAAATTAAAAAAAAAGAGAAACCCTAGCCCTAGCCGCCAACATTACAGACCAACCGCCATTTCATTCTGTTCTTACATACTTCTTTTATTTCTTCCAGAGTCATAACCTTGTTCATATAAGCTCTCCTTGTATTATGAATTTGGATATTCCATTAAAAAAAAAGAGAAACCCTAGCCCTAGCCCTAAGTGTCATATACCCCTAGAGTCTCTAGAATCTAGTGAGTCTCCCGCACATCTAAATCTAATATAATCTAATCTAAGTTGCAAAGACATGTTAGATTGGAGATTCACATTACATGCATTCTCACAACCAGACATGTACAATTTTGCGCTTGCACATGCCTCATGTGAGCCTACAACATAAAAACCAAATCTCAAATGGACATACACCCTGCAACTCTTGCCGTCCTTCCCTGTAACAGGGGTGACATTGGCAAAGTGAACCATTTTTACAGCATTTCTTACAAGCACTGGATTTCTTAAAAAGAAAAAGTAACCGATTCCGAGTATGTCCTTGAAAACGTACACATTTTTCCCTAAATCCTAAATTGAATTTTCCACCCTGGCTAGTGATAGGTAGGCGCGATCAGCTGTTTTTCCGGGGTCCGCCATGTGATTGTGAGGGAGCGACAGAGACAGCGCTGCTCGGGGTCGAGGCCGCCGCGCGACAGAGCGAGACGCAGCTACGTGGCCGAGGTCGGGCCGAGTCTTGTACTCTTATTTTCCTGGGACCAAAAGAAAATCGAAATTTTCCTTTTAATATTGAATTGGTTTTTAAATTTTGGATTCATATTTTATAGTAGTTTACGTTTACCTTTACAACGTGGAGTCCGGTTGAATTGTCCGTAGCTCAGTGGTAACACTGCGGACTTTGAATGGGAAGGTTGTGGATTCGGATCCTGGCGGAGCACAAAAAATATACCATTTATATTTTCAAATTTGCTCTTCGCTGGTTTGAAAAATTCATAAAACCTTTACCAATGACCGGTCACCAAAGGTCCATCCAGCCTTACAGCAACTGGGTCTTGCTTGAGTATTGGCGCTTTGTAGCGACGACCAAGCTCGTACACCTCTGCGGCACTACAAAAAGTGTCATAGACCCCTAGAGTCTCTAGAATCTAGGGAGTCTCCCGCACAGGATTTCTTAAAAAAAAAAAACGTGGAGAGAAAACCAAACGAGCAAAAATGTCTATTCTACTTTTATTTCACATAAGGGGTCAGAAAAAATAAAACAAATACTTTTCTTCATATCCGCACAATTTCCCTCGGACCCCATGTGTGTCTAGAACAGAATCGTGCATACGAAATTTCGTATTGCCCTCGAAGAGCCTTTCGGCACGCAAATGTTTGCCATTTTTTTCTGTAGGTATACACGTGTCGCGATATTTCCACGTGTACAAAACAAGTTAAGTTATTTAAATATGGAAATATTAAGAAGACCATTTTAAATATATTGGGTACAAAACTTCGAGAATGAGGTCCGAACATTCAATATATCCCTAGATTATGTGACGTCAGCCTTAGTAAATTACCGATAATCAGGAAGTTTAGGCTAGCTTACAGCATGAAGTCTGTCAAAGTCCACACTATTTCAGATTTGGAAGGAATCCGGCCGAATGATGAGGTTTATTTTCGATGAGCCCTTTTCAATGTTACGTCCTCATGAAGGTCTTTCATGACGGTTTATCTAATATAAGAAAAATAAATTATCTAACATGGTAACCGGTCGATAGCTCAGTTGGTAGAGTGCTTGCATTCCATGCCGTGATCTCGGGTTCGAATCCCACCGAGCGCGAGGGTGTCAGAAATGATTTCCTGTTTCGGTGTTTATTTCAAACCCCAAAATAATAATACCGGCAAGGTTTACTCAGCCTTCACAAGAAATGAGTACCAGCTCTCTCTGGAGCTGGGAAACCCCCACTTCAACTGAAGTGGTTGGCGTAAGGCCGGCCCCCTTACCTGTAAAAATAAATAGGTTCAACTCGCCACATGCGACCCCTTCGGGGATAACACGGCAAGAAGTTACACTATATGTGTAGCTTAGTTGCGTTTAGTTGCGTTGCGTAATCAATTATAATTAGTAAATACCGGGTAGTTTTTTTCTTGCAAGTCATAAAATCGAAAGCCAAGAAAACGTTATTCATATATTTTTTGGATTCG
Source organism: Agapetus fuscipes (assembly GCA_951799405.1). Taxonomy (NCBI): domain Eukaryota; kingdom Metazoa; phylum Arthropoda; class Insecta; order Trichoptera; family Glossosomatidae; genus Agapetus; species Agapetus fuscipes. The sequence continues at coordinate 25,958,263 of OX637333.1, forward strand.
GTGGTTCAAACAGTGAATTTCCATTTTATACAAATTGGTAATCATTTTTTAAAATTAATTATTTGAGGTTGGTACTGCTTGAATTATAGTTTGGCATGAAGCCGACCACCCGTACTGTAAAAAATGGTTCCAATGTCACCCTTGTCGCAGGGAAGATCGGAAAAATTTCAGGGCTAATGTTCATTTGAGATTTGCATTTTTATTTGTAAGTTCACATGCGGCATTTTATAAGCCCAAACTCACACGTGCATTTAATATAATTCTCAAAAGTATTCTATAATTAGAACGCTGTTTTGATTTATATTCACTCTTCAACTACTGCAGAAATTGTTTGATCGGCTGCAAATGGCTTTCAATGCTGCTGCCAGGGCAATATTCACTCTTCAACTACTGCAGAAATTGTTTGATCGGCTGCAAATGGCTTTCAATGCTGCTGCCAGGGCAATATTCACTCTTCAACTACTGCAGAAATTGTTTGATCGGCTGCAAATGGCTTTCAATGCTGCTGCCAGGGCAATTTTTCGACAGGGAAAGAGCTGTCATATTTCGCCACTGCTGAGAGAACTGCACTGGCTGAGGGTCCGAGAGAGGGTGGAATTTAAGTTGTGTCTCACTGTGCATAGGGCCCTGAACGGCACTGCACCCCCATGTCTCGCTGAGCTATGCTCTGTCGATGGGACTTCAAAAAGACCACTACGCTCTGCCCTTACTTCTGTCAACAAGGTTATAGTGCCCAATAGAGCAAACACATCAAACTTTGCAGACAGAAGCTTTGCGGTGGCCGGGCCGGTGGCCTGGAACAATTTACCCATCGGTGTTCGCGCGAACCAGCCTACCACCACCTTCAGAAAGGAACTGAAGACACTACTTTTCTCGAGAAGCCATGGCGCCCTTGAGATGGTCCTGGACCATTAAATGGCGCCACAGGAAAGAAATCATCCATCATCATCATCATCATCAAGTAAAATTACTAACGTTTTCGGTCCTTAGACTATCCTAACCAAACTTCCGAGTATCATATGTTGATACATCTGTGCATCTTAGATTAAAGATATTTTGAAAATGATAAGTAAAATAGTGTACGTAAAATGTATTATGTACAGAAAATACATTAAGTCAAAATTTTGACATTTTTTGTAAATAAATCACTCGAATGTTTCCCAGTTCTCAGAATACTTTAACGAAGTCATAATAATATTATTTTAGCATGAATCGTTTGAAAAATTTCTGCCTAATGAATTTCTTTGAAGAAAATTTGTTCAGCGAATAAATAAATAAAATGCACTCAACACACATTCTGCGTTCCATGCAAATGGCCACGTGATCGATACGCATGTTTTTCATCTCGTTACACGTATGCGTCACGCTTTATAAGTATTCTCTTAAATTCATATTTCTCTTTCTTGTGTATTATAAAAGAAATACATCTGCACCAAGTCTGTTGAATGCTAAAATAAGCCTTAATTTCTCAGAACATAAAGCATATTTTCTTTTTTTTCGTATAAATTTAGTCATTATGTTTTTATAAGAATCGAAATGTAATTTTATACATTGAGTTGTTGGCTCCGGCCACGCATCTCTGAGATTTTAAAAAAAGAAAAAAAAAACACGTTCACTTTTTTTTACGGCTAATGGCAAGGGCGTGCATCCCATGCAGGCATATGCGCCTAATAGGTAGGCAATATAGGGTAAAAAACGCATTTAAGGTAGATATTGGGATTTTGAATTCAAAATTTAAGTTCGATTGGAGCAATCGTTAGCACTTCAGTCAATTTCGTGTGAGTTATATTTAAAAGAATGAGAGAAAATATTTATTACGAAATGTATTTGCCAATACCCTATGCACGCGCCTGGGTATTAATAAATTGTACAAATCTGCGCTAGTGCATAACGCATGAGTATGCTTTACGTTTTGACCGGTCCGTAGCTCAGTGTTAACACCGCGGACTCTGAATGGGAAGGTTGTGGGCTATATGTTAATATATCTTTGGAACTTAGATTATAGACGGCAACCACTATTGGCCTTAATTGAGGTTTCGCCGCTGCGCTACTTTGAATGTAAGAGGTATGAAAAATAAGGAAGAAGAACTATTGAAAGAGATGAATGAGAGAAAAATTAAAATTTTATGTGTGACTGAAACTAAAATGAAAGGTGAAGGAGAGAAAGTTATGAGTAATGGAAATTTGTTCATTTACTCAGGTGTGAAAGATGGATGTCCTAGACAGGGTGTTGGTGTGATTTTTAGTGAATGTGTGAAGAGCTATATCAGGAATTATGAATGGATCTCCCCTAGGATTCTCCTAGTAAGGATCAAGTACGATAGAACGAATTTTCTACTGATAGCATGCTATGCGCCAGTAGATTCAGAATGTATGGAGATTAAGAATGAATTCTGGGATATGCTTGACGATAAAATCAGAATGAAAGACAAAGAAGAAAAGGTGATTCTGCTTGGTGACATGAACGGATGGGTGGGTAGAAGAAAGGAAGAGTATGAAAGGGTAATAGGACCAAACGGAAGGGGTGTCATCAATGGCAGTGGGAGACGGCTTGTTGACGTGTGTGTGGAGCATGGTATGTTTGTATCAAATACTTGGTATAAGCATAAAGACGTGCACACATACACGTGGTATGGGCCAAATACTCGCACAGTCATTGACTACATATGTATGGAAGAATGTATGAGAGGTGCCATAAGAGATGTCAGAGTCTACCAAGGTATATCCGTGGGCTCAGACCATCATCTCTTGTGTGCAAAAGTAATGATAGGCGAAGTAAAAGATAGGAAAAGAACGAAAGTGATTAAGATGAAAAGAGTGAAAGTGGAAAAATTAGATGATGAAAATGTCAGGAATGATTTTGAAGCTGAAATAAGCCAGATTTTGAAATCGGATGAATGCAAGGAACTTGTGAAGAATGCATGTGTAGAAAAAATGTGGAAAACATTTAAAACATGTTTGGTCGAAAGCGCAAAGAGAGTATGCGGTGAAGTTACGATTGGGCATAGAAAAGGCAATGAATGGTGGAATGATAGGGTTAAACAAGCAGTGAAAGAGAAGAAAGAGAGTTATTTAAAATGGATTAATGACAGAAAGAATAAAGTGTTAGAGACTGAATACAAGGCGAAAAAATGGCTAGCGAAGAATGAAGTTCAAATGAGTAAGAGAAGAATGGAAGAAAAATTGAGTGAAAGAGCACAGAATGACTTCTCTGACAATAAAAAGATGTTCTGGAGCTGGGTGAGACAAAACAACGACAGTTGTAGGTCCACAACTCCGGGAATCAAAAATGTAAGCGGAGACATTCTGTGGAATAAAGACGATGTAAAAAAGAGATGGAAAGAATATTTTAATGAGGTTTTTGGTGAAGAAGAATGTGATTTAACTGTGAAAGGAGATTATGATGAGGGCAATGTTTTGAAAATATCGAAAGAAGAAGTAAGAAAGGTCATAAAGGAATTAAAGAATGGGAAAGCTGCAAGTGTGGATGGTGTGAGACCTGAGATGATGAAAGCGGGAGGAGAATGTGTAATTGAATGGATGAAAGAGCTTTGCGAATTGTGTGTTAGTGTCAAGGAGGTTCCATCGGACTGGAGAGAGGCGGTCATTGTGCCAATCTACAAAGGTAAAGGTGACAAAAAAGACTGCCGTAACTTCAGACCGATTAGCCTTCTTAGTGTGCCAGGTAAAGTGCTATGCAAGATTCTTATCCATAGGGTAAGATTATCCACACAGGAGAAGGTCTCAGATATACAATCTGGCTTTATGCCGGAAAGAGGTTGCGTAGACCAGATATTCGCGCTTCGACAGATCGTCGAAAAACAGCTAGCCGTAAATAAAAAGGTCTACGCGGCTTTCGTAGATCTTGAGAAAGCCTTCGACTCGGTGGATAGAAGTATGATGTGGTGTGTGCTTGAGAGGTATGGTGTGAATAAAGCACTTCTGAACGCGATACGCGCCATCTATCTAAATAGCAGGGCGTGTGTCAGGGTGGATGGAGAATACAGCGAGTATTTTAATGTGTACAAGGGTGTGAGACAGGGTTGCATAATGAGCCCGTGGTTATTCAATATAATTATGGATCATTGTGTTAAACAAGCGAATCTGGAAGGGCATGGCATACAGATTGGAGAGAGAAAAGTCGGAGTTCTGCTTTATGCTGATGATGCAGTACTAATTGCTGATTCAGCAGCAGAGCTTCAGGCAATGCTCTCTAGTCTGAACCATGCTCTGTGTGTGAACAAGTTGAAAATTAATGCAAGTAAGACGAAAGTACTGATTTTTGACAGAACGGATGAAAATGAAGAATGCACGTTTTTGTTGAATGGTACGAAAGTTGAAATTGTGGATGAATTTAGAGACTTGGGAAGTATGTTTGAGAAGAATGGAAAGATGACAAGAGAACTTGAGAATAGGGTGTGCAAGGGAAAACAAGTGGTCGGTGCAATAGGAAGAATAGCAAAGAACAAGCGATTGACGATGGATCTGAGAATGGCGGTACACAATGGCATATTGTTACCGACTTTGATGTATGGAAGTGAAGCATGGACAGTGAACGATAGCGAAATGAGTAAAGTATGTACGGTGGAAATGAAGCATTTGAGAAGCATGACAGGAAAAACTCTGAGGGATAGAGTTAGGAATGAATGGGTAAAAAAAGAATGTAATTTGAAAGAGGATGTGAAAGTTAAGGTACAAAAGAATGTGATGAGATGGTTTGGACATGTGGAAAGAATGAATGATGATAGACTGACAAAGTATGTATACAAAGAAAGTGTGAAAGGAAAAAGAGGGAAGGGACGACCGAGAAAAGTATGGAGTGATCAGATTGAGGAGATTGTGAAAGAATGGGATATACAAAGTGAGCGTAAAAGAAGAAAATGCATGAAAAAGGTGATGGATATGAATGAATTGAAGGAGGTATGTAAGGATAGGAAAAAATGGAGGCAACTCTGCAGAGGCTCTGGCCACCCCTAGCGGAATGGCGACAGAGTTACAGTTACAGTTACAGTTACTAGAGCGACTCGAGTGGTTTTTCTAAGCGACTTGAAGGGAAAATCTGAGGGGCGAGCTGCGTTACTTCTTAAGTGACAATTAAATCCAATATGGACTCTGATGAAATGGACTTGAGTGATTTTCCTTGTAAGCAACATGATACCAGAGTAAATAACGTCTTGATACATATACGAGTATATACAGTATATAATTGGTATATAGTGTAATTTACAAGGTTTGGTATGTATACAGAGCATATCTATAATCTATAATCTAAGTTGCAAAGATATACTAACATTTAAAGCTCATATCAAATGCATGCCCATAAACAAACACGTGTATATTTTTTATGGTTTGTGTATTAACACTGTGAAAATTCATGTTTTTCGATTGTTATATAAATAAATAACACCTTATTAACTTTAAAACACTGTTTATATTTCACAAAAATATCATAAATTTAAAAAATTAAATTTTAGATTAACTACTAACGTTTTCGACCAATATGGTCATCCTCAGGTAGTAAATTTTTTTAACAGAGTTTAAAATAGTCAATATGTAAGTCAAATAGGTAAAATTAATTTAATTAATAAATAAGAATATAAAAAAGTCCAAAAATAAAATAAGTAATACATTAGGATAAATTATTGAAATTAGAGCTATTTTTTGAAAACAATAAATCTCACAAATCATACAAAATAAAATAATATAAAAATAAAACATTTCAAGCACACAATAAAAATCATACGATAGATAACAGCCATGGATATAATTAGAAAGAAGAAGAAGATAGTTCACCTGTCAAAAACTATATGTTAAAAGGGTTAAAAGAGAATTAAAACAAAGACAATTAGACAAACAAAAATGCAAAAGAACTAAAATATATGTGGAGACATAAGTAAAGGAGAGACGGGAGGGATCTGGATGTTAACTGCTACACTTTTGTGTCTGTTTATTTGAAGAGCTTCAAAAACCTTCAGACGTCTGCCATCACACTCCGAGTGCAGAACCACCGTATTGTCAATGTTAAATGAATGATCATTTTCTATACAATGGTCAGCCATTTCAGAATGCGCTGACAGGCCCCTGAACGCTCTGACATGTTCCTTCAATCTTGTTTCAATCGACCTACCCGTCTCTCCTATGTAGATGGACTGGCAATCACTACAACTAAGCTTATAAACTCCGCTCTTGTCAAATTTGTTTGGTTTATCCTTATTGTTACTTATGTCTCCACATATATTTTAGTTCTTTTGCATTTTTGTTTGTCTAATTGTCTTTGTTTTAATTCTCTTTTAACCCTTTTAACATATAGTTTTTGACAGGTGAACTATCTTCTTCTTCTTTCTAATTATATCCATGGCTGTTATCTATCGTATGATTTTTATTGTGTGCTTGAAATGTTTTATTTTTATATTATTTTATTTTGTATGATTTGTGAGATTTATTGTTTTCAAAAAATAGCTCTAATTTCAATAATTTATCCTAATGTATTACTTATTTTATTTTTGGACTTTTTTATATTCTTATTTATTAATTAAATTAATTTTACCTATTTGACTTACATATTGACTATTTTAAACTCTGTTAAAAAAATTTACTACCTGAGGATGACCATATTGGTCGAAAACGTTAGTAGTTAATCTAAAATTTAATTTTTTAAATTTATGATATTTTTGTGAAATATAAACAGTGTTTTAAAGTTAATAAGGTGTTATTTATTTATATAACAATCGAAAAAACACGTGTAGTTCGCGCTTACAAATGCTGTATACGTGTACTTACAAATAAAATCCAAACCTCAAATGAACATAAACCCTACAACTTTTGCCGTCCTTCCCTGACACAGGGGTGACATTGGCAAAGTGAACCATTTTTTACAGTATGGATGGTCATCCTCATACCAACCTATAAGTCCAGAAATACAAACAATTAATTACAGTATAGTACAAGTTTAAAGAAAAAACTATCGCTAAACAATAAAATTAAAATCTATAAAAATTAAAGTTAGAGTTTTGAAAGCTTTAGGAAGGTCGGCAAAAATTGCAGGGCGTATGTTCATTTGTTGTTTGGTTTTAATTTGTGAGTACACACGCAGCATTTGTAAGCGTGAACTAACACGTGTCTATTTGTGGGCATGCATTTGATAAGAGATTTGCAACTTAGATTATTATATAGGGATGTACAGAGTGCATGTAAAAGAAGGAAATTTGCATTTTGCGAAGTGCATTCAGTGTTTATTTTTCTTGATACTTTATTTTGATTTAAATTTTCTACGAGCAGATGTGCATCTCTTTGATAAAGTAAAATAAACAGAACTAACAAACAAATCGGCTTGAAAATAATCTATATCTATAAAGAAGGATGTGTGTATGTATGTATGTATGTATGTATGTATGTATGTATGTATGTATGTATGTATGTATGTATGTATGTATGTATGTATGTATGTATGTATGTCCCCTATAGACTCATAAACCGCTCATCCTATTTTGACGAAATTTTCAGGAAACATGTAACATATTCTTAGAACGAATCCTGTGAAGTTTGATGGTGATCAAATAAACAGTGGTTCTCAATTCTCGATATTTCAGCAACGAGGTCGGTAAATTTTGAAACCACCCAATAGAAGAAGACCATTATATTCAACTACAATACATAATCTTAGTTGCAAATATACATTTACATTAAAGATTCATATAAAATGCATGCTCACAAGTAGACACATGTAAGTTCACGCTTACAAATGCTGCATGTGTACCCACTCATAATTTAAAATCCAAATCTAAAATGAACAACCCAGTAACTTTTACTTTACGCCAACTTGAAATGGATGTTATTCAGCTCCTGAGTGGCTTGACACTCATTTCTTATGAAGGCTGAGTAAGCCTTGCCGGTAATTTTATTTTGGGTTAGAAATAAACACTGAAACGAGAAATAATTTCTGACAACTTCAGTGGGATTCTAACTCGAGATCTCGGCATGGAATGCAGTTACTCTACCAACTAAGCTATAGACCGGACTTTTTACAAATATGGTGGATCGATATCGGTTTGGTTAGGGGTAAGCAACCTGCGGCTCACCAGCCACATGCGGCTCTTTGGGTGTGAAGTTACGGCTCTTTAGCTTCATACGCAAATATAAAAAAAACACAGAATTATACTTCTGATCGAAAAAAACTAAATCGTTCTGAATCGATTAACGATCTCTCCGCTACTTGTACTCGCTTTTCACCCCCCACCCTCCCCCCGCCCCATCGACGCTATTTATTGTTGGCAAAAAAACATTTGTGGCTCTTTACAAATCCAAATCCAAAATAAGATATGTATCATTTGAGATTCACATCAAATGCATTCCCATAAGCAGACACGCATAATTTCGCGCTCACACATACCGCATGTGGAACTACAATATAAAAACCAATCTTAAATGAACATAAGCCCTGCAACTCTTGCCGACCTTCCCTGAAACAGGGGCGACATTGGCAAAGTGAACCATTTTTTACAGTATGGGTGGTCAGCCTCATACCAACCTATAAGTCAAGGAAAAACTTTGAAATTTGTAAATTGTAATTTTTGGCTCTTCCGACTCAAAAGGTTGCCGACCCCTGGCCTAGACAAAAGTTCCAAATTAAAAAATGTTATTCAAGTATTCCAAGTTGAATTTTAGAAATGTAAGAAAGCTTTTATATCCCGCACTTATAAAAAATACGATAAACGAAAGTTCGTAGGTCACAACTAGAAGACCATATTGAAATATATTATTATTATTAAAACCTTTTATTGAAACATACTTTTAATTAAAATATACATAATATAGTTGTTTTTTCAAAAAACGCATTTCTGTAAAATTATATACTCACCACAAATTTAAAGATCGTTTTTTTCTCGGCGGTTAAACGTCTTTCTTCTATGTGACAATGGTCCAAAGCAACCAAGATAAACAAAATGTTTGCCTTTTACCTAACCCGGCCGTGCGACTTACAATTTTGTTGTCAATAGAAAATGTTCCGTGTGCACTACCTAAAACTTTCACATATTGAAATAATGGATAGAGCACATTTTAAATGTGGGGAAAAAATGTGAATTCACTTGGCCGGGATAAAGACAGGACAGGGAGTCAAAAATTCAACATAAATTAAACACTTTTATGGAGATAGTTGAAAAAACACTTAAGTGCATCATATTGTATGAAGCATTTTCCCCAACTGCATACGTTTCACAGTGCGGTTACATTGAAAAATATTCCTGATTGTTTGGAATACATTTATTTCTTCACTTTGCTCAAAGAGTATAGTGAATTTTATAGATTAGTTCTTTAATTGTATGATTATAAAATTTAATTTATTGTTTATATTCTTTTCTTGTATAGGTCAATATGCATCTGACCAACTATAAATAGAAAATGGTTCACTCTGCCAATGTCACCCCTGATTCAGGGAAGGTCAGCAAAGAGTTGCAGGGTGTATGTTCATTTGAGATTTGGGTTTTTATGTTGTAGGTTCACACGCAGACTGTGCAAGTGTGAACTTATACGTGTCTGCTTGTGGGCATGCACTTAATGTGAATTCCAAATGTAACAATTATATCCATGCAACTTAGAATAGATTAGATGAGTGACGTTACATAGCCGATTTTTTTATCTTAAATATAAATGGAGCACCGCAATCGATTTTCCCTATGCTTGGCTCTGCTGCTTAACAGTTGTACCTAGACCTTTTTTTTTAGAAAACGTGAAGATTAACCTAGAGATAAATTGTGTGAAGCTTGATTCCGATTAGCACACTTTTTTTTTTGATCCTGTTGTTTCCTTTTATCTGTAGAAAAAAATTGATACCACATGCCCAAATGGCGTAGTGAAACACGCCGGGTACTGCTAGTATTTAAATAAATATAAAATCAGCAACTATTGCCGCTTTTTCCTTTTGTAAACAGGGTTGGCATTATGAAAAGTGAACTAATTTTTACAGCACGGACTTTTAGACGCATTCCATCATGTAAGTTCCTTAAAACAGTATCGCTTTTAAATATTCCCTCGGACCACCTATTAACAACCACTGGTTCTAGACGAAAAGAAATGAAAAAGTATCCATTTGTATTTCAGTTGTATCGAACCAAAGGCGGCAATATGGACCATTTTTCGGAACTTAAAAAAAACACATAAAAATAATTCGAAATGATGTCCTGTCTTTTCATATATTTTTCCCCATTTTCAATACAAGTCCTAGATTTCCGTCTTTGGTACTATAAGACTCATTTGTTAGTATACAATGGCTCGGTTACGAATAAATACATATTTATTTTCCCAATGAAACGAAGGCGCTTGCAAATAGTTTGGTTTATTTTCAATATCAGTTTTTATCTTTTGAATCTTTTTCGTATCTTTACCCCGAGCATAACTTCAAGTTTAAACTGAAGCATAGAATTTTTGAAAAATGTATTAAAATTACAACTCTCACAAGAGGCGCTTTAACAGTTTCTCTAAATTTTTTGAAAAAAAAAAATGAGTGTACAAAGGCCAACTATTTTTAAAGTTTTTAGTATCGATATTGGAAGAGGAATATGAAATCTATTTTTTCTAGATTGATACAAGTTTACATTAAATATCAACCATGACCGGTCTGTATTCTAGTGGTAACGCTTTGGACTCGTAAATGGAAGGTTGTGAGTTCGAATCCCGGCGGAGCACAAAAAAAATCTCCATTTATATTTTTAAATATTCAGGGTTAAAAAATTCAAATACCCTTTCCAAAAACCGGTCACCAAAGATTCATTCGGCATTACTGCAACTGGATCTTGCTTGGGAATTGGTGCTTTCTACAGCAACTGAATCATTCTAATATTCTGATCGAAAAAAACTAAATCGTTCTGAATCGATTAACGATCTCTCCGCTACTTGTACTCGCTTTTCACCCCCCACCCTCCCCCCGCCCCATCGACGCTATTTATTGTTGGCAAAAAAACATTTGTGGCTCTTTACAAATCCAAATCCAAAATAAGATATGTATCATTTGAGATTCACATCAAATGCATTCCCATAAGCAGACACGCATAATTTCGCGGTCACACATATCGCATGTGGAACTACAATATAAAAACCCAATCTTAAATGAACATAAGCCCTGCAACTCTTGCCGACCTTCCCTGAAACAGGGGCGACATTGGCAAAGTGAACCATTTTTTACAGTATGGGTGGTCAGCCTCATACCAACCTATAAGTCAAGGACAAACTTTGAAATTTGTAAATTGTAATTTTTGGCTCTTCCGACTCAAAAGGTTGCCGACCCCTGGCCTAGACAAAAGTTCCAAATTAAAAAATGTTATTCAAGTATTCCAAGTTGAATTTTAGAAATGTTAGAAAGCTTTTATATCCCGCACTTATAAAAAATACGATAAAAGAAAGTTCGTAGGTCACAACTAGAAGACCATATTGAAATATATTATTATTATTAAAACCTTTTATTGAAACATACTTTTAATTAAAATATACATAATATAGTTGTTTTTTCAAAAAACGCATTTCTGTAAAATTATATACTCACCACAAATTTAAAGATCGTTTTTTTCTCGGCGGTTAAACGTCTTTCTTCTATGTGACAATGGTCCAAAGCAACCAAGATAAACAAAATGTTTGCCTTTTACCTAACCCGGCCGTGCGACTTACAATTTTGTTGTCAATAGAAAATGTTCCGTGTGCACTACCTAAAACTTTCACTTATTGAAATAATGGATTGTTCCTTGACTTATAGGTTGTTATGCGGCTGACCACCCATACTGTAAAAAAATTGGTTCACTTTGCCAATGTCACCCCTGTTTCAGGGAAGGACGGCAAGAGTTGCAAGGCTTATGTTCATTTGAGATTGGGTTTTTATATTGTAGGTCCACATGCGGCATGTGTTAGCGCGAAATTATACATATCTGCTTGTGGGAATGCATTTAATATAAATCTTAAATGATATATATCTTTGCAGCTTAGATTAGATTAGATTAGATTAGATAGAGCACATTTTAAATATGGGGAAAAAATGTGAATTCACTTGGCCGGGATAAAGACAGGACAGGGTGTCAAAAATTCAACATAAATTAAACACTTTTATGGAGATAGTTGAAAAAACACTTAAGTGCATCATATTGTATGAAGCATTTTCCGCATACTGATTGATGATTTTTTTATCTTAAATATAAATGGAGCACCGCAATCGATTTTCCCTATGCTTGGCTCTGCTGCTTAACAGTTGTACCTAGACCTTTTTTTTAGAAAACGTGAAGATTAACCTAGAGATAAATTGTGTGAAGCTTGATTCCGATTAGCACACTTTTTTTTTTGATCCTGTTGTTTCCTCTTTTATCTGTAGAAAAAAATTGATACCACATGCCCAAATGGCGTAGTGAAACACGCCGGGTACTGCTACTTGATAATAAATGAGTCGTGTAGAATCAAAAATGGAAATCTATGATTTGTATCGAAAATGAGATGATATGTGTTGCAATGATAATAAAATGATTTTCAGTATTGGCTAGTATTGACTTCAATAATCTATCTATAATCTAAGTTGCAAGGATATATTCATTTGAAGCTCTCAAATGCATGCCCACAAACAAACACGTGTAGTTCGCGCTTACAAATGCTGAATGTGTACTTACAAATTAAATCCAAACCTCAAATGAACATAAGCCCCACAACTTCTGCCGACCTTCCCTGACACAGGGGTGACATTGGCAAGTCAAGCAACACAAATAATAAATAACATTTAAGTATAAAAAAAGAACAAAACCTTAAAAAGAAAATATACAAAACAAGTCAAAAATTTCCTTTACAAAAAATGTAACAAATGAATAAGCCAGCATAACAAATCAACATTGCAGATTAGCCGCCACTTCTTCCTGTCCTTGCATACTTCTTTCATTTCATCCAGAGTCATAACCGTTTTCATACAAGCCCTCTTTTTATTATGACTCTGAATATCCCTTCATTTTAGAAAAACATCTTGGATAGCTGCCTTTGATTCTTTACGGCTAATATTGTTTACCTCTTAAAACGGAAGTTTAAAAATAATTTTTCATTAACTTTAAAGCATGCCTCACTTTGCCTAAGCCACCCCGTTTTCAGGCAAGGTTTATTAATTTTGAAGCATGTCTCACTTTGCCTAAGCCACCCCTTTTTCAGGCAAGGTTTATGTTCATGTGAGATTGTTTTTCTTTTAATGCTGTATGTGTAAGCGCACTTTTACGTGTCTGCAAATGGAAATGCATGTAATATATCTTTGCAACTTAGATTATAGATAGGGTAGCATAATATTATGGATTAACAAAGCGCTGCCTTAGTTCTTGTTTACCGTATACGCCATTGAGAAAATTTTACACGATCAATGTTTGCATGTGTACTGGACCAATGTATCTTATAAAAACAAGAAATTTATTTTAAAAATATTTATAAGAACTCTCACATTATCGAGTTTTACGGTTTTTCTTAGCTCAGATTGTGTAGAATTTGATTCATAAGACAACTGCATGAAAAAGTCATATTTGACAAGATTGGCGTATACGGTAAACAAGAACTGGGGGAGCGATAGATAAAAATGCTCCCAATCGGGATTTTATCTCTTCAAACGCCACCTGTACCCTTAGTACGAGTTGTAAAACTTGAGAAAAGTAAAGTTTACGGAAAATATTAAAGAGTGATTTTTCCCAAAATCTGCCGTTTTCTGTTTCTTACACTGTATGGTCTTAGCAAAAGAGTTACAGTGATGAAGAAAATCAAGTTCAAACAAACAAAAACGGCAGATTTTGGGGGAAATCACTCTTTAATAATTGCCGCAAACTTTACATTACTCAAGTTTTGCAACTCGTAGGTACTAAACCGGGTACCTACTGTTGACGGCTCTCTGTATCGCTAATGTTAAAATGCAAGTTTATAACTCAAACAAATCGCTATTACCTAAAACATATGAAACTTTCAAGTTTTCAAATGCTCTCTTGAGGCGCTCTGCTAATCTTCATGCATATTATTTTGTAAACCGCCATGCTTGAGTATAAACAAACTTTTATTCTGTACTGCTAGACTAGTCAAGTATCAGGCGAGCATAACGAGCGAGGAGGTATAAGAGAAGAATGCTGTACTGGGAGGATGAACGAGCGAGACGCTTATATGTGAAGAGCTTCGAGTGTGAGCGAGAGGGCGCGATGTTTTTCCGCTTAAGCGTTTCCCGGGCGCGCTCGCTTCTGTGGAGTGGGAGATGACGTATAAAAGCGCGCGAATATTTGAAAATGGAATTTATACGACAGCTTCGTGCATGTTCGGAAAATGTCGGAAGAATTGAAATCTCGAAGTTTGTTTAGACTTCAGAGTAAAATTTATCGAAATAATATGAAGAAACGAGGTCTGCACATTTACGCAACTACGCAAATAAGCTACACATATAGTTTAACTTCTTGCCGCGTTATCCCCGAAGGGGTCTCGCATGTGGCGAGTTGAACCTATTCATTTTTGCAGGTAAGGGGGCCGGCCTTACGCCAATCACTTCGGTTGAAGTGGGGGTTTCCCAGCTCCCGAGAGGGCTGGTACTCATTTCTTGTGAAGGCTGAGTAAACCTTGCGGGTATTTTATTTTGGGGTTTGAAATAAACACCGAAATGGGAGATCATGACACCCTGACACCTCTGACACCCTCTGATACCCTCGGTGGGATTCGAACCCGAGCTCACGGCATGGAATGCAAGCACTACCAACTGAGCAATCGATTGGAATTTGACATCGACGAAACTCCTGTGACGTTAGACCGTCGGTTTGCTAGGGCGAATGCTTACTAATATTTTGTTATTGCTTGTAAAAAACCCTAGTAACAGACAAATTTAGAATATCCATGTCAAAAAAGTTTTGACTCTTTTAAGCTGTAGGGACAAGATTTTGTTGTGTTCATTTTGGGCTTTTATTTTTGTTTTAAATGGACTCGACACAAATTCTATGGATAAAAAAATTGTGACGTCCCATGACCGAGTTGCTAAAGAGAAGGAACACTAATATTATGTTTGGTTGCTACTGGTCAATACTTCCCTACTTTGTGGATTTAGTTTTATATTAAAAATGTAAAAGAGCTTATGAATTTTGCAGTGATGTAAAATTCATGTCATGCTCTGCAGCTGTGCTTGGTTTGCCAGAGCTCTCTGAATAAATAATAATCCTTGCACTCTGGCAGTCAGCCCTCCCTCATACAACATGTGTAGAGTGTATAGGGAGGTATTCAGCTGCACCCCCGCTTGCTTTATGCGTTCCTAATACGTGCCGCATCATATGCAAGAGCAGGAATTACACACATTTTCTACTTTGAAAATGTTTGAAAATTTTGAAGCGTAAAAGAAAAAATGCAACTAAGCCACACATATAGTGTAACTTCTTGCCTGTGAAAGGGTTGCATGTTTCGATTCGGAACCTATTTATTTTTACGAGTAACGGGGCCGGCCTCACACCGACCATTTCAGTTGAAGTGGGGGTTTCCCAGCTCCCGAGGAGGCTGGCTCTTATTTCTTGTGAAGGCTGACTTTTTAACCTTGTCTTTTTTAACCTATTTATTTTGGGTTTTGAAATAAACACTGAAACGGGAAGTCATTTCTGACACCCTCGGTGGGATTCGGCACGGAATCCAAGCACTCTACCAACTTAGCTATGAACTGACTTCCATACTTTAAATGGTAAAACGCTAGATTCTTTGTTTTGGGGATTTATTTGAAAATAGGTTTTGACCACAGATCCCTGGTTTTAACTAACCGCAGCCACCACTGCTGTTTGATAGCAATAATAATGATTTACGATTATTATGAATACCTTTCATGACTTTTGGCGATCCCAAAGGTGTTTGCTCATGTGAGCGTGAGAACAGGTGGATCTTCAGCCTCTTATTGATTGACTGATTGATGATGGATGATTTATTTCCTGTGGCGTCATTTAATGGTCCAGGACCATCTCAAGAGCACCATGGCTTCTTGAAAAAAACAATGTCTTCAGTCCTTTTCTGAAGGTGGTGGTAGGTTAGTTTGCTTGAACATCGACAGGCAAATTGTTGCAGGCAACTGGCCTTTATGCTCTCCATGCCCCTCTTATGTTCTCCAGGTCCATATCTCGCTGGTCATCTATTAGGCTGTTCCATACACTCGGCATTGTTTCTGATGAAGATGTGTTGTGTTGTTGCAGATGAGGCGGGGGTGAGCTCCGACAGCTCGGTGGCGGCCCCCGTGTCGGTGGGGGCGGGGGGCGCCCCCGTGGCGCGCGCCCCGCCCCCCGTGCCCACCATCAGCGTGACCCCGCACTCCCCAGGCATCCTGGACGAGCCCCTGCAGCAGCTGCAGCGGATACACCAGGCCGTGCAGCGCATGCGCCACCAGGCCTTCAACCCGCAGGTCACAACCCTCAACTAAAACATGCACTTTACTTCTTGGCACTCTGTCTGCCTTGATTTTGTTGTTTATGGGCCAGCAGATTCAACAGGCGTAGGTATGTAGATCTTAGATTATTTATTGGAAGAAGAACGTAACAACAAGAACCAAGTTACCTGAAGTTACCTGAAGAACTGAAACATTCATCAAAATTTGTTGATCAATGTTGTCCGATGTTCCTTGACTTATAGGTTGGTATGCCGCTGACCACCCATGATGTAGAAAATGGTTCACTTTGCCAATTTCACCCCTGGCTCAGGGAAGGACGGCAAGAGTTGCAGGATGTATATCCATTTGAGGTTTGGGTTTTTATATTGTAGGTTCACATGCGGCATGTGCAAGCGCGAACTTGTACATGTCTGCTTGTGAGAATGCATATAATGTGAACCCCCAATTTAACATATCTTTGCAACTTAGATCCGATTAGATTGGGTCCGGTCGATAGCTAAGTTGGTAGAGTGCTTGCATTCCATGCCCTGAGCTCGGATTCAAATCCCACCGAGGGTGTCAGAAATGATTTCCCGTTTTGATGCTCATATTTAAAATCCCAAAATAAAATATTGGCAAGGTTTACTCAGCCTTCACAAGAAATCAGTACCAGCCCCTTCGGAAGCTGGGAAACCCCCACTTCAACTAAGTGGTTGGCGTTAGGCCGATCCCCTTACCTGTAAAAATAAATAGGTTCCACTCTCCACATGCCAAACCCTTCAGGGGGAACGTGGCAAGAAGTTACACTATATGTGTAGCTTAGTTGCGTTTGCAATGTCTGAAAATATTTTTTCACCTAGTTTCACATGTACTTTTCCAAGTACAATACTAAGCTGAAAGCTTGATTGAGTCTGAGAGGGCTCTTGAGGTGTGATACACACAAAAACAGCGCTCACCAAATCAATCAGCCTAATATTATTATTTATATTTTGTATTGTTTGTGTATTAACACTGTGAAAATTCATACTGTTATAGTTTAAAATTTTTGAGGAATTCAAAAACACTGTTTATTTTCACATGAATATATTTAAAAAGATTACAATCTTTAGAGTAAGTTACTAACGTTTTCGACCTAGAAGGTCATCATCAGGTATGATACAGGTATGATACCTGATGATGACCTTCTAGGTCGAAAACGTTAGTAACTTACTCTAAAGATTGTAATCTTTTTAAATATATTCATGTGAAAATAAACAGTGTTTTTGAATTCCTCAAAAATTTTAAACTATAACATTATTATTTATTATTAAAGCTTGATCACTAAGCAGCACTAAAAATATGTTTTTTAACAAACTAGGTTGCTTTATGAAGTATTACTAAGTTTAAAGGAATTCCTGCAGAGTTATTGTGTTTGTTGTACTGAAACATGCATTGATTTCAGGTGATTGAGCAGTTTTCCCGCCTCAGCACGTCGTGTCCATCCCTGAACAAGGATGGTGAAGTGGAGCCTGATGGGTGCGCATCGCCTGCCACTCCCTCACACTCTCATATTCTGGCACACGACTACCCAGGGAGCAGAAAGGGCAGCGGTCAGATTATTATTTCTCAATATTACTATGTGCTTCTTCTTCTTCATCATTGAGTCAGACGCTATGCTGTTTTTAATCAGTGTCAGGCAACCTCCACCCTCCATCGTTACCCTCCATCGTTACCCTCCATTGTTACCCTCCATCGTTACCCTCCATCGTTACCCTCCATCGTTACCCTCCATCGTTACCCTCCATCGTTACCCTCCATCGTTACCCTCCATCGTTACCCTCCATCGTTACCCTCCATCGTTACCCTCCATCGTTACCCTCCATCGTTACCCTCCATCGTTACCCTCCATAGGTTCGGCCAGTACGTGCACAGGGTATAAGCAAATCTGTAACTTAGAGCATAAACAACGGTAGTCACATTTAGTAAAATGTGCAGGAGACGAGTTGTAGTGAAAATGTGCACTTTTTTTTAAACCAGCATAACTTCTAAACTAGACAAGATATTTTTGATCTGTAAAAACTGTTTAAATCTTCTTTTATCTTTTATCTTCTTCTATTTATTTAATGTGAACAACGTATGTGGAACTTCCGTGGTTTATGCTCGCACTTTTATGTGCATCCCATATTTATTACACTTGATATCTCAGTAACTATGAGTCAGAGGACTTCAATATTTTTACCACTTATAGAACAGCTTATTATAATAATTTCAGCATCATTAACTCAAAAACGCAAAAAAGTGGACTTCCGTTGTTTATGCTCTAAGGTACAGAAATATAATCTTATCTAATCTATAATCTTAATTACAAAGACATACTACATTTGAGATTCATAATAAATGCATTCGCACAAACAGACACGTATAAGTTCGCACTTAAACATGCCGCATGTGGACTTACAATATAAAAACCCAATGTCAAACAAACATAAGCCCTGCATCTCTTGCCGACCTTCCCTAAAACATGGGTGACATTGGGAAAGTGAACCATTTTTTACAGTATTGGTGGTCAGCTTCATACCAACCTATACAAATGTTGAATGTGTACTTACAAATTAAAATCCAAACCTCAAATGAATATAAACCCTGCAACTTTTGCCGACCTTCCCTGAAACAGGGGTGACATTGGCAAAGTGAACCATTTTTTACAGTAGTGGTGGTTAGCCTCATATCAACTTATAAGTCAAGGAAATTATAATATTGCTGGCATCTGATGCTTTCTTTGTTTTGTTGCAGTTGGTGATGGGAGATGCTGGCTGTCGTGGCGGGTGGAGGCCGAGATGGGGGAGATGTCCCGCAGGAGGTCATGGACGGCCTTGGAGGATCTCACGTCACGCCACAAGCTGGCGCAAGATAGGAACCGACAGAGAAGGTAACACAACAGAAAATAAACAAATGTGTAGGAAGTTTAAAAAAAAAAGTGATTGGTTGAATAATCAATAGGGTAATTTCACAAAGGTTTCATAGATGATGATGATAATGATGATGATGATGATGATTTCTTTATCAGCGCCGTTTCGTAACTCAATGTCACTCCAAGGGCGCTTAATAGGGTATTTTTTTAAATCAATAAAATGATAGACTACATTGTATCTGGTCTAAAAAAAAGTATCTGGTGCAGTTTTTCAATTAAAGCTCTATAAATTTGCTGATTTTCGATTTCTGGTAAAACAGGACTTTTTTATTTAGGCGGATGTGACGTCACTGGACCATATCCATATCCGTAACCGAAATAATTTAATTGCAATATCCTTATCCATATCCGAAATTTCATATCCATAACATCCCTAATTATAATTATATTTTGAGTGTATTGTAACGAAATACACTGGTAGATGTTTATTGGTGTACGTGTGTTTTGAGAGAATGTTCTGGCCCAGACGATTGTAATTGTAAGGTGTGTATGTAGGTAGGAAATGGACTCTTCATGAAATAAATATGTCCAGAATCGTCTATACAACTGTGGTAGTGGAAGTTTCTAGGGCAGGCTGGAATGGCCCCTAGGTTCCGCTATAAGAAGGGCGACAATGGGCTGAAGCGAGTCAGTCTTCGAAGCACTCACACAGAGGAGTATCTAGTTACTAGGGCGACCAAAATGGTGTAAAAATAAATGTAATCTGTACGAAATAAATAAGTGTGTTAAAATAAATCTGTTAGAATTAGTCTGTTAAAAATAAATCTATTGTAAGAAAGTCTGTGTAAATAAACTGTATGGCTAACTTGTGTTAAACTTGTGTTTTAATTAAAAGAACCCAGGAAAAACGTAACAATGGTGTCGGTGTGAAGTTTAAAACCAAGTACCAAGTAAAAACTGTGCTTGAGACTTTTGAAAAATATATGTGGACAACATAATAAAAACTGATGAATAAAAAACAAAAGTTTTAAATAAAACTGGTTAAACTTGAATTAAAAACGATCGTGTGGTTACCCGCTAAAAATTTGATTGAAGTGTGCATAGATAACGTGTTAATAATATTGTGTTAGTGTTATTATTAGCCGATCTGACATAGCAAAGTAAATAATCATTATCTAATATCATTATTTGAAATTTAAAAATATTTTTTTTTGTAAAATAATTTGTTTTGAAGTAAATTTAAATTTTTGTTAAAATAAAAAAAATGGCTAAGGTGAACATCAAGGACCTCAAAGCCTATGAGCTTAAGAATGAGCTTCTGGAGAGGGACCTGGAGACCTCAGGAGGGAAGGCAGCCTTACAAGCACGCCTCATGGAGGCCTTGGAACAGTCAGGCGAAGACCCGGCATATTTTGTCATGGCGTCTGGAGGGGACCGCGAGCGAGCCGTGGAAGAGTTTAAAACAAAGATGGCTGCCAACTTCAAGAGCTTGAGGGAAGACCTAGCTGGTTGGAAGGAGGAGATGGCTAAAAACCTAGCCTTAAAAATGTCGGTGGACACTGATAGTGTAAAATTAAGTGATAATCAGGATGACAAAAAGGCCGATATGTCAACTGAGGATGAGTCGTCTCAGAAGTTGGGGAAGGGAGACCTGAAGGCCAAAAACAACGGCCAGCTCAAGGCTGAGGACGCAGCTGACAGCAAAGATGACAAAGATGGCAAAGATGTCAAGTCGGCTGAAAACGGCAAGAGTGACTCGGCCGAGGTGAAGGCTGACAAGGATGCGAAGGAGGAGACGGACGCCAAGGAGGAGGATGAGGACGCCAAGGACAAGAAGGGCAAGGCCAAGAAGGCCAACAGTGTGAAGAAGAAGCCCGCGCCCAAGAAGAAGGCGGAGGAGGCCGTGGAGGAGGCTCTCAAGAAGAAGAAGGCCGTGGAGCCGCCGGTGCCCGTGCCCGCGGGCCGGGGCATCCCCATCGACCACATCCCCGACGTGGAGGTGGCCATCTCCAGGTTCAAGATGGAGGACCTCAAGTTCCGGTACAATCAATTGTGCCGCACGAACCTCATCAAGCGCAACAAAAAGAAGTTCAAGGGCTACGAGTTTGAGAAGGACACGCCTGAGCACAAGGCCAAGCTGGAGGAGGTGCAGAAGCTGGAGCCCAAGCAGCTGCGGACGCTGTGCGAGAAGCTGGGTTTGGACAAGAGGGGCGCGCCCACGGAGCTGGTCAGCAGGGTGGTGGGCTTCCTGCTGCTGCCAAAGCAGGTCTCCTCGCACGCCAGGGGGCTGATGAAGGAGAGGCCGGTGACTGACCGCGGCGAGGCCACGGGAGGCAGGCCCAGAAGGTCCGCTGCTGCTATTGTCAAGAGAGGTTACTCTAACGAGGAGTATGAAACAGATCCGGAAACCAAAGTGCGGGGACCCAAAGTCAGCAGGGATGAATTAGGGGATTCAGATGGCTCGTACAACCCGAGTGGCTCCGGACAGGAGGCGGACTCTGACTTTGACCCGTCAGTGGGGGAAGGGGGCACTCCCTCCCGCAGGCGCCGCGCCCCCGCCCGCAGGGGCTCAGCCAAGCAGAGCAAGCAGAAGGGACGACCCAAGCATGGCGCGGCAGGAAGCCACTCAGCGAGTCAGAGGACGAGAGCAAGAGTGAGAACTCCGCTTCCGAGCAGGAGAGCGGCTCCGACAACCAAGGATTCTGATCCTTTGACGCAGGAGCCGGCGAGCAAGCGGAGCCGAGGAGCGGTGGCTGACCAGGGACGCAAGGCGGCGCCCCCAACCAAGGAAAGGCGCCCATGCCGGCCGCCAAGAGGAAAGCACCCCCCCCCACACCAGCCAGCAATGACGGGCAAAACCCTAAGGGGAAAATTCCGTGGAACGTCATTTTTCCTGACCACTGGATGCAACTGTGGGTCAAACTGCCCGTACCTTCTTAAAGAAAAGACTGTTCCGGGGCGGAACAGTCTAAGGGGGGGATAATGTAACGAAATACACTGGTAGATGTTTATTGGTGTACGTGTGTTTTGAGAGAATGTTCTGGCCCAGACGATTGTAATTGTAAGGTGTGTATGTAGGTAGGAAATGGACTCTTCATGAAATAAATATGTCCAGAATCGTCTATACAACTGTGGTAGTGGAAGTTTCTAGGGCAGGCTGGAATGGCCCCTAGGTTCCGCTATAAGAAGGGCGACAATGGGCTGAAGCGAGTCAGTCTTCGAAGCACTCACACAGAGGAGTATCTAGTTACTAGGGCGACCAAAATGGTGTAAAAATAAATGTAATCTGTACGAAATAAATAAGTGTGTTAAAATAAATCTGTTAGAATTAGTCTGTTAAAAATAAATCTATTGTAAGAAAGTCTGTGTAAATAAACTGTATGGCTAACTTGTGTTAAACTTGTGTTTTAATTAAAAGAACCCAGGAAAAACGTAACAGTATCGTAACTTTGTTGTTGTTATCTTCAAAAGCAGCATGTCGCTGTCCTCGATGGAGTCGGAGTGTGACGACGTGGACAACAGTGCTTCCAGTGGGGCCCGGGGCAGGCGCCTGCTGAGCTCTGATGCCCGGGCGGCGCCCCCGGGGGCCAGGAGACGCCCCGCCAGGCATGCCCAAGCACAGAGCACACACTCACTCAACGAGGCCGACTTGCAGGTAACCTAAGCATTCATAACCTAGGACAGTGGTCGGCAAAGGCTCCAGAGCCGCATGTGGCTCCGTAAGTGCGGCTCTGGCACAAATATCCACAGAAGGCACAATCATATTTCTATCCTATGTATGTTAGTGGTTCCGGTACAAATTTGTATTTGATTTTTCGATTAACGAGGATTAAGGCACCGATTCTTTCTCTTAGCCACTTTTACTCGCTTTTGACTCCCCCCCCTGCTGAAGCTATTGTTGGCAAGAAAACATTTGTGGCTGTTTACAAACTTTGAAATTTTGTAAATTGTAATTTTGGTTCTTCAGACTCAATAGATTGCCGACCCCTATCCCAGGAGAGTCTCTTTCCGGGTTTGGTGCCGTGGTCTATCGGAGCTTGAGCTTTTGGACGTTTCACCCAGTCTACGATGCACTTCTTCGGAGTGATGATGATAAAATTATTTGAAAAGCAACTCTCCCGTGTCAATCGCGGGCATACATTTCAATTAATCCTCCATTTCCCAGGCTTTTTATATACGAGTACCTACAAATATACAAGGATAATTTATTTGTATGGTACACATAATTAAGGAGCGCCGTTTTTGTATGTGTCACACCTCAAGGGCCCTCTCAAATCAAGGATAATTTTTTTTTAAAGATGCGTCTTTAGTGCTCCTTTAAAGACACCAACAGTTTCTGCCTTTTTGTATCATTTATAATAACTGCACAGTTAAAATGTATTAATCAAATATTAGATAAATATTATTGAATGATGTATAAAATGTAATTTGTCGTGTGTGTGTGTTCCTTGACTTATAGGTTGGTATGCGGCTGACCACCCATGCTGTAAAAATGGTTTCACTTTGCCAATGTCACCCCTGTCTCAGGGAAGGACGGCAAGAGTTGCAGGGTGTATGTCCATTTGAGATTTGATTTTTATGTTGTAGGTTCACATGAGGCATGTGCAAGCGCGAACTTGTACGTGTCTGGTTGTGAGAATGCATGTAATGTGAATCTTCAATGTAACATATCCTTGCAACTTAGATTAGATTAGATTAGATTAGACAAACCGTTATAAGAGAACTGACATTATTCTCGACGTTTTGTTAGCGACGTAGCTAACGCTTTTCTCGATATAACTGTTTAGTTCATCCTCAGTTGTCGAGCAGAGAGGGTGGTGTCTGCTGAAGACGATTAATACATTTTAACTGTGCAGTTATTATTATTGTAAATAAGTCAAACGACGGTAATTCTTACCTAAATCTAACAATTTTTGTATCAGATCAATAATAAATAAATGGTGGATTGGAAACATATAGTGCACTCCCAGAAAGACATTCTTTGTGTCAAGAGCTGATTTTTATTTTGTACATTCACTTAAAGACCCATTGACATCTGTTAGCTAGGTATAATATATACAAGTGGTTAATGACGCATTCTGGTAACATGATTTCTAAAAATTTTCCCTGAAACTGTTCCATCTCACTATATCTTCTATTTCACAGGCTTTTCATACATGGTTAATGCAGATGTGATCTTGTCATGTTCTGCTTATGTTGAAAAGAATGTTTGAAAAACTTTTTACATGGGATTGGAAGGTTTTGAAGAGGATAAGAAGCAATTTGATTTGCCTGCTTATAGTTACAGCAGTTAGATGACGTGATTTTATTGTTACTGTGCAGAAAGACTTCCAGAAGATCGTGGCCCTGAGGGAAGCGGAATGCTCCCGTCTGGCTCCGAGACTTCCTCTGCAGAAGTCTGTCTCCACGCCCAGCATAGTGGCGCTGCCTCACGAAGCCCCTCCAGCTCCACCTCTGTGAGAAAACATGCAACTTTTAACTTAATTACTCTGAGACCAAATGGTGATAATATTATTAAGTGTTTTGAATCTGAAGCCCCATTAATAAATTAATGTGCAAGGGACCTAGGTTTTTTAAATTTTTATCGTAAGTTGACCAGATTGTTTGTTTTCATTCATACAAGTTTTGGAAGAATACCATGAAAATATGATTGTAACTTATAAGTTTATAGGTCCATGTATGTTTATATGTCAAAGCGCCCTTGGGGTAGCTAGTGTCACTAAACGGCGTTATATAAAATTGTCCAATCATTGTTATTTACGTTCATTGACCCTAAATTGCAGAGGCACATACGCTCATGTTCATTTATATAATTCTACAGATTTTATTTTAAGTTTCACAACTTGGAATTACGCTGTTGATAGTATTACTACAAAGCTGTGTTCTTGCATCTAATCTAATCTAATCTAATCTAAGTTGCAAAGATATGTTACATTGGAAATTTTCATGACATGCATTCTCACAACCAGACACGTACAAGTTCGCGCTTGCACATGCCTCATGTGAACATTATTCAAGTGCATTTTTCTGATATTTGGTGGAAGTAAGTAAGGAAACTTCTAAAATATTATCACCATTTGGATTCTTTCATTACTTAGATATACTTTTTTTTATATCTCTGTGTTCAGTTATTTTTTAAAATATAGCAATCTTTTATTATCAATTTTAAGCATTGCTTTATTGCATGGCTTTAATATTTTCTGTCAAAGGCATTGTTTCTTTATTTGGATCAAAATCTTAAAATATTTGTAGGTACAACAATAACTAGGGATAATCGTTTCTTTAGAATTTTTAAAATTTGTTGGAAATGAACATCAATTAAACATGTAGAAAGACTGTCTGTTGCCACAAAAAGAGCCACAGAAAGTTCATCATGAAAATAATGAAGAAGATTACATTTTTTTTTCCTATTTATGGAATTAACAGATCGTCCCCTCAGTGCTTGTTTTACTTATTTACCATTTGATTCAAAGATGACTTTTCAATAAAAAAATTTAAGAATCATATTCTACACAATCTGAGCTAAGAAAAAAACGTAAAACACAATAATGTGAGAGTTGGTTTATATATTTTTAAATCAATTTCCAGTTTCCATAAGACGCATTGGCTCAGTACACATACAAAAATGTGAAATGGTGTGTGATGGACATAAGACAAACAAGCACTAAGGAAACAAGATGTATTTAATATTCTAGTAATTTGGCATTTTCTATATCCCTGAGAATATAATATTGCGTTAACTAAACCATTCTGTGTACAGAAAAAAATATGTAAAACCAAACGCTCACCAGGAAGTGCGCTTGCATCTTCTATATATTTTTCTCTTCCCTGTGTCAGGGAAGGTCGGCAAAAGTTGTGGGGCTTATGTTCATTTGAGGTTCGGACTTTATTTGTAAGTACACATTCAGCATTTGTAAGCGCGAACTACACGTGTTGGTTTGTGGGCATACATCTGAGAGCTTTGAATGAATTTATCCTTGCAACTTAGATTATAGATGCCATGGTTTACAAGCTTAACTCAATGTTTGAAACTCGGGATATAGTTTCGAGTAGTTAAAAAAAAATATGTTGAAATTTGAAGTTACAATGTCCCCTACAGACGATCGTTCAAGTTTCTGCATTTAAGCATGATTTTTGACTGTCAATTTTCACTGTATCACTGCAACTCTTGCTGATATTCCCTGAAACAGGGCTGACATTGGCAAAGCTAACCATTTTTTTAAAGTATGAATGGTCAGCCTCATACCAACCTATAAGTCAAGGAGTGACTTATCACATTATCATCTTATGACGCATCACATTATTATCATGTCTCACTTTTTCATTGTTTACCTTGTTACGATGTACTAACTTTCGAAAACCTATTATTGTGTGTTCATGAAATTTTGTTCAAAAGTCGTGATTAACTGTCAAAATTTGATTACCAATTGAAAAACGTAAATACAAGCATCATGCATATAGAGCTGCCAGGTGCCAAAATCAAGAATCCGTATATTGTAAAATCAAGTTTGGTAGGTATAAAATGTCAAACTCACGTGAATTGGCCAAAATATGAAAGATTACTTTCTCAACTGCCTTGGATAAAGGAAGCATCACAATAAAAGTTTTAATGGTACGTAAAACTTGTATATTATTGTGTGTTCATGGTACGTTTGTTACTATGGTAAAAAACAGACGTACGCCTTCTAGGTCTTTTATATTGATGGATGTCTGTAGCGGACATGACAGCGAGCTGTATGACATTTTGTTTAGTTTATGATTTGCTTGTTACTTGGTGTTGCTTACGTGTGTGTGTTGTGTGTGTGTGCGCGCAGCCTCACCCCCGGGGGAGCGCTCACGGAGAGTGAGACGGAGGAGGAGCTCACCAGCCTGGGGGGGGAAGGGGGCCTCCCCCCCACGCACGCACCACACTTTATGCATGAACTGCTGCAACAGTGAGTCTCATTATCGTTTGCATTCATTTATTCACCTTTTTTTATCAACACATTTAGCGTTTTCATCAGTACTCGTAGTATGAGTTTTTTTTCACAATACTCAAAGTATCGAGTATTCGAGAAAAATGTATGTGCACTTGAAAAGCACCTCTGGCAAAACAAGTTTCGAAACTTTTTTTGCCAGAGGGGCTTTTCAAGTTTCGAACTTTTTTTGCCAGAGGTGCTTTTCAAGTTCACATACATTTTTCTCGAATACTCAATACTTCGAGTATTGTGAAAAAACTCGTACTACGGGTACAGATTTAAGTTGCCTTCTAGTCATTTGAATTATTTCATTCAGTTACTTAATTTTGTTTGCTAATTTTCCTATTTTTCAAATGAATTTTTGCATGACAATTTGTTTTGATATTCTTTCACTATAATAGACTAGGCACATTTAAAATATCCCACCCCTATGTGACATCACCTATCTAATATATGAAATCGAACAGATTTATGTTTGTCCTGTATGAACTCCTAAACTATAGAACCGATTGCGATGAAACTTACATGAGTAATTCTTTACATGCCAACTTAGTCTTCTGTATAAAAAAAACTGGAGAAATAAAGGAAATGAGAGCAGAAATATTCTAAAGCTCTTTTCACCCCATGATGGGAATTTTTAGGCGAAAAGAAGTGTGCAGGGACACACCACAGTAGAGACACAAGTGCGGAGGTACTGGCCATCCCTAACGGAATGACGGCATGATAACAGTAAACAGACTAGCCACTACAATGGGTGGCAGGGTACAGCTAGTACTAAATAAAAAATGGGGTTTTGATTTTTTTCAACTAAGCTTCACATCTAGTGTAATTTCTTGCCACGTTCTCTTTGAAGGGGTCGCATGTGGCGAGTGAACCTATTTATTTTTATAGGTAAGGGTACCAGCCTTACGCCAACCACTTAATTGATCTGGAGGTAATGAGGGCTTTTTATTATTTTACAGCATTGTAAAATACATACAGGTGAGAGTTGTCCTATTCTAAGCAGTACATAGCCCTTTAGTGTCTTTTCAATCTACCTACATAATCTTGTGTTGAATTTAGGACTAACCGTCCTGTCTTTAGCTTGGCCAAGTGATGTCACAATTTTTTCTCTCCGTTTTAAATGTGCCGAGTCCATTCTAACCGTAGATATTCTCCCTTATCTGTTTCACATATAATGCTTTCTCTTTCAGGACTGTATTTGATCCACATGCGGAAAAGAGACGGAAGCGTGGCAGCTTATTTTTTCGCAAGAAGAAGGTATGATCTCTGAAGTATTTAAATTGGCTGCACTGAATTGTATAGGAATATTATGTAGCTGTGCAATGAAGGTGAATCTAAAGTATTAAAACATTTACCATTAATAACAGTTCTTTGTTTACTGGACGTAATATCAAATCAATCAGCCCTTTTTTAACCTTTCACTTCTGAATTTTCTCGTGCCATATTGTTCATGCCTTCAGTAATACAAGGGATTACTTTTTACTATGTTCTTTGACTCATGGATTTCCGAAAACTAGACAATATTGAACAGGTAGACCGGTCCGTAGTCTAGTGGTAACGCTTCAGACTTGTAAATGGAAAGTTGTGGGTTTCTAATCCATGCGAGCACAAAAAAATACCTTTTTTTTGTTTCAAATATGCTGTTCCCCGGGTTGAAAAGACTGAAAAAATAGTATTCCTTTACCAAAGACCAAAGTGTGATTGTGTATAATTTATCGACTCCACATTCACATACTTATTGTCGTTCTTTATATCCTTGTTGATGATGATAAACGATAAATCAGTAGACTTTTTTTAATGCCGCCGCTTTGTAATAATGCCACTCCATGGGCGCCTCAAAAGATTCGGTGAACAAATCGGTCTTGAGAAGTTTCTTGGAGTGACTGTTGTTGGCAGGGGCGTACATCCCATACAGGCATATGTGCCTAATCGGTAGGCAATATATGATTAAAAAAAAACATTTAAGCTTGATATTCAGATTGAAAATTCAAAGTTTGATTGAAGCCATCATTAGCACTTCAGTTAATTTCAAATGAGTTACTTTAAAGAATGGGACAATTTTTTTATTCTAAAATGTATTTAACTATACCCTATGCACGCGCCTGATTGTTGGCAATCTCTTGACTCTCAGGGGGCAGTCGTTTCTGTGCGGTTGGAGTCGCCACTGCAAAAGCACGCTCACCAAACACTGTTGCAGACTTCATTGACCGATGTTCTGGCTGACTCCCCGTTGATGTATGCATGGCTTGTGTTTCAGGACAAAACAAAGAAGGTGTCCCACCAGTGGGTGTCTGCCTGCTATGGCTCAGCTCACGCTTGTGACTGGTGCAGTAAGCCTCTCACCAACAAGCCTGCCCTCTATTGTGAAAGTGAGTACATGCTCAAAGCCTCCTCGTAACTGTCCTGTATGTATCCTCCTCCCAGTGCTTGTTTTGTTTATCTACCATTTGATTCAAATCCTTCCTTCCGTCCTGTTGATGCTGTACTGAGTGAGCTATTTTGTTTCCAAGCCATATGTGGATACTGGAAGCATGCATGACTGAAAGACCCTGCGTTTCAGGTTAACAGGCATTTTCTTGTCATTGAGGATGTAGCCTAGATTTAAGAAAGCTGCCCATGTCAGTGATATCCTTCTGGTGATTTCGGTTAGTTGATTGTCTTTAACCAGTTTCTTGATTCAAATATGACCTTTCAATGACATTGTCTTAATAATCGCATTCTTCACAATCTGAGTTAAAAAAACAAGTAAAACACAAGTAATTTTTAAAATCGATTTCTAGCATTTATAAGCCACATTTGCCCAGTACACAAACAAACATTGGTTATGTGAAATTAGGACTCTGATGGACATTATAAGACAAACAGGCACTAAGGGGGCGTTATGTGTCAGAAGAACCCATAGCACATGGAGCATTGTATTGTTATCTTATATTGTCAGCGGTGGAATTGAAGATAAACACTCATATATCGGGTTTATATGTTTTATTAGTTAGTTTTAACAGACACAACATTTAGCTCACACAACTTGAAAAGCCCTCCATTTTCTCTCTGACAGGTTGAGCAACCCAATAAAAATAAACTGCAACTTTGAGTTGCCAACTCGCACTACCAACTTACAACACTTCCCCTCAGTTTAAGTTTTATTGTCTCCGAAATTCTCGTCGAAATAATTGGTCCATGGCACATCATTATTATAAATCCTCAAAATGATTTTCTCTCACCCTTATTATTATTATAATCAGAATCACAATAAATTTCAACCAATGGATTCTTCCCCTCACACTTAGAATAAACAATTTTCAAATCTTTAGTCTCTTTGAGATATCTTAAAATATGAACAACCTCATTCCAATTCTTTTTCTTTGGATCATTTAGATACTGACTAACTTTGCTCAATGCAACACTGAGATCAGGTCTCGTACAGTTTGGTAAATAATTTATCCTCCCTACAGCATGTTGATACATTGCTACATCATACGATTCTTCAGCTGTTTCAGTTTTATCTTCAGTACTAGCGGGAAGGGGAGCACCTCTTCCCTTTGCTTGAATTAAACCAAACTCAGTAATAACCTCCTCAATGTATTTTTTCTGATCGATGCTGATCACTCCATTACCTTGAACCACATGCATTGACAAAAAATCTTCCATTTCACCAAGATCTCTCACTTCAATTTTTAACATCAACTCTCTCTTGATCCACAGAACTTTCTCTTTCACTCTAGTTCCATCTTTTACATTATCTCCATACCCAACAAACACACAATCTATAGCTCTCTGGTTGAATTTTCCATTATCACAATAAAGAAATCCCTTACAACCAAAAGGTACAAGTCTCTCATAGTCCTCAGCTTTCAACTCTTTTCCACTCCAACGTACCATGGGAATTTGATTGTCAATGGCTCTAGATGGTGACATATTTCTCACAAAACAGGCAACACTCATAGCTTCAGCCCAGAAAGAAATAGGAAGTCCAGATTGTATAAGCATACACCTAATAGCATTACCTAGAGTCCTATTTTGCCTCTCTGCTATTCCATTTTGAGCTGGGGAATCTCTGACTGTCTTTCTATGGATTATCCCATTCTCCTTGAGAAATGCCTGAAACTCTCCATCAATGTACTCTCCACCTCCATCTGATTGCAAGGCTTTAATCTTGGAATCATGTAACAATTCAACATAGGTTTTAAATTGTTTAAACACACCAAACACTTGATTTTTCCTCGCTAAAGAATAAACAGTTACATACCTAGAATAGTCATCAATAAAGGTCACTGCATATTTTGAACCACCAACAGAAGAAGACAATTTACCCATTACATCAGTATGTATTAACTCCAAAGGTTTAGAAGTCTTTCGTTCACTTGTCAAAGGAAAACCAATCCTCGTAGCCTTTCCTTTTGAACATACATCACACTTTTCATCAAGTTTTCCATGACACTCAATAACTGGTATTTTCTTAATAGCTTCTTCATGGAGGTGTCCAAGACGGGAATGCCACTCAACAGCACTCCGCAATGCCACTGCACTCCTAACGTTGCCACCCACACTGGTATCGCTGGAACATACCACTTTCACATTGTTGAAGTTATAATTTTTCTTTACATCCAAAACATAAATTCCATCTCTGACAGGTGCAGTGAAAATAACTTCCATGTTGTCTAACTTATCTCTAGCAATACAACTGTCTTCCTCAGAAGTACAATAAATACCCTTTTTGGCTAATTTTGAGGTTGATAACAAATTGAATGAATACTCAGGCACATACAATACACTAGACATGCACAGTTTCCAACCACCACATTCATCAGTAATGTTTAGTTCAATTTGTCCTTCACCTAGCACCGCAACACTACCTTTTCCCATAACAACCTCTCCTGTGGTAACCTTCAACTCCTTGAACATATGTTTATCATTGCAGATGTGATCATTCGCAGCACTATCAATTAGGAATTCACAATTATCGTCTGATTGATGACCACTGGTGACCAAAGCTTTTGAAGAACTCACACATGACCTAGACTTTGGATTGCTGTTGGAATTATTATTGTCCTTAATTTCTACTTTTTCTTGACAATTTACTGCCATGTGTCCAAGTTTTCCACAACGATAACATTTGATTCCACTACACTCTCTCATCATGTGACCAAACTGTCCACACTGATAACACTTCACACTCTTTTGTTGGTTGTTTGACCCAGCAAGTATCTTGTTGTAGTTTCCATTGTTCTGAAAAACATTGTTGGAGTTGCTGCTGTTGCCGCTGTTTTGACTTCCTCGATATCCTCCTCTTCCGCCTTGATTCTTGCCTTCTCGACCACGGTTTCCTCCCTTCTCCTTGAAGTTCTTGGTGACCGATGAGAAAGCATTACTAATGCCCTCAAACTCCGACTCATCTTCTTCCTGCAGCAAGGTAGCCTTAACCTTCTCCGTTGTCAGTTCTCTCTCCTTGCCCAACATTGATATCAGCACTTTATATTTATTCTTAGGCAGACCAACTAAGAAAACACCTGCTAGCTGACTGTCATTTAATTCCAGTCCGTAGCCTCCACTCCTAATAACACGATTCAGACCTTGAATCTTCGCCATATATACATGCATAGGCAGGTCCTCTGTCTTCAAAATATTCATCATTTCTTTCATCTTCTCCAAACATTGAATTAACGTGAAAGAAGAATGAATTGTTTTCAGCTTAGCCCACGCTTCATAGGCAGTAACACAATCTCCTATGTCTTCCATGTATGCATCGTCGACATACCGCCACAGAAACACAAGAGCCTTCCTATTAGTTCTTGTTTGCTCTTGATTAAAATTAACTACATCCACACCCTGATAGCCAGGATCGATTGCATTCCAGCAATTTCTGTCTACTAATTCGGCCATAGCTCGTCGCGACCACGCATAATAGTTGCTCCTCTTCAACTTTGGGATTGACTCCCTTGTCTCATTGTAGTCCATCATCTTGCTAATTGTTGCTGGCTGTAGAAAAAGATCTCACACACACTAATTTTCACTTTTGAGCTCCACTAAAAAGATCTCACACTCACTAACTAATTTTCACTTTTGCGCTCCACTCCTCTTCAATTCCTCACGCTCTGGGCTCATAACCTATTGTTATCTTATATTGTCAGCGGTGGAATTGAAGATAAACACTCATATATCGGGTTTATATGTTTTATTAGTTAGTTTTAACAGACACAACATTTAGCTCACACAACTTGAAAAGCCCTCCATTTTCTCTCTGACAGGTTGAGCAACCCAATAAAAATAAACTGCAACTTTGAGTTGCCAACTCGCACTACCAACTTACAACACATTGTTTTTTCCAAGTGGCTTAAAGTAAAAAAAAAATCAGCGTGCCCGTGGCTCTAAAAGTAAGTGGCTCGATGGCACTGAAGCTAATAGCATACCTTGAGCGACACTCCTTGTGGGATTGTTGCTAGATATGGAGTGTGACCCGGTGAGTCCGGTAGATAGCTCAATTGGTAGAGTGCTTGCATTCCATACTGAGAGCTTGAAATGATTTCCTGTTTCAGTGTCAATTTCAAACCCAAATTAAAATACTGGCATGGTTTACTCAGCTTTCACAAGAAATAAGTATCAGCCACAGTGAAGGAGTGGTTGGTGTAAGGCCGGCCCCCTTACATGTAAAAATAAATAGGTTCCACCCACCCACCACATGCGACCCCTTCAGGGAAATTGCAGCAAGAAGTTAGACTATATCTGTAGCTTAGTAGCTTTAGACAGTGAGTTGCCTTTTCTCTTGGAACCCGGCCACATTTTATTTGCTCAAGCTGTACTTTTCTTGGTTTCAGATTGCACAACGACTGTTCACCAGAACGCATGCAAGGACAATATCCTGGACTGCAATAAACCAAAAACTGTAAAGGTATACTCAAATTTGTATTAATGTAGTTCTTTTTAATTAATAATAACTTGTAGGAAAACTATCCCCAATGAATCTTATATTAATTCAAAGTCAAATTATTGACCACATGTTTGATCTGTAGTTGATCCATGGATAATCGTTTTTTTGTATGGAAATTTCACATTAGGTGGTAGTTGAGCCATGGATTTGCTGTGTGTGAATAACACCAGGAGAATTTAAAAATAAACTCAAAGAAAGAACACCAAATTTTCTGCTAAAGTTTCTGTTACTAGTTTATAGCGTCCTAGTTTATCAGATTTCTCCCATTAACCTGCAGGGTGCCGGAAAGCGGATCCGCCCTCATAGTACTGATTGCAATTTCTTTCGTTTTTCAAAAGTTCCTACTCAGCTATAAGATTGAATAGCTCCCTATAATCTATCTATAATCTAAGCTGCAAAGATACCTTAACATTTAAGGCTCGTATGAAATGCATGCCTACAGACAGGCACATGTAGGTTCGCGCCTACACATTCTGCATGTGTACATACAAATAAACAAAACCTCATGTTGACATAAACCTTGCAACTCCTGCCGCCGGTCCCTGAACCGGGGTGGCATTGGCAAAAGTGAACCGATTTTTACAGCACGGGTGGTCAGCCTCATACCAACCTATCAGTCAAGGATCTCCCTAGTTTATCAAACTCAGTAAACTAGGAACTCCCTAGTTTATCAAATTTCTCCTATTACCCTCCAGGGTGCTGGTTCGGATCTGCTCTCATAGTACTGATTGCATTTTTTTTCGTTTTTCTTTCATTTTTACACAGCAATAAGATTGAAAATCATTTAAAATACTCCTATTGGATAAAACTACCTACCAATAAACTCAAAGTATACCTATAGTACAAAATGTACCAATAATTTCTTCATACAAAAAAAAGTAAACTGTAATTTTCTTGTGTGCAGAATGCCATCGCAAAATCTACCAGCTCCATCTCAAGCAAGAGTGTCCCGAAAAGGGGGTCGTTACCAAGTCACGCCCAAAATAACACTGGAACAAGGTACATACATATATTCATTATTTTTCTTAAATTATGAGTGTATTAAGTAATATTATTTATATTTTTTACCCTAAAGAAGATAGTATTTAATCAATAAAATAAATGAAAAATATTTTAAACACTGTTAAACTAAAAATTTTATCATTTCCAATCATAAAGAATTTTAATAAAATTCGAGTATTCTATTCAAAAAATCTTCTTGTGGTCTAATGCTTATTTTTACATTAGACTACCTAATACGTGGTACATGGTTCTTTTCTGGTGGTGCTAAATATTTTGTATGTAATTTTCCAAGACTCTGTACTAAGCATTTGATATTAGAAGTAAATTTTCAGAATAAATTTGTATTCTTATGATAATTTGCATTTTTTCAAATCA
Source organism: Agapetus fuscipes (assembly GCA_951799405.1). NCBI lineage: Eukaryota > Metazoa > Arthropoda > Insecta > Trichoptera > Glossosomatidae > Agapetus > Agapetus fuscipes. The sequence continues at coordinate 25,993,767 of OX637333.1, forward strand.
TACTTTTTATCTACAATTTTTAACCAACAAATTCATTGAAACACTAAGTATAAAACAAATTAAAAAGTGGCATGCGATGCAATATTTGCGTATGCAACTATAAAAAGAGATCTCCGATAGTTTGTTTTCACCTTGTCAATTGTTATTACATGGAGATTTTCATTCAGTTGTCGACAGCAAAATAGCTGCATTGTATGTCTATACCAAAATATTGCTTTGTAGACTCTTGGCCAAATTGGACTAACCTATTTGGCTATTTTTTTGGCCAAAAGTGTCCATATTTGGCCAATATTCGACCTAAAGCATTCAGCAGGTTTTATTTTAAGATATGTAACATATTTTTTATTCAACATTCTATATGGTTTGCCATAACAAAAAATGCATTCAGTTTTAAGTTTATTTTTATTATACTTTTCTGTGTAATTTTAATTATTTGCAATATGTTTTTTTTTGTTATGATTTGAAATAAGAACATCAGTTATCGCCAGGAGAGAAAAAGTTTTTTTTTGATAGGTAATGAAATAAAATATTTAAAAAAACTGTGAGAGTAGTCAACGTAAATCTATGATAACTCTCCTGTCTATGGTATGTGCTGTATCTAGTGTAATATTTTATTTGAATGGTGGTAGTGCCAACGGTGGATGGTTGTGGCGAGATCTAAAACTTAAGCCCTTAGCAACCATTCAACCTCAAAAAGTGTCTAGCAACTGGGCCCTTTTTCTCTGATTGAAGTGTGTGGACTCCATGGATTATCACAGATCTTCAAGAAATATTTGTACTCTGGTAATTGCCAGTAAAACTGTCAACATATCCCAAACTGTTTCTTCATCTTTTAGTGGCTAGAATACAAATTTACTTTTGACAATAATTGTTTGTCAATCTTGCAAAAAAAATAATTATAAAATGAGGTCGGAACATTGAAAAGAGCGCAAAAATTAACTTCGTTATCCGGCTGGAATCTGACCGCTAGAGGCCCTGGTCTCTCATCCATTCAAAAGTTTTTTGTCTGTCAAATTTTAGATTTAATCTTTAAGCACACTTGTTGCATGTCATAAACAAGACGTTTTGATGTGAAATAAGATAATACATCTACTAAATTGGTTGAATCTATGAAATAATTCAAACGGGGCTATTCTTAGAAATTTTAGTCGTCGGTTGAGCCCACGCTTTGACAAACTAATGGTGCCTGAACTGGAAGTTTCATCAGCACGGTCATTCTTACCTACCGAATTTTGTAATATTTGTATGAAGACAAATCAGCTGTTCACTTGCGGCCATCTTGGATTGTCAGGTCTTCATACAAATGCATCATTAGTTTGTCAAAGCGTGGCAACCGATTGCTAAAATATCTAAGAATAGCCCTGAAAGATTATACAAGTCTTCTTGGGTTAAATGAAAACAAAACGATTTTAATAATCATTCAAATCATCCATTTCACTTTGACATACATCCAAGTCAAGATCCGAGTACATTTTAATATGCAAGAAATTCAGTTTTAAATATGATTTCACAACAATAAATGTTCTCTACAATTAATATCAGTATTAATGTGCATTTCTCAGTGATATTTTAAAAAAACATGATATTTTAATTCCATTTTTGACCTACGAGTATCAAATAAATGCTGTAAGCTAGCAAAATATCCCTGATTATCTGGAATTATCTATGGGTGATATCACATAGCCAAGGGATATTTTGAATGTTCGGACCTTACTGTGATGTACAATTTTTGTCAAAAAGTGTCCAATGTGTATTTTTGCCTCTTTTATAATTTCAACACAATCACTTTCTGTCTATTCTCTATTCTCAGATTTAACCTGTCTATATCAACATTAACTAGCACAAAACCAGTGTCAGTACCTTGTAAACACAAAATTCTATTCCATTCCAAACTATTTGTTTTTAAACATTTTTTTTTAAATAGGAAATAGTTTCTAGAAGTTAACCTATATGCTTGTATTTTAAAGCATGCCCCCCATTTTTGACATCCAGATTTTGCACATCTCTATGTATTCCTCACTGTTTCCGATTCTCTCCGTTTTTTTCAATATTCTATCTGTTATATTTTAACTCTTGTTATAGTGACTCCCCGCCTTCATTTTTTTAATAAGGAAATTAGTGTCTCTTGCTTGCCATAGATGTCATGATATAATATCAGGAATGATTTGACAAGGAAAATAAATCAATCAAAGACAGAAGCATTTTTTCAGTGAATCAAAAACAGAAATAATTTAATTTGGAACTAATGTGAGCTTAGCCTATTTTTCTATTATTTATTAATATATAATTTTTTACCTACAAGTATTTTTGTCACAGGTTTTTCTTTTGGATATTGTTTTAAATTGGTTTTACACAGCCATCTTACTGTGGCATCTTATCTAAACGTTATTAAACATATTTATTCAACTTTGTTATATCTAAACGTTATTTGGGCCCTTGAGGTGTGACACACACAAAAACGGCGCTCTTCAATTATGTGTACCTTATAAATAAATTATCCTTGTATATATATATAATTCAATTCCTGGATAGATTTTTTCTATATTTGAAATCCAAAACATTTCTTTACAATCCTTTAATAGGTGATTGTTATTTCCTGTAAAAACTTATCAATTGCTTATTAAGTAGTTGTTAGGTTTAAGCTGGAACGATGGTCGTTTTACTTATTTACAATTATAATAACTACACAGTTTGGTAATTAAACTTTTTGTATATTAGACAAACTGTTACATAATTCTCAACGTTTCTTTGGTGGCATAGCCAACGCTTTTAGGAGATACCCTCTCTGAATGATGACTGAGAATAAAGTCAATGAACTCGTCGTGCAGAGAGGATGTCTCTTGTAGACGTTGGCTATGTCGCCAAAGAAACATGGAGAATGATGTAAGTTCTCCCGTAACGGTTTCGTCGAATATCCAAAATGTTTAATTACCTAACTGTGTAGCAGTGGCGAAGAGTGCCACACAAACCGGTTTCCATGGGCTTCCCTTTTAAAATGATATAACAAAGTAGTTAAAAAATATAGGCACAAAGTAAAAATATACATTTAAAACCAAAGAAACAATATGTATTTTTCCCCCATTGAAACCATGCAGTCTACTTTATTATCATTTCTGCCTCATTTTAAACGGCAAACCGATGGAAACCGGCTTGTATGGCACTCTTCGCCACTGCTGTGTAGTTATTATAATTGTAAATTGCTTAGTTACCTTATGCCAAAGAAATGAACAGGTCTAATGTTTGGTAAATTTTACATAATCTATCAGTAAATGCCACAGTTTTATGGTCTTGTAAATATCACGTCAGGGTTTTAATTTTTAGGTTAGGAATTTTTACTGAACAATTTTAGGATTTATTCGGCAAAAAACTAATATAATTCACATAAAAACAAGCATACCTATGCCCCAACTTACCTACAGTACTTACAACATGTTTAAATCATAAATTAGGTGTAATACATAGTTAGATAGATGAAATAAATAAATAAATAAGCTTGTTATTAAAGAAATATTCTTTACTTATGATTTTGCAATTGAACTGCACGGGAAAAATGGCTTTTTGCTTATTTTTATTTTTTCAAATTTTGGATAACATTATCAGGTAAAAAAATATTCAAGAATATGATTGTATACTAAAATTTATGTGTTCATAATCATGAACCAAATAGAGAAGAAATCAGAATTCTTGGTTAAAAAAGACATATCCTGAGGACTTCGCAAACGACTCTAAAATCGTATAGAACTTGATTTCGCTCTATGGTTTGTGAAAATATAATAATCTGCATTTCTTTCTTTCTCAGTTAGTAAAATGACTGATTGTATAAACAATCTCAATTGAATGGAAATTCTACATCCAAAAATAGATGGCAGTGTCTGAATGCTTGCATTCTTAGACATTCCATTTCCGCCCTATTGGTTTGATAATGTTATCCAATGTTTGAAGCTATTGATTGGTTTTTTGCCGAGGATGTTCCTGCATTTTACATTAAATAACATACTGTGATACGGAACTTGTGTATATTGATTGTGCTTTGGCATTTTCACCCCTAATGCCTCCCCCACTCTCCTGCTGACCCGGTACCTGAACCCATTCATCCGATTCTCAAACCCCTTATCCGATAACCGAACCGTCCATCTGTGGGCAGCAGTAAGAAGCTGACAGGATGCTATTCACCTTGGAGGCGCGTCGCCACTAAGCTTGGAGTGCAGTAAGTCCACAACTGAACCAACATACAAATTCCACACACTACACAAATATAAGCAAAAATTAATAAGAAAAATTAAAAAAAATTGGGATCAGAAAAAAAAAAATATTCTTAAATTGATTATCAGAAAAAGGCAAAGTAAAAATAAAAGTACCAGAATTAAAAAAATATTTTCGGAACCCTGTGGTTCCAAACTTGAAATTCAAGATTCAACTTTTGTGTTTTAGCAAGTTCTAACCCATCGTGTCCTATTGACAATAACTTTGACCCTGGTTCAACAGATGTCATTGGGTAATTGTTATTTAATAATTCATTAAGATATTAAAAAAAAAATTGTTTATTTATAATGTTAACAGCCGTTTCTGGCCAGGCGCAATAAATTGGTGAATTGTCTTCCTCTTCACAAATCTATTTAAAAAAAAGTAGAAATGTCCCTCGCAACTAGTATTCAACTAGAAATTAAAGCTCTTAGTTGATTTAGATATATTATTTTCCTTTCACGTCATCTTGTGATGAAGCTCATGAAAATGGCGACACAAAAATGCCTTTGAAAAGCGATACACAAAGAAGATTTCTTTCTGTTTTTTTAAATTTACACAACTCATCTCTAAAATTTTACACCATTCAAATGAAATGTGTCCAAAGACTGTTTTCATATGAACTTATTTTAAAAGCAAAAAATGATCATTGCAAAGAGTACGTAAATGAGGAATAAAACTGTCTACCTTCACTCAAATATACACTGACACTTACACAGAAATTCACCAAGTATAGAGTTGTCAAGCTTCAATTTTCCTTTCAACTTCTTTTCTCTCATTATCTCTCCATCTCATCCAAATAGACCTCTCCTGTGCAATGCTACTTTACTTTTACAAGTAAGGTGGACGTGCACAGACTTCCTTGCATAATAAAAACCATTGAGTTGTAATATACAGGAGTAGAAACTGACTTACGGTATTGATACATTCTATGAGGCGCAGTTGTTCCCAGTCCTGTCAAACACAGCAGTGGTGTAGTCACACAAAACGCTTCGGTCTCCTGATCGGAAGTTCGTAAGTTTGATTTCCTGGGTTTCCACAAGAAAAAAATATTTACAAAAATGCTCTTTGCTGGGTTATTCAATTCTTTGCTTTTACCAAAGACCGATCACAAAATGTCCATCCAGCCTTACAGCAAATGGTTCTTGCTTGAGATTTAGTGCTTTGCAGCGATGACCAAGCTCGTAAAAATTCTGGTTGATAGCTCCATTATTAGAATGCTTGAATTCCATGCCGAGAGCTAGGGTTTGATCCCCACTGAGGGTGTCAGAAATGATTTATTGTTTCGGTGTTTATTTCAAACCCAAAATAATATACTGGCAATCTTCACTCAGCCTTCACAAGCAATGAGAGCCAGCCCCCTCGGGCCCCCTTACCTAATCTAATCTAATCTAATCTATGTTGCAAAGATATTTTACATTGTAAATTCACATTACATGCATTTTCACAACCAGACACGTACAAGTTCGCGCTTGCACATGCCGCATGTGAACCTACAACATAAAAACCAAATCTCAAATGGACATACACCCTGCAACTCTTGCCGTCCTTCCCTGAGACAGGGGTGACATTGGCAAAGTGAACCATTTTTACAGCATGGGTGATCAGCCGCATACCAACCTATAAGTCAAGGAACGACCTGTAAAAATAAATATGTTCACTTGCGACATATGACCCCTTTGGGGATAATGAAGCAAGAAGTTGATGATGATGATGATGATGATTTGTGAAGCTAAGTTGAATTTTCTTATACGTCTAGATAAGACATTGATCAGGGATGACCAATTCAACATATTTGTGTGTGCCAATACAAGTTATTATGCAAGGAATGTAGCCTACATTATTCAGCCTGTTTACTATGTGCCTGAATCTTTGCTGCTCTGTCCTCTATGCCTGTTTATATATACATATTATATACAATTAGTGTGTAGTTATAAGAGCTTCATGCATTGCGGTTTTTATACTTTTAATGTTTTCAATATGATATTTTTATTGTCAAATGTTTTTACCAATGATTTGCTCTAGTGATAATTTACTACAGCTTTCTTTTTAAATATAAGTTTAATTTTTATTTTAAACATCTAGAAATACTGTACAATTAAAGAGAATACATAAAAAAAAACAACTTAGATAGTTTTAATTTTTATTATGGAATCCTGTTTATGAAGGCTATAGTTTAAAAAAAAAGAAACATATGGAATAACCAAGAAAAAACTAATCTTTTTGAAAGGGCATTATATAAATAATTTTTAAGAATTTAATAACATTTAAGTACCTACTTTTTATTGTGGGTTGTTTACACATAATCAAATTTTCATAAAATACGAACAATAATTTTAACCTAAAACATTGAGAACCACATTAATGAACATATTATCCAATAAGGCTTTATGGAATAACCTAAAGATTCTTTTAAATGATTTCATATTCCAGCTTTTTACTATTATTTTCGTTGATTAAAGTAACTGTTATTGTAATTAACATTAAATTGTTTTGTGTTACTTTCGATTTGTTAACATTTTTAGGTTATGTTTTGTGTTTTGCAGGTCTTGAGCATCCAGTTTTTTTGAATGCAGAATATTTGATGATTTTTAAATTTGTCGTCTCATTCCGAAATTCAAAATTCAAAAGCGAACACCAAAGCCATCTTTGAAGAAAGAAAACAACAATACAAATGATTTTTTTAATGAAATTTAACATGACGGCTACTCGAAACATTGCCCGTTTTGATTGATGCCTATGTTTGAGTATTTTGGGCTTGAGTTTTGGGTTCGGGATGTGACCGTACATACTTATATCTTTACTTTCCAGCACTCTGTTAATGTTGATCATTGTGTACTTGATTACTATCTACTATCTACTTGAATTGTGTTTTTCACTTGTTTGTATGAGTATACATTTAACGAAGACACATTGATACGTTTGTTCATGAAAAAAATAAATGAATGCACCAAAAAGTGCATTTATGTAATATTAAATGATGCAAAAAGAGACCTCTGTTTAAAATCGAAAATAATAATATTAGGATGATTTATTTGGTGAGCGCTGTTTTTTGTGAATCACACCTCACGAGCCCTCTGTAAGCTCGGTCGTTGCTATAGAAAGCGCCAACTAAAGCCTCAGTTGTTGTGAGGCTGGAATGACCTGAAAAGTGCATTCATGTTAAATTAAATGATGCAAAAAGAGACCTCTGTTTAAAATCGTAAATAATAATATTAGGATGATTTATTTGGTGAGCGCTGTTTTTTGTGAATCACACCTCACGAGCCCTCTGTAAGCTCGGTCGTTGCTATAGAAAGCGCCAACTAAAGCATCAGTTGTTGTGAGTGCTGGAATGAGTTGTAGAGGCCGGTGACTATCTTTGGTAAAGGTATATAAATTTTTCTACCTAGCGACATTTCGAAAGATGGAAATGGTAATTTTTTGTGCTCCGCCGGGATTTAAACCAACAGCCTTCCATTTATGAGTCCGAAACGGTAGCCATTAGACTAGACTGCTTATCAATCTCAATATCTTCTTTAAACTAAGTTGCAGAGATATCTAGATATAGTTTTACTGAATTACTAATTGAAATATTATTGAATAAATATTTCTCTTTAGTTTCTGGTTAAGCATCTCCTTGTTGATCGGAAAGCTTAGGTTTGAAACTGAATGATATTAGAAAAACCTTACAACTTTGTAATTTGTAGATTTGTTAGTTGTTGTCTGTGGCCGTTGAACTGAGGACGCTAGCCTAACTCCTTCAGGAATATTCAGGAATCAAAATTAAGCAAAACGTGGGCTCAACGGACGACAGAAATGTCTAGGAAAAGCACCGTTAGTTGTTGTCTTGATAATGGTGTGGTAACACCGAAAGCGCTCGAGATAATTAATCAGCTCGTGAAGAAAAACTTTTATTTTTACATTATTAATATTACTTCATTTGAAACTTCATTCTGAAATATTATCTAGGCTTACTAAAACCTTTTGAAGACATTTGCACCTGTTCTTTAGTTGATATGGAAAACCCCTACTTTTGATTATGCAGGCGGCGTAAGGCTGACTTCATTGCTATAAAAATGAATCAAAGGTTACGTCTCAAGCTTGCATCTTGGATTAAAATTTCAAATGACATATATATTTTTTCATGGAATCGTTAAATGATACTCTCTGTTTTTGTCTATGTAGGTACTTTTGATCAAACTGACAATTTTCAAAACAGAAGCATGACTTGTTGCATCATTTTTGTTTTGAGAAACCAAAAACTCAACTGTTTTTTTTTGTCGTTGAAATTACAGATTTTTTCACTTCATTCTCAGTATTCATTTATTTCTTAATTAATCGGGATATTTCTATAACCCACTCATTTTCTCACGTGGTAGTCAAGTGTTAAAAATTAAATAAAAATTATTGCACTTTCAACTCTTTAGTTGATATTAACTGCTAAATGTCTTCATAAAAAAAATCCATTATTTTCAAGAAAAAATATCAGATTTTGCTTTGTTTGTATTCTAAACAAATACATTTGTATTAAATGGGCCAATATTATAATGCTAAGCATTTGATTGAAGCATTGAAATTCAGTTTATAATAAAATAAACAATATTTAAAGGGGGGTTGTTTCAACATTAGCTTATGTGACACGGATCTGAAAAGTTTGTCATTTCATTCAGTAAAAAGTTGTTATAGAAATAAATTCATGAAGCGGAAACCGGCCTTGTTTTTATTTTAAACATGCAAGTCAAAGCCAAAATAACAACTGATGAAACAACACTCTCTTTGAATTGTTTTTAGTATTGGCCATGTCACAATATTCTGAAAAAAAAAAAAAGTTTTCAACTAAGGAATTTTTCTATTTATTTGATGTGTTTTTAATTATTTGTCAGATAAATATCTGAAAATTGAAAAATCATGTAGGATATCATTGTAGTTCATATACTCGTACATACAACTCAGGTACATACGTAACATTAATTGATATTTATCACACTTTAATTTGTTTCTTGTTATTTCTTGTGGGCTAGTTAATGCCCTCAACTTTTAGAAAATGTTATACTTATTTTCTTATTTGTCTGAGCGAAACAGAAATTTTCAAAGCTTATAAAAAATAAAGAAAATAGATTTACTTAAAATTTACTAAGTCACTAATTTAAAAAAAGTCATTTTAACACGTTGGCCGCCAACAACATTGCGTTCTTTTCTAGGATGCCTACTATGAGTTATCTCGTCCTGTGTTTACTTTACAATCTTATAATCGAAGTTGCAAAGATATGTATCATTTGAGATTCATGCATAATTTCACGCTCACACATGCCGCATGTGGACCTACAATATAAAAACCCAATCTCAAATGAACATAAGCCCTGCAACTCTTGCCGACCTTCCCTGAAACAGGGGTGACATTGGCAAAGTGAACCATTTTTTACAGTATGGGTGGTCAGCCTCATACCAACCAATAAGTCAAAAAACAAACAATAAATCTCAAAATATATTAGTGCTAATATCGATAGATGGCTTCTGAGAAAAGAACAAAAAATTAATGTTGGCTTGCATGAACAGAAAATTTGTTAAAAACGAACAAAAAATGTAATTATAATAATATTATTATATTGTTAGTGGAATTTCTTGACCTTTTTGGCCAGATTTCTGAAAATCGCAGTGGCAGTCAACGTGTTAACCGCTAGTGTAAAACATTGCATAGTTTTTTCTCTGATTAAATAAAAAAATGTATAGAAAATGCAACAGCACTCCTATTGAGTGATATTGTTCTAATGCATTTCTTCTATTTATGTGATCGGTGGGAGCTCACACAATGTTTTATAGAAGGGCTGCTTTTTAATTTTGTGAAGCAAATGCAAAAATTGTGTATTTTGTTCAACCGTAAAAATAATGGCTCTTTTGAAAATCTCTGTTTTGTTTTCTTGTAAGTATAAAAACAAAATCAGCCACCAATCTAAATTTATATAAATAAATTATTCATTATGACAAGTCTCTGAAATTGTTTTATTACATTTTAAAATTATAAAAAATCAAGTTAACAATGGACGCAGTACAAAATTCTTGAAAAACTTGATTTTTTTCTCGACAGGCAAACGTCACAAGCCTATGTAACTAGAGCTCTCAGCAACCAATAGCAAAATATTAATTTTCCTTTTCCCTAGTAACCAATCTGTGTCATATCCCAATTTTTTGTTTGTGGAGTCCATTGTCGAATAGAGGATGAAAAGATTTGTGGCTGGTTTTCTAAGACATTTCTTCTTCTCACAATTCCTTTATTCTTTGTACTAATGTGTTGCATTGTATTTATTTTGCAGTGGTAGTCAACTGTTGCACGACGACAAAGAGAGTGGCGAACATCATAAACACGATGGAAGCACGTAAGTCATTCGTCCTTCTTATTATTGGTCTTTTCTTCAGAAATGAAGATCCTGAAGTAACTACTATCTATAATCTAAGTTGCGAATATATTTTACATTTAAGATTCATATTACATGCATTCCCGCAAGCAGACACGTATTTGTTCAAGCTTACACATGCCGCATGTGGACCTACAACATAATGAAAAAGCAATCACAAATGAATAGAAGCCCCGCAACTCTTTCCGACCTTCCCTGAAATAGGTGTGACTTTGGCGAAGTGAAGCATTTTTTACAGTATGGGTTGTCAGCCTCATACTAACGTATTAGTCAAGGAACAGAAATAGGAAATCATTTCTGACACAGTTCAAGTGAATAAAAGTCGTATAGTTTTTATCTTAGCAGTTCGAGTGTGAATAACAGTTTATTGTTTTAGTTTTTATTCGCCTTACCTGTAAAAGTAAAAAGGTTCCACTCGCCACATGCGAAACCCTTCGGAGATAATGCGGCAAGAAGTTACACTATATGTGTAGCTTAGTTTAAAAAAATATACAGATATTCTCGCCTTCTTGGTAACCATTTGCTCTCTATTAAAAAATTGGTAGGAACAACACTTTTCTCAAGAAATTTGTCCAAATCTTCAATATAAAACTACTTGAACATCCAGGTGTGACTTTTTAAAACAAACACTGTTCGCAATGTAATTTCCAGGGTTTCCGATGATCCGTATTCCACTGGCGCGGATTGGTCAGAAGCTCAGCTTTCTGCTCACGAGCTGGGTGCGGATCCTTCCTTGGGCCTGGCGGCTGAAGAACCTGACTCTTGGAGTCCGGGAGTGCCAAAGGAACTAACCAGGAGCTTGCGGGAGAAGGAGGTCAAGCGCCAGGAACACATTTATGAGTTTATCATGACGGAGAAGCACCATTGTCTAACGCTGCGAGTCATGCAAAAGGTTAGGATTCCATATAACTAAAAAAAATCATAAAATGGAGTAAAATTAAACAAATTGTTAACCACCGAATGTTCACATATATTATTTTGATACTCGTACCTTAAAGGTAAAACTGAAGAAGAGGCATATTAAGCTAACAGGGGTTTCTCAGATAAATGCACCTTTTTCATATTTTTTATGAGGGAAAACATTACTAAAGTTTGAAAATCCTGTAGTTAAAAGTTTTTAAAAGTACTTATTCAGTTTTACCTGGCAATTGGTGGCAATATGGTGGCAATTTATCAACATCTTATGAAAGAGTCATCTGTTTTCTACGGTCCAAACCATAGTTGAAAATTACATCACTGAAAACTTTGAAAGTTTTAAAAAAATTAAGATTTAAAGAGAGATAAGATATATAAAGTATGTGGCGTATTTTCAGCTGGAATTATTATCATTCTGAAAAAAAACAGTGATTTGGTGTGACGTAATATAATTTCACTTGAAATTTCTTTACAGTTTTGCTTTTGAGTTGTCTGATTTTTTATCAGAAAAGCCATCATTCGAAATTAAATTGAAAAACATTTAATTCTGCATTTCATAAAGTATCTTCATTAAATGTCTTTTGTGTCTCACCAGATGTTTGCCGATGGTCTCCAGCGCCACTTCAGGTTAGGGGGCGGAGTAGAGCGCATGTTCCCCCGTCTGGGGGAGCTCTGGCAGCTCCACGCCGGTTTCCTCGCCCGGCTGCGGGCCAGGCAGAGGGAGAAACCCACCGTGACCACCATAGCCGACATCCTGCTGGACCAGTTCTCCGGAATCACGGCTGAGAGACTCAAGAATGCCTATGGTAAGTCCCCTCACTCTCGAGTCTTGCAATCCCATTCCTGTCCCTTGCAGTAATCCGTTAACTTGATACCTGAAGAAGCTGTGTGTGGTCTCAGTTTTTGGAGACCGAGCATTCTAGTTTGCCACTCAATAGCTTGTAATGCAATTTCTGCTTCTTTGTAGTAGCTACATAGATTCTGAGAGGCTCTTTTCAAGATGTCTCAATACCCACCTCTCCAATCACTTGAGCAAACACCTTTGCAATGACTGACTTTTTTGAAAGCCCCTATCTAAATACTGTTCATTATCTTTACAGTCACAAATCAGCTGTTCTGATTTCACTATTGACATAGTTTTGCTGATCTTTAAATTTGTCCTGTGGGCCAATCTCTACCTTGTCCCCGCGGCAGTTTTCTGCGTGCCGTTCATTCATCAAGCGGGGAAGTGACCGACATATCTTCTGACATTTCTGAGCCACCAATACAAAACTTTTCCGGTCTATCTTCTATTCTACAAATGTCCTACTCAAAATCATATATGCATCATACAATTCCATTTTATTTTCAGGGGAATTCTGCAGTAGACATCGAGATGCTGTCGAAGTCTACAAAGAGTGCGCCGCAAGGGAACCGCGCTTGCCGCAGTTTGTACGCCGTTGCCAGACCAACCCTCTTCTGAGGAAGAAGGGAGTGCCGGAGTGTGTGCTGTTTGTGGCTCAGCGGCTGACCAAGTACCCGCTGCTTATTGAGCCGCTCATCAAAGCTGCTAAGGACGATAAGAATGAGCAAGAGCGGCTCCACAAGGCGCTAGCTCTTGTAAAAGTGAGTACTGATTTTTGATTCTTTGACTGGATTTAGTTCTGAAATCTTTTTTTTTGTTGTCCTCTAAAGCAGCGGTTTCCAAAGTGGGGGCGCGAGAAATATGTGAAAAAGTAGTATTAGTATGAAAAATAATAAATAAAACGTAGAAAGAGAGGCGCAAAGAGTTTTGTTTAGGAAGGCAACCATGAAGGGTAATATGATTTTCTTAAAATCCCCCCTACCCCCCCCCCCCCATCCCCCCCTCGTCGACGATTTATTTTGGTGATTTGATGACTATTTCAAAAAATTAACGTAAAGAGGGAGGCGCGAAAAATAAAAAAGGGTTTTAGGGAGGCGTGGTAGCATAAAGTTGGGAAACCGCTGCTCTAAAGCCTTAAATGTCCTAATCCTCTATGCTACTCTTGTTGTTGTCTAGTGCTTAACATTTCAGACTCATAATCGAAAGGCTCTATGTTTGATTCCTAGTAACTGTAACTGTAACTCTGTCGCCATTCCGCTAGGGGTGGCCAGAGCCTCTGCAGAGTTGCCTCCATTTTTTCCTATCCTTACATATCTCTTTCAATTCATTCATATCCATCACCTTTTTCATGCATTTTCTTCTTTTACGCTCACTTTGTATATCCCATTCTTTCACAATCTCCTCAATCTGATCACTCCATACTTTTCTCGGTCGTCCCTTCCCTCTTTTTCCTTTCACACTTTCTTTGTACACATACTTTGTCAGTCTATCATCGTTCATTCTTTCCACATGCCCAAACCATCTCATCACATTCTTTTGTACCTTAACTTTCACATCCTCTTTCAAATTACATTCTTTTTTTACCCATTCATTCCTAACTCTATCCCTCAGAGTTTTTCCTGTCATGCTTCTCAAATGCTTCATTTCCACCGTACATACTTTACTCATTTCGCTATCATTCACTGTCCATGCTTCACTTCCATACATCAAAGTCGGTAACGATATGCCATTGTGTACCGCCATTCTCAGATCCATCGTCAATCGCTTGTTCTTTGCTATTCTTCCTATTGCACCGACCACTTGCTTGCCCTTACACATCCTATTCTCAAGTTCTCTTGTCATCTTTCCATTCTTCTCAAACATACTTCCCAAGTATCTAAATTCATCCACAATTTCAACTTTCGTACCATTCAACATGAGCGTGCATTCTTCATTTTCATCCATTCTGTCAAAAATCAGTACTTTCGTCTTACTTGCATTAATTTTCAACTTGTTCACACACAGAGCATGGTTCAGACTAGAGAGCATTGCCTAAAGTTCCGCTGCTGAATCAGCAATTAATACTGCGTCATCAGCATAAAGCAGAACTCCGACTTTTCTCTCTCCAATCTGTATGCCATGCCCTTCCAGATTCGCTTGTTTAACACAATGATCCATGATTATATTGAATAACCATGGGCTCATTATGCAACCCTGTCTCACACCCTTGTACACATTAAAATACTCGCTGTATTCTCCATCCACCCTGACACACGCCCTGCTATTAAGATAGATGGCGCGTATCGCGTTCAGAAGTGCTTTGTTCACACCATACCTCTCAAGCACACACCACATCATACTTCTATCCACCGAGTCGAAGGCTTTCTCAAGATCTACGAAAGCCGCGTAGACCTTTTTATTTACGGCTAGCTGTTTTTCGACTATCTGTCGAAGCGCGAATATCTGGTCTACGCAACCTCTTTCCGGCATAAAGCCAGATTGTATATCTGAGACCTTCTCCTGGGTGGATAATCTTACCCTATGGATAAGAATCTTGCATAGCACTTTACCTGGCACACTAAGAAGGCTAATCGGTCTGAAGTTACGGCAGTCTTTTTTGTCACCTTTACCTTTGTAAATTGGCACAATGACCGCCTCTCTCCAGTCCGATGGAACCTCCTTGACACTAACACACAATTCGCAAAGCTCTTTCATCCATTCAATCACACATTCTCCCCCCGCTTTCATCCTAGGCAAGCACAAATTTATTCGAAGACTGGTACAAAGGTACATTAAAGTCTGCAGCAACTGGGTCAAGCTTGCAGAAGGTTTTTGTGATGTTATTCACACAAAACACTTATGCCCGCGCTGCACTGCACTTGTAAACACACTAAGCTTTGTGATTCACACAAACCCTTTGTTGTGGGACGAAAACCTGACATTGATCGAGAAAAGACGGAAAATGCGAAGGAGTGAAACTATCCACTCTTGTGTTTTACGTCTTTCCTATTGTTGAGCGGGATCTATGCGATCAGCAAGAAGATTCATCCCACTGTTTTCAGAGCTTACTTTTTGTACTGAACTTTTAATCTTAAGTCATGTTTGTTTGTTTCCAGGAAATTTTAGTATCAGTGGACGGGCAGGTGGCGGAGAAGGAGAAAGAAGATAGGAAATTAGAAATATACCATAGGATAGACGCCAAGTCATACACGGCACACCGCGGACTTAAGTTTAAAAAATCTGACATTTTGCAAGGAAACAGGAGCCTTCGGTAAGCTAAACAATCTATCAATACAATTTCATTTAATTCATTTAAGAGCACTCAACAGGCTGAGAACGGGTGTTGGCAGAGCTTGCTGTAACATGAGGGCCTGGGGAATCCTTCATCAAGATGACACCACGCTCTGTGAATGCGGAGCCCAACAGTCAATGGATCTGCCCAGCCTGCCCAACAAGCTGCTCACTGGCCGACATAATGGAGAGTAATAGTGAAGCAATGGATGTTGCCCGACACTGGGCAAGAGTAGTGTAGTTTCTGACACGAAGAAAAAGAAGATTTAAATCATCATCATCAGTTCGGTCTATAACTTAGTCGGTAGAGTGCTTACATTGCAAGCCTACAGCTCGTGTTCGAATCACACTGAGGCTGTCAGAAATGATTGCCTGTTTCGGTGCTTATTTCAAACCCAAAAGAAAAATACCGGCAAGGTTACTCAACCTTCACGAGAAATGAGTACCAGGCCACTCAGGAACTGGAACACTTTCACTTCAAGTGATGTGGTTGGCGTAAAGCGGCCCCCTTACCTTTAAAAATAAATAGGTTCCACCCGCAACATGCGACCCCTTTGGGGAAAATACAGCCAGAAGTTACACTATATGTGTAGCTTAGTTACGTTTAGTCCTCTTTTGTCAACTGCTGGAAATAGGCCTCCCAGTTTCCCTCCACATGTACAGTATAGAGCTGTTTATAATCAGCAGCTCTCTGTGTTAAATAAAAAACTTGAAAGAAACGAATATCAGTAACTTTTGCAATGTTTTCATTTGATAGAGATGGCATTAGAAAAAAGTTTACCATGTATCTGACATTCCACATTCTTTTGTACCTTTACTTTCACACCTTCTTTCAGCTTGCATTTCTCTTATACCCGTTCATTCTTTGCTGTATTTCTTATTGTTGTTAATTAGTCATTTTTACACAGTTTTGTTTAGTGGTGTTGCTAACATTGTTGTTCTTTTGCAGATTTGAAGGCTTGGCAACGTTGATGCAAGGTCGCAGCAAAATGCAGATGGTTCTTGTGATAGTACTCTCAGACTGCCTTTTCTTCCTTCAAGACAATAACAACAAATATTCCTTCTTTACCCCTGACAATAAGGTATTTATTTTATTCCCCTATCTACTGGTTACCTAAAATGTACAACAGGAATACTGTTCTTTATTTTAAATAGGTTCAGAAACAGGTATGAAGATCATCAATCAGTAATTTAATCATTATTCTAAATTGTGATGAATTATTACTCAATAATTACACAATGACATCTGTTGAATGAGGGTCAAAGTTATCCTCTATAGCAAGGACTTGGTCCGGCCCACAGACGCCAATAAAAAAAAGTTTTGTTTTAGATATGGAGAACAGAAAGATTGGCTACGCGAAGATACTTAAAACTTATCTTGAAAATGAATTTATTTGTAAAAATAGACTGGAAATGCTTAAAAACACTTTCCAAGTCTCAAATTTTCAGAATTTTCCACACTGGGGGACAAGTCACCCAGACCCTGTTGACCCACCATTCCACCTCGAAATTTCAATACGTCCCTTGGGTAAAGTAGTTTGGAGACTTCTGGTCTATAGGACATGATGGGATTCAAACTTGTGCTTGTTTTGATAATGCTAATTCAAGTGCCATTGCTTATCCTGTAAAAACTTGTAAAAATAAATAGGTTCCACTCGCCACATGTGATCCCTTCATAGAGAATGTGACAAGAAGTTACACTATACTTGTAGCTTAGTCACATTAGTCACGTAAAACAAAGATGGCAATCTAGAATTTTCTCAAATGTGTGCTGACTCTGTAGAAAATAAATCAATGATATAACTTGGAGTTGTCACCATAGCTATGTTTGATTATTGTGTGTTTCCTGTAGACTGGTGTAGTGTCACTGCAGAAATTACTAGTACGTGAGAAGGCAGGCGCGGAGAGCAGAGGCATCTACCTGATATCCAGCAACCCGGCCGACCCCGAGATGTTCGAGCTGAAGGTGCACAAGCCCAAGGACAAGGTGCAGTGGATACAGGCCATCAGGTGAGCCGCCTCATTCCTTAACCTTTAAGCTTCTGAATATTCTGGCTATATGAAAACTCCCAGTACGGAATACTTTTTCAAGTACATTTAAAAAAATATATTTATTGATTTTCTACCTCCATTGATTGACGACACTTCAAACTATGTGAGCAGTCACACGTATTAGTTATTCAAGAACAAAAATCACAAGGGTGTAGCACATATTTCCACTTACAGACTTTTGAATTCTTGAACAATATCAGGGATAAGTTCGATGTTGGATGACGTCTATGATTGACAGCCGCACTGTATGCAAGTTTATACTTGACGCCTATGTGCGTCACCCACAGTTGAAGGGCTAAAGTTAAACCTATTACCTACAAGTCTGGTTGATAGCTTAGTTGGTATAGTACTTGCATTCCATGCCGAGAGCTCCGGTTTGAATCCCACCAAGGATGTCAGAAATAATTTCCCGGTTCAGTGTTTATTTCAAACCCAAAATAACATACTTAGGTTTACTAAGCCTTCACAATAAATGAGTACCAGCCCCTTCAGGTGCTGGCAAACCCCCACTTCACATCTGAAGTCTTGGCACAAGGCCCTTACCTGTAAAAATAAATAGGTTCCCAACGCCACATGCAAACCCTTCGGTGAAAATGCAGCAAGAAGTTACACTATAACATTTTGATGAATATCCTTTTCTCAGTTTGACAGCTTTGATTTCCGTGTATTTTTTTTAATTTACCATCGAAGTGTATGCTGCTTTAATATTATTTCTTGGTTAACTCATTCATGATAATATGTCTTATGTTTTAGATCGGCGGTGCAAATATGTCCCGAAGAAGAGGACGAGAACAATGTGACGCTGAGCGCTGAAGAGAGACAGAGAATCATAGAGGCCAAGCATGAAAACATCCGACAAATCACAGGTAAATAACAATCAAACTATTGGTTATGTTTTTCTCCCTTATTACTACAGAAAAGTCTATGCTTTCACCAACTCTGCTATAAAAAATTTGATGAACCATCAAAATTAATTCCAATAAATTAAAGTATGTTTTATTCTGGCAGATGGGATCTTGACTGTCTATCTCTCTCCCTTGTGAACTTTTGGCAAATTAAAAAAAACTGGAGAAAAATACTTTGAAAGATTTCTTCGACTTAAAGATTAGTATATGCGTGATCACCCATGCTGTAAAAAATATTGTTTTTTTGTCAAAGCCATTCCTGTGTAAAAGAAAGGTGGAAAGAGTTGCCTGATGTGTTCCGTTTAAGATTTGGGTTGTATTCTGTAGGTAAAAATGTGACTAAAACATGAACTCCGTTGGGGCAAGGTTGGCCAGATAACCTGCAAAAATAAATAGATTCTAACTACTAAAAAATGCTCTGGTGTAGTATATGCTAAACTGTATTTGAGTCAATTTGTCTTTTAACTTTTGATGATTTGGGCTTCTTGCCATGTATTTGTACCCGTCTATTCTGTATACTGTGCTATATCTGTTACTGCTATGTACATATGATGTCTCTTGTACCTCCAGCTAAGTATTCATCTTGTGTTTTCCCTTTTAAGATCAAAGATCCGTCACGGACTTGGAAGGTAAATCCTTAGATCCCCTACAAACAATCTCTGTTTTACGTTCCGCCCCTTCAATGTACATATTTTGAGCCCTTCTCTGTTTTAGGAGTATTTATAATTTGTAAAATTATACTTATGATTTTATCCAGTAAGATTCATCTGTAGTTTGCCTGCTTTTCATCCATTTTCAGATGCTATTATATATTTTTTTAAATTAGCTCCTTAACCTTCATGGTACCGGAACGCGGATCCGCTCTAACAGTACTGATCGCGTTTTTGTTATTTTTTTTAGTTTCTACACAGCAATAAGATCTAAAGTCATTTGACATCCTGCTATAGGATAAAACTACCCATCAATAAACTCAGAGCATTAATTTTCGTTTGTGATCATTTAAAAAAAAAAATTGTAGTTGACCATATAAACTGATAAGTTTAAAGACAAAATTCTCATTATTTTTACATGGCTCACACACTAGAAAATATTAAAAAGCTTCCCTACTCGGTAAATTTATGTACCTACCTGGATTACATGCCCATTCCTAATGATTTTATACACTTATTTTTAGAACACAATGATTTTTTCGTAATATGAGGCAGTGCAGTAAATATGTCACTCATGACGTTTTACTAAATTATGCACTAAAAAACTTTATTTCACTGTCTTTTGAGATAAAAAAAAATAAAAATAGATAGGAGATATGTATTGCATCTTTGGAGATATTTAATATCAAAACCAAGAGTTCGGTAGCTGGATTCTGGTTAAAAATCGCTGGCACAATAGAGACTTATTTCCAAAAACCTAAATAGTTTGAAAGGGTTATTTATAAAATAAAATAAATACATGGAATTGATGAGAAATTTATTTAATGTATTTATGTCATTTTCAAAAAAAAATCCTGCATAGATACTAAACAATTATTATAATTACTTAGTTGAAAATGCATAGGTTAATGCTTTTTATACCCATTATGTGTTCTGAGAGATGTCTGGAGTCCATATTATGAGAGAAACAATCACTTTTTCCCTTTTATGTGGTTTTTTAGTCTATTCCTGGGTCTTTGATTTGCACTTTTTTACACTTTAGGCACTTTTCTACTCTATGGTCGCTTTTTCCCCATTTCCTGTTTCCCTATTTCCAGTTCCCCCATATACCGGTGGCCATTTGTCATAAAGCGTCATTTTTCCCTTGTGGTCACATGTCAGTTGAATTCACCTTCGAAAATTTGAGTGAATTGACAATATTCCTGGGCAAAAACATTTAAAAAAGAGTGTTATTTTACCATCTTGTGTCCCTGTGAACAATTAAAAACTAAAACAGGCGAAATTGTGGTGTTTAAAAGTGTATAAGCGTGGCATACCTACAAAAATATAATGTATTTTTGTGGGTATGCCACGCATTTACGAAAAACGTTTTTCGTTATTTTAACGGAGTTTTTACTTTAGATAACATCAAAATCAGTGTTATGAGTTGTGATAACAAAAAAGGGCCACCTCCCGCCGAAATCTCACAGGATTCAGGTGATGTGGATGCATTGAGGTATATATACTAGAGACGTAGCGTTGCTCGAAACACGTAGCACCCTGTAGTAAGTCAAAAGTCGTACTCGAGAAAAACCCGATTTTGAGGCTCGTCAGTCTCACGCAGACTTACACAGCGAACGGACGTGACAGGTGGTAATACATATTGCCATAAATGTCTAAATATTGTGATTGGAGTTTTCAAACACCATTGTTTGTGAACTTGATCAATTATACAACATGCACAAATGAAAAAAACACAACATACTAGCACAGATTAATTATTAAAACAATTTATTTTTGAAAAAAATAAGTTTTTCTTAAATATATTTTAATTAATGTTACACTTTTGACACCGACAATAAGGTTGTATACTGCCGGGTTGCTGGTTGAAGACTTGCTCATATTATTTTTAAAAGTAAAGGACTAAAGTTACATTTCATTTTAATCTGACATTCATTTTTAATAGTATTACTGTAGGGGAATTTTATATCAGAGAATTATGACATCCAGCCCTTTTTGTCGTGTTTGAAGTCTGCCATGTGTTTGCTAAAATTATTGCTATCTCGTTTTAACCTGAGAGTACAGTGCGCGTTATTCGATGCAGAAGCTGGATAAAAACTGATTGTCTCCTTGCATCTGCATTAAAACGTTTCCAACGGACTTTGGCTTGACATTTTTTTCCTGATTGTATGATGGTTGCGGCTCTATAGTATATATCTCAATGTGTGGATGTAAAAATGCGGATATGACACTTCGGAATCAGGTTCACCGCCGCGGCGTCAGAAACGGCTTAGGGTTGTCTTGGACCCAAGGATAGATTATCTGGTTTCCCAGAGGGAGCCACTTAATGCTATACCAGACGAGTCCTTCACCCGAAATGGACTCTCAAATAAAGGAAATGACCGAATCCGGAGTTATAGAGGCAGCGGAGTCATCTCCCAGCTTCTTATCAAAAATGTTCCTAACACTCAAATTGGACGATTCCCCGAGAATGATTTTCAACCAAAATCGTTAAAACTTCTTCCTAGACCCGGCTCCGTTCAAACTCATAAGCCACTACAAAGTGTCAGAGTTTCTTATCAAAAATGTTCCTAACACTCAAATCGGACGATTCCCCGAGAATGATTTTCAACCAAAATCGTTAAAACTTCTTCCTAGACCCGGCTCCGTTCAAACTCATAAGCCACTACAAAGTGTCACGAGTTTCTTATCAAAAATGTTCCTAACACTCAAATCGGACGATTCCCCGAGAATGATTTTCAACCAAAATCGTAAAAACTTCTTCCTAGACCCGGCTCCGTTCAAACTCATAAGCCACTACAAAGTGTCAGAGTTTCTGCAGCCAAACGATTGGTTGTCGAAAATAGACCTATCGCAAGCTTACTTTCATCTCCCAATAGCACATCGGAGATTTTTGCGACTGGTCTATCGAGGAGAATTACTTCAGATGACAAGTCTGCCCTTTGGCCTTTCATCTGCCCCCAGAATGTTTGCAACCCTCACAAATTGGGTAGCCCAACTACTTTCTGCTGCGACGAGATATCCGGACAATCGTTTATCTCGACGACTTCCTCCTTGCGAACCAATCCAAGGACGATCTTTGTCGACAATCGCATCTTTGGCATTTCATCTGCCCCCAGAATGTTTTCAACCCTCACAAATTGGGTAGCCCAACTACTTACTGCTGCGACGAGATATCCGGACAATCGTTTATCTCGACGACTTCCTCCTTGCGAACCAATCCAAGGACGATCTTTGTCGGCAATCGCATCTTTGGCCTTTCATCTGCCCCCAGAGTGTTTTCAACCCTCACAAATTGGGTAGCCCAACTACTTACTGCTGCGACGAGATATCCGGACAATCGTTTATCTCGACGACTTCCTCCTTGCGAACCAATCCAAGGACGATCTTTGTCGGCAATCGCATCTTTGGCCTTTCATCTGCCCCCAGAGTGTTTTCAACCCTCACAAATTGGGTAGCCCAACTACTTACTGCTGCGACGAGATATCCGGACAATCGTTTATCTCGACGACTTCCTCCTTGCGAACCAATCCAAGGACGATCTTTGTCGGCAATCGCATCTTTGGCCTTTCATCTGCCCCCAGAATGTTTGCAACCCTCACAAATTGGGTAGCCCAACTACTTACTGCTGCGACGAGATATCCGGACAATCGTTTATCTCGACGACTTCCTCCTTGCGAACCAATCCAAGGACGATCTTCGTCGGCAATCGCATCTAGCAGTAGATATCCTACAATCTCTGGGGTGGTATGTAAATCTCCAGAAGTCAGTGCTCTTCCCCACTCAACAATTAGAGTACTTGGGAATCGTTTGGGACACGCATAACAATTGCAAATTCCTTTCTTACCGGAAGCAAGAGGCATTGTGCCACTCACTTCGAGCAATACTGACTTCTCGAAAATGGTCCTTAAAACTGGCGGAAAGTCTCCTAGGAAGACTAAACTTTGCCAGCTTCATGGTCGCCTCCACTGCAGACAATTGCAGATAGCGAGCAGGCCACTGAAGCACCTGTCACCAAGAAGGTCTTTCTTACCGGAAGCAAGAGGCATTGTGCCACTCACTTCGAGCAATACTGACTTCTCGAAAATGGTCCTTAAAACTGGCGGAAAGTCTCCTAGGAAGACTAAACTTTGCCAGCTTCATGGTCGCCTCCACTGCAGACAATTGCAGATAGCGAGCAGGCCACTGAAGCACCTGTCACCAAGAAGGTCATGACAAATGACCGAGGACAGCTTACAAGTAATAGAGTGGGGGATAGGGAATGCGAACGAATCAAGTTCCATCCACAGGGAAACCTGCGAACGTTTCTTGACAACAGATGCGTCAGACTAAGCTTGGGGAGCAACTCTGGACGACTTGATGCTGTCAGGACAGTGGACCGTTCAAACAAAAGAAGCGGCACTCCAAACGAAAAGAGTTGTTCGCTGTTTTCACAACCCTGCAACGCACAGCGCACGACCTTTCTGGCTCCGAAATTCTGGTACAATCAGACAACAAGACAGTAGTCGCCTACATCCGCAAGGAAGGGGGCACCAGATCCAAAACACTCCTAAATCTTACCCGAGATCTGTTGACTCTGGCAGGCCAATGGGAAATCTCGCTAACAGCGCAGTACCTACCGGGAAGATACAACGGAGACGCGGATCACCTATCAAGAGGAAGATCCCCTCCAGAGTGGCATCTTTTATCAACAGCAACGAAGGCCATTTTCAATCATTTCGGAGTACCAGATATAGACCTGTTCGCATCCACGACGGCACACATGAGTTCAACTTATGTATCCAGAGACTCCACAGACTCATGCGCAATCTTTCAAAACGCGGAAGAGAAAAGACTGCTCCTGTCAGGATGGAGAGCTTCCACACTCAACACATATAAACCTGCTTGGCAAAGATGGTGCCGCTGGATACTGGCGGAAAATACCCATCCCAACACATCATCTCCTAATCAATTGGCAAGGTATCTAGCGCAACTGTTCATAAACAAAAAACTGTCATACAGGACTATACTGGTACACAAGTCAGCCATCGTAACCTTCTGCAACCCAATGATGGAAAAGAATCTCAGCTCAGATTTCCTAGTGAAACATACATTAAAAGCCATAGCAATGGTAAGGATTAACCCTCCTAAGTCCCCTGTGTGGAATCCGCAGATAGTGAAAGACTGGCTAGTCAGGAACACTCCTCGTTCAGATTCTCTCTATGAAGTTGCGTGTAGAACAGCAATCTTACTTCTGTTATCCTCAGGAAGAAGAGTACACGATCTGACCTTGCTAAATATCACAGAAGGAAACATTCTAGACGAAGGCACATCAATTGTGTTAATTCCATTTGTTGGATCAAAAACAGATACACTTCTGGAATCCAAGGAACACAACGTCAACCCAGTCTTCTGGATAAGGAAGCTGATTGAACTATCACGCGAAAGGAGATCAGGACAAAATATTTATA
The DNA here is from genome assembly GCA_951799405.1 of Agapetus fuscipes. NCBI lineage: Eukaryota > Metazoa > Arthropoda > Insecta > Trichoptera > Glossosomatidae > Agapetus > Agapetus fuscipes. Next base: position 26,018,490 of record OX637333.1, read on the forward strand.
ACCTGTTCATCAGCACCCGAGGACAAGTGAAGGCAGCTACAAGAACAATCATAGGAGGATGGGTAAAGAACACGCTAAAATCAGCAGGAGTAGAGGCCACTCCCGGCAGCACACGTTCAGCGGTCGCATCACTTAATTGGCTGGAGAACTACCCAATAGAAAACACTTTCAGAAAATACTATCAGAAAGAGATGTTGAAACATACAGCTCCAGAAGATCCCTCCCTATTTCAACCAGTTCATATCAAATAAAGACGTCCCCGGTCACCAGGAGATAATAGACAGATCTCTCATAATATGGACTCCAGACATCTCTCAGAACACATAATGGGGGAGTTTTACCTACCATTAAAACTCTTATTATGTTTCTATAGATGTCTGGAGTCCAGGTAACCCCTACCTGGTGTATTATGAGCTTTATGACAAATGGCCACCGGTATATGGGGGAACTGGAAATAGGGAAACAGGAAATGGGGAAAAAGCGACCATAGAGTAGAAAAGTGCCTAAAGTGTAAAAAAGTGCAAATCAAAGACCCAGGAATAGACTAAAAAACCACATAAAAGGGAAAAAGTGATTGTTTCTCTCATAATATGGACTCCAGACATCTATAGAAACATAATAAGAGTTTTAATGGTAGGTAAAACTCCCCCATTATATTTTAGACATCTAATACATTATATATCATTTCACCATATGGCATTCTTCAAATTCTTACTATGTTACTTTCAAAGTTTTTTGCTTTGAAAATATTTTCCATTACTTACATATTATTTCTTCCAAATAATGAAATGTGTAGATACTTGTAGTATTTCTTAATTTTTATCATATTCTTCTCTGCATGAATTTTTTTTATGAAAACAATATAAATTCTTGTTTATTAGAAATCCTTATTCATAAATTTTGTCTTCCAATCATGATTTCATGTAGCCTCTTAAATCTCTTTGTATCAATTTAATATTCCATGTTTTAAATTATATCTTAACGTTTTTCAATTAAAATTTGATTATACCTTATATGTATATATTTTCTCTCATTCTTAGAATATCAATCACTCTCCATGTAATACAGAGACATCTGGAGCTTTAAAAAATCCTTTTCTTAGAACAAATTCCTATAAAAATATTCATTCACAGATATTTTTTAATCAGTGGATCATCTACATACAAACTAATGCTTAAAGTCAAATGATAGGTTTTAATTGTAAGCAAGCTAAAATAGGCTACCAAGACCCACCCTGGAAGGTTATCGAGCCATTAATGATGATGAATGGTTCGGTCCGTAGTCTAGTGGCTAACAATTCAGACTCGTGATTGGAGGGTGGTGAGTTTGAATCCCGGAGGAGCAAGAAAAAACATTTCATTTTTCAATTATGCTCTTTACTCTGTTGAAAATTTAATCTGCCTTTACCAAAGGCCGGTCACCATAAGTCCATCCAGCCTCTAGGTCTTGCTTGAGAATTGGCGATTTCTTTAGCGGCGACCAAGCTCTCAGTGGACTCTTGAGGTGTGATACACACAAAAACAGAGCTCACCAAATAAATCATAGTAATACTATATTATTATTATTACAATGAATGTTCTGTAAAAATATTATTACATGAAGTAATGACCATTTTTTATTCTCTTTTTCATCATCATTAGCAAAAACTCTTATGCCTCCTTGATCAACCGCTGCCAGTGCTGTCTCTTCCAGTCCCAAACTAGCATAGCACATTTGCTTGTGCAGATTTGTCCAAATCTACAACCTATCACTTGGCGTTCAAACAGTTAATGTAATTATTGCAAGTTTGTTACTAATCCCTGTTAAATTTCACAGAGCTTCTTCGTGAGAAAGACATGGAGTATGCCAACCTGCTTGAGGAGAAGATGACCCTGCAACTTAGACTGTTGGCTGCCACTGGGCTTGCGTCTCCGGTTCCCAATCCTGACTACACGAGGCTGGTGGGAGAACACACCGACACCAATTCCATATGGACGGAAGTTTGTCAATACATCAAGGTGAGGAACAAGTCTTCTTCTGTGTTTTTCTTATTTAGATATATTGACCAAGTCCGGTTGATAGCTCAGTTGGTAGAGTGTTTGCGTTCCATGCCGAGAGCTCGGGTTCAAATCTCAAGAGTGTCTGCAATGATTTCCCATTCCGGTGCGTATTTCAAACCCAAAATAAAATTTCAGTGTTCTCATTTAAGAGTTTCAGATGATGTGCGATAAGAAGCCAAACGTTGAGAACACTGAAATTCTCTCACTAACGGTTTGTAGAATATCCAATTATTTATTTTATTTTAATTTCATAGCCATAAGCCAGTTTCTAGTCCACTCGATGATTCCATGCATGAATGCATGCATAAATGCATAAAACATGTATATACATTCAGGCTTATTTATTTAAACTACAAATGATAAGAGAGTGCCGTTTTTGTGTCTGTCACACCTCAAATGCCCTCTCCGATCACGGCTAAGACTTCTTAATAAAGGTGTGTCTTGAGTGCTTTGAGTTTTGTACTCTGGGTGGTAGTCTGTTCAACTCCACCGAACCCGCAACACTGAAAGCACGGTCTCTGAAATTTGTGCGAATCTGACGGCACGGCTGAACCAAATTGATCACCTCATCACCCTCAGATCTGAGTGTCTCCTCACACCCATTTCAACAGGCGAAATCATGTCAGTCAGATTAGGTGAAGCCAAGCCATCTCCTTCCGGTCCATCTCATTCATCTTATCATACAGGGTAAGATTGAGAGGGGAGAAGATCTCAGAGATGCTGAAGGACATCGTGGCTGAAAAACCTGCGACAGTGGTTCGGCAGAAGCACAAAGTCCCTGTTTCGAGCCGCAGCATCAAAGTCAAAATAGCCATGATGATCGCTGATCTTCGATAGAAGTGGCACAAAAAGAAGAAGCCATATGGCTTTATATACCATCAGACAAACACGATAGACCACCCTCTCCGATAAACGAAGCCAATGCAGTTTTTTTTACAGCGGAGTGATGTGAGCGAATTTGGTTATCCTGAATATGAGCATGTCTGCTCATGACATCTCTGCATGTCACAGACAGTTGTAATGATGGTGAGGTGAAATATAGTTGTTATTGTCTGCAGGAGGTGTCAGTGCTAGCCAGTTCCCTGTATGCGTCTGGCACTAATCTGAGTCGCAGCATAAGCTCAGCAGGAGAGAGACAGAGCAGCGCGTATGTCTCTCCCACTCTACCCAGGAGGGCGGAGACATTCGGCGGCTTTGACAACCAACATGGTGAGATGTTGGCTAATTTCTGTTTACACTTTTTTCATTTATTTATAACAAAAAGGAAGGCATTGTTTTGCTTAATGAATTGTTGAAGAGGGATTCGTTTTTTTTTTCACAACTAAGTTACACATATAGTGTAACTTCTTGCCTGTGATGTCCGTGAAGGGGTCGCATGTGGCGATTCAGGACCTATTTTTTTCTGCTTGTTTAAAAAACATCTACTTCCAAAATAAACACCCTTACCTGTAAAAATAAATAGGCTCCACATGCCACATGGGTTCTTTCGGAGGCAGCACAGTATGAAGTCGCACTAAATGTGCAGCTTAGTTGTGTAGTTGCATATCAATACCTTAAAGGTTAAATTGAAATAGTGACATTAGACATATTAGGCTAACATGGGTTTCTCTAAGATAAATGCGCCTTTCTTTCCTATTTTCTAGGACAACTAAAGGAACACTAAGAAACTGTGAAATTCCTGTACATAGTTTGGAAGTTTTTCATGAGCACTTCCTTGTAATTACTTCACTTATTACGAGAACTTACCCCCAAGAAAATGTTTTATCCACGATTTCTCAAATCAGTGAATCAGCACTTATTCAGTTTTACCTTTAAGGTGGCGATATTACCAATCTTTGCTGAAGTGACACAAGGAAGAGTTCTACAATGTTGGTCTTATTTTTGTTTACAGCCAAGAAGTTATCCGAGCAGTTGGACGGAGCCATCTCAGCCATATCTCACGACCATTCTTCAGAGGACGGCCGTGTATCAGAGGACTATGTGAACATGAATCCACAGATCAACCCGCAGGCCCTGGACGAGGAACAGTTCAGACTGAAGCTTCTGCAGCAACAGCATCAGGTCTACTGAAAACGCAACACTTGCTTCATTATTTAAAATCGTAGCACATGTGCCCCGAGTATAAAACATTGATCGCGTAAATCAAAAACATATGGAATGAATGACGGCACTCCTAGAGGGCGATTTAGTTTTTTACATTTTTTTTGATTAACGCAATCACGCTGAGTTTTAAGCCATGCTTTATACTTTATGCACTGTATAATAGAGAAAAGCCAAAAGTATATTCGACCGGTCCGTAGTCCAGTGGTAACATTACGGCCCTGTAAATGTAAGGTTGTGGGCTTGAATCCCGGTGGAGCACAAAAAAATACCATTTATATTTTCAAATATGCTCTTCGCTGGGTTGAAAGATTCATAAATCTTTACCAAAAAACTGTCACCCATCCAGCCTTACATCATCTGGGTCTTGCTTGAAAATTGGCGCTTTGTATCGATGGCCAAGCTTGTAAAAACTCTGGTCGATGGCTCAGCTGGTAGAATGTAGAGAGCAGTAGAATGCTTGCATTCCATGCCAAGAGCAAGGGTTCGATCCTCACTGAGGGTGTCAGAATTAATTTCCCGTTTCAGTGTCTATTTTAAACCCAAAATAAATACCGGCAAGGTGTACTCAGCCTTCATTGTGTATTCAGCCACATGCCACCCCTTGGGAGATAACTCAGGCAAGAGTTACACTGCATGTGTAGCTTAGGGACCGTCCATAAATTACGTCATCGATTTTGGCCGATTTTCGACCCCCCCTCCTTACAATCATCCTATAGTCATTATCTAATGACCCCCCCCCCTCTTGCTGTAATAATGGATGAGCTTAATAATTAATAATGTTATATAACTTACATAATATTTGGTATATTTTGTAGAAATTGGTATTTACAAGAACGACGTCACTTTTGGTACTCGTACATCATTTGCCATCATCCGCAGACCAGACTCCCCCCCCCCCCTTAATGGGAATGACGTTATATATGGACAGCCCCTTAGTAGCTGACAGATATTATAAGCCAATGCTTAAATGGCTTTTGGGATGATCAAGAGTTATGAAAGCGTATAAAATTGAGAATTATTGTTTAAAGATTACTTTGACATGACACTGAATTGTTATTGATAAAGTTTGTTGTGATGTGCTTCCAGCAGGCTGGGGCGGACTTCCTCCCGCTGCCCCCTCCCCCGCTGCCCCCCGCCACCCCATTGCCCCCGGGCCTGCCCCCCCTGCTGGCCCTGGGCAGGGAGCAACAGGAAGCAGCGGTGCGCCTCGCCCACTATGTCTACACCCTCATGTCCATCATATGGAAGCAGCTCACCACCATACACAGGTGCATACATACTTCTTCTTGAAATGTAAATTAAATGTATTTAGGGGTGATCATCCAGAGATCCATGCTTGTCGCACTTGTCGCAATTTTTTCATTTTTCTTGTGTTTTTACATGGAAGTAAGATTGGAAATATCATTAAACATACTCTGATTGGATAAAAGTAGCCACTGGTAAACTCACAGCATTCATTTTCGTTAGTGAATATTTAAAAAAAAACGTTGACCTTGAAAGTTGCCAAATTTTACAATGCAACACACAAAAATGTTGTTTACATTACAAAGGGTCACTGGCCTGTAACATTTATGCACTTATTTACCGTACGTGACTGCATACTAATGAGATATGTCTATTTTTAGAACACTATGTTTTTTTTGTTATCGTAATATTATAATGCAGAAAAGTAAATACGTCATTGATTGCATTTTCAGTTTGGAAGCGCAGCTTCAAGCCTGCAAGATAGGAGGAGAGCAGAGTAAACCATTCTACAAGCATAATCAGCAGCTGGAGGAGTTGAGGAACCTGCAGGTAACGTGAACCTCATTTTTATTGTACGTATTCTTACTTAGTACTCACCGCCATTCTGTAAATTTCCTGTAATAAACCGTTGTGTGTGTACGAAAAGAAAGAGTGTTTTGTTTATTTCAAGGGCTTAAGATACATCCTAATGGGGATGTTGTGGATATGGGATAATTATTATTTCGGTTGTGGATATGGATATGGAAGTATTATGGATATCCGCTAGTTTCCAATAGTTTCGGTTTGTATGATTTTTATTCTAGGTTATCATTTGGTTGTACAATCACTTATGTGTTTGATTTTTATTGTGATTTATTGTGATATTTTAGCTATTCACTGAAATATTAACTTATTCGTTGCTGGCACTTGAATTTGCGTTATTGAGACAATCACAAGTTCAAACCCTGCCTGCGTCATGTCCTTACGACAATAACTTTGACCCTGGTTCAAAAAATGTAATTGGGTAGTGACTCATGAAAATTTAAAATAATGAATTATTGATTTCTAATGTTCATACCTGATTCTGGCCAGGCAAAATAGGTTGATGTATTGCGTTCCTCTTCACAAATCTATAAAAAAAGAAAGAAAAAAAAACTACCCCATCGGGGCTTGAATCCAGGAACCCTTTATGTACTGGTAATTTCTCGGAACATCCTATCCGCAGTGTGGTACAGTGGTCAAAACATACTTCCAATGATGACCGCTTAGGGTAATATAATAAAGGATAACATTTGCAATTTCTATTACCTACATTAAATCAACATTGTCCAATAGTTTTGGTTACGGATACGGATATCAGTGACATCCTGCATGAACTGCACTGGCTGAGGGTCCGAGAGAGGGTGGAATTTAAGTTGTGTCTCACTGTACATAGGGCCCTGAACGGCACGGCACCCCAATGTCTCGCTGAGCTATGCTCTGTCAATGGGACTTCAAAAAGACCACTACGCTCTGCCCTTACTGCTGTCAACAAGGTTATAGTGCCCAATAGAGCGAACACATCAAATTTTGCAGACAGAAGCTTTGCGGTGGCCGGGCCGGTTGCCTGGAACAATTTGCCCATCGGTGTTCGCGCGAACCAGCCTACCACCACCTTCAGAAAGGAACTGAAGACACTACTTTTCTCCAGAAGCCATGGCGCCCTTGAGATGGTCCTGGACCATTAAATGGCGCCACAGGAAAGAAATCATCCATCATCATCATCATCATCCCTGCATCCTAAAACCCTTGTTGTTTGATTTGCAGGATAAGCTATCAGCGGAGAAGGCAGCGTGGAGCTGCAGGCGCGAGCAGGAGGCGCGCGCGCTGTCTGAGCAGAGCGAGACCCTGGGCCGGCTGCAGAGGAGGCTGGCGGAGCAGCAGGGGGACGTGGAGCAGCAGCGGGAGCGACTGTACCGCCGCCTGGAGGCCCTGGCCGCCAAGGGATTGCTGCACGACAACACTGACAAAGGTGCCCCATTCCATAACCAAATACCAAATACAGTGAGTACTGGAATGTTCCAAATCAGGAGATGCCTGCAAGTCGAGGAAACCAAGGTTGCTGTAATGGGATATACAGTGTCTTGCCACTTGTACAGTTTGGCAACTTTAATCTGCGCTTAATGCTATTTACAATTGGTGTGTATTTATTATCGGAGTCTGTTTGCATACTAGAACAACATATGGATGTAGAATAATGTATCTGTGTATCTGCGTATTGTTTTCTTATGTTTACAATGTTATGTGTATTGTGACGTTTTGGTGTCTCTCGCAAGGTTCACCGCAGGAGTAACACGGCCAACTGTTTGGAAAAACAAGTGTACCTATTTGTTACTCATTCTACAGCAAACCTGTAAAAATGAAAAAATATAAGACCAAAATGTTGAGTAAAAATAATTATTATTTTGTATGAATTGCAGTAACACCACAGGATGATGTGATGGCCACAGGCAGCGCCGTGTCTTCTCCCTTGAGTGAGTCGTCACCAACTGATACACACAAGAGGAAGGATTCCAAGTGGAAAAGTAAGAACCCTCCTCTAGTACCGTACAATCATATCACACAAACGAGATATACTTATCAAATAGCTTGTATAGGACTTTTGCGTTGCATTTGCAGAAGAAGAAAATTTAATAAAACAAAAGGCCTTACATTAAGGACATTTTCAAAATATTCAATATGTCTTTTTATTAATTTTCCAGGTCAATCAACATCCTCTGTGGGTGGGAAGCAGCAGCCTCTGCCTATAAACCTCATATCCGCACAAAATCAACAAAAAATAGTCACCACCCAAAACCTCCCCATCAAACAGCAACTCCCTTTAAAGTTGGCTTCGAAACTGAGCAGTTCTAATCCGGGTATATCCAGTCCGGGGAGTGTCATAAACCCGGGACAATTACCTGCGAATGTGAGTCATTCCGTGGTGCACGGGAATCAGATGTTACCGCTGAGATTGAGCCAGGGCACGGGTTCGGGGAACGTGGTTGCTCAGGGGAATGATCGGAGGTATAGTGGAGGGGGAGGGAGCAACATGGCTGCCCAAGGCTACCAAAGGCTTGTGGACAATGATGTGAGTATATTTTTGATACATTCTTCTTCTTCCTCAGCCTTCTCCTGGATGTAGACCTCCTCTATTTCTCTTTATTCCTGTCTATCGGCTGCTGTGTTCAGCCATCCTGTGCCTGCAGTTCTCTCAAATGATCCTCCATCACCACACTAAGCCGTTTTAACTCCTGGACTGATTTCACCTATTAGGCTTCTTGAGATTTCACTTATCTAATATTTGCGGCTTGACAACTTGTTATGTTATGATTGAAAGGTATCTCCAGGATACTTGCATCCGGCTAGCTCTCATCAGCATCACTCTCAGGGCGTGGGGTTCTTTCTTTCAGTTGTTTACTTGTACTTTGGGAAGGGTTTTATAATTAAAAAATAGGCTTAACATGAACAAATAAGGATTTATTTACTTTACTAATATGGGGGGAAAAGGGGAAATAAGGGAATGGCTTGACCTACATCTTTTCACTAAAACACTCCCTACTCTGTTGGCTGGAGCTCTGAACGGAAGGCCTGGGGCAGCGCCCCAGGCTAGCGGCGTTTCACGAGGCGGACGCCTCCACACGTTGGAGCCCCTGGGTGGGCGCTCCTATGCCCTATGTCTCCTATGCCTCTGGTCCACAAGGCGGGTGCCTTGCTGGCAGGAAATCCAAGTAGATGGGGATGAGGGAGCACCATTGTAGTGCCCCCTCTTGCACCGCTTGGTGCTTGGTCGCTGACGTCTGACTCTCTTCACATCTTGCCGGGAACTGATGACCGACGGCCCGATCAGATCACACGGCGCAGTACGGCCGCTTTCGTGACCGTTCGGCCCACAAAACACACTGTACACTTGGAGATTGTTTTTTTATATGTTATTTAAAATAACATAACAAACTAGCTACTGCAATTGCACAGTCTTCAAGTCATCTGTCAACCGGTAAAGGCACAGCAAGTTGACCAGCTAGATTTTTCATTACAAGACCCCGAATATATAAAAAAAACTAGCTTACGCTGATGTATTGTAGGGAATTTTGCATTGCCATTTACATTCACTGGAGGCGATCTTAAATCAAAGATTCAAGATCGAATCCAGTGAACTTAAACGTCAATGTGAACTCTCATGTATAGTTCCCGCGACATGTGAGAGTCCTGTTTTTTTATACTAAGAGTACAGATCTCCATGATGTGTTAAAAAAAAAATTAGCAAAGTTTTTCTAAAAGTTTATCGGTGTTATTCACACACAGCAAATCCATGGCTCAACAGACAGCTAACATAAATTTTCCATACCAAAAAACGATGTTCCATGGATCAGCTATAGATCAAATGTTTTGTGAATAGCCCTGTAAGGGTTTGTGCACTGACATTTTGAAGATTAATTTCAAATTAATGTAAAAATAAATAACAAAGTTTTCCTTTATGAGTTAGTTTATTTTTATGAGTGCTTTCGGTGTTATCACACCATTATCAGGAGAACAACCAGTTTATTTTTGCATTATCAATAGTTTATCTAACACAATGCACTACAAAATTTTATGGGGTATCTTTGTTATGGGCATCAACAGACATATTCACCATCACAACTCTGTCGCATGTTTTCCAGCAATCTCCAGTGACTTCACACAGCAGAACTGGCAGCTCTCCGGCCATGATGGGTTTCGGCGCATCCCTACCACCTGCGGCGCCCCAAAACAACTCCAACAAAGCCACCAGAACCAACACATACCCAAAGCTGCCCGACCGGTACCGAGTGAGGAGCCCCGAGTCCCCCGTTCCAAGCTCAAACCTCTCCCCGACATTAATCAGCCAATCGCAAGCCAGCAGCTGCCCTCCCGGCCAATCACAGGCCAGAAACAACAACCAGGTCGCCGTCGACAGCCGGAAATCAACCAATCAGAAAGAGGAAGAGGTGATATTCTTCTGACGGTCGTCGTTTAAAGCTTTCTTCAGTGATTTGATTAAAACTAAAGTATGAAAGCATTGAAAATGTCACTCTGAATTAGTTTGTGTATTTCCCTGATAGAAAATTGCCAACGAAGACTACACTTTTTAGAAATTTCAACAACAGCATGTTTCTGAAATGATGAACTACTGATAAAGGAAACGTGTATTTCTTATGTAGACTTTGACGAGAAACAAATGTATTTTTGCAACATTGAATTATATAATCATCCATAATCTGAGTTGCAAAGATGCACTAACATTTAAAATTCATATTAAATGCATAACTTCAAACAGACACATGCAAGTTCATGCTTACAAAAGCTGCGTGTGTAATTACAAATTAAAATCCAAACCTGAAATGAACATAAACCCTGCAACTTTTGTCGGACATTCCCTGAAACAGGGATGACATTGGCAAAGTAAACTATTTTAAATAAAAAGATCAATTTCTATCGGGGAATCAATGATTTAATAAACAAAAAAGCATTTATCAGAGTGGCTAGCATTTTAATTATTTAAAACAAATACAGGTACTTAAATAGTAACTTGGTTTAATAATGTCACGTTTGACAATTTTTAACGGAAGTTACGCAAGTAGGCGTAACTTGTAATACTTTATTTTCTGTGTATATAAATTTAGCAATGTGATGCAATATTTATTAATTTTTAAGCGCATGTACTTTTTTTTTTTTTCATTGAGATTAATGTATTAATCCAAAGAAATAATTATTACTTAGTTTTAAATGATAACATAAAAAATATTTACTGTAGTGTAAAATATAATTTTTAACTTTAATCATTCATCCTCAATTTCTCATTCCTCAATAATTTGTAGGATTTCAATTCATTTTGTATGTTTGAATATGTTTGAACACTAACATTCCTTAAAAAAATCATTCAGTCATTTTTTTTCATGAATTATTTTTTTATTTGTATAACTATTGATGCATTTACATATTTTTCAGTCATAAAACCACTGTGATTACAGATTAAAAAAAAAAATTGAAATGAATTTTCACTAACTATATTTATGTTTTTTATTCAAACATGTCATTATCAATTCCTATGTATTTTCATTTTATGTACAAATAATGCATTTATATGTTTTAGCAATTTTTATTCCTATTTCATTTATTTACATTTTTATTCAATTATAGTATCACTTTTACAATCATTGAATTTTTAATTTACATCATTTTAAAAAATACATCTTTTCATGAATTTAATAATGTTTTTGAATCAATGAATTGTATTTTTGAATTAATTATTTAATCATTTTTTGACAAACCTTTTTAATTATTTCATTTCATTCCTATGGCATCTGTAATGATCATTTTACCACAATAAAATAATTTATTTAAACCATCATTAGGTTTAAGTAACTAAAAAATAATTATTAAATGTAAAAATATGTACAAAAGTTAATTAAATACAGGTTATTAGAATTGATTGCAATTGAAAAGGAAAACCTACTTTTTTAGTGTAAAAAAAGAATATGTAAGAAATGAAGAAATATATTTTTTACAGCTTACAACTTTTGCTGTTTCAAAATGTCATCTATTTTGTCTAATTAGTTACTGAATAAATTTTAATACGTAATTTACTGGACCATTCATACAACAAAAAGAAAATATAATAATTACCTGACATCAAACAATAACTGCATTATATCTGATATATTTTTCTTGACAAAAAATTAAGTGTTAAATCTATTAGTATATTTCTAAAATATTTTTGTGAACTCAGGTCTTTTTAAAAATAAATTCTTAATATTATTGCTGTTTTCTGTTAAAAATATATATATTTGTACAACCTCAAAACAATGGAAAATTTGATATTTTTTAATACCTATCTATGGAACTATTAAATAATGGGCAAGCCGTTTTATTATCAATAATCAAAGTTGCAAAGATATATTCACATTAAAGAGTCATATTGAATGCATACTTATAAGCAGACATATAAGATTATGATAACACATTGTGCATATGTACTAACAAAATAGAAACTCAAATCTTAAAATTAAAATAAGCCCTGCAACCTTTGCGGCGCCTCCCTGAAACAGAGTGGCATTGGCAAAGTGAATAAATTTGTACGGTATGGGTGGTCAGCCTCATACCAACCTATAAGTCAAGGAACATTTAAAAGTGTCAACATTGCCAATATAATAATTTGTGACGTTCTGCAGTTCAGCAATCATTTCACTTTACGAAATATTATCTATGAACGACAAATGTCCTTGTTAATCATTTAAAAACTAGAATGAGACCGCCATGCATTGAGCTCAGTGTTTTTTTTTTCAGAAATAGCAACATCTCTTGAGAAAGTCTGCTAACAATAGTTGGAAAGTAAATTAAAGTATTTTATTCATTTTCTCACTTCCAGTATTGGACATAATTTTAATTTTATTAAATTTTCTGTTGTATTGAAGTTTTCTAGCAGCATTGTATTGTTTTCCATAAATACCTAGACCAAACAATCACACATTTAGTCATGTGAAATTTTCGCTCACATACAGGAGAAATATGTATGTACCTACTTATTAATTTATTTCATTAATAAATAATTAATTCATGTACCACTGTACATTCAAAGTGAAAGACAATTGAATTTAGCTCTGTCTCTAATTAACATTTGAAATTAAAACAATCAGTTAATTACATTGTTAGACCTGTTAAATCAAAATCAATTGTTTAACAAATTAATTTGTCTAGATCAGACATATAATAAAAATAATAATACAGTAGAAAGTTATAGGAATATGGTTGAATATTCAACTCGCGTTAAAAGTACTTCTCATCTTCAATGTTAACACTTACTGTAAGAATTAAATATAAGTACTAAAATGTACAAAGCCTCAGTCAAATGCTGTGAAAAAGTAGAGAAGTGTCAGGAAAATTAGAGAAAATTAAGGGGATGTCGGGGAAAAGCCTGCGGAGGGACTGAGTAGAAGAAATTATTTGTAAATAAACATATTTTCTTATTGAATCTGTGTCAATAAAAAGTCCTTTCGTTCCCTATTGTCTCTTCTTGTTATTTCTCTGTCCATTATTTCCATTTTTAAACCAGTAGGTACTTAAAGAACTTTAAAAATTATGGATGATGTTAAAAATTTTCTACTTTAAGTATGATTAAAAATGATTGCAAACAATCTGCGCTTTAAATTTTTGAGCGTAGTATATTTTATGGTTGTTACTGTTATGGAAATTCTAAAACATAATGCTCATTTGATATTGTTTATAAGCTTATTTTAAACAAAAAGAAAAAAAAACACTTGTAGGAATTTTGAAAGTGCTGTCTCCATTTGCTGGGACTTTGAAAACAAGGCCAGAATCACTATTCTGCTAAATTCCTTACGACCGACAAGATAGCAATTTGTGTCCAAAAATAAGGTGTACTGTGATTTTTTTATCCATGGAGCTCTTTCGCAATCGCTAGCAAGCTCCGACTTGGATTGATATCCAAAGTGTAAGAAATCTAGCAGAATAGTACTTCAGTACCCTTAGTACGAGTTGCAAAACATGAGAAAAGTAAAGTTTACGGAAAATATTGAAGAGTGATTTCTCCCAAAAGCTGCCGTTTTTGTTTCTTACACTTTATGGTCTTAGCAGAAGAGTTACAGTGATGAAGAAAATCAAGTTCAAACAAACAAAAACGTCAGATTTTGGAGGAAATCACGCTTTAATATTTTCCGTAAACTTTACTTTTCTCAAGTTTTGCAACTCGTACTAAGGGTACAGGTTAAAAATGGCTAAACTGATGTTTTACGACTGCAACTTATTTGCGCTGCATTTATATTGGATTTAATTTACACAATGCTCATATTAGTTTGTATTGATTATTGTCAAGTGTGGTGCATCAGAATGCAAGCAACTATTACCTTAAGCCATTAGACAAACGAATATGATAACTTTTTCGGGTAAATCCCTTTTGTTGCCAAATTTTTTTATAGTGGAGTATTATTTTTAATGTTTAAACTTAATTTGCTCTGCATTTATAGTAAAATATGTATATTTCCAATTCTTCCCTCCATCGTAAATAGTCTTAGTTGCAAATTTACTTATAAAAATCCTTTTTTTTGTGCACAGCAGGTTTCTCTAATTACGGTGCACCCTAACACAGTCATTAATAAGCTGGGAGGAACTCTTTGGAATATTTATTTCTTATGGATAAATTTGTCCAAAGTAACTTGTCCTTTTAAAACATGCATCAAATGTCTTTTTAAATATATTTTTTAAAATTAATCTATTTTTGGTTGAAACCTGTAAATAAAATTCATATTTAAAAAAAAGCTTTCAACATTCATGGATATTTATAAAAAAAAATATTCTTGTTTATGTGAATTGCTTTATGAAATGTTTATTGAAAAAATGTTGAAATTTTGTACATTTTTGCGACAAGTAGGTAATTAAAAAAAATTTAAAACTAAAATACTTATAAATTTATTTATTTGGAAATTGTTTAGTTTATAGAAATTATAATTAAAAAAATTGTGGATTTTATAATCATTCCATGGAAATCGTAATGGTTTTTGTAATATTTTGTTTTATGTCGCTACAATAAAAAGATCTCTCCTTGGTCTCCCATAGCATCTGCCTCATACTTCTCCTGTCCCAAGCCACGTAGGTACTTCCAGTTCACCGTCTGGAAAAGCTATGCCACATCTCTAATACCATATTCCACCATTCTCCTTTTATTAGGGTGTCCATTCAGTACCTATATTTTTCACTCTTCATTTTTTGTGATAGACCTACACAGTAAGGTGGATCGAAATCGTTTTTTTGGGAATTTCGATTTCGCGTTATAACCAAAAGCTGCTCTATATCAATACAAACAATGAATTGTACTACCATAAGGTCGAAATATTTGATCTTATACTGCCCCAAAGACTCGAAAAGTTAATAAAAATCATAAAAACTGCTATATACTTAACTTTTTTTTTGTTTATTAAGAAAAAAATAATTGAAGTATAATGCAGTTCAAATTTAAGCACAAAGCATGATTTTCTATAAATGATAGTAAAAAGACCCTTTTATGGCAAAAAATATGAAAAAATGGCAATCAACAGAAGTCTAGAAAAAAGTGTTTTTAAGAGAATTGGTAATCTTTCTTTAAATTGAAAAAAAACATTATTTGTCGTGATTCCAGGTTTGTTTTAATGAATCCATCTCTTTTGATCATACCGCAAACAGCAGCTGAAGTTTCTGTTACAATTTTTACTAATCTTTCAGTGGCTGACGTGTAGTAAGGAAAATGGAAATGGCTTGAGATTAGTTCGTCAACAAGCAGTGAATTTTCTTAACAACGTGATGTTAATTCACCGTTCATAAATTTTGTAACAGGGGTCTAGGTCACATTATTTTCGTGCCAGTTTATAAGGTTTTTTATAATTGTTTGCATCAAAATCAAGTTTTGGCCGATCGTAGTTCGAATTCTCAAAATTGTTTCCTGTCGCGTTTCAATATTCTTCACAAGGCTAGAACTCATAAAAAGGCAAAGCAAGTAAGATGTCTTTTGGATGATTGAAATATCCATTTCTTTTATAACAGGATGTAGTATCTGCTTTAAATTATCTGTCAAATATCGCGACAGCTAGATTGTCTTGTGTAAGTGTCTAGCACTATTAATGCAATGTGGCTAGTTTTGATGTAAGACCACATAAGAGCATCCACTTCCATTATATAATTGATAATATTAACAGCTTGTCAGATGGTTAAAAAAAAAGAACATAAAGCCGTAGTATTCTGTGAGCCATCTTGAATGCACTAATTTTCCAGGGTTTCTTTTTAATAAGCTTTGAGAACAATATCCAGACTTTATAGTTATTCTTCGTCCAATAGGTAGATCACATTGGATAGTTAGAAACAAGACTATTGGAAGCTCTTCACAATTTTTTAATACCTTTTCTGTGAGTTCAGAGTAACTTCTTGGTCCACTAGTACAACCATCTATATATTTAAATAATTGGCGTGGAAGTTCGTTGGCATGGAGTTGGCAAATACACCACTGCAGCGGTTTTACTAGATATTTTAATTTTTTTGGAATAAATTTACCAATTCCATCTGTATTAACAATAGTTCTATCACGTCCGATTCCAGCAAAAAGGATGACATTGATATCTTTACTGATTAAAATATCCATAATTTTTCTTTTTATTATTGCTGCTTTATCAGTGCTTAAAGAAATATGACCAATGTACTGTGACCTTGCGTCCTTAAGTAACTAATATGCTCCTCTTTAATTATATTTCTCTTATGATCCACCATATTAAAGGTTTTATTTTTACGTCCATCAAAGTATAAGCCCAAATCTTAGTAATCAGAATCAATGGTCACACCGCTGAACTTAGCTCTCTACTTTTCACGGACTCTTCTAATTTTATTTTGATCGAAAACTTTGGATGAATTGTTGTCTGAAATAATACCAACGCTTTGTTGCCAAAACAAGAGCAGCTTCAGCCTTATTGGAAATGCCAAATTGATCCACAGGTTTTTCCAGTATGCCAAGGTCAATATTTTTTAATGAATATGAATACGAAGTTTGAGGTAGCATTCTCTGAAGTGCTAGTTTTTCTATTACTGTTGAGAGACATCAGTTGATAGGTCAGACAGATTTGGCAATAAACTTGTAGCTTTTTCTTCGTATGGTTCATATTTCTGTTTCCAGTTCAGCTTTTTTTTAATTTCCCGCAGCAGTTTTCAAATCAACACTCCTTATGATCATTTATCTTTTGGTTCTTTGATCAATCAGAATATTTTTCAGTTATCGGTACTTTAAGATTTTTTTCATGGTTAAATGAAGCCAATCTGTTGCATTAACACGCTGATATATCAAAAATACACTTAGGTCTCTCGCAAATTTGTATGCGCAAAAAATATGAGTAGCGTACAACTATAGTTACATCTCTGAGAGCACCGAATTGGTGACGCGCGTCTGCGCGGAGTAACAAAGTTAGGGGGTGCCCCCACCCACCCCTCTCAAATTACAAGATACCAACCACGTAATAATAACTGTTTCATTCATTTTAAAGAAACAAAATTTTATTTCGTTTGATTCTATCTAATACTTGATTCTTAAACACAGGGGTAAAAATGAGTAGTTTTATGTATTTTTGTAATTTTTCTGATGACTTGGGGCAGTATAATTAATTAATATTTTGATAAGATTTTTTTTTATATCAGATACTCACCCCATAGAGCAACTGTTCTGCACAACGCAATTACGAAAAAATGATTTTTAATTTTTTCCATACATACAGCGATCCACCTTACTACACAGCTCATACTGAATGTGGATGACGTTTGACAACGGGCGCTGTTTATTTGGCTATATGAATAGGTACCCAGTACGGAATACTTTTTCAAGCACATTTCTCAAAACATTTATTGATTTCTCATCTTAATTGATTGACGACACTTCGAACTATGCAAACGGTCACATGCGTTAGTTATTCAAGAATAAAAATCACAAAGGTTTAGCGCATATTTCCATTTGTAGAGTTTTGAATTCTTGAACAATGTCAGAGATAAGTTCAAAGTTGGATGACGTCTATGATTGACAGCCGCACTGTATGCAAGTTTACACTTCCATTTGCATCACGTTCAGTATCATCTGTATAGCAATATAAATAGAGCTTCACCTTTGGGCAGCTTATAAATTCTTTATATTTAAAATGTGTAAAAAATATATATTTGAAAAAACCCAGAGTAGTAATTTTTTTGTATGTTTACTATTTTTAAAACTCTTGCATTGTTAATGAACCAAAAAGAGAGCTATAAAGTTTTTCCTATTCCTGCAAAAAGTGTTTTACACTATATAAAATTAACTGTTACTGTTTCCCTTCTACTTGGGGTGGCCAGAGCAGTTAAAATGTAACTATACACTATATAAGTTTTAAAAGTATTTTTAATCCATTTAGCGTTTATTTTCATTATTATTGTATAATCACTACGCTTTTATCTTTACGTACTTACTATACATAGATATTATTTTAAAATATTAACTATAAAATTATTTTTCAACCCCCCGTTTTCGAATTGTACTTTGTAAATAAATTTCAAAGAAAGGAAAAACATAAAATTGTTGCATTTGATATTAAGTATGTTTTAGATAATCGTTAAGTCGTAAACTTAAGTCACCTGTTAAAGTAATATTAACAAAAAAAAAGTAAATAAATGTTGTTTAATGATAAAATATTAACTATATTCTGAGAAAAACTTGAAGAATTTTACCGTTTAGTGAATTTTTGGATGTGACTTTGCAATACCTATGTACTTAAAATATTTAATACTACTTCCTAATGGTGTAAAACTTAACTATCTATACTTAGTATCAAATAAAATATCTAAAATAAAGTATTCTACATATTTTCGTATGGTAAAACTCTACATATTTCTTCTAATTATTTACAGATTCATTTTTTTCATAAATCCTAGTAATTCTTGAAAAAGCAGCTAAGTCCAAAAATGAAAAAGATATCTTAATATTTTGAGTAAGAGAGTTGATTTCAATACGTATGCAGTGCAAATAAAAATAAGAAATACCGGCAAGGTTAACTTGGCTTTCACAAGAAATGAGAACCAGCCCCTCGGGAGCTAGGAAAACCCACACAGGAGTTCATAGTGAACATAAGTACATAATATGCATTCAATTTTATTTATCCGATCATCCTTTGTAGTAATGTGAATATTAAAGTCATGAAATGCGTGTGCTTTACGAATTGTAAAAAAAAATAAACATTTTGGATTTAGTGGTTTTATTCTAGAATTATTATGATTTAATTACTTGAGTCATAAAATCAAAGACGGCAATCTAAGATGTAAAAAAAATGGAAATAAACCTATGGATTGTATGAGAAAATAATTTCCATTGTTTCCATTTTTTTTACCTTATTAACACATTCGCGGATACACAAAATGTGAAGTAGGCTAGAAAAAACACACTTATTTCATCATTTCAAATTGTATTTTTATTATATATATATTTTTTTTTTGACATCCAGGGACGCAATGGCTATTGCCGTGTTCTGGATTTCTGTAGGGACGCACGAATGCTACATGTATGCAAGTTCTAACAGAAATAGCCGTTTCGTCCCTAGTAATAACGTTTTATCACGACGGCTATTACTGTTTCGTCCAGTCCTAGACAAGCTCATAGAGCGGCTATAACCGTTTCGTCCGCGAACGTGTTAAAAAAAAAAACAACATGGCCGCTTTTGATTCCGTGGGACTCACTTCACACATCATCTACGAATACAAATGTTTGTTAACAATATTAAAAAAGTGAGCATATTTATTTTAATTAAATTTTTGGATTTTTTTATGTTGCACATATGTGATTACATTTAATCATGGAAGAAAGATATTTCACAGCTGGTTTACGTATTTTGTTATAAACATATGAGGTGCCTTGAACATTCAAATTTATTTTTTCCAGATGAAAAACTTGTGAAGAATTTTTCAGGTTTTATTGATAATTTATAAAAAGCAGTCATAATTTTGCACAGAGTTTTCACTATGTATACTGTTAAAAATAAAAAATAAATCCTATTGCATCCAATTTAGCTCTCAATAGAATTATATATGTATATATATATATTTTTAAGAAATCCTGTGCGGGAGACTCCCTAGATTCTAGAGACTCTAGGGGTCTATGACACTTGTGTTAGTGCCGCAGAGGTTTACGAGCTTGGTCGTCGCTACAAAGCGCCAATACTCAAGCAATACCCAGTTGCTGTAAGGCTGGATGGACCTTTGGTGACCGGTCATTGGTAAAGGTTTATGAATTTTTCAACCCAGCGAAGAGCAAATTTGAAAATATAAATGGTATATTTTTTGTGCTCCGCCGGGAATCGAACCCACAATCTTCCCATTCAGAGTCCAAAGTGTTACCACTGAACTAGGGACCGGTCAATGAATGGTTTTGTAAAAAAAATCTCAAAAATGTATGATTTTCATCCAACGAATAATATACAAGAAATAGATGAAGCGTCAAAGTCATCTGGTGTGCCAAATCGCTGATGTCTTACGGCATCAGCAAGGTCTTGTTATAATCTCTTCCCAGGCAACCGTCAGCAAAACTGTCAAATAAAAATTACTGTTATCTCATCGCACGTTTAATCATAAAGAGAAATAACTCGAAAATTGGGAAAATCGAGATTTTCTAATAAAACACAAGAACAATGCGAGAAGAATAGGTAGAATGTGACAGCCATTCAATTTGGACGAATATGACCGAGATAAAACATTGGTCGCCTTTTTCATCCCATACAAGTTGTACTGGTTGTCTGAACTTCAAACGTGATTTCCCAACATTCTTATTTTTCGAGTTATTGCTCTTTATGATTAAGCGTGCGTCATGTCTCCCTTTTCTGACGAATGACGCTGTTATCTTGTCCCTTTTTTGACGTATTTGTTATCTTTTTTCTTATTGTTGACTTATGATGCTGTTACCTTACATCTTTTTTACATTGTATACCTACTACATTTCATGGCACATGCATTACGTTGGAAAAACTGTCTGAACGCCATCTATATCTTTTATATTGATCAATGTTTCCATTCTTTAACTCAGTTGGTTTATTCTTGAATTTTAATATGATTTTTTCTATGGCATAAATGTTATTTTAGTTTCAAAAATATACATTTAAGCTATACTTAGGTTGTGTTGTTTCAAAGGGAGCTTATGTGACATTAAACTGAACAAAAACCTACCCACGAGATTCTTGTAAGTTTGTTTTTTATCATTCAGTATAAAGATGCTAAGCTATTGTTGAAACAAGACACCTACAGTGACAAATTGGAAATCAACAAAATAGTTAACATTTTTTGTATCCATAACCAAACTTCCTTTATAATTTGCAAATGACGACAATATTAAAGACTTCATAATGTTATCACGGCTAAACTTAAACAAATATTAGACTATTCTATGTAATATTGTAAATTAATAAAGTGTGTTATATATTTGTCAGAGTTATACATAATGGCAGGTTAAAGACAATCTATGTTTTATGAATTATTGATCCATCATTAATAGAAACAAAAATAATTCAGCTTCTCCGTTGAAAGATATCCATGATTTTTTTATAGATCTACTGGCAGAATCAATGCAATTTGGGCGTGTGGGATCAATTAATTTCCACAGGTAAAGGGGGCAGCCTTATTCCGCAACTGGGAGAAAATAGGCAAATATGAAAATAAGTGTAATGTGGGATCCAATTTGGATAGCGTTTCTACCATCAGTTTTAGCTGTCTGGAAGTGAAACATCCGGAAGTTCCAGTTCCCACAGACCACGGCAATCTAAATCTAAGTTGCAAACATATGTATCATTTGAGATTCATATAAAATGCATTCCCACAAACAGACACGCATAATTTCGCGCTCACACATGCGGCATGTGGACCTACGATATAAAAACCCAATCTCAAATGAACATAAGCCCTGCAACTCTTGCCGCAATCTTGGAAAGTAATTCTCCAGCATTTATCAAGTTTGTTTCATTTTGCTGGTTCGTGGGATGCCACGTGGGCCTTTAATGTGGCTGCTTCTTTCAACACTTTTGAAAACAATCCTTTTTCCATCTTTGGTTCTTATAAGCCATACACTAAAGTATCAGAATAATATTAAAAAAGATTAGATACTATTTGATGCAATTTAGAAACTTTTGAGTGGAGGAGAATGTTTGTAAATACAAATTATATCTTGGATTAACTGAAAAATAAATTTGTCATTAAGTGATGACATTTCTACATCCTTTACATAAAACTGGAGAAGTATGAATAACATAACGCATCATTTGTCTAAAGCTTGCGCAGTTGCATGTTTTTAATTTTTTTTACCAAAAATTGCTGTAATTCTCTGTCTCAATTCTTTTGACATTTTAAAATAAATGAAAATATTTTTCAAAGAGTAAATTTGTATTTGAAAAAAATATTTTCCTATGTACTCACTGTGTTATGCTCTAAGAAAGCATAGATATATTTTTATTATAAAAAAAATATGTATTTATTATGAATAATGCAACATGTAATACGTAATAAACTTGGCTTTGCCCGTGTTTACTTAAAATTACCCGAGCTTACTTAAAATTACCCGAGTTTACTTAAAATTACCCGAGGTGTGTAAGTTATACTCGGGCAAAGCTGAGTTTATGCACACTTCTACGATAACCTGCGAGATATAGGTACATGTTCAGAACACATATAAAAGCAGAAATCAGACAATATAGTCAATGTGCGTTCTTTATCAAGATTTAGACTTATAAATGAATATTATGTAGTTGAATACTTTATGTACTTAGGTCCTGTACTGTTAAACAAATCTTATAATATACTTCTTTTAAAAAACAAACTCATTCTCTTTCATTTCATAAATAATTCATTATTTAGGATGTAAAGATTCTTATATCTTCAGATCAGTGTTATCAGTATGTTTTCTCTTGTAGAAAAAATTATGAAAGGTGCATTTATCTGAGAAACCCATGCTCACTAAATATGTCACCTATTCAGTTTTACCTTTGAGGCATCAAATCTGCCATAAGTGTTCATATACCTAATCATAAACAAAAGTTCAGTGTTTCCTTTAAAAAAATCAGGTGCTTGCTTTTGTTGTACTTGGCGTACATATTGCCAATTTTATTATGACGGAGGACATATCATGAAAAGAAAAAAAAACAATGCTCTTTCGTGAGAAAATTTTATTAAAATAAATAAGTACCAATGTCACTATCACAAGCTAAACACAAGCAGTTCGCTCCCCCAGTTCTTGTTTACCGTATACGCCAATCTTGTCAAATATGACTTTTTCATGCAGTTGTCTTATGAATCAAATTCTACACAATCTGAGCTAAGAAAAACCGTAAAACTCGATAATGTGAGAGTTCTTTTAAATATTTTAAAAATAAATTTCTTGTTTTCATAAGACACATTGGTCCAGTACACACGCAAACATTGCTCATGTAAAATTTTCTTAATGGCGTATACGGTAAACAAGAACTAAGGCAGCGAGTTGGCAAAACTCCAAAACCTAGCCCCACGTTGCGGGGCAATCATTTTATACAAGCTTTATTCTGGAATGTGTTGTCTATATACAGTGCATATGTTATCTTAGATGTCAGTAACATTTTATTATATATGTAAGCCTGAGCAAGTATAATTTTATAAATTGTAAATTTCGCTACGGCCATTTTGCTGGGGGTGGCCAGAGCCTGAGCTTCTTCCTATCCTTATAATATTTCATTTTTACTTACACTACTATGTAAGCTACACACATAGTGTAACATTTTGGCGCGTTTTCCCCGAAGGAGTCGCATGTGGCGAGTCAAACCTATTTATTTTTAATGGTAAGGAGGCCGGCTTTGCGCGAACCACTTAAGTTTAAGTGGAGATTTTCCAGTTCTCGAAAGGGCTGGTACTCATTACTTGTGAAGGCTGAGTAAATCTTGCCAGTACTTTATTTTGGATTTAAAATAAACACGGAAACGGGAAATCATTTCTGACACCCTAGGTGGGATTAAAACCCGAGCATTCGGCATAGAATGCAAGCACTCTACCATCTGAGCTATCCACCGGACTTAATGCAAGGAAAATAGTTTTTTTACACATTATATACATTTTAAACCAAAATCAAAAAAGTATTTTAGCTCTGGTCAGGATTTCCCAGTGTGTTGGCTGTTTGTGAAGTATTCTCTACTCGTTCCACGTCAGTCACCAAGCAAGCATGCAGCGTGTCGTCAAAGAAACACGTGACGTTGAGTCCCTCAATGACGCAGGTGTAAGGATCCTCTCTATATCTTTCTCTGATGTAGACGGAGCGAGGGTCCTCAGACAGAATAGACACTATGCAAGATTCAACGTGGTTAATCTGAAATTAACAAAATAACTACATAACTGCTGCTTCGCCTTTGTTATTACCTACTTGTACCTCTTTGTCGTAACTCATCCTTCTCATTTCTCTATGGTTTTTGTCTTGTCAATTTTGTAACAGTGTCCTCTTGAAAATGACATAAGCAAGTCGAAAATACTTGAGGTGAAATAAATGCTCAACTTGTGAGAATAAAACTTGTTTTATTTTTATTTTATACTTTCTCAAAAAAAATTTTTTTCACTGTGTAAATACACAAAATTTAAAAGGTTTAAAATAAATACAATTGTGGATACTGGTTCAAACTGTAGGGACATAATATGTCACAATAATACGTTCGCCATATTATGGCGAACGCCGTTGCAAACTCTTATTTCGTCACAGTACAAATAAGTTTGGGAAGCCCTGGTCTAATGTCATTTTGTATGTCTTCCTTCAACTGCCAGGCAAGCAGACAAAAAGTATATTAATTAAGTAGAAATGATACTTGGCTAAATATTCATACATGTGATTTATTAATTAAAAGACATAGAGTGATGCGATGGTTTGGACATATTGAAAGGATGAATGAAGACCGACTGACAAAAAGAGTGTATAAAGGGAATGTAATAGGTAAGCGTGGAAGGGGAATACCTAGAAAAGAATGGATTGATCAGATAAGAGAGATTACGAATGAATGGAATTTACAGAGTGGAAACAAGAGAAGAGCATGCATGAAAAGAGTGATGAAATTAGATGAGATGCAAGGACAGAGTCAAGTGGAGGCACTTGTGTGGAGGTACCGGCCACCCCTAGAGGAATGGCGGCAGGATACAAGACAAGACAAGAGTGGAAAGGAATTTTAAATTATTTTTAATACCTTGCACTGGATTTTAACCAGAACCATGCTTCAGTATTGGGCTGATCGAGATCTGGGTGTGACCAATTGGTGACGAGAGGTGATCCAGAGAGAAAGGTGGAGGCAACTCTTCGAGGAGACCAAGACCCACACCAGGTTGTAGCACCAATAGTGATGATGCAAAGTCTACTTACATTGGAAGCCGCCAAGGTGACGAGTTTTCTGGTGCAGTCGTCAGAAAATTGCACATTAAGTCTGGAGACTGGGGCATCAATAATCCAATCTGCCACTCTTATAACATCTAAAAAAAAATAACAAAAGTCAAAACATTTTTTTTATAATGGGGATTCCAAAAATTATAAAACGCTTAAAAATATAAATCTGTGTGCGAAAAGAACAACGGAATGAGTAAAAAATATAGAGTGATTCTTTAGATCTATATCTGGTAAGGAATAATGATTGGATTAAAAAAGGAAAACAAAATTTAGATATACTTTGAAAAAGGAGAAATCACATGAATAATTATCTCAAACATTTGGCAAATTCTTGGATATTGTGCATGGCTATCGTCACTTGTATTTTTTGACTCATTCTGTTGTTTCTTTGGCACACAGAAAATATAATTTAGAATTTAGAAAAAAACCGTGAAGTATTTTTTTATTATTAAAAATGAAAATATTGAATTTGTAAAAATAAAAAAAAAGTGTTGTCAGGTGTGGGGTTCGAACCCACGCTCCCCTTCGGGAACCAGAGCTTAAATCTGGCGCCTTAGACCACTCGGCCAACCTGACTGCATGCTGGCCACACAAAATAACAATACAGAAGCTTGTGTTCCTCTTTATGTTCATGTTTACTTAAGGTATGGATCTCATTTTGTAAGTAAGTACACATTCCGCATGTGCAAGCATGAACTTACACATGCTTGTTGTGGAAATGCATAAAATATGAATTTGAAATGTTAATATAACTATTGACTGTAGATATTTATATACTCGATGGAATAAACAAGAACTTAGTCCCCCAGTAAATAACATTGCAAAACTCCCCTCGATTGGGTAAATAGAAAAATATATAGAATATACAACAGTACCCCTTGTGAGTGATTTAGTTTCATAAATTTGTTCTACTCACATGATTGAGAGGAAATTATTTTATAGATGGAAAGATAATAGAAGTATTGTGCCCTTTCGCTCACATTCACAGCTCTACAGATAAATGCGTCTCGCTCTTTCTTCCTGCTAGTACAATATTCTCTTATACCTCATGCTCGCCTGATTCTTGACTGATCTGGTAGTACAGTGTAAAAATTTGTTAAAACTCAACCACAGTGTTGTGTTTGTGTGGAAATTAAAACCCTCACTAAATGCCCTCTTTTAGTCTCCGTTCATTATTTGGTAGACTCTATGGTTGAGCTTAAAGGAACAGTTTTATACTTGAAAGTATGGAAAGAGATTACTTCAAGATGGTACAAAACAGGAAAGAATGTGATGGCTTACTGTCAGGAGGTAAAGGGGATGGTGGCGAGCCTCCTTCACTGCCTTCTGGGGCTTCTCGTTGTGACGCCGACCTCATGGGGGACCTGGGAATCGCATAAAAATAATTATATTTAAAAAATTAATGTAAAAGCAAAAAAAAGTAACTAGGCTACACGTATTCACGGTTGGGAGGCCCCTTGAGGTGTGACACACACAAAAATGGCGCTCTTTTATCATGTGGAAACAATAAATAAAAAAATCATCCTCATACATAAAAATACAGTGTAACTTCTTGCCGCGTTATCCCTGAAGGGTTTTGCATGTGGAGAGTGAAACCTATTTATTTTTAAAGGTAAGGGGACTGGCCTTACGCCGACCACTCCAGTTGAAGTGGGGGTTTCCCAGCTCTGGAGGGGCTGGTACTCGTTTGAAGGCTGAGTAAACCTTGCCGATATTTTATTTTGGGATTTATAAACATCGAAATGGAAAATCATTTCTGGTATGATCGATGGGACTTGAACCCGAGTTTACAGCATGGAGTACAAGCACTCTACTAACTGACCTATTGACCGGACAAGGTTATTGATAAAAATGCAAGATATTGAAAACAATGCAGTTTTTAAATTCAGAAAAATTAAATGAACAGTTTTTTTCTAGAACTGTCTTTTGATGAATAAACTACCCCAAGAAAAAACATACTGTGCTATGCACAAAACATTAGATCCATAGCTGGTCGAGGGATCATCAATTTTGTTGTATGGAAAATATACTGTAGGCTGCGGATGACCGATGGCTTTGCTGGTTGAAAATAAAACTGATAGTATTTTTATGGTTTTTATAAAAGAAAACAAACACTAAAGAGTTGAATATTTGTCACACATACCGATCAAAGTATTCAGCATTGATGACGGAGTTGTTGGGAGGCAGGCCGTGCGATGAGGACAGGAACACCTCATCAGAGTCCCTGCCGTCCAATATCCTGTCCATGGAGAACACTGGTGTGTCCTGGTTGCCCGGCAGACCTCCGTCTATCTGGTCTGTTGAAGAGTGGGAGGCTTCACCTACTAGCAACCTATCTGTAAAGAGATAACAGTCTTGTATCTTTTTGGTAAGGTTACAATTAACTAGAGTTTTTTTTGTGCACAACAGGTTACCCTAATTACAGTGCACCCTCGCAGCCATCAACATGCTGGGAGGAACTCTATAGCTAGATTTTTAAATCTAATAAATTACACTCAAAAATATCTTTACTAGACTTATCTAAGTTACATCCATTTACGGTCATTTGACATATTTACAAATTACAGTTAACCATTGAAGGAGAACATACTTTATTTTTGACATTTCCTTGGCACCGTAACCAACATCATCAGGAGGCATCCCTTTCGTACAATGATTTAGGATGAACTCAATATTGAGAAAGGAGAAAATGTTGTTTTCAAAGGTAATCACTTTATTCAACTATGGAAATTTTTCTTCCTCATGAATTCTTCTTGCTCCAAAATGAGTTGTCATTTTTATTGAAGGGTGAGAAATGAAATCTAATCTAATTTGCAAAGATATGTAACATTGTAACTTTGACATATTTACAAATTACAGTTAACCATTGAAGGAGAACATACTTTATTTTTGACATTTCCTTGGCGCCGTAACCAACATCATCAGGAGGCATCCCTTTCGTACAATGATTTAGGATGAACTCAATATTGAGAAAGGAGAAAATGTTGTTTTCAAAGGTAATCACTTTATTCAACTATAGAAAATTTTCTTCCTCATGAATTCTTCTTGCTCCAAAATGAGTTGTCATTTTTATTGAAGGGTGAGAAATGAAATCTAATCTAATTTGCAAAGATATGTAACATTGGGAATTCACATTATATGCATTCTCACAAGCAGACACGTATAAATTCAATCTTGCACATGCCGCATGTGGACCTACAACATAAACACCCAAATCTCAAATTGACATACACCCTGCAATTCTTGCCAAAGCGAACCATTTTCTACAGCATGGGTCGTCAGTCGCATACTAACCTATAAGTGAAGGAACATTATTAGGTTTATTACTCTTTGGAAAATTTTCTTCCTTATGAACTCTTCTTTCTCCAAAATGAGTACTTAGTAATTTTTATTGAAGACTGAGTAACAAAAGATGGGTGAATACCTTGAAAATCAAAATCAGTGTCTGACGTGTCTTGCAGCACAGAGTCTCCGTCCTCCAACCTGCCGTCTGACTCCCTGGGCAGCCGCTGCCAGCAGACTGGGCCGGGGTGTGAGGGAGGCAGGGCGGGGGGGAAGCGGCTCACTTGCGAGGGGAACGGCGTGTCGTACTGAGGAATGTATGGCTTCAGATCCAAGACGGGCGTCCCGTCTACCATATCCACCCCGGAGAAAAACACACACTCGTCTGGAATTCCATAAAAATATGTCTTTACACTCCAAAATTTGTTGAACCGATAGGTGAATCTGGACAAAGCACCGTATGAACCAAAGTCTACTGAAACTGGCTTTTCTCTTCTGACAATTGAAAAATGAACAACTTTTGGCATCTAAATCTAAATGTAAATCTAAGCTGCAAAGATATGTATCATTTGAGATTCATATTAAATGCATTCCCACAAGCAGACATGCATAATTTCGCGCTTACGCATGCCGCATGTGGACCTACAATATAAAAAACCCAATCTCAAATGAACATAAGCCCTGCAACTTTTGCCGACCTTCCCTGAAGCAGGGGTGACATTGGCAAAGTGAACCATTTTTTACAGGATGGGCATAATCATGTAAATTTCATGAACTACTTGTTTGTGATGTAAATAGTAAATGTTTCTGATAAAACATTTGTAAATATTCAAGGAAAAACACAGTCTCTTCATCAATAATCCAGCTAGATCTATTAATTACATGCACAATAAAGCTTATGCACTGTTTGTTATTTTTTTGAGATTCAGTGCATTTATACACCCCCTCCCTGTCCGTCGACAATGTCAAACTGACAGTCAATTTTTGAGATTGAGATAGAGTGCGCTTCTAAACTTCTGACCAGTTACAGTTTTACAGCTACAGTGACCCTCAGAGCTTTCTTGAGAAATCAATATGGCTTACAGGTTGAAGAGTTGGAAAAACCTGATCTATAATATCAAATTCTTTCAGACGTTTCTTAGAGCCTTTTATACATAACAAATTGTGTCCGGATCGTTTGGGTATGGAGTTGTATGAATGCTTTCACACGGTTTGCCTGGTGATCCCATTTGAAACCATAGACAAACCAGGCAGAATTCTTGCTGAGGGAGAAGGATGGTAGACATACCTTGCACGCTGTCTATTTTGACGAGGGACAGTCCTATGGGGCAGGGTCTGTGAGGAGATCTAGTAGCAAACACACCAGTTCTTTCACCATTTAGTCGCGGAGGAGCAACTTTAGCCCGAATGTGAGTGCTTTCATTCGCATGGAAGAAGAACAGAATCCTGAAAGAGAATACCAAATAATGAGATACATTTTTTTGACTTTAGGTGTTTTTTTAGCACTGTCAGGTTGGACATTGACCACATTCAAATACTTGCTTGCGTGACTTACATAAGTCTACTTGTGGGAGTGCATTCAATTTGAATGTTAACAACTGGTATAAAAAAATTAGTAATACCCTGATACAACGTACGGAGTAAAAAGTATATGGAAGTTCACGTTGCCATGTTGATTATGATGATGATGAGTTAGTGATTTCTTTATAGCGCCGTTTCATGATGTAGTCACTCCAAGGGCGCTTGTGCATGTGATGCTATAAATCTGCTTGTCTTCAGTGCATTTTGGAACTTTCCATAGTCCTCTAGCTCTCTCACATGATGAGGCAGGTGGTTTCAGGCCAGAGGACCAGCAACTGCAAATGCACGCTCTCCAAACACTGTGTTTGCTCTTCTGATCGGCTCTTCAATAAGTGATTTGGCTCCAGTTTCTGCCGAGCGTAGCGTGAGGCTTTTTTTGCCGAGGGCGACAGGCTTGATTAAATCAGTGAGATATATTCGGGTGTCTTTTCAAATAAAGCTTTGTGGAACATCGAGCATACTTTAAACTCGATGCGCTCTGGGACACGGAGCCAGTGAAGCTTCTGGAGAAGGGGAGTTATATTATGTTTTACCTTCAAATAGATGCGGTAAGATCTACTGACACCAGTTGAGACTGCAGGCCACTGGAGTCCTCTGCACAAACTACATGTTCTTCTTTCTATACTTGTTCCTATAATTAGCTAAAAAGTTTGAGGAAATACCACATGTGAGAGTAGTTGTCCAGTCCCTCTAAGGCGTGCTGTGGATTGCTGAGCACACTTCTGTCCAGCCTAACGATGCCCTGAGACTGCGCCAGCAGACCAGGCTGACGAGGCACCCCTCGCTTACTGCTGAAGCCAGTCTCAACGTAGCCTATGAAGCGAGCTGGCATGTCTGACTCTGTGGAGGTGCTGGCCACAGATGGGGATGTGGGAGGTAACGAGGGACCTAGAAAACCATTGTGTTATTTCAGCAAGGAAAGAGTTAGTTGTAAAATTTGTTTACTCTTTTGGGCGCTGTTTAGTGGCTCCAGCCACCCCAAGGGCGCTCATCCTGCGCTTGCTTCCTGGAAAAAACATGTAACTCTTCAACTTCTTCTTGAAGCGTTCTTCACCGGTCTCCGTCCTCAGCTTCAGAGGTAGCTGGTTCCAGCACAACGGTCCCGCTGAGCCAAACGCCCTATCCGTAAAGCTCGTTCTGCCCCGTCCAGGTGGTATTTTCAGCCTGTTGATAGCATCACCTCTCGCTAAGCGAAGGGTACTCCGCTTACCAACAATCTCCTCAACCTCACACAGTTCAGTCAAATAAGACGGGGCCGCTCCTTTGAGAGAGTTGAATACCATAAGGCAGACTTTATACTCCACTCTCTCCGGGACACGCAGCCAGTGTAGACACTGCCATAGAGGAGTGACATGATCAGTTGTATGTCCTCCAAAAATGTGTGTACCGTACTAATGTAGAAATCATGGGCGACCACAGTGAAATAGCGGCAAGTCACAATGACAATAACAGACTAAGAACGGATGTTACAAATTCGTATTTTTTCGGTGAGTAAACCACACAGGCTCATGTAATCAAAATCATCCTTTTGCATTAACCAGTTACAAAATATAAATTTGCCTTTTTTTATATCCAACGTGTGATGTCACAGCTTTTTTGTCTATGGAATTTGTGCCGAGTCCATTCTGATAATAGACTTTGATACTGCTGTGAACTTTGATTACACGCGCTCGTACACACACAGGTACATTAAAATGACTGCACACACCAATGCCCGTAGTATAGAATCATCTAGCAGGCCCTGGTAGTGTACGTAAATATTCTGGTGATGGAATAGTCCAGAAATTGGGGGAAAGATCTCTCCGTTCTACTACATAAGGGGTCAAAATGTCAGGACAGCGAAGCAGTTGCAATAAAGCCCTTTGCTAAATAACACATATAGCCAGTGACTCTCAAGTGTGAAATAAATTGTACCTACATTGTAAAAATAAATTGTGAAAAATAAATCCTTAAAAATAAATTCCGGCATTTTTAATTTAAAATAATCCAGCATAGAACCAACGTAACAATAGGTACTTTATTGACCTACATGAGATGCACTGCAAGGAGTTTGTGGCATGCACGGAGAAAAATCATTTAAAGTAATTTTAATAATAAATATTTTTAGCATACCGCTATTATTGTCCCATGTCCTCAGAGTTTCATGTATTTCTTCCACGTCTTTCCGATGGACATGTTTGAGTGAAGTTATTTGCTGTCTGAAATCAATGAAAATTATAATATAAAACCGCCATTATACGTTTATAAAACAATGTCAAAATATTGCCCAATACCTTAGATTTTTAATTTCATTCCTGGCACACGCAAGCTGATTCATTAAAACGCTTAAATTTGCTGAATTTTCCTGTTCGGAATCCATATTTATTGCTGGGGAATGAAATAGCTGTCAAAGTCAACCGCTGTCAGCTCAGCTGTCACATTCAGTGATACCACAGTGAAATAATTTCCCGATAAATATTGAAATACAAAAATTGAACAAAATACCTAATAAATATAACATTATTATTATTATTATGCCCGGGAAATTTCAATATTATGTTTTTCATATTCATATTAACCTATATTCATAATAATATTAAATATTCATGTTCATAATAATAATATGGATAATTTAGAGATAATTTTAAAATCAATAAAGATATTCTTTCTAATATTTGTCATTTTTTTTTGTACCCGTAGGTACGCGTGAATTAAAAGTAATGAAATAGTTATTTACATTATTGCCAAGAATGAGAGTCATTGAAGCATGAATGCTAGTTTGCACAATACACAGCACGAGTTTTATAGCGGCTTATTACGTGTAGTGGCATACATTACATTTTCCACAAATAATTCGTAAAATATATCAAAATAAAATATAGGTATCTATTTAGTGGATTTATCATATAACATTAAATTATAATGAACTACAATAATTGAGTCTTACCCACATAATCAAAGAAAGCAATGTACCTAAAGCAAACGAAACTAAGCTGCACTATAAAAGCAACTTCTTGCTGCGCTATCCGCAAGGGTATCGCGTGTGGCGAGTGAAACCTATTTGGGCAACCTTTTATTGTATTGGACCCTACTTAAAAGCTAGGGGTCAGAATAATTATGCCAACCACTTCATTTGAAGTACCTTTACCCTTGTTAGGGATCGAACCATAGCTCTTAGGCATGGATCGCAAGGATTCTACTAACAGGACTGGTATCGTCCGGACAGTCAGGATCTTTTGCTATCTACGATTTCTCAAATATGGATAAATACTTACATGGAAACTCAGGATCATCTTATTTTCAAACATTTCCATGTATAGGCATCATGTTTGAAAAAAATCCAAATTACCAAATGGGAGTTGAGTATTCATATCTATCTATAATGTATAATCTAAGCTGCAAGGATATGTAAGCATTTAAGGCTCATATGAAATGCATGCCTACAGACAGGCACATGTAGGTTCGCGCCTACACATTCTGCATGTGTGCATACAAATAAAGAAAACCTCACATGGACATAAACCTTGCAACTCCTGCCGCCGTTCCCTGAACCGGGGTGGCATTGGCAAAAGTGAACCGATTTTTACAGCACGGGTGGTCAGCCTCGTACCAACCTATCAGTCAAGGAGCACTAATATAATGTGCAAAATCAATGGACTCGGCTTATTTACAATGGGATGAAAAAAATGACGTCATTTGGCCGCGCTGGGAGCAGGACAAAGAGTTTTCCAAACTTCAACATGAAGGTGGCTTGAAAAGACATAAAAGCGGTACATATGTACTGCATTTAGCATAAATGTCAACTGCATACGTTTCGCAATGCGTAAAACAGAAAAAAAAAACTTGATCATTGGGAATCTTTTTTTTAGTAGGGATGACGTCAAAATAATAGCCGAGGGATATTTTTAGTGTCACTGCCACTGTTACTGGTTGGATAAATCTGTAGAACGTATGGTACAATGCTTTGTTGCGGGTATTCGCAGAAACGCTGATAATAGGCGCTCTTGATGTAAAATGTGGTAGCAGTTTGATAATGTGGGAGCTCCAGGATTTTGACCCATAAATAGCCGGACCCATTGACTTATGGTTATGCTATCTGTGGACTAGAAACTATTTTAATGAAAATAGAGACTACTTACCTGCAAATTGGCCTTAGTTAGAAAGAGAACCAATATCTTCACAGTGCCATTTTGTTGCATGGTGAAACAATATTTTTTTTGTCTAAAGTTGGTAGCATTGAAACTCATGCCTGCGCGAACATTGTGCACATGCATTATGAATCTATTGATCGGTAACTTTGACAATGTTTAAAAGTAAAACCACACAAAATGGACAAAGCAAGAAAACATAGGATTGTAAAGTAAGAACATGTTTTGTATCACATGTGTTTGACAGGACTGGGGACAACTTTGCCCTAAATAATGTATCGTTAAGATTAACGGGGTTCAATTAAAAAAAATGTGGTTATTTATTTTGTACAATTTATTTTAAGAAACGGTTCACATACGGTATGTCCACATAGTGTCTTTTTGAACTGTATTGCTCGACAGCTTAGATACAGGTCTAACGCTACAGCAGCTTTGACCCTTTTTATAGCAAGCATAAAGATGGTTCTTGAAATATTAGGCTCTGGAACATATGAGATTTCACCAGAATATTCTATTTAGAATATTCGAGTGAATACTCACATAATATCGAACAAATACAAGTAGGTACCTACAATTATTTAAACACCTTCACAGACCTACACAGACACACTCACACCAATTTACACAGACACACAATTACACATTCGTAACAGACCGTCCGTATTGACCGGTCCGTAGTTCAGTGGTAACACTTCGGACTCTGAATGGGAAGGTTGTGGGTTCGATTCCCGGCGGAGCACATACCGGTCACCAAAGGTCCATCCAGCCTTACAGCAACTGGGTCTTGCTTGAGAATTGGCGTTTTGTAGCGACGACAACCAAGCTCGTAAAAAGGTCGATAGCTCAATTGGTAGAATGCTTGCATTCCATGCCGAGAGCAAGGGTTCGATCTCAAGGTTTACTCAGCCTTCACAATAAATGAGCACCAGCCCCCTCGGGAGCTGGGAAACCCTCGATTCAACTGAAGTGGTTGATGTAAGGCCGGCCCCCTTACCTGTAAAAATAAATAAGTCCCGAATCGCCACATGCAAAACCTTCGGGGACAACGCAGGGAAGAAGTTACACTCAGGCCCGGATTAACCCCTGTGGGGGCCCTGGTGCGAAAAAAAATCTCGGGGCCCCCTATAGCCCCCCCTCCTCCACCCTTATCACAAAATCCCCTCCCCTCGCGCTTATTTTTTTTCAGAACGCAAAATATACAATTTACGAACATGCTAATTGAATGGTTGAACTCCTTGATTCTATTCTTGACTTTTAGGTTGGTATGAGGCTGACCACCCATACTGTAAAAAGATGGTTCACTTTGCCAATGACACCCTTGTTTCAGGGAAGGTCGGCAAGAGTTGCAAGGCTTATATTCATTTGAGATTGGGTTTTATATTGTAGGTCCACATGTGGCATGTGTAAGCGCAAACTTATACGTCTCTGCTTGCGAGAATGCATTTAATATGAATCTCAATTGATTTTCATCTTTGATTTAGTTTTAGATTATAATAAAAACGGTACTAATTAGGTAAAAAAAAATGCAAGTACAATGCTACTTCTTAGCAATTTTCCCTCCGAATTTGCAGAGGTCTTTTGAGGTGTGATTCACACATAATAGATAAAGCTTATTTGACACATAAGTTTGTGTGAAACTGACCTCTATAATCTATAGTCATAGTTGCAAAGATATATTGACATTCAAGGCTCATTTTAATGCACTACCGGTCGATAGCTCAGTTGGTAGAGTGCTTGCATTCCATGCCGTGAGCTCGGGTTCGAATCCCGCCGAGAATGTCAGAAGTTATTTCCCGTTTCGGTGTTTATTTCCAACCCCAAAATAAAATACCGGCAAGGCTCACTCACCTTCACAAGAAATGAATACCAGCCTCCTCGGGAGCTGGGAAATCCCCACTTCAAATGAAGTGGTTGGCGTAGCCCCCTTACATGTAAAAATAAATAGGTTTCACTCGCTACATGCGAAACCCTTTGGGGGAACGCGGCAAGAAGTTACACTAGATGTGTAGCTTAGTTGCGTTTTTTTTTGCGTTGTCCACAAGCGTCACGTGTAATTATCGCCTTTGCATATTACTAGGGTGGTCACCTGTTCATCAAAAATTTACTTAAATCAAGTTAATATTATTATCACAAAGCTCAAAAAATCTGACATCCTATCAACCAAATTTACATTATTTTCGACACCGCCTATCTTCAATAAATCATCCATTGTTTAAATTTGCAATGTTTACTCTCTCGGCGCCAATGGCAATAAATGTTTTACAGCCGTCGGAGCCTTTTATTTTATATTTCCGCTGTGGACTTTACAAAGGCAAGTTATGCAGCTATTATCCTAGAAGTTCATTATAAGACACGAACAGGTGTCATAAAATCATACGCAGTCGATACCTTTGTTTACCTTTACTTTTTTTCTGACTTCCTCCCCAGAAACTTTTTTCTTTGTTACTGGAGGCTTTGTTTAAAATTTTTTGAGGCCCATTCAAGTCGTTAAGGGCCCCATTCAGATCGTCGGGGGCCCCGAACGTTTGCTGTGAGAAACTTTTATTATCGGTGTCTTTGTCTGGGCAAAACGCAGCTTTTTGAATCAAAAGTATTCAATGTCAATTCCTACGACATTTTTTAGAATTCCTTTAAAGCCTTTCGGGGCCCATCTTGGCGCGGGGCCCTGGTTCGGTCGCACCGCTCGAACCGCCCTAGATCCGGGCCTGGTTACACTATATGTGTAGCTTAGTTGCGTTACAGTATAAATACCGTAGGTAAGTTAGTTTCTACTCTGCATATTAGTTATAACTCAATGGCCGGACCGTCATAAAATTCCACTGATTTACGCATTGGTTATCATAATATTGGTTTAAAATAGGCTGGAGTACCTTTCCTGCAAAGTCCTCACCTTATATTAACAAAACTTGAGGTTGGATCTTCACCCACGCACAGCATTCTGCGTATCTTCCATTGTCTAAAACAAACTGAAAGATAGAACCCAAAATATTCCTGGAAGAAGCGTTCGAATTACGTGTAATATTGCTACGAATGTGAAGTTGTGTGTTGTGTTTGTCTGTGTGAGTTAATCATAAAATCTGTGAAGTCTCCCTAGAAATAAATGTATGGTAAGTACTTGTATTATTTGTATTTGCTATTGATTTGTATCGTTTGAGATTGCTCGAGTGTTTGGTAGGATGTTCTAGTAAAGTCTCGCATGTAACGATTCTCAATGTTTTCAGAATGAAATGTATTCTTACTATAAAATAAGAACCTTAACTCTCTGTAGATTTAGAAGTCAACCGAACGTTGAATTGTGCAGTACCCTTAGTACGAGTTGCAAAACTTGAGAAAAGTAAAGTTTACGGAAAATATAAAAGCGCGATTTTCCCCAAAATCTGCCGTTTTTGTTTCTTACACTTTGTGGTCTTAGCAAAAGAATTACAGTGATGAAGAAAATTAAGTTCAAACAAACAAAAACGGCAGATTTTGGGGGAAATCACTCTTTAATAATTGCCGTAAATTTTACTTTACTCAAGTTTTGCAACTCGTACTAAGGGTACGAGTGTAAAGCGACTCTGTAGCTGAACCCAATCTGAAAGAAATTGTGTAAAATAAATCTCCGCAGTTTTAATTAAATTGTAAAAAAAAAAAATTAACCCGTGTAAAAACAAAACAATATTTTGAAAAGTAGCTCTCGGTATTTTCCGAGAAGGACAACGTAATAGATCAGTCTGTTATTGCCTAAATTAAATTATAAGTAGATACTCTTCTCTGTGAAAAGTGTGCGTCATTATTTTGGCCACGTGATGGGAAATGAGAAACGTAAATTTATTCATCTAGTATTGAAAAATATGATTGAATAATGGAAATAAGAGAAAACCGTTGCAAGTATATCAAAGTCTACTAGCTTGTGTAATATAATACGTAGCGGTATAATGGTTTTAAAGTTCAAAAAGGCGAATTAACTAAAACGCCAATTATTGTATTTTTCTAATAAGTATTTAATCTAAGTTGCAAAGATATGTTTACATTTAAAATTCACATTAAATGCAATTCCATATGCAGACACGTAATAAGTTCGCGCTTACAAGTGCTGCATGTATACTTTCAAATTTAAATTCAAATTTCAAATGAACATAAACCTTCAATATTTGCTGACCTTTCCTGAAACAGGGTGACGTTGGCAAAGCTTACCATTTTTTACAGTATGGCTGGTGAGTCTCATTCCGACCTCTAAGTCAAGGAATAAAATAAAATAAAATAAAATGAATTGTTCAAATATGCTCTTCGTTAGGTTGGAAAATTAATCTACGTTTTCCAAAGACCAGTCACCATAGGTTCATCCAGCCTTACAGTTGAGAATCGGCCCTTAAGTGGTTGGCGTGAGGCCGGCTCCCTTACCCGTAAAAATAAATAGTTCTCGAATCGCCACGTACGACCCTTTCGGGGATAACGCAGGCAAAATGTTACACTATATGTTTGGCGAAGTTGAAAAGGAAGAATTATAGATTATCCTAATATTATTATTAAAATACAATATTATGAAGTTTACCAAGTTGTTGATTATTGCATCTAAAATGTATGCATGGATGCGATTATGAATGCAGCAGAAATAGGGCTGGTAGATTGGATGCATTTTGCGGTATGGAGCCATACGGGGCTCCATGTTAGAACGACACAGTGAAAAAACGGCACATGACAGAACGCCACATGTTAGAACGTTACAGTGACAGAGCGATACAGTGACAAAACGAAACAGAGACAAAACGATACATGACAGGACAAAACATGACAGAAAATTACTATGACAAAACATCACGAGAAAGTCATTCTGTCATGTGATGTTTTTCACGTGCCGTTTATGACATGTTCTGTTTTCGTATGTTATGTTTTGCCATGTGATATTTTGTCCTTGTGTTGTTTTGTCATGGTGATTTATTTTCTGTGTTGTTTTGTCATAGTGATGTTTTATCATGTGTCGTTATGTTACTGTGTGTCACATGTGTCGTGTCATTTGTCGTTTTGTCACTGTGTCGTTCTGACATGCAACGTTCTGTCATGTGTTGTTCTGTCATGTGTTGTTTTGTCACTGTGCCGTTCTATCCTGTCACCGCCACACGGAGGAAGCGCTCGTTCCGCGAAGCTCCAACTATGCCCGAACTGCTGGTGGCTCCTCCTATGGCGACAATGTGACGGTGACCTGAATGCTTTTGCACTGAAGTTGCTGAAAGCGACTGAAAATCATGTCACTGTCGTGTGAACCGAACATTTTATTTATTTCATTTTAATTTTACAAAAAAGCATTACATGTAAAAAAAAAATAATACGTTTTTTTTTATTTCGCGATACAGGCAAATCTGACAAATCAAGATACTCAGATAAATGCAGCTTTTTTTCGGGGATAACTACGGTATAGGCAAATAACGCAACTCGCAACTAAGCTACACATATAGTGTAACTTCGTGTCGCGTTATCCTCGAAGGGGTTGCATGTGGCGAGTTGAACCTATTTATTTTAACAGGTAAAGGGGCCGGCCTTACGCCAACCACTTCAGAAGTGGGGGTTTTCCTGCTCCCGAGAAGGCTGGTACTCAATTCTGGTGAAGGCTGAGTAAACCTTGCCGGTATTTGATTTTGGGGTTTGAAATGTCCTGTCGATAGCTCAGTTGGCAGAGTGCTTGCATTCCATGCCGTGAGCTCAGATTCGAATCCCACCGAGGGTGTCAGAAATGATTTCCCGTTTCGGTGTTTATTTCAAAACCCAAAATAAAATATCGGCAAGGTTTACTCAGCCTTCACAATAAATGAGTACCAGCCCCCTCGGGAGCTGGGAAACCCCCCTTTCACTGAAGTGGTCGGCCCCCTTACCTGTAAATATAAATAGGTCGGCAAGAAGTTACACTATATGTGTAGCTTAGTTGCGTTGCGTTGCGTTTGCGTAAATAAACACCGAAACGGGAAATCATTTCCCGGTGGGATTTGAACCCGAGCTCACGGCATGGAATGCCAGCACTCTACCAACTGAGCTATCAACCGGACTAATACATTTCAGAACAAATATTTTCCCCCATTCTTTTAAAATAACTCATCTGAAATTGACTGAAGTTCCAACGATGGCTCCAATCAAACTTCAAGTTCGAATTTTAAATCTGACTATCGAGCTTAAATGGTTTATTACCATGTATTGCCTACCTATTAGGCGCATATAGTGTTTGTATGCGATGCACGCCCCTGCAAGGAGAAGAATATCAATTAAGTCGTATAGAATTTAAGGTGGCAATATCCAATATTAGATTGTTTTTCTATAATGAGATAAATTTAAATAGGTACCTTCCTAAAAACACAATCAATTATTTTCTCAACATTTTCATATATTTACTTTCAAGAATATTTATTGTACCTACTTACTAGGTACATTCTTTGCCACCTGTCAGCTATACGACTTACCTAATTAGATTCCATAAAATGGTTTTTATTGTTCCTAAAACTAAACTTTGAAGTTATGGTCGTAATTCGTAATTTGAAATACTATCAAGTTTGCTGAACAAAGGTTTATTTTGGGTTCATTTTCATTGAATTTTTTCCGTTAACGAAATTGTAGGTAGGCATGCAAAGTGGGTATTGATGTGAAAAATCCAAAATAAAAGTTTGAACAAAAATGTGCACAACAACGATTTCAGTCAATTATTCAAAGTTGTGAGGGGAAATTATTGACAATTCGAACTAATAGAAATATTGCCATTATGAAAGTTTGCCCGGAATTAATCCGGTTTTTTGTCAAAGGCAAAGCCACCAAATCATGGACGCTGTTGTCCGGATTGTTGGTAATTAAAAAACTTTGTCCGTAATTTTCTACAGACCGCGAAAAATAGACGCATACAAGGCGAGCTCAGCCAATGGGAAATGTTCTCGGGGAGGGCATGCGCACCTGGCAACACTGAATATTTCACGAAAACAGCGCTGCGTTCGCTTTCCATACAAAATGTCAAATTTATTCCTCATTCCGAACGACACTTCGGGCGGCCGGTCGCGTTTCGCGCCACTTTATCTGTCAACTGTCAGAAAAGTTTTTTTTCTTATCGGCTATCGGGTGACATTGAAACCGGCCGGGTATATAATTAATTACTTTGGTAGGTACAGACTTAATTAAGTGTAGGTAATTTTTAATTAATAACCCAGAGAGGAGGTGTTAGTTTTTAATTAATAATTAAAATTGAGAACCGTTCAATTACTTATTTTTAAATTCACTTGCAAAAATCCTTAATTGTGCTTAAATATTTAATGTATCTTGTGACGTGATAAAGAAACTAAAAAAACACTTCAAATAAAGTTAACGATGTAATACAAAATCTTCATAAAAAACGGTAAGTTGTTTTTCTATTCTTTTTTACATTTAAAAAACTTTTGAACAAATATAATATTATCTATTTCAAGGCAAACCATTTTACTTTTCCAGCTTTTTCGTAGCCTGAGAAATACCAATTTACAGAATTGAAAAATTCTAATACGCAAATAATAAAATAATAATAAAAATTGCAGCTTATAAATTCCATGTCTTAATATTTTTTATAACAAACTAGATTATTTGAATGAAAGAAAGCATTTCATAATAAATTAACTTAATATGAAAAAAAGAACTAGTTCAAATGCGATACATTTAATAATGTAGGTACTCATAATAACTATTTTTAGCTGTTTTTTGGTTTGTTTATTGCAATAAGAGTACAAATAATTTTAATCTTTTGAAAAAAAATAGTTAATTTTTACTACATATTGAGAATATTAAATAGTTTGTATGCTCTAATACTGCTAATTTTTTCAATAAAACTCAATCGATCCGATTTGACAGGTCCGTAGTCTAGTAGTGGTTAGCGCTACGGACTCTTAAATGAAAGGCTCTGAGCTCGAATCCATGCGTGTACAAAAATATATAATTTATATTGTCAAATATGCTCTTTGCTGGGTTGAAAAATTCACATAATTTTTTAACAAACCGGTCACCAAAGATCCATCTAGCCATGAGAATTGGCGCTTTCTATAACGACGACCAGAGGGCTTTTGAGGTGGGATTCACACAAAAGCAGCACTTACCAATTAAACCATCGTAACAATAAATTGTTTTTTTTTTTGGAAATTGCATACACACAAGGCGCAAAAATTATTTCAGTATACAAATATTATATTGAAAGTATTCATGATTAATGATATTTATAAAATCATACGGTGGTCAGCCTCACACCAGACCGATTCATTTAATAATTTTAATTAGGTGGACGGTATTAGTTTAACATGGTTGCGGTGATATTGAAATACAATGAACGAATTGTTTGTAATTAATTTGTAAAATTTATCAAGTAATGAGTTTTATTGAATTTTGAAATTTATGTTAATAAAATGATTAATTAGTTTGTGTTATAAGCGGTCCAATAGTTGTAAATTTTAAAGTAGACAAAGAGGCGCATTAACTAAAACGCCATTGTTGTATTTTCTATTTGGAAAAAACATCGCTGAAAACAAAAATCAAAGCTGTATTTAATATTATGCGTTGCAAAGATGTACTGACATTTAAGATTAACATAAAATGCATTTCTACAAGCAGACTCGCGCCTACACATGCTGCATGTGTACTTATAAACCAAGCCCAAGCCTTAAATAAACATAAGCCCTGAAACTCTTGACGACTTTGCCTAAATCAAAGGTGTACGAATTTTTACAATATGGATTGCTGCTTTATTTAAGGTAAGCGTGAGGCTGATCATCCATACTTAAAAAAATAGTTCACTTTGCCAATGTCACCCCTGTTTCAAGGAAGGTCGGCAAGAGTTGCAGGGCTTATGTTCATTGGGGTTTGGATTTTAATTTGTAAATCCACATGCGGCATGTGTAAGCGCGAACTTTTACGTGTTTTCTTATGGGAATGCATGTCAAATAAAAACTCAATTTAATGTATATTTGCAACCTGCATTATAGATTATTATGGTCACCTCATATCAACCAGGGGCGTGCATCCCATACAGGCACATGCGCTTAATAGTTAGGCAATATAATAATCTATAATCTAAGTTGCACAGATTAACAACTAAACATGTAAAGCTCATATCAAATGAATACCCACAAACAAACACGTATAGTTTGCGCTTACAAATGCTGAATTGCTCCCCCAGTCCTTGTTTATCGTATACGCCAATCTTGTCAAATATGACTTTTTCATGCAGTTGTCTTATATATCAAATTCTACACAATCTGAGCTAAGAAAAACCGTAAAACTCGATAATGTGAGAGTTCTTTTAAATATTTTTTAAATAAATTTCTTGTTTTCATAAGACACATCGGTCCAGTACACATGCAAACATTGCTCATGTAAAATTTTCTCAATGGCGTATACGATAAACAAAAACTAAGGCAGCGAAATGTGTACTTACAAATAAAATTCAAACCTCAAATAAACATAACCCCTACAACTTTTGCCGACCTTCCCTGACACAGGGGTGACATTGACAAAGTGAACCATTTTTTACAAAATGGGTGGTCAGCCTCACACAAACTATAAGTCAAGGAATACAAATAATAAATAACATTTAAGTACTTACATATATAAAAACAACAAAATCTTAAAAAGAAATCTATACAAAAAAGTCAATACTTCCCTATACAAAAAATGTAGGTAACATAAATGAATAAGCTAACATTACAAATTAACATTGCATATTAGCCGTCAATTCTTCCTCTCTTTACATTTCATATGGTAAAGAAACATTTAAACTTGATATCCAAAATTTAAGTTCGATCGGAGCCATCGTTGGCACTTCAGTCAACTTCAAATGAGTTATTTTAAAGGAATTGAGAAAACATTTATTCTGAAATGTATTTGTCTATACTCTATGTACGCGCCTGATCAACCCATAAGTCCAGGAATTAAATGTGTTAAATGTATTTTATTTGCAACATACATTTTTCCAAAT
Source organism: Agapetus fuscipes (assembly GCA_951799405.1). Lineage (NCBI taxonomy): Eukaryota > Metazoa > Arthropoda > Insecta > Trichoptera > Glossosomatidae > Agapetus > Agapetus fuscipes. The sequence continues at coordinate 26,062,725 of OX637333.1, forward strand.
GATGTTACATCTTTAAAGGAAATGTTGAATGATAGAAATTTTAGTTGCCATAAGGTTTATTTTTCATGAGAAACTTGTCCTCTACGTTCAGAGGTCGAGTGACAGAGCCTTCAGGCACTCTCAGTCCTTAACTTCTCAGTCTTAAAGCAACGTCTCACTCGTAATCTATCGAGTCTCAAACTTATTCTCGGCATAGCCACCTAAATGATGAAGCCTTGGGGCGAGAAAACAACAAGCACATTGTCAACAAATTAAGCTTTTTTAACGTTATAAGGGTTTGCTAATTGAATTACGTTGTGAATATTCATTTTAAATTATTAATGTAAAAAAATATTACAAGTTTTTCTTTACGAGTTGATTTATTTCCTCGAGCGTTTTCGATGTTATCATGCTGTTATTATAGAAATCTAAAATTAAAAATGTGATTTTGGATCCGGAATTTACATTTGAGTCCTATAAATGCAAATGCCGTCAACTCCTTACGCGATGATTTTGAGAAAAATAAACTTGTGTTTTGAACGCAATTTGGAACCAATTGGAGATGACGGCGTTTGCACGAAATCATACTTTTTCAATTAAAATTACGAAGGATTAAGTGAGGTTTTCATCACATTGCACACAGCAAATGATTTGTTACACTACGCAGAATCAAATTCAATAATTATTTTAAATTATGATTACGGTCGTTAGACATTTTAAACAATGAAAAAAAAAAAACGGATTAACTGACCGTGCAAAAGAGAAGAACAATTTTCTCTACGTAAGAAAGCCTTGAAGCGGAAGTACATACCATCCGTGAGACTCTCACATCCAACGGTTACGCTCTTGCTCTGAACAGAGCTAAAAGCAAAAAATCTACCACTTCATATGACGTTCCAAGAAGTGGAGCATACTTACCATACATACGAGGTCTGACAGACAAGATTAGCCGTGTACTCTTTAAAGCTATTATCAAAACAACTTTCAGTCCTCCGTCCTCCATATTTCAAATGCTCCGAAGTGTAAAAGATAGTACCCCGTTGGATTCTCCAGGAGTGTACAGGGTCCCTTGCGAATGCGGAGCCTTTTAAATTGGACAAACCAAACGCAGCATCAACACCCGGTTGAAGGAACATATTGGTGCAGTTAAGAAGAATAACCCGAACAAGTCTGCTATTTGTGAACATTCGCAGAAAGGGGTGAATCATCTTATCAGATTTGATAAAACAAAGATTCTATCTAAGGAAAGATTTCTCATCCCCCGACTTGTGAAGGAAGCAATTGAAATACACAGGCACCCCAACTTCAATAAAGATGATAGCTACAAGCTTTCCAATATATGGAGGCCAGTACTAACTTCAATGATCCACCCTTTCATTAATCGGACGATTTCACAAGAAGACATAATTTCGTCCTTCTGTACAACTGGAGCTAGAGCGACATCTATGGATATTTCTCCGAAGGTAACTAAAAATACCTACAACCTTCGCCCTCGATCTTACAACAACAATTCAACAGTTCGTGGGTCCTCCCTATAAAGGACACACGTCTCCTGAGGACGTCGGATATGACTCCGACGAAACGTAGAGAAAATCGTTCTTCTCTTTTGCACGGTCAGTAAATCCGTTTTTTTTTTCATTCAATAATTATCTCAATAATCATAAAATTTGGAGATGACGGCGTTTGCAGTTATACGACTCATTTGTAATTTAGATCAGTTAGTTGTTCTCTGAAGATGGGTTTGATAACATTGAAAGCGCTTGAGGAAATAAATCAACTCTTGAAGAAAAACATTGTGTCTTTTTTACATTTTTTTACATAAGGCACTGGTGATATGTTGTTACCTTACTTAATCAAGTACAAAATGTATTCGATTTTAATTTATCTGAAATGATTGTTGTTCCTTGACTTATAGATTGGTATGAAAGCTGATCACCCATACTGTAAAAAATGGTTCATTTTGCCAATGTCACTCATGTTTCAGGGAAAATCAATAAAAAATACAACGTTATTGTTCATTTGAGATTTGGATTTTTATTTGTAAGTACACATCACAAGAAATGAGTAGGTACCACCTCCCTTGGGAGCTGGTAAACCCTCACTTCAACTAAAGTGGTTGGCGTAAGGCCGTATAAGTAACCTTTAAAGTTTAAAATTTGATAATCAAATTGTTTATTATTTCGTTGACTTATAGGTTGCTATGAGGCTGACCACCCATACTGACACCAATTTTATTCCGTATTTATACTTGCAGGTTCTGTAAGCTCGAGTTTACACTTGTCTAATGTCTATGTATATCTTTGCAACTTAGATTATCGATTTTTATCTTCGGAAGAATCGCGTAAAATATACATAATGGACTAAGTACAAATTGAATTATGTAATATTTTCTCAGTGGGTACTTAAATGTCACAAGATTATGAAACTAAAGTCCTTAGCAACCAAAAAAAATTTTTTTTTTGCCTTTTCCATAGTGAGCCACCCATGGCTGACCACTCATGCTGTAAAAATGGTTCACTTTGCCAATGTCGCCCCTGTTACAGGAAAGGACGGCAAGAGTTACAGGGTGTATGTCCATTTGAGATTTGGTTTTTATGTTGTAGGTTCACATGAGGCATGTGCAAGCGCGAACTTGTACGTGTCAGGTTGTGAGAATGCATGTAATGTGAATCTCCAATGTAACATATGTTTGCAACTTTGATTAGATTATTAGATTAGAACCAGCTGTTTTACGTCACAATTTTATTGGAGGTGGCTGTACAGATGTTTTGGCCATTCCTAGTGGAATGGCGACAGAGTCACAGTCACGGCTTGGAGTCTAAACGAGGCTTTGTCTGCTTACGAATGCTGCTGTCATACAAAGAAGCAATGTTTGTGTTGGTTGCAACGCTTAAATACGGATTAGGGTGCTGAGAGCGGCGAGATTATGAAGGAAACCTCCACAAAGAAACGAGAGAATGTGGAAGGCTTAGCCGTAATGCCTGGGAGCAAACGAGGAACTCACTGAAACAGACTTGATTACTAAGTAAACACTTTAATACATTCAAGATGTATTAACTTTGTATTACAATTATTTTTTAAGTACATAATGCTTTTCATGGTTCTACAGATTTTAGTTAATAAATCGCCAAATTAAAGGTAAAATTGAATAAGTGCCATTTACAATAATAATAACTACACAAAAAAAAAGTATGGAGTGATCAGATTGAAGATATTGTGAAATAATGGCATATACAAAGTGAGCTTAAAAGAAGAAAATGCATGAAAAAGGTGATGGATATGAATGAATTCCAAGAGGTATGTTAGAAAAGAAAAAAATGAAGCCAGCTCTGCATAGGCTCTGGCCCCCTCTAGCGGAATGGCGACAGAGTTACAGTTACAGCTACACAGTTTTTTTTTTATCGGATATTACACGAACCGTTATAAGAAAACTTACATTATTCTCGACGTTTCGTTAGCGACGTAGCTAACGTCTTCAGGAGACACCCTCTCTGCACGACGACTGAGGATGAACTGAATAAGTGCTGATTCATGAATCAGAGAGATCACGGATAATTTTTTTTATTCCAGGTAACTTGTCATAGTAAGTGAGCTACGGACTCGTAAGCCAAAGGACCCCAGTTCGATTTCTGGCAGGACACAAAAAATACCATTTATATTTTCAAATATGCTCTTCGCTGGGTTGAAATATTCATGTGCTTTTACCAAAGACCGGTCACTAAAGGTCCATTCAGCCTTACAGCAACAGGATCTTGCTTGAGGATTGGCGCTTTCTATGGCGACAACCAAGCTTACAGATGTGTGTGTGCACAAAAATAGAGCTCACCAAATAAATCGTCCTTTTATAAAAAAGGTTTTGTTTTCATATTGCATACACACAAGGCGCAAAATTTATTTCAGTATTCAGTATACAAAATATATGGTGGTCAGCCTCACCCGATACATGTTGTAATTTTCTTGAGGTGTGATTCACACAAAAACAGCGCTCACCAAAAAAATTGTCCAAATATTGCTATTATTATGACCGGTCCGTAGTTCAGTGGTAACACTTCGGACTCTGAATAGAAGGTTGTGGGTTCGAAACCCGGCGGACCACAAAAAAATATACCATTTATATTTTAAAATTTGCTCTTCGCTGGGTTGAAAAATTCATAAACCTTTACCAATGACCGATCACCAAAGGTCCATCCAGCCTTACAGTAACTGGGTCTGGCTTGAGAATTGTCGCTTTGTAGCGACGACGACCAAGCTCGTAAAAAGGTCGATAGCTCAATTGGTACAATGCTTGCATTCCATGCCGAGAGCAAGGGTTCGATCTCAAGGTTTACTCAGCCTTCACACGAAATGAGAACCAACCCCCGGGAGCTGGGAAACCCCCACTTCAACTGAAAGTGGTTGGTGTGAGGCCGGCCACCTTACCCGTAAAAATAAATAGGTCCCGAATCGCCACATGCGACCCCTTCGGAGATAACGCAGGCAAGAAGTTATAGTATATGTGTACCTTAGTTGGGTTTATTATTAAATACTGCTCAAAAAATGCCATCGTAATGGATTAATCCAGATTTGATGAGGATTTCAGCTGTAATCTCAGTTGGAATAATTGTGGTGTATTTCTGGGATTCCGATTTTATCATGTAAAGTAATTTTTATGTCGTAAATTCCCGCAAGCTTTATGACGTATGCGGTATGGGGGGTGGTAGGGGGCGGGGGGAGTGGGGTGAACAACCCCCCAGGGCGCCTTTAGCCTTCCCAGTCCGGCACTGGAAATGTCAGATGCCTCGTTACACAGAAAATGTAAGGAAAAAGGCGCAAATTACTTGGACGTATTAAAAGATTGCATTATTCTTTATTCTCAAACGTGTAGTAAATGTGATAAAAAATTATATCGAATGTTGACAATTCGTAGCCTTAGTGCTTGTTTGTCTTATCTCCAACAGAGGTAATTTCACATGAGCAATGTGAATTCAATTACTTTATTTTTAAGATTATGTTGTTTTCCTGTTTAAACCTGAATGTTATTTCTTATTTGTATTCGTAAAAAATGGTTCACTTTGCCAATGTCACCCCTGTTTCAGGAAATGTTGGCAAACGTTGCAGGGTATTTGTTCATTTAAGGTTTGGTTTTAATTTGTAAGTAGGTAAACATTCAGCATTTGTATATTGTGATATTTATATATTATATATATATATATACTTTTAAATAGATTTGTGGTAAGGAATGCAATCCACCAACCAATTTTGCCTGGCCAGTTGTCTTCATGCGAAAGCAGAAGCTTGTGTGCATGCAACGGTATCTGTTGAACCAGAGTCGAAGTTATCGTCGCGAGATTTGAACCAACGTTATCCGGTTCCAAATAACCCGACTTGATCCCCGCGGCTATAACACCAACGAATGTGAATATACATTTCTTTGCAACTTAGATTATAGAATGTTTATACGTGTACTGAACCAGTGTGTCTTATGAATGCTGGAAACTGATTTTGAAAATATTACAAAACTTTCACATAACCGAGCTAATGTTTTTATATTTATTTTGCTCAGATTGTGTAGGATGTGATTTTAAAGAGATTTGGTTGAAAGGACATCTTTTAATGAAATGGTATATAAGCCTATCAATCACTCGTTGGATCGAAATGTGATCAAACAGTACTTACGAATAAAATAACTTCACAATTAGGTGATTAAACTTTTCGGATATTAGATGAAAATGTAATGAGAGATCTTACGTCATTCTCAACGTTTCGTTGGCCACGTAGTCAACGTGTTCAAGAGACCTCTTTGCACACCGGCTGAGGATGAACTGATTATGGTTTGACCGTCAATATCACTAAGAGTCTTAACATAATTATACTTGCATCCAGTCACCATTCCACTCGTGGTGGCCAGTATCCCTGCAGATGTGTCTCCAATTTGTTCTATTCTTGCATACTTCTTTCATCTCCTCAACGTTCTTCCCTCTATTCATGCACGATCTTCTCTTTTTCTTATTCTGCCGGTTCCAGTAATTGCAATTTCACTTATTTGATCAATCCATTCCTGCCTCGGTCTTCACGCTTACCTTTCTCTTTGTTTTGTACACTCTTTTTGCCAGTCGCTAATTTTCCACTTGTCCATCGTAAATGATTTATTTTTACCTGAAAAATTAGAACTGCAGTTTCTTGAAACAGTGCTGCGTACACAAAGCGCTGCATAGAGTGGCGCCAAAGTACTTGCAGGAGCTGATATTACCGAGGAGTCGGAGCGAGAGGGGGCTCACTCTGAGATCTGCCGACAGTGCTCTTACATCTGTCAGCACACAATGCAGAAAAAGAAGCACAGCGTTTGGAGACCGCGCTTTCGCCGTTGCGGGACCGTCCACTTGGAACCAGCTGCCTCCTGAAGTGCGCGCCAAGGAAGGGATCGAGAGCTTCAAGAAGGGAATGAAGACCCGTTTCTTCACCGCCGCGTCAAGCCTGAAAGCGCCCTTGCAGTGACAGTAGTCACGAAACGGCGCTATAAAAATCATCATCATCATCATCATCATCATCATCAGTGCTACTTGACCCTCAGTTTAAAAACACTGCTTTAAATGGTTCGTGTGAAGTTTGATGTCGATCGGATCACAAATATTTTTTTTGCCATTTTATTGTTTTTCCTGTGATGTTGCTCTCTAACCTGTGGAAACAAAGTGATTCCACATGCTTAAATGGCGTAGTAACGTTTTTTAAAAATATTTTTACTTTTAATAAGTAAAAAAATAAACTTTATTTGAAGGAATTTCAGGAAGAGCAAAGGTTTAAGGAGTATTTTTAAGAATTCTTTCACAAAGTTGAAAATACTTAAAATAAACTTTTCTCGGGCTATTTTTGGATATCAAATTTCTGCGTTGTGATAAAAAAATCACGAAGCTATTGTAAGGAATATGAAATCGTTATGCTCGCACATCACGGCCGTAACTTCCTTGTTCGGGCAATAATTCAAAATGTCGGACGGCTCCACGCATTTTAAAACAGTGAACATACACAGTGCGTACACAAAGTAGCCAGACAGGAACATTTTCTCCGAAGCGAGTCCGTAAATGGTAAATTAAAAAAAAATTGGATAGTAAGTTTTTAAGTGTATGTATTTTAGAGTATGGACTTTGCCAATGTCACCCCTGTTTCAGGGAATGTCGGCAAGAGTTGCAGGGCTTGTGTTCATTTGAGGTTTGGATTTTATTTGTAAGTACACAATCAGCATTTGTAAGCGCGAACTACACGTGTTTGTTTGTGGGCATACATCTGAGAGCTTTGAATGAATACATCCTTGCAACTTAGATTTTGGATTATAGACTTGATTTATAGCTGGGTGTGGGGCTGAACACCCATGCTGTAAAAAATGGTTGAATTTGCCAATGTCACCCCTGTTTCAGGGAAGGTTAGAAAAAACTGCAGGGTGTGTGATCATTTGAGGTTTGGTTTTTAATTTGTAAGTACACAAGCAGCGTTTGCAATCGCCAACTTACACTGTGCCTGTTTGTGGGCATGCATTTAATATGAATTTTAAATGTTCATATATCGTTGCAACTAAGATTATACATTAAAGATTATAGACGATGATCCTAGGTCCTAAAACAAACTCTATGTTTGCCTTTTAAAATACATGTTTTGAATGATATCACATTTATTCCTTTCACATTTCGGTGTTAATTTCAACCCAAAATCATACAGCAAGGTGTACTCAGCCTTCACAAGGTTTGACAACCTGCACTTACGGTAGCAGACACCAACATCAAGTGTAAGGGTTGGCGTAAGTGTGGCATTCTTACCTGTGAAAATAAATAGGTTCCCTCTCGGGTGTAACGCAGAAAGAAGTTACACTATTTGCGTGCCTTACTTTCATTTGCGAAAGCTTGAAAACTTTGTGAACACACCGTGTATGAAAACAGTGAATTTATGAAAAAAAAACAGTGAACCAGTGAGTCGAGTCAATTCATACTTTTCGAGTTTTTTTTTTAAGAACTTGAGACTTGAAATTACGAGAATTGGATTCGCATATAGTACTTAGAACAGCGCTTTTCTTATCTGTCTCTAGATCTAGCAATTCAAATGTTTTTATGACTTTGAAAATAAGTATTTCTGTGAAGTATTTTATTTTTTCGGGTGGTTTCCCACATTGGTTTTGTTAAAAATAGAAGCTCAGATTGAAAATGTATTATAAGTGAAGTAATAGCAAATCTATTTTCATATTTGTAAATTATCGATACAACATTAAAACCACCGAAAATAGCCGTAACTATTCCATCTATAATCTATAATCTAAGTTGCAAGGATATATTCATTTAAAGCTCTCTAATGTATAACCCACAAACAAACACGTGTAGTTCGCGCTCACAAATGCTGAATGTGTACTTACAAATAAAATCCAAACCTCAAATGAACATAAGCCCTACAACTTTTGCCGACCTTCTTTGACACAGGGGTGTCATTGGCCAAGTGAACCATTTTTTAACTATCATTTCATTAATGAGACTAAAATGAGGTGTTGCTTATTTTTTCCAGGAAACATTATCTAAGCCAGTGTTTCTCAACCTTTTTTCGTCCGTCACCCCTTTATTTTGTCCCCTTAGTGCTTGTTTTATGCCCAACAGAGGTTATTTTACATGAGCAATGTTTGTAATTGTATGTGCACTGGACCAATGTGTCTAATGAATGCTAGAAATTGATTTTGAAAATGTTAAAAACAACTCTCGGATTATCGTGTTTTACGTTTTTTTCTTAGCTCAGATTTTATAAAATGTGATTCTTTAGATAATTTCATTTAAAAGTCATTTTTCAATCAAATGTTAGATAAGCCAAACCAGCCCTGGTGTAATGGACCTTTGGTGGACCTAAGTGATTCTCAAGAATCTCTGACCACAGCAAGTGGAATAGAATCACGGTTACAGTTACATTTTATCCACATGCTAGACAAGATTGTTCTAGAACATTACATAGTCGTGAATAGTAGTTGTATGAAAGGTCCCCGAAGGGCTTTATGTATGAGAGGTCTGTTGGGACCTCTGCGCATGATAGATATTTGTATGGGCCATCAAAAGTAATAGGACGACCTCTAGTGTATTATGTACTGCCTAACAGGACTGCTCTAGAAGAACTAATGGTAGAACGAACAAATAGTAGAACTAACTAATAGAACAAAGGCCTGATATTTTGAACGTTAGCTTATGTGACTTTAAACTTATAAAAAAACTACCCACATTTAGTATAAAGTCGGTATGCTAACGTTGAAAATACCGAGGCTTACTAATAGTAGAACTAATAAATAGTAGAACGAACTGATAGTAGAATTAAATATAAAAATACTCCTTCACAAATAGTAGGTACTTCATTTTAATGTAGCTCAATGGTTAGGTTAGGTCAGAGGTGCCTATTTTTTTTTGGTTTTATACGAAACACTAAATTGATCATACCTTCTTTCTTTGGTAGATTCCTATTTTGATGGCAAAGTGGTCCCCTTTTTAATGATAATTTATATTTTTTAAATACACACGAGTATTGTTCACTTTGCCAATGTCACCCCTGTTTCAGGGAATGTCGGCAAGAGTTGCAGGGCTTATGTTCATTTGAGGTTTGGATTTTATTTGTAAGTACACAATCAGCATTTGTAAGCGCGAACTAAACGTGTTTGTTTGTGGGCATACATTTGAGAGCTTTGAAGGAATATATCCTTACAACTTAGATTATTATTATTTATTATTATTATTGTAAGGTTAATTGTACCGAAAAGTCTGTACCGTTATCTAAGTTGCAAATATATACTAACATTTAAGATTCCTATTAAACGCATTCCTACAAGCAGACATGCAGACAAGTTCGCACTTACAAATTCTGCATGTGTATTCACTGCTATGTTCAGCCATCCTCTGCCTGCAGTTTCCTTGATGTCATCCAGCCACCTCAGTTGGGATCTCCCCACTCGTTTCGACATTCTGGACCTCCACTGGACAATCATTTTCGGCCACCTGTCATGGTCTTGCCTTGCGACGTGACCAGCCCAGCTGCTCTAAGCAGGCCACTCGCTGTATGACATCAGTGACACCAGCGCGTCTACGGATCTCCTGGTTTGGAACCCTGTCTCTGAGACTAATTCTCAGCATCCTCTTTTCAATTGTTCTTCCGCACGTCCTCCTCTTCTTCTTCTTCAGCTTTTCTCAGTCTAGTCCTGGACGTAGGCCTCCTCCAATTCTCTCCATGTTTGTCTATCGGCTACTGTTTTCAGCCATCCTCTGCCTGCAGTTCTCTTGATCTAGTCCAACCAGTACGACCTCATTCTGACCAATATTATGTATCGAATATTCGATGGCAAGAGAAGTTGAGCAGCATGTTTAGTTTATGCTTGGGGTAAAGCAGACCCCTCGATTAAGTCCGTGTTTATCGACGAAATAAAAATAAATGAGTATATGCCACGCTGTGGAAACTTGCTATAAAGTCTACAAAAATACATTATATGGCGGGCATTATTTTCAATGGTCCGTTGACGATAATAATTTTCAATTTTCATGTGGAAAAACTATTTTTTTATTTAAGTGTGAAATATTTTTGTTATGTGTGTTTGATACTGAAAAAAATGGTGTACACGCGCTGGATTTTTGGATACTAATTTGTTTATGATCTTTGCCCTAAGTTAACTTTATTGCGTAGATCCCCTCGATCAAGTAAGTATGAAAATATGTATGAAATCTTATTCACTAATTAGGAGTGCTTTTGATGTTTCCTATATTTTTTTTATCTACACGATCAAAGTGAATAAACCCAATGTTTTTGTACTCGGCGTACTAGTTCTTAAATATTTATAAGCGTTCTGTTCCAATAAAAATATCATCTAATCTAAGCTGCAAAGATATGTATCATTTGAGATTCATATTAAATGCATTTCCACAAGCAGACACACTTAATTTCGCGCTTACACATGCCGCATGTGGACCTACAATATAAAAACCCAATCTCAAATGAACATAAGCCCTGCAACTCTTGCCGACCTTCCCTGAATCATAATAATAATATAAGGATGATTTATTTGGTGAGCTCTGTTTTTGTGTGCATCACAACTCGAGACCTGTACACTGAGTACGAGTTCTTTCACTTTACTCGAAGTATTGTGTATTCGAGAAAAATGTATGTGAACTTGTAAAGCACGTCTGGCAAAAAAGGTTTCGAAACTTGTTTTGCCAGGAGTGCTTTTCAAGTTCACATACATTTTTCTCGAATACACAATACTTCGAGTAAAGTGAAAAAACTCGTACTCAGGGTCCTGTGCGAGCTTAGTCGTCACTATAGAAAACGCCAATCCTCAAGTAAAGCCCCAGTTGCTATAAGGCTGGATAGACCTGAGGTGACCAGTTTTTGGTAAAGACCGGTCAAATAAAAAACTTCAAATCAAATTAAAATTATACTAAATTAAACTAAATAAAAATTTATACATTCTCCTTATTTAACATAATATATAATGTTCTTTTTTTTTACATGTGTTTTTAAACATTAACTACTTTTTACGTTTAGAGAGGGGCTGTAATATTAAACCAAGAAAAAGTTGTAATACAAAATTAAAAGTAGCAAATTCTTCTAGGAGTTGGCAAAGAATGGGCGCCAAGTTTTCGTACAGGCGAAAGATCAGACCCATTTTAATATTTAAATGCGCTAAAACTCACGGGAAATAATAGTTACAACTTTTGCCATCACCTGCACTGCCCATAAAGAATTCCCCGTAGTAATAATAGCCGTGTTCCTAAGTAGAAAAAAATTGCGTTTACACTAAATAAAAAAATGTATGAAACCTAGAACCTTCAACAGAGGCGCTGTTTTAAGACTTCATTATTTTTTTACACGATATTGGACTTACTTTTAATGTTTTATACTTGGGTAACTGAAAAACTGTGGTAGGTATGAATGCAAAGGGCTTGCCATACCTAATGTTTTTTTCCTCATTTTTTTCCCTGGTAGAAGTTGGGAAATGTTTTTGTGGAATTGCAACCCCAGCGTAATTTTTCTCCTTCTTTTTAATCCCCTCTCTTCCCACCGTCCCACCCTCATTCATCTACATTCAACCGGCAATATAAGACCTGTAATAAAAGTGGTTCATTTTTAGTAATAAAGTCTGCCATGGCTGGAACACAGAACGTAGAGAGCAGACTTATCCGATGGATAACCAATAAAAATAATTATTAGAAATTTATTTAAAATTATTTGTATTATATTTACGAGTTCACTTTGCTAATGTCACCCCTATTTCAGAGAAGATCGGAAAGAGTTGCAAGGTGTATGTTTATTCGAGCTTTGGATTTTAATTTTTAGACCCACATGGAGTATTTATAAGCGCGAGCTTACACTTGTCTGTTTGTTGGCATGCAATATTATCTAAGTTGCAAAGCTAAATAAATATTCAAAACTAATAACAAATGCATGCTCACAAACAGACACGTGTAAGTTCGTAATAAAAGTAAATGCTGACTTTGTAATTACAAATTAAAACCAAACCTCAATTGAGCATAAACGCTGCAACTTGTTCCAACCTTCCCTGAAACAGGGGTGACATTGGCAAAGTAAACAATTTTGTACAGTATGGGTAGTCAGCCTCATACCAATCTATAAGCCAAGAATGTAAGTCAAGTTTTGATAATCATAGCTCCTTGACTGATATGAGGCTGACCACCCGTGCTGTAAAAATCGGTTCACTTTTGCCAATGCCACCCCGGTTCAGGGAATGGCGGCAGGAGTTGCAAGGTTTATGCCCATTTGAGGTTTTCTTTATTTGTATGCACACATGCAGAATGTGTAGGCGCGAACCTACACGTGCCTGTCTGTAGGCATGCATTTCATATGAGCCTTAAATATTAACATATCTTCTGCAGCTTAGATTATAGATTATAGAGATTAAAGATTATAGATAGCTTTGCTTTTGTATGAAATAAACTATGGAATTTTCATGGTTTTCAGAAACTTCTACAATCATGACTTTTATGATTACAGATAAAGAATCTATGAAGCAGTATTTCGTATTTATTTTCAAACTGAGATGAAAAATAAATAGACATAAGCCGTCTCTGCACTTTTAAGGAGATCAAAAATGGCGGACTTCCATAAGGCTCTCATTTATTCTCTTTGTGAATCTGGCTTCGCATTGCTGACTGTACATTTTCTAACAAATTTTCAGGAGCTCTGGGAACAGTAACCGCAGAGGGCTCTACGTAATACTTTACTCTACGATAGTCGTAGACCCATCGTAGAGCCATCGTAGTACCTGACGAACAAAATGCATAATGAAAAATCACTCCTTTTCACCCCTGAAGAAATATTAGGACAGGGCGAAAGAAATTTATATGAATGTGACCCTACAAATGAAAGTAATGAGGATATTTTGAAAGAGGAAATAAAAGCAAGCATAAAAGAGCTGAAGAATGGAAAGGCTGCAAGTATGGATGGATTGAATGCCGAGATGTTAAAGGCAGGAGGAGAATGTGTGGTAGAGTGGATGTTTGAATTATGCAAGATGTGTATGAAAGACAGGGTAGTACCGATGGACTGGAGAAAGGCGGTCATTGTCCCTATTTACAAGGGTAAAGGGGACAAGAAAGACTGCCGTAACTTTAGGCCCGTTAGTCTCCTTAGTATACCTGGGAAAGTCTTATGCAAAATTGTCATAAAAAAAGTGAGAATGGCCACCGATCACAGGGTCTCTGATATTCAATCTGGTTTTATGCCAGGACGAGGTTGTGTGGACCAAATCTTTACTCTCAGACAGATTGTTGAAAAACATCTGGCTGTGGGGAGGGTGGTCTACGCAGCCTTCGTGGATCTCGAGAGGGCCTTTGACTCGGTGGACAGATGTATGTTGTGGAATGTTCTCAGGAAGTACGGTGTGAATGACAACCTTCTGAATGTGATACGTGCCATCTATGAAAATAGTTCGGCATGTGTAAGAGTGGATGGGAGATATAGTGACTGGTTTGATGTATATAAGGGAGTGAGGCAAGGCTGCGTGATGAGTCCATGGTTGTTTAATATAATCATGGACAGTTGCATAAAAGAAGCTGGAATATCAGAGAGCGGAGTGAAAGTGGGTGAAACAAGAGTTGGAGTACTTCTTTATGCTGATGATGCTATAGTTTTAGCTGACTCGGCGGAGGAACTCCAAGCGATGTTAACCAAACTGAATGATGCATTTTGTAAAAATAGCTTGAAAGTGAATGCGAATAAGACAAAAATATTAGTTTTTGACAGGAATGAAGTATGTGAGGAACTTACAGTTAATTTGAATGGGAAAAAAGTTGAAGAAGTGAATGAGTTTGACTATTTAGGAAGCAAGTTTGAGGCGAATGGTAAGATGACGAAGGAATTAGAGAAGCGTGCCAGCAAAGGAAGATGCGTGATAGGAGCGTTTGGTAGAATAGCGAAGACTAAAAGGATACCAAAGAAAATGAAAATGGCGGTACACAATTGTATATTGTTGCCGACCCTGATGTATGGAAGCGAGTCATGGACGGTGAATGAAAGAGAAGTAAATAAGGTATGCACCGTAGAAATGACTCATTTAAGAAGTATGACAGGAAAAACACTGAAAGATAGAGTGAGAAACGAATGGGTTCTGAATGAATGCGGAGTAAAAGAAAGCGTGAAAGTGAAAGTTCAAAGAAGTGTGATGCGATGGTTTGGACATATTGAAAGGATGAATGAAGACCGACTGACAAAAAGAGTGTATAAAGGGAATGTAATAGGTAAGCGTGGAAGGGGAAGACCTAGAAAATAATGGATTGATCAGATAAGTGAGATTGCGAATGAATGGAATTTACAGAGTGGAAACAAGAGAAGAGCATGCATGAAAAGAGTGATGAAATTAGATGAGATGAAAGAAGTATGCAGGGACAGAGTCAAGTGGAGGCACTTATGTGGAGGTACTGGCCACCCCTAGAGGAATGGCGGCAGGATACAAGACAAGACAAGACTCCTTGCATTTCACCGTAGCACTGCTTACACTGGAAATTAAATGGGAAGAATTATCTTAGTAATGGGAATTTATTTATATAATTTTCTAGTCACAAATTAGACTTGAAAATATAGTAAAATGATTTGTTTGTGAAACAAAAGGTCCATACCTTAATTTTGTGTAAATTATATTTGTATTCCTTGACTTATACGTTGGTATGAGGCTGATCACCCATACTGATAAACATAGTTTACTTTGTCAATGTCATCCCTGTTTCAGGGAAGGTTGGCAAGAGTTGCAGGGCTTATAATCATTTGATATTGAGTTTTTATATTGTAGGTCCATATGCGGCATGTGTTAGCGCGAAGTTATGCATGTCTGCTTATGAGAATGCGTTTAATATGAATCTTCAATGATATATATTTTTGTATCTTAGATTTAGACTTAGATATATATTTATTTGCCAACATAATTTAAACCATCATCATGGCTGACGAGGCAACTCAATACGAACTCTTTAACACACCGCTGCCAGCTCTGTCTATTCAACACGTTCTCTCTCCATTCCCTACTTTTCATCATCATCATCATCACATCTGAAGAATACACGTTCTTGTTAAATGGTATGAAAGTCGAAATTGTGGATGAATGAAGTTACATGGGAAGTATGTTTGAAAAAAATGGGAAGATGACAAGGGAACTTGAGAACAGGGTGTGTAAGGGAAAGCAAGTGGTCGGAGCAATAGGAAGAATAACCAAGAACAAGCAATTGACGATGGATCTGAAAATGACGATACACAATGGCATATTGACACCAATATTGATGTATGGAAGTGAAGCATGGACAGTGAATGATAGCGAAGTAAGTTAAGTATGTACGGTGGAGTGAAACATTTGAGAGGCATGACGGGAAAAACTCTGAGGGATAGAGTTAGGAATGAATGGGTATAGAAAGAGTGTATAAGAAAGAGGATGTGAAAGTTATGGTACAAAATAATGTGATGAGATGGTTTGGACATGTGGAAAGAATGAATGATCATAGACTGACAAAGTATGTAATTGAGGTAGTGTGAAAGGAAAACGAGGTAAGGGACGACCGAAGAAAGTATGGAGTGATCAGATTGAGGAGATTGTGAAAGAATGGGATATACAAAGTGAGCGTAAAAGAAGAAAATGCATGAAAAAAGTGATGGATATGAAAGAACTGAAAGAGGTTTGTAAGGATAGGAAGAAATAGAGGCAGCTCTGGAGAGGCAATGGCCACCTCTAGCGGAATGGCAACAGAGTTGCAGTTACAAGCTCATACTCCTTTTGCACAATAATCCGCTACCAATTTGCCAAGCAGTATTTCCCTTAATTCAGTCCTGTGCTATTCTGCATAAGAGATAACACACAAGATAAATAAATAGAGATTAAATATTTCATGACTTTATTTCCGGCACATTCCGTGTCGCGTTTCCCTAACCGTAAAATAATAAAGGGCCCTATCTGCCTCCATGTAATACGTAACGGGCAATTTTGTAAAATATTAGCATCTGGACGGATTCGTTATACTTTCGGTGATAAGGAAAGATTTACTTAGAAACTCTCCCAGTACCAAACCTATTACGTACGGCAGTGACGCACAACCTTTACTGCAGCTCCTGCTCTCACAGACCACGGCAACAGATCCCGTAAAACATCACTCCAGCATCATCAGCCGGCCGTGTAAGCCTAAAACTCTTATTCAACCTTTACTTATTTCAACCTTTTTATTCCTTGACTGATAGGTCGGTATGCGGCTGACCACCCATACTGTAAAAAATGGTTCACTTTGCCAATGTCACCCCTGCTTTAGGGAAGGTCGGCAAGAGTTGCAGGGCTTATGTTCATTTGAGATTGGGTTTTTTATATTGTAGGTCCACATGCGGCATGTGTATTGTGTAAGCGCAAAATTATGCGTGTCTGCTTGTGGGAATGCATTTAATATGAATCTCAAATGATAAATATCTTTGCAGCTTAGATTTAGATTTAGACTTATTTCAAAAAATAAAATCGAGATGGCCAAGTTTACCGATGTTCAAACCAGCCCTTACAGCCTCAAAGCAATATCAGTAGCTGGGCTGAAAGTCTCATCACCACGGTAATTCTTACCTATCGAATATTGATAATATTTGTATGAAGACTTGTCAATCCAAAATGGCCACAAGTGAACAGCTGATTAGTCTTCATACAAATATTACCGATATTCAGTAGGTAAGAATAACTGTCGTGATTAAACTTCCAGCTCTGGTGTCCAAGCGTTTTACTTTTATATTCAGTGATCTGTGGTTTTACTATACTCAAAGCACAGATGTCTCAATCTATAATCTAAGTTGCAAAAATATTTTAAAATTTATAATTCATTTGAAATGCATGCCCAAAACAACGTGTGTAAGTTCTCGCTTGCAAATGCTAAATGTGTACTTACAAATTAAAATCCTCACTTCAAATGAACATACACCCTGCAACTTTTTCCGACTTTCTTTGAAACAGGGGTGACATTGGCAAAGTGAAACATTTTTTATTTATAAGTCAAGGAATTCAAATTATGTCTTGATTAAAAATAAATGTGTTACGATTATTTTTTTTGTTTATGGAATAAAAATGGCTTTTTCAACCGCAGCTATATTTTTGTTATTAAGAAAATATAGAAAGAAAAAATGATGCAAATTCTGCACTAAGAGTTCAACTTTAGAAAGAGATCTCAACTTAAGTCTACGATCAACTATGAAAAACACTGTGACAATCTTTTTCTTTCTTTGAGTTCATCCTCAGCCGCCGCACAGAAAGTATGTTCTCCTGAAGACGTCGGCTACGTCGCTGACGAAATGTAGAGAATAATGTAAGTTCTCACCGAACGGTTCGTTAAATATCCGATTTAAATTAAGTTTTAAAATTGTTCAGTTTTAAAAAAAAAAAAAATAATAATAATATAATTGTCAAAAAATTTCTTTCTGTTTTAACTTTCTATGTTTTTCATCACTGTCTTCTTTCGTTCACACTCAAGTTGGCGTAGCAAGGCTTTACAGGTAAATAGCACGCCAGCCGTAAAGATAACGTTCACCTCCGTAGCCCGTAGCGGCTAATATCGCAGGGTCTACGCCGCGCAGCATTTCGTAGACCCTGCAGAGTAATATGAACGCTTAAGACAGGGAAAGTGGCTTCGCTCAAAGGGTATGCCATGTTCAGGAGGGCTGTGCGGTCGTAATGAAACGAAAGCCTGAGGTTATTTTTGTAATGCATGCTTTCACTCTATATTCTTACCCCTTTATATATATCTGTAAATTCCACATGACCTAATAAGGCTGAAAATATTTTTTGTTCATGCGTTAAATTGTTGAAGCAATATATTCTAATCTGATCTAATCTAGTCGAAGTTGCAAAGATATTTTTTATTGGAGATTAACATGACTGTGTTTTCACAAGCAGACACGTACAAGTTCGCGCTTGCTCATGCCGCATGTGAACCTACGACATAAAAAAAACAAATCTCAAATGGACATACACCCTGCAACTTTTGCCGTTTTCCCTAAAACAGTGGTGACATTGGCAAAGTGAACCATTTTTACAGCATGGTGGGTCAGCCGCATACCAACCTATAGTTCAAGGAACACTACACAAGGAACAAGGAAACTACATTAATAATTGTAAATTGAATCTGCAGTCCATTAAATAATATTTTTTTTACTTTATCACTGCCCAGTGTTTCTTTAACTTTCGAAAAAAATATGTACAGATTTAAATTTTTCACAATTAACTTGAAGCGTTGAAAATTACAAAATAAATATCAAAAATGCAAGTTTATTATGTGGATAAGCATATGACAGATGTAAATTAAAGCCTACAAACTTCACTAACAACATATGTATATCACCAGATTAAAGGTGAAAGTAAATAAGTGCTGATTCACTGATTTGAGAAATCCTTTATAGAAGATTTTATTTGGAGTAACTGCTCATAGAAAGTGAACTAATTATTAGAAAGTGCTCATGAAAAACTCGTAAATTACAGGATTTTCACACTTTCGAAGTGTTTTCTCTCGAAGAAAATAAGAAAAAGGGTGCATTGATATATTATGAGTAACCCATGTTAGCTTAACATGTCACTTACTCAGGTTTACCTTTAAGGTATCCATATAGTTTATAGGTACCTACACAAATGTAATTGTTTTTATTTTATTCATATAAAACATCAATTACCTACAGTCAGTAATTTATCATTCGTTTAAAAAATACACATTTCAATGTTTGAAAAAAAAGTTGTAGAATAATTTTAAATAAAAAAATGTTTTATTAGCAGCTGTTTTCAACGTCTGACAGTCATTTCCATTAAAAAACTGAGAAAATTGTCAACACACATTCTCTTTTATACATCCCCATCTATAATCTATAATCTTAGTTGCAAGGATATATTCATTTTAAGCTCTCAAATGCATGCCCACAAACAAAAACGTGTAGTTCGCGTTTAAAAATGCTGAATGTGTACTTACAAATAAAATTCAAACCTCAAATGAACATAACCCCTACAACTTTTGCCGACTTTCCCTGACACAGGGGTGACATTGGCAAAGTGAACCATTTTTTACAGTATGAGTGGTCAGCCTCATACCAACCCATAAGCCCATACTTTCAATATTTCACCTCACAATGTTACAGAATTACCTCTCTAAAATACAATGTAACATACACAACTATACAGTCCACACTTAACTTCAAGTTTAAAATTTTCACCAAAATAATAAGAAATCCAAAACAGTGCCTCCAAGTGAATGTTTTACTTTTAATATATTTTCACTAATACGCTATGGGTGAGTTAGAACGTATGTTTTAAACACAGGGTACTGTTTCATTCCCTCTACGGTCTACGCTGACCCATTAACGTTTTTCCAGGCGCTTCTAGAAGATTTATCGCTGGAAAATTCCAGACAAGCGGATTTGAAAGAGGAGTAAAAAATCTGTCAACAGATTAGCCGGTCTTTCCTTCGAGGGCTATTCATTATGTCCCATGTGAAGGGGGTTTTAATGCTGAAGACTCTACAACCATCCCGTCCACGGTGTATGTGAAATGAACTGGGCTTAATTAAATATACATGCCATACTTTTTTCGATACATTTGTTCGTATAAGCTTATGTTTTTGAATAATTTTTTTTAACAAAATTTTATTTTTCTTCTGGATTTCATTAATTTGTTTTTACGATTAAAAATGGGTTCATGCATTTTTTTTTATACATGAAGAAATATCTATGTATAAGCCCATTCTCCCATTATTTTAAGATTTCAGTTTCTCTGAGAGTTTCTCTGAAGGGATTTTTGGTCGGGGCGAAAGAATTTTGTTTAGAAAAATGACAGAAGAGAATGAATTTAGGATTTTGAAAGAGGAAATAAAAGTATCTATTGAATGTTTGAAGAATGGAAAGTCTGCTGGGTTTGATGGAATAAATGGTGAAATGTTGAAAGCAGGAGGTGAATGCGTGATAGATTGGATGTACGAATTATGTAAGCTTTGTGTGAATGCAGGAGTAGTACCGATGGATTGGAGGAAGGCAGTCATTGTTCCCATTTACAAAGGTAAAGGGGACAAAAAAGACTGTCAGAACTTCAGACCAATCAGTCTACTCAGTATACCAGGAAAAGTCTTCTGTAAGGTGATTATAAAAAATGTGATTCTGACTACTAGTGAAAGGATTTCCGATATACAGTCCGGCTTTATGGCCGGTAGAGGCTGTGTTGATCAGATTTTTACTCTACGACAACTTGTTGAAAAACAATTGTCGGTGAGGCGGAAGCTGTTCACGGCCTTTGTAGATCTGGAAAAGGCTTTTGACTCAGTAGACAGAGGTATGTTATGGGATGTTTTGAAAGCATACGGAGTGAATGGGGCTCTCCTAGGTGCGGTGCATGCAAACTATGAAAATAGTAAGGCATGTGTTCGTATTGATGGTGAGTATAGTGAGTGGTTTGAAGTTTATAAGGGTGTGAGGCAAGGATGTGTGATGAGTCCATGGCTATTTAACATAGTCATGGACAAGTGTGTTAGAGATGCTCGACTTAATGATTGTGGATTGACGATAGGAGAGAGCAAAGTGAGTGTTTTACTGTATGCAGATGATGCAGTTCTTGTTTCTGATTCAGCAGTAGAATTGCAAACAATGCTCTCTAGATTGAATGAAGCTTTGTTAGGTAACCATCTGAAGTTGAATGCAAGTAAGACGAAAGTATTGATTTTTGAAAGAGATGATGAAAGTATGAATTATGAATTTAAAATTAATGGAATGAATGTTGATGTCGTAAATGAGTTTGTATACCTGGGAAGTATGTTTGAAAAAGATGGAAGAATGACCGGTGAATTTGAAAGAAGAGTAATGAAGGGCAGGTGTGTACTGGGTGCCACAGCTTGTATCGCCAAAAATCAAAACATATCAAAAAATGCTCGATTGGCGGTACGCAGTGGCATACTTTTACCCACCTTGATGTATGGAAGCGAGGCCTGGACGGTGAATGAAAGTGAAATTAGTAAAGTCCATACTGTTGAAATGGACTTTCTAAGAAGTATGATTGGGAAAAAACGGAGTGACAGGGTGAGGAATGATTTTGTAAGAGAAGAATGTGGTGCAAGAGAAAGTGTGAAAGTGAAGATTAAAAGAAGTTTGTTAAGATGGTTTGGGCATATGGAGAGAATGAATGAGGAAAGACTGACGAAGAAAGTATATGTTGGTAGAATAGATGGATGTCGTGGTAGAGGAAGACCGAGAAAGGTATGGATGGACCAAATATCCGAAATTGCGAATGAATGGAATATCCAGAGTCATAATAAAAGAAGAGCTTGTATGAAGAAGGTTATGACTCTGGAGGAAATGAAAGAAGTATGTAAGGATAGAAAGAAATGGCGGTTGATCTGTGATGTTGGCGGCTGGGGTTTGTTAAAGTGAAATTGGTTTTTGTGATTTAGTTTTTTATGTCAATGTATAGGTATATTGTTGTTTATTGATTTTAAAAATGTAATTTGTCATGTATGTTCCTTGACACGTTGGGCGCCAAAATGTGAGGGTTTTTCCTCTGTCCTGCTGATTGAAACAATTAATAATGTAACAGCCACTTTAATATGTTTACTTTATTTCCTTTCACAATGTATACACCATAAACCACAGCACAATAATATTAATTATTCTTAATTACACATGCTTGTCGCTCTCACGCCAGGCAAGCTTCTTCTCTCTTTTCACATTCCTTTGTTTTTCTTTTCATTCAAATTCAAATCTCATGTTCTATTCCACCAAACAAACAAATCCATCTCGTTACAGTTGTTATGCGGCTGACCACCCATACTGTAAAAATTGGTTCACTTTGCCAATGTCACCCCTGTTTCAGGGAAGGACGGCAAGAGTTGCAAGGCTTATGTTCATTTGAGATTGGGTTTTTATATTGTAGGTCCACATGCGGCATGTGTTAGCGCGAAATTATACATGTCTGCTTGTGGGAATGCTTTTGATATAAATCTTAAATGATATATATCTTTGCAGCTTGGATTGGATTGGATTGGATTGAGGATGGCCAAGAGGCCGAAACCGGTCACAACTCGTTATTTTTGTTTGTAACTAAATAAAAATAAATAAAGTAGAACTAAACAAAGTTTGTTATCATATTTTAATAATTAAAATGGAGTTCTACAATGTTTCCGCTAAAACTTTTCAAAAATTGTAATTATCAGTGTTATGGCTGAGGGTCAAGTCGCTGTTCTTGATTGGCGTATTTATAAAAAGATAACGCTGGTTCGAATCACGTCTGGCTCATTTGACCATACCTTCGACCCTGCCATTGCATACGCACAAGCTTCTGTTTTTGCATTAATACAACTGGCCAGGCAAAATAGATTAGTAATTTGCATTCCTCTTTACAAATCCATTTAAAAAAGCCGTCTCATTCTTCTTTGTTTTTTTAGTGCTTTAGATTTTTGATCCGAAATTCACTAAAACACTTCATCAGCTGATGGATCTTGAGATAAGTTCAGACATCTTTCTACTTTTATGAGGTATTCCAGCTGAGTGTATTTCATGATTCATTCTGGAGATATGATCTCTCCAAAATCGCCTCTTAAATCTGCTGTTTTTCATCCATTGTTCTCCGCTTGCAATCGAACTCACAAATTTCTGTTTACTAATACATAGTTAACCACTAGACTACGGAACGGACACAAATCGTCATCTAAGTGCTTGTCTATCTTATCTCCAACAGAGGTAATTTCACATGAGCAATGTTTGTATTTGAACCGGACCAATGTGTCTTATTAAAATCTGGAGATTGATTTTGAAATATACATCAACTTTAACACTTTTGTGTTTTATCTATGTTTTTTTCTTAGCTCAGATTGTGAAGAATGTAATTCTTGAGACAATTTCATTTCAAAGTCATCTTTGAAACAAATGATGTATAAGCCAAGCAAGCACTGAAAGAATCAAATATTAATTCCAAAATAGTACACATGTTGTATTTCGTTGTATATTCGAAGTATTCTTAGTACAGTAGACTAAAGGGAACCAAACTTTCATAGAAAAAAAACTTTGAAACTTCTGTTTTGATTTATGATCATGGCTTTTTTTAGAAGTATTTTTTTCAGCAAGCAGTAAAAATACCTGCACATATTGTTGAGCGAACGAAAATAATTATAAGCTTGCATGTTCCTCGAACATAATAATGTCTTTATCAGCCACACAAAATGGTACGCTCGACTTTAATCGAAATGTGTATCGCTGTCTGTTCGCAATTTGTATTTTCTTCACATTTCCATCTGTGTTCTGTTCTAACCTTCCAACCTTTCAACGCAACCAAAACGTTAACTAAAAAACATACATAAACTAAAGCAGCACCACAACTGAGTGTTTTAGTTTACGTAGATTTTCTGTTGAACTGTATGGTTGCGTTTGAACGGGAATTTTGGGTAGTGTGGTCTGTTTTTTGTACGTGAAGTTCTACGGTCCCAGTGCAGGGTCGCTACAAGAAGCGTGCTTGGGAATAAATGCCCCTGGGCGTGATATTCTATCTAGGACAGCGCGGCTTGTACAAGAGTCGAACCATGCATTGTGAGTTTTGAGATAAAATTTGTACGAATTTGTAAATTTTGTGGATTTCAGGTCGTGTTGAATGAATTGGGTTTTGTCAAGGGATTATGATAATCCCATATTGTGTTATATTTGTTCTAAATTCATATGGATTTTTGTAAACGTTTTTTAAAGTAAATTCTATTATAAGGTGTATTTTTTTTTTAATTTTTAATGCTACAGATCACCGCCTTAAAGGTACAACTGAATAAATGCTGATTCACTGATTTGAGAAATCGTAGATTAAAATTGTAACTTCTCATAGTAAGTGAATTAATTATAAGGAAATTCTCGTGACAGACGTCTAAACTTCAGGATTTTCACACTTTTGTAGTGTTTACTCTCGTAGAAAATAGGAAAAAAATGCATTTAACTGAGTAATCCATGTTAGCTTTGTAAATCACTTAGGCCCGGTATTTTGAAGTATCGTAAAGTTAACTAAAATGCAATTTTAGTTAAACCATCATAATATTTCACTCACCGAATTTCACCAGTAAATATCTAGTAACTTTAACTTTCGATTTTCAAGATGGCGGCGCTTCACTGACAGCCGCTGTTCTTTTTTAATGTAAGGATACATCAAAATTGTTGCAAACTGACCATTTTTTGTCTCGTTTTCTAGCTTAATGAAGGTTAGGGATATGATTTTTATGAATAGTTGTTTGTTTTAAAGCTTTTGAATGGCATTTTAATTATTTCCAAGATTTAGGGGCGTGGCTTCATACTTCGGCAATGTTCGGTTTTAGTTAACTCGAGATTGAGTATTTTGAATAAAAGTTCAAGTAATAGTTAACTAAAATATTACTACAGTTCAATATACCGGGCCTTAGTCAGTTTTACCTTTAAGGTATCGAAATATAACATTAACTCAATTTAATTATTGTATTTTGTCAGATCAAAATAAAAGTAAGAATTTGAATTTTTAAATGTTTATTTATCTCTTAAAAAAATTGTTAAGAGTGAGTTCAAAATTTGTACCCTGCATTTCACGAGTATAACTCAGATAATTTAAACATCTTTTATTGAACGGTGCTAGTAGGGATTCTAAAATAACCGGCATTGTCTATGCGCACCACTCTCCTATCTCCTGCTCTGTATTCATATGGCTTGTTTGTTCGCGACTTTGTGCTCCCAGTAGGTACACACCTACACAAGTAAAACACGAATGATGGAATGATAAACGAACAATAAAGGGGAAATGAAAACTTGTTTTTAAAGCAAACGTTCTGGCAGATAGACGGTATCGGAACTTGCGTCGTTACAACTTTAACATTCGATCAAATCAGATCGTATAAATGCGTTACTATCGACATGATACGACTCACATGATGGCAAACAAAGCAATTTAAACGTTAACAAACCTGTACGTTTAAAACTTTACGTTTGTTTTTTATACCTAAAAAGTAGCACGTGGTTCTAGGCTAGAGATAATAGTGTGTTACTTTTTTTCGTTTAAAACTTTATGTTTGTTTTTTATACCACAAAGTAGCACGTGGTTCTAGGCTAGGGATAATAGTGTGTTACTTTTTTTCGTTTAAAACTTTATGTTTGTTTTTTATACCACAAAGTAGCACGTGGTTCTAGGCTAGGGATAATAGTGTGTTACTTTTTTTCGTTTAAAACTTTCCGTTTGTTTTTTATACCACAAAAGTAGCACGTGGTTCTTGGCTAGGGATAATAGTGTGTTACTTTTTTTTGTTTAAAACTTCATGTTTGTTTTTTATACCACAAAAGTAGCACGTGGTTCTAGGCTAGGGTTAATAATGTGTTACTTTTTTTCGTTTAAAACTTTACGTTTGTTTTTATGCGTAAAAAATAGCACGTGGTTCTAGGCTAGGGTTAATGTGTTACTTTCGGCATGAATGAGAAACAAAGCAATTTACACGTTAATTTACATCCACGATAAAATTTGTATGGTGTTATTCACACACAGAAAATTCATGCTCAACCGACACTTAACGTGAATTTTCCATTAAAGAAAAAGATCCGGTTGTTAAGTGGCTAGAAATATTTATCAGAATTTTGTAAACAAATACGACAAGTTTTTTTGTATGTGGTCGACATCATCTTTGTCATCCAATTTTTAAAAAACTGTTGTTTACCGTGCGTGATATTTTTTAAATTTCCGAAATCCAAAAACGCAGTGCCAAAAAAAATCAACTGGTGTACAACATGTCAAAGCTTTTTTTAAGGGTCTTACAGCCTTAAGTTATGTAGGTAAGTATTTGTCTTGGCATGTACATTGTAGGAGATCGACCTAGCAAAAAAAATTGAGTAGGAGATCGACATTGTAACTGTTTAGCCCGCCAAATATAACTCATAAAAGCATTATATATAAATATTAATTAAGAAAAAAAATAGCATAAGTAAAACTACATTGAGTGCAAAATGTCAAATCAGTTTATGGTCGATCACTGAAATTTTAGCTATCGACCTTAAAACCTCCCGCGATCGATCGTATGGGCACCTCTGCTATTTGCGAAAAGACTTTTTCCCCGAGCTAATATAATGTGTCATTCATCATCAAATATTAAAGTTACCACAATTCAAATAAAAGTTACCACGATTTTGCAATTGAGATTATGTTTGCATACGTATCCGTTAGTAACACAGTTTCAAATTTCAGCTGCATTGAATTCCGACTGCAGAATGGATCAGCAAGAGGTACACAGTTGAAATGGCTCTAAAATATTATCCCAAAAAGAGAGGTGCACCTTGTTTCCTAAGTCGCCCGGCCCAGCGAAGCCTTCCTCGTATCTTTAATGTACCAGATACCGAGGAGACCGCTCCGTGGACTGCAGGAGAATTATTCCATCGGCGAAAAATGGGGCAGAACTGAATTTATGGGTCGTTGCAGCAAAAACTATCTGGCAGAGAGCAAAGTTTGCCAGGCAGCTCCATCGGGACATCGATTTTTGCCATTCTCGAGCAAAAAAGTTGAAGAAATAAATTTTGAAGTTGGATTCCGTGAAGAATAGTTTCTGTGCTGTGCATTTTGATTTGATTTTCAGTTTTTGCTTTTCATGAAACTTTTAATACTTATTCATGTCGCTTCATTACTTTTGCGTTTCAAATTTTTGTTTCCCTTATTCAGCGCAGGTCGACTTACATAATAAGTTCATTTGAGATAGGGTTTTTATTATATTTTTAAGGGTATCTATGTTAATATAGTGAAAGTCCATTGTATTTTTTTAAGAAATTCAATAGAAAAAACAAAGTTTTAATTCACTTTAATTTATTTTTTTTACTCAAAAGTTTTCGCCTAATAAGGCATAGGGTTTTTATGTTGTAAGTCCATATGCGGTATGCGTACGTGCGAGCTTATACGTGACTGCTTGTGAGAATGCATGTAATATGAATCTTAAATGTTAATTTATATTTGCAAGTTAGACTACCTATAGATTATAGATTTCGTTTAAAGGGATTTTGTTTAATTAATTAATTTTCAAATTTTGAGGCGGAAGGATGGGCTAGAATCAGATACAACGCTTCTAAGTTGCACATATAGTCAACTTTTAACCTTGTTGCTCTCATACGGCATTGTTAACCTATTTATTTTCACAGGTATTGGGGTCGACCTTACGCTAGTCTCGTGTGGAGGATTCAAAGTGGAGGTTTTCATATAATATGAATCTTAAATGCGAATGTATCTTTCCAACTTAGATTACAGATTATTACATCAGTACTTTTTATTGTAGTGCTGTTTAATCTCATACCATATATAATAAGTCAGCGCTATAATTTATTAATTGACATACCGGTAAGCTATTAACTTTTAAAAATTGTTTTAAAAAAATTGACATGGAAATCAATGCAAAGGCGACTTAATTTTCAGTTTTCTTTTTTCTTCGGCGAAACTTGTTTTCAATACAACTTAATATAAAATAATCCAAGTCTGGTAGAAGTTTGCCGTTCGCTCCGCAGCTAGACTTAGTTCTTCCATCAATATTTTTACACTTGAGAGCCCCAAGTACTCAGCCACTGCGTTTTACCGAAAATTCTTAGAAACTGAAGCACTCACAAGAGCCGCTGTTTTTGTTGTTATATTTTTTTGTGCAACGTTTCTGTTGCGTTTGGATGCCGAGTTTTATAGTTGGAGTATTGGAAAGTGATGTTTACGTTGGCACGCTCGCTTGTGGAAAACTAAACGACGCCTGACAACTTTAGCTAGGTGATTTTCTTTCAAAATGTGATGTTAATTAGTTGTTGATGTTTGTGTTGATAAACTTAATTATGTTGATAAGTTATTATCATGCAATTGTTTAATTATATAATAATAACGCTATGATTTTACTCGGGTTCTTTTTAATTAAACTGCGATTGATTTATTTAACAGGATTTATTTTGCACAATGTACGGTTACATAGTACTTTTCTAGCTTTATACTTTGCGTCACAATGTTTCAAGCGTATCTGGCTCTCCGCACTATTGCGTCTCGTATATATAGGTACGAAAGAGACGATTCTTGCATGTTCTAGATTATTCCGCATACTTCTATAATGGGTTGTTCCACACACATACTATATTGTTCGACACTATTCCATTTATACACCAGCAAACACGTGCATGTACACACGTCCTGGCTCTCCGCACTATTGCGGCTCGTATATATAGGTAAGAAAGAGACGATTCTAGCATGTTTTAGATTATTCAACATACTTCGATAATGGACTGTTACTATATTGTTTGATACTATTACATTTATACACCAGCAAACTACGTGCATGTGCACACAAATTCATAGTTCTTAACAATAATCTATAATCTAAGATGCAGCAGACACGCGTAAGCTCGCGCTTAAAAATCCTGCATGTATAAATACGGAATAAAATGGGTATCAGTATGGATGATCAGCCTCATACTAACCCATAAGTCTAGGAAAAAATAAACAATATGATAATTAAATAAATAATTATAAAAAATTATAAAAAACACAGAGTTTTATTTTCACAAATTGAGTATTTATTTCCACCTCAAGTACTTTCGACTTATTTACGTCATTATCAAGAGGATACTAAATTACAAAAATTGACAAGACAAACACCATAGAGAAATAAAATAAAAATAATGATTTAGGTACGACAAATAGGTACAATAAGGAAATGACACATAATATAATTACAATATTATATACCTAATGATATAACAAATTGATAAAACAACAAACCATAGAGAAATCTAAATAAAAATAATAATATAAATAATAAGATAATGACGTAAATAAGTCGAAAGTACTTGAGGTGGAAATAAATACTCAATTTGTGAAAATAAAACTCTGTGTTTTTTATAATTTTTTATAATTATTTATAAAAATGAATTTTCACTGTGTGAATACACAAACTTTAAAAAGTCTGATAATTAAACTTTAAACTGTAAAGGTTACTTAATATGCGGCCTTACGCTAATCACTTCAGTTGAAGTTCGAGTTTCCTAGCTCCCCAGGGGGGTAGTTCTCGTTTATTGTGAAGGCTGAGTAAACCTTGTCGGTGTTTTATTTTGGGTTCGAAATAAAAAAAAACGGGAAATCATTTCTGACACCCTCGGTGCGGATTGAACCCTTGCTCTCAGCATAAAATGCAAGCACTTAACCAACTGAGCTATCAACCGGCCTTTTTACGAGCTTGATTGTAGCTACAAAGCGTCAATTCTCAAGCAAGACCCACTTACTGTAAGGCTGGATGGACCTTTTGTGACCGGTTTTTGGTAGGGGCAATGAATTTTTCAACCCAACAAAGAACATATTTGAAACTATAAATATTTTATTGTACCTCGCCGGAAATCAAACTCACGATTTTCTATTTTAGAGTTCGAAACGTTACCACTAGACTATGGACCAGTTGTATAAACGTGGAAAAAAATGTTGTTTAATATATTTAGTGAAAAATCTGAATTAATGCTCCTTGACTGATAGGTTGGTACGAGGCTGACCACCCGTGCTGTAAAAATCGGTTCACTTTTGCCAATGCCACCCCGGTTCAGGGAACGGCGGCAGGAGTTGCAAGGTTTATGCCCATGTGAGGTTTTCTTTATTTGTATGCACACATGCAGAATGTGTAGGCGCGAACTTACATATGCCTGTCTGTAGGCATGCATTTCATATGAGCCTTAAATGTCAACATATCCTTGCAGCTTAGATTATAGATTATAGATAGATTGTCTTATGTATAGATACTAGATAGACAGCACCCATAATTTGATGGGCTTACGTCGATAGATTGAAACAAAGATACACTCTCAATTAACTAATTGATTTGCTAAATGTATTGATCCACAAATTGGTTAATACATAATATATGTTATTACACGTGTTGGTACATGTACCTACTGATACTATTGGAAGTACGTTAAAAAAACATCAATCAATTAATTTATTCTGATATTTGGCAGATTGATTGAAACATCAATTAATTGATTTGTGATAACTGATAATCTAAGGGGCAAACTGATTGGTTATTAATTGACTGATAAATTTATTTTTTAAATAAAAAAGTCTCCATACATATCAGAAGCGTGCATCCCATACATGCATATGCGCCTAATAGGTAGGTAAAAAATCGTTTAAGCTTCATATTGAGATTTAAAATTAAAAATTTAAGTTCGATTGGAGCCATCGTTAGGCCTTCAGTTAATTTCAAATAAGTTGTTTTAAAGGAATGGGAGAAAATATTTATTCTGAAATGTATTTGTCTATACCCTATGCATGCTCTTGAGACATATTCACTATTCATAATGAGGACGGAACATTTCATTTTAGAACTTTTTTCTCGGTGAGCAAACGTCAGTCTTGTACATATGAGACTGCCGTCCTTAGCAACCAATAAAAAATATTTGTATGCCTTTTCCCTAGGAACCCGTCTGGGTGACGACTTTTATGATTTTTATGTTCTCTGTATATTTTGCTAAAATTTTAATATGCTTTTTTGTAATCTGTATATTTCATGTAGCTGGTCACGTATTGCACCTTCCGCGTGACTGTACTGGTGATATGGAGAGATTGATCAACAGTCACTGCAAAGTTTTTTTTCAAACACGTCGCTCAAAACCAACGTCTTGGCTCACTCGGCCATTGCCTAGACATATACAATGAGGTCGGAATAATTTCGAATTTGTCACTTTTTTCCCGGCGAGTTAACATCAGTCTTGCATGGGATTGCCGTCCTTAGCAACCAGCAACAAAATATTTTTATGCCCTTTTCCCTAGCAACCCGGCCGCGTGAAGACACAATATTGTCTGTGTGGATATCATTATTTCTGTATAATGAAATATTTCTTGAAAATCCTAATTTCTCGTTTGTTTTGCTAACACGGCCCAACGTGAAGTTTCCTTTGAAGCGATTCCACAATATTTTGAGACCATAAATCACTGTCAATGCTGGTTTATTTTAATATTAATAAACCTCCGAATAGAACAATATTCCTTTGTTCATGTCTAGACGCGATGTACTCTCTCCAAATAAACTAGAAACTTTATTAAATCATATATTGGATAAGTTTTTCATTAAATACCAACGCACGTGAAACGTAAGTATGAGATTAATGATAAAAAATAAATAAGTAAAATACTTAAATGAGTCTATCTTATCTAATCTAATATAAGTTGCAAAAATATGTCACATTGGGGATTCACATTTTACACATTTGTACCAGCAGACACGTATAAGTTCGTGCCTGCACATGTCGCATGTGATCCTACAACATAAAAACCCAAATCTCGGCCAGCCTCGTAAAAAATACTTAATGGTTCAATGCCGTAAAATTCACGTATTTAAAACTTAAAATTTGTCAAAGATGTTTTATGTAGCTAAATTGCAAAGTAAAAAATAAATGTGGATATAAGGCAAACTGGACCTGTCAACCACAAAAATGTCGAACACCACAGACTACTAGATAATCATGAGAAATTATATGTTTTCTTGCTTTGTCCATTTAGTGAGATCTATTATCTATAATCTAAGTTGCAAAGATATATTACATTTAAAATTTATATTAAACTTATTCCCACAAGCTAACACGTTTAAGTTCGCGATTAAACATGCCGCATGTGAACCTACAATATCAAACCCAATCTCAAATGAACATAAGCCCTGAAACTCTTGATGACCTTCCCTGAAACAGGGGCGACTTTTTTACGACAGTCAATAACAAATTTATAACGCGTGCGCACTGCGTTCGCACAGGCAAGAAACTTTACCAACTTTCTGGAAAGATTTCGTAGTTTCACCGAAGTTTTATGGTTTACAACGAAAATACACAGTTATACTCTCCCTTAATTGAAGATCTTGATTATTCAACTGACTTCTTGATTATTCAAGATCTTCGTTCCCTTTCTAACTAAGGACGATTTGCGGTTAAGTAAATTGAAACGGATGTATATATAATATATAGCTCACAGATATCATACGTCAATGAAAAAAACCACCATGGTTTTGACAGTAATAACACTAAAGAAGAAAGAAATATAAATAAATCATTAATTCTTAGTAAATTGTATAGACTTCAGGTCGATCTGATAACGATAGGATTTGTAAGCGCAAACTTAATTTTGTCTCACTTTCCAGTTTTATTTTTATACAAAAGACTAATGGCGGTATTCTCCATTGCCATCTGAACGCTTATTTTTAGCTAAGGAAGCATTTCTAGTAAGTATCGAAATAGGCCGTACAAAAAATTGTCGTTGTTTTTAAAAATATGTTTCTTATAGGCCTTACATATTTTATATATCCTACTGAATGGCCTTAGTAAATATGTGAAATTAATGGAAAAAATCAAGTATAACTTATTTTTTACCTAAATTTTAACTGTAACCTACACACGAAAAAAACGCTAAAAATATAAAAAAACGCGTTTTTTTAAAAGATTTTTTTGTGGTAGCAATTCTAAAGTTATATATTTTGTGTAAACTTTATAATTAAGATAAAAAACAATAAACATGCTTTTCATCACTGTAACTATTTTGCTAAGACCATAAAGTCTAAGAAACAAAAACGGCAGATTTAGCTTTATAACGCGCCTTAAGTGTTATAATGAAAGTGTCTATGCTTTGTTCCTAATGAAATTTACTAAGGATTAAATATAAACTTTTACAGTGTTAATACACTATTCATAAAAGATATAAACAATTTATAACAACATTCCAGTGCAAAGTTTGTCGGCATTAATTATGGATTCAGAAAAAAGTACAACTTTTATTAGCCAAGTGGAACAATGTGGATCGTGTTGACCTATAATTCCATGCAATACTTTTCACAAAAGCCTTTCAATGAAAATGTACAACATTTAATCTTCATTAATAAATCAAAGCGTGGTACGTATTAGGGAAAATTACTATTTTTTGACATAATTCACCATTTTCGTGACAAAAATTAATAGTCGCTTGTAGCGCATGCAAAAGTCTTAACTGCTGTTCGATATCAAAATTCTTATACAAAGACCTTTAATCTATGGATCATTCGTAGACTAAACGCTCTCCTTGTTAATCTTATACCCATCAGAGGTACCTATTCACATGAGTATTGCTTGTATGTGTACTGAACGAATGTGTCTTATCTACATCTAAGCTGCAAAGATCTTTATCATTTAAGATTCATATTAAACGTATTCGTACAAGCAGACATGTATAATTTCGCGCATGTGGACCTACAATATAAAAACCCAATCTCAAATGAACATAAGCCCTGCAACTCTTGCTGACCTTCCCTGAAACAGGGGTGACATTGGCAAAGTGAACCATTTTTTACAGTATGGGTGGTCAGCCTCATATCAACCTATAAGTCAAGGAATTACATGTATTTCTTATGAAAACTGTAAATTGATTTTAAAATATTTCAAACAACTCTCACATTATAGTTTCGTGTTTTTCTTAGCTCAGTCAGATACTGTAGAAAATGATTTTAAAGATAATTTCATTGAAAGTTCATGTTTGAATCAAATGGTTTATAAGCCAAACAAGTACTGGGAAGAAGTAAAGTGAATTTTCTTATCATAGAAAAAAGATGGTCTGTGTTGATCTGTGGGTTAAAAGTTTCTGAATATGACTGTAATGGTTATTGAGGTAATTTTCATGGCAAAAAATATGCAAGAAAAAAGTATTGCGAATTCTAAGTGAAGTGTGGGATTCAAACTCACGACCTTCCATTTACAACTCCGAAGCATTACCACCAGACTACGGACCAGTCTATAGACAACACCTTCTCTCAGGGTCAGTCTCCCCTCCACTGACCCACGCCCTGTATATCCATCCCATCCGGGGATGTGTCACAGGACTCGCAGGCAAAAGTTATGTGAGATGCGAGTGGCAGAAGGCCCTCCCGTGAAGCTACACTTTCCCAAGTGTTAACACAAAGCAAAGGAGGCTCAGAAATCACTGAAAGATTATAGCCGTGAGGGTTTAGGGCTCGAGGATTTTCAATTTACAAATAAAAATGTAAAGTGATTCTGAGCGTCTTAACATATGACTTAAGGCCTAAATTCGAGATGTTACTACTGAGACCGTTCGGGAGGTGCTCTCCTGACTAAGTGTCTATAGCCTATAGACAGAAGTACATAAAGAAGAAATGGTAAATAAATGGAAGATTCATGATCGTTTGTTAACAAGAATTTTGATGTAGAGACAACGTTTCAATGTTTTGTTATATTGTAACTCCAAGAACAACTCCCTGACTGACAGTCTCACTGACTGATTGACATAAAGTGTGTCTAGTTGTGTGCCTTGTCAAAACAGTGCTCCTAGTATAAAAACACTTCTATTGCGTAAATCCAAATAATGCATGAAAAGTTCATCACTCTCTGACAGTGCTATCGTATATTCCGTACATTTTAGATTTACGCAATTGAGGTGAATCTGGCGCAATGTTTTATACTAGGGGCACGGAATACTTGATAGTTTTCGGGCGCCTCTACGATACGTGGTCTGAAATTTGAATACTAAAATAGGTCATACCTACATGCTAACATAGTCCGTGAAGTTCTAGTGGAACGCGATCGCTGTATTTACTATCTAACGGGCGGTGGCGAAGGGTGCCATACAAGCCGATTCCCATCGGTTTTTTGTTTAAAATGAGGCAAAAATGATAATAAAGTAGACTGCATAATTGTCATTGTCCTGAATATGCCTTGTAGGCGAAAGTGCTAGACAGTAATAAAATTATAAAAGTGAATTAAAACTTTTTTATTTAATTAATATTAATTAACATAGACTGCATGGTTTCAATGGGGGAAAAATACGTATTGTTTCTTTGGTTTTTTAAATGTATTGGTTTACTTTGCGCCTATATTTTTTAACTACTTTGTTACATCATTTTAAAAGGTAAACCGATGGGAACCGGCTTGTATGGCACCCTTCGCCACTGCTATCTAACTATATAAAATTGAAAAAAAGATTAACATGTACGATTCATATTGTTATGTTATTTTTACACGGATTCTATTTATTTAAAATAAAATTATTTTTTCTTAAACGTAGTTTAATTTTCACAATACTATTTTATATCTCGAGCACTTTCGAGATATAAAATATTATTGTGAAAATTAAACTACGTTTAAGAAAAAATAATTTTATTTTATATAAACTGAATTTTCACTGTGTGAATACACAAACCCTACAAAATCTAATGGATTCTATTTAATACAAACTGCGTTTTCTTTATTTTGCACGGTTTATTTAATGACTTTTCCTTGAATTATAGGTTGATATGAGGCTGACCACTCATACTGTATTTTTTTTCCTTTTTTTTGACAAAACCCGCGGGCCGCAGGTTGAGTATGCTTGCTTTAACTGATACAATTGAATACAGAAACTATTACGTTTCAAAGCGATGTGTGCACATTGAAATTTCCAAGAGAAATGGGAAATGTTTCTTGGTAGCGACTGACAACTATTATTGTACCTACATCAAGTAAATAACTCAAGCTCTCAAGGTCTTGTATATTATAAACAAATATGTGTGTGTGTACTAAAGACCAACCCTCCAAAATTCTACTCGCTAGCTCGCAAATTGCGGGTGACTTTTGTTTGGTTGCGAGTGTGCTTTTCTTTATCTGAAAGTATCATTTTCCCAGTTAATAATACCATTGATAACTTTGTAAAATTGTATGTCGTAAATCTAAATCCCCTTTCAATTAAATCAATCTCACTCGATCACATGTTTAAAGGCGTTAAAAATTATAAACACAGTTCACGGGAGTTTTTTTAACCCATGCGAGTTGCAATTACGAGTTGCGAGTTGGTTGGAGGGTTGCTAAAGACCACGCGTACATTTAAATTGTTTCAGATGAGCCGCAAGGAATCAAAGGGGATTCACAAATTGAATTCTAAATTTGTTTCTCTCAATTAATTTATTGGGTTCACTTTGCCAATGTCAACCCTGTGCTAAGGAAAAAAAATGGATTTATTTGAGATTTTTTTTAAAAATTATTTTGTTAGTTAATATGCAGCATATTTAAGCATAAAGTTACACGTGTCTGATTATGGAAATATGAATAGACAATTTACCGAGCAAAAAAAAAAATGCGCACAGCGTTCGCACAGGCATGAATTTCAAACCAGCCAACTTAATGGAATGATTTCGCAGTTTCAACGAGATTTTTAAACTATATGACACTGTGAAGAGCTTTGTTCTCTTTCTAACTCAGGACAATTTTCGGTTAAGTTAGTTGAAACGGATATAGTGTTCATTTCGTTAAAATATTTCTAGAACACAGATGTTATGACTCATTGTTCAGGTACATTTGACTTAGACATAATCATTACAAAATTTAATGTACTTACAACAACTTTTGCCAACTATCTTTTGTGTACTTTCAAGAGAAGGAATGAAGAAAGCTAGCGCTAAAGTGAAGGATATGAAACTTCCTATGTTAAGGCCATTCATTCGCTATCATAGAATTTAATATCATAACCACCATTATATAGTCCGAATATTGGGCGTAATGCGGGGTACGACCTTGATAATCGTCTTGCTGAATTATAAACGGAGGCGATTACGCTAGGCAATATAAATTTATTAGGACCTCAATATACAACACAAATACTCGATAGAGATTGACTTGAAAACCGAGCTTTTTTTTCTATTCATAGACCTTGTAGTAGTTACTAGATGGTACTTTATAATAACAATGATACCCATAAGCAGGCATTAGTAAGTTCTCACTTACACATCCCTGCGCACTTAAAATAAAAAAACCTAAATATCAAATGAGCATACACCTTGCAACTTTTTGCTGCGCTTCCCTGAAACAGGGGTGATAAAGTGAACCAATTTTTACAGTACGAGTGGTCAGTCTCATATCAACCTATACGTCTATGAATAATAATAATAATATTAATATGATTTATTTGGTGAGCTCTGTTTTTTTTTGTGTGAACCAGCGCCAATTCTCAAGCAAGACCCAGTTAGTGTAAGGTTGTTAAAGGCAGATAAATTTTTCAACCCAGCGATGAGAAAATTTGAAAATTAAATCTTTTTTCATGCTCCGCTGGGGCTCGAACCCGCTACCTTCCAATTATGAGTCAGCAGTGTTAATCACTGGACTACTGGCCATGCTATATTGTTCGTAATGCTAAACGTGCGATATCTAAGGTTCCATTGTGTGTTCCGTCTAACACATACACGTGTAGTGGCCCCAACACTTCACATGTATTCAGCCATTGTTTCAGGGCAGCACTCTATACAAGTTATACCGGCAAAGCCAAAAGCAATTCCCCCTGTTCCCTAATGTCCGAAGACGGGTCAAATCGTTACATCCAACGCTTAAATTTGCACCATTTTGTATTCCTAGTGCTTGTTTGTCTTATGCCCATCAGTGGCAAATTCAAATGAGCTACGTTTGTATTGTTACGTTTTCTGCTGGATTCTAATTTAAATTAAATTGCCAGAATTATTTTTACAGAATTTATTTTTCCCAATTTACAATTTATTTCACAACTTGAAAAGTATGGAGTGATCAGATTGTAGAGATTGTAAAAGAATGGGATGTACAAAGCGAGCGTAAAAGAAGAAAATGCATGTGATGGATGTGAATGAATTGAAAGAGGTATTAAGTATAGTAACAAATGGAGGCAGCTCTGTAGAGGCTCTGGCCACCCCTAGCGGAATGGTGACAGAGCTACAGTTACAGTTACTCGTACAGTAAAGTTACAATCACTGTGTATAGGTGTTACTTAGCGAATTGCTTTCTTGCGACTCCCTGTCCATACAATTTTGATCTCTTTTATAATGAACCAGAGAGGTATTTCTCGCACTTACTAGATCATTCCACCACCAGAACATTATGTGCACACACAATCACTAGAACGTCATTCCAATGCACGACTACCGTAGATGCTTTTATAGTACGTGCATAGGTGTGTGCGTGTATAAGCGCACGCATTTCAAGTTTGCGACAGTATTGTTACGAACTATGAGTTTGTGTGTACATGCATCTAGATACGTGCGTCTAAGTACGATGGTGTGTGTCGAACAATCTGGAAGTGTTTCGATAAAATTCATTATATAAGTGTGTGGAATAATCTAGAACATGCAAGAATCGTCTCTTTTGTACCTGTATAAACGAGCCGCAATGATGCGGAGGGGTAGATACGCTTAAATCAATGTGATGTAGTCGATAAGCTAGAGCTAGAAAAGTAATCAGTACATTGTAATCCGATGTTGTTTAATAAATCTTGTAAAATAATTCTTGAAAAATATATTCGCAGTTTAATTAAAAAGAACCCAATTAAATCCATAACAGTCTGTATACAGGACCAATGTGTCTTATGAAAACTGGAAATTAATTTTGAAACTATTTAAAACAACTCTTAAATGATTTGCTCACGTGTTTTACGTTTTTTTTCTTGGCTCAGATTGTGTAGAATGTGTTTCTTAAGAAGTTCATCTTTGAATCAAATAGTGGATAAGCCAAACAAGCACTGTGGAAACAATTTCTCTCCTCTAGATGTTTGGAAACTTGACTGTTATACGAGTCTTTTAAGATCAAAACCGGCAATCCAGGATTTTTGCCGGAAATGAGATACGTGTATGGAAAAACAGGAAATCTCTTGCTCATTATTTCCATACATCTATCTCTTTTTGAAAATATTCTAGATTTCCATATTTGATGCTGACATGTGAAATGTATGGAAATGAACTAAATGCTCGCTACAGATGAAGCAGTACATAAGTATTTAGCAGTTAGTGGTCAAAAATGAAGTAAAAAGGGAGCTGGCAAACCCCCACTTCCACAGATCTACTGGAGAGGTTGGCGTGAGACCAGCTTCCTTGCCTGTAAAAATAAATAGTTTACACTTGCCACATGCAACCTCTTCGGGGAAATTGCGGCAAGAAAGTACACTATATTTATATATACACTGCCATATAATTCCTCTGCTTGAGAATTTGCACTGGCTTCGCATCTCGGAAAGAATAGACTACAAGATTTGCTTGATGGTCTTCATGGGCTGGCTCCTGACTATCTGGTGGAACTACGAGGAGAACCTGTTTAAATGAAAGGGGAGTTACTCTGAGGTCAGCTGGGTCGTGTGCCAGTCTGTTGGAGCTGCCGAAAAGACAGTCATGCACAGTCTTCGGGAACCGCTCTTTCCGTGTTGCCGGGCCAGTGGCATGGAATGCTCTCCCAGAGAGGCTGAGAGTCCAGGAAGATGAGACAGCCTTCAGGAAGATGCTCAAAGCATTCCTGTTTTCCTGCTAAAGCCCACATGCGCCTTTGTAGTGATGTAAATCACAAAAAGGCGCATACAAATCTAGTTAATTATTATTATATATAGCTTAGCAGCGTTTTAGTAGCGCTTACTGAATA
This sequence comes from Agapetus fuscipes, assembly GCA_951799405.1. NCBI lineage: Eukaryota > Metazoa > Arthropoda > Insecta > Trichoptera > Glossosomatidae > Agapetus > Agapetus fuscipes. The sequence continues at coordinate 26,102,550 of OX637333.1, forward strand.
TCTGATGTACTTCAACTTCTTAATCTTCTCATAGAAGAAAAGATTGAGAGAAGAAGAACTCCAGGAGGGCGGAAGACATCGTGGCTGAAAAATCTGCGAAAATGGATCGACAGCAACACCGAGTCCCTATTTTGAGCCATAGTATCCAACGTGAAGATAGCCACGATGATCGTCGATCTTCGTTAAAAGCGGCACCGAAAAAATGATAAAGTCAATGGAATCCAGCGCATTTTCGAAGCACCTATATTCAACTACTTTGCAGTGTCCGTTATTTACTGTCTTGGTTTGAAACTGCTATAAAACACGTTAATTATTTTGAACGTTACAAAAGCTTCCAGCAATTAGTAAGAGTCGCAGAGTTGGCAACAATGGAAAGTGTTTCGGCCAAATTTAATCAAGCGAATATAACAACTCTATCATCCATTGATTGTAAGAAAAAAGCATAATTACAAAACATGATTTTGATGCAGGAATGAGATTTACAAAAATAGACAAAAAAAAATATGTGACACATAAAGAATCCGAAAGCATGGGTATAATTTATATTTGTAATTGCTTACTTTACTGATATTTTTTTTTATTTTTTTTTTAATATTCCTCTCCAAAAATACAGATAAAAAGATACATTTTCCAAAAAACTTCAAAGAGAAACCCACATAGGCATAGCCTGTGCGTGGGTATACTTAGAACCCATGTTACAAAAAAAGTAGAGAAAAAAGTTGTGACATCACACGACTGAGTTGTTTTGTTAGAGCGTTGGCTTATTAATATTTTGTTATTGCTTGTGATTTGTGACCATTTTTTTTTTTTTTTTTTTTTTTTTTTTCTTTCATTGAGAGGGAAAAATCTTCAAAAGATTCCTGCCATTGTTTCCGCCGGCAGGATATGTGAGATTTTTACTCACTAAAAACCCCCCTCTGCATCTTGCCACACCCTGGAACTGCCGTCAAGCATGCCATCGGGGTGTGGTGTATCTTTACATGCACAGCATGTCTTCACATTTCAGTTGCGTCAATTGGCAAATCTACACTATCTACATTGTGTTAAGACTACTATCTACATTAACACTACTATCAACAGAGACTACATTTTGGCGGGTCGTGTTCATCCTTCGCCTTACGCGCTCTGCATCCTCCTTCTTTCAGATCACGCGAGAGGCAAAGGTATCCCAGGCCCGCCAGTTCTCTTCTGATTGGAGCATTGACGGTACTACCATGTCCAGGTCTAGTCGATCGACCACAATGGTTGCCATTAATGACCCCCTGTGGTCCGCCCAGGCAGGACACGACAGTAGCGTGTGCTCCGCGTCATCATTTTCTGAGCACATTTTGATTTGTGACCCTAGTTTCATAGAAGAGTAATGTTCGCCAGTCGGGATATATTATACTCCATACATTTGTATTTGTTACTGCAATAATATAATTAGTTCTGATAAAAAATTAAAAAAAAACGGGTCCAAAGGCTGGATGTATCTTTGAGGCAAGCTTTTGATAAATTATTAAACCCAGCGAATAGATATTCAAAATTTTTGTGATTGTTTTTTGTGTACTCCGTTGGGAATCGAGCCCACTATCTTCCGATACTTACGAGTCCGCAGCGTGAACCACTTGACTACGACCAAATTTTGTTTACTGTCCCAATTTCAAGTCTGAAAAATGTTCTTCTTATCTCTAAATTGCCGCTATAAGTGCTTGTTTGTCTTATGTCCATCAGAAGTAATTTCACATTATCAATGTTTGTATGTGTACTGGACCAATGTGTCTCATGAAAACTGGAAATTGATTTAAAAAATATTTAAAACAACTCTCACACTATCGCGTTTTATGTTTGTTTCTTAATCTTTGAATCAAATGGTAAATAATCCAAAGAAGCACGGGGACGACGAAATGGATTGTATTTTAGATCCACATGCAACGTTGCCAGTTTGACTTCACGGCTTTATTGTACAGTAGGATGGCTCAGGTTCAGATTCGCTTAAATTCCCATTATGCATCCCTTTCTCTGTAATCGGTGCGTGCCTGGGAGTGAGGGGGACAGAGATAAGATGGTTTGAATGACGTAACACGTGTAGGTGTCACTTGATGGGACATATAGTATTGTCATGAGAAACAATAGAAAACCCAAAGCCTTACATGTACACCGTTTTTAGGTTCTAGCGGTGCTATTCTTAGACATTTTAGTCGTCCGTTGAGCCCAGGCTTTGACAAACTAATGATGCATTTGTATGAAGACCTGTCAATCCAAGATGGCCGCAAGTAAGCATAAAAATATTACCAAAATTCAGTAGGAAAGAATGACCGTGGTGATGAAACTTACAGCCCAGGCATCATTAGTTTGTCAAAGCGTGGGCTCAACCGACGACTAAAATGTCTAAGAATAGCCACGTGTTTAATATGCGAAATTCCTTAACTTTTACGTTGATATGACACTAATCTAATCTAATCTAATCTAAGCTGCAAAGATATATATCATTTAAGATTTATATTAAATGCATTCCCACAAGCAGACATGTATAATTTCGCGCTAACACATGCCGCATGTGGACCTACAATATAAAAACCCAATCTCAAATGAACATAAGCCTTGCAACTCTTGCCGTCCTTCCCTGAAACAGGGGTGACATTGGCAAAGTGAACCAATTTTTTACAGTATGGGTGGTCAGCCACATAACAACCTATAAGTCAAGGAACATACATGACAAATTACATTTTTAAAATCAATAAATTATAATATATACATGGACATAAAAAAAACTAAATACAACTGAAATACACTGATGCTGTAAAACAAATGGTTCACTTTGCCAATGTCGCCCTGTTTTAGGAAAGCTCAGCAAGAGTTGCAGTGCTTATGCTCATTTGAAATTTGCGTTTTTATATTGTAGGTCCACATGCGGCATGTGTAAGCGTGAACTAATACGTGTCGGTTTATGGGAATGCATTTAATGTGAATCTTAAATGTAATATATCTTTGCCCCTTAAATTATAGCTTAGATTATAGACTCGTCATTTTCTTCAGAAGCTTGAATTTTTTTTAATTTTCTTGCAGCGATTGACTCATTCTAGCTTGGAATTTAATGTGGTTCATGTTATTTTTTTTTCAAAAAAATGATGCTTATTTTCAATTCAGGTTTATTATTTTTTGTAATTCAAGATTGTGGTTTCATGTAAATTTTTTCTTTCAATACCTCGAGTACCAAAAATTACGTCGCGTCTACATAAATTTATGGAAGTTACAAGAGCACCTCTTGTGAGTGTTTTAGATTTCATATATAATTTTGCTTACTCGGCCGATGAGTATTTACGCAATATTTTCAACTCAACAGGAGTACAAGTTGCAACCTTCAAAGTGATTAAGGCTTATCGATTTCATAATTAACATTTTCTTTATTGTTAATTTACTCCATCCAATATGGCGTGCTGGTTGGTACTTCATAATTTTGATTTATTTAATTTTACAAGATATTGTTTCAAAATTATTCCGAAATTGTTAACAATATTTTCTCATAAAAATAATAATGTAAATTTAAAATAAAATGATTTTTTTCAAAAACGTAGTTTTATTTTCACAATTATATTTTCTACCTCAAGTACTTTCGACCTTCAATATTCAGGTCATTATCAAGAGTAAAAGAATATTGAAGGTCAAAAGTACTTAAGGTAGAAAATATTATTGTGAAAATAAAACTACGTTTTTGAACGCAATAATTTTATTTTAAATAAAATGAATTTTCACTGTGTGAATACACAGACCCTACAAAATATAATAGTAATGATTTTAACGATAGTTGTTGGTAGAATGCTTGCGTTTCATGCCAGAGGACTCAAGTTCGATTTCCATCGAGGGTGTCAGAAATGGTTTTCCGTATCGATGTTTATTTCAAACCTTAAATAAAAATACAGGCAAGGGGTTGATTCAACCTTTTTGACCTGTCTTGAAAATCAGTTTTCACTAAATAAACCCGCAAAAAAAAATATTTTTCGGTATGCAAGCTGTTTCATAACAGTTAAGTGACAAAACACATGACATTACATCAGGACACCAGAAGTGTTGTAAATACTCGCCCTCTTGACAATGACGGTAGTCAAATGTACTTATGGTAATAATAAATACTCGATTGTGATTTTTTTTGTTGTTTAATACAAAAAATACTTTTCGTTTCCTAATACATATGTTTGATTGTGGAAATATAACTGTGTTTTGTATTAAAAATGTTCTTTTAATAAAAAATAATTTTCAGTTGGTTTTTATTGACTTATAGGTTGGTATGAGACTGGCCACGCTGGTACTGTAAAAAATGGTTCACTTTGCCAATGTCATTCCTGTTTAGGGAAGGTCGGCGAAAGTTGCAGGGCTTATGTACATTTGAGATTTAGGTTTTAATTTGTAAATACACATGCAGCGTTTGTAAACGCGAACTTACACGTGTCTGTTTGTGGGCATGCATTTAAATGAATCTCAAAAATGTTATATTATATATAGTCGGTGTTATAGCCGCGGGGATCAAGACAGGTTATTTGGAACCGGATAACGCTGGTTCGAATCCCGCGACGATAACTTCGACCCTGGTTCAACAGATGCCGTTGCATGCACACAAGCTTCTGCTTTCGCATGAAGACAACTGGCCAGGTAAAATAGGTTGGTGGATTGCATTCCTTTCCACAAATCTATTTAAAAAAAAAAATATATATATATATATATATATATATATATATTTATATATATATTAGATTACATGTGGTATGTTTTTTCACGTGCCGCTTATGGTATGCTCTGTTTAAGGTATGTGAGCTTTTGTCATGTGATGTTCTGTCATGTTATGTGATGTAATGTCTTGTGTTGTTTTGTCACTGTGCTGTTCTATCCTGTTGCCATGCAGGTACATCATTAGTTCCAGGTATCATCAACTGCACAATGTAAGAAATAATTACGCAAGAAAACTTGTAGTATATTTTCTGTTTCTTTCATAACAATATTCCAGCCACGTTTTCCTACAAAATAATGAAATGAAAATAAATATTTACCTCAGTGAGTTTTTTCTTTGGCTCGCTCCTCGGTAATGAAAGAAATATGATATTGCAAAAAATAATGCTGGAAACTTCCCGACCAGCTGCTCTAAACATTTTTAGGCCAGAGACCACTTCATTTCATCTTCACAAGGGACCATTTTCAAGGTTTTGATAAAATTATCATTTTGGATATTATTGATTCTAGAGGCATTTACTTTTTAATCTTTCATCTTCTTTCATGCAGGATAAAAAATAAAATAAATTCGTTTTTGATTATTGTTAGTATTATTATACAGTTCCACAAACAAACCGTTTGCATTGTTAGGTATGCAAATAATTGCTAAATAATTACTAGACTCCGTATCTGAACACTTAAGTTACTATTTGATGCAAACAGTTTGATTGCAAAACCGGTCGCGGAGCTGAATATACAGTAATCCATGACAAAATTGTTGTATTTTTTAACTCGTTGGACATTTTTAAATTTAGAACTTTTTTCTGAGGGAGCAAACGTCAGTCTTGTATCGGACAGCTGTCCTTAGGAACCAATATCAAAATATTTGTGTGCGTTTTCCCTTGCGATCCGGCCGGGTGACGACACAATATTGTCTATGCCGATTCACATGAGACCTTATTATAAGTTTGTGCTTCCACATGCTGCATTTTAAGTTTATGGCCATATACATATTTTTATACCTTAGGATGTACAAAATAAATTACTATATTAAAATAAATATAAACTCAGCAACTATTGCCGCTTTTTCCTTATGTAAACAGGTTTGACATTATAAAAAGTGAACAAATTTGTACAGCACGGACTTTTAGATGCATTCCATCGTGTAAGTTCCTTAGAACAGAATCGCTTTTAAATTTTCCCTCGGACCACTCGTTAACAACCACTGGTTCTAGATGAAAAGAAATGGAAAAGTATCCATTTGTATTTCAGTTGTTTAGAACCAAAGGCGGCATTATAGAACATTTTTCGGAACTTAAAAAATAACACATAAAAATAATTCGAAATGATGTCCCGTCTTTCCATGTATTTTTCCCACTTTCGATAAAAATGCTAGTTTGCCGTCTTTTGTACTATGAGAATCATTTGTAAGTAAGTATACAATGGCTCGGTTACGGATAAATACATATTTATTTTTCCAATGAAACGAAGGCGCTTGCAAATAGTTTGGTTTATTTTCAATATCAGTTTTTATCTTTTGAATCTTTTTCGTATCTTTACCCCGAGCATAACTTCAAGTTTAAACTGAAGCATTAAATTTTGAAAAATGTATTAAAACTACAACGCTCACAAGAGGCGCTTTTACAGTTTCCATACTTTTTTTTTAAAAAAAAGCTCACCTATTTTTACAGTTTTTGGTATCGGCATTGCAAGAGTTGTATTAAATCTCTTTGTTCTAGATTGATAAATTTTTACGTTAAATTTCAATCATGACCGGTCCGTAGTCTAGAGGTAACGCTTCGGACTCGTAAGTGGAAGGTGGTGAGCTCGAATCCCGGCGGAGCACAAAAAAAATCTCCATTTATATTTTCAAATATGCTCTTCGCTGAGTTGAAAAATTCAAATACCCTTTCCAAAAACCGGTAACCAAAGATCCAGCCAGACAGTAACTGGTTCTTGCTTGGGAATTGGCGCTTTCTACAGCAACGACCAAGCTTGGAGAGGGCTCTCGAGGTGTGATGTGTCTTGTGTGAAACAGTGATTTCCAAATGAATCATTCTAATGTAAATATATATAAAATCTAAAGTAATAATACGTATTTTTATTGTAGATTTTCAGCAAAAATGTATGACAACAGAAACAGGAACTCTAGCGAGCGTTTAGTTTAAAAACACAATTTTTTGTACATTGACAATTTCTTCCAACCAACCAATAAAATACTTTTGTGTATACTTTCTTTTTTCTTCTTTACTTGTAGGTATAACGTATAAATAATGTATAAAATAAAATAAAATAAAATTTCGGTAAAACGCTGTGGTCGAGTAAAGACGGTCGGTACTTGGTTCTTTTTAAAGTAATTTCTGAAAACAGATTATTTCAAAAATAATATTACTCAATACCTAATCCAGATTAATTGATAAATTATATTTTGAATTATGCCGGCCTAGCGGTCCGCCATTGTCCGTATTTATACAAAGGCAGGACACTTGAAAATTAGTTCTTATTTAAGGCACAGCGAGTTCATAAATCTCTGAAAGCTCTAAAGAAAAGTGAAAAAATACTGCCTTGTACAATTACATAAAAATATTGTATTTTGTATGGTTTCTTGGTGTATTGACATTAATAAATTAATATTTGATCTGTAGTAAATTTCATAGACATAAAGCAAAGATGAATCTTGAAAAATCATATTTGATCCCTAGTATTTTTTATAGACTTACAACTTTATTTTATTAGAACACTGTTTTAATTTCCCTTAATTTAAAATATTTGTTCATTCACTGTGCATTTTTTTAGGAATTGGTTGGTATGAGGTAGATCACCATGCTGCAAAAACTGTGTGACTTATATATCGAGGGTAACAAGACAATCTATTAACGAAATAAGCTGTAAAATAAAATGTAAAATGCTGCGCAATAAAAGTGCTGTAAAAAAGTGTGTACACGAGTAAAAAGCGGCCTAATCGAGCATCAAATTTATTTTCCCTTCATTCAGGGATATTATCGTAAAACTGCAGTTCACATCCCCCTTTTGCAATAAACGGCGATAGCTTCGATTACATTTAATTCTCTCCGACATTAGCCTATCGACCGCCGTAAAATTAAGTCATAGGAAATAAAAATGTGTGGAATTTGATATTCATGGCGCTCGAAGTTGCCCCGACATTCGGTGTATTAATACGTGTAACGACAAAATGTTCATTGACAGAATGTCCACCGACACAATGACCATTGACAAAATGTTCACGCGACAAAATGTCCACGCGACAAAATTTCCACCCGACAAAATGTGCACCGAAAAAATGTATTCAAATTCATATTAAAAAAAGAAACAACGGACATTATGTCGAGTGGACATTTTGTGGAGTGTGACATTTTGTCGCGTGGAAATTTTGTAGGACATTTTTTCGGTACTTATACATCTTGTCGATGGACATTTTGTTGCGTGAACATTATGTCACCTGGACAATTTGTCCGGTGGACATTTTGTCGATGGACATTTTGTCGGTGAACATTATGTCAGTGTACATTTTGTCGCGTGAACATTATGTCGCGTGGACATTTATCGGGTGGACATTTTGTCTATAGACACCTTGACTGATGGGTTGGTATGCGGCTGACCCCCCATACTCTAAAAAATGGTTCACTTTGCCAATGTCACCCCTGCTTCAGGGAAGGTCGGCAAGAGTTGCAGGGCTTATGTTCATTTGAGATTGGTTTTTTTTTTATTGTAGGTCCACATGCGGCATGTGTAAGCGCAAAATTATGTGTGTCTGCTTGTGGGAATGCATTTAATATGAATCTCAAATGATACATATCTTTGCAGCTTAGATTTAGATTTAGATTTAGAGATTTAGACATTATGTAGGTGGACATTATGTCATGTAGACATTTTGTTGCGTGAACATTTTAGCGAGTGGACTTTTTGTCGTTGGACATTCTGTCTATGGACATCTTGTCGTGGAACGGTATTAATATTATGGGTGTAAGTCGGAGGGCCCGCGGGCGATTCCAAGCGACGATAATTTTTATGGCCAATGAAAGTATCGTAAAATATTCCCGGCGCGTGAATTAGGCCCCACTTTTATGTAAGCTCGAGACACTCAAATGTTGTGGCGTTTTTTGGGGAAATTAAAAAAAAAAAACTTAAAGACAAGAAAACAATTTATTGTTATGCCTACCCGCCAGTTTACTGACCATAATAATTAATCAATATATTTTTTTATGTTTCTAAAGAGCATAACCCCGTCCTAAGAAAATTACAAATATTCAACGTTTATTAGGCTAGGCTTCCCTATTTTTTTTTTCCAAAGCCAACCTTCACTTATAGGTTGGTATGAGGCTGACCACCCATACTGTAAAAAATGGTTCACTTTGCCAATGTCACCCCTGTTTCAGGGAAGGTCGGCAAAAGTTGTGGGGCTTATGTTCATTTGAGGTTTGGATTTTATTTGTAAGTACACATTCAGCATTTGTAAGCGCGAACTACACTTGTTGGTTTGTGGGCATACATCTGAGAGCTTTAAATGAATACATCCTTGTAACTTAGACTTTAGCTTTTAGAATTTTTAAACCCTATTTCAGATTTACAAGCTAAATGCTGTAAGAGTTGCAGAGTCTATGTCAATTGGAGGCTTAGGTTTGGGTTCTCGTTTGAAAGTAAGCACACATTAAAAATGTATAATCGTGAGCTAGCACGTGCTTGCTTGTGGGCCTACATGGTGTGTGAATCTGAATTTTGAATTAAAAAAATATTCCAAATATGATAACAAAGTATATATTGATGGAACAATTTCATCAAGATCATCTTCATCGTTTCACTTTCACGCGAAAGAAGCCCATTGTAGACATGGGTTAAACGTCCGGAAGCTCCAGCTCCCACAGACCACGGCAACAGATCCCGGAAAGCAACTCTCCAGCATCATCAACCCGTTTTTCACAAGTGTCCCTATTAATATGGCAACCCACTGTACTTGGTTCCTTTCTAATCAACCATTCAAATATTCCACTGTCAAGCTTTCAAAAAGATTTTCGTTTCAAGACGTCTTCGAGTTTTCTTTTTTGTCCAAATCCGTTTGAAACAAAAAAAATAACCACAAAGATTTTTCTTGGAAATTTGAGGCAACAATAAACGTCTCAGATAACATTAAACTTGACCCAAAACTTACAAAAAATGCGACTTTAAATTGTATATAGGTCAACGACTTGGGTTCCGCTCAGGCTTGCATTGAGCCAAGGCTTTATTTTCCGAGTTCGTTCCACAAACATAAAACTTCACGTGAAAACTCAACCTTCACGTTAACATGAAAATGTATCGATAGTTAAACAGCGCTGCATGTTATTGTTAGTGTTTCTAGTTTTCTTGCACTTTTGGTAAACGCAAATATAGTATACTTGTGGTACTGGTGATAAAAAAGAGCTCACAAAAAAAAGTAAGAACTTTTAGAAGAAGGACTTCCATGATACAATATGCAGTAAATTAAGATAACAGTAATGAATCACTGGAAAATATCAGATTTTTTTTTTTTGCTTCATTCTGGACATTGTTGATAATTTTTTCAGTATTTTTATTGCCATAAAAAAAACGTTGTCATTTTTTTTTCAAAGGTGATATTAATTTCAATGGCGTTCATAAGTCGATTCAACATAATGTGGTATAAGTCCTGCTTCTAAGGATCACAACGTCAACTGCCATCTTATAAACAGCAGCACCTGTGCGGTACTCCAACACGTGTCATAAACCTCCAAATTGAATTATGAATGCTTGAGGCTCTCTCATAAAGGATTCCTATAAAACAAACACACATATGAGTCGTATAACTGCAAACGCTGTCATTTCCACATTTTATGATTTTAGAGAAAATTATTGAATTTGATTCTGCGTAGTGTAACAAATCATTTGCTGTGTGCAATGTGATGAAAACCTCACTTAATCTTTCGTAATTATTTAAATAATTAAAAAAGTATGATTTCGTGCAAACGCCGTCATCTCGAATACACAAATAAATGCGTTCAAAATACAAGTTAATTTTTCTCAAAATCATCGCGTGATGAGTTGACGGCGTTTGCATTTCTACGACTCATATTCTTCATCATCATGATTAATCTCGTCAGCCCTGGAAGACCTTGGCTGAATCTAGGTTTCTCCTCCACTCCCGTCTGTCCATCGCCTTTGCTCTCCAGTCACGTATATCTGCCTTTAGCTGCATCTGCATTGACACCGTCCATCATCCATCCCATTTTTGGAAAACCTCACGCCAACCACTTCAGCCGGTGTTATGGCCGAGGGGGCCAAGTGGGCTGATCTTTCTAGCGTGTTTGGAATAGAACAACGTTTTTTCGATCCCCGCCTGGGTCATTTGACCATAACTTTGACCCTGGTTTAACATACATTATTGGGTAATTATTAATTAGTAATTCATTAAAATAAACAATAATGAATTATTAATTGATGATATTAATACTTGTTTCTGGCCAGGCAGAATAATAACGTATTTTTATTACAAAAAAAAAAGTTAGGGTTTCTCAGCTCTTAAGAAGGCAGGTACTAATTTCTTGTGAAGGCTGAGAAAACCTAGACGGTATTTTATTTTGGGTTGGAAATAGACACTGAAACGGGAAATCATTTCTGACACGCTTGCTGGGATTCTAACCCGAGCTTTCGGCATGGAATGCAAGCATCGTACCAACTGAGCTATCAACTAGAAGCTAATTTTTTTTAAATTTTTCCTCATCTAAAGGAGGTTATGAGAAATGAGAAGTACCGTCTCCTTCATCTTATCATACAGGGTAAGATTGAGGGGACACTCGACCCACCTCCACCCACCAAGTTCAAGCAACTCAAGCGGAGTCGCTTCACTCAGTGATCTTCACTTGCAATGTTTTTTTGGCGGCAGAAGGCCTTCCCGTTGAAGTTAGTTATCAGCTAAAGTTATTCTACTCAAGGAAGGAAAAGAAAATCCTCAAATCAGGGGCTAACGCATGACTCTAAGAAATCCCACCATCCCCAGAATGTCGAGGTTACTGAAGCTAGTGTGCCTGACAGGAGCCCTTCATCGACGTGTATCGAACGAGTGAAGATCTCAGGGACGCCGATGGACATCGTGGCTGAAAAACCCGCGACAGTGGTTTTGCAGGAGCACTAAGTCCCTGTTTCGAGCCGTCAAGTCAAAATGGCCATGATGATCGCTGATCTTCGATAGCAGTGGCACAAAAAGAAGAAAAAGAAAAGGGCTCACTATTTCCCACTCTATTTTCATAATAACCGCAACAAAGTATGATATGCCCCGTGCGCTACATCCCTCTGTTTGTATAAACCGGATTTATTTTACTGTCCGAGTTATAGTTCTCACGTAAACTACTTTATTTAGGTCTTATCTCCTTGTGAAGGAAGCTCTGAACATTGTCTGCTCGGTTGAATGCATGGAATTTATTTTACGTTTCCCTTGCACTGAAGGTGTTTCGGCTTCATTTTTTGTTAATTATTATTATGAAAGTTACATAGTACAGCGTTGTGCAAAAGTATGAGCTCTGCATGTAACATTATTGTCTGCATAATAAAAAGGCTGAACAAACAAAAAATAAAGAAAAATTAACTAAAAGTAATGAAACAATTTTAATGAGGAATACAAAAAAAAAACGTAGTTTTACTTTCACAAATTGAGTATTTATTTCACCTCGAGTACTTTCGACTTGCTTACGTCATTGTAAAGAGGACACTGTTACAAAATTGGCAAGACAAAAACCGTAGAGAAATGAGAAGGATGATTTACGACAAAGAGGTACAATTAGGTAATAACCAAGGTGAACCAGTAGGAATTTGATCAGAATTTTTTATAATTTTTTTAAATAAAATGTTTGAATAATATGAAGAAATAATCAAATGAAAATTTTCTTATACGTTTAACGTTTATATCGTCTTATTCCATTTTAAATATGTAATTAAATGGGTAATTTTAAACATATATTATTTGAATAACAGGGCTATTCACAAGACGTTTGATCCGCAGCTGATCCATGGATCATCGTTCTTTTGTATGGAAAATTATAGTTAGGTAGCGGCTGAGCCATGGATTTACTGTGTGTGAATAACACCGTAAGAGTTTTAGTCTTACACGGCCGGCTGATGATGCTGGATAGATGTTTTCCGGGACCTGTTGCCGTGATCTACAAAAGCTGGAGCTTCCGGACGTTTCATCAATGTCTACGATGGGTTTCCTCTGAAAAAACCCATCGTAGACTCCTTAATAATGTTAGTCTCGACGGCCGTCGTATAATCTTACCTTACCCATTTGAAGATACGACGGAATAAAGCATGGCTTTGCCTGACCAGCTGATCGTTGTTCCATGTAAAATTCATTACCTGTTTGATACGCCACCATGTTTTACTCCGTCCTATCTTCGACAATCGTGGAGACTTCAGCCTCAGGTCATTTCATATACCTTTAAAGATCCATGAACTATAATACTCTATCTAAAATCTTAGTTGCAAAGATAAATACCATTTAAGATTCAAATTAAATGCAATACACACGCCGCATGTAGATCTACAATAATAAATAAAAAAAACTCAAAGGAAAACAATCGCGGCAACTCGCTGCCTTAGTTCTTGTTTGCCGTATAGACTATTAAGGTAAATTCACATGAGCAATGTTTGCATGTGTACTGGATCAATGTGTCTTACAAAAACAGGAAATTGATTAAAAAAATATTTAAAACAACTCTCGCATTATCGAGTTTTATAGTTTTTCTTAGCTCAGATTGTGTAGAATTTGATTCTTAAGACAACTGTGTTACAATTTTCATATTTGACAGAATTGGTCTATACGGCATACAAGAACTGGGGGAGCGAACTCTTGCCGATCTTCCCTAAAGCATGGGTGACATTTGCAATGTTAACCATTTTTTACACTATGGGTGGTCAGCCTCATACCAACCATAAGTCAAAAAACCATGCAGGCTTAACAGTTTCAATACACTCAAAAGTATTAAAATAGTGTATCACTAACGCATTCCATATCGATTCGTTTTTATCATACGTGCCATATATGTATACCTGCATTCTATATATATGTATACCTGCATTCGATAAAATGGCGCAGTAAAGAATAACGTTGAGTGATATAAAAAAATGTATGTTTTATTACGAATTCCCCGAAATGTAGGGGATGGGGGTGGTACGGCTGTAGCAGGCTTTGAACTACCTGGGGATTTTTTTTCTTGGTTCACTGGAAATATTTTTAGTCGAACCTCAACGTACGAATCGCTTGATACACGTCTCGGTTTACGACTGTGATACCAAAATTCGATATACAATTGGAAATGAGACAAAAAAAACTTTCCTTTATCAGGAGAAGGAATGTTCAACAAAGCTATGAATAGATTTTAATTTATCACATTTTTCTTATTCATACTAGTTACTTCTAGTATGACGAGAAACTACCAATAAATCTAAAACTTAGGTCCTATAGGTCCTCAATATTGTGACTTTTGCTGGTTTACGATACTAAACAAAGGTGCCCATAAAATTTTCTTCAACAAAAACGAGAGGTTAAGAAAGATTAAATGAATTATATTTTAGAAAAATGGATTGAATGAAATTAGGCTAATGAAATTTTAATTAAAAATGAAATGCATCTGATGTGTCTGTCCAAATATACTTAAGTTGGGTCCACCATGGAGTTTAGAAATGTTAAATTAAAACGTTCACATGTGGCTGCAATTCAGATTAAAGATATTTCTTCGTACAAATTATTTTGTTTTATGAAATGTTTCTTGACTACTAGGTTAATATAAGGCTGACTTTCTATGCTGTAATAATTTTTGTTCACTTTGGCAATGCCACCCCGGTTTCAGGGAAAGGTGGTTAAGGGTTGTAAAGATTATGTTCACGTGAGGTTTGGTTGATTTTGTATGTGCACATGCAGCATGTGTAAGCGCGAACTTACATGTGCCTGCTAGTGGGCATGCATTAAATATGAGCTTTAAATGGTTTAAGTTAGAATTACGGTCGTTTGACATTTTGATAATTATATCAATTTTAAAACTAAACAAATTTCAAAACTTAATTTAACTCGGATATTTTACGAACCGTTTAGAGAGAACTTACATCATTCTCGACGTTTCGTCGGCGACGTAGCCAACATCTTCAGGAGAACATCCTTCCTGCACGACGACTGAGGATGAACTGAGTTTGAAAACAATATTGTCACAAATCACTGCATACCTTCGAGCGAAGGTAGTAATTATGTTTAGGTCTGTTACAACTTCCACTTTCATTTTGTTTGGATTCCAAGTCACTAGATGGCACTATGTTTCCTGTACACACGGCACTAATTATATCATTGTCTTTGACTTGAAACTTAGGTACTCAGTCGTCGTGCAGAGAGGATGTTCTCCTGAAGACGTTGGCTACGTCACCGACGAAACGTCGAGAATGATGTAAGTTCTCTCTAAACGGTTCGTAAAATATCCGAGTTAAATTAAGTTTTGAAATTTGTTTAGTTTTAAAATTATATAATCATGAGCTTTAAATGTCAATATATATTAATTGCACTTTGAGTAGAGATGAAATGAAAAAGAGGAAAAAGGAAGGAAATGATTCAATGTACGAAACAAACGAATAGATTAGGTACGCGTGTTGAGGCACGACTGTTATTCAACATTTTTTTTCCTTCTCCAGGTGGAAAAAATAAATTTGAGGAGAATTTTAAATTACATCTGTCAATACTTTACAATTCAAATCGTTTTTTTTCTGCCCTTATTAAAGGGGAGAAAGTCGCAGCCGTTGTTTTTTATCCCGAATATTAAAAAAAACCCTGTATTTTCTTATATTTTTAAGGGTTCCAGCGAAATGAGCAATTTCTTATTTTTTCGAGTGTGTAATTTTTTTTATGACTAAAACAAACAAATTGAAGCATGACGAGTAACAGACTCAGTTATTATTTGAATTTCAAAATGTAATTATTTCCTAATTGCCCAGGCGATGGCTCAGTTGGTAGAGTGCTTGCATTTCATGACGAGAACTCGGGTTAGTGTCCCACGGAGGGTGTCAATAATGATTTCCCGTTTCGATGGTTATTTCAAACCCAAAATAACATACCGGCAAGGTTCGATCAGTCTTCACAAGGCATGAGAACCAGTTCTCTCGGGAGTTGTGAACCCCGCACTTGAACTGAGTTGGTTGGCCTGAGGCCGACACCATTACCTGTAAAAATAAATAGGTTCCACTCACCACATGCAACTTTAGTTAAACTACGCCATATGTGTAGCTTAGTTGCTTAATTAAATACCTGTTTAGGGGCAAAGCATCTAAAGTTAAAATATTAACTGTGATTGCTGACTCTTGATAGAAACATGTCCCCTTAGTGTTTTTTCGTCTCATTTCCATCAGAAGTAATTAATTCACATGACCAATATTTGTACTGGACCAAAGTGTCGTATGAAAACTGGAAATTGATTTAAAAAGTATTTAAAACGACTCCCACTTTATCGTGTTTTACGTTTTTTTCTAAACTCAGATTATGTAAAATGTAATTCTAAAGACAATTTTATTTAAAGGTCATCTTTGAATCAAATGGTAGATAATTGTTAGGTTAAGGTTAGAGTAACTTTCGTTTGACATATTTACAATAATAATAACTACACAGTAAAAATTTATTACTCGGATTAAAGACGAACCGTTATAAGAGAACTTAAATTATTCTCAACGTTTCGTTAGCGACGTAGCTCACGTCTTCATGAGACACCTTCTCTGCACGACGACTGAGGATAAACTCAACGTGAAGAATAATGTAAGTTCGCTTATAACGGTTCGTCTAATCGCTCCCTCAGTTCTTGTTTATCGTATATGCCAATCTTGTCAAATATGACTTTTTCATGCAGTTGTCTTATGAATCAAATTCTACACAATCTGAGCTAAGAAAAACGTAAAACTCGATAATGTGAGAGTTCTTTTAAATATTTTTTAAATAAATTTCTTGTTTTCATAAGACACATTGGTCCAATACACATGCAAACATTGCTCGTGTAAAATTTTCTTAATGGCGTATACGATAAACAAGAACTGAGGCAGCGTAATATCTGAGGAATAAATTTTAACTGTGTTATTATTATTGTACAAATGGTATTTAAGCCAAATAAGCACTGCGATGATGAAAAGTCCTAATCGATACCCTTAAATAGGTCATATTTTCCTATCACCTACCTCAATGTAAATAAGGTGATTTGTTCAATCGTAAATATGATCTTTTCCTCACAAAAGCCCGGAAGTGTATTTTTATTTCTTTACAGTAAACATTCGCTTCCACTTGAGCCTGTCAACACAAAAACCCTAAATAATTACCTGTGACGTGTATGGTGGAGCGAGGTGGAATTATTGAATAACAAATGATTTACATACAAAACTGTTTACTCTATGGTGACTGCCGATTGTGTTTTGTGGTTCCAAATAGCTTATTCAATAATCACCTTAAAAGTATATAAACTGTTATGTTTTTTTTGCGGGTTTTTAAAAAAAAAAAAAAAAAGATTTGCGGAAAGGAATGCAATCCACCAACCTATTTTGCCTGGCCAGTTGTCTACATGCGAAAGCAGAAGCTTGTGTGCATGCAACGGCATCTGTTGAACCAGCGTCGAAGTTATCGTCGCGGGATTCGAACCAGCGTTATCCGGTTCCAAATAACCTGTCTTGATCCCCGCGGCCATAACACCGGTTCAAACTGCGGTTTATTTATTTTATCACTTTCGGTTCCGACAGAGTTTTTTTGCACAGTATAGTACGACGGTTGATTGATATCTGACCCTCCAGGTGATTCTGGCCCTAATTTATAAAGAGTTTTTTTTAAGAAACCCAGCGCGGGAGACTCTCTAGATTCAAGATATTCTAAGGGTCTACGATACTTGTTGTAGTGCCGCAGAGGTGTTGGTGATTTGGCAGTTGATGTCCTTATCCAGTTGCAGGGCCGTTAGCTACGCAGTGCTGTGGTGTGTGTTGCATTGCTTTGTTTTGAGACAGTTTATTAAGAACATTCTCGAAACTTGGAGAATCGGTACTTACCACATTGATAGATTTTACCAGAATATTCGATTCAACACTCAAATAATTTCGAATAAATACAAATTATTTTAAGGTACCTACTTAAGTTTTTACTTACTTCTAGAGACTTTATAGACTTATTATCAAACCAACACAGACAAAAGAACTCAACTACCAATATCCTGCATATCCGTAACAATGCGTAATAGTCTAACGCCTTTTTAGTTTTTGTTCCTTACGATTCCTTGACTTATTGGTATAAAAGTAACAATTATAATCTATAATCTAGATTGCAAGAATATATTCATTTAAAGTTCCTTGACTTATAGGTTGCTGTTCCTTGACTTATAGGTTGGTATGCGGCTGACCACCCATGCTGTAAAAAATGGTTCACTTTGCCAATGTCACCCCTGTTACAGGGAAGGACGGCAAGAGTTGCAGGGTGTATGTCCGTTTGAGATTGGTTTTTATGTTGTAGGCTCACACGAGGCACGTGCAAGCGCGAACTTGTACGTGTCTTGGTTGTGGGAATGCATGTAATGTGAATCTCCAATGTAACATATCTTTGCAACTTAGATTAGATTAGATTAGATTAAAGTTCTCAAATGCATGCCCACAAACAAACACGCGTAGTTCGCGCTTACAAATAAATAATAGATAAGCTAAATAAGCACTGGGGAGGCGAATAAGAGAACATGTAATAGACCTCGTCAACAAATTTCAGGAAGCAACTCTCGCAACTCTGTCAATCGAAGCCGTGTCAGCTAAAAACTTAAATCTATTCTTATTTTTTTTGCAGAAAATCAAGATTTCCAAAGTATGCTGCTTGCATTGATCCTGCTCGGTAAGTACAGCCTCCTTTTATTATTTCATTACATTTTAAGGGACCGGGGTGGGGGTCGGAATTTGCGGTCCGTCAAATATTCGCAGCGGCTCTCGATTAAGGTTATTTTAGCGGGGGGAGGGGGGGTTTTTTGATAAAAGGGGCGAAGGAAAAGCAATTTTCATACAGATATTTTAATTAACCCCCAAGTTTTGATTGCCCCGAAGCAATGCGGAATACTTTGGAAAGTTACAGCGGTGAAGTAATGTAGTGAAATGGATTTTTCGTTGTGCCAAGCCTTGCCAAGCCTGGCTAATTGCGGATTATTTGTTGTTTCGCGAAAATTATGATGATTGCGTGTGATTAGATTTGCGGAGGGAAATTAACGAGTAATTGTTGCAAAATTTACCGTAAAATCATTTTCATCGTTCGTCCTCTTTTGCTTTTCTAAAAATAAGTAAAATATAACGCTTTTTACGCTTTATGAATTGAACATAAGTATAACAAGTATACTTATATTGGTTTGTGTGAATACCACATCAAGAGCCATCGGCGAGATCGGTCCTCAATTTTTGCTGCTTTTCTAACTCTTATAAGGTCTTTATTGTTTTTATCAATATGTACAAAGTATTGCAATAAAAATAAATTTAAAAAATCTAATTAAAATAAATACTCCCCAAAGTAAGCATAGCTAATAGCTCTGTTTTGTGTGAATACCACATCAAGAGCCATCGGCGAGATCGGTCCTCAATTTTTGCTGCTTTTCTAACTCTTATAAGGTCTTTATTGTTTTTATCAATATGTACAAAGTATTACAATAAAAATAATTTTTAAAAATCTAATTACAATAAAAACTCCCCAAAGATAGCATAGCTCTTATTAGAAGAAAAAACATTTGATTACTTTATGACTTAAACATAAAAATAAAAATGGTTTATTTGGTGAGCGCTGTTTTTGTGTGTAAACTACATCAAGAGCCCTCTGCGAGATCGGTCCTCACTTTCTGCTGCCTTTTTTGAACTATTGTTAGAAGAAAAACCACTTGGTACACTTTGTCAACGAAACATAAAAATAACAATTAATTATTTAGTGAAAGCTGTTTTTATGTAAATAACATATCAAGAGCCTTCTGCACAATCAGTCGTCATTTTCTGTTGCCATTTCCAACTATAAAAAGAAAACAAATTGGTACACTACATGATTCCACATTAAGAGCCTTCCTGCAAGATAGGTAGTCACTTTAGAAAGTGCCAGTACACAAGCAAGTTTCAGTTGCTGTCAGGCTGGATGAACCTTTTGTGACCGGTCTTCGGTCAGTCATTGGAATCTTTCAACCCAGTAACGAGTGTGTTTGAAAATAAAATGATAAATTTGATATTCAGTGTACTTGTGGTACAAAGGTGACAAAGTGAACCTTGCCCTTTTCAAATCCAATATCAATCGCCATTTCCTCTCAGTGTCTCAAAACAAAGCAACGCCACACACACCACAGCACTGCGCAGCTAACGGCCCTGCAACCGGACATGGACAACTGCCACATCACCAACACCTCTGCGGCACTATAACAAGTGTCATAGACCCTTAGAGTCTCTCGAATCTAGGGAGTCTCCCGCATAGGCTTTCTTAAAAAAAAAAAAAAAAACTTAAAATATATTTCTAAACTGCTTTTATAACATAAAAAAAATAATCATCCAACATAGACCAAACTTTTCACAATGCTATCAAATCTAAACAAAGCATGAAAGACTCAACATTTTTACGCCTGAAAAATAGAACAAAATACATGCTTCGCTTTCCATGAATTGCAGAGAGAAGCGCGCACATTTACTCAGGGTTTTGTCAGGAATCCCCCTCTCTATTTGGCATACGATCCAGCCAAAGTAAGCGCGACGTTTCTCATCCTAAATAAAACAGGACATTCTACGTCAAACGTACCTAAATGGGGAGCGTAGTAAAACGGGACATCTTTCGTCACACGTATATGAATCGGGTATTTCAGAAATATCGAAGCAATTTTTTTGTTAATGTTTTTATTTTCTTGCTTCTTTCGGTGTTATTTTCACACAGAAAATCCATGGCTCAACTCTTGAATTTTACATTAAAAAAAAAAGATGCATGGATCAAATATGTTGTGAATAACCCTGTTTGTGATCTACTTAGACTATGTCTATTGTAACTGTAACTCTGTCGCCATTACGCTAGGGTTGGCCAAAGCCTCTGCAGAGCTGCCTCCATTTCTTCCTATCCTGACATACCTCTTTCAATTCATTCATATCCATCACCTTTTTCATGCATTTTCTTCTTTTACGCTCACTTTGTATATCCCATTCTTTCAAAATCTCTTCAATCTGATCACTCCATACCTAAGTCGTCCTTCCCTCTTTTTCCTTGCACACTTTTAATGTCTCATGTTTCCAACCAACTTTTGCATTATTTTTAATAAGTTTTCGGTGTAGACCGTGCTTTATTTCCCGCTTTTTTATCTGCCGATGTTTCGTTCTCACGAGCAGAAAAAATTCTCAAGGCGAGTTATCGAAGAGAGTAAGCGACTTGGTGGTTCTATAATAATCTATAATCTAAGTTGCAAGGATATATTCATTTAAAGCTCTCAGATGTATGCCCACAAACCAACAAGTGTAGTTCGCGCTTACAAACGCTGAATGTGTACTTACAAATAAAGAAACCCAGCGCGGGAGACTCCCTAGATTCAAGATATTATAAGGGTCTACGATACTTGTTGTAGTGCCGCAGATGTGTTGGTGATTTGACAGTTGATGTCCTTATCCAGTTGCAGGGCCGTTAGCTACGCAGTGCTGTGGTGTCTATAATCTAAGTTGCAAGGATATATTCATTTAAAGCTCTCAGATGTATGCCCACAAACCAACAAGTGTAGTTCGCGCTTACAAACGCTGAATGTGTACTTACAAATAAAGAAACCCAGCGCGGGAGACTCCCTAGATTCAAGATATTATAAGGGTCTACGATACTTGTTGTAGTGCCGCAGATGTGTTGGTGATTTGACAGTTGATGTCCTTATCCAGTTGCAGGGCCGTTAGCTACGCAGTGCTGTGGTGTCTATAATCTAAGTTGCAAGGATATATTCATTTAAAGCTCTCAGATGTATGCCCACAAACCAACAAGTGTAGTTCGCGCTTACAAACGCTGAATGTGTACTTACAAATAAAATCCAAACCTCAAATGAACATAAGCCCCACAACTTTGGCCGACCTTCCCTGAAACAGGGGTGACATTGGCAAAGTGAACCATTTTTTACAGTATGGGTGGTCAATATAAAAAAATGTTGGTTAAATAGGAAATATAAAAAAATTTAACAAATTAAAAATAAATATAAATCTTTCATGTAATACATCTTTGCAACCTACATTATAGAATCATTTTTGTCTCTTCTTAATAAATATTCAGTCTAGAAGGTATTTCTGAAACGCCCGATTCAAATGGGCTACGGAGCGTAACGTAAAACGGGATAGAGAAAAGTTAAATATTTTACGGTGTGTTTTTATATCGCCGGTGTACGCTGCCGGTGTTTACGCTGTAAGGGATGGCTCGAAAAAAGTGAACAGCATTTTTTTCGCTTCGTTTAGTTAACATAATAATTCCTCATATATTTTTTCATGGAATAATTGTAAAGACAACTAAGTAATACAATTAATATAGTGTGTTAAGAAAACATATATAAAACATATTTTTTGTCAACGACGTTAGCCATGTTGAAAGCACCGGTTCCCATAGATCACCGAAGTTAAGCAACATTGGGCGTGGTCAGTGCTTGGATGGGTAACCGCTCAGGTACACCGCGTGTCGTTGGCATCTTGGACCGGTCCGTAGTCCGTAGTGGCAACACTTCGGACTCGCAAATGGAAGGTTGTGGATTCGGATCCCGGCGGAGCACAAAAATATACCATTTATATTTCGAATGTGCTCTTCGCTGGGTTTAAAAATTCATAAGCCTTTACC
This sequence comes from Agapetus fuscipes, assembly GCA_951799405.1. Lineage (NCBI taxonomy): Eukaryota > Metazoa > Arthropoda > Insecta > Trichoptera > Glossosomatidae > Agapetus > Agapetus fuscipes. The sequence continues at coordinate 26,125,066 of OX637333.1, forward strand.
AATGACCGGTCACCAAAGGTCCATCCAGCCTTACAGCAACTGGGTCTTGCTTGAGTATTGGCGCTTTGTAGCGACGACCAAGCTCGTACACCTCTGCGGCACTACAAGTGTCATAGACCCCTAGAGTCTTTAGAATCTAGGGAGTCTCCCGCACAGGATTTTCTTAAAAAAAAAAAAATATATAAATATATATATTCATTAACGATGTTTGATAACGATTTCTTGACTTCTAGGTTGGTATGATTTCCTTGACATAGGTTGGTATGAATCCTTTGACTTGTAGGTTGGTATGAGAGTTGGTATGAGCCTTGCCTGTCTATAATAATATAAAAATCTGTTATCTAAGTTGCAGATATATAGTACATTTGAGATTCATATTAAATGCATTCCCACAAGCAGACCCGTATAAGTCCACGCTTACACATGCCGCATGTGGACTAACAATATAAAAAACCCGAATCTCAAATGAACATACACCCTGCAACTCCTGCCGACCTTCCCTGAAACAGGGGTGACATTGGCAAAGTGAACCATTTTCTACAGCATGGGTGGTCAGCCGCATACCAACCTATAAGTCAAGGAACTATAAGAATATAAAAATCTGTAATCTAAGTTGCAGAGATATATTACATTTGAGATTCATATTGAATGCATTCCCACAAGCAGACACGTTTAAGTTCACGCTTACACATGCCGCATGTATACTTACAATAAAACAACTTACAACAATCTCAAATGAACATAAGCCCTACAACTCTTGCCGACCTTCCCTGAAACAGGGCCGTCATTTTTTTACAGTCTGGTTGGTCAGCCTGATTCCAACCTATAAGTAAAGGAATAAAACTAAATAAGTCCATATCACCCCATGTGACCCCTTCGAGGATAACGCGGCAAGAAGTTACACTAAATGTGAAGATTATTTGTATTTTTTTGCGAGTATTTTCTTGGTGGCATAAAGCAACATTCTCAATGTTCATTTCAACGCAGGCAACATAAAAAACACATCAAATACAGTTTTACTTCAATAATTTAGTCGTGCACGCGGCAGCTATTGGTACTTTTGGTGTAATAATTTACCCTTCGGCGAATAATAACTTTATTTATGCCGCACTTGCGGTCGTCGTAGTACGGAAACACATCAGCTTAAGCGTCGAAAGTAAAAAAGACGCTTAGTGCCCTTCAAGTCGTCGTTTTATTCGACTGTAATAATGTGAAAGTCGCTTAAGGAGCCATGTTTAACCCTTCTGCTAACACGTGACTTTATACAAAACAAGTTTAGGGGCTGAATATGTTCCAACTTCATGCTAACGAATTAAAAATAATGAGAAATAAAAAAAAACCCTTTACTCATAGGTTGGTACGAAGCTGACCTCACATGCTGTCTAATCTAAGTTGCAAAATATATCGTTTACCCAGTTCCACACTGAAATATTTCAAAATACACTGTTTTGAGATATGGCCTGTTAAAGTTTCATCTGATTTTCAATACAATGTTAAATTATGAATTTATGCATCTTTTATGTTTTGTATGATTTTTTTAGACTTGGATTTATCATTATAAGGAAAGTACACATTTATTTCTGTGTTTTATACAAAACTATTTTGAGATATTGCTATGTGGAATTAAAAATAAAGTTAGATGTATAAAATTCCATAGTGAAATAATCCAGTGTATGACGAAAATAATAACGATATCGACTTGTTTGAGTGTGGCATTGACAAAACAGAGCTTCTTTTATAATATAGAAGGTAAAACTCAAAATCGTGAATTTCGGATTTATTACAGTGCGGAACTGGGCAATCGATATGTAACATTAGAGATTCACATTATATGCATTTTCCCAAACAGGCACGTATAAGTTCGCGCTTAAACATGCCGCATGTGTTTCTACAATATAAACACCCGAATCTCAAATGAACATGCATCCTGTAACTTCTGCCGACCTTCCCTAAAAGAAGGGGGACATTGGCAAAGTGAACCATTTTCTACAGCATGGGTGGTCAGCCGCATACCAACTTATAAGTCAAGGAACATACACAACAAATAACATTTCTAATATCAACACATTATAACATGTATGGACATCAAAAACTAACAGAAAACAAATTCTAATTAATTAAAAAACCCTAGCCACCAACATCACAGATCAACCGCCATTTCTTTCTGTCCTTACACACTTCTTTCATTTCCTCCAGAGTCATAGCCTTCTTCATACAGGCTCTCCTTTTATTATGACTCTGGATATTCCATTCATTCGCATTTCCGGTAATTTTTTTTTTTACTTTTGCCAATGCTACCCCGTGTCAGGGAAAAGCGGCCGAAGTTACAAAGTTATGATTATTTATTTTGTGTGAACACATGCAGCATGTGTACGTGTGCCTGCTTGTGGGCATGCATTAGGTACATATGAGCCTTTAATGCCAATATATCTTTGCAACTTATATTATAATATTATTATATGATCTGCCTTTTGAATTGACGTCACAGAATGAGGCACTGTACAGTATGGGTTTTAAGGCAGGCATACTACCGCGCCTGCTGTGGCTAGGATCAAATTGCGGTGAAACAAATTAGGGTGTGTTTGATTGGGACACGGAGAGCCACTGAATAATGAAATCAAGCTGATTATATGGAGCAGGGGACTCCAAGCTACATCCCGCGGGCCAAATACGGCAGGCGAAAGGATTTGGTCCGGCCCGCAGACGACAATATAAAAATGCTTTGTTTTAGATATCGAGAACGGATATAAGCAAGACTCAGAGACACTTAAAACAATTAATTTATTTGTAAAAATAGACTAAAAATGCTTAACAACACTGTTTTAAAGTGTAAAATTTTCCACCCTTGGGTAAAGTAGTTTGGAGATCCCTGATATAGGGGATGGTCCTGCAAAACAATCAAGTTTACTTTCAATATTTTAAATGTCTTTTTAATGTTCTATTGCTTTGGTATATTTACATGTATTCCTTTACTGATACGTCGGTATGAGGTTGATGAGGAAAAATCGTTTAACTTTGCTAATCTCACTCCTGTTTCAGTGAAGGTTTGTAAAAGTTACAGGATTATGCTGCACGTGTACTTACAAATTAAAATCTGAACCTCAAAAAAACACAAAGAACATAAACGCTATAAGTTAGCCAACCTTGCCTGAATCAGGAGTGACACTGGCAAAATGTACAATAAATGTGGCCAGCTTCATACTAATCTATAAGTCAAGGAAAATTTCATGCGATTTGGGTTAAGTGGTGTAAGAACATTACTCATAATTGATTTTTACTAAAATTTATAGAACCAAAACAATTCTAATTTACCACTGTTTTATTTTTACTCTATTAATTTAATTTCAATGAATATGCACGAACGTTTTCGATTTTTCAATCATTTTCAGGTACCTATTCTAAAGAATTTTATCGTTCGTATTTCTTTCAAACTTTTATTTACACTTTCTTCAAAAATAATTAATTCATAAATGTGGGGAAAAACATGGAAATTTCCCTGAATGAAAATAATTATGTCAAACAAAAAAAATACATTGATTTTTCCAATGAATGGGTATGGCGGTTGTATAGCCCATACCACGTTATTTATTCACGGGTTGTGTAATCAATATTCGTGCTAAGCAAAGTAGCACCTTTCTTGGAAAGTTTCTTATGGTACGAAGCACTAGGGTGTATATTATAATTGTAAAGAAGTTCGTGTTATAAGTATAATGAAACCGAAATCGTGATATGAAAATGTGCTAATAAAATCAGATGCTATCTTTCATGTTAGAAAACTAACGGTACAAAATAGAAGTGAGAGCTTATTACGTGTTATAATTTATTGTTTTATTTATTGTAAAATCTAGATAGTTTTACTGTCGCGAATCACTCCAAGGTATGCAGTGATTCGTGACAGTTTTTGTTATTAAAAATATCATCTTCAGCCGTCGTGCAGAGAGGGTGTCTCCGGAAGACGTTGGCTACGTCGCTAACGAAATATCAAGAATAATGTAAGTTGTCTTATAACGGTTCGTCTAATATACATTTTTTTGTGTGTAGTTAACAGTCGGTGTTATGGCTGGGGCGTCGAGTCGTTATTCTTGACTGGCGTATTTGTAACAGAATAACGCTGGTTCTGATCACGTCCACGATCACGTTTAAGTTATGGTCATTTTACCATAACTTTAAACTTGGTTCAACAGGTGCCATTGCATGCACACAAGCTTCTGCTTTCTTATGGAGACAGCTGGCGAGGCCAAAGGTTAGTGAATTGTATTTGGTCGGGATTTGGTCAGGATGGTTGGTCGCTGGTTTCTTGAGTAAAAATCTTGACTTTTTGTTACCGGTTGGGTTTATTTTTACAAGGGTACAATAATAGATTGGAGAACACGATAAGTACAAGAGCAGAGAATAAGAGAGAAACAGTAGAGAAGAACACACAAATTTACAGAATCACTGCTTTTATATCCAGAAATTCCAACCTTGCTCATTTTCTGTGACAATAACTCACTTCTAACCAATGGCAGGTATCGGCCAATCAAAACGTTGTGACGTCAGACCATAAACAATTTGGAGTTGCTAAATTCACAACATATATCCTTTTTATTTACCTACCATAATATAAATTACATAAAATCACTCTAATATAATTATACATTATGTTTATTATTGAAATAGTCGAAATACCACTTGACACTGGCGCTCCCGCTGTACGTGGGGATTCGCCAAGAAGACAAAGAGGATTAATTACTTGATTGTTTTGAACTAATGTTATTTTTTATATACTCTCATATTTTCTCAAACAGTAGGTATTCCTTTTCGCAAATGCACTTTTTACAAATATATTATTATTTTTCGATCAATGTATTTCTTGTATACCTATCTTAATGCTATTTCTTATGTTTCTTTCGATCAATGTTTATTTTCTTTCAATGTATATTTCTTCTCTGTTTATATTTTCTTTCTCTGTTTCGATTTTTCCTGTGTTTCTTGATCAATCTATTTATTTTTTATATGGCCAGTCACGTATTGCACCCTCCGCGTGACCGAATAAAGATTTTATTATTGTTATTATTATTATATAATATAATTAAAAATAAGGGTGACATACGCAAAGTGAACGACTTGGATTATTATAAAGATCTGTTTCTATTTTGGATGTATCTTAATTTTTCGTATTATTAATATCTACCCCACGCCCACGTCTCGGGTATGATTCTATATTTGGCATGAGAATAAATAACAAAAGCGAATCACCGACGAGGTCTCACCGTTGTTTTTGCAAATATTAAAGGGAAGAAACATCTAATTCTTTCCGGGAATCCCGTGAATGGGGAATCTTTTGTTATTATCTATTATTCTGTGAGAAAATATGAACTAGGCCAGATGTGATTCTGGCACCTACTCTGCCATGTACTCGTTTACCTCACGTATCATCATAACGCCCGTTAAACTGCATTCGTAAATCAAAGCATATATTTTTAGTAAAACCTATAAGCAATTCTTGATTAATAAGCGTTTTTTCAACTCATATAACTACACCAAATGTTTTGTTGTCGATGGATTTACAAAAAAAAACATGCCCACACAGGAACACATCATTTTGCTTTCTCAACCATATATCGTTTATTTAAGTTCTTTTGTGAAACGATTTTTATCATTACATGAATTGGCCTTTAGCCTAGTGATTAAGGCTAAGGACTCGTATTCCAAAGGTTGTGAGTTCGATTCTGGGCGGAGCACACAAAAAACATTTATGTATCAAATCAAATATGCACATCGCTGGGTTGAAAAATTCATTAACCTGTAAAAACAGACTTGTCACAAAAGGTTCAAAATGCCTAACAGAAAATGGGTTTTGCTTGAAAATTGTCGCTTTATAGCGACGACCAAGTTCAAATAGGACTCTTGAGGTGTGATTCACACGAAAACAGCGGTCACCACATAAATAATTCGTGTATTATTATCATGAATGGGACTTCAACTCGGAATAAAAACAACTCTTGCTGACCTTCCCTGAAACAGGATTGAAATTGGTAAAGTGAACCATTTTTTTTATAGTTTGAGTGGTCAGCTTTATACTAACTTATAATTCAAAGAACATTGGTCAATGAAAATTGCGAGAATCCAAAATGAGATCGTTTTAAAAGCATTAGTAAAAGCTTTATCTCTAAACGCGAGAAAATATCGTAAACGTTTTGCGAAATTAAAAATGAAGTACTGATATTGAGTCTATAATGTCTCGTCCTTCAACGCAAGGTGACGGAGAGTTGGAGAGGCCATCAGGGAGAGAAAAATATACAAAAGTTTCGTCCTATTATTTATTAAGAAATCACTTTTTTTGTTTACCGAGTCCGCCTCTGGGAAAATCCCTGACATTTAATCTCCACAGTTATTTAATACAAAGTTTTATTTTTTTATTCTTGTATTTTTTGACGCCTTGCAACTTGTGGCGACTGAAACGCATTTATTTTCACAGAATAAGGTGATGGCCTTACGCCAACCATTTTGAAAAGACGGTTTCCCTGCTCCAGAGAGAGCAGTTTTTCAGTTTTCGATTAAGTGAGTACACGAATGCTGCAATTTTGGGGAAAAAAGGATTTTGTGATACCTTTACTGGAGATCGAACTATAATAGCCTTTCGGTTTTGAACACAAGCGTTCTGCCGATTGACCTAACTGAGGTGGGAACCGAACTTTTGTTGTATTTTAAGAATGGGATATATAATGTGAATGTGAAAGAAGAAAATGTATGAAAAAGGTGTTGGATATAAATGAATTGAGAGGGATGTAAGGATAGGAAGAAATGGAATGCACTTAATATGAGTCTGAAATGCTAATATATCTTTGAAACTTAGATAATAGATTTTAGTCATTATACAGGTTATTCATTAAAAAGGTTATGACTCTGGAGGAAATGAAAGAAATATGCAAGGACAGAAAGAAATGGCGGTTGATCTGTAATGTTGGCGGCTAGGGTTTGTTAAATTGTAATTTGTTTTCTGTTTAGTTTTGATAATATTATTATTTACTGATTTATAAAATGTAATTTGTCGTGTATGTTCCTTGACTTATAGGTTGGTATGCGGCTGACCACCAATGCTGTAAAAATGGTTCACTTTGCCAATGTCACCCCTGTTAAAGGGAAGGATGGCAAGAGTTGCAGGGTGTATGCCCATTATAGATTTGAGTTTTTATATTGTAGGTTCACATGAGGCATATGCAAGCGCGAACTTGTACGTGTCTGGTTGTGAGAATGCATGTAATGTGAATCTCCAATGTAACATTTCTTTGCAACTTAGATTAGATATGATTAGATACGATCGCGGTGAACAAAACTAAAGACAAAACTTGGACCGGTCCGTAGTCCGTAGTGGCAACACTTCGGACTCGTAAATGGAAGGTTGTGGGTTCGGATCCCGGCGGAGCACAAAAATATACCATTTATATTTCGAATGTGCTCTTCGCTGGGTTGAAAAATTCATAAGCCTTTACCAATGACCGGTCACCAAAGGTCCATCCAACCTTACAGCAACTGGGTCTTGCTTGAGTATTGGCGCTTTGTAGCGACGACCAAGCTCGTACACCTCTGCGGCACTACAACAAGTGTCATAGACACCTAGAGTCTTTAGAATCTAGGGAGTCTCCCGCACAGGATTTCTTAAAAAAAAAAAAAAATTTTTTTTTTAAATAGAAACAGATTAACCCTAAAAAATATAACTTTTAAATAGGTTTGAGCCTATAACTTCGATAGCGTTTCTCTTTCCAAAAAGATAATTAAAGTACGAGGTAGATAACTAAATACTGATTACAAAAGTTCTCAAAATACTTGATATTATCATATTAGTGTAGAATGTGAGCAGTGTGTTTTTTGATCGAGCTTGTACTGTTTACTTTAGACACGTGTAAAAGGCTCTCCCGCACAGCGCTGCGCAACCTTTGTCCCCTAAAAGTTTATTTTGTTTGCCAACTTTTCAGCGTATCTGTGAATTTTACAGTATTTACTGAAACAATGCTATAATATAAACATTCTCAATGATAATGGAAAGAGACATGGCTTCCTTTTGTGCTTTTCTGTGTGTGAGCTTATTATTTCATTTCAAATCAAATGAAATAAAAATGCCTTGTTGACTTAACCTTTCACCAAAAAAAAAACATATTTTTTACAACTCCTTTTGTTTATTTTGTTTTCGATTTAACTGATACATTTTATTATGTAAATATTAGGAAGATATTCATACTTGATTAGGCTTATATTTTGTTTATTTCTATTAATGAAAAGATTTCTTCTGTAATTTTTTGAATAATAATTAAGTAATAAATCCATGACCTAAAAGCTGTTATGACGCTGCCAACCGATACTATAAAAATTGACTCGCTTTTACAATGTTACCTCTGTTTCACGGAATGGCGTTTATGCTTTGCCATACTGCTAATGTCACCTTTGTTTCATAGACACCAATGGTTCAATAGTCACCAATGTCACTCCATTTTATCAATGTCACCCCATGTTGCCAATGTTACCCCTTTTCACGGAATGGCGTTCATGCTTTACCATACTGCTATGTAATGTCACCTTTGTTTCATGGACAACAATGGTTCAATAGTCACCAATATCACTCCATATTACCAATGTCACCCCATGTTGCCAATGTTACCCCTGTTTCACGGAATGGCGTTCATGCTTTGCCATGCTGCTAATGTCACCTTTGTTTCATAGACACCAATGGTTCAATTGTCACCAATGTCACTCCATATTACCAATGTCACCCCATGTTGTCAATGTTACCCCTGTTTTATGGAAGGGCGGTCAAACTTTGCCACGTCACCCCTGTTTCAAGAGTTGAAGGATTAGTATTATTTTTAGATTAAGTTTCTTATTTTGTTCGTACACATGCAGCATGCGTAAGTGTGAACTCACATGCGCCTTATGCGAGCATGCATTCATTGTGATACTGAAATTTTTATATACTTTTCAGGCTCATTTGAGGAGATGAAAGAAATATGTACGGACCGAAATAAGTGGATACGCATCTGCGCAAGTACAGGCCACCCCTAATGGAGGATACAGAACAGTACAGTACCTTCCCAGACTGAAGCGTTAACCACTACAGTACTCTGTTGCTGAAAAATAAGCATTTTAAAGCTTTCTTTGTAAATAGTGCTTGGTAGAGTCATATAAGTTGGGTATTGTTGAAGTTTCCTTCATAAAAGTTTGTTTGGAATGCACCTGCGATAGTTTTTTCATTTCAACAACCACATGCGCATGTACACTAAAGGTTTAAGAGAGAAACGCTAAACAAAAATAAACAAATAAAAACTTCACACATTAAACGAAGCGATGCTTTGAATTTTTGTAAATAAGCATATACTTACTGTGGCTTAAAGTTTAAGTTTTTTTTTTATGTTTAAGCCTTAAACATAAAGCACTTTCATCTTGTATGCATTTTCAAAAATACATCATCCGTAATCTATAATCTAAGTTACAAAGATATATTACACTTTTAAGACTATGTAGCTCCCCCAGTTCTGGTTTGCCGTATACGCCAATCTTGTCAAATATGACTTTTTCATGCAGTTGTCTTTAAAATCAAATTCTACACAATCTGAGCTAAGAAAAACTCGATAATGTGAGAGTTCTTTTAAATATTTTTTAAATAAATTTCTTGTTTTCATAAGACACATTGGTCCAGTACACATGCAAACATTGCTCATGTAAAATTTTCTCAATGGCGTATACGATAAACAAGAACTAAGGCAGCGTTGTGTATTCACACAGTGAAAATCCATTTTTATAAGAAATTATAAAAACTTAAAAAAACACAAAGTTTTATTTTCACAAATTGAGAGTTTATTTCCCTTCGATTACTTTCGACTTGTTCACGTCATTATCAAGAGGACACTATTCAATAGTTCAATATTTATTTTCATTTAAGATTAATATATATTGCAATCCCAGAAGCAGACACGTATAAGTTTGCGCTTACACATGCCGCATGTGGACTTACAACATTAAAATCCAATCTCAAATGAGCATTAGCCCTGCAACTCTTGCCGACTTTTCCTGAAACAGGGGTGACATTGGAGAAGTGAACCATTTTTTACAGTACAAGTGATCAGTCTCATATCAACCTATAGGTCAAAGATATCATCATGGTTTTGAAATCCCTTTTTCTGTATTTCGATACCTTGAAGGTAAAACTAAATGAGTGACAAATTAGCTAACATGGGTTTCTCATAAAAATGCACAACTCTACGTATTTTTTACGAAAGAAAACACTAAAAAAACTTCTTTATAATTAGTTCACTTACTATGAGAAGTTATCACAATAAAATGTTTATCTGCAATTTCTCAAATCAATGAATCAGCACTTATTCAGTTTTACCTTTAAGGTGGCGATGCTAGAGCTTACAGTTAAGTCCGGTTGATAGCTCAGTTGGTAGAGTGCTTGCATTCCATGCCGAGAGCTCAGGTTCGAATCCTACCAGCATTGGCAAAATTGAATTAAGTTTTTACAGCATGGGGGTCAGCCTGATACCAGCCTATCAGTTATTTATCAATTAACACATTTTAACCAAAAAAAACATGTGGCCATTGCATGTTTCTATCAGTTGATAAATAAGTGATCTGTTTATACAAGCTTTATAGTAAAGCCGCAAGACAGATGCACTTTACACTAAGTATGAGACAAACCCAAAATAATATATGAAAATTTACAAAGCGCCGCAAGTGAACGTTTTTATTTACATACAATTTTAGATAAACGCTACGTTTGAGTTTACACGTTAAATATCGGGTTCTGTACACAAGAAAGCTGGTTAATACTAACCATGCGTTTATTGCAAACAAAGTTGTATGCGTTTGATGAAGTGTGCATGATGCTTTCAGTGCATTTTTAACAAACAAAAACTCACGAAATCAGCTTTCGTTTCAGAACGTCTACTTATAAATTGTATTTTAATTGAAAATATATCTAGAACCAAAATTTAAGGAGATGTGTAAAAACTCTTAAATTAGTACTATACTGATTTTAATTACTTATAAAAAAACATTTAAATAAAATTTCTAATGATACCTGTGACGTTTTGTGTTGATCAGATATCAAACATATTGTTACGAACTATGAGTTTGTGTATACATATACCTAGGCACGTAGTTTGCTGGTGTGTGTAACTGGCGAAGTGTCGAACAGCTAGTATAATGAAGAAATGGATGGTGGTAGACTGCTCTGGTAAAATCCCTTATAGGAGTGTTGGTACGTGAGCCTAAGCACGCTGGATGTGTGTGTGTGTGTGGAACAATCCACTATAGAAGAATCTGGAATACACGAGAAACGTCCATTTGAACGGTATGAATATGAGCCGCAATTGTGTGGAGAGTCAGGTCTCTTTAAACATTGGGCCACAAAGTTGATATGCTCTAGAGCGAGAGAAGTACTGTGGAACCCATAGATAAAAGAATAAAGAGAGGCATGTGGGCGTTCCCTTGGGCAATCCGATATGCCTAAAAGCGATCATAATCGAAAATCCGTATTTTTGCGCAAATCAGTCACGTTTAGACCGCTGTACTAGCAATTGCTCCAGGTTTTTATCAAAATGCCGTGTTGCTGTGTGGTCAAGTGTAAAAATGTAAGTCGATATAAAAAAATTAAGGATCACGGTATCACTTTTCATCGGTGAGTAATTAATTCCACACGTATTAAGCGTTTTAAATCTTTTAGGTGTCTTGAATTTTTGACATTACTACAAAGCTTCACTAGTATTGTGCAATATGCGCTTTTGTATGCCAAACATCGATTACTTTTATAGTTATTTACTTTTCATAAAGAAAGATAAAATAACAGTCCGTAGTCTAGTGATTAACTATACGGACTTGTAATCGGAAATTTATTATAAGATTAATTCCTGGCGGAGCACAAAAAAATAAAAAATGCCCTTCGTTGGGATGAAAATAAATTCATTTGCCTTTACCAAAGATCCGTCCCCAAAGTTCACCGTCCAGTGGTGCCTATGCATAGTGGTTTTGATAACGTAATTGTTCTTAACTTTCTTAGCAAATCAAAAGTCACATTTGTTTCTATAGGAGTGTATACCTATGCCATGGGAGGAGCTTTAAAAAATATGAGGACACGCGTTTTGTTCTACTGATGAATCCATGCCATAACTCTGTATTCTTTTATTTATGGTGGAACCGATATTGTCCCAAAAAATCTTGTTAAATAAATAAATCGTAGTTTGATTAAAAGAACCCAAAATATTTTTCTTCGTCAATTTTTTTTTTGATGCACATAAAACGGACTATTTCAAACTTTAAAATTTGTAACGCTGCTTTTGGGGTACCTATGAAAAAAAACGTTCCCTTACTGCAAACATAAAAGAATTACGGGTCAAACAAATAAAACTGAAAATACTGCCGACTTTTGAGTATGAAATGAAAAATACGGCCAAGGTATTTTCGTTCCCCGATGCAGTTATAAAAACAGTTATATGTGCGAGGGAATAGAGGCTGCATTTTTGTAATATCCTGATTGAAAATAAAAGCAATGCACTTTTAGTGTGTAAGCAGGTATACTCTAGGGAAATAGCGAATGTTCAGAGCTCTTTTTTTTTGCTCTCTCTACAATGCGAAAAATTTGCATTTCGTTCGAGTATTGCGAAATTATTATATGCAACACGAATCGTTAAAGCCTGTGCGATTTTTAAAATTTTACCATTTCAGAGAACGGCTTTAAAAGTTGATGGGATTGTTTATAGCAATATAAAGTTTTATTTTGAAAGTATGCACGCCGCATGTGTAAGCGAATGATTAGACGTGCTTGCATGAAACCTATTTATTTTCTCAGGTAAATGAGTTAGCTTTTCAATACTGCGGCTCGAAAGGGGATCTTGAGCTTCTGTCAAGGCAATTTCTTAGGTTGTTCAACCAAGATACAACCTTGTTTATAGATAAAACAAGACAAACAACGTCAACGACGATACCATGTTGCAAGCACCGGTTCTCATCAGATCACCGAAGTTAAGCAACATTGGGTGCGGATAGTACTTGGACGGGTGACCGTTTAGGTACACCGCGTGTCGTTGGCATTTCTTAGACCGGTCCGTAGTCCAGTGGCAACACTTCGGACTCGTAAATGGAAGGTTGTGGATTCGGATCCCGGAGGAGCACAAAAAATATTCCACTTATATTTCTTATATGCTCTTCGCTGGGCTGAAAAAAAATGTGCTTCTTGACTGATGAGTTGGTATGAGGCTGACCACCCAATGCCACCCGGTTTCAGGGAAAGGCGGCAGGAGTTGCAAGGTTTATGTTCATGTGAGGTTTTGCAGAATGTGTAGGCGCGAACCTACATGTGCCTGTCTGTGGGCATGCATTTAATATGAGCCTTACATTATTAGGTAATATAGGGTAATTGAAGTAAATCTTGGTTTCCAAATATTGAACACAAAAAAAAAATCTACCTCAGCTGCTCACATCTAATCTAATCTAAGTTGCAAAGATATGTTACATTGGAGATTTAAATTACATGCATTCCCACAACCAGACACGTACAAGTTCGCGCTTGCACATGCCTCATGTGAATCTACAACATAAAAACCAAATCTCAAATGGACATACACCTCGCAACTATTGCCGTCCTTCCCTGAAACATTCTCATAGCAATTATTTTATATTATCCAATCTAAAGCGCAGTGTGTTCGTGTTAGGAAATTACGTTATACGCAGACAAAGCCTTCTTTACTCGCATTACGAACAAAGATGCTCGTATTAACCGTCTATTTAACATCAAGGTAATCCCTTCAGACAGACAATCCTTCTGCCACCATTCATTCTGACTACTTACTCTGCGTGAATTTAGACAGCACCTCGAGTATACAACTTTGTGTCAGCGCTTTGTCAGAAATGTTTGAAAACTGTTACGCTCACTGGAGGTGTTGTTTTAGTTTCTGTATATTTTTTGGTCAAAGCTACGGTAGAGTTTAAACATTGTAAACTTATTTTGTCTGAATGTATATTGTATTCATCTCGCTTTAGGTGTTGTGAATGTTTGTAAATTCAAATTGTATAATAGAAGTAGTTGGTAGGGAGGTTGTGTATATTTTTCCCGACATTGGGAATACCGGGAATGTCCGTTTTCTCAAAAAATATTTTTAGGAAAATAGAAAGATCAAAGTGAATGCTATGGAAAACTGATGGCTGTGGCATTTCAATAATATGATCTTGATTTATTTTGGAACGTGAATTATGAGAGCCTTTGTTTTCTGAGCAATTTTTTTTCTAAATGAAACTGAGGGTGACAATCAGATTTTTCGTTAATTTTTTTCTCTTCTAACCCCGGCTTACAGACAAAATTCAGTGATATTTATTTATTTTATTTTTAAGGCTGGTGTATATTCAATGCATGCAGACACACGTAAGTTCGAATTGTAAATGTTAACACATCTTTGCAACTTATCTAATACTAATATAATCTTTTTTGCTAAGATGTTCAACATAGAAGATTAACATTACATTATATGCATTCTCACAAGCAGACACGTATAAGTTCGCGCTGGCAAATACCGCATGCGAACCTTCAACATACAAACCCAAAAGTATGTTAGGACAGAAAGAAATGGCGGTTTATCTGTAATGTTGGCGGCTAGGGTTTGTTAAATTGGAATTTGTTTTCTGTTAAGTTTTGATGATATTATTATTTAATGATTTATAAAATGTAATTTGTCGTGTTTGTTCCTTGACTTATAGGTTGGTATGCGGCTGACCACCCATGCTGTAAAAATGGTTCACTTTGCCAATGTCACCCATGTTACAGGGAAGGACGGCAAGATTTACAGGGTGTATGTTCATTTGAGATTGGGTTTTTATGTAGATCCACATTCGGCATGTGTTCGCGCGAACTTACACATGTCTGCTTGTGGGAATGCGTTTTATATGAATCCTAAATTATATATATCTTTGCAGCTTAGACTTAAACTTAATAGATTGTAACGGGAGTGGTGCATAACTTTAAAAGAAATTCCCGGTAAAATCATGTTGCTATTGTACATCCAGATTAGGTCCCTAGGTGGCAAATAACAGTGATACAAAACGCGTGCCAGCCACTTAATATTACCACTCACAACCGCTAGAGAAGCGCGAGTGTTTAAGTAAACTCCCCGCCGAAATGTTAGAGGATTCCAACTTGGTTAAGCCGAGTGCTCCTCGGTACCTTTGTTTTATTATGTTTATTAAAATTTACAGCCCCTAAAGCGGGCAAGTGTAGGCAATGAAAATCAATGATTGGATACAAAGGGATTTTAAGGTTTAGGGTCTGCGTACGCAGTGAGAAGACTTATCTAATCTAGTCTCATCTAAGTGTCAAAGAAATGTCAAGCAGGCACGTAAAAGTTCGCGCTTGCACATGCCGCATGTGAATCTACAACATAAAAACCCAAATCTCAAATGAACATACACCCTGCAACTCTTGTCGATCTTTCGTGTAACAGGGTTGTCAGTGGCAAAGTGAACCATTTTTTACAGCATCGGTGGTCAGGCGCTTACCAACCTATAAGTCAAGGAACATACGCAAAATTTTTTTTTTGAAATCAACAAATTATACTACAAATAAACATCAAAACACATACAGAATGCAAAATTCTAATTTTAAAAATCTTAGTCCTAGCCGCCAACATTACAGATCAACCGCCATTTATTTCTGTTCTTTCATACTTCTTTCTTAGGAAGCTTGTAATCAGAGGTTGCGGGTTCGATTTCCGGTGAAATACACAAGTATACTTTTATTTAATTTTGCAATAGGTAGTAGGTAGTTGGTACACTCTACGCAAAGCAGAAAATTTAACATGCCTTTAACCGGTCACTAACGGTGATATTCTTAGACATTTTAGTAATCCGGTGAGCCCACGCTTTGACTAACGCTTCAAACTCTTAATCGAACCCACAAACTTCCCATTCAGAGTCCGCAGTGTTACCACCGAGCTACGGACCTGTCAAATTCGCGCTATTGGCGCTTTCGAAAGCGACGACCGTGACCGCAAAGGACTCTTGAGGTGTGCTTCACACAAAATAGCACTTGCAATGTTTATTTCTTACTTCCATGAATATTTCTGTGTTTCCATCATATTTATCTAATTTTTTCACCGCCATTCGTTCAATACGACTCGTGTGTTTACAAAATCGTAGATACTAAATATGTTTTTCATACTCGAGTATCAGCCGAAAATATATGTTTTTGTAAAAAAAGATTACTTCCTTTGAATGCTAACACAACGCTTGCTTTGAATTTTTATTTATCGTAAATCCAATATTAGGGTTTAGGAGTTCAAACAGAAAGCTCACTAAGCATTTCAAATAAAGAGTGAAATTCACAGTCAGACCTACACTAACTAAAATTCACTTTATCTATGGATTTTAAGACGAAAAAAATTTTTTTTTTTGTTGTTGATGATAATGATGGATGATTTCTTTTCTGTGGCGCCATTTAATGGTCCAGGACCATCTCAAGGGCGCCATGGCTTCTGGAGAAAAGTAGTGTCTTCAGTTCCTTTCTGAAGGTGGTGGTAGGCTGGTTCGCGCGAACACCGATGGGCAAATTGTTCCAGGCCACCGGCCCGGCCACCGCAAAGCTTCTGTCTGCAAAATTTGATGTGTTTGCTCTATTGGGCACTATAACCTTGTTGACAGCAGTAAGGGCAGAGCGTAGTGGTCTTTTTGAAGTCCCATCGACAGAGTATAGCTCAGCGAGACATGGGGGTGCCGTGCCGTTCAGGGCCCTATGTACAGTGAGACACAACTTAAATTCCACCCTCTCTCGGACCCTCAGCCAGTGCAGTTCTCTCAGCAGTGGCGAAATATGACAGCTCTTTCCCTGTCGAAAAATTGCCCTATCCCCCTATGATATCAAAACTTAGTACACGCTACGCCACTACGCTTCTAAGCTTCACATTTAGTGTAACTCCTCACAGTATTTTCACCGAAGGGGTCGCATGCGGCGAATATGTCCTATCTATTTTTACAGGTAAGTGTTACCTTACGGCAAACAGTTTACTTGAAGTGGGAGTTTCCAAGCCCAAACAGGAAATCATTTCTGACACGCTCGGTGGGATTCGAACCCGGGCTCTCGGCATGGAATGCAAGCGTTCCACCAAGTCAGTTATCGACCGGACTCACAGTTTTTTTTCTCCGTCGATGATATTTGGAGTAACAATAAATATGAATTTTAGTGTACGAATGATTCTGAATAAGCCGGCAAGTACAAAGATATCTTTCTTTTTATATTCAAACCAATAAGCAAATCCACAAGCTCTGTTTTTTTCTACTTTCAAAAATAAATGATGGAATCAAGGATATAATCCTGAATAAATATCTTCATATTTTTTTGAAGCTCTTGTACTTCCTTCGAGAAAAATGGTTATAAGTTATTTTGAAATTGAGGCTCAGAAAATATATCATGTGTGTCTGCCAACCTCCTGCTTCAGGTTCCTCAACTGTGATGTTCGAGAATTGGCGCTTTCTATTGCGACAACCAAGCTCGCAGATGGCTGTTAAGGTGTGATTCACAGAAAAACAGCTGTCACTAAATAAATCATCCTAATATTATTATTATTTCGATTTCAAAACATTCAATAATCAATCTGCTCCTGAAGATGCCTCATTAGGCGAAAATGTTCGAGCACAAAAAAGAAATAAATAAGTGAATTAAAACTATGTTTTACCCATTTGAATTTTTAAATAATCAAAACATTCATTTTATTTGTTAAGATTGTACAATGACATGAAAAGTGTTTTATCATTTTTAATTGACAAAAAGAAAACAAAAATTAATCCCCGTTTTTTTTATGCAATCGAAAAAAATTAAGCTCTTTTTGAGCGAAATGAAAGCTCTTTTTCATTTAACAAGCAATTTTAATTGGCTGGAAAATTCATCCACCAAAACGCAGCGGGTTTAAATAATGAAATTCACGGTTTTTTCAACGGATTTAATTAAAACATTTTTTTTTCAGGTGTATTCAATTATGAGCCCGCCCTTTTCATCTATGAAACTGAGTTTTAAGTGCTGTACAAAATAATATGCAAGGGCAGAAATTGCATTTTTGAAAATTAGTTCCTAATTATTCCTTGACTGATAGGTTGGTATGAGGTTGACCACCCATACTGTAAAAAATAGTTCACTTTGCTAATGTCACCCGAAGGTTGGCAAGAGTTGCAGGGCTTATGTTCATTTGAGATTGGGTTTTTTATATTGTAGGTCCACATGCGGCATGTGTGAGCGCGAAATTATGCGTGTCTGCTTGTGGGCATGCATTTAATATGAATCTCAAATGATACATATCTTTGCAGCGTAGATTTAGATTAGTTCATCTTTTCTGTTGAGCTTAAAATTCTTAAGTGGATTATTTTTATTTGCACTTTCATTGTTTAAACGAAATAAATAAAATACTTTTAAATTTATGCATCATATTTTTATTATATTATTGGTGTTATAAATATTAGGATAATTTATTTGGCGAGCGCTGTTTTCGTGTGTATCACACCTCAAGAGCCCTCTGTGAGCTTGGTCATCGCTGTAGAAAGCGCTGATTCTCAAGCAAGATCCATTTGCTGTAAGGCTGGATGGACCGTTGGTGACCGGTCTTTGGTAAAGGTATACCTATAAATTTTTCAACCCAACAAAGAGCATATTTGAAATTGTATTAATAAACGGTATTTTTTTGTGCTCCGCCGGGATTTGAACCCACCAACTTCCATTTACGAGTCCGAAGCGTTACCACTAGACTACGGAACCTTTAACTGTGACTGTTATCTGTCTTTTTCTACTAGGGGGAGCTGGCACTTCTTATATCTGTACCTTAGAGCATAAACAACGGTAGTCACATTTAGTAAAATGTGCAGGAGACGAGTTTTAGTGAAAATGTGCACTTTTTTTAAACCATCATAACTTTTAAACTAGACGAGGTATTTTTGATCTGTCAAAACTGTTTATCTTCTTTTATCGATATTTATTTAATGTGAAGTAATGTGAACACCGTATGTGGAACTTCCGTGATTTATGCACTTTTATGTGCATCCCATATTTATTGCACTTGATATCTCAGTAACTATGAGTCCGTGGACTCCAATATTTTTACCACTTAAAGAACAGTTAATTATAATAATTTCTGCATCATTAACTCAAAAACGCAACAAAGTGGACTTCCGTTGTTTATGCTCTAAGGTACAGATATATTAAGACCGTCTCCTTAACTCTATCGTAGAATTATATATGCAACTTAGCTACTCATATTGGGTCATGCGTATATAGGCTTCACAAAAACATGGCCCATATTTAGAGCTGTAGCATTTCAGAATCTAGAATCTAGATAGAAGAGCGACGAAAACAAAAATACAGAATTATGTATAGTGTGCTTCAAAAATTAACCCTTTGCCTGCCATCTTCACTTTACACAATCTCAAACACGTACATTTTAGTCGGCTTGCTGAAATTCTAAGCTGGATCTCCAGATAAATTACTTGTAGCTGTCAGTCGGCGCAGACTGCGGCTGTCACTTGTACAACTGTCGGCCGGCCTCTCGCGGCTTTGATACCCGGCCTGGCTGCCAGTTGCAGACACTGACAGTGAAAGGGTTAAGAAAGACACTAGGGATGGGGACAAATGTAATACACAATTGCTTAATTGTATTGAAATAATATAATAATATTATGATGATTTATTTGGTGAGCGCTGTTTTTGTGTGTATCACACCTCAAGAACCCTCTGGTCGTCGCTGTAGAAAGCGCTAATTCTCAAGCAAGACCCAGTTGTTGTAAGGTTGGATGGACCTTTCAGTGACCGGCCTTCGGTAAAGGTTTATGAATTTTTCAACCCAGCGAAGAGCACATTTGGAAATATAAATGGGATATTTTTGTGCTACGCCGGGATTCGAATCCACAACCTTCTATTCGAGTCCGAAGTGTTGCCACTGGACTACGGACCGGTCCAAGAAATACATACTGCTAGCATTAAGAACAAGTATATTATATTTCTGCTCCGCTGACAATAGAGCTTATTTAGTATAGCGCTTGACGGCTTAGGCTTAATCCCCACAGAGGGTGAAAGAAATGTTTTTTTTTCTGTTTTGAAATTTATTTCACAACCAAAATCAAAATATTGGCAAAGCTTACTCAACTGCCACAGGAAATTAGAACATGCCCATTAGGAGCAGGGAAATCCCCACATAAAATGAATTCGTTGGCGTAAAGCCTCCCCCGGACAATGCAAATAGGTTAAATGTGCCATCACCTCTCCAGGTTATTTGAAACCCGAAATCAAAATAACGGCAAGGTTTACTCAGCCTCCACAAAAATAAGAATCTGCCTCCTTGGGAGCAGGGAAATCTGAAATGAAGGTGCGTGCATAAAGACGTTTCCCTTACTTGTGAAGATAAATAAGTTACATTTTTCACCGGACCACCGCCAGCAGCGAGTACCACTCCCCGTGGGAGCTGGGAAAGATCTACTTTAACTGAAGTGGTTGGCGAAGGCCGGCCCTGTAAAAAATCTAATCTCAAATGAACATAAGCCCTGCAACTCTTGCCAACCGTGAACCAATTTTACAGTATGGGAAGTCAGCCTCATACCAACCTACACGTCAAGGAAATTTTCTATATAATCTATAATCTAAATTGCGCAGATATATTACATTTGAGATTCATATTAATAATTACAATCCAAACCTCAAATGAGCATAAACCCTGCAACTTTTGCCGACCTTCGCTGAGCTGGAAGTTTCATCATGACGGTAATTCTTACCTACCGAATATCGGTAATAATTTTATGAAGACCAATCAGCTGTTCACTTGCTTCCATCTTGTATGGACAGGTCTTCATACAAATATTACCGATATTCGGTAGGTGGAACCTATCGTTGGTGATAAGACTTCCACCCCTGTACCCTGAGTACCAGTTTTTTCACTTAACTTGAAGTATTGTGTATTCGAGAAAAATGTATGTGAACTTGTAAAGCCCCCCTGGCAAAAATGTTTCGAAACTTGTTTTGCCAGAGGTGCTTTACAAGTTCACATACATTTTTCTCGAATACTCAATACTCCGAGTAAAGTAAAAAAACGAGTACTCAGGGTCCTGGAGGTTTGACTCACCACATGCAAAATTCATTTGTGACAACGCGGCAAGCAGTTACATTATATGTGTAGCTTATGTAGTTGCGTTTGTTTTGCCAAATGTGACCTATTCGGGTACTACGCGGCATGAAGTTTCACTATATGTAAAGTTAATTGCGAATTATTTTAATAAGTAAATTTTCGTTCTCCTCCCTGTGTCCATGTGCGTAGGCGAAATAGTGTCAGGTTGCCGGTGAGATTAAGGAGAGCCGTCAGGTGACGCCCATGCGCCCCATAAAGGATTCGCAAGTGACACATCTCGCTACGCCACTGGGGCTCTAAATAATAAATGCGCCTATGTGCAGACGATTCAGATGTTTTTTCTTTAAGTCAGTAAAAAAAAAACGCAACTAAGCAACACATTTAGTGTAACTTCTTGCCGCGTTATCTCCGAAGGGGTCGCATGTGGCGAGTTGAACCTATTTATTTTTACAGGTGAGGGGGCCGGCCTTACGCCAACCACTTCAGTTAAAGTGGGAGCTATTGGTAAAATTAGGTCAGAAACAAACAATTCTTTCATAACTTAAATAATGGAATTTTGTGAAGTTTATGTTTGATATTAAAGCTCTGAGGAATTCTTTTGTTGCAATGAAAAAGGTATTTTATTTATGTCGTTCTTATCTCAAGTTAACAGTTACCTTTCATGTCCACGTGGAAGATCCAAGCCAACTGGGATCAAAAGTGATATCTGTTAATTGTTTTTTTTTTGTTTGATAAATACAAACGCCACTAAGCAATACATGTAATGCAAATTCTTGCCACGTTATCCCCGAAGGGTTTTGCATATGGCAAATGGAACCTATTTATTTTTACAGGTAGAGGCCTCATGCCAACCACTTCAGTTGAAGTGGGGGTTTTCCAACTCCCGAGCGGTGATCATTTCTTTTGAAGGCTGAGTAAAACTTGCTGGTGTTTTATTTTGGTCGTTTTGAAATAAACACCCAAACGGCAAACCATTCCTGAAACCTACGGTGGAATTAGAATCCGAATGCAAGCACTCTACCAACTGAGCTATTGACCGGAACACACATTCTGTAAAAAAAATGGTTCACTTTGCAAATGTCACCCCTGTTGCAGGGAAGGACGGCAAAAGTTGCTGGGCTTAAAATTGCGGGGTAATGATATTATACCTTTATGTAAAGAATCTGAAAGAAAAAAAAAGTTTTCAGTCGGAATTGAATTTTACGTCGAAATTTATTTTTACGTTCGGGAAATATGTTTATTTACTCCAACGGCCGCAATTACTGGGAATCCAGAATAAAATGGATCGCGTCACGATGGGGCATCCTAAACTTATAAGTGTGCACCCAACAAAAGTTTTTTCAACGCCATGTCATGTCGAAAAGTATTATTATCATAACTCGCAGATATTGTTTGATTTACCTCGATTCCCAATATATTTGGTTTGCGTCCTTGACTTAAACGTTGGTATGAGACTGATCTTTAATCCTGTAAAATAATGTGTTGTATTATTTTTCTAATTTTACTGATTTTCTCATTTGTTTTAACTATCATCTGTAATCTGTAATCTGTAACTGTGTCGCCGTTCCGCTAGAAGGGGCCAGAGCCTCTGCAGATTTGCTTCTGTTTTTTCTTATTTTTGCATACCTCTTTCAGTTCATTCATATCCATTACCTTTCTCATACATTTTCTCCTTTAAAATTCGTTTTGTCTAATCCAACCATATTTTTCACAGTCTTCACTTTCTTCTTTTTCCTCTCATATTTCCTCTGTGTAAACAATTTGTCATCTTTAAATTCTTTGACTTTCATTTTTCCAAATGTTTTTCTTTTCTTTACTTCCATCAAATTCTTGTTCGCTTTTTAAAAAAATCGGCTACTTATACAAGGTTTTAATTTAAAATATAATAGTTTGGTGCCCGAATGTTTTGGTAAACAAACACGAATTCCATGGAAGTTAAGTTCTTAAATGGAGGTATCAAAGTACGACAAACGTATTCGTATATATATACATAATGGGTTGCCCGGTGTATATAATATTTTTGCTCGTTTAAAAAAGTTTTCGTGAAAAAAATATTAGGCCTGAAGCAAAAAGCATTAAAATTTATTGATAAACTTTGAAATAAACGAGTTTTGTGCCGTTATGAAAATATGCCGTCAAAAGTTCGGCGTTTTTTTTTCTGTTTGTGTACACTAAACAGATTTGCCGTACAAATGCCCATTGTGGATGTATTTGCATACAAAAACAACCCTGGCTTTCTTTGTTTTCGAAATCCACTGTTTAAATATTTTATCAAGTTTAAAAAAATATCGTCTTGGAAAGTTTGTTTAATCGCTATATGCAATTAATTAAGCATGAAATGCCTATTTCGAGACGCAGCATTTCAGTGATCGATCACCGATCTTCGTTAGAAGTGGCACTGAAAGCAGTAAAAGAAAATATCAGATAGCATAATTTGTATCAAAAAGCAAAGCATGTGTTCACAAGTTGAGAATTTATTTCACCTCAAGTTCTTTCGACTTGCTGACGTCATTTTCAAGAGTACAAGGTTACAAAATTGAAAAGATAAAAACCATAGAGAAATGAGAAGGATGAGTTACGACAAAGAGGTACAATTATGTAGGTAATAACAAAGGCGAAACAGCAGAAATTAAAATTTAACAAAGATATATATACTTTCTCATAAAAGAGATTTTTCACGGTGTAAATACACACACTCTTAAAAGTGTAAAGATCATTTCTTTGACCCAACAGGACTGATATGACATGCAACTAATTGCCCTTGAAACATTAAAATTTTAATTATATTATTGATAAACAAATACCTAGTCTTTCTCCCTACTAACCATTACCTGCCTGAAAAAAATACAACGACTTTCTTTTCACTATTAATATTTTTATTGATTTTTACTCCATATAGCCTCTTAAAATGGAGGGATACAGTTCCATCAAGCTTGGGCTTATGTTTTAAAAAAACCGTGATTTCTTTTGGTTTACCTACATAAAAATATTTTTTGTTGTAAAATTCTTTTAATCCTAGAACGAGTTTTTTTTTCCAAACAAGTTGGTAAATAAGTTATTCCAGAATTCGTATGGAAAGGGTTTCTATCGCAATTGCGATACAATTTTCGAAAACTAAATTAGATCGTTATTTCGTTAAAACTTGTAGTGGATGTAGATTCGGGCACGTCAAATTCATTAAAATTAAGAGTTTGTATCTATTTTAGAAAAACTGATACAACATGATAAAATATTGTGACTATTTTGTAAATAATGTTTCTTATTTTACATGACCTTTTAGCAACTGGGTTTTGCTCTAACTTGTAGCTTTTAGCAAAAAAAAACATGCAAAAAATACTAATCGTTCCCCCAGGGCTTGTTTGGCCTATCCACTATTTGATTCAAGGAAACCTTGCAATGAAACCGTCTTAAGAATCGCTTTTAACATAACCTGATCTGCAAAAAAAAACGTTCAACACGATAATATGAGAGGTGTTTTTAATATGATTATAACACAATTTCCAATTTTTATAAGACATTTTGGTCCAGTACACATATAAACATTGCTCATGTGAAATTACCTCTGGTGGACATAAGATAAACAAGCGCTAAGGGGACGTAATGGCAAATGAATCACTAAAAAACAAGGCTTTTCAAAATTATTATTCATTTAGGTACGTGGTGAATGTAAGTGAGTCTATTGTTAAATTTCCCTTTATTATTCAAAACCTAACAACACAAAAAAATCAGGTGGTATTTTAAGGTTTCAGCAGCTCCTTTTTTGTTCGTAAGAAAAGAAGAATAATTCATTTGAATAAGAATGCCCTTTCACTTCATTCAAAATATTTTTTTTATTTCCAGGGATGTCGATGCTCCCTGAATTTTGCCCCATTGAGTTTTCAAAGTACAGTCTACATTCTCGTACGATTTTTATAAAAAAAAATACCTGTGATGTTTTGCTGGTGTTTTTCATCACCCCTATTAGCCTTCTAGTATGTAATATGTATATTATCCAAGTGAAAACGGTTAAAAATCCTAGGATCGTTCGGCCTAACCACCCTCTTTTTGTCTATTCTCTGAGTGTGTTCAAGTATGCTAAGTTGACGCCGGAAGGCCTTGCAATTTTTTTGTTCATTCGTTAACTATGTCTCGATTTGCTATTTTTACGCAGTTTTTTAAGCATCCCTTTCATTTTTTGCTGATTTTTCTCAGTTTGTTAATTTTATGCCAATTCAATCAAGCTTTCCAATCAATATCTATAATCTATAATCTAAGTTGCAAGGATGCATTCATTCAAAGCTCTCAGATGTATGCCCACAAACAAACACGTGTAGTTCGCGCTTACAAATGTTGATTGTGTACTTACAAATAAAATCGAAACCTCAAATGAACATAAGCCCTGCAACTCTTGCCTACATTCCCTGAAAGAGGGGTGACATTGGAAAAGTGAACCATTTTTTACAGTATGGGTGGTCAGCCTCATACCAATTTGCTATATTGGTCTAATGCACTTACGAAAAGTTTGTCCCAAACATCTTGCAAGGATTGATTCTGTAAATTTTCTTTCACAACGGTTTAGTTTTCTGAATTTACGCAGGTATTGTTCTAACTATCCTTGTCACGATACAATCCTATCTTGGTTTATCAACTTTACGAAATTTTTTCACCAAAGGTTCTTTCAAACTATTTTTTCTAGGATCCCAGTCTGCCAACTTTACGCAGGTTTTTTACGTAATGCTTGTTCCTTCTCAGGACCGATTAGCTTATTGTGTCACAGTCTGCCAACTTTACGCAGGTTTTTTACGTAATGCTTGTTCCTTCTCAGGACCGATTTGCTTATTGTGTCACAGTCTGCCAACTTTACGCAGGTTTTTTACGTAATGCTTGTTCCTTCTCCGGACCGATTTGCTTAATGTGTCGCAGTCTGCCAACTTTACGCAGGTTTTTTACGTAATGCTTGTTCCTTCTCAGGAACGATTTGCTTAATGTGTTGCAGTCTGACAACTTTATGCAGGTTTTTTACGTGATTTTTGTTCTTTCTCAGGGCCAATTCGCTTAATGTGTCGCAGTCTGCCAACTTTACGCAGATTTATTCATCTTCAGGATAAAGCCCCTTAATGTGTCGCAGTCTGCCAACTTTACGCAGGTTTTTTACGTAATGATTGTTCCTTCTCAGGACCGATTTGCTTAATGTGTCGCAGTCTGCCAACTTTACGCAGGTTTATTCACCTTCAGGATAAAGCCCCTTAATGTGTCGTAGCCTGCCAACTTTACGCAGAATTGTCCCGAAACGTCCAAATATTCCAGTTGTCAGTAATGTGGCAGAGGCGGACGGAAGAGGACGATGAGAATGGGCCATAAATTGCGAGGGGAAGTTAGTTTAGTCCTTCCTGCCTGCCGTGGGACTCACTCTCACTGCGGAGCGCGACTGACAAAGCGCATCCGCCGACAGGCATGATTTATACATACGCGTGACGTCATGGAAACAGCCCTAAAGGTGCGTTCATTATACAGTGGAAAAGTTCAAAGCAGAGACCCAGAGCTTCTAAATAGCTAGCGATAAAATTTAGTAAGAATCCATGGAAAATGTTTTATAACCTCTCTTTTTTTGAGAACCGGAATTTACAATGACAGTACTAGTGAAACAGCTGCAGTAATGTCTATATCTTAATTTAAGGTGCAAATATATGTCATTTTAGATTCATATTACACGTTTTCCCACAAGCAGACATGTATGAGTTCGCGCTAACACATGCCGCATGTGGACCTACAATATAAAAAAAAACAATCTCAAATGAACATAGGCCCTGCAACTCTTGCCGACCTTCCCTGAAACGGGGTGACATTGGCATAATGAACAATTTTTTACAGTATGGGTGGTCAGCCTCGTACCAACCTATAAAGGAATATAAAAGTTGGTTTTGTAAACTTCAAAGAATATCTGTCGCCGTTTCTTACGGCACAGGTGTTTTTTTGTTTTAATAAATTTGTGGCGAGAAATGATTTTTTTCCCCTTTTTGCCTGTCTAAAAACTATTATTTCGATTATCAATTAACAATTCATCTACCATTAACTAATGACACTTTTTTTAAATTCAGGTTCAAACATATTGTCAAAGGGCCCGAACTGACTCAAACAGGCGTTGCTTTTATTTCAAACACGCCCGCCAAAGCCGCCATTTTGACTCGCTCGGCCATAGCACCGACTGTTTGTCTTCTACATATTATAAAAACAAATTATTTGAAAAATTCTGCTCGTTGATTAAAAAGTTAGTATTAGGCTTTCCGTGGAGTGACTAGATCACGAAAGAGCGCTTTAAAAAAATCATCATCATAAGGCTTCATCCCCAGTGCTGTAAAAACTTGATTCACTTTTGCCGATGCTTCCACTGTTTCCACAAATAAACGGTAAGACTTGCAAGGTATACATAAACTTTGCAACTCCTGCCGCCTTTTCCTGAAACCGGGGTGGCGTTGGCAAAAGTGAACCAAGTTTTACAGCATGGGGGGGTGTTTTGTGTGTATTTTAACTAAAGTCTGAGAAGGGAAACGAGTTTTATATTTTTTATACAGTTTAATATTTTTAAAGGAATTTTGTGTGAAAGGTTGTGAACTGCTCTTGAGGTGGATTAAATGGCTGGCTTGAAGAGGAATGTGAGAGAAGTTTTAGCTCGGCACACAAATTGGCCAAATTTCAAACTTTCTCTCTGTAATTTGTTATGTCACCCTAAGTAGGTACCAACTGCAAATTTGAATAAGTATTTACTTAATTTTTATTACGTCAAAATTTTCCTTATTTCAACGAAATATCGTTTTTTTAAATATTGTTACCGACTCTTATGTTTGGAAGTGAGACGTAAACGGTGAATGAAAAAGAACTGATTTTAACTTCTCATAGAAAGTGAACTAACTAAAGGAAGTCTATAATCTAAGTTTCTAAGATAGATTAACATCCAAAACTCATATTAAATGCATGCCCACAAACAGACACGTATAAGGTCGCGCTTACAAATGCTGAAGGTGTACTTACAAATTAAAAACCAAATCTCAAATGGACATACACCCTTCAACAAGCCTCATACCAACCTATAAGTCAAGAAATACAAATATTAAATAACATTCAGGTATGTAAAAACAAAAAAATCTTAAAAAACAATCTATAAAAAAAGTCAATAGGTACCTATATGGATAAGCCACCAACATTACAAATTAACATTACAGAGTGCTCATGAAAAAGTCATCAACTATAGGATTTTAACACTTTCCCTATTTTCTCGATTTTCCCTATTTTCTCTCGAAGAAAATAGGGAAAAAGGTGAATTTATCTGAAATACCCACGTTAGTTTCATAAGTCACTTATTCAGTTTAAAGGTCTCTTACCTTTTAAGGTGCCGATATGTATGAGGGGAGAGTTAGGGTGTATGAGGATAAGGTTTTTTAGAAATGATAGAAAACGAAGGTTTCCCGGTATTATTTAAATAATAAGCAAGTTATTTACATGTGAGGGTGGTGTGACCTGTTTGGGCGTTTGATTCGCAGCGCGGAAAATTGCACATCTTTCATGTCTCGGAATGTTTGGAGGTTGTTGTGCCCTCTCCTTCTGCGACAATACTACCCCGCATCGTGAGCATGTTAGCTTACGCAGAAAAATACAACCTTTCCATGATAATAATGGTATTTATAACACTATTTTTAGTATGTATTGTAAAAGGCACTAAGTGTCGTGAATTTATAAATAAATAAATAAAAATAATATTAAAATGCAACAACCATCTTAAAACGCTACGCAACTAAGCTACACATACAGGGTAACTTCTTACCGCGTTATCCCCGAAGGGGTAGCATGTGGCGAGTTGAACCTATTTATTTTTTCATGACTCTGGAGGAAATGAAAGAAGTGTGTAAGGACAGAAAGAAATGGCGGTTAATTTGTGATGTTGGCGGCTAGGGTTTTTTTTAAATTAAAATTTGTTTTCTGTTAGTTTTTGATGTCCATACAAATGTATTATAATTTAATGTTTTTTAAAAATGTAATTTGTCATGTATGTTCCTTGACTTATAGGTTGGTATGCGGCTGACCACCCATACTGTGAAAAATGGTTCACTTTGCCAATGTCACCCCTGTCTCAGGGAAGGGACGGCAAGAGTTGCAGGGCTTATGTTCATTTGAGATGGGTTCTTATAATATAGGTCCACATGCGGCATGTGTTAGCGCGAAATTATACATGTCTGCTTGTGGGAATGCATTTGATGTAAATCTTAAATGGTATATATCCTTGCAGCTTAGATTAGATTAGATTAGATTAGGTAAGGGGGCCGGCCTGACGTTAACCACTTCAGTTGAAGTAGGGCTTTCCCAGCTCTCAAGAGGGCTGGTACTCATTTCTCGTGAAGGCTGAGTAAACCTTGCCGGTATTTTGTTTTTGGGTTTGAAATAAGCACAGAAACGGAAAATCATCTCTGACACCCTCGGTGGGATTCGAAACCGAGCTCACGGCATGGAATGCAAGCACTCTGCCAACTGAGCTATCGACCGGACTTAATTATCGGCCGGACTAAACTGTAAACTCTAACATCCCCATCTTCTTTTTAAAGAAATCCGAAAAGGTAGCCTTGTTGGTAAAACTGGCATTCTGAATGAGAAGTCTTCTGAGATGATTTCTTTTTATTTTCCTTAATATATTGCTTTGGTATAAGGCTGACCAAACATACTGTAAAATATTAGTTCACTTTGCCAATGTTCCAATCGTGATTTTAAAAATGTAATTTGTTGTGTATGTTCTTTGACTCATAGGTTGGTATGCGGCTGACCACCCGTGCTGTAGAAAATGGTTCACTTTGCCAATCTCACCCCTGTTTCTTGGACGGTCGGCAAGAACTGCAAGGTTATGTTTATTTGGTATTGGTTTTTTATGTTGTGAGTCTACATGCGACATGTATAAGCGCGAACTTATACGTGTCTGCTTATGGGAACGCATTTTATATGAGTCTTAAATTACTAGATTATTCAGCCTGCACAAGAAAAATAATTAGCCCCCTCGGTAGCTGGGAAACGCCACTTTTAAATTAATTAGTTGACCCTTACCTGTAAAAATAAATAGGTTTGAATCGTCCTATAAGACTCCAAGGGTGAAAACGCATCAACAAGTTGCAGTAAATGTGTAGCTTCGTAGCGTTTTTTGGTAGAGTAGTCGTTATATGGTAATTCTCATCATAGCCAGGTTTCAAAATCTTTTCCTATTGATTTTACGACCAAAAAAACCAGTAAATTTGAATTAAAAGTTACCTATTATTTTTTCAAGGATGCGCAGGTTCGTATCTCACTCAAATTTATTTAAAAAAAAAACAGGTTCTCCGCAGCTGCTTAACATTCTTATTTTGTACCTCTGTATGTACATATTCATACAAGTTGTATGAGAGTATTTTTGTATTCGTATTTGTTCTAGAAACCAATCTTCTGTTTCAGCGACTTTAGGTGCCTAGCACAAACATTACCTCCACTCTTGGCTACAATCTATTCCTGGAATTTGTCTTGCAAAACAAACATATTATATTTTACCGTTTGCTCTAGAAAGGACTAAAACATTTGCAAAATAAAAACCTACCGTTTATTTTTCTTAGAACAGTGGCTACAAAAATGTATGTCAGTCGATATTCTTTTTTGATCGTCTGTGTTCTCAAAATTTTGTACAATTTATAATGATGGTATGTTATCTGTAATATTTCTATTATAAGCTATTCTAGAATAAAAGTTTGTTATTATCGGTATTATGGCCGAGAGAGTCAAGTGGCTGATCTTTCTAGCGTATTTGGAATATAATAACGTTGGTTCGATCCCCGCCTGGGCCATTTGACCATAACTTTGATCCTGGTTCAACAGATGCCATTGGGTAGTTATTAATTAATAATTTATGAAAATATACAATAATGAATTATTAATTGATGATAGTAATATCTGTTTCTGACGAGACTTTGACGGAACAAAACGGGTT
Organism: Agapetus fuscipes; assembly: GCA_951799405.1. Lineage (NCBI taxonomy): Eukaryota > Metazoa > Arthropoda > Insecta > Trichoptera > Glossosomatidae > Agapetus > Agapetus fuscipes. The sequence continues at coordinate 26,156,149 of OX637333.1, forward strand.
TCGGGGACAGGACCTTTAATTCAGCTGGTCCGTCCTACTGGAACAGTCTATCTCTGGAGTTGAGAGGAGTCACCAATGTTGGCAGTCCCAGGAAGTTGCTTAAGAGACATTTGTTTTATAAAAGCTTCAACACATAAAAGCGCCCTTGGGTTGGTCAGTGCCACTAAACGGCGGTACATAAAATTGTATAAATTTTTGTTTATTTCTTACACTACAAATCAGAAGGTATCAGGTTCAAATACCTACAGAAATTAAAATAATATATTGCTAAATTGAAAAGAGAACGCAAAAATGTAACAATAAATATATTTATTCTACTACAAACTAATTTTTCGTGTTAATTTGTTAATTCGGTTCTACAATCTAGATATATAACATTTAAACAAGGATTCATATTGAAAATATTCCCACAAGTAGCATGTGCTTATGCAAACCGCAAATGAACTAACAACATAAAAAAAAACAAATCTCAAATAAACATAAACCATGCAACTCTTGCCGTCCTTCCTTACGATAGAGAAGTAAATTGTGGTAGGTACACTAATTAAAAACAAAATTTAAGGCATGTTCTTGAAAAATAAAGTAGATTTTCTGTGTACAAAAACAGCAAATTTTTATATTTTTTTTTTTTTTTTTTTTTTTTTTTTTTTTATTTAACAAAATATAAATACAAATTTATTTTAAAACAAGTAATATTTCTAAATAATAATAAAAACTTAATTGTTATTTCCTCACCAATTGAAGAGCCAAGCTCTTGTGCTTGGTGAGGGAATCGCAGCTATCTTAAATAAATTATGTTCTTAATTTATATTCTATATAATATAATGAGATAAAAACTTAATATAATACTTAAAGGAAAAAATATAGGTAATACACAAGAATAAATCAAAAAATAAATTAACAATATAAAAAATGAAAAAAACCAAAAATTAGAAACAACCAATCAATAAGTAGAACTATGAATATATATATTTTTTTATTTTAAACTTAATTTTTTTAACATCCTTAATTATTTTGATTTCATTTGGCAATATGTTATAGTATTTTATTCCCTTACAGATAAAATTATTCTCGAATTGTTTTGTTTTAAATTTAGGAATTGTTATAAAATTTTGTCTTCTCCTTGATATAGCTCTTTCAAATTGTTTTGCTTTGTCAATTTTTATTATTTCCAGAATAGAGTACAGTTTGAAAATTTGTTCTATAGTTGGTACCTTAAAAATTTTGAATAAAGATTCTGTTGAAAATGTTGGTGGCTTTTTTAGAATTACTTTAATAATCAATCTCTGAGCTATTTTAACTGATTTCAAAACATTATCATATGATCCCCCCCATCCAATTATGCCATATTGCAGCATTGATTGTACAATTGAGTAGTATACCATTTTTAATTGTTCGATTTTAAGAATGTTTCTGAGTCTTATGAATATGTAAATACATTTTCGTATTCGTTTGACCAGTTCCATTATGTGATTTTTCCACTTCATATTTTGATCTATAATAATGCCTAGGTATTTTATATTTTTAGTTGAAGCCAGTGTTGAGCATGTGTTTTCACAGTTTTTAGTTTCATTGCAATTCTGACTGTGTATGATGATTTTAATTGGCGGCTCTGAATTAAATTTATTTATTGCGAAAGAAATGAATTGAGTTTTTTTAATATTTAGTGATAATATATTACTATCGAACCACCCCTTCAGTATATTCATGTCAAGATTTGCTCGTTCATTAATAGAGCGCCAATCTTGTCCCTCCAATATAATGGCAGTATCATCTGCATAAGATATTATTTTTCCATTGAGTTTTAGAGTGAAAATATCATTTGTGTATAAGATGAATAGTAATGGACCCAGTACAGTACCTTGTGGGATACCAAATTCACCGGTTGATGGTTGACTATAAGAACTATTAATTTTAACTATTTGAGATCTCTGATATAAGTAACTTTTTATCCATTGTAACGCTTTTAATTTTATCCCAATTGAATTCAGTTTTACAATTAGTTTTTCGTGAGAGATGCTATCAAATGCTTTTTTTAAATCTATGAAAATTCCGATACATTTAAAAGATTGGTCAAGTGAGCTATGAATTAAGTTCGTTATTTTCGCGATGGCATCTTGAGTACTTCTATTTTCCATGAATCCGAATTGGTTATCGTGTATTATATTGTTGGCTTTTATAAATTTAATTAACCTAATTTTTGCTAATTTTTCAAAAATTTTTGCTATGTTAGATATAACAGAAATGGGTCGGTAATTGTTTACTTTTTCCCGATTTCCTGTCTTAAATATGGGTGTTATTATTGTTTTTTTGTAATTTGAAGGAAACGTTCCACTTTCAAAACTCAAATTAATTATATGTTGTAGTGGTTTCGATATTTGTTCTTTAATATGTTTTAAAGTTTCAGCAGAAAGAGCATCATATCCAGGTGCCGTACCGTTTTTCAGATTGCTAATTACTGTCTCTATTTCTTCCCTTGTTGTGGGTTGAAATATATATATCATGTGTTTCTCTTCTATATTGCACTTTAATTCGGGAGAAGTACTTTTACCAGGTATTTGCTGAGCTAAATTTTTTCCAACACTTGAAAAGAAATTGTTGAAAATATTAGCAGCTTTTGAGGGATTTTCTCTACAGCACGTGGTTTCGTTTTCATGATTAATGGCTATTATTTCATTTTCCATGTTTTTGTTTTTTTCAAGAAAATCGTTTATAACAGACCATACATTTTTAGGGTTATTTTTGGTTTGTTCTAATTTATGTTTGTAATAATTTTCTTTTGTGGATTTTATTAAATATGTAAGCTTTTTTTTAAATTTTTCAAAATATTTGAGCAATTTTAGATTGTTCGGTTGTTGACGGGTTTGTTTATACAGAGTTTCTTTATGTCGGATTGATACTACTAGCCCATGTGTGATCCATGGTTTAATCGGCTTATATTTGTGTTTTATGTTATGTTGCACACTTGTTGATTCTTCAACAAGTTTTTTCATTGTATTTTCAAACATTATACAACATTCATTTACATTATTCAGTAGATAAAAATCGGACCAGTTCACAACATTTAATTTATCTTTTAAACCATCTAGGTTTATTTTATTATATTTTGATACTTTATTTGTTTTTTTTGTCTCTATCTGTGGAGTATTATATTTATAGTTAAATATACATGAGAAGTGATCTGTTATAGATGTGTGAATGACTGCGGAAGTAATATTATGAAAGTCGGGGATGTTTGTAAATATATGATCCAAACATGATGGCTGTTGTCCTCTAATATTTCTTGTAAATGAATTAATGCAGGAGAAATAATTCAATTCTGCCAGCATATTTAGGTAGATATCTTTATCGTTTGTGTAATTATTATCAGCAATATTTAAATTCATGTCACCAACCAAAATGTTTTTTTTACTTGTGCAAGTTACGAGTATATTTTTTAATCCTTCTATAAATTGTGATATAATTGATGTATGAGTACGATAGATTGCAAATATATTATAATTTTTATTGTTATTATTAATTTCAAGATTTAATATATTTACGTAAGGTACAGTGTTAATTTCATTTACGTTTATCATAATATTACGATCCGAAATAAATATAGCCACACCGCTATTCTTGTTAATTTTGGTACTTGCAGCTAAATAAGTGAACCCAGGAATATTATACTCTATTTGTCCGGCAGAGTGGGTTTCACTTAACACAATAATGTCCGGTAAATAATTTAATAATTTTATTGAAATAACAAATTCATCAAAATTTTTTTGTATACTCCGTATGTTATTATGTAGGATTGTTAAACTGTTTTCACACTTCACTAATATTTGATTTGCTTCATAGAATGAGTCGAATATTAGTTCATTTATATTTAGTTTAGAATCTATGTAGCTTATGTTTATGTCAGTCATAAATATGTAAATTTAGTCGTAGTCAATTCGATCTATGGCAATTTTATACATTTTTTGTCTGTAAATACATTGAGGGCTAGTTGTCTTGTGGGTAGTGTCGTTTTTTGTTTTGTATTTAATATTTAAAAAGTGACAGTTACTGCAAATCGCATCTTTTTCTAAGTTGTTACATTTCGCGTAGGTATGTTCTTGAGCGCAGTGTGGACAATTTGGTGGTTGTGTTCTTCCTAGGCATCTTTGTGCTGTATGTCCATATTTTAAGCAGTGATAGCACTGTACTAATGGGTTGCAGTCTTCTACGTATGCTCTATTATATTTTATATTAATTTTGCCTTTTTCTAAAAGAATTTTTCGAAGTCTCCCTGTTGTTTGTATGATATAGTTGGTAGTTTCTCTTGGGTTAATACTTTTCAGTTCTTTTATAAGTTTTATGTTCTCTTTTTCTTTTTCTTCAATACCCTCATTTTGGTTTACGATGCCCATGATGATTTCTTTTTCTGTGAGGTTTTTTTCTAGTCCCTTTAGTATGATGTAAGGTTTTTTCTTTTTCATTTCTTCTGTCGTCAGTTCCTTTCCAAGTGTATTGGAAATTTCTTTTTTCAATTTTTCTGCGCTTGTTTTCTCAGTACATGTAATTGTTATCTTTTTTTCACCAGTCTTTTTTATACCCGATATACCAATTTTTAGTTCAGTAGGGTTGATTTCTTTTTGGATCTTTTTTTTTATTTCTTCGGCACTTAATGTGTTTTTTGATTCTACCATGATTGCGTAATTTGTCACTGCGTTTTTGTCTTTTTTAACATTTTTATCTTCCCCAGCCACCGCCGCGTAGGTTTTGTGGCCAGATTCGATAAACTCTTCCAACTTTTTAGTGTAATGCTTGCTGTTTGTTATTACCGTTTCTTGGAGTTCTATGATCTTTTTCTGAAGGGAGTCCCTTTCAGCATGCATCTCTTCTTCTAGTAGCATGATCTTCTGCTCCAGTTGAAGCTTTATTTTAGTCTCCTTCACTGATCCCGTCATTTTACTAATACACTCCTTTATATCACTTAGTATTGAATCCATTTTTTTTTCAAAAATATCTCGCCCTGCTGGGCGCGACTCTTTTTAGTTTCGCAATACAAACAAACACAAATGTGCACTTCGTCCGCGTGAACACGTCCGCCTTGTGCAACGTTCGGCTAGCGAATGAAAAAAATTTTAAGGGTATTTCTGTTAACACAGTGAAAACTCATTGTATTTTAAAGAAATGTAATAGAAAAAAGAAGGTTTTTATTCTCTTTTTTTCTTCTCAAACGCTTTCTTATCTACTAAGCATCTTCAGTACATTTTTGTTTATCTCGCGTTTTAAAATATATGAAACCAAGTTTTTTTTTTATTTGCAACTTTTTTCCAGAAAGAATATTTCATTTTGCTCTCTAGGAAACAAAAAAAGAAAAAAATCGTAAAACAGTAAAACCTCAGCGAAAATGGAAAAATGAAGTCATTCCCGGCCGCGGTATTTCGGTTGGAATTTCCACTTACAAGGAGAGGTGGCATTATTCATAGACACGCAGCCTTTAATCACTAGTGTCGGCGTGTAATTGCTTCCTCAATTAATGCAAAGCACTGACACCCCCGCGGTGATTGCTAAAGTATAATCAGCGTCTGTGAATAAGCCGAAATAACTTACACCACCTAAAGTATACAATATAATGTTTAAACTTAAACAAAGCTTCTACCAAAAGATAAAGCAGCAACCCTAGTGAACGTTTTGGTTTGTCTACATTTTTAGTAAAACGCTATGGTTGAGTTAAGACGTATAGTTGTATGGTTGGGGTGCTGAATGTAATTATCATAGTCCTTGGAATCGTGAAAAATAGAAAAATAACATTTGTTTGACCTACTAAGGGTACGACTTGTAAAAATGGGATTATTGGATTTTCACTTAAAGAAACTGTTTGAGCCATATTCAGTTCCTTGAATTATAAGTTGTTATGAGGCTGACCACCTAAACTGTAAAAAAAATGGCTCACTTTGCACATGTCACCCCTGTTTCAGTGAAGGTCGACCAAGTTGCAGGGCTTATTTTCATTTTAATTTGTAAGTACACCTGCAGAATTTGTAAGCGAAAATTTATTATCACACGCGTCTTTTTACATTTAATATGAATTTTAAATGTTAATATTTCTTTGCAACTTAGATTGTATTGTTATATGTAAATATTATTTTAACAAAACAAAAAAATAATTCCTTGACTTTAAGGTTGGTTTGAAGGTGACCTCCCATGCTGTAAAAAGTTTGTTCACTTTTGCCAATGCCTCCATGGTTTCATGAAAATGCGACAGGAGTTGCAAACTTTATGTTAATGTTTTGGTAGCTTTATTTCGTATGTACTCAAGCAATCACGTGTAAGCGTGAACTTACACGTGCCTGCTTGTAGGCGTGCATTAAATATGAGTCTTAAATGTAAATCTATTTTTGATAGTAAGATTATAGATTATAGATACGGACAGGTACGCTGAGGTGATCACCAACGTTAAGGGTAAATAAAGCAAAAATAAAAATATTTCAAGATGATTTCTCACCATACATAAAAACTTAGTCTATTTTTGGTGAGGTATCTAATCTAATCTAATCTAAGCTGCAAAGATATATATCATTTAAGATTTATATTAAATGCATTCCCACAAGCAGACATGAATAATTTCGCGCTAACACATGCCGCATGTGGACCTACAATATAAAAACCCAATCTCAAATGAACATAAGCCCTGCAACTCTTGCCGTCCTTCCCTGAAACAGGGGTGATATTGGCAAAGTGAAGCATTTTTTACTTGTTGAGGTATAGCGTTTACTTTATTCAGGTATAGCGTTAAAAAAACATAATCAAATAATATAATAGATTTAAGGAAAAAAGTGTATTATGAATGTATTTCAAAATAAACAATAAAAATGTGTAAATACGGAATGCAATTAAAATTCATAAATAAATAAAGCAAGGCTTGCGCATTTATTCAGTAAACATTTAAGAATCGTCTTTTTAAAAAGCGATCACAATTTTCCCCGTTTTTTTCTTCTTTAAATATACCTACCGTAATATTTTCCCCGCGAGTCCAGACAGTCCCTTTGTAGACGGGAATTTTTCATTCGTATTTGCGGCAACACTGCAAAAATACAGATAATAATACTTTTCCGCGATAAATAATTCTTTCCATTGGGAAATTTTAATAAATTTGAATAAAACCTCGGGGAGTTGAATCAATTCTAAATTTTCTATATAAATCGTTCAGTTTTTTTTTTTGTTGTGCGCGAACAAAAAATGTATTTTTAGAGATTCTTTTGTTGCTGAGAAAAAAGAATCTTCCAGATTTTGTTGAAAGGCGTAGTCAATTAACATAATATCTTTATGTCCACAAAAGAAATCAATCACTTTAAAAATGTTGAGAAAAAAACTTAATTGATGGCGGACTTTATTTTCCTTTGAAGATGATTTTCTCTTTTTACGAATAACGATGTTCAGAAACCAAGGCGGCTAAAATGACGTATTGTTATGTTTCGATTGAAAGGTATCTTCAGGATACTTACATCCGGCTAGCTCTCATCAGCATCACTCTCAGGACGTGGGGTTCTTTCCTTCGGTATTGCTTACTTATATCTTGGGAAGGTTGTATAGTAAAAGATAAGTTTGACATGAACAAATAAGGGTTTATTACTGTACTAATATGGGGGGGAAAAGGGGAAATAAGGGATTGGCCAGACCTACAGGTTGTCACTAGAACACTCCCTATTCCGTTGGCTGGAGTTCTAAACGGAAGGCCTGGGGCAGTGCCCCAGGCTAGCGGCGGTTCACAAGGCGGACGCCTCCACATGTGGGAGCCCCTGGGTGGGCGCTCCTATGCCTCTGGTCCACAAGGCGGGTGCCTTGATGGCAGGAAATCCAAGTAGATGGGGGGGGGAGGGAGCTCCATCGTAGTGCCTCCTCCTGCACCGCTTGGTGCTTGATCGCTAACGTCTGACTCACTTCACATCTCGCCGGGAACTAACGAACGACGGCCTGATTAGTTCATACGGTGCAGTTCGGCCGCTTCCGTGACCGTTCGGCTCCGTTCGGCCCACAAACATACACTGCACACTTCGGGATTGTTCTTTCAATGTTATTATAAAATAACATAACATTCCCCTTTCTCACAAAAATAAAGAAAGAAAAAACCAGGAGCAACACAACAGTCTTCACACACAACACCAGGTCTTTGGCCATTAAGAAAATTGAAAATGTTATGGGAACACAAAAAGGAAATGGGGATTTACAGGAACATCCTTCTGTTCTATCAACACACCAGAAAGAAGGAAGAAGAAAACTGGTGGCTGTGAGAATTATCGATTTGATTTGGGAAATTTCAAGGTGGTTCCAATAACCGACAAGACGCGGATTAAAAGCGATCTTGTAACAAGGCCTTTTTTCTTCACCAAAACATGTCGAAAACTCTAAACAATAAATAATAATCACAGCAATCAAAACATATTTTACACTGGTACTTATATTAACCAAGTCATAACTCGTTACAGGAGTCGACTATTATATAACAATACGTTCTGAGCTGAATACAAAAAAAATACATACAGAGACAACATCCAAAACTCGCTCAAAATATTTAATATGTTAGTGCGTAAAATCCCCTACGAACTCACTCGAAAAAAGAGTGGAACATTCCATATAAAACATCCTAAAGTGATAATGGAATACACAAACAAAATATTACAAATACACCAGCTCTTTCGAGCCTCAAACACGTCTGTACTCACAGACATTTTCCTTCTTCGACAAAATGAACAAGGCTTTAAGTGTCATCTTATACACAAAAGTGCATATCAGATCCCAGATTTACGAAACGTAACATCTCAAGAAAATGCGCTCCCTTTTCCAAGAAAAAGGCCAGCATTTCTTCCCCTTACATCAATTTCCACTCAAAGCAGTGATAATTTCATCCCTACATCAACATACCGTGGAAAATCCACACACGGACCTACGAAAGTAGAATCCCGGAAAACGGCTTCCCTTGCCCAAAGGACCACATTTTCCCACTCTTTCTCGGTGGCGCCACTTCATTTTTTAGAAGAATAAAGAAACTTCATTATTCAATCTTTTTCCAAAGGGTTAATTCGGAAAACCATCGAAATTTTACACAAAAAAAAACTGTTGAAGATATTTACATACATAAAAACAAATGTAGTCAAGAAATCCTAATTCTAACTAAATTACCTATTTGTACACTATAAAACAAAATTTCTCCGATGTTTTTTGAGAACCGATCAAGTTTACATTTCTCCAAGTGACCCGTATATCAGTCAAACATCGCACAAAAGTGATATGCTATTGGCTTGCAAGAAATAAAACCTCGTAAATATTAAACTAAAATGAATCCTAAGCTACCTTTTTACAAAAATTTCAATCCTCTATCGTTTTTTGAGGGTTCTTGGAACGATTTCAATGTTCCCTGACAACACACAAAAGTACCTAAAGCTAATCTATAAAATTATTTACAAATGGCAGCCAACAGAATAGCCATAGTTCGTAGTAAATTTCCGAAAGGACCTAATCACCAGTTTACCCCGAAAAAAAATATATATTTTAAAATGTTTTTGAGAATAGCACATTAAAAAACCAAATGGGGGAAAAAAACATCATGAATTACCAAACACTTAATCCTCACATTAAATAAAATACTTCTGAGAATCCTTTAATGTGGAAAAAAGTTTGTTAAAAGCTTTTATGAAAAAAACATAAAGTGAAAGTTTATTTGCCTAGCAACAAAGAATGCATCAATTTCAAGGTAGGTACTTATGTAAAATAAACAAAGCTAGATTTCTGTGAAAAAAAAAATAAAACAAAATAATGATGCTTTCTCAAATGAATTCTCAAAAATGCATGTACATTGTATTGATATTAAAATTTCACAGAATTTTAAATCGTCAAAGTACATTTACGCAAATGCAAAAAACAAAAAGGAAGCGAACAAAATAGTGTTAAAATCAAAATAGACAGAAATACTAAATGTTGAAGAAAAAATTAAATTTGGCGTAAAAAATTAAAATATGACGAGGTTTCTTAGCAAATGATAATTCATAATTCATAAGGTCTTTATTGTTTTTTATCAATATGTACAAAGTATTACAATAAAAATAAACTTTAAAAATCTAATTACAATAAATACTCCCCAAAGTAAGCATAGCTTGTGTTTTGGGGAGGATTCCAACTTATCTTAACTTAAAATTAATCACTTAATAGATAAAAATCATAAAAAACAAAAATAATATAAATACACCATTTAGTCATTTACTCAGCAAAAACAGAAAGACAAAAAATAAAATAAAATAACATAAAGAGGTAACATGTTTAAATAGAAAATACAGAAATAGGAATTATACATATATACACACATGTAGATATATGAAAAAAATAACAAAAATAATAATGATAAGAATAATATACAAAAAACCAATCAAATATAAACACTCAACTATTTACACCTCTTTCAAATATTTGCTGATCATGTACTTAATGGCCCTAGGATCTGCGTGCTTATCATGCTTATACCTGGAAAAAAGTGCATTGTACCACCTTACACCCAAATAATCGTAGTGATGTTGGCCGGTTGCTGTATTCTTTCTAGGAACTTTGATTAGAAGCGACTCTCTACGCGATCTACCACTCGGGATTACAATATCCCCCGGATTATATCCGTGGATAAAGTAATCCTTATGAACTTGGTAGAGAGCCGCTCTCTTATACAATTGGTCAATTGTTAGCACCGGAAATACAATACAAGATTTAATGATTTATTTTTCAGGCTTCTCAAAGATTGCATGTCAATTTATATTGATATAAAAATTCTATCATAATTTTTAATCGTCAAAAGGACATTAAAGCAAAATGCAAAAGCAATCAAAACAAAAACAATTCACTCCAAAATCAAGGCAAGAAAACATATGACGTCATAATGAAAGCAAAAAAAAAATACACTAAAAAAAAATAGAGCTTCATAAAACAATTCCCAAAATAAAAGTTCGCAATATCGAAAGAATCCCAGTTGGATGCGCCAGTGTTATGTTTCGATTGAAAGGTATCTTCAGGATACTTACATCCGGCTAGCTCTCATCAGCATCACTCTCAGGACGTGGGGTTCTTTCCTTCGGTATTGCTTACTTATATCTTGGGAAGGTTGTATAGTAAAAGATAAGTTTGACATGAACAAATAAGGGTTTATTACTGTACTAATATGGGGGGGGAAAAGGGGAAATAAGGGATTGGCCAGACCTACAGGTTGTCACTAGAACACTCCCTATTCCGTTGGCTGGAGTTCTAAACGGAAGGCCTGGGGCAGCGCCCCAGGCTAGCGGCGGTTCAAAAGGCGGACGCCTCCACACGTGGGAGCCCCTGGGTGGGCGCTCCTATGCCTCTGGTCCACAAGGCGGGTGCCTTGCTGGCAGGAAATCCAAGTAGATGGGGGGGGGAGGGAGCTCCATCGTAGTGCCTCCTCCTGCACCGCTTGGTGCTTGATCGCTAACGTCTGACTCACTTCACATCTCGCCGGGAACTAACGAACGACGGCCTGATTAGTTCATACGGTGCAGTTCGGCCGCTTCCGTGACCGTTCGGCTCCGTTCGGCCCACAAACATACACTGCACACTTCGGGATTGTTCTTTCAATGTTATTATAAAATAACATAACAGTATATATAATATATATATATATATATATATAAGGATAATTTATTTATAAGGTACACATAATAAAAGAGCCCCGTTTTTGTGTGTGTCACACCTCAAGGGCCCTCTCAAATCACGGATAAGATCTAATAATCTTTGTAAAGATGCGTCTTTAGTGCTCCTTTAAAGACACCAACAGTTTCTGCCTTCCTCACATTAGGTGGTAGTCTGTTCCACTCCATTGGGCCCGCAAACCGGAAAGCACGGTCCCCAAAATTAGTGCGTGTCTGACGTGACGGCTGGACTAAGTCAACCACCCCACACTCCGCAGATCTGAGAGTTTGACGTCTCAAATCTATCTCAACACGTGAGAACATGTCAGACAAGTATGAAGGAGCCATACCATTGACAGCTTTGTAAACCATCAGACAAACACGGTAGACCACCCTCTCCGGAAAACGAAGCCAATGCAGTTTTTTCAACAATGGAGTAATATGGTTAAATTTAGACATCCGGAATATGAGTCTTGCTGCAGAGTTCAGCACAGATTGAAGCCGGCTGAACTGTTTTTTCGGCTGACCTATATACAGCATTGAGCAATAGTCAACCCGAGACATCACAAAAGCGTTAACCAGAGTTCTGACCGCCCCTGATGGTAAACATCTTCTGATTGCCTTTATCTGGCGAAGTTCAAAAAACAAGGAGGATACCGTGTTATTCAACTGTTCTCCCATTGTGAGGTTCCGATCCAGTGTGACTCCTAGAAGTCTCACTGAATCCGACGGCTGAATCAGCTGTCCCCCAATGGAGAGTGGTGCGCGTGTTGTCAGGAGATGATCACGCCTGGACGTAGCCGCCCACATAATTTCCGTCTTACCCATGTTAAGGATTAGGCCATTGCTTGTCATCCATTCACCGATCTCCGCAATGCAAGCTGCCACCCTGTTACTGAGAGCTCCTGCCATGTGTGGTCGACACTGAGAGTAAATCTGCCAGTCATCTGCATAATTATTGTATATTTACATATTTTTCACAACTTCAATACACACAGTAAATTATTTATGTTTATTTACGTTTTAAGTTTATTAAAATTAATAAAAACCTTTATTGCCTTTTGATATTAATATATTACATTATTAGAAAATACAAGAGTTGAAAGAGATTTAAAGGTACCTACTATTTTTTTTCAATGGATTTGGATATTTTGCCAATAAAAATTGATATGAGGATGACCCTAAGAGCCCGTTCCCACTTGTCGGGTGTCGAACCGTTTATTAATCGGAGGTTCCAGTGGCAGAACATTTTTAGACAAAATTGGTTTTCGACAAGTGTGAATAGCTCCATACATAATGTTCTGCCACTGGAACCTCCGATTAATATACGGATCCGACACCCGACAAGTGGGAACGGGCTCTTACACTGAAGAAGATTGCTGACTTTTTCTGATACCACCCTTGTTTCAGGGATCGGTGACAAGAGTAGCATAAGTTAATGAAAGCAATACGTAAAATCCTTATATTACTTTCAAAAAACCATATCTGAAAATCTGAATTAAATTTTCGTGAAACTATACTGAATGAAAATTCTCAGTGAAATCCATTCGATCGTTTTTTTTCATGTTTATTTTTTATTTTCTACAACTTTCAGCCATTGCGTTGGTTTAAATGGCTGGATCGGACTGTAAAAGGGATTTCCCGTTTTTTTTCCCGAAGGCTGTATTCTATATTTAGTTGGAGCTCTACGACCGGGAGGCTCAACGCCGTAGCTGCTTCCAAAGCTACGAAACCTCTACGTTAATTGTTGACATTTTCGGAATATCTCGACAAACACCAGATACGGCCTTTAGAGTGCGACAAACACAAATTTGTACAAAAACAGTTTGTTCGATGTATTATTTAATATTTTTGTAAGTTTGTAATAAAAAATAAACCGAAAAATAAAAAATATTTTTTAAGACCAATCGGTTGAATACAAAATAATTTAAATTACGAAAAACTGTAGACAATTTATAAAATAAATAACCATCATCATATTTTTGATATCACTATATAATGGTATATAAAAAGTGATGCACACTTTTCATACAAAAAAAACATTATTTATTTACTGAAACCTGTCTTTATATGACATATTATACCTACACTAAGAATTTTCTGGTAATTTGGCTGCCAATTAAAGCCACCACACTTTTATTTCCTGTCTTGAAAAAGGTGCAGTAATTTTTTTTAAGAAAAAATATTTCTTTGTGAGAAACACAGGAATTCAAACCAGGTGGACTTCGCATACAAATAAAAATATCAATATTAGGATGATTTATTTAATGAGCGTAGTTTTTGTGTGAATCACACCTCAAAAGCTCTCAGCTAGCTTAGTCGTCGCTATAGAAAGAACCAAGTCTCAAACGGGACCTACATATGTAGTTGCTGTAAGGCTAGATGTACCTTTGGTGACCTGCCTTTGGTAAAGGTTTATGAATTTTCACCCAGTGAAGAGCATATTTGAAAATATAAATTGTACATTCTTTGTGCTCCGCTGGGATTCAAGCCCACGACTTTTCATTTACGAGCCCAAAGCGCTAACTATTAGGCCGCAAAACGGTCAATTCGAGTCCAAACCATTTGGCTAAGGTCAATCATATTCCTTGATTTAAACCCTCTCGTATTGAAGAAAAATAAGATACATCGTTTCTAAGATAAACCATTTTTTGTTTGTCAGAGTCTAATAGTTTTTTTTTGGTAAGTAAGAATTCTTGGATGCTGTCTACAAAGGTTTTATCTGTCCTACGTGAATCCATGTACATTTTATTACATAACTGTAATGGTATAATAAAATAAAACGTCTTCCAATTTCTGTAATGGCTTCTGGCGTTTATGGAAAATATTTATTTTAGTGATTGTTTTCTCTGATTTTCATAACAGTATCCAAGCTACTTTTCAACCTTTTTCTATTGACATTGTTTGATTTGAATCTTGTTTTTTATTCACTTGGGTAATAGAGCACAAAAATTGGTTACCAGGAGTTTATCAAAGAAATAATAAAGTCGATAAAAGAGTTTTTTTAATCTTACTTTATGTGAAAATGTTCGTTTCGCTAAGTTTACTTATTTAAAAAATAAATCACAACATCATTTGCAAAAATGTTGATTTTTATTCCAATGTGGTATAAAAAGTTTCCAATTGGAACCTAATTATTTTCTCAGGTAAGGGGCCTTCTTTAATCAAATGTTCCTTGACTTATAAGTTGGTATGAAGCTGACAATCTATACTGTGAAAAATGGTTCACTTTGCCAATTTTGTTCACCCAGTGCTTTGGCATATCTTCCATTTGATTCAAAGATGACCTTTCAATGAAATTGTCTTAAAAATATCATTTTTTACAATCTGAGCTAAGAAAAAACATCAAAATCGATAATGTGTGAGTTGTTTAAAATATTTAAAAAAATAATTCTCAGTTTTCATACGCCACATTGGTCCAGTACACATACAAACATTGCGTATCTATGTGAAATTACCTCTGATAGACATAAGACGAACAAGCACTAAAGGGACGATAATGTCACCCCTGTTTCAGGGAAAGTCGTCAAGAGTTGCAGGATTTATGATCATTTGAGATGATCATAAGTCACATGCGGCATGTATAAGCACAAACTTGTACGTGTCTACATATAGAAATGCATGTAATGTAAATATTTAAGTGAAATGTCTTTGCAACTTAGATTCTAGATTTTAATATTACCGCAGATCAAAAATAGGCTTTGTTTATTTACAAAAATAACTTTTGAAGTACTGAGACTTTTAAATAGAATATACTCTTCCTCATTAAAATCAGCTTCACTTCTATTTCCTAATGCATCCCTATTTTTTATTTTGCAAGTACTCTTAATTTTTCTAATAAAATATATTCTTCCATATTGACTCGTCTTCACTCACAATAGGCAAGCAATCTTTCCCAAATATTTTATTTATTCCAAATATTCGTTTCCAGGCCTGAATCGGCTACTTCCTGTGGACAAATTGTCCGAATACTCGTCCACACAATCGCTTAGTTCACCTCGGCGACATTTCCTCCCCCTCTCCGTGCACCGGACGTCCTCGATAAGGGAATTTCTCACGAAATATTTTCCATTGAATTCCGTCTTTTATTCTCGCTCCTGCCATTACAAAACTACTGACCTGTATTCCGCCCAACAATATAGAGTAAAAAACGTCAAACTGGGTGCCGTAGAATATTGTATATTGTTTGTATACGTATTATTGCTATGAAGGGTTTTCAGTGGCGATGGGTGCCATACAACTCGATTCCCATCGGTATCCCTTTTAAAATAAGGCAAAAATGATAATAAAGTAGACTGCATGGTTTCAATGGAGAAAAAATACGTATTGTTTCTTGGGTTTTAAATGTATTTTTTTACTTTGTGCCTATATTTTGTAATTATTTCGTTGCCTTATTTTAAAAAGGAAGCCAATGGGAATCGAGATGCATGGCACCCTTCGCCACTGCTGGTTTTAAATGTTTTTTTAAATTGATTTGGGAAGAGGAATGAAATCTCCTAACCTATTTTGCTAAACCAGTTGTTTTAATGCGATAGCAAAAGCTTGTGTGCATGCAATGGTATCTTTTGAACCAGGTTCGATGTTATGGTCAAATGGGCCAGACTTGATTCAAACCAGTGTTATTCTGTTCCAGTTGTTAGGTTTAGGTTGGAATTGCGGTCGTTTGACGTATCTACAATAATAGTAACTGTACACTTAATATCCGATTTATAAATTTTAACTGTGTAGTTATTCTGTTCCAAATACGCTAGACAAGAATAGTGACTTGACGCCCTCAGCCATAAAACAACTGTTTTTTTTATAAAAGTGCGCCCTTAAAAATGCCAGTAGACTTTAAACTCCTCACTTTAGTTGGTAGGCAGTCTGTTCCTCTTAATTGGTCCTGAAATCTAGAAAACACGGTCCCCAAAGTTAGTGCGTATTTGAAAGAAAATGAAAATAAAAGGATGTATATGTATGCAAAGGATGTAAATAGCAACATATGAAAATACAAATTTTACATTAATACTCAAATTTTACTTAAAAGCTAAATTCATATCTTCTATGGTGAAAGAAAAAAAAGAAGAAAAAATACACTTTCAGTGTTATTCACAACACGTTTGATCCGTAGCTTATTCATGGATATTAGGTGGCAGCTAAGCCATGGATTTGCGGTGTGTGAATGACACCGATAGTCGACAATTTTTGACTCTACGAAGTCTTTAAATTTGGACCTAACTGGTGATGTTTTTTTTTCTAAAATTTACGTTTTTTTTCAGCTCAAAAAGGTTGCTGTTAATTCTTTAAATCGACAACCGTGCAGCGATGAAAAATGTTTGAGATGCTCCATTGTATATAAAGAGTTGTATAGGGGGTAGTGGCATTGTGATAATTTGAAGTATGGCTTTAAGAATTTTCTAGACGAGGAAGAATGTCTGGGGAATTTCCAAGACTATAGAAAACTATTTCATTGCAGTTGATGTGCATTTTTAGAATTCTCAAAGAAAATCCTACACTCAAAACTAGTCTTGAATAAACGGAAAAAACCTGAAACAAAGAGATTTTTTTTTAGTCGTAGGTATATCTACAAAAAAATCAATCAATCAAAAATCTACAATCTATAATAATCTATGTTACAAAGATTTATTCAAATTTAAAATTCACATCAAATGCATTTCCACAAACAGACGTATGTAATATATTTTTAAGGGTGGATTTATTAACACAGTGAAAGTCCATTTTTATTTATTTAAAAAATTTCAAATGGAAAACAAAGAATCTGCTCCTAAAGATGCCTCATTAGGCGAAAATGTTCGAGCACTAAAAAGAAATAAATAAGTGAATTAAAACTTTGTTTTCCATTTGATTTTTTTTAAATAAATAGACGTATGTAAGTTCAAATGCTGCATGTGAACTTACAAATAAAAATCAAAACTTTAAATGCACATAAACCCTGAAATTTTACTGACCTTTTCTGAAACAGGGGTGACATTGGCAGAGTGAACCATTTTTTACAGTATGAGATGCTCATACCAACCTTTATAACAACGAAATATTTAAGAAAAAATATTACTTATAAAAAATCGTTTGGGGTAGAAAAAACTCAGATCAAGAAGAAAGTGTTTTTGTATTCAATTTTTGTTTCATGAAAAGCTTATTTTCACAGTGTGACAAAACGTAAGCTCTGAAAATTTTTATTTTAAAAATACCAACCGACCTGTGGATCAGGATCTGATCTATATATATATATATATTTTTTTAAAGTGGTATCGTATCCTATAAATAGCTGACAGTAATCTTCCGAAAAATCACACAATAAGAAAATAAATAATGGTATTGAATAATGAATGTGTCAGAAATAAGATGGATCAGCGTTGTATTGAGTAGCACTGGAAAGAGTTGTGTGTGGGAAGATCTCCGAAAGAATCTGCCATAAATATTGTTTCACGAATGAATGGCGGTCTGCTGATGAAAATAAATGATTCTGAAGATTTTATTAAGTACGATACAATAATGCTTTTCTGAAAATACTCTCGAAAACTGTTCGGGTGGGGATATTCATGTTCTGTTAGGGTCTGTTGCACCAAACTCCAATCAGACAAAAACTAAGTGTGATTTTTTTTTTTTTTTGAATGCCTATGCAGGAGACTCCCTAGATGCGAGAGACTCTATTATATAGTTATAGTGCCGCAGAGGTGTTGGTGATGTGGCAGTTGTCCATGTCCGGTTGCAGGGTTGTTAGCTGCGCAGTGCTGTGGTGTGTGTGGCATTGCTTTGTTTTGAGACACTGAGAGGAAATGGCGATTGATATTAGATTTGAAAAAGGCAACGTGATTTCTCCAATCAAATAAAAATTTCGGTTGCACAGTCGGTGTTATAGCCGCGGGGATCAAGACAGGTTATTTGGAACCGGATAACGCTGGTTCGAATCCCGCGACGATAACTTCGACCCTGGTTCAACAGATGCCGTTGCATGCACACAAGCTTCTGCTTTCGCATGAAGACAACTGGCCAGGTAAAATAGGTTGGTGGATTGCATTCCTTACCACAAATCTATTTAAAAAAAATATATATATATATTTATATAAATACGTATATCAGCTGATGCGCATCATATTTCCTGTCCAAATTCCATCATATTATTACCCACTTCCGAGAAATATTTAACCGAGTTCCTTACTAAAATTACGCAATCAAATTTGATGTGTCAATCAAATATTGATTGGAGGTTTGTGCAACTGGTCCTTATTCATCAAGACTGACCACCACTAAGTCTTGCCAGAATGAACTTGACATATAAAAGTAACCCTTGGTTATGTTCCACTCAACACATGGGAAACCCTTCGGGGATAACGTGGCAAGAAGTTACGCTGCATGTGTAGCTTAGTTTCGTTTTTGCGTTTGCGTGCGTTATGTGCGTCATCCATCTAAATCTAAATCTAAATTTAGATGGATGTAGTATCCAGTAACAAAACAATTGTATCACGGATAATCAGGGGTTTTGTTCAGTTTTATGTCAGCGATTAAAAATATATTACTAGGATACATTTTTTTTTATGAAATAAAAAATACATCCATGTAGGTTTATATAAAGAAGATATTAAATTGTTAAATTATATTTTTTTCATCCCGTTACTTTTGTTTTCTATTCACTATTTTGTTTTTTATTTGATCGTTAACTTATTGAATCACAAGCAAAATATTTTAACTTATTTTTATTTGACTTTAAAAAAAATGCCTTCAAAAAGTTTTCAACCTTTCCAAGAGAAAAGATTGAATGGCTTAATCAAGATAGAGCTGCGTTCACACTGGGTGACTTGCAGGATTTTCGTTTTTCACTCGATCACTTTATTATCTCAGTTTCTTCAATCACGAATCGCCTGAATAAACACAGACTCTAGTTTTGCGGCGGAATCAAAAGTTTCTCCCCGGTCACTGCGGGTGATGGCTACCGCAGCTCGGGGCTTAATTTATATTGATGACTGCGGTCTGCGAACAATAATTGATTGGTGAATTAGTGAATCAAATTATTCGCTCTAAAATTGGGCGGGATTATAGTGAATCTGACGAATTAGAATCGCCCTTTCCGGCGGTGTATTTCAATTGACAGATAAATTGGGGCGATAATAATAGAATTTCTCAAAACTGAAATAGTAATATAATTAGGTTGATTTATGTGTTAGAGGTATGACTTACTAAGTATACACTAGATACACTAGTATAAAAAATACTAAAATATTAGAATGATTGATTTGATGAGCGCTGTTTTTGTGTGAATCAAACTTCAAGAGCCCTCTGTGAGCTTGGTCGTCGCTATAGAAAACGCCAATTCTCAAGCTAGACCCAACCTCTGTAAGGCTGGATGGACTAAAGACACATGAATTTGACATTTTTTTCTACCCAGAAAAGAGCATATTTGAAAATATAAATGATACATTTTTTGTTCTCCGCCGAGATTTAAATTCACGACCTTCCATTAACAAGTCCAAAGCGTTACCACTAGATTACTGACCGGACACTTGCATATGATGGGTAAAATGAAATACGAGTAGCGTTGTTTTGTGTGATTCACACATCAAGGGCTATGTACGTATCAGTCATTGCTAATCAGCTCCATTTTAAAAAAAAATTGAAACATTGAAAAAACACATTAATTTATTTTATTCACCATGGATTCTTGACAAATCAATCTTAAAAAATAATTTTAAATTTAATTGAAAAGTTTTTGGCATCGTGAGACTTTTTGTGACTTGTTATTCATTTATTTTGTTGTATCACTAATTTAAAATTTCTCTTTTTTCAGATATCGCCGTTAATACATCAAGCATCTATTGAACAAAAAAGTGAACCAGTTTAAAAATATTATACATCGTTGTGTAATTTTTTTTACATTTAAAATTTGATATAAGTTAAGTAAAAAAGTGTTTGTATAGAAATTGATTAAAATCAAACTGAAAATCTACGACTTATAACATTTTCAAGTTTTGTGCTTGATTTTATTTTTCCCCTATTGTAAACGCTACTTTACATTTATAATTTGTATTGAAATTCACATCCATAATGGCCGTAAGTGAAGTGTTAAAAATAAAGCCTCGCTCAGATTGCATAAATTTTTCAATAATTTTAAAATTGTTATTTTGATTCGATTGGTTCTATCTAAGTGCTCAGTGTAGGTTAATCTAAGTTGCGGTTATGACTGGCTGTACTGCACAAAGGACGCTGCCCGTGGTGGGTCTTGCGCTCCTGGCTTTCATGGTGGTCGTGACGTCACATCCCGAAAACAGTGAGTCGTTTTCTTCTTCTTCTTATTGTTCCTCATGCATATAAAGTGACCAGCTTTGCGTGATGCATTCTATTTGAATAACAAATTCTGTTTGTCTTGCTGGGCATTACGGTTTTTGAAAGGTAGGAAATGTATTTGTGAAGAGTGAACAAAAATATATACACACATACAGATTTGAACATTGATTTTTGTAAACGAATAAGGATGCTTTAGTATTGTTCTTTTTATAGAATTCGTTTCATAAGCTCGTATATTTTTTTAAAACTTTTTTTCACTGGCTTGAAACAGACATTAAAATTATCAATAAACAAATCATGAAATTTACTTAAAGGGCTTGTTGCACCAACCTCCAATCAATATTTAATTGACAAATCAAATTTGATTGCTTAATTCTGGTAAGGACCTCGGTTAAATATTTATAAAAAATATGATGGAAGTTGAACAGGAAATATAATGTACATCAGCTGATTTACGTGTATGCAACCAAATGCTTGATTTGAAAGGTTGAAATCACACTTAATTTTGATTTTTGGCTGATTGGAGTTTGGTGCAACAGGCCCTAATTAGTGAATTAACTATTAATCATGTGTGAAGTATCCATAATCTTTTTGAATCTAAGCTATAAACATATGTTGTATAAACATATACATAAATGTATGTCCACAAACAGATACGTGTAAGTTCACGTTTATATATAAATCCTACATGTGTACTTACAAACTAAAATCCCAACCTCAAATGAACATACACCCTGCAACTTTTGCCAACCAAGCAATACGAATAATAAATAATATTCATGTGTATAAAAACAACACAACCTTAAATAAAAATCTGTTATAACAACAATTTTTTCTTCCCATCAAATTATTACATCTTTTTTTTATTACAAGTTAAGATGGAACCTGATACCAAAATCACATTATTCCCCACAACTTTCCGAGTCAATTTTTCACCGAGATCGCGCGCGGTCACCTTCCGCCATCTTTTCTCGGTGATAAAAGACATTCGATTCTCGCATTCCCACCCAATCAGCATAATGGTAATAAAAACGCCAGCACATTCGCTATCTCTGGCGGCAATAGCGGCGCGTCACAAATGTCAGTAATACATTTTCGATTACATTTTCGTTCACGCATGACCGGAGTCGGTGAAACGAGTCCAACGTCTTATCTGCGACATGTGATTCCATTTTATATATATAGACCGTGTGATGATGTATGGGATCAGGCCTAGGGTCTCTGGGAATGTGAAAAAATCCCTGGAAAATATTACGTATTGTTTTGAAATGAATTTGAATTGGATTTGGCTGTAGATGGATAAATTGAATTATTTATACTCTTACTATTAACGAATTTATAAAGAACAATGAGAATTCATTTTAAAATAAAAATTAGCCTCAAATAACTAATCATCAGTAACAAATTTATTGCAATTTGGGTTGGACAACGTCTGTCGGGTCAGCAAGAATATTTAAAATAGTTACATATTGTGGTGGAGCCAATTCTGCTAGAAAAACATGATTCCTTTTTCAATGATGCTGCGATTCTGGGCAAAAATCGCAGATATTACGCTTATATAGAGAAATCATTGAAATTTACAGAACAAAAAACTCATAAGAGAGTGTAACACTAAATAAACCGTGATTGCCGTCGATAAATTGTATACAGTGAAGTCATGTTTCAACGAGTATTCAAGCGACGCCTCTTTGTAACAAGACCAATAAAATAGAAGACAACAGTAGAAATTCAATCAGAACAGAATTCAAACAGAGCTCCGAAAAAGTTCTTCTTCTCTTCTTATACAGCCATCTCCATCCACTGCTGGACATAAGCCTCCCCCATATCTCTCCATCCATCTCTGTCTTGCGCTTTTTGAATTCAGTCTCCAGCAAGCCTTCTTATATCATCCGACCATCTCGTGGGAGGTCTGCCTCTGCTTCTCTTATCGTCCCGAGGTCTCCACTCTACCAATGTCTTCGTCCATCTCTGGTCGGTGGTTCTAGCAACATGCCCCGCAAAGGACCATTTTAGCTTTGCCACTTTCTCTATGAGATCGCTTACTCCCGACCTTATCCGTAGCTCTGTGTTCCTTATCCGAAAGAGTTACTCTGAACTAAATGGTGAAAAAAAAAACAATGGACCACCGTCAAGACCTTGTTTTTAATTACTTACTAAATTTTACGTGTATAAGGCATTCATCTCAATTTTGGAAGATGTCTTTTTTTAAATTTGACCACTAGATATAGTTACAATTTTAAAACAGTATGTACTGTCATTACCTTAGTTCTCATCGAGTCCCTGAAAGAAATAGACTTCATCATTTCCCTTCCACAATGAACCGAAAACATATTGTCCTTAAAAAAGCTTGACCATCATCATGGTTATCAGTTTTCCTTTAGAAGTTAGAAATTCTTAATGTTTGGTATTTTGTCTTTTCCCAAAACATACGCCAGAAAACTGCAGCCCGTATGCAGTTTATTAGGGTCATAAATTTCACAGTCAAGTCGCAGTTTTCTGCAAACATTTTCACAAAAATATCATTTTTCATTGTAAAATATCGTGTCATATCATTTTGCAAATGACCGTAATTTTTAAACTGCGATGATAAATTGTTAACAAAATTTTTAGCTCGTTTTTGTGATGAAAATTTAAGAGTAATTTGATTTCATTACCTAACAAAAGAAAATGAACTGAAAATGTAAAAAAAGCGTAGGGATGAACAAAAGAATTACAAAATGATAATAAGCTATCAGTTTTTTTTACTTTTTAACCTTTCTCTGCATCCTAAGTTGCAAAGACTTGTTAAAATTTTAAACAAAAATAAAATTCATGCCTACTAACAGACACGTGTTAGTTTTCGCTTTCTCATGCTGCATGTGTATTTGCAAAATATAAACTCAAATATTAGGCGGACCAACCTGACAGTAAACAATGTTCTTGTCAAAGAAATAACTTTGACGATCCCCAAGGAAGGGTGGCAAAAACTGCATGATAATAAGGTCAACACAAGTAAAACCAAGATGAGCAGGAGTTTGACGTTTTCCCGCTAGGCGTTATCTTAACAGACTTGTGTTGAATGACTTACCGAAGTATGGTCAAACATTTTTTACCGTTCTTCCGTCTTCATCAGCCTTTCTTAGTTCACTCCTGGATGTAGGACTAATCCAATCCTTTCCATGTTTGTCTATCGGCTGCTGTGTCCAGCCATCATCTGCCTGCAGTTTTCTTGATGCCGTCCAGCCACCTCAATTGGGGTCTCCCCACTCCCCGCATGGACATCTTGCGCTACTACTGGACCATCCTTTTCGGCCATCTGTCATGGTTCTTCCTTGCGACGTGACCAGCTCAGCGCCACTTTAAGCAGGCCACTCGCTGTATGACATCGGTGACACCAGTTTGTCAACGGATCTCCTGGTTTAGAACCCTGTTTCTGAGACTGAGACAGGGTTCCAAACAAGGATTTGGAACAAGCCTTGGGAACTCTCCACTCTCCGCGTGAGCATCCTGGTCTGCCACTGGATTTTCTACCGTTAACTCAAAAAAAAAACAGTCAAAGTTGAAAAAAAACCTTCTAATTTTTTTAGTTTTTAAACAAATAAAATAGTAATTTGAAAGAATATGGTCCGTAATATAGCATGTAATTTAATATGAGCTCATTTCACACACCCGGGATCCCCGACGTTAGATTATTTTTCGGGATTCCCGCGCTGATGGGATTCGCCATCCTTGATTTTATTATCTCCTGATAATACAAAGGCTTAGATTATTCGAGACGCCATAAAACAATGGGCCTCTTTGTAGTTCTGGCGGCCATTTTGAATTCATTTCCACCGGGTCCGCCATGTTTAATTCATTTGTCTTGTCCAGCCGGAAATGTAAGTGGAAAGAGAGAAAGTGAAAGGCCAGGAAAAATCACGCTCATCTGATCTGATCCTTTCGCAAAGGATTGACTTTTAACAAAACGATTTATACGTGATTTTTTACGTCCATCTTTTATTCAGCGCTCTTGTTTTTATAAGATTCTGTAACTTGTTTATACGTTTAAGATTATATACCAGGGGCGTGCCTACCATATAGGCACATATTATAATACAGGGTAGGCCCTTAGTGCTTGTTGGTCTTATCTTCGTCAGAGATGATTTCACATGCGCAACGTTTGTATGTTTACTAGACCATTTTTTTTTTGTTTTTTTTTTTAATTACATTTGTGGAAAGGAATGCAATCGTCCAACCTATTTTGCTTGGCCAGTTGTCTTCATGCAAAAGCAGAAGCTTGTGTGCATGCAACGGCATCTGTTGAACCAGGGTCGAAGTTATCGTCGTGGGATTCAAACCAACGTTGTTATCCGGTTCCAAATAACCGGACTTGATCCCCACGGCCATAACACCGACTATTACTATGTGTCTTATGAAATCAGAAAATGGTTTTAAAAAATATTTAAAACAAGGTGTTGTAGGTTAGTCCTTAGCCTTGATTGGGTAGAATGTGATTCTTAAGACAATTTCATTGAAAGGCCATCTTTGGATCAAATGAAAGAGTAGCCAAACAAGCACTGTGAGGGTGACAACACTACGCAGCTAACAGCCGTGCCACAAACGGGTCATGACATCAACCGTCACATCACTAACAACCACACCTCTACGGCACTTTAACAAAGTCATAGAACTTTAGATTCTTTAAAACCTAGAGTGTCTCCTGCACAGAATTCCTTGAAAACAGATGCGCCAAAAATTATTTAAGTACATTTAAGTACATAATGTTTTATGTAATTTTGTAGTCATAAATTTATTGTTTCAAAATAAATTGTTATATAAACCTAGATTGATTTGCTTTGGTTCGGGAAGACCCATCAATACAAAATATATGGCACTCTGTGGGTGGTGTAATGTCGTCAATTTGTTTGCAGTGACGCAAGCAAGGAGGCTTTGAAACTGTAATTTCACATAGAGTTTTTTTTGCGTTGTGTGCCATGAAATATGGTAAAAATTGTTCGACGATTTGCGGGTTTGAAATGCTATTTTTTTATCGAATACTATGATACATATTGTATGCTTGTATTTACGGCGCTTTTTACAGCGACAACCAAGCTCGTAAAAGGTTTTTGAGGTATGATTCACCCAAAATGAATAATTATATTATTTATTTTATTTGTGAACCTATATGTTTACAAACAATCATTTAAAAATGGAAACAAAAAATAAATTCATGAAAGCTTTTATTTGGAGCATTTAACTGTATGGTAGCGAAACCCGGACCGTCCAAAAATACGAAAAAGACCGCCTGGAGGCATTCGAGATGTGGACATGGAGGAAAATGTCCAAGACATCATGGGTCGAAAAGAAGTCCAACGAAATGGTGTTGTGGGACGTAGAAGAAAGAAGAGAGCTGATGAATCATATTTTAAAGAGGAAACCCAATCTAATAGGGCACTCAATAAGACACAGAACCTTTCTTAGCAACATCTTTGAAGGCAAAATCTTAGGACAACGCACAAGAGGTCGCCCAAGAACTTCATAATTCAAGGATTGAAGTGGCTCATGGATGTCTCCTCCTATTCGCATCTCAAGAGGATTGCAGCAGACAGAGACAGATGGCTGATGCAACAAGGCTTTGCCTTTAGAAGATGAGGATGATGTTACCTATGAACTTCTAAACCACTCGAATAATTTGAATGAATTTTTCAGAAAACATGAACAGTATTTTTGGAGTGGTTCCTGTGAAGTTTAATGCCGATCAAATAAAAAATAGTTCCCTGTTATCGACAAGATCGGTACAATTAATTAATTGATATTAGGATGTTTTATTTAGTGAGCGCTGTTTTTGTGTGAATTACACCTCATGAGCCCTCTTCGAGCTTGGTCATTGCTGTAAAAAGCGCCAATTCTCAAGCAAGACTCAGTTGCTTTTAGGCTTGATGAACCTTTAGGTAGTGACCGGTCTTCCTTCGGTAAAGGTAAATGCTTTTTTCAACTCAGCGGAGAGCATATTTGAAAATATAAATAGTATTTTTTTGTGCTCCGCCAGGATTCAAACTCACGACTTTCTATTAACGAGTTCGAAGCGCTATCCATTAGACTACGGATTGGTCGAAAAATATTGTGCTGACTGTATTATTATTCGTTGTAAATCATTCACAGTAATAAAATCCAAACTGCGCCAAAAGGTGAAGACTTGAATATCCGCCATTACAAATCCATTTTGTATCATATTATATTGAAAATAACACCACTGCAGTGAAAACTTCTACAGCACAACAGTATATGACAAAGGCTGTATTTCCGGGCGTTATACCCTCCACTCGGATGACATCCGGTTCCGTTTAAATATTGAGGATGTCAGCCACGGCATCCGGTTCTATTATGGCAGAGAGGAAGAGAGGAAAGGAGGATCCAGGTCAGGGTTAAGCGTCACGACCACTCCAAGTAAGTATAAAACATAGGAGTGTTTCATACTCTAAATCAGTCGTTTTGGTTTCTTAAGCTTTATAATATAGGATGATATAGGATGATTTATTTTGTGAGCGCTGTTTTTGTGTGAATCACACCTCAAGTGTTCTCTGCAAGCTTGGTCGTCGCTGTAGAAAGCGCCATTTCTCAATATAGAACCAGTGGCTCTATGGAAGGTTGTGGATTCGGATCCCGGCGGAGCACAAAAATATACCATTTATATTTCGAATGTGCTCTTCGCTGGGTTGAAAAATTCATAAACCTTTACCAATGACCGGTCACCAAAGGTCCATCCAGCCTTACAGCAACTGGGTCTTGCTTGAGTATTGGCGCTTTGTAGCGACGACCAAGCTCGTACACCTCTGCGGCACTACAACAAGTGTCATAGACCCCTGGAGTCTTTAGAATCTAGGGAGTCTCCCGCACAGGATTTCTTAAAAAAAAAAAAAAGACTGGATGGACCTTTGGTGACCGGTCTTTGGTATAGGTATTTTAATTATTCAATCCAGCGAAGAGCACATTTAAAATATATCCCCCTATAATATAAAATGCAACGGCCTCCCCATACAAAATAATTGTGCGTTAATGGATGACAAACTGAAGAACTCCTGAACAGATGCACGTCATATTCACAACAAATATTGTTCAGGACTTGGGATGTGCTTCCTCATCATTAATAGATTTTAAATTGTTGTTTTTAAAATAAATAAACATGATCAATCACAACACCTTTTTATGTAAAACCTATGCGAGAAACAAAACTCATTTTGACATTCGAATTTCAAATAAATTGCCAACACTTCAACATACGCTTCAAAGTTGCCATACAAGTCAATTCTTTTTCGGTTGAATTCCGTTGAGTACCTACCTATATTCTTTATTTATTTCAAAATTATACTTCAACCAGTTATAACATGTATTTTTTAGAAATAATGACGATCGATTAGGTCAACTTTTTATATAAAACCATACTTATTGCGGCATTTAATTTTTTTAAAGTATTATTATAATATACAATCTAAGTTGCATAGACGCATTAACATTTATAATTCATATTCAATGCACTACTCCACGGAGACACGAGTGAGTTTGCGCTTACAAATGCTGCATGTGTATTTACAAATAAAAATTTAAGCCTCTCATGACCATAAGCCCTGCAACTTTTGCTGACCTTTTCAGAAACAGGGGACACATTTGTTAAGTGAACCCATTTATGCGATATGGGTGGTAAGCCTCATACTAACCCTTAAGTCAAGGAATTTGATTTAACAAGGTTAAATTTAATTTATAATCTAAAGTTGCAAAAAAAGTTTTTTGATGATTCAAATTGAATGCACGCCCACAAACTGGCAAATGTCATTTCACGTTAACATATAGTTGTGGCGCTTGATTTTTTATAAATATTAGAATATATAATCTAAGTTGCACAGATACAATAACTTTTATAATTCATATTCAATGCATGCCCCCCTGGAGACACGAGTGGGTTCGCACTTATAAATGCTGCATGTGAACTTACAAATTAAAATTAAGGCCTCTTATAAACATAAGCCCTGCAACTTTTGCCAACCTTTTCAAAAACAGGGGAAACATTTGTCAAGTGAACCATTTTTTGCGATCTGGGTATTCAAGCTCATACTTCCCTATCCGTCAAGGATTTGAGTTTAAAAAATCCTTCAACAACGTTAAATTTAATTTATAATCTAAAGTTGCAAAAAAAGTTATTTGATGATTCAAATTGAATGCGCGCCCACAAACTGGCAAATGTCATTTCACGCTAACCTATAGTTGTGGCGCTTGATTTTTTTTAAATATTAGAATATATAATCTAAGTTGCACAGATACAATAACTTTTATGATTCATATTCAATGCATGTCCCCCTGGAGACACGAGTGGGTTCGCACTTATAAATGCTGCATGTGAACTTACAAATTCAAATAAGGGCTGTAATGAACATGAGCCCTGCAACTTTTGCCACCCTTTTCAAAAACAGGGGAAACATTTTTCAAATAAACAATTTTTTGCAATATGGGTATTTAGGCTCATACTAACCTATAAGTCAAGGAATTTCTAATCTAATTTAAGCTGCAAGGATATATATCATGTAAGATTTATATTCAATGCATTCCCACAAGCAGACATGTATAATTTCGCGCTGGCACATGCCGCATGTGGACCTACATTATAAAAACCCAATCTCAAATGAACATAAGCCATGCAACTCTTGCCATCCTTCCCTGAAACATGGGTGAAATTGGCAAAGTGAACCATTTTTCACAGTATGGGTGGTCAGCCGCATACCAACCTATAAGTCAAGGATTTGAGTTTGAAAAATCCTTAAACAACGTTAATCTTAATTTATAATCTAAAGTTGCAAAAAAACTTATTTGATGATTCAAATTAAATGCACACCCATAAGCTGGCAAATGTCATTTCACGTTAACATATAATTGTGGCACTTGATGTTTTTAATATTAGAATATAAATCTAAGTTGCATAGATACATTTTATAATTCATATTCAATGCATGCTTCCATGGAGACACGAGTGAGTTCCCGCTTAGAAATGCTGCATGTAAACTTACAAATTAAAATGAAGGCCTCTAATGCACATAAGCTCTGCAACTTTTGCCGACCTTTTCAGAAACAGGGGGAACATTAGTTGAGTGAACCCATTTATGCGATATGGGTGGTAAGCCTCATACTAACCCTTAAGTCAAGGAATTTGATTCAACAACGTTAAATTTAATTTATAATCTAAAGTTGCAAAAAAAGTTATTTGATGATTCAAATTGAATGCACACCCACAAGCTGGCAAATGTCTTTTCACGCTAACATATAATTGTGGCGCTTGATGTTTTTAATTTTAGAATATAAATCTAAGTTGCATGCATACATTTTATAATTCATATTCAATGCATGCTCCCAAGCAGACATGAGTGAGTTTGCGCTTACAAATGCTGCATGTGTAACTACAAATAAAAATTTCAGCCTCTCATGACCATAAGCCATGCAACTTTTGCCGACCTATTCAGAAACAGGGGGAACATTAGTTAAGTGAACCCATTTATGCGATATGGGTGGTAAGCCTCATACTAACCCTTAGGTCAAGGAATTTGGGTTTGGAAAATCCTTAAACAACGGTTATCTTAATTTATAATCTTAAGTTGCAAAAAGAGTTTTGATGATTCAAATACAATGCACACCCACAAGCTGGCAAATGTCTTTTCACGCTAACATATAATTGTGGCACTTGATGTTTTTAATTTTAGAATATAAATCTAAGTTGCATACATACATTTTATAATTCATATTGAATGGATGCCCCCAAGCAGACATGAGTGAGTTTGCGGTTACAAACGCTGCATGTGTAATTATTACAAATAAAAATTTCAGCCTCTCTTGACCATAAGCCCTGCAATTTTGTCGAACTTTTCAGGAACAGAGAAACATTCGTTCAGTGAACATTTTTTTAGGTATGGGAGGTCAGCCTCATACCTCATGCTTCATACAAGAATCTCAGAACATGAAAGAACTAAATAACCCTTTTACCGCAATTTTTTTTCAAATTACTTCTTAAACCATTTAATTACTATGAATGAGGTGTGAGGAAAAAATATTGCGAAGCCAGACTCACTCTGCCCGAAGGGCCTAGCAGACAACCGTGCACAGCACGGTCAGTCTGCTAGTAAATTATATATTTGTTGTACTCCACCAGGATTTGAACCCACAACCTTCCAATCACCAGTCCAAATCTTTTACCACTAGACTATAGTCAAATATGGTCTTATCAAAATAGTGACAGCTATTTAAAATATCAGGCATGTTTATTTATTATTTATCTAAATTATAAAGGTTCCATATTTTCTCAAAGAAGATTGACATTTAAAGAAATTGGCTTCTTGTGAGATTAAATATAATGTATAATTCTGTTATTAACAATAAAATAAAATTCAAATTATAGCGCATACAAAAAAAAATGCAAAACATGTTTTTTTCTGCCGTGACATTTTGAAGTTATCTGTGATCTTTGATTTAATTAAAATATAATTCATTAAGTAGTTTCAGTTTTTCTATATTTTATTAATTAAACTATTTAGGTAAATTCTAAGAAAAAATTCAGATACGGCACTAAGCAATGTATAGTTCTGTAATTAAAAAGAATAATAATATTTCCAAATTTCAGCACACACGAAAAAAATGCTGAAAATGTGAAAAAAACATGTTTTTTTAAATATTTTTTTGTGGTGGCAATTCTTAAGTTACATATTTTGTTCAACCTTCATAAGTAATATTAAAAATAAATAAACAGGCTTGATTTTTTTCATTACTGTAACTATTTTGCTTAGACTATAAAGTGTAAGAAATAAAAACGGCAAATTTAGGTTATAAAGGTGCCTTGAAGATAGCGTTTTCTAAGAACAATATTACGTACATGAAATCGCCTTGAGGGCGTTTAAGTTTTCATACATTTTAGTTTGATTCTTCACGTAGATATACGTCAGGCACAGGATATGGGGGATAACGAACCGTCACTGGAAATCAAGACAAAGGAATTAGGTGGAAATTGTAGAGAAAAAATCACGAAAATAAAAGGAGATTGAGTAATAACATAAAGGAGCGTAAACTAACTTACTGCATTGATACATACTTTCCACCACTTTTTCTTAGTCCTGTCAAACGTTGCAGTTGTGTAGTCATTTACAACATGTTTTTACGTGTCAACTTTTATGTTTTCTTGCTTTCTCTATTTTGTGTTTTGACACCCAATTACAACAAATGTCATAATGTCTCTTTTTTACCTATTCTGCCTGGCCTGAAACTGGTATTAATATCATCAATTAATAATTCATTATTGTTTATTTTAATGCATTATTAATTAATAATTACTCAATAACATCTGTTGAACCAGGGTCAAAGTTATGCTCAAATAACCCAGGCGGGGGATCGAACCAACGTTGTTCTATTCCAAATACGCTAGAAAGATCAGCTCACTTGGTCCCCTCGGCCATAACACCACTGTCTCGGAAATAACACCACGGTTTTAAAATAATGCCTTTTTCTTCAAAACTAGTCAATTTTATCCAAAATATTTTTACCGCAGGCATCTATGTTCGGATTGCTCCGGCAATACAGCCACACGCAGCAATGCTGCCACTTTTCTAGAAACATTTTTACATTTGCCCGAGTTTTTTGTACACACAGAAACGCTACTGTGAAGTTCTTTCTTCTCTTTTATACTAATGACCATTTTCGTGGGTTGAAACAGATATTATGTCTATTTTAGTTGAAATAAGTTGTGGTCCACAGATATTATAAGTCAATGGAAAGGAATTAGTGGGAAATAGAAGAGGGAAGATGAAAAAAAAAGAGTAATGGTAAAAGAAATACAGAATCATAAATAAGGATTTATTTTTGTAGAAATACAAGAATTAAGGCAAAGGGATTAGTTGGAATTCTTTTAAAGAAAACAAAAGTAAATAATTTTTAATTTAATGGAAATTAAGAAATAGTATAAGTGTTTATTTAAGAAATGCGTCTCATGTTCTTTATTTATTTCCTAATATTTATAAACTGTTAAATAAAGACTGAATGAACCTTTGGTGATCGGTCTTTTGTAAAGGTAAATTAATTTATCAACCCAGCGAAGAGCATTTTTTAAATTATAAATATATTTTTATGCTCCGCCGGGATTCGCACTACTGACTTTCGAAATACGAGTCCGTAGCCTTAACCACTAGACTACAGATCGATCAAAGATATATTATTGATAGGATGAAATATCTACGCATATCTTCTCTAGATTTGTACTATTTCGATCATTAGTCATAGCTTGATTGAAAAATATATGCCTGTTCTTAAATACGTTTTTTCTCTGCCGATTTGATTAGTCATGTAGTTAATAGTTAGTATTTGAATGTTAGTTTGGTATATCTTCACTGAATATCACAGCTTCGGTATAATTTGGTTGTCAGTGCTGACTAGGGATGTTTTGAGGTTTCGTATCCATAACACAAACTATCGGATATCCTAAATTAATAATATCCCTATCCGTAACTGAATACGATGGGAATTTCGAAATATTTAACACAGACGCGGATTTGAAATGAACCTTGTTGTGGCTTGTTTTTTGTCTGACTATAATATAAGTTACATAGATATTTTATCATTAAAGATTCATGTTATAAGGCACACAAGCATATTATATTGTAATCTATTTTTAAATAAAAAAAAAAATATGTAAATATGTAAAATACATAAAAATGTAAAATACATTCCCATAAGCAGACACGCATAAATTTGCTCTTACACATGCCGCATGTGGACTTACAACATAAAAACCCAATCTAAAATGAACATTAGCCCTGAAACTCTTGCCAACCTTCCCTGAAACAGAGATGACATTAGCAAAGCCCGGCATTGTTTATAATACTTAAAAAGGTATTGCATAACATTGAGAAAATTAGGTGTTGCTAGGTTAAGGTTGGGTCGTTTGACATATTTACAATAATTATAACCACACAGTTAAAAAAAAAATATTGGATATAACACGAACCGTTATAAGAGAGCATACATTATTCTTGACGCTTCGTTAGCGTCGTAGCTAACATCTTCAGGAGACTGAAGATGAACACACATGAATTGCGTTACACACTTCATGAACACTCAGTTCATCCTCAGTCGTCGTGCAGAGAGGGTGTTTCCTGAAAACGTTAGCTACGTCGCTAACGAAACATCGAAAATAATGTAAGTTCACTTATAACGGTTCGTGTAATATCCGATCAAAAGTTTTTTAACTGTGTAGTTATAATTTTTGTAAAAAAAGAAAATACGAATGCCATTTTCGTTTGTTATAATTTTATTTTTCCATCTTTTAGTACCTTTTTATGACTTGTTACAATACCAATGGAAAATTTTGAAAGCAATTTTTTTCTCGTCTGGCAAACGTCCCACATCTGTGAGACTATGGTCCACCGAAATAATTTTATATTCGAAACCTAAACAATTCGAAATTATTTCGTATACGAAACCGGTAAAATATTTTCGAATATCCGTATCCAGTATTGAAATTTCGCATCTATAACATCCCTGGTTCACACTGCACCGGTTGGCAGTTGAAAAGGCTTTGTCAACAATATGCTACTGCTTGCATATGTAACGTGAGTCATATCAAAGTGAAGAGGTTAGCATAAATCTAGTAGAGATATCTTTGTCGTTGTGATGAAGTTATATCAGTTACTTATAATCCAATCTACAAATATATTATTTTGCTTCTTGTCTCTCTCCAGTGAATGGCGATCATCCAGTATAATCTAAGTTGCAATGATATGTTAAATGCATATTCTTATGATTTGACTTGGGGTTTTGTTTATTAAATTACGATTTAAATTTTTTCCACAAGATTTATTTTACACAATAAAGGTTACAATGTACTGTTCATTCTTCACTCTTTGCTTACAGATATTTGCGTTACAATGGTCTAAGCGACTCTGTCTGTCCCACAGAATGTTTGCTCGTATAATATAAATATATGGCAGAGACGATTCTTGTACCTATGTTCGAGAGACGACATTTAGTTATTGCGCAATATGTTTTTCATCTATTCGATTTTTTCTACGAAGATTGAAATTGCGTGCCTTTCCCACCCCGTCCCCCCCCCCGTCGGCAGAATTTTCATGGACAAAAGTACCTACAACAAAACAATTCTAGCCCGTCACGATTACTATATTCGGCCCGCCACGATTTTGAGTTGGACACCCCTGTACTAGAGCAATGTTTCACACACACCAGCAAGCTACGTGTTCAGGCTCATGTCCCCATGAACTCATACGTTCGTTACAATGTCCACAAGCATCCAAGCGTAAGTAATATCAGTAGATAATTATTTTAATCTCTTAAAGTGTCCGAAGCCCTCTAGCATGCTTCAACACTCTACATACCTGTGTGAAGAATCTAGATATGCCATATTGGACTCTATTAATAATAATAATAATAATATTAGGATGATTTATTTGGTGAGCGCTGTTTTTGTGTGTATCACACCTCAAGAGCCCTCTGCGAGCTTGGTCGTCGCTGTAGAAAGCGCCAATTCTCAAGCAAGACCCAGTTGTTGTAAGGTTGGATGGACCTTTCAGTGACCGGTCTTTGGTAAAGGTTTATGAATTGTTCAACTCAGCGAAGAGCACATTCGAAATATAAATGGTATATTTTTTTGTGCTCAACCGAAATCCGAATCCACAACCTTCCATCTACGAGTCCGAAGTGTTGCCACTGGACTACGGACCGGTCCAAGATGCCAACGACACGCGGTGTACCTGAGCGGTAGCCCATCCTATTTATTAAATATGGTTATATCAAATTTTAATTTAACTAGTGTTTAGAATATTTAATTATTTTCTGATAATTTTGAAAACAATCATCCCGCTTCTACGACCGGATTCTAATTTTCAATGATCGATTTTGTGTTGTTTCAAGTTTATTAATAAATTTGGAAATTAATAACGTTCGCTAAGAATAATAATCAAGTTTGGGAATTGATATTTCAACGCAGAGTGATTCTTTGCTTCTAGAATTATATTTCCTTCGTATATAAATAATATTATGATAGGATAGCATTTCACTTCAAGTAATTTTCACGAACAATATCGTTCAACTAGAAACCATGATTTCTCCTGAGAGTTCAAAGTCTGAAATTTCGGGCAGATGGAAAATAAACTTAGCTGTGTGTATTTCAGGATAAAATAAATTCAATGTTTTTTTTAAATATTCTATTACAATAACCATATTTTATTACTTTAGCCTTGTCGATAGCTCAGTTGGTAGAGTGCTTGCACTCTATGCCGAGAGCTCAGGTTGGAATGCCACCGAGGGTGTCAGAAACGATTTCCCGTTTGGGTGTTTATTTTAAGCCCCAAAATAAAATACTGGAAAGATTCACTCAGCCTTCACAAGAAATGAGTACCAGCCACATCGGGAGCTAGGAAAAATCTACTTCAACTGTAGTGGCTGGCATAAGGACGGCCCTCTTGCATGTAAAAATAAAAAGGTTCCACTCTCCACATGCGAAATCCTTCAGGGATAACGCGGCAAGAAGTTACACTATATGTGTAGATTAGTTGCGTTTTTGCGTTGTGGAGTGGAGACCTCGTGAAGTCAAAAGAAGAAAAAGGGGCTCTAAAAAGTATTGCTGGTGAATCACTTTTAGCGCCCTTGCCTCAGTGAGATGCGAACCCGAGCTCTCAGCATGGAATGCAAGCACTCTACAAACTGAACATTAAACTTCTGCACACAAACACATACAGACCGACTTTAACAGCTCTCGAGACCATATAAATAAATACAAATTCAAGTACTGTCAATTCCTTACCAAATAACTTTTTGATTCCTAATCCATCTCCTCTACTGACCTTGTTTCCAAGAAATAATAATAAATCTGTCACCAGCGATCCCAGCGCTCTGTTTCCTTCCTCACCCCTCCCACCCACCACTAGTCCCAGCCCTTAAAAGAATGATGCACTAATTTATATTTTATTTAGTCAGTAATATTTTGTACCTGACAATGGAAACATTGTTTCCGAAACCGGTCGTACATTATCTAATTTTACTCGCCCCGTAACCTAATACAATTCGTTTTTTTATTTTTTTATTTAATTTTTTAAAAATGAAAGGTTACAAAGTGAATGCCTCATCAATTAATGATAAAAAAAAACATGTTTTCTGAAACAGAGCATTTTTGTGTGCTAAGTCTTTTTTATTTCAACACTACCAACAGTTTTTCTCAGAGGAAAAGCTTCAGACATAAAAACTCCGACGTAACGTTTTATTTTCTGCGCACTTGAAAGTGAGAGTAGGCGGAAAATCAATTCTCTAAATATTCGATGTGTTTCCAATACACATGTGTACGTTAAACGCCTAGTTTCTTTGTTATTTGAAGACATATTCGATGTTTCAATATTTGTGTTACATATCCAAGCAATTTTTTTATTGTAAAAGTATTGACTTATAGGTTGGTATGCGGCTGACCACCCATACTGTAAAAAATGGTTCACTTTGCCAATGTCACCCCTGTTTCAGGGAAGGACGGCAAGAGTTGCAGGGCTTATGTTCATTTGAGATTGGGTTTTTATATTGTAGGTCCACATGCAGCATGTGTTAGCTCGAAATTATACATGTCTTCTTGTGGCAATGCATTTAATATTAATCTTAAATTATATATATCTTTGCAGCTTAGATTAGATGAGATTAGAAAGTATCTAGTTTGTCAACAGGAATGAAAGTCGCCAACCTATTGTAGCCTTAACAAATATTAACAATATTGTCAATGAATAATTCTTATTTTCATGAATAGATAATTTATTTTCCATGTGGACTTGCAACAAAAACCTTATATTCAATGAGTAGTCATGCAACTATTGCCAACCTTTACTAAAACAGGGGTAAAATTGGCAAAATGAACCCTTTTACACTAAAGGTGGTCAGGATCATACCAACCAATAAGTCAAGGAAGTATATGATTGATATACATATTTAAAGAAAAAAAATGTGAACAGGAATGCAATTAACTAACCTATTTTGCCTGGCCAGATTTCTTTATGCGAAACCAGAAGCTTGTGTGCATGCAATGACATCTGTTGAACCAGGGTCGAAGGTATAATCAAATGAACCAAGCGTGATTCGAACTAGCGTTATTCTGTTCTAAATACGCTAGTCCAGAGTAACAATTTGACCCTCGGCCATAACACCGACTAAATATTGACGGTTAAAAGACAGTACGGCATAAACGACATTATGGTCAAAAATGAGTTATGAATGTTATCCTACTTGAAATTTTCCGCTCTTTTAATGCGCTAACTCCCATAGCTCTACGAAGATTTTTGTGTTGTTTATGCCCAAGCAAACAACTGCGTATCGTATGTAAAGTATGGTTTTGGTATAACCGACAAGATTTGGGCCTTTTTTGTCCTAAAGGCGCTTGTGACATAAAAAAATCGTACAACCACATGTAACGAGATAGATTTGTTTGTTAGGTAAAATGGAACATGAGATTTGAATTTGAATGAAAAGGAAAACAAAGGAAGGCAGAAAGGGAGGAGAAGCTTGCCTGGCGGGATAGCCACAAGACTGTGTAATTAAGAATAATGAATATTATTGTGCTGTGGTTTATTGTGTATACATTGTGAAAGGAATAAAAGTAAACATATTAAAGTGGCTGTTATATTATTAATTGTGTCAATCAGCAGGACAGAAGAAAAACCCTCACATTTTGGCGCCCAACGTAAAAGAAAAATCTGTAAATGAAATTCCTATGAAGAAAATTTTCTCAAACAAAAACAAATGACATTCGATTCCAATAAATGACATTGAAAACAATACAATATATGAAATAATTAAAATTGAACAGATTTATGGTTGTGAAAGCATAATGGAAAGCATCAACACGTTTAAAAGCTAGTGAAGACATCAACTTATACAATTTAAAACAAGAAATTGCAAGTTTTAAAAGGCGGTTTTGAAAATATTGAACGGCTGTTTTGAAAATATTGAAGGCAAGAGAATTCAAATTACCTACCTACGTTCGGAAGAAATGAACATTTAAAAATGGAACACCGCGGAAGAATGAAGAATGGATATGAACCAGTTTGTTTCAAATCAGTTTAGATAAATATATATAGATGGTGTTATATTTAATTTGTATGAAATTTTTTTTTTGAGATGAAATGATTTATTCTCTAATTGCATAAATTGAAAATATACAGCAAATGACGAAATCTAAAAAAATAAATAATAAAAAGGATTTAGAAAGTAACACAATGGAGTCCATAAATTTTGATCCTCTCAAATTAAAAATATCTTTTAATGGTGAAAGTGAACCAAATGAATTTATAATAAGGTTAGAAGAATTAGCCAAAGTCTACAAATTAAAATTAGATTATTTGGTAGAGTGTATGCCTATATTTTTAACAGATTTTCCGTTAACGTGGTACAGAGCAATTAACTGTGAATTTGATTGGAAAATTTTTAAAACCAAATTCTAACAACAATTTGAAAAATATGACTTTCAAAGGAATCTTAAGTTAGAAATTTTAAATATGGTACAAGGTCATGATAATGCATCTGTTTATATTTTAAAGGTAAAATCAAAAAATAATTTATTAAATAAAAGAATGCATGATAAGGAACTTATGGACATAATAATTCATGGATTGTCAGAAAAATATGCAACTTTACTGACAACATCTGAAATTAAAAATACAGAGGAATTATCTACAATATGTAGCAAGTTTGAATCATTTATAAAATTTAATGAATGTAAAAATTTAAATGTAATGAATGACACAGAAGAGAAAAATGTAATGCAAAAATGCAATTTTTGTAATAAATTAGGACATGATGAAATAGATTGTTGGACTAAAAATAGAAAATTAGATTACATACAGAATAAATGTAGAAGTTTCACAAATAATATAGTATGCCACTTTTGTAATAAAAGAGGACATGTGGAAAGAAATTGTTTTATAAAAAATGGAAATTTTAAAAAACACACAGTAATCTGTTACTCATGTAAGCGTACAGGACATGTACAAAAAGATTGTTTTGTTAAAAATAAAAAAAGTGATTATACAGAGTAAAATTAATAGAAAATAAAATATTTTTAACAGAAGGAGTACCGCAAACGATAATAACAGATAATGGAAAGAATTTAAAGTCAAATGCATTTAAAGATTTTATGTACTCATATGGAGTACAGAAAATATTTTATACAACTTTATATACTCCCATGTGCAATAATGTAGAGACATATAATAGAACAATAGGATACACATTAGCTATTTTTGTTGAAAATGAACAAAGAAAA
Source organism: Agapetus fuscipes (assembly GCA_951799405.1). Classification (NCBI taxonomy): domain Eukaryota; kingdom Metazoa; phylum Arthropoda; class Insecta; order Trichoptera; family Glossosomatidae; genus Agapetus; species Agapetus fuscipes. The sequence continues at coordinate 26,196,364 of OX637333.1, forward strand.
TGGGATACTTTTTTAGATTCAGTACAAAGCATAATAAATAATACAGTCAATTTAGCAACAGGATACACACCTAATGTATTAGCAAGAGGTAGGGAGATTGTACTAAATGGTGAAATTCATGGTGAAATAGTAAATGATGAAATAGAATCAAAGGAAGATTTAGATAAATATAGAGATATGCATAAAGATAAAATGAAGGAATTAAACACATTATACAAAATTGTAACAGAAAATTTATGGGATGCATATAATAAAAATGCAAATTATTATAATAAAGGTAGATCAAATCGTGTCTATGATCAAGGGGATATTGTATGGCGTAAAAATTTCATACAATCAAATGCAGGGAAATACTTCTGTACAAAGTTGGCTCCAAAATTTGTCAAAGCCAGAATAGAAAAGAAAGTTAGCAAGATAGTCTATGTATTAAAAGATATAGACACAAATGTTATAAATAAATATCACATCAAGGACATAATCAAATTAGATTAAAAAAAAAAAAAAAAAAACATATTTTCATGTGTATGAAAAATTTGAGGTGATGAATGATACGGTGAAAGTTGATATAAAAGTGATCAGTGAAAGAATGAATTATGAAACATTGCATGAATGAAGGTATGAAACATAAATTAAACAAAGTATTACATATAAAGGTAAAGTTTTTAAAAAAAATTGATGGACTGATAAATTTATTAATGAAAAATAAATTTGAAATAAATTTAAATATTGGGAAAGATGTGATACATGTTTAAAAAAAAAAAAAGTTATTTTAATGAATTGATTAATAAACTGGTGAATGTTTATTATGTATTGTTATTTGATTATTTTGAATTGTTGAATTAAGTATTTAAAAAAAAAAAAAACAAATATTTGTTTATAATATTGAATATGAAATTTGTGTAAAAAAAAAAAATATATTAATTTTAGTATGAAAATAATTGGCATTGTTAAAAAAAATGTATTAATGACTGAATAATGTATCAGAAACAGGTTTTTTTTTTATTTTCATATTTTTGAAATTTATCCTTAAAATAAAACAAAATATGTGGCGCCGGCTGAGCATTATGATACATTATTTACTCATTGTAAAAGAAAAAAAAAATAATTGGGAATGTTTTTTTTTTTTTTATGAGAGGAAGGAGGTGTATTGTAACGAGATAGATTTGTTTGTTAGGTAAAATGGAACATGAGATTTGAATTTGAATGAAAAGGAAAACAAAGGAAGGCAGAAAGGGAGGAGAAGCTTGCCTGGCGGGATAGCCACAAGACTGTGTAATTAAGAATAATGAATATTATTGTGCTGTGGTTTATTGTGTATACATTGTGAAAGGAATAAAAGTAAACATATTAAAGTGGCTGTTATATTATTAATTGTGTCAATCAGCAGGACAGAAGAAAAACCCTCACACACATTAATAGGAATGCCAATAAATGCCTTTATTCTTTTAATTTTAGAGCTGTTTTGATTTTAACGATTTGATAAAAAATAAAAAAAGTTATGCCATTTTTCTGCAATCTCAAACATTAAACTGCTCTCCTGAACAATTTTCTTTATGTCGCTTATGCCCTACTACCTTTTAACGTCGATATGTTGTGACTTCGTACCCAGCCTTACGGCAACCACTTTAATAAAAATTACAGGTTTCAAAGTTAACAAACACACTAATAAATATTTAGAGTTTACAAATCGGAGAAAAAAAGACACTTTTATCGCATCGAAAAAAAAACTATAATTTTTTTATCGTCCACTGTGTGTTTGCATCGTAAAAAAAAATCTCATTGCTCTACGAATACGTAGGTGCGTATCTGAAAATTTTACAACCCTGTTATCGAATGCCGGTTTTTTTTTGTCGGCAGGACTATAAAACTCAGATGTTGTAAAAGGCACTAAATAAATGAAATAAAATTTGTGATCGATATACAGCCAATGAAAGAAGGCCATGAATATATTATAATATTTAAAAAAAATGACAGAAATCTTTAAATATTTTATTGTTTTAATTTTTTGTAAAAGTGATTCTGAAAATTGAACTTCAGCTAAATATGCAAGATGCAACACAGAAACAATAGTTATTTATGCCACTGCCTAGTAATGATAGTCTTTGTAACACGAGTGCTAGTTTGTGCCATGAGGCGCAGCCGAATGGCAAAATAGACAGCACGAGTGTTACAAAGGCTAATTACGATCAGTGGCATACAATACTTTTTTTACGACATTGAAAAAAATAACAAAATAGTAAATAATAGTCATTATAATGTACTCGTCCATTTGAAGTACCTTACCTTTGTAAAAACGTGTAATTTATCATTACCTTTGAATATCTAATCTAACCTAAGTTGCAAAAATATATTACATTTAAGATTCATTTTTAATTTAATGTAATGTAATATATCTTTGAAATTTAAATTATAGATGCAATGTAGACGTCTTTGTAATTATAGATTAATACTTGTAGGAAGTAAGCTATAAAACGCGTCAAATTATGGTAATTTTATTTTATCCAAAAAAAAACGTAAAGTTTTTGGTAAACAATGAAAATAACGCAAAGCTTAAAAATAAAACCCTTTACAAAACTGTGTCAAAACGCTTCAAGAAACCTCAAATTACTGAAATTGCCTGTAAATCGAATTTGGCCCATTAACCCACTGTCAAAGAAATAGCAGAGCGACCCCGTGCGGTGTATCCGTAATCCAAGTATACTAACCTTACGTTAAAACTCAAATCGTAGCGTTTACCAAAATATGTATGAAATCTAGTAGAGCGCCTCTAGTGAGCGTTGTATTAACTTCAAGTTGAAAATGACGAGGTTTTTTCCTTGCTAAAACCCTTACGTCTATAAAGAAAAAGGTTTATTTCACGCACATGAAAAATGAGAGGTATTAGCTTCTAAAAACCATATCTCATCTTATAAGGAAGCATGGAAGAATGACGGTCTCTAGTGGAGGGAAAACGCGGCAGCGCGCGAACAGCTGTTCTAGCTGTCAAATGTTTTCCATACATTTTTCATAGATTTAAAAGCCTGATCAGCTGATCACGCGCGACTATGTTTTATAGTTATTTTGCTAGCTTAATGATCGGTAGATATGTTAATACGGCTAAGGCTGGCATAACATTCTGATTAAAGAACAGACAGTGTTAGCTAGTGGGTTCGCAGAAGCACAAGATCTCTCTTACGAGCAGCATTATCACAACGCAACTAAGCTGCACGTATAGTTTTTTTCTTTCGCCGCTAATGCCGCATGTTGTGAGTTGCGTATTTAATTACGTATTTAATTTCACAGGTTAGAGGGCCGGCCTTACGCCAACCACTTTACTTAAAGTGGGGGTTTTCCAGATCACATTTTCATTTCTTGCGAAGGCTCAGTAAACCTTGCCGGTGAGCGAAACGTGTATTGCTATTTGCCAATCTTTATCGCAGAGACAAAAAAATAAAAAAACTAGAGAATTTTTATTGTTATTTTGGTATTTTGAATTATTATTATTCCAAATTCAGTTTCCCAGGTGCCTTTTTTTTAACCTCAGATCATGTAAAGCGTGATTCTTAAGACAAAATCATTTAAACGTTACCTTTGAATCAAATGTTAGATAAGCCAAACAAGCCGGTGACCGGTTAAACCGGTCCGTAGCTCAGTGGTAACACTGCGGACTCTGAATGGGAAGGTTGTGAGTTCGAATCCCGGCGGAGCACAAAAAATATACAATTTATATTTTAAAATTTGCTCTTCGCTGGGTTGAAAAATTCATAAACCAAAGTTCACCAAAGGTCCATCCAGCCTTACAGCAACTGGGTCTTGCTTGAGTATTGGCGCTTTGTAGCGACGACCAAGCTCGTACACCTCTGCGGCACTACAACAAGTGTCATAGACCCCTAGAGTCTCTAGAATCTAGGAAGTCTTCCGCACAGGATTTCTTAAAAAAAAACTTATATTACTGATTGCAAGGACCACAAAAAGGGTGTTTGATCTTCAATGTTGACGGCAAAGGCTAATAGGTATATTACAAAAGTTTAATACGAATTTTTCATTTATTGTTGGTTTTATATACATAGTTAAATGTATACTTCAATTTTGTTCCTTAGCTTGGTGTTAGGCTGACCACCCATACCTACTGTAAAAATGGTTTACTCTACCCATGCCGCCCCTGTTTTAAGTGTCATGGACCCCTAGAGTCTCTAGAATCTATGGAGTCTCCCGCATAGGATTTCTTAAAAAAAACACTGAGGGGGACGATACCGCTGAGGTTGAGTTTACACGTAGAGAACACATGGGGTAGGTACGGAAGACTTTGAGATCCCTAATTGCTAAATTGTATGCAATTTACATGAACTACCGCTGGGCCAACTCGATCCAAGGTCTAGAGAAATTATTTTTGATTGATTCCGTGGTAAGAACTGGAAACGGGCACGCGATGAAGCCAGAAATATGCAGAGAGAACGAAACAATGTAAGTGAAAGAATGAGTTTATGTTTCGTGTTGTGAATTGTTTTTTTTTTTGAGGTTTGTATGACCAAAGGTCCATCCAGCCTTACGGCAACTGGGTATTGCTTGAGAATTGGCGCTTTGTAGCGACGACGATCAAGCTCGTAAAAAGGTCGATAGCTCGATTGGAAGAATGCTTGCATTCCATGCCGAGAGCAAGGGTTCGATCTCAAAGGTTTTTCAGCCTTCACAAGAAATGAGAACCAGCCCTTCCGGGAGCTGAGAGACCCCCACTTCAACTGAAAGTGGTTGGTGTGAGGCCGGCCCCCTTACCTGTAAAAATAAATAGGTCCCGAAGCACCACATGCGACCCCTTCGGGGATAACGCAGGCAAGAAGTTACACTATATGTGTGGCTTAGTTGCGTTTTATGAAACTAAGGTATTTGTCGTTAGACAGAGCCCAGTGAAAAAAAAACCTAAGTTCCAGCGTGAAGTTAAAAGCAACGGCACAAAAAAAAACCGTAGTCGAATTAAGGTTTGATTTACGGTCATTAGACATGTTTTAATTCCATGATGGAAGAGTTCCTCCTAGCTTGTTGATGGCTGAGAGGGTGCACTGTAATTAGGGTAACCTGTAGTACACAATAAAAAATAAATAAATAAATGTTTGTAAAATAACTTCCAATAAAATAAATAACTGAATACGACTCGCTATTTAGAGCATTTCATTGTTTTCGACGTTTCGTTGCCTTCGTATCCAACATCATCAGGAGACACAACTTATTTGCAAACCAGCGGTTCGTATCTTAATCTTAATCTAAGCTGCAAAGATATGTATCATTTGATAATCATATCAAATGCATTCCCACAAGCAGACACGCATAATTTCGCGCTCACACATGCCGCATATGGACCTACAGTATAAAAAACCCAATCTCAAATGAACATAAGCCCTGCAACTCTTGCCAACCTTCCCTGAAACAGGTGTAGCCTATAAGTCAATGAATAAAGGTATTACAGATGTAACTGTTAATCGACCTACAGCAAATATGCCAGAAATGTAATTGGGAAAATACCAAAAAAATTATATATCTTGTTATTTTATATTCCATGTAAAAAAGAAAAGATGTCGCATTTAAAAGTAAGTAAATAAAAAGATTTTCAAATTTCAAATCGTGTTTTATAAGAGGGTTTATGAAAGCATCAAACACCTACGCATTACGTGTTTCGTATTTGACTTAAAAAGCTCTTATGTGCTTATAAACTTGTTTTGAAATAAAAAAAAAACGAAAATCTTTATGTGACTTAAAAGCTTTGTTAAATGTCAGGCATGTTTTTTCTTTGCTCTAACAAATTGTGTAAAAAATATCTCTCTCTAAAATAAAATATAGACAGATTATGATAAGAAATAACATAGATATAATAAATTTAAGAATAAAGTTATACAAAAATACTTAAATTTTTATATTGCGTAGTTTCAATAAGAAAATATGAAAAGAAGTTCATATTCATTCAAAAGTAAAAAAAAAAGATATATTTAATTTATGTTTATTTTTTAAAGGAGCGCAAATACCTATGTAACTAAGCAATTAAGCTACACATAGAGTGTTATTTCTTACCGCGTTATCCCCAAAGGGTTTCGCATGTGGGGAGTGGAACGTATTTATTTTAACAGATACCAACCACTTCAGTTGAAGTGTGGGTTTCCCATCTCCCGAGGGAGTTAGTTCTCATTTCTTGTGAAGGCTGAGTAAACCTTGCCGGTATTTTATTTTGGGTTTTTGAAATAAACACCGAAACGGGAAATCATTTCTGACACCCTCGGTTTGATTAAAACCCGAGCTTTCAGTATGGAATGCAAGCACTCGTCCAACTGAGCTATTGACCAGACTGGTTTTTCTTTCATCCAAAGGCTAGTGACAAATTCATTTAAGTTGAAAAAGAAAAAGAGATGGCTTTTTTTGATTTTTGTGTAGGCGCGAACCTGCATGTGCCTGTCTGTGGGCATGTGTTTAATATGAGCCTTAAATGTTAACATATCTTTGCAGCTTAGATTATAGATTGTCACTATTTTACTAAGACCACAAAGAAACGAAAAGGTGTTTTTCAATTAAATACTAAATCATGTATGTTGTTGTTAAAAATAAAATCAGTAAATAAAAACATTTAGAGTTTCACAATTTATTTATTTCTTTCATCAGTTCCCTCTGTTTATTTATAAGACCCGGTATTTTCAACATTAACATATGTGACTTTAAACTTATAAAATAAACTACCCACTCGATCGGTATTTGTGCGTCTTTTTTATTTAAAATAAAGTTGCCATGCTAACGTTGAAAATTATGGGTCTTAGACAAGCTAATAAATAAAAAGATACAAATGAAATTCATGAAATTATAAATTATTCAAACTATTCATATTCATTAAAATCTCCTTGAGCGATAAAATATCGGAGCATTCTGCAATAAAAAAAAAAATAGGAAAAGACAAAAACGCCACAATTTTTTTTTTTTTTTGTGGTCACATTGTCATTTTTTTTTTTTAAGTTTATAATTTGGATACAAAATTTAAAAGTACCCCAGATTTTTTTTTATTAATGTCACATTTTTAACTAAGGCGTCAGAGTGTGAGAAACATTTTTTTTTTTCTTTTTTTTTTTTAAGAAATCCTGTGCGGGAGACTCCCTAGATTTTAGCGAATCTAGGGGTCTTTGACACTTGTTGTAGTGCCGCAGAGGTTAACGAGCTTGGTCATCGCTACAAAGCGCCAATACTCACGCAAGACCCAGTTGATGTAAGGCTGGATGGACCTTTCAGTGACCGGTCTTTTGGTAAAGGATTTGTGAATTTTTTCAACCCAGCGAAGAGCATATTTGGAAATATAAATGGTATTCTTTTGTGCTCCGCCGGGATCCGAATCCACAACCTTCCATTTACGAGTCCGAAGTGTTGCCACTGGACCACGGACCGGTCCATCTTTATCTTTAAAGAAAAAAAATGTAATTTTTGGGAAAGGCCGTCTCTAGAATATATGTAACACTACTACATAGTATTAATTTAACACTTGGATGAGTTAACAACTTCAAACACTCAGCGGTAATTCAAATCAGTATAATAAGATTTGGTCTGGCGTAGCACATTCAGCAAATGGCACGTCGTAGAGGCGAGAGGCTAAAAATACAGAGTACTATATAAGATCGATAAGCGAGTAACCCTTCACAAAAAGGTGTTATTACCCATTTCGAAGCGTCAGAGCCTCCAAAAAGCACTCGGAGCTTTTTGTATAGCACCCCAAGCTACGTTAAAACCAAACAGTTTTACAGAAAAAAACCTAACAGAGCCTCTACGAAGCGTTTACGTTTCTAGACATTTTGTTTAACTGTATGGTTTGTTTTTTTGTACTTGTGGTAGAGCAGCTTTCTCTTGGCAACATATTGTATCGAAATGCGAATAAAAGAGCAATTTTCGGCGTACCTTTCGCTGCTTCAAACGAAAAACATCCACCATGAAACGAAAATGCTCTACGATATTGCTCCTAGAAGGTTTTTACCAAGAAAACGAGCCGCTTCGCGAGGGTAGACGGTTTGGTTTTTGTGTGTAAGCTTTTTCCTGCGATGATTTTATGAAAATCAAATCAAAAGATCTATTTTCCGAAAAAAATAAAAAAAAACGTAAGTAGAACGAAATTGGAATTTGTAAGATAAATATGTATGGTTTTGTTTTTTCGTAGATGATTTGTGAACACTACAAAGAATATTTAAAAAAAAAAAAGATTTGTAAAGAAGAATGCCATTCACAGGTTTTAGCATTATCAATAATTATTGCAATATTTTAATGAATTATTTATTAACGATTACCCAATGACATCTGTTGAACCATGATCAAAGTTATTGTCGATACGACACGACGCAGGTGGGACTCGAACTTGCGATTGATTGCGAAATAAACCAAACCACACATGAATTTAACTTTGCAACACTTACCACCTTTTCCTGAAACGGGGGTGACATTGGCAAAAGTATTTTTATAGCATTGGAGGTTATCCTCGTATTTGTCAACCTATTGTCAAGGAACACAAAAATATCGAAAAGTTAATTGAAAAACTGAAAATGAAATTAAACTGACACGTAATAAAAAAATTAAATTAAAATTTCAAAAACAATGATATATTTCACAATGTCTATACTTTCCTTCCTTCTTTAGTTTTTCTCATTCCACTCCTGGGCGTAGACCTCCTCCAATCCTCTCCATGTTTGTCTATCGTCTGCTGTGTTTAGCCATCCTCTGTCTGCAGTTCTCTTGATACCGTCCAGCCACCTCAGTTGGGGTCTCGCCCCTCCCCGCTCGGACGTTTATACACAAATCTAATCTAATCTAATCTAAGTTGCAAAGACATGTTAAATTGTATCGACGGTTAAAAGGCAGTTGGGCATACATGACATTTTGGTCAAAAACGAGTTATGAATGTTATCTTACTTGAAATTTTCCGCTCTTTCTAGTTCGCTTACTCCCATAGCTATACGATAATTTTTGTATTGTTTATGCCCAAGCAAACAACTGATTTTTAAAAGTATGATTTTGGTGTAACCGAGAAAATTTTGTCCTTTTTTGTTCTAAAGGCGCTTGTGACATAAAAAAAACGTAAAACATCGTAAAACCAGATATAGAAGAATGCCTATAAGTCCCTTTATATTTTAAATTTTAGAGCTGTTTTAATTTCAACGATATGATACAAAATAAAAAAGTTATGCCATTTTTCTGCAATGTCAAACTTAAAACAGTTCTCTAGAATAATTAAGTCTATGTCGCTTATGCCCTACTGCCTTTTAACTGTCGATGTGCATTCTCACAAGCACACGTACAAGTTCGCGCTTGCACACGCCGCATGCGAACCTACAATATAAAAACCCAAATTTAAAATGGGCACACACCCTGCAAAGCATAAAAAAATAATTTGTATAATTTGTGTACTTGGAAAAAATACATGAAATTAACAATTATTGCTTCACCGCAAGATGTCGTAAATATGAAATTTCAATCTTCAACACAAAACGGGCGGGTAGCCACCTAAAGCCATTAACACCGAAATCCTCAAATATTCCGCTGCTCGCATGTCGTGAGAGATGGTTATCTGAACCCGATGCCGTGTGCTTCAAATCCAGAATAGCAAGCACTGCGGCGGCTACTTATTCCGCTACTGACCGATCCACGTAACTAGAGCACTTCGGCAAGCTCTCTTAAGCCGAGTGTGTGTGGTGAAAAAAAATGTGACGTCACTTGGCTGGGCTTACGGCAGGAAAACGTCATGAAATTTTTAGTGAGTATGGGGAAAAATGTGATTTCACTTGGCTGGGCTTAAGGCAGAAAATCGTCATAAAATTTTTAGAGCGTATGGGGAAAAATGTGATGTCACTTGGCTGGGCTTAAGGTAGAAAAACGTCATAAAATTTTAGAACATATGGGGAAAAATGTGATGTCACTTGGCTGGGCTTAAGGCAGAAAAACGTCATAAAATTTTAAGAGCGTATGGGGAAAAATGTGATGTCACTTGGCTGGGATTAAGGTAGGAAAACGTCATAAAATTTTAGTATGTATGGGGAAAAAATGTGATGTCAATCGGCTGGGCTACAAGCAGGAAAGAGGGTCATAGTGGTTTTAATAAACTCTAAAACAAATGTATGCATGTTGTCTATTTTGTCATGTGGCGTTTTTTTTCATCTACGGTTTGTACTGTTAGATGTATGTGACTTTTTTTGTCATGTGATGTAAGGTCATGTGATTTTTTTATCATGGTTATGTTCTGCCATGTGATGTTTGGTCATGTGATGTAAAGTCATGTGCTGTTTTGTCGTTTTATAATGTGATGTTTTGTCATGTGATGTTTTGTCATGTGATGTTTTGTCATGTGATGTTTTATCATTGTTATGTTCTGCCACGTGATGTTTGGTCATGTGCTGTTTTGTCATGTGATGTTTGGTCATGTGATGTTTGGTCATGTGCTGTTTTGTCGTGTTATGTTTTGTCATGTGATGTTTTGTCATGTGATGTTTGGTCATGTGATGTTTGGTCATGTGCTGTTTTGTCGTGTTATGTTTTGTCATGTGATGTTTTGTCATGTGATGTTTGGTCATGTGCTGTTTTGTCGTGTTATGTTTTGTCATGTGATGTTTTGTCATGTGATGTTTGGTCATGTGATGTTTGGTCATGTGCTGTTTTGTCGTATTATGTTTTGTCATGTGATGTTTGGTCATGTGATGTAAAGTCATGTGCTGTTTTGTCGTGTTTTGTTTTGTCATGTGATGTAATGTCATGTGTTGTTTTGTCACTGTCCTGTTCTCAAGAATCATGGAAACAAACTTACAATAACTGTTGTCAACATAGGTTTCACAATGCTGTTAACAGCTTTAATAGAAATATTTTTCCATACTGGGAATCCATTTTATTTCTACGTGTGACGTCACGTAGCTAAGGGATTTTCTCAATGTGCCGAGCTCATTATAAAACAATTTTATTTGCGGTTTAATATGACCTGTCAATAGCTTACTTGGAAGAATTCTTGCATTACATGTCGTGAACTGGAATTCGAATCACACCGAGGATATAAAAAATGATACCCCGTTTTGGTGCTAATTTCAAGCCCACAACAAAATACCGGCAAGATTTTATCAGCCGTCAAATAAAATGAGAACTTAAGTGATTAGCGTAAGTCTAATTTCCTAAACTGTAAAAAATAGGGTTCCACTCCAAATGCAACTTCATTGGCGACAACACGAAAAGAGTGCCTTAGTTGCTTTACTGAAAAATATCTTTAAGCTTTTGCTGTCAGTTGTGTACGGATTTTTTTCATAGCCCGTTTCACTTGAAAAAAACTACTGCACACCCTTCTTAACTCGGCTCACCCGATTCCCTACATAACCAGTATAATTTGTAGAATTTTTCTTATCTAACTTGTGGCTAGTTTGGCGATCAGAACAAGAAGTAGGTGGCCCCTTCATTTGGTGAATAAATAGGAATTTTCAGTGAGGAATGCCTCGCGAAACTCCACGCGAAGGCATTTGTGGAATTTCCGACTAGCTTGGACCAGTCACGCTAACAATCTTTTTGTATGATTTTTTTAGCTGTCTGGTTAAAAAAATGTGTCCTTAATAATACTGCAGATTTAAGAGTGTTCTATACCACGAACCTGTCGTGTTTAATTCTTATACTTTATAGTCTTGGAAAAAGAGTGACAGTGATGAAAAAAATCAAGCGCGTTAATTGATTTGTTATCTTAATTATAAAAGTTTACAAAAAAACTTAAAAAAATTCACGACAAAAAAAGATTTAAAAAATACGTTTTTCTACATTTTTTTTAATCGTTTTTTGAAAATATTTTTTTGTTAAGTTTAAGTTACAATTACGGTCTTTTGACAAATTAACAATTATATATTGATTTAAACTGTGAAGTCATTATAATTATTGTAAATATTTTTTCTTTTTCATAACAAAAATCTTTGAATTATAAACAAATCATTCCTACTGTGTGCATTTTTCATGTGAAATGTTTATTTGTTTTGTTACCATTTTTACATATGTACGTTATTTAAATTTTGAATAAATAAATTTCTGAAAATGAATCCAATTCACCAACCTATTTAGCCCGACCAGAAACCTGGTTTTAACATCATCATTTTGAGCTGAATAACACCTGTACATACAAAACTCATGTTTCTATCATTAAGAGGACAATTACCGCGGCAGCTGCACGCTGACAATATTTCCAGCAGTGACGTCACATTACACCGACCACACTTAACGCGCTGCCACATTAGCCGGAGTGGTGCTTCACAATAACGCGCACCCACTCGAGTTGTTCTCGTTGTGGCCAATGCTGCAGTCGCTCTTAACCCTGCGATATTCAGACAGCTCTGGAAGTCTCATCCCCACGGTAATTCTTACCAAGCGAATATCGGTAATATTTGTATGAAGACTAATCAGCTGTTTGCTTGCGGCCATCTTAGATTGACAGGTCTTCTTACAAATATTATCGATATTCGGTAGGTAAGAGTTACTGTGGGGATGAGATTTCCAGGCCTGCATAGACTTTTTCGATCCATCAACGAGCATACTTGAAAAAATTAAAATGATTTTTTCGGCTTCGCTTTTAATCAAACCCATGACCTGCCCATGACGAGCCCGAACCCTGTTTCAGAGAAGGTCGGCAAAGGCTACAGTGCTTCTTTTCATTTGAGATTGGGTTTTTAAATTGAAAATCCATATGCGTCATGTTAAAGCGCGAACTTATACGTGTCTGCGTATGAGAATGCATTTTATATAAATCTCAAATGTAATACTCGTATATCTTTGCAATTTAGATTAGATAAGATGAACAGGTCAAAAAATATTTTACACAACCTAATATTTTACTTTACTCAATTTAGCGAGAAACTTTCATCTTGGCCTAAATACAGAATTCATTCACATCCCTCCATCTAGCAGGCAGTGCTGCCTTCATCCCCTAAATCATTTTTATATCCCCTCTCACGCCTCCGTCTCCCATTATAACCGTGTTCATCTAACGACCCCTCCAGGACTTATGTTCAGGTAAACTCTCTGCTTTTATCTCATCTTTCATGTCTTACCTTTTTGCAGCTTTATTTTTTAGTAATCAGTCGAAGCTTAAAGCAATTAGATAAAGAAAGTATTGATTGATATTAATTAGTACTTTTTTAAAAGTGTCACTAGTCATTCTGCAACGCAAAAAAAATATGGAAAAAACAAAAAATAAAGTGTAAATTCTTAGTTAGAGTTATTTCCAAAGGGATCACATGTGGTTATTATGAACCTATTTATTTTTGCGGGCAAGGGGGCCGGCCACTTCAAGTAAAGTGGAAGTTTCCCAGCTCCCAATGGGGCTGGCTCTCATTTCTTGGGAAGGCTGCGTACACCTTGCCGATACTTCTATTTTGGATTTGAAATAAACACCGAAACGGGAAATCATTTCTGACACCCTCAGTGGGGATCGAATCCTTGCTCTCGGCATAGAATGCAAGCACTCTCCCTAAACTCTATTTCACTGAACAAAATGATAAACTGAACATTTTTCCACCATTTTGTTGAATTAAGTGAAGAAAAAAAGGTGCAGGCTTGAGTCGAAATTTGTGAGGAGATTAACTATAACGTCCATGTCTTCAACGATGTATTTGCTTAAAATCTGTTTCAAAAGTAAAGGAGGTTACGTACAATATGACAGAAGACTTGGACCGGTCCGTAGTCCAGTGGCAACACTTTGGACTCGTAAATGGAAGGTTTTGGATTCGAATCCTTGCGGAGCACAAAATATTTCCAAATGTGCTCTTCGCTGGGTTGAAAATTCATAAACCTTTACCAACTACTGGTCACGGAAAAGCCCATCCAACCTTACAACAACTGGGTCTTGCTTGAGAATTGGCGCTTTCTACAGCGACGACCAAGCTCGCAAAGGGCTCTTGAAGTGTGAAACACAGAAACAGCGCTCACCAAATAAATCAACCTCATATTATTATTATTTAGACACAAAAACTTTTTTTTTCTTTTTTGTTTTGTCGGCTGTTAGAGCTATATTCATTTAGTTTGACAAGCTTTCAGGCTAAGTTAAGACTATTATTTATTTTCCTTAAATGCTTATTAATAAATCTTTTCATTATAGTGTGTACATAAACGCAAAATGTTGATCGATATACTTTTCTGCAGGTGTCGTCCACAAGCGCTCGTACAACAGCGGTGGCAGCGGGGACAACAAGCTGGCATCTTCAGGAGCCGTCACCGTGGTGGGCAGTCCCTTTGCCACGCCCAACAGGACGGTGGTCGTAGCGCAGATAGGCGGCACAGCTACACTGCCCTGCAACATCAAGAAGCACAACCAGGGAGTGGTGAGTCACAATACAAACTCTATTCGTGGAAATCCGAAACATTTTACAGAGTCTCTCTAGCTCCATTTTATTCATCCATGATTTTGAAATCTATAATCTTGGTTGCAAATATAAATTGATAGAAACAGATCATATTAGATAACACATGATGCGTGAGTACCTATGTTCTTACAGAAAAAAAACAAATTACAAAAATTTTAGGTTATGAATGAGTGCGGTATCTAATCTAAATCTAAATCTAAGCTGCAAAGATATGTATCATTTGAGATTCATATTAAATGCATTCCCACAAGCAGACATGCATAATTTCGCGCTTTCACATGCCGCATGTGGACCTACAATATAAAAAACCCAATCTCAAATGAACATAAACTCTGCAACTCTTGCCGACCTTCCCTGAAGCAGGGGTGACATTGGCAAAGTGAACCATTTTTTACAGTATGGTTGGTCAGCCGCATACCAACCTATCAGTCAAGGAATAAACAAGAATAATAATTTAAGACAAAAGAACAGTGGAGTACATTGAAATGGTTTGGGCAAATAGAAAGAATGGGCGATGAACGTCTGTCAAAAATAGTGTAGAAAGGGTATGTCGAAGGTAAGCGTAGAACGGAAAGACAAAGGATAGAATAGATCGATCAAATATGTGAGACTGAAAATAATATGAACCTGCAGAGTGAAAAAAAAAAGAGCATGCATGAAGAGAGTGATGAATGTCGAGGAGATGAAAGGAGTGTGCAAGGACCGAAAAAAGTGGAGACTCGAGTGCTGAGTTGACTGGCTACCCAAAAAGCATTTACAACTTATCAAATCAAAGTCGAAGATATTGAAATCTGACGCTCTAAGCATTAAGCTATTGTTCAAAAAGACAGTGCGTCTGTAATAATCTCTAAAATCATAGTTAGAAATATAAATTAACATTTAAGATTCACAATTAATGCAGGCCCACAAGCAGACATACGCAATTTTACGCCTACAAATGGTGAATGTGAAAATAAAGCCCTAAATCTCAAATGAACATAAGCCAACTTTTGACGACTTTCCCTGAAAAAAATATGACATCAGAAGTGTCCCAATTTTTACAGAATGACTAATGAGCCTCCTACCGACCTAATATGTCAAGGAACGATCTAAAAAAATGAAAATAAAGTACCTGCGTTTCATATGAGGTTTTTTCTCTGATAAAATAAATGTACCACGATGTTCGTTTGCACCTATGTAATACGTTCAATGTAGCAGTCGGTAGAGAGAAATCTCACACATTCAGTGAAAATTTCGCAGTGGTCAGCTCGTTTTGGCTGTTAAGAAGTCTACATGTACCACAAAAGTGTTTGGACAAGAAGAAAACGCTTCAGAAGTGTAGTTATGTATAGTTTATTTTCTGATAAATGTAATTATATTGCCACCTTAAAGGTAAAACTTAATAAACGTTCATTTACTGATTTGAAAAATCGTGAATAAAACATTGTATTGATAGTAATTATATTGACAGTAACCCTCTCTGTACTCTCTAAAATGTTTTCTATCTTATCGTACGCACCTACCGCAACTAAGCTACACATAAAGTGTAACTTCTTTCTGCACTAACCCCAAAGGGTTTCGCATGTGACGATTGGAACATATTTATTTTTACAGGTAAGAAGGCCGGCTTTATGCCAACCACTTCAGTTGAAGTGGTAGTTTCCCAGCTTCTGAAGGGACTGGTACTCATTTTTTGTGAAGGCTGAGTAAACCTTGCCGGTATTTTATTTTGGGGTTTGAAGTCAACACCGAAATGGGAACTGATTTCTGCCACCCTTAGTGGGATCCGAACCTGTGCTCACAACATGAAATGCAAGCTTACAAAATCATAAGTTTGTTTTATTCGGATACTTTTTTGTCCAGACACTTTTAAGAGTCGGTGAAAGAATATGTAATAGTCGTTCTGGTCACCGAATAATACAATGTACGTCAGAATGGAGAGAAATTTAAAGAATCGTGTAAGATGTGGGGAAGGCTGCCGAGGGGTGGATCCAGGACCTGGGGGAGGTAAGGAGGAAGGAGGAGGAGGAAGGCTATTAAAGGAGGAACATGACATAGCCACATGCTCCCAACGACCATTATCCTTTCCTTGGTTTTTTTTTAACTTTTCCCGTATACCCAACCTCATCTTGGATCGATCAGACCTAAAACGACAAATATTATTTTTGTAGCCGGGGAAATATTTTTAAATTGCATGAGTAAATGTCGGGGCTATTTTTGTAAGATGATTTAATATTATTTTAAAAATAATAAAAAAAACGAGGTTTTACTTCAAGAGTTAGTTTATTTTCTCGAGCGCTTCCGCTGTTATCACACCATTATTAAGAAAACAACACACAATTTTTTTACATGATTTTCTATTTTGTTTTTTTTTGTTTTTGGTCTGTAAAAGAGAAAATTATAATTTTTGAGGAGACTCTTGAGTATTTGTTTGGCCTTCCTCGTTGTTTTTTTAAAAATAAATTTGTGAACAGGAATGCAATTAACCAACCTATTTTTGCGTGGCTTGAAAAGGTTCACATAATGAGATAATTTTTGTTACAATTTATTTTTCTTGTAAGTTTAGCCAACCACTTCAGTTGATTGGGGATTTTCCAGCTCTCGAGGGGGCTGTTCCTCATTTATTGACTTTGACAATACTTGATTTTGGGTTTGAAATAAATGCCGAAACGGGAAATAATTCGGGGAATAAGACACCATCGGCGGGGATCGAACACCTGCTGTCCGCAATGCATGACTCCGCATGGAATGCAAGCATTCTACTATCTGAGCTATCAACAGGCCTTTTAATGAGCTTGGTCGTCACTACAAAGCGCCAATTCTCAAGAAAGACGCAATTGCTGTAAGGCTTGATGAACCCTATGTGATCGATCTTTGGTAAAGGCAATCTAAATCTCAATCTAAGCTGCAAAGATATGTATCATTTGAGATTCATATTAAATGCATTTCCACAGGCAGACACGCATAATTTCGCTTTCACACATGCCGCATGTGCACCTACAATATAAAAAACCCAATCTCAAATGAACATAAGCCCTGCAACTTTTGTCGACCTTCCCTGAAACAGGGGTAAAATTGGCAAAATGAACCATTTTTTACAGTATGGGTGGTCAACCTCATACCAACCTATCAGTCAAGGAATGACTTTTTACAACCAGCGAAGAGCAATTTTGAAAATAAAAATATTTTTTGTTCTCCGATAATAATCGAATACACAACCTTCTAATAACGAGTCCGAAATTTTACCACTACACTGATGTTCAGTCTACAAAAATGAAAATATTTTTTAAGATATATTTTGTCAGACTTCTACTGACCTATATACATACTAAGTACAACATCATCTTAAGGGAAAGTTACACTCAAAGCCTGTAATTTGGACGTTTTCAAGATTTTCCACTTTTCCAAAAATGAAAAAAAAAGGTCGCCGTCTCTAATGAGGTATCATTTGTTTCTGGTTAATTGCCTTTGTAGCACAAAAGGAAACTTGGCTGACGAATTTGACTTTTTTTTTTCATTTCATTTCAAAATGCCTAATGCCTACAAGGCTTTGACTTTTTAAGTGCCTTCAAAAGTGAAGCGAATAAAACTGAGAAAAAAGCGTCCTTTGTCTGAAATTCTCGTACAGCCTTGTTTTGCTGTTGTAAAGTTTCTTGTAACTTTTTCAAGATGAACCTTCAAAGGCATTACGTATTGTTGTTGACGGTATTTCAACTTCCTTCCTACGCATTTGTTTTTTCTTTCAATAAATATGGTGCCTTCAATTATTTATTAACATTTCAGGACGAGGTAGGAACATTGAAAAGGGAGAAAAAATTAACTGCGTCATCCGGCCGAAATCTGATGGCTAGAAGCGCTAGTTTGTCATTTATACAAAGGTTTTTTTTATCTCATCACTCAAGTGCTTGTTTGGCTTATCTCAGATAGAGGAAATTTCACTTCAGATATTTATTATGCAAACTGAATAATAATAATATTACAATATTAGACCCCTCCTGTCCGGTCGATAGCTCAGATGGTAGAGTGCTTGCATTCCATGCCGAAAGCTCGGGTTCGAATCCCACCGAGGGTGTCAGAAATGATTTCCCGTTTCGGTGTTTATTTCAAACCCCAAAATAAAATACCGGCAAGGTTTACTTAGCCTTCACAAGAAATGAGTACCAGCACTCTCGGGAGCTGGGAAACCTCCACTTCAACTGAAGTGGTTGGCGTAAGGCCGGCCCCCTTACCTGTAAAAATAAATAGGCTCAACTCGCCACATGCGACCCCTTCGGGGATAACGCGGCAAGAAGTTACACTATATGTGTAGCTTAGTTGCGTTTAGTTGCGAGTTGCGTTCCTGGTGTTTGCAAAAAACACCCTCAAAAATTCTTGTACAATATAATGTTAGAATGATTTAATGGTGAGCACTGTTTTTGTATGAATCACACTTCAAGAGTCCTCTGCGAGCTTGTTTGTTGATATAGAAAACGACAATCCTCACTAGCGTGTCTGCAAGATCCAGTTACTGTAAGGCTGGATGAAACTTTGGTGACCGGTTTTTGGTAAGCCCATCGAAGAGCAAATTTGAAAGTACAAATGATAGGGTTACAATTTAACTATGTTCTTTTTCAAATAAACTGCAATTATTCCTTTTAACAGAATAAATTTAACACGATTTGGTACAACATTTACAACAATTGACAATAACTGCTTATTGGTCTTTCTCGGTAAATGCTTGAAGTGTCTAAGCTGCTGACGCCCCATTGCAGTCCGTTTTTATAGTTAAAAAATAGATCTTTCTTGCATCTTCCAGATCATTCGATCTCTGTTCTAGATTATGATAGACAGCTGTTCCACTACCATGATGGATCAAACCAGACGGTTTTGCACACACTATTGTACCTATACAAGCGAACGTAGGTATTTTGAAGTTCATAGTTCGTAACACTACCACCATCATACTAGTGCAAGATTGTTCTATACACTATGTATGCATTTACAGTCGCAAGTAAGTACTCCAAGTTCGTAACAATATATTTTTTGTGTTTCGCTGGGAACAAACACACGATAATTCATATGCGAGTCCGTAGCGCTAACCACTAGACGACGGACCGATTGACGTTGAATTTTCAAATGCTTATTGCCAAAATGTTGGGGGGATCAAATTGATATTTTACTGCTGATTTTTCGACTACATAAAATTTTTGCGTTTGTAAAATTAAGAGTAAATTAGCTAAAGCGTGCAATAAATAATAATTCAACTCAAACGGAAGATTCAATAAGAGCATTTATAAAGTGAAATGGCGCGGAAACTTCCCGTTCCTCTTTTGCAGCAATACTCGGGGCAAAAATTAACAATTAGTCTCAGTAACCAACTAAATTCTTTAGAGTATAAAACGTTCACTAGAGGCGCTAGTTTAGTTATCATTATCATTGCATTGCAATATTATTCAAGCACACGGTAGTACCAAAAATCTATAGAATCTTAAACGCTCATTAGAGGCACTGTTTCAGTTACCATACATTGTTAAGTAAGCGCTGTCTGAGTTAAAGCGTAATTGGCTTTACTCGAGGAAAATAATTTTCTTTTATGTATTTTTTTTCGCCATACTCAAGCCTTCATTTACGAGTATTTTGATATATGTACAGCCCAAAATACTGATTTTGTGTAGAATTTAAAAATCTAATTTGCGAACTCTTATGACGACAAGAAAGGGTTTTTCAACGTTTCATTGAAGTCGTTTTTGACGTCATCAGGTAGCGTGTTTATTCTTTGGCGAAAAAGTGCGATGATTTCCCGAGGTATTTCTCGTCTTTGACGGAAAAGCACGAATATTTCACGAGACTTGTTTACTTGCTTGTCGATACTAGTGAATACTACTGCTTCAAGCAAAACCCACCGTATCGTCTCCCCAGTGCTTGTTTGGCTTATCTACCATTTTATTAAAATATGACCTTTAATAAAATGGTCTTAAGAACTATATTCTACAAAATCTGATCTATGAAAAACACGTAAAAAAATATAATGAACATATAAATAATATAAATAAAAAAATAAAAATATAATTGGACCGGTCCGTAGTCCGTAGTGGCAACACTTCGGACTCGTAAATGCAAGGTTGTGGATTCGGATCCCGGCGGAGCACAAAAATATACCATTTATATTTCGAATGTGCTCTTCGCTGGGTTGAAAAATTCATAAACCTTTACCAATGACCGGTCACCAAAGGTCCATCCAGCCTCACAGCAACTGGGTCTTGCTTGAGTATTGGCGCTTTGTAGTGACGACCAAGCTCGTAAACCTCTGCGGCACTACAACAAGTGTCATAGACCCCTAGAGTCTTTAGAATCTAGGGAGTCTCCCGCACAGGATTTCTTAAAAAAAAAAAATAATAATAATGCGAGAGTTGTTTTAAATGTTTTCATTACCAATGTTCAGTATTTATAAGACGCATTGGTACAGTACACATACAAACGTTGCTCATGTGAAATCACCTTTGTTGGAGATAACACAAACAAGCACTAAGACGATGTCCATCTATATTTGTAACTCAGATTATTGATAGATTTAGGTCTATAATCTATAATCTAATCTGCAAAGATATGTTAACATCTAAGGCTTATATTAAATGCATGTCCACACATTCTGCATGCGTGCATATTAATAAAGAAAACCTCACATGAACATAAACCTTGCAAATCTTGCCGTCTTTCCCTGAAATGGGGTGGCATTGGTACAAGTAAACCAATTTTCAAAGCATGGGGGGTCAGTCTCATACCAACCTAAGCCGTTGCATGCACACAAGATTCTGCTTTTGCATGAAGACAACTGGCCAGTCAAAATAGGTTGGTGGATTGCATTCTTTTCCACAAATCTATTAAAAAAAAAGAGGATGGAATGCTCGCAAACTTGTTCGTAAGTCAAGGAATGAATTTAGTTCGTTAAGTAAGAGTTCCTGCAACTAGGGTCATTGTTACATCGTTTTATGTTTAATTTTTTCCCTTTTTTCTTTAAAAAAAGAGGCGGTAAATTACGATTTCAGCTCTCGGCAAAGCCCGCTGTCTCTGTGCAGAGAAATACTGTTACTTTTGCACTGAATCTTTGTCTTTGCGATTTATTCCTTCACCTGGCGTACACGAAAAAGTCGTTTTTAATTTCAAGAAAATTCATTTTTCACAACCCTGTACAACGGATTCTAGGTTTTTCGTTCCCTCTGTGCTTTGTGCTTATTTGTCTTATCTCCAGCAGAGGTTTCACATGAGAAATATTTGTATGTGTACTGGACTATTGTGTCTTATGAATGATAGGAATTTATTTTTAAAATATGAAACGCAGCTCACACATTATTGTTTTTTACTTAGCTCAGATTATGTAGAAACCATCTTTCCCAATCCCTACATTAAACAACTCGACACTGGGACTGCTGTTTGGAATAGAACAACGTTCATTTGACCATAACTTTGACCCTGGTTCAACAGATGTTATCGGGTAATTATTAATTTATAATTCATGAAAATACATAATAATGAATTATTAATTTATGATATTGCTATCAACAGAAACATCTGGCCAAGCAGAATAGGTTGGTGAATTGTATTCTTCTTCACAAATCTATTATAAAAAAAGGTCATCTTCAAATCTGTAATAATCTATCATCCAAGTTGCAGAGATATATTAACATTTAAGGCTCTCAAATGCATGCCCACAAACAAACACGCGTAGTTCGCGCTTACAAATTCTGAATGTGTACTTACAAATAAATCCAAACCTCAAATGAACATAAGCCCTTCAAGTTTTACCAATCTTCCCTGACACAGGGGTGACATTGATCTTCAAATCAAATGGTAAATAATCCAAACAAGTATTGAGTGGATGATTTATGTATTTTTACGAATGCTTTTGTTTTGTCTGTCAGTTAATAATAAATCTATGAAGTCTCTAAAAATGATGAAATATTTAACGTAAATACGAAACGAACAAATGTAACAATATACAAACAAAGATAACGTAACAATATTGTTGCTAACATAACGTAGAATAAAAAAAAACGTAGAACGAACTACATATATATCGACGGTTAAAAGGCAGTAGGGCATTAGCGAAATAAACTTAATTGTTCAGGAGAGCAGTTTAAAGTTTGAGATTGCAGAAAAATGCCATAATTTGTTTAACTTTTTATCATATCTTTAAAATCAAAACAGCTCTAAAATTCAACAAATAAAGGCATTTCTATTAATGTGGTTTTACAATTTTTTAAGATTTTGTATGTCACAAGCGCCTTTAGGACAAAAATAGCCAAAATCTTGTCGGTTACACCAAAACCATAATTCGAAAATTCAGTTATTTGCTTGGGCATAAACAACACAAAAATCATCGTAGAGGAGTGGGAATTTGCGCATTAGAAAGAGCGGAAAATTTCAAGTAGGATAGCATTTCAATTGTTTGATTTCAATTGACCAAAATGTCGCTTATGCCCTACTGCCTTTTAACCGTCGATATGGAACAAATGCAGAATATTGGTAGTTGTATTTGGTTGTCTGTGTTGGTTTGATAATACATCTATGAAGTCTCTAGAAGTTAGTAAATAATAGGTAGGTACTTGATAATAACTTGTGTTTATTCAAGATGAATAAAGTGTTGAATCAAATATTCTAGTAAAGTCTAGCAAGGCGGTATGCAACAATTCTCCGTGTTGCGAGAATGATCTTAATAATTTGTATAAATTAGAACTAAGATCCCTTGAAAGATCAGATACCAATCAACCGTTGTAGGAACTGTTCATACGTAAGAGATCTGTTGGAACCGAAAGTGAGAAATACTTAATATAACTCGCTAAAAAACATAACAGTTTAATAATTTTGCAGTTATATAAATTTTGCCTTTGATTTACTCAATTTTATTTCTTGTTGATTTGTAGAAAATATGTACTTGTTCATAATTATGCTACGTAAACATTCTGTACGTCAAAGTCTTTTAAAGGTTATATTATTTCTAACTTTTGTTTTGGTTAAAAACAATACGAGTAAAGAAATAAGAAAAACAAGGCTTTGTTTTCACTAACGTAGGAGCTTTTTTGTTTTTTGTACACTTACGGTTCTATTCACAAACAAAAAATTATTGCTTGTCTTACATGCTCAATTTTACTTATGAAAAAACGATGATCCTTGGATTAGCTATGGATTAATAGTTTTGTGAATGGCACTGAATGACGTTACCAAATATTTTTTGCTTTTGAAAGCTCTTGTAGCGTTTCTTACATAAATTAAAAAAAAACTACGGAATGAAAGTGAATATCTTGTGTGTCTGTAAAAGTAAGAAGAATATGTGAATAATAAGAAATTCATCCAAATATGACAGCAAATATTTCTAATCTTTGTTTCTAAAATCTATAAAACAAATCTATCTACTATTCTAACGCTAAAAAATAGCCACCAATCTACGAAACTAACGATTTTTTTGCCGTGTTTTTCCCGAAGGGGTCGCATGTAACGGGTAGACAGAGTTTATTTTAATAGGTAAAGGGGTCGGCCTTACGTCAACCACTGTATTAGTTTGGGCTTGAAACAAACACCGAAACGGGAAATGATTTTTGACGCTCTCGGTGGGATACGAATCCGAGTTCTCGGCATGGAATGCAAGCACTCTACCAACTTAGCTATCAACCACTTTATGTATACTTACTCGTATTTACTTCTTCATATCAAAGATGTTTTTAAAAAAATCTGCTTATGTTCACGCATTCCAAAGGTACAAAATACTGTTATATTACTGTTGCTGTTATATTAGTTAATACGAATATGTAGTTGTGTGTCGTAGCTTGTCTGTGTTAAAATCTGTGAAGTCTCTTTAGAAATAAATACATATTAGGTACTAATATGGTATCGTTCGAAATTGATCGAGTGTTTCGTCGGATGTTCTAGTAAAGTCCCGCATGTACTAATTTTCAAAAACTCAAGAATAATCTTTATTCTTGCTATAAAACTAGGACCAAAGCTCTCTTGTATCTTAAATAAATCACCGCAGTTTCAATTGAATAATCCGCGAAAATCATAAAAATATTCGAAATATTTTTTTTCTATTATTTGTAAAATATTAAATTTAACTTTTTTAAATGTTAATCAACGGTTTAGTGCAGTAATTGAAGCTAAATAATGGGATATTAGTTCAACAAATTAAGTTTTTAAAGCTCTCATTTAGCAGCCACACCATAAATAAATTTCCCCACAGTTAATTAAGACTTGGTGGTATATCTACCGCACTAAACTTGTAGTCACTCTTCCCTGAAGTGAGGGGTAGTAATTTTCGGGAAATAATTCCTTCTCTGGCTGCGGGGCTGGCGCGGGAATTCTGACCTAAGGGATGGATTGTGGCACGCACATCCTGCGATGGCTAATTTCCTTTCAATCTGGGTGCACGCGAACTGGAAATGCAGCGGATTACAACCCTATGGTGTAAAAATAACAATTCTGTAATCTAAATTGTAAAGAGATGAAGGCATTAGAAACAAAAAGGAAAGTGTCCCATAGATAGTGTATAGGACACTAGTCCATAGGACACTAGTCTATAAGACACAGTGTCCCATAGATAGTCTATAGGACACGTGCCTTTTTGTTTCTATTGCCCTCAGATATATTTACATTTAAAATTCATGCCCACAAACAGGCGCGTTAGAGATTGAGCTTACAAATGTTGCATGTGTACTTACAAATTAAAATCCAAACCTCAAATGAACATTCATACCTACTGAAAAATTTGCCAACCTTCCCTGAAACAGGGGTGACATTGGCAAAACAGGCTACATTTTCTTAAAAGAATCGTGAAGGGTGTATTTCCTTAAATGAATCTTAAATAAAAAATAAATGATGACGAATGTATAAAACTATGTCTTTGCATGTTAACTTATGATTATTATTTATTGTATTTGTGTTTTTTACTTGCTTGTGTATGTGTGTATAGACGTAAGTAAGTAAGTACTTCTCGTACTTGCACGAAACGTTCACTCGCGAAGCTTCTCGTATAATCTGGTACATGCGAGAATAATATTGAGTCAATCATAAATACATATTACGTGCTTTGAAGCAGTCAGTACCACATTAATACTCGAGTCGTGAAGCCACCAGGACAGAAGTGTAAGTATAAACCATATGTCAGTAAATTCTAAAATAAATTCAAGCAAAGTTTTATTAAATTAAATCAAAATTAAATCGAAACAATATATTTGTGCGTTTTTCTGTGAAAAAACCTAAAAATTGTTGATCGAAGCTTTTGTTGTTGATCACTGCCTGCATGTATCGAACCTGTATTTCTCATGTATTAGTGAGCAGACCCACATAGAGATAATAGAGGTAAATATTTTCATGATTAAAATAAAGCACGGGCAAGCAGAACCCGCCACGTAACCTCTGCTATCAAATTGCTCTTTGTATTTTTTTCACTAAGTGATACCATTTGACCTTAAAAATGTTATTTTTCATTAGCTAGATAGATTTACTTTCACATAATATTATAAATAACAAGAGAGAGCTTAATACGTTAAACAATTTTTGTTAGGTTTTGGGAGCAGTGGACTGTATGCTAGGGCCACAGAAGGAAACTTATTGATTAATCGACACAACCAATTGTATTTTATTAATTCATTTATTTACTGAAAACAACATGAACAAGACAGTTTGAGAAAAAGCAATATAAACCAATATTTTATATCGAACAAATAGAAACAATATTGTTTGGTTTTTAGGTTCGGATAGTCTTTAACTTAAATAAAAAACTGTTCTTCTTTCTGGATATTTATTTACAAACACTTTTACAATTCTCAAATTTATTTCACAGTTCAGCACCTCAAAGTAGTTATTCAATCAAAGGCGAATATCTATCTACTGACCTGCACCCAAATTTGCGTCTTATATACCCACAGAAACAGAAGTCTCTAGGGATCAATTTGCCAGAACATTCTCGACCGCTCTGACAGCGTCGAGAGTACATTATTTTTTTATTTCTAGATTTCTTAAGCCTTTCATAATTATTGCTACCTACGATGTACACCTACCTATATTAATCTACTATTTACATAACAATATATTGGTATTATTCTATCATTCAAATAAAAACATAGCAATAAAATTAAATCAAAGTAAATAACTGAAATTAGCTCAGCAGGAACTTTTTTCTTAGTCTTTCTGTCTTCTATCTAAGCTGATTCATCTCTCTCGGGTGGAAGATATCAACCAATGAGGAGATCTCATTATTATTCAGTTAAAACCACATCTGTTTAAAGGAAAGGTGGCAATAACTTTTTGTTCAGTTGAGGTATGGATTTTCTTTCGTACCCACGAATGCAGTATGTGTAAGCGTAGTTTGTCAGTAAACATCTTATTTTGTCTTCAAAACTCATGCCATATAAGTAATAAAAATGTATTTAAAGAAAGAAAAATGTGTTATTTTTTTAGGGTTCAAATAGTCTTCAAATGAAAAAAAACTTGTCTTCTTTACAAGATATTTATTTTACACTTAGATTTACTTCTTACACTTTTACATTTATTTATCAATTCACATTTATTTCACAGATGGTTTGTGTTCACTTAAACTATCTTTTGTGTTTAAAAGTAGAGTGTCGTATGAAGACTGTCTGCCTGCAAGCTGTTCGCGCCCTTTTACACCTCAGCAATATAAATTACTAGAGGTGGATTTCGCTAGAATCTTCTCGAAGCAGATAATCTAGCGGTTTTTTTCTAAAATTTATTTACCCTTGGTACTTATATTAATTAATCCTAACTATATACAACTCTCATCAGCTATAAATGATATACCTACCCATCTAAATGTTTATGTGTATTTGCTATTTACATAACAATAGATAAAAATAAAAGTTAAAACATATATTTTTTTCACGCATTAAGCATTGAATTTTAGGATGTTGTTACAAAAAAACAAAACAAACTGTTATAATAATACCATCTCCGGGGACGCGTTTTGTGTCTTGTTAACTTAAAAATTCAAAATTATTTTTCGCAATCATAAAGCGAGCCCATCGCTACACTCGGCGCGTATATAATAAACGTTAAGGCTCCTTTTACGGTCCCAACCTCTAAGACCTACGCCGTCGTAGAACTACCTGCGCTCTACGCCTTTAGAGGATCGTAGAACCAAGATCGTAGAGCCACGTGTAAGGTAACCAGCCAGGGTTATCAAAATATAATAAAATGTGTGAGTTTAGTAACGAAAGAAAAGAAAGAGTGAATTTCCCTGGTGATTTTTACATTGAAAATATTCTTGTAGTGTTTTTTCAGGATCTTAATTTATTTTCCGATACACTAAGCTTAAATCACTTGTATCAATATTTGGAAAGTACAACCGATAGTGATTCAATTAGGGATTTATTTTATTTTATGTGATTGATCTATAATCTATAATCTATGCTGCAATGATATGCTAATATTTAAGGCTCATATTAAATGCATGCCCACAGACAGGCACATGCAGGTTAGCGCCTACACATTCTGCATACGTGCATACAAATAAAAAAACCTAACATGAACATAAACCTTGCAACTCCTGCCGCCTTTCCCTGAAACCGGGGTGGCATTGGCAAAAGTGAACCAATTTTTACAGCCCGGTGGGTCAGCCTCATACCGACCTATCACTCAAAGAGCATAAATAACTGACATAATAAACGGAAATCTTGTAATACAAAGATTTTGGCTCTTGATGAAATTATCTGTAATTTTGACGGGTAATTTGTGCATTATTTTTAATTTTATATTTTTATAATATTAAGTATCATACCTCAAGAGCCCTCTGCGAACTTGGTTGTTGCTGTAGAAAGCGCCAATTCTCAAGCAAGATACAGTTGCTGTAAGGTTGGATGGACCTTTCAGTGACTATTCTTTGGTAAAGGTTTATGAATTTTTCAACCCAGCGAACAGGACATTTGGAAATATAAATCGTATATTTTTTGTGCTTTGCCGGGGTTAGAATCCACAACCTTCCATTTACGAGTCCGAAGTGTTGCCACTGGACTACGGACCGGTCCAAGAAATGCCAACAACGCGCGGTGTACCTGAGCGGTCACCCATCCAAGTACTATCCGCGCCTAATGTTGCATAACTTCGGTGATCTGATGAGAACCGGTGCTTTCAACATGGTATCTATCGTCGTTGACATGTGATTTAATTAATATACCTACTGTTTTTTGTATGGTATTTTTTAATTAATGTTATTCATTGTTTGTATTTTTTAACTAAAAGGTTGGTGTGAATTTAAAAAAAAAAAAATGGTTCATTTGACCCATATTACTCCTGTTTCAGGGAAGGCCGGCGAAAGAAAATAGTTTCATATAAGTGCGCCCAGTAACAAAATATTTGCGTTTTGTCTTCCCCCTAGTATCCCGACCGAATGGCATAAAAAAATTGCCTTAACTTTAATGTGTCAAGTCCATTCCAAGGCTTGAAGGTAACAGAGTACTATGAAGGAAGAACATTTTTAAAATCCTCCTTGGAAAGAGTCGCGGTTGGATACCCTATTAAAATTCCTATCTCTTTTGGCTCTCCACCTTCCCTAGATAACGTATTTTTATTGTAACGCCGCGTCTCTTCCTCGTTTTGTATGTAAACCAGGTCTCTCTTACCTTTTCATTACAATAATGAACTTTTCAGCTTAAGTGTTTTGACTTTTACGCTCTGGAACCAATTGCACGGAGGTTTTATCTAAACGACTTGTAAAATATGTACTAGCCATGTGCGATTATGATAATTCTATGCTTGTTGAAAATTCAGATGATATTTTCAAAGCCAATGTTTTCCTTTTGTGCGTCCATTTTTTGTTGTTGTTACGCAAACGCAACTAAGGTACACATAAACTGTAACTTCTTGATGATGATGATGATGATGATGATTTCTTTATCAGCGCCGTTTCGTAATTCAATGTCACTCCAAGGGCGCTTTGCTTACCTTGCCTGCGTTACCCCAGAAGGGATCGTAGATAGCAATTTGGGACCTATTTATGTTTACATGTAAGAGGGTCGGCCTCACAACAACCACTTTAAGATGAAGAGGGTTTTACAGCTCCCGAGAGGGCTGGTTCTCATTTCTTGTGAAGGCTGAGTACACCTTGCCGGTATTTATTTTGGGTTTGAAATATACACTGAAACGGGAAATCATTTCTTACACCTTCGGTGGGGATCGAACCCTTGCTCTTGGCATGGAATGCAAGCATTCTACCAACTGAACTTTTTACAAGCTTAGTTGTCGCTACAAAGCGCCAATTCTCAAGCAAGACCCAGTTGCTGTAAGGCTGGATGGACCTTTTGATGACCGGTCTTTGGTAAAGGTTGTATGAATTTTTCAACTCAGCTAAGAGTATATTTGAAAATATGAATGGTATATGTGAAGGCAGGTGTGCGACTTTTTTTGGCAATGTGGAAGGATAGCCTTAAAATTAGGGATAGCCTTATAAACTGGTCGGAAGCTTTTAAGATGCTTGTATACTGAATAATGCAACAGTCTTTGAACGGACATGGTCAGCAATACAAATTTTGTAAGAGCGCTTTATACCCTAAATCTGTCGTTTATGTTTCTTAAACTTAATCGGGGATATTCTTAGCCATTTTAGTCGTCGGTTGAGCCCACGCTTTGACAAAGTAATGATGCATTTGTATGAAGACTTGTCAATCCAAGATGGCCGCAAGTGAACAGCTGATTTGTCTTCATACAAACATAAAAAAAATTCGGTGGGTAAGAATGACCGTGCTGATGAAACTTCCAGCCCAGGCACTATTTGTTTGTCAAAGCGTGGGCTCAACCGACGACTAAAATATCTAAGAATATTCCCGAATGATCTTTTCAAAAAATTGACAGTTATGGAAGAAATCGTTCCTTTTTATTGATTATTTTTTTACACAGGCTAACAAATATACATATCTTAAAAAGTGTTACGACAAAAAAAAAATCGTTTTGTTCACATTTGCATCGTTTTTTCGTTAACAAAATCTTGTTTATTACAGAATTATGGATTATTTAGACTCACACGAAGCCGATTTTTGATAATTAGAAAAGCTGTTGACGGAATATGAAAAAAGTAATGAAATAATTAAATTTCTTGAAAACTTACGAGTATATACGAGTGCGTAATCAGGATATGATTTGTAAAAAAACATGCCTAATAACAAAAAAATTCTATTTTTTTAAGACCCTGATGAATCTGAAATCATAATGAGCTTTTTCAAGAATTCTGTATTTATAATATTCCTAATAATTTCCCACTCACTTTCATTGAACTCCAGTTATTTATTTAATAACGCACTTAGTAAATACTCTATACTATTTGGTTGTACGTGTTCAGCCGCTAGCCATATTTACTTGGTATTTATATGGAATTTTCTTCTCCCACAGAACAAACCACAGACTTACCATGATAAAGTGAACGTCATAATTAAAATAGTAAAACGTTATTACGAAAATATAAATTTGGAAACAGAAAGCTACAAAGTCAAAGAGATTTTAATTACGAGTTTCACTATACTTAAATAACAGAATATCACAATGACAACACATGACACGTGTTGTTCTGTCATGTGCTGTTCTATCATGTGTCGTTCTGTCATGTGTCATTCTGTTATGTGCTGTTCTTTCATTAAAAAAATTAAGTAGGATGATTTATTTGGTGAGCGCTTGTTTTGTGTGAAACACACCTCAAGAAGTCTTTAAAACAATAGTTTTAGAGATGAAATAGAGAGTAGATTTTAGAAATATTTTTTTCCTTGACTTATAGGTTGGTATGAAGCTAACCATCCACACAGTGAAAAAATGGGTTACTTTACCCCTGTTTCAGGAAAGGTCGGCAAAAGTTGATTCTGTTCATTTGAGGTTTTGATTTTAATTTGGTTAAATTAGTACACATGCAGCTTTTGTAAACGCGAACGTGTTTGTGAGCATGCATTTGATATTAATCTTAAATGTTAATGTATTTTTGCAAATACTGTAAAAAATGGTTCACTTTGCCAATGTCCCCCCTGTTTCAGGGAAGATCGGCAAGAGTTGCAGGGCTATGTTCATTTGAGATTGGGTTTTTTATATTGTGGGTCCACATCCGGCATGTGTGAGCGCGAAATTATGCGTGTCTGCTTGTGGGAATGCATTTAATATGAATCTCAAATGATTCATATGTTTGCAACTTGGATTTTGATTTAGATATATTATAATTGTACTAAATAAACCAAAAGTATGATTCCTTACGTTCTCAAACAGCAAAGCCATGGCTCATCCGAAGCCTACAGTGAATTTTCCATACAAAAAATCGATACTCCGTAAATCAGCTGTAGATCAAATGCTCTGTGACTAGCATTGTTAGAGACGAAAAATAAATAAATAAATTGTAAATTAAATTATCTAAAAAATATAAGAAAGCAAAAGAAACAAAAAAACCGTTTACGAAATCACGAAATGATATTGTGAAAAAAAAACACAATTTCTGCTTAGCTTCTATCCTAAAATATACCTTACAATATGTTAGTAAGTATGTGCCATTATTTGTATGAGAAATAAACTCGCGCAGTGTAAAATAACCCGAAGTGAAATTTTCACCAACCCAACCTAACGAGCTGGTAAATCAGAACTCCAAGTGCGAAACATAACGTCTAAATTGAAGCATTGCGTTTTCCAAGAATGCAAAAAGAGTAAAA
Source organism: Agapetus fuscipes (assembly GCA_951799405.1). Taxonomy (NCBI): domain Eukaryota; kingdom Metazoa; phylum Arthropoda; class Insecta; order Trichoptera; family Glossosomatidae; genus Agapetus; species Agapetus fuscipes. The sequence goes on from OX637333.1 coordinate 26,228,351, forward strand.
CGCTCCCTAGAAGTGACTTTACATTTTTCAGATATTTTATAGACAAAACTCTTTTGCTGAGTATACACGTAAATTTGAAGTTTCTTGGCGAAATATGTATGTAAGGAGAATATTTGGTATTGTGCCGTTTTATGATGTCTGAATTTCGGTCTAATTAATGTTTGAGAATATCATTATAATGTGGTACGTGATGACTTCAAAGAAACGTTGTTGAAAGTTTTTGTGTAATTGTAAGATGGTTTGGGCGTATGGAGAGAATGAGTGATGAAAGACTGACGAAGAAAGTATATGTTGGAAGAATAGATGGATGTCACGGTACAGGAAGACCGAGAATAGTATGGATGAATCAAATTTCTGAAATAGTGAAGGAATGGGATATCCAGAGTCATAATATAATTTAAATTAAAAAAAATATGCTTTGTAGTTTTTTTAATTTTTTACTGTTTAATTGTTTAGAGTTTATTTGTTTTATATATTTGATTGTATTGATTGCTTGTACTCCTTGACTGATAGGTTGGTATGCGGCTGACCACCTATACTGTAAAAAATGGTTCACTTTGCCAATGTCACCCCTGCTTCAGGGAAGGTCGGCAAGAGTTGCAGGGCTTATGTTAATTTGAGATTGGGTTTTTTATATTGTAGGTCCACATGCGGCATGTGTAAGCGCGAAATTATGCATGTCTGCTTGTGGGAATGCATTTAATATGAATCTCAAATGATACATATCTTTGCAGCTTAGATTTAGATTAGATTTAGATAATAAATGAGGGCTTGAATGAAAACAGTTATGACGTGGATTATTTAGAGTGATTGTAAAATGAATGAAATGTGTGAAAAGATGATGGATATGAATTAATTAAAATGTGTGAAAGGATATGAAGTAATGCAAGAAACTATCCAAAGGCTCTAGCCACCTTGTCTATAGGTTTTTTATAAAAATAAAATTGGAGAATCCGGAGAGTCCCTATACAACAAATTATTATCGATGACACTGTTTTTTTTTTAAAGAAATCCTGTGCGAGAGACTCCCTAGATTTCAGAGACTCTAGGGGTCTATGACACTTGTTGTAAGAAGAAGAAATGTTCAAGAGCTTGGTCATCACAACAAAGCGCCAATACTCAAACAAGACTCAGTTGCTGTAAGGCTGCATGGACCTTTAGAGACCGGTCTTTGGTACAAGTTTTATAAAATTTTCAAAGCAGCGAAGAGCATATTTGAAAATATAAACGGTATTTTTTTGTGATTTGCTGAGATTTGAATCCACAACCTTCCATTTATGAGTCCAAAGTGTTGCCACTGGACTACGGACCAGTCAAAATTGTATTTCAATAACTTAAAAAGAAAAACTCAGAAAGTTCAGAAACTACCAATTTAAAATTCATTGTTCATAAAATCAAATGGTTCTTTGAATTTGGATGACGTCAATTTTAACGAAATATGGTTTCAACTTACATCACAAAATGAGCGCAGTTGTTCCTTTCGCTTTTACAAAAAAAAGTCTCGCATCAGTTACATCAACGCCAAACAATGATCATAATTAATGAGCAACGTAGAATTTCTCATATTTAATTAATATATATCTTAACAAAACACAATTTTAGCTGAAAAGTTTCAGCTAGAATTTCAGAAATGTGTGACAATGAAGTGTCATACAAACTCAAAGAGTGTCATTTCTACTACGGAGACGAGACATTTCAAAAACGGTGACGTCAAAGGCATGTGTCAATTAGTTGCATAAAAGGCTTTTTTTCTTTTCTTTTTCATTTTTTATATATTAACTTTTTTGACAGCTGTTCTGGACAATGACAGGGTAAAAATAATATGTATGACTACCGACAGTATTTTGTATCAATTTTGATAGAAAATTTGACTTCTTGGCTATATTTCTGAATTTAATTGGAGGTTTTTTGACTAAAGCTTGGCATAAGGTTGAACAGTGAACACGTAAGTAAAATTCTTCAAATTTGTCGATGCCACCCCTGTTTAAAGGTGAGGTGGCAAAGCAGTGCAGAGTTTATCTTTATTTGGGGTTTGAATGATATTTTCTAAGGACGTGCATAAAGATTTAGTTAAATTAAATATTTTAATATGAAAATCATACGCGTTAACATAGCAAGACAACCATTTTTTTTTCGGTCCTTGTATATTTATGTAATCTTTTTCAAAATTGTATATAATATTTTAATCTTTTTTGTGTGGCAAAAGTTATGAAAAAAATGACAAAATTAAGATCGAAAAGTGACCAAAAAATAACAGAAAGTGGAAAGTAATTATAAAAAGTGGCAAAGTAATAACTAAAATAAAATAGAAAAATGTTGTTAATAATATCAACAATAAGCATCAAAATAAGTGAAAATGGTGGCAAAATAATAACAAAAAGTGTTAGCGGCAAAATAATGACAAAAAAGTGACAAAATATTTCGTCAGTCTGGTGACGTCGTCTCCAGCATCTGTCATCTCTCTAATTATCCTCCACATTATCATTTCCCGCCCAAAGTGAGGCGGCTGATTTATTCACAAATTACCGCCGTTTATTATTCCCCCATATTTCTAGTCCCTTCTTTCTCCCAAGCTTTAATTTCAAGCATTCATTTAAATAATTAGATTGTACCAGCCCATATAATAGTACAATTATTCTCACAAGTGAACAAACTGTTTTAGAAATAATCTTTTTTGACTTACTCTTTTTCAAAAAAGAGTAGATTTTTTTTCACATGCATCATATTGTGTTTATTTATTCCATTTTTGGATTTTTCATTTTTTAAAGATACTATCAACAACTGAATAAAAATGTAAACGGTTCATCCAATCTTCAACATTTCACACTTGAATTCTATGTTTAACGTAACTGGACGTATAGAAAAACCTTACTAAGCTACACATAAAGTGAGGTTTTTATCCGCGTTTTCGTCTATCTTGTGGAAGGTTTTATTTTTATAAGTAAGGATGCCGGCCTTTAGGCTTTTTTCAATTTGCAATGAAAAAAAGGGACGACAAATAATTTTCGTAAGTCAAAAAAAGTGACGAAGGAAAATTGACGGAATTGTTTTTCTGATTGAAATGCAAGTAAACGCAACTAAGTTTTATAAATAGTGCAACTTTTTGCCTGCATTTTGAGGATTTTTTTTGTAAATAAAGTGGCCAGTGTCATGCCAACCACTTCAGTGGGGGTGTTCCAGCTCTCGAGGGGGCTGGTTCTCATTTCTTGTAAAGGCTTCTTTAGGTTTCAAATATAAACGAAAAATTAGTTCTGATACCCCCCCCCGGTGGGATTTAAATCCAAGTTCTTAGAATGACATGCAAGCATTTTGCCTACTAAGCTTAAATCTATAAATACCTTCACAATTAATAATGAAAAAAAAATTGCGACACTCGCAAAATGGCGACAGAGAAATTAAATGAAAAAAATACACAATATTCCTGACGTCAAAGTCATTTGGATTGCTTTCATATTGAAAACGCCGTAACGTAGCACTTAAAAAATTCACGCTGTGAATAATTGACGTGATACTGGTTGGCGTAGAGCCTATTGCGTCCCCTCGTAGAGCTCGTCGAGTATAAAACATTCACAAAAACTCCCTTTCGATTGCGTGAATCGAAAATGTATCAAATACCCGATGGCACTCCTAGTTAGTGATTTAGTTTTCGTACATAATTCGATTTACGCGTTTGAGGTGAGTTCACGCAATCCTTTATACTCGAGTTTAAGGACGGTTGTATACGGACGGGGACATAAGGGTGGACGAAAGGCCCTAGGGTAGTTTTTTGAAGTGTTATGTTTTGAATGTATTCTGTGTTGGAAATGAAATGGAGTTTTGTTATATCGGACTTGATCGGAGTTGCGTGTTGAAAACGCAGATTTTGAGATGAACAAAATGGATACATATACGATATGGTTAGATTTTTTTGTATGCACAATGAAATCATAAATGGCCTTTAATTTAATTTATGATTCATACAAAGTGAATTTCTATCATATAAGGTATCTCTTACATATGCTGCATTTGTACTTACAAATTAAAATCCAAACCTCAAATAAAAATAAACAATGCAACCCTTGCCGACCTTCCTGTAACAGGGGTGATATTGGCAAAGTGAACTATTTTTTTTACAGAATGAGTGATCAGCTTCATACCAACCTATTACTCAAGGGATAAGCGATGAAAATAAATATATACCTATGCCATGGAGACATGGATTTTTTTATTTAATTTTTTTTTTTTTTTTAGAATTCAATAGTGTTTGCTTTCATATTAATAAAAAAAATGGAGTTTTACAAAGTTTCCGCTGATAAATTTCATAAATTACTCATGAAAAACTTACTTTAACAAATGTAAACTATATCGGTAATTAAAAAAATTTAACGAAATTTCAAGATTTAATTTTCAAAAATTGTGTGTGACTTTCTTAAACAGGGTCGGCGTCAGGCCGTAGGCTCACATAAAACATTCAGGCAACAACAGTGGGCGATACATATTGTATACCGGATGTGCGCCGTGGGCGTGGACCGTTCTGGAAGCATATGGCGGAGGTCCCATTTACCCGGGGCGGCAAAAAACTCGCCTGGATTAGATTAATTACTAGGGCGGCCCTGGAAAAACGACAAGTGTATCATTATGGCAGGGATGTAGGCTTGCAAGAGTTGCGTAGCTCAGAAAATAGGATTTTTGAGTGAGTGTTCTTTAATTAATAATTTAAGTTGCAAAGATATCTTAATATTTATAAATATTAATCGCTGAACAGTTGTCCTTAGGGAAAAAGCGTGCTAAGAGAAAAAATACCATCACGTCATAAACAACATATTTGATCTAAGTTGCAACGTTTTTTTTTCATAGATTTGTGAAGAGGAATGCAATTAAACAACTTGTTAAGCCTGGCCAGTTGTCGAAAGTAGAAGCTTGTGTGCATGCAATGGCATCTGTTAAACCAGGGTCGAAGTTATGGTCAAATGGTCAAGATGTGATTCGAACCAGCTGTAACGTTATTCTGTTCCAAATACGCTAGTCGAACAAGCAACTTGACCCCGTGGCCATAACACCGAATTATTGAAATGAACGATATATTAATATTGAAAAGTATTATTTTTTTCATTGGTCCGGTCGATACTCAGTTGGTACAGTGTTTGCATTCCATGCCCGGGTGTCAGAGCTGATTAACCCGTTTCGGCGCTTATTTCAGGTTTACTCAGCCTTTCCAATGAACGAGTACCAGCTCCCTCGGGAACTGGGAAAACCCAACTTCAACTGAAGTGGTTGCCAAGTACCAACTGAGCTATCGACCGGAAAATCAAAATTACAAAAATAATCCTGCACAGTTTTTCCTGTACGTCATTATTGAACTCGAGTCTCCAGCTTTAAGGGTCCGTGAGGGAATTCTGGAGCACGGAGTCTGTCGTTTTTGGTTTGCTGTATTCAATTTTTTCTCCTCTCGAGGAGCGGCAGCGCTTGATGACTGTTTTTGTTAAGAGTGCGCGCGCCAAAGGAGATTACGAGTTTTTATGTGCACCTACTTGAATTCTTCTTGTAGATTTCTTTTAATCCCTCGAAATCATGTCATGAATTTTCAAAAAATAATATTCGTTCCCAAATAGACTACTATGTTTATCTCGGACACAATATATGTAAAACTTGGTAAAGAATATCACGCAACCGAAATCACCAGACCGATAGCACTGACATGGGCACGAAAATACCTGTTAACCTGAAACGCGGGGTCTTTCAGTCAAGCATGCATCTATGGCTTGAAAACAAAAAAGCTCACCCAGTATAGCGCCAAAAGGTTGAGAATGTGCCAAAGAGCTATTGAAAGGAGGATGGTGGGAATCAGCCTCAGAAACAGGGTTCCAAACCAGGAGATCCATAGACGCACTGTCCCAGATGTCATACAGCAAGTGGTCTGCTTAAAGTTGCGGTGGGCTGGTCACGTGGCAAGGCAGGACCATGACAGGTGGTCGAAATGGAATTTAGTGTGTAGTGGCGGCCCAGGATGTCCAAGCGGGGAGCGGGGAGACCCTAACTGAGGTGGCTGGACGACATCAAGGGAACTGCATACAGAGGATGGCTGAACACAGCAGCCGATAGACAAGAATGGAGAGAATTGGAGAAAGCCTACGTCCAGGAGTGGATTGAGAAAGACTGGGGAAGAAGAAGAATATTTGTTTTCAAATACTAAATTACACGGGCGAGTATGCCATATTGGCACGTGTATCCAAAAGTAAGACAAAATGTGGAAAAAAAAATACATTTAACCCTGATATTATGATTTTAAATTGAAATGTATGAAATGTTTCAGCGGAAGATTTTTGAAAAACAAATTTATTTTGAAGTGTTTTCTTTAAAACCCAGTGTATACGGCAAGCAAGTGATAAGCTTTTTTTAAGAGAAAAGGTACATTTTTTTGGTAGGGAGTCATCATCGAAAAATGAAGAAAATGTGTCTTCAACTGGAGGGGAAAATAACTACATAACCGTTTTTTTTGTTCCTGAGGACCCTTGTCACCATGACGTCACGTGAGAATTTGGAAAGAAGTAACATCTTCTTACTCCATCTTGAAAAAATCTCGACATTAGATTTCATCTGCGTTACATTGAATATACCATTTATGTTTTCAAATATGCTCTTCGCTAGGTTGAAAAATTAATACACCTTTACGAAAGACCGGTATATAAAAGGTTAATCCAGCTTTACAGCCACTAGCTCTTGCTTGAGAAGTGGCGCTTTCTATAGCGACGACCAAGCTCGCAGAGGGTCCTTCAGGTGTGATTGACAAAACAGCGCTCACTAAATAAATCATCCTAATATTTTTTATTATTCGAAAAAGTGGAAGTATATTTTTTACAGGCTCTAGCCAGCTATGGTGGAAGGGCGATATATTTACTGTCACAGTTACATATATCGATTACGCTTTCAATACATTCCGTTCATGACAAAAAGCAATACGGTTTAGTTTCCCAATAACTACTTTACTCAGTAGAAAAACCCATTCACAAAGGAAAACCGTTGCCAGTGCGTGTAAATTTTATTTAAAAACCCCTCTACGCCATCGCAACTGAAAATAACAGTAGTTTCTACAAAGCGAGGCTTGTATATGATTTTTTTTATTTCTCAGAAGCCAGTATTTGACACGTGCGTCGCGAAAAAATGGGCGAAATGGTTTTCGGAAAGGATTTCTAAAGCAACGTAGCTCTTATAAATGGATAGTGCTGTGCAAGAATAGAAATATGTAAGACCGGTATTGCAAAAAAAAAATTTCAGTGACAGATTCTATTCAAGACTTTGCTGCATTAAAAAAGTTTGTTCTACCCTTTTTTGCTTTATTCAAATCTGTCAAATGGTTCACTTTGCCAATGTCACCCCTGTCTCAGGAAAGGACGGCAAGAGTTGCAGGGTATGTCCATTTGAGGTTTGGTTTTTATTTTGTAGGTTCACATGCGGCATATGCAAGCGCGAACTTGTACGTGTCTGGTTGTGAAAATGCATGTAATATGAATCTCCAATGTAACATATATTTGTCTTTGCAACTTAGATTAGATTAGAATGCGGATTGACGTAGAGGAGATGTTTACAGGTTTTAATACCATAATGGCTGGTTCGGACAAGGCGAGTAATTTAGCCAAGTAACGAGTAATTTAGTGGCTAAACGTGTGCGAACCCCAACAATTTAGTCCAGTAGTTAAGTCAATGGTTTAGTCAAGCCGATCCATTTCATTCTATTTTTTCGGGCAAGTAGCGGCCCCGCCCACCGTCCGTGGGCGAGTGTTGCCGAGAAGCCACGGAAAAGTCCGAGTCCGAAGAGCCACGGAAAAGCCCGAGTCCGAGTCGAGTTTATTAGCGGCCGCGCCATTGGCCGCTCACTCTTGGCGGGGAAACGGAAATGCAAGAATGGCGGCAATTTAAATTGGCTGCAGTTTGAAAAGATAATGCCCGTTTTCAGCAAGAATATTTAAAGATAAAGTGCTGTTTAAAAATATTTAAGTACTTAAGAACTTCTTATATTTGCGAGCCCGATGTTCCGCTCCCTAAACTTAGCGACCTGTCAGTGAGGTTATGTCATGTTTAAACTGTAAATAAGTGGATATGCACACCGATATCCTTGGTTTTTTAGAAACTCTTGAGAATATAGAAGTTGCTAGGACTTATCTACGTCCAAAAAGTTTTGAGAAAGGTAATTTTTTTTCGATAAGAATAGTATGACATCGATTTTTGGTGCGGATATCAGCTGTCAAAAATACAATCATGTAGCTCCTTGCTGACAATAGAGCTGTACAAATATAGTTTTGGTAAAGATGTTGTGGAAATAACTATTATCGTCCATGAATTTATTACGTATTTAAAAACATCGATCTTTTACATTGATCGATGTTTATAGGTACCTACCATAAATTTGTCATATCACAGGCCTTATGATATCCTTCAGATGGATTGTTACTTATTGTTTTGTACAGAAACAATTCAGTGACACACGGGGATAACTAATTAGAGGCATTACAATTTTATGCCACTGTAAGCCATCAGCTGGTATATCTGTGACAGACGTGAGAGGCGTATGTAGCAGGATTGAACAAGTTTCTCGCGGTCAGCCTCTGAAAAGTTGAACCATGTTTCTTCTTTAACTTGATAATTGATTGGTGACCGCCGTGTATTTGAAAATGCCGATTTTACATGTCGAATATTGATGTTAATTGTCAACAACGAAAAACGCAACAGAGAAATGCATCTGAATGCAGCTGCAGACTTCGAGCCGTATTATAGTGTGTGCATACAAAATATACTTTGTACACATCATTGAAAAGATAAAAATTCAATTAAAAAATAATGTTTGCAGCGTAAATGGTAGATATTATTATAAACATCAAATAGTCATGTGTTGTTTTTATTTAAAATGTGTATATTATTTTATAAACCATTTAAAATACATTTCGAATTTACAAAAGTCGAGTTTCGAAGTTGTTTGCTAAACAGGCTCCTAGCGGGCATAAATCAGTTAATATTACCAAACCATAGCCAATTTAAAGGGCTTTATAATAACATGATTTTAATACTCAATTAATATTTTCAAACTGCAGCCAATTCAAATTTTCCGCCATTATAGAAAGGGCTTTCTGCAGCCAACTTCGCACTTGTGTACTGTACTGGACCGTAATGCGAACGCTTCACGGGCGAGTAGCGCCCCGCCCACTACTAAATTACTCGGTACTTGACTAAATCAGTGGCCTTGTGCGAACTAGCCTTAAGCGCTATTTTGCTAAATTTCTTACGACTTAAAAGCGACGAGATTACGATTCGTGTCCAAAAATAAGTTGGAGTTCTTTCGCAAGCGCTAGCAAGCTCCGACTTGGATTAATATCCAAAATCTAAGGAATTTATCAGTAAAGCGCCTTAGTTTTAAGTAGTTGAAATAGCAATGTCTCTAGCTCAGTTTTTGTTTGGTGCAAGTTAAGCAACCAAGCAAAAAATAGTTATCTTTTACCTCTATTTCAAGAACCGGTATTGTAAAATAAATTCTTAGCTTCATATTGTATCCAAGTATTTATTAAATAATAATAAAACCTTTTCTATTAAATGTTAAATTTAGTTTGATGTAAAGTGTTGTTCACAGAGTACATTAACGGATTTTTGTGACACAATGTGTCTGACTTAATTGTAACTTGGTTTGGTATCTAATTAGAGTTAGTCAAAAATCTATTTACCATAATTGACAATATCGTTCTTTTTTCTTTGTAAGAAAACAATTGTTATTGTTTTGAATTTGCGAACGATAGATACTTGTAAAATCAATGTAAATTTAGTTTTACAAGCTTCAAAGTCAGTAAAACTTAAGTTTCAATCTTAGCTTATCAAATGAAACCTCGGTTTCCGCCCATCGCTTTCCTCTATCAAGTCTGTAGCTTAATCCACAATACCACTGATCAAAGTAAGTTACTTAACACGTAATATATACAATTTACGATTTTTAAAGCCCGGTATTTTAGTAAATGTTGAAAAAAGTGGGATACGGTTCCGACAAAACCGGTATTCGAATTGCTTTTATGGACAAAAAAGTATACACAAAAATATTATTGTAGATATCGTTTAACTCGATAAAAAGCAGTTTTTACGACTTGCGAAAAATGTGTGTATTTGCGAAAGTAGTCCGTAGATGAAACTCAGTAATGAGTTAAGGGAAATATCATCAAATAGACAATTACGCGAAGTTTATTTGTTTTATTATCATTTTTTATAGCTTTATGTATTTCATGTAATGGATTTTCGATTCAATATTTTTGGATACATTAATAAATGGCTATGCCATAAAAAATAATGGAATCTAGAAATTCGTGTTTTTTAGTAAGGTGTACGATTTCAAAAAATGGTTCTACTTCTAATATGTCTGATGAAGAACTCATCTTGGTATCTTTGTTTCTCTACAGGGTTTTATTTTTAACGTGTGAATTCACAAATGAGTATGCTTGATAACTTACTTACTTGAATTCTTACGTTCTATGAAACGAGATCTATAGTTCGAATCCCAACAAGAATGTCATAAGTAAAAAAGGTCAGTTTTGCCTCATTTCATCATCATCATCATTGCAGACATTGACAAAATATCTAACAACTATAGTTCTAATAGACTTCAGCAACATATCCGGGAAAGCATTTTTCTTCTTTTTTTATCTCGTGTGCCTTTGAAAAATTGGTAAAATGACTGCCTCTCTGCAGTCCAATTAGACTTTTTTTAAACCTGACGCGCATTTTTATTTCAGGTGACTTGGATCCACAAACACGACCACCAACTGCTGACAGTTGGGCCCAGCATCACTTATTACTTTTTTAAATTGGTACAATGACTGCCTCTCTCCAGTCCGCACATTTTAATTTCAGGTGACTTGGATCCGCAAGCGCGACCACCACCTGCTGACGGTCGGACCCAGCACCTACTCCCACGATGGCCGCTTCCAGGTGACCCATGCTCGCCACGTGCCCGCTTCCTGGCCTCTGGTGGTGAGGAAAGTGCAGCAAACAGACGCTGGGATGTACGAGTGCCAGCTGTCTACGCATCCACCTTCCAGCATACTGCTGCAGCTGAGGGTAGTCGGTGAGTCTTTTTCCTACTTTAAATAACGACACCTTAACGGTATCTATAATCTGTAATCTAAGTTGAAAATATATTTACATTTATGATTCATATTAAATGCACTCCCATAAGCAGACACGTGTAAGTTCACGCTCATACACGGTGCATGTAGACTTACAATATGAAAGATGGAAATTGATTTTTAAAATACTAAAAACATCTCTCACTTGCTTTACGTTTTTTGTTAGCTTAGGTTGTGTATAATGTGATTCTTAAGACAAGCCAAATAAGCACTGGGGGGACGATATGTTGGTATGAAGCTGACCACTCATACACTATAAATTGAGACACTTCTATTGTCACCCCTGTCTCAAGGAAGGTCGGTAAAAGCTTTCATATTGTCATGTGTGATTAAGGACTTTATTTTGTAAATGCAAAATAAATAAAAATGCTGACGTCTTTTGTATGATGTAGCTTAAATCTTTTGTATGATGTAGTTTAAAAAACTGCAAAGCGTTTTGATGTTGGAGAATTCAGTTGGACTAAGATTCCGTTGCTGAACTGGAATAGTCCATGATTGGATTGACTGAGCCGTATGGATGCAAATAATTTTCAGTGTATTATTGTTTACCCTTCAGTACAAACATGCGAAGGGCTTAGCCAAATACATGAAGCCTGAGACCGTATAATATCTATGTATATAGTGTACTAGCAGTACCCGGCGTGTTTCACTACGCCATTTGGGCATGTGGTATCAATTTTTTTCTACAGATAAAAGAGGAAACAACAGGATCAAAAAAAAAAGTGTGCTAATCGGAATCAAGCTTCACACAATTTATCTCTAGGTTAATCTTCACGTTTTCTAAAAAAAAAGGTCTAGGTACAACTGTTAAGCAGCAGAGCCAAGCATAGGGAAAATCGATTGCGGTGCTCCATTTATATTTAAGATAAAAAAATCGGCTATGTAACGTCACTCATCTAATCTATTCTAAGTTGCATGGATATAATTGTTACATTTGGAATTCACATTAAGTGCATGCCCACAAGCAGACACGTATAAGTTCACACTTGCACAGTCTGCGTGTGAACCTACAACATAAAAACCCAAATCTCAAATGAACATACACCCTGCAACTCTTTGCTGACCTTCCCTGAATCAGGGGTGACATTGGCAGAGTGAACCATTTTCTATTTATAGTTGGTCAGATGCATATTGACCTATACAAGAAAAGAATATAAACAATAAATTAAATTTTATAATCATACAATTAAAGAACTAATCTATAAAATTCACTATACTCTTTGAGCAAAGTGAAGAAATAAATGTATTCCAAACAATCAGGAATATTTTTCAATGTAACCGCACTGTGAAACGTATGCAGTTGGGGAAAATGCTTCATACAATATGATGCACTTAAGTGTTTTTTCAACTATCTCCATAAAAGTGTTTAATTTATGTTGAATTTTTGACTCCCTGTCCTGTCTTTATCCCGGCCAAGTGAATTCACATTTTTTCCCCACATTTAAAATGTGCTCTATCCATTATTTCAATATGTGAAAGTTTTAGGTAGTGCACACGGAACATTTTCTATTGACAACAAAATTGTAAGTCGCACGGCCGGGTTAGGTAAAAGGCAAACATTTTGTTTATCTTGGTTGCTTTGGACCATTGTCACATAGAAGAAAGACTTTTAACCGCCGAGAAAAAAACGATCTTTAAATTTGTGGTGAGTATATAATTTTACAGAAATGCGTTTTTTGAAAAAACAACTATATTATGTATATTTTAATTAAAAGTATGTTTCAATAAAAGGTTTTAATAATAATAATATATTTCAATATGGTCTTCTAGTTGTGACCTACGAACTTTCGTTTATCGTATTTTTTATAAGTGCGGGATATAAAAGCTTTCTTACATTTCTAAAATTCAACTTGGAATACTTGAATAACATTTTTTAATTTGGAACTTTTGTCTAGGCCAAGGGTCGGCAACCTTTTGAGTCGGAAGAGCCAAAAATTACAATTTACAAATTTCAAAGTTTTTCCTTGACTTATAGGTTGGTATGAGGCTGACCACCCATACTGTAAAAAATGGTTCACTTTGCCAATGTCGCCCCTGTTTCAGGGAAGGTCGGCAAGAGTTGCAGGGCTTATGTTCATTTAAGATTGGGTTTTTATATTGTAGTTCCACATGCGGTATGTGTGAGCGCGAAATTATGCGTGTCTGCTTATGGGAATGCATTTGATGTGAATCTCAAATGATACATATCTTATTTTGGATTTGGATTTGTAAAGAGCCACAAATGTTTTTTTGACAACAATAAATAGCGTCGATGGGGCGAGGGGAGGGTGAAAAGCGAGTACAAGTAGCGGAGAGATCGTTAATCGATTCAGAACGATTTAGGTTTTTTCGATCAGAAGTATAATTCTGTGTTTTTTTTATATTTGCGTATGAAGCTAAAGAGCTGTAACTTCACACCCAAAGAGCCGCATGTGGCTGGTGAGCCGCAGGTTGCTTACCCCTAACCAAACCGATATCGATCCACCATATTTGTAAAAAGTCCGGTCTATAGCTTAGTTGGTAGAGTTGGTAACTGCATTCCATGCCGAGATCTCGAGTTAGAATCCCACTGAAGTTGTCAGAATTTATTTCTCGTTTCAGTGTTTATTTCTAACCCAAAATAAAATACCGGCAAGGCTTACTCAGCCTTCATAAGAAATGAGTGTCAAGCCACTCAGGAGCTGAATAACATCCATTTCAAGTTGGCGTAAAGTAAAAGTTACTGGGTTGTTCATTTTAGATTTGGATTTTAAATTATGAGTGGGTGCACATGCAGCATTTGTAAGCGTGAACTTACATGTGTCTACTTGTGAGCATGCATTTTATATGAATCTATAATGTAAATGTATATTTGCAACTAAGATTATGTATTGAAGTAGAATATAATGGTCTTCTTCTATTGGGTGGTTTCAAAATTTACCGACCTCGTTGCTGAAATATCGAGAATTGAGAACCACTGTTTATTTGATCACCATCAAACTTCACAGGATTCGTTCTAAGAATATGTTACATGTTTCCTGAAAATTTCGTCAAAATCGGATGAGCGGTTTATGAGTCTATAGGGGACATACATACATACATACATGCATACATACATACATACATACATACATACATACATACATACATACATACATCCTTCTTTATAGATATAGATTAATGGTTTTGCAATACAAAATATATGTTCATAGTGATGTAGGATAGCATAGAGCCTGAATTGTAGGTAATTTGCTATTTTACCATACATAGACTTTTAATATAAATAAGCTGCACATATGGGTTAACAGGCGCTGGGATGGTCGAGGGGTAAGGTGTTGGCGCTCGAATTTGCGTTATTGATAATAACACCGGTTCGAATCCCACCTTCGCCGTGTTCTAACGACAATAGCTTTGACCCTGGATCAACAGATCCTCCCCTCTGAGCTTGTTTGGCTTATCTAATATTTAATTCAAAGATGACCTTTTAACGACATTGTCTTAAGAATCACATTTTTCACAATCTAAGCTTAGTGCATGCCGCACGAGTATTTAAAAAAAACTTAACATAATCTTTGCGACTCCTGCTTTCCTTCCCTGAAACTGAGGTGTAATTGGCAAAATTGGAGTAGAGTTTTTACAGCAGGGGGGTCAGCCTCATACCAACCTATAAGTCACGGAACGTCATAATATGTATGCCTATAATCTATAATCTAATAAGTTGTTCTCTTAGTAATGGTGTAATAGCATCTAAAGCGCTCGAGGAAGTAAATCAACTCGCGAAGAAAAACATTGAGTTTTATTTTACATTATTGACCTTCCCTGAAACAGGGGTGGTGCTGGCAAAGTGAACAATTTTTTTTAGCGCGTAAAAATAACAAATAAAAATGTTTTGCCTCACGAGGTCATCTTTAAGGATGTGACATTAGCGTAATCAGTGAAGCTCATTAGAGCGTAAGGGCGTGGGCGGAGAGAAGGGCCCTTTCACCTAAAACATGCTTCCATTTAAGCATTTAACGTCGCATCCATGTAAAACGTATAACGTGTTTTACGGGACTGCAGTGCCGTAACCAGTTTTCCTAATTAGCTTAAATTTTACCATTTAAATTTTTTATTCAATTCATAATTTTATGTTATATTTTTGTATACTTATGGACTTTTTAATGTATAGATTGATTTTTAAGGTTCATTTGTTTTTTTTTATAAATCTAATCTAATCTTATCTACTTTGCAAAGATATGTTGCATTGGGGATTCACATTATATGCATTTTCACAAGCAGACACGTATAAGTTAACGCTTGCACGTGCCGCATGTGAACCTACAACATAAAAAAAACCAAATCTCAAATGAACATGCACCCTGAAACTCTTGACGATCTTCCTTGAGTTATAGATGTGTATAAGGCTGACCACCCATACTGTAAAAAATGGTTCACTTGGCTAATTTTCATGTGAGATTGGGTTTTTCTGTTGCAAATCCACATGCGGCATATGCAAGCGCAACCTTATACGTGTCTGTTTATAAGAGTATATTTAACATGAATCTCAAATGTAATATATCTTTGCATTTAAGTTTATAGATTATAGATTAATACACCATAGTGTGAACAAGTTGAAAATTAATGCAAGTAAGACGAAAGTACTGATTTTTGACAGAACGGATGAAAATGAAGAATGCACGTTTATGTTGAATGGTATGAAAGTTGAAATTGTGGATGAATTTAGATACTTGGGAAGTATGTTTGAGAAGAATGGAAAGATGACAAGAGAACTTGAGAATAGGGTGTGCAAGGGAAAGCAAGTGGTCGGTGCAATAGGAAGAATAGCAAAAAACAAGCGACTGAAGATGGATCTGAGAATGGCGGTACACAATGGCATATTGTTACCGACTTTGATGTATGGAAGTGAAGCATGGACAGTGAATGATAGCGAAATGAGTAAAGTATGTACGGTGGAAATGAAGCATTTGAGAAGTATGACAGGAAAAACTTTGAGGGATAGAGTTAGGAATGAATGGGTAAAAAAAGAATGTAATTTGAAAGAGGATGTGAAAGTTAAAGTACAAAAGAATGTGATGAGATGGTTTGGGCATGTGGAAAGAATGAATGATGATAGACTGACAAAGTATGTATACAAAGAAAGTGTGAAAAGGAAAAGAGGGAAGGGACGACCGAGAAAAGTATGGAGTGATCAGATTGTGGAGATTGTGAAAGAATGGGATATACAAAGTGAGCGTAAAAGAAGACAATGCATGAAAAAGGTGATGGATATGAAGGAATTGAAAGAGGTATGTCAGGATAGGAAAAAATGGAGGCAACTCTGCAGAGGCTCTGGCCACCCCTACAGTTACAGTTACTCTGGCGACAGAGTTACAGTTTACAGTTACAGTTACACCAAACATACAAAACAAAACGTGATTAATGTTGAAGAAATGAAAGACATGTGCAAGGACAAAAAAAAGTGGAGGCGCATCTTCTGAGGTACCGGCCACCCCTAGAGGAACGATAGCAGGATAGAGTTACAGAATACTGGGATGGAATTGGCAAAAGTAGACCAAGTTTTTACTGCAGGGGCGTCAGCCTCATACCAATCTTTGAGTCAAGGAACAGTCATAATACGTATGTACGTCTATAATAAGTATCGTACTTATAGGTTGGTGTGTGGCTGACCACCCATGCTGTAGAAAATGGTTCACTTCGCCAATGTCACCCCTGTTTTAGGGAAGGTCGGCAAGAGTTGAAGTGTGTATGTTCATTTGAGATTTCAGATTTTATGTTGTAGGTTCACATGCGGCATGTCCAAGCGCGAACTTGTACGTACATGCATATAAGGTGAATCTCCAATGTTACATATCCTTGCAACTTAGATTAGATAATCTTAAATCTAAAGGTAATACGACAAGAAGGTCTCTTGCATGCCATAATGGAGGGGATGACCGAGGGTACCAACTCTAGGGGACGCCCACGCCAAGAGTACCTGGAGGACCTGTTGGTGGACGTGCGCTGCTCATCATATGAAGACCTTAAAAGAGCCACACAAGACAGGAAAGAATAGAGAAGAAGAGTAAAAGTTATTGCTGCAAACCAATCCTACGATTGAAACTGGAGAAGAAGAAATTAGATATTAGATAAGTTGTTCTCTTGGTAATGGTGTGATAAAATCGAAAGCGCTCGAGGAAATACATCAACTCGTGAGTAACTTAAGCCCAGTGAGTTAAGTAACCCAAGCCCAGTAATTTAAGTAACTAAGCATGCGCCAATGGTTCTGTAAGTCTCTGTTTAGGGGTTGATAATAATTAGGGATGATAAATAACCCTGCGCGTCTTGTCGCGCCCGTACAATGTTTACTCGCCCCCAGTGCAAGGCATTACCGCGGGAGGTTGTGTTTATTCTGTCTCACACAATTATAATTAATTCTAGCGGGGAGTGTAGTGGGTTGCGTATTTGGTTACCTGCCGGCATCCACAGCAAACAGCCACACGTGTTTTTATACGTAGCCAAAGCATAACACTAAACCTCAAGTCTGAAATTATAATTAGTCTATTTTACACAGCGCCGTCTAGTGGCAGTATCCGGCCCAGAGTCATAATAAAATAATATCCAGAGTCGTTATAAAAGGAGAGCTTGTATGAAGAAGGTTATGACTCTGGATGAAATGAAAGAAGTATGTAAGGATAAAAAGAAATGGCGGTTGATCTGTCATGCTGGCGGCTAGGGCTAGGGTTTCTCAAGTTTTCCAAATTTTTGTAAATTTTAAATTAGAATTTTGTATTTTGTATTTGATTTTCAGCTTCAGGGAAGGTCGGCAAGAGTTGCAGGGCTTATGTTCATTTAAGATTGGGTTTTTAATATTGTAGGTCCACATGCGGCATGTGTAAGCGCAAAATTATGCGTGTCTGCTTGTGGGAATGCATTTAATATGAATCTCAAATGATACATTTCTATGCAGCTTAGATTTAGATTTAGATTGTAATGTGTATCCATTTGTTCCGTATGTTCCTTGACTTAAAAAACGTCTTTGGTAAAGACGTTTTTTACAACCAGCGAATTTGTGTGCTCCGCTGCGTACAGACTCCTAACCTTCCGATTACAATTCAGTAGCGTTCACCACTAGATTGCGCATCGGTCTAGAATCTAGAGTATCGGTATTTAAAACACTAGTTAACTTCAGAGGCTAGAAGTTTGATTTAATAATCACAAAAGAAAAACAAGTTTGTAAAGATGGGTCAAAGCAAATTATTGTCCAACAGAGTTATCGACGGAAACTAGTGACTTTTCGTTGAAATTTACCCAGAATCACACCCTCTTAGACCACTCGGCCGTAAAATCGACAAATATGAGAGGACACAGCCGGAGTGTTCCTTATATAGATGTTTATCTCGTAAAAGCCACAATACCTCTACAATCCAGGCAGGAGGACAACATGACGGAGTGTTCGGTCAATATTTTAATCAAGAAAAGTGCCGGCAAGAAAAAATATTGTCCCACACACTCGTAAAAAATAATACCTCTCCAAAAAAAAGGTCCACGAGCCGTACATGTTGTCCTTAACTTCTATAATATACAATGTAACACAGATTGTCTTTTTTGTTTATTTATTTATTTTCCGGTATAAGCCATTTACAAAATATAAAGTATTTTAAATTCTATTCATTGTAGAGGCATTAACTTTGTAATCGTTCATCAAAAACAGCTTTGTTTTCGATTACTGAGTATATATATTTTGTACCACAACCGGTTTTGCAAACATCCGTTTGCATCGTCAGGTGGTTAAATTAATAAATTTAATTTAGTTTATACTTTTAAATTCTAAATAATTTTTATTAAATTCATTTATGTTACATTTTTGTATAGGAAAGTTTTGACTTTTTTTGTATAGATTTCTTTTTAAGGTTTTGTTGTTTTTATATACTTAAATGTTATTTATTACTTGTACTCCTTGACTTGTAGGTTGGTATGAGGCTGATCACCCATACTCTAAAAAAATGGTTCACTTTGCCAATGTCACCCCTGTGTCAGGGAAGGTCGGCAAAAGTTGTAGGGCTTATGTTCATTTGCGGTTTGGATTTTATTTGTAGTACACATTCAGCATTTGTAAGCGCGAACTACACGTGTTTGTTTGTGGTCATCCATTTGAGAGTCTTAAATGTTAATATATCTCTGCAACTTAGATTATAGATTATTATTATACACATGGAGGACTTGTGTTTGTTCGACGATGTGAGCATTCGCTCAAATGTTCAAAATATAATGTTATTTTGGAGTCGCGCATGTTCTGGTTCCTAGTGTTTCGAGAATCGTCCTTATGTCATGCTATATAAAAGTCCAAAGCTGTCTGTAGCGTCAGTCTTGTATCAGAACCGTCGATCTGAACAGTTGAAAAACCACTTGGTATTCGAAACGAAATCTTAAAATAAATCCTAACAATACATTAACAAGTATTAAGTTTAATGAAATAATACAACAGGAAGTTAGTACATATAAAATAAAACTATATTATGTCTAGGTATTGTTTTGCAAAAAAATGTAATCACCTTTATTAATGAAGTATTTATTCAAGGCCAACTTGTACCTACCAAGATCATTACAGTGTTGACCTATATTTACATTTTTGTATGGGAGATTTGAAATTACTCTGAAGAAGTGACTTTTCTTGGCCATTAAGTAAAAGTTAACCCTTTTATTCTCGGCTTGTGTGAGATAGAACCTTTTGTAATCTTTTGTGTGGAAATAGGCGTGTCCTATAAAAAACGAAGCCTCCTTTCGTTGAAGCTTTTTAAGCTCATTTTACTATTACAAGTCCGGTTTCACAAACTTACAGTCACAGATCCGAGTAGATATTTTCATTGTGTTGTCTTTTAATTTGTAGTTATTCATGTGTTTTTTTAATTTTTATTCCTCGACTAATAGATTGGTATGAGCCCAACCATCCATGCTGTAAAATTCGGTTTACTTAACCGGTCCGTGGTCTACTGGTTAGCCCTCGGATTCGTAATTAGAATATTTTTCAAATATGTTCTTCGCTAGGTTGAAATTCATGTAGCTTTACCGGTCACCAAAGGTCCATCCAAGTCTATACACAATTTTTTGCAAGAGCTATGAAAAAACTTTTATTATAATTGCACAATCTAAATCTAAAACCTAATCTTAAACTAAGCTGCAAATATATAAATCATTTAAGATTCATATTAAACGCATTCCCATAAGTAGACATGTATAAGTTCGCGCTAACACATGCCGCATGTGGACCTACAATATAAAAATCTAAAAAAGCTCAATGGAAGGCAAAAATAACATTTTTTAAATTTGAAAAAAAAATGAACAATGAATTTAGTTTTTTTTTAGATGATAATGGTTTTTAACTCGGATTTTTCTTAAATATTTTTTTTTTTAAGGAACCCTATGCAGGAGACTCCTCAGATTTAAGAGACTGTCTATGACACTTGTTGTAGTGCCGCAGAAGTGTTGGTGATGTGGCAGTTGATATCCTGATCAAGTTGCAGGGTTAGCTGCGCAGTGCTGTGGTGTTCTGTTGATTAAAAGCAATGAATCCTTCCCTGAAACAGGGGTGACATTGGCAAAGTGAACCATTTTTTACAGTATGGGTGGTATGCGGCTGACCCATACTGTAAAAAATGGTTCACTTTTCCAATGTCACCCCTGTTTCAGGGAAGGACGGCAAGAGTTGCAGGGCTTATGTTCATTTGAGATTGGGTTTTTATATTGTTGATCCACATGCGACATGTGTTAGCGCGAAATTATACATGTCTGCTTGTGGGAATGCATTTGATAAATCTTAAATGATATATATCTTTGCAGATTAGATTAGATTAGAATAAAATAAAGCAGCGTTGCAAAATGCAACAAACCAAAGCTGCGTGTAACAATAGTGGGCTTTGCATTGTCGTCAGAGTGCCGCGATATTTTTAAGCCCACTCCACGCTAGATAAATTTTGGATTATCTTCCGAGCTGGGCTCGCTGTATGCGACATTTTGCTGGTCCAACCATTGACCTGAATTTCAAGGGTCCTTACCCTTGAGATCTACGCGTAACACGCCAACAAACATTGTCTCTCCGGCCCACGCTGTCAGGAAAGCTTCAATTTATTCGGATTTTAGGTGGCTTCGGAATTTGTCATCTTTTTTTACCGACCATTTTAGCCACAACTAAAATTACTTTTTCAACCATATGGTTATTGGTTGAAAACGTAATTTATTTTATTTCCTTACAGGGATAATGCGGAAAAGAAATTGCATTAAATGTATAGCTTAGTTGCATTTGCGTTGTGTTAAGTACGAAAATGAAATTAAATCATTTAAAAAATACCAATGGGTAAAACATAGTTTTAATTCAATAATTTATTTCTTTTTTGTGCTCGAACATTTTTGCCTAATGAGGCATCTTCAGGAGCAGGATGGTAATAAATATTTTTATAAAAATAATTTTCAAAAAAAAATTGTTTTCAAAACAAAAAAAAAAACAAAAATTCATTGAAATTAAATCATCTCTTCTTATTTTTTAGTACTTGGTTAGTTAAAAATGATAATATTGGTTTTTTTTTGTTCTTTGACTTATGATGATGATGATGATGGATGATTTCTTTCCTGTGGCGCCATTTAATGGTCCAGGACCATCTCAAGGGCGCCATGGCTTCTCGAGAAAAGTAGTGTCTTCAGTTCCTTTCTGAAGGTGGTGGTAGGCTGGTTCGCGCGAACACCGATGGGTAAATTGTTCCAGGCCACCGGCCCGGCCACCGCAAAGCTTCTGTCTGCAAAGTTTGATGTGTTTGCTATAGGTTGGTTGAAACTTACCTTCCTTACTGTATGGATCACATCTTAAGAGCCCTCTGTAAGCGTGGCCGTCACTGTACAACACGCATTCACAAAAAATGAACAACTTTTTTTGTTTTGTTGACGAGTCTTTGGTAAAGCAAATTACTTGTAAACCAAAAAATTAAAATGCTTTTTTTTTGTGCTCCATAGCATCAACCACTAGACTAAAGACCATATTTAACAGCAAGAGTAAACAGCCTCATGAACTATTTGGCAAATCATGAAATTCATTAATAAAAACATTAAAAGAAAATTTAAAAATAACTATGGCTTAAATATGAAATGTTTTACCCTTTATTTAGATTGCAAAGTAAAACAGAAACATTTCTGGTTTTTCTTTTTGGATATTTTACAAAGGTCAATGAAAGGCAAAATTGCCTTCGTTTTTATGAAAACATTTCATTTTTAATCGCTTAATAAATATATTATTATTTTGAAATGAAAAAAAATCTAAAAGTATTTTTCAATCTGAATAAAAAAATCTACGGCTGTCAGAGACAGCGTGTTCAAAAAAAGTTTTTCAAAGAATTATAAAAATATATTCAATCTCTTTGGATTTTGACATCACATTTTTTTTGAAAGCGATATAATTTTTTTGAAAGGAGCTGTCATCGAAAAAAAGCTGTTTTATAAATGCTTATTTAGAAATACAAATTAAATGGAATAACGTGTTTTCAGTGAACCTTAAATAGCGTTCTAATCTAATCTAAGTTGCAAAAATATATTGACATTTAAGGGTCATATTAAGTGCAAGCCCACAAACTGGCACGTGTAAGTTCGAGGTTAAAAATGCTCTATGTGCTCTTACAAATTAAAATCCAAACCACAAGTAAACGCAAGCCCTGCACCTTTTGCCGACCTTCCCTGAAACAGAGGTGACATTGGCAAAGTGCACATTTTTTGAGTCTTGGTGGTTAGCCTCAATGTACAATGTGTCGACCTTAACCAGACCTGAAACAGAGGTGACATTAACAAAGTGCACATTTTTTTCCTTGACTTATAGGTTGGTATGAGGCTGACCACCCATACTGTAAAAAATGGTTCACTTTGCCAATGTCACCCCTGTTTCAGGGAATGTCGGCAAGAGTTGCAGGGCTTATGTTCATTTGAGGTTTGGATTTTATTTGTAAGTACACAATCAGCATTTGTAAGCGCGAACTACACGTGTTTGTTTGTGGGCATACATCTGAGAGCTTTGAATGAATATATCCTTGCAACTTAGATTATAGATTATTATATTATAGATAGTAGTTAGCCTCAATGTACATACAAAATTAATCAAACCTTACAAGAACATAAACTTTACTACGCCTGCTTTTCCCTGAAACCGGGGTGGCATTGAAAAAACTAAACCAAGTTTTACAGCATTTGGGCTCAGCCTCATACCGCCTTATTTATAAAAAGGTTTTAATATTTAAACCAGTATAAAGTCGGTTTTCCCATACTAATAAGTTGGTTTAACTCCGGTTTTGGGTTCAACCAATCTAATGAATAAGGCCGTATAGTTTATCTAAATCTGGAAAACCTAGAGGTCAAAAACGTTTAAAATAAAAATAATAAAAATAAATCTTTTAACGAAAAAAAATAACTACAAATTTTAATTTACTCAGCTAGGTAAATAAAGGGATAAGAAATTCTTGCGTCCTTTTAATTTTAACAGGATTAGGGTTGGGACGGCTGTTACAGCACACGCTTATTACTCCCTCATTCTTTGTGCCGCCATACAAATTTACATGCTCCAGCAAGGGACATCCCTAATGTTATGCGTTATTACATAGCTTTTATATTAAATGAAGTCACAAAGAAAATAAACCCGTAATTTGTAACTTCGTTATGTTTTTGTTTGTCTTACTTAAGCAGTGAAAAGCACATCCCTTAAGTATCATTGTAATGTAACCAACAGTTACTTTTATTCACTATTTTTTCCTTTGAGCCTTTGCAAAAACACTTTAACAAATAAAATAAGCATTCTTCCTCTTGGAACATATTTTTTCCGGTCGATAGATCAACTGCTAGAATGCTTGCATTCCAAAGTGCTAGGGTTCGATCGCCTCTAAGGGTACCTGAAAAACTTTTCCGTTTCAGTGTTTATTTCAAACGCAAAGTAAAATATCGACAAGGTGTACTCAGTCTTTACAATAAGTAAAAGAACCAGCCCTGAAAGAGGGAGCTGGGAAAAATTATTTTCTTTGGCTGCTATCTTTTGTGGAAAATTTACAGATTACAGTTACAGTTTCGTTCCAATAATAACAAGGATTTATTATAATAAATATGATTTATTAAGCAAGCGCAATTTTTGTGTGAATCACACACTCAAGAGCTCTCTAAATACAATAGTTATAAGTATAATTAAAGGCCCTGTATTTTCACCGTTGTCATAGCGACTTTATACTGAATAAAAAGGATGCGCATATGTCAATTGTGTGGGTAGATTTTTATCGGTTTAAAGTTACATATTAAGTCAACGTTGAAAGTACCGGGCCTTGGAGATGAAATAGAGAACAGATTTTAATTAGTAAATATCTACGGCCAGTCAAAGAAGCAACTGAACAGATTTCAGTCTGTTTTGAATGCGGCCGCAAGACTGATCTTCGGGATGTCCAAATTCTCTCACATCACTCCGCTGTTGAAAGAACTACATTGGCTTCGTTTTCCTGAGAGGGTGGTCTACCGTGTGTGTTTGATGGTATTTAAAGCCCTAAATGGTTTGGCTCCATCATATCTGGCAGACATGTTTTCCCCCGTTGAGGTGAGTGTGAGGGGGCGGACACTTAGGTCAGCGTGGTGTCGAGCTGTCAGGTTGATGCAGCCTCGCCGTCAAATATGCACTAATTTTGGGGATCGCGCTTTCCGGTTTGCGGAACCAGTGGAGTGGAACAGACTGCCACCCGGAGTGAGGGTTTCGGAATCTGTTGGCATTTTTAAGGGAGTACTCAAACAGCACCTCAAAAAATATCTCATTCATGATTAGGAGGGCCCTTGAGGTGTGACATAATAAAAAACGGCGCTCTTTTGTCATGTATTAAATTTTAGTTAAATAAATTATCCTCATATATATACCTATTTAGTCTACGAATGACTGTACCCAAAGCTGCAAAAAAATTAAAAATTTCAAAGGTGAAATGACTCTCGCCATTTTAAGTGATAAAAATGAAAGTAACTGCTGCTATTTTTTCATTTAGTTTATGAAGTGTAGAGAAGACTTTAATTAAAGTAATGCCTTTTTAGTCTACGACTGACTCTGGATTCACAGAAAGGTATGTAGTTTAATGTTGTACTACAATAATGTTGTTTATCCACCAAATATGTTGAATGTACGTATATTATGTAGATTATATGTGCAATGTTCCTGACTGCTACTTCACATACGAGGTGGGAACCGAAAGAAAAACGAGTTTAAAGTATTAAGAGATAGCAAATGAATAGAATATCCAGAGCACAATAAAAAGAGAGATTTTATGTAAAAGATTATGACTCTGGACGAAAGAAAAGAAGTATGTAAGAACAGAAAAAAATGCCGGCTAATCTGTAATATTGTTGGCTTTTTATTTATATTTTTTGTTGTTATAATTGATATACCTACTTACTTTTTTTTGTTAAGACAAAAAGCGAGAAAGGAAAAGGAATACCAAGAAAAGAATAGCTTGCATGTAATGGAATGTAAAAGAAGAAAGTGTATAAAAAAGTTGATGAATTAATTGAAAAAGTTGTGTAAGAGTATTAAGTAGTGGAGGCTCTACGCTTACACATGCTGGATGAGTTCTCATAAAATTAAAACCCAAGCGTCAAATGAACATAAACCTTGCAAACTCTTCCCGACCTTCTCTGAAACAGGGGTGATATTTCTTTAAGTGAACTAATTTCTACAGTATGGATAGTCAGCCTCATACAAAGCTGTAATGCCACCTTAGTGTTTGTTTTTCTTAACTACAACAGAGGTATTTTCACATGAGCAATATTTGAATATGAACTGGACCAATGTGTCTTATGGAAACCAAAAATTTATTTAAAACATATTTAACTTTATCGCGTTTTTCTTAGGTCAGATTTCAGAGAATACTTTTCTCAAGACAATTCCATTTAAAGGTCATCTTTGAATCAAATGTAAAATCCAAACAAACACTTGGGGAATGATAAGTCAAGTAACGAATCGATCTCTTGAAATACTTTGAAAGGGTGTTTATATTTATTTTATGATAACAAATTTTCAGATACACAGTTTCTTGTTTTTTTTGGGCCCCCCCTTGTGTGCTGAGCATAAGTAATGTTTTTTAAAAGCCCGTTAAAGTAAGCTTGTTTGTGTGCTTGAATTATACCGTTTGTCTCCACCTTATCTGGGCACAATGGGTCATTTGTTTGCGCGCGGCATTATGAGTGTGGGTCTGTTTGCTTTTAACTTTTTGTCACCTGGTTCCCGGATAATTTACTGTCCCAACTCTACACAAGCAACTGTATCCAATAGCTACTTTGTATCCAAGCCCACTTGTATATGACGTATACAAAATGCACACTCGAAATAATGTTTTTGTACAAATTTAAATGAAAAAAATATATATATCCGGTAGTAGCTCAGTTGGTAGAGTGCTTGCATTCCATGCCAAGAGCTCGGGTTCAAATCCCACCGAGGGTGTCAAAAATGATTTCCCGTTTCGGTGTTGATTTCAAACCCAAAATAAAATACCGGCAATGTGTAATTCAGCCATCACTTCAACTAAAGTGGTTGGCGTGTGGCTAAAAATCTAAATCTCAGCTGAAAAGGTATACCTACATCGCTTAAGATTCATATTAAACGCATTCTCACAAGCAGACATGTATAATTTCGCGCTAACACATGCCGCATGTGAACCTACAACATAAAAACCCAATCTCAAATGAACATAAGCCCTACAACTCTTGCTGACGTTCCCTTAAACAGGGGTGGCATTGGCAAAGTGAACCATTTTTTACAGTATGGGTGGTCAGCCTCATACCAATTTATAAAACCGTACTCGTAAAAAAAAAGATATCCCGAATCGCCATATGCGACCTCTTCAGAGATAACGTAGGCAAGAAGTTATACTATATGTGTAGCTTACTTGCGTTTTTAGTACCTTCCATCTTCAGGTGTAAAATGAAACTCAATTAGTGAATTTTAAGAAAAAAAAAATACATAGGTATTTAAATTAATAAAAATTATATTTCACTAGGTTACTCACGAAAATCTAGATATTTTTTTTCTTGAAAGAAGTATTATGGACTCGAAGTCGAAAGGTAGTGATCTCAAACTCCAGTGGAGTACAAAAAAAACAAATATGCTCTTCGCAGGGATAAAAAAGGTGTTTAGTAGATTAAAGCTTCTTATTATCTTTCTGAATACACAAATAAGTATGTACTGCATTAGTTGTACAGCTGGTACGTTGTCTAGACAATTTAAATTACTATGTAAATTCAGTTATTCACAGACGATGCTAAGATTTGAATATCTATTGTGTTGCGTTGATTAACCCATAATTAAGTATTTAAATTTAATCGTGATTCTTAAACAAAAGATGAGCCTTGGAAAACTTGAGATTGCATGTCATACAAGTGCTAACTTGGGAGCAATGATATTATGTATGAGATTTAAGATGTACTAAGGTACCGAAGATCTGTGTGTTGTAATGTATGAATTCGGTGAATACAAAGACACAGTCTGTTACGAACTTTCAAGGTATTTCGACTCATCTTGTAAAGAGATACTTGATTGGTACATGATGGGTAAAGAAATAGTGTAATTTGAGCGAGAACGTAAAAAAAATGAAGGTACAAAATAATGTGATGAGATGGTTTGGGTATGTGGAAAGAATGAATGATGAAAGACTGACAAAGTATGTATACAAAGAAAGTGTGAAATTAAAAAGAGGGAAAGGACAACCGAGAAAAGTATGGAGTGATCAGATTGAGGAGATTGTGAAAGAATGGGATATACAAAGTGAACGTAAAAGAAGAAAATGCATGAAAAAGGTGATGGATATGAATGAATTGAAAGAGGTAAGGATAAGAAAAAATGGAGGCACCTCTGCAGAGGCTCTGGCCATCCTTAGCGGAATGGCGACGGAGTTACAGTAACAGTGGGTGAAACTTTTTTTATCCTAAATTACAAGCAACGGTTGATAGCTCAGTTGGTAGAGTGCTTGCATTCCATGCCGAAAGCTTGGGATCGAATTTCACCCAGGGTGTCAGAAATTATTTCCTATTTCAGTGTTTATTTCAAACCCAAAATAAAAAAACAAGAATTACTGAAATGAGTACTAGCTCCTTCTGGAGCTGGAAGTTCCCCACGTCAACTGAAGTCGTTGGTGTAAGCCCAGCCTCATTATCTGTAAAAATATATA
The DNA here is from genome assembly GCA_951799405.1 of Agapetus fuscipes. Classification (NCBI taxonomy): domain Eukaryota; kingdom Metazoa; phylum Arthropoda; class Insecta; order Trichoptera; family Glossosomatidae; genus Agapetus; species Agapetus fuscipes. Next base: position 26,256,627 of record OX637333.1, read on the forward strand.
GATTCCACTCACCACATGCAACCTCTTCGGGTAAAACGTAACATGATACGTGAAGCTTAGTAGCTTTTTTTATTTTAAAACTTATGTAAATTTTTTTTTTCATATTTCCGATATTATAATATGAAGACTTTAACTTCATAATTTTGTTTTCACAGTTTATTTGAGTGAAATTAACAAAACGCTATCTCACTTTATTCGTCCATCTTTAAAGGCTAACTGAGGTAAAAACCAATGGGTCAAGCCAGGAAAAAGAAAGTGGGTGGGTTTGTTCAGGCTGGTACTTTAAATCGGGGAAAAGGACTAGGCATTTGTTTATAAATAATATTATCTAAATTTATAGGTTGATTATTTGTATATTTGACTTTTTTTGTATAGATTTCTTTTTAAGCTTTTGTTGTTGTTTTTTTTTATACTTAAATGTTATTTATTGCTCGTACTCCTTGACTTATAGGTTGGTATGAGGCTGACCCCCCATACTGTAAAAAATGGTTCACTTTGCCAATGTCACCCCTGTTTCAGGGAATGTCGGCAAGAGTTGCAGGGCTTATGTTCATTTGAGGTTTGGATTTTATTCGTAAGTACACAATCAGCATTTGTAAGCGCGAACTACACGTGTTTGTTTGTGGGCATACATCTGAGAGCTTTGAATGAATATATCCTTGCAACATAGATTATAGATTATATATAGATAGGGCTTCGAGAGAAATAAGTTGTCTTTGCAACCTGAATGGAGGACCTATTTGTATTCAACTCAAATAAATTGCAAAAGTCAAAGCACGTCTTTCATAAAATATATTTTTAATTCATCCTCAAAAATGAATCGTCATCAGTAAATGTACAAGCTTTTGAAAATTTCATTTAACCTCATTTGAAACGAATGCCAAGACGTTTAAATTTTCACCTTGTTAAATTTTTAAAATAATCAATAGAGTTGTAATTAAAAAACCGATATCTAAAATACAGACTTACTTTTAAGTGATCACTTTAATACGTGGAAACCTACTATTAAAGAATCAAATGGGCTGGCTCACTAATTTATGTGGATGTAATCTCTACAATCTAAGTTGCAAAGATGGATTTTTATTATAGGCTAATACTTAATGCATGTCCACATTCAAGCATGTGCAAGTTAGCGCTTACACATGCTGCGTGTGTACTAACAATACAAACCAAGCCTTACATGAACATACACCTTGCAACTCCTGCAGCCTTCTCTGAAAGCAGGGCATTGGCAAAGATCTATCAAGTTATTACGGTATATGGGGTCAGCCTCATACATATTACATTTGTAGAGGAAAATGATGTCAATAAACTAAGCCTATCGACCAGTATAAAGGTATTATTATTATTTATTATTTAGAGTTTGAAATAAACGCCGAAACAGGAACTCATTTCTGATACTCTCAGTGGGATTCGAGCCCGAGGTCTCGGCATGGAATGCATCCACTCTACCAACTGAGCTATTGATCGGAAAACCTATGTTTTTAATTCATCCATATATAAATAAAATTTCGCACATTTGACCTCTAATATCCAACCTCTTGATCCCATCATCCATTCATTACATTATTATCAAGAGGTTCTTTCGATTATCAAGAGGTTCTCTCGATTATCAAGAGGTTCTCCCGATTATCAAGAGGTTCTCTCGATTATCAAGAGGTTCTCTCGATTATCAAGAGGTTCTCTCGATTATCAAGAGGTTCTCCCGATTATCAAGAGGTTCTCTCGATTATCAAGAGGTTTTCTCGATTATCAAGAGGTTCTCTCGATTATCAAGAGGTTCTCTCGATTATCAAGAGGTTCTCTCGATTATCAAGAGTTTTTCTCGATTACCAAGAGGTTCTCTTGATTAACAAGAGTTCATCCATATATAAATAAAATTTCGCACATTTGACCACTAATATCCAACCTCTTGATCCCATCATCCATTCATTACATTATTATCAAGAGGTTCTCTCGATTATCATGAGGTTCTCCCGATTATCAAGAGGTTCTCTCGATTATCAAGAGGTTCTCTCGATTATCAAGAGGTTCTCTCGATTATCATGAGGTTCTCTCGATTATCAAGAGGTTCTCTCGATTATCAAGAGGTTTTCTTGATTATTAAGAAGTTCTCTCGATTACCAAGAGGTTCTCTCGATTATCAAGAGTTTTTCTCGATTATCAAGAGGTTCTCTCGATTATCAAGAGGTTCTCTCGATTATCAAGAGGTTCTCTCGATTATCAAGAGGTTCTCTCGATTATCAAGAGTTTTTCTCAATTATCAAGAGTTTTTCTCGATTACCAAGAGGTTCTCTTGATTAACAAGAGTCTATCTCGATAATGGTGTGATAGCACCGAAAGAGCTCAAGAAAATAAAACAATTTACGAATAAAAACTTTTCAATTTATTTCAACATTATTGTTTAACATTTTTTCATCTTTTTTCACATAAAACTAAGCCGTCCCAAAGTAAAAGCGATCCGTCCGGAGCAGACGTTATATATAATACTCGTATAATTATCTGAGCCCGTAACATTTCGGCAATGAAAGGGCCGGTTATCAAAATAATAAAAAAAGAGAGTCCGTTAACGTCGGTCCGTGAAAAAGGCCCTTTGAAAATTTCCCCCGGAAGATTACACGGCTATTTTGTTACGAACAATGGGAAACAAAAGTAGATTATTGCAACGGAAGACTGCGGAATATTTTTTTACACTTCCGACAGCAGTCGTGTGCAGTCGTTGTACGTTTGTTGCCGGGAATTCCCGGCAATGAAAACCGGTTGATTTTGGAAACGGGATCTACAGTTTTCGGATTTTGTAAATAAATATCATTTATGTAGGTATGCTATAAAGGATCGGAGTTTGAGAAAGGTATAAAAACGAATCCATTTTGTTTTTGGTTTAAACCAACGATTTTTAGCTTCTACAAAATAATCATTGTTTAATTTATATTAAATTTTCGCAATTTTTCAGTAGATTTCTTAATATTTAGAGTATACAAATACAGATAAATAATTGGGGCTTACAAATAACTGTAATATTTTAGCGAAACAGTTAAATAAATTTGACCTGAAATAAAGAGAAAAATCTGACTAACCATCAATGAATAATAATGAATAATGAAAATAAAAAAAATAAACAAAAAAGTATGAACGTTTCAGATACGTAATTTATGCATACACATAAGTGGGCACGTTTAAGGTCACACTTATGCTTTAAGTGTACACACAAATTGAAAATCCAAACCTTAAATAAACATAAGACTTGCTACTGTAAGGACCTTCCCTGAGACTCCAAGATGCAAAGAGAACAATTTTCACAGTAGGTATATCATACTCATACCATTTTTTTTAGGAATTAATAGAACTCTCCGGGGATAGCGCGGCAAGAAGTTGCACCATATGTAAATCTTAGTTGTTTTTCTTTGCGAATGGAAGGAAAAAACATTTTTAATGTTTTCGCATTATATATTTTTGGGGATTCCCGGTATAATGTTGACTGATTCATTACCACGGATTTTTTTCACCATCCTTTCCTTATCTCGGGCCGTTTCCGTTTTCCCATCCTTACCAAGTGGAGGAAATGCGTCCCATTTAAAAATTTACATCATAAAGTCGTCCCGTGAGGGGAGAACACCGTACTTAGCGCACACCTACCTACTAATTCAATTCCATTCCGTACACTCTATAATTGCTCAATTAAAATTTTAGGCCGTTAAATAAATCAAAATTCCATTAATGCTCGACGTTTAAAATTGCAAAATTTACGAAGATTTTTTGCTGTAGCGTTTGATATAGAAATTGTCATTTTAAATATTTCCTCATTTTCTTAGAATTCCTTTTCCGAATCTTTTGAATCTGTTTCCCTCCGAAATTTCCTCCGCAAAATTTTTGATCATTTATTCTCTTTGTTAGCGTAAGATTTTGAAGATCATCAGGTTTCACTTTTCCAATGTCACCCCTGCTTCAGGGAAGGTCGGCAAGAGTTGCAGGGCTTATGTTCATTTGAGATTGGGTTTTTTATATTGTAGGTCCACATGCGGCATGTGTAAGCGCGAAATTATGCATGTCTGCTTGTGGGAATGCATTTAATATAAATCTCAAATGATACATATCTTTGCAGCTTAGATTTAGATTAAGATTTAGATCAGGTTGTTCTACAATATTTGTAGCAAAGGTTTTTCCACTTAATCAAATATATGTATGATTTGAAATTCATATTAAATGCATTTCCACAAGCAGACACGCATAATTTCACGCTCACACATGTCGCATGTGGACCTACAATAGAAAACAACTTTTGCCGACCTTTCCTGAAACAGAGGTGACATTAGCACAGTGAACCATTTTTTACAGTATGGGTGGTCAACCTCATACCAACTTATAAGTCAAGGATTTTTATTATTATTGTTATTCTTATTATAGGTTGGTATGAGGCTGACCACCCATACTGTAAACAAATGATTCACTTTGTTGAACTTCCTGTTTCAGTGAAGACAAGAGGCAAGAGTTGAAGCCTTATGTTAAATTAAGGTTGTGTTTATATGTTGCAAGTCTACATGCGACATATGTTTGAACGGACTTATGCTACGTGGCTGCTCATGGGAATGTAGTTAATATAAATCTTTAATGTAATATATCTTTACAATTTAGATTGTAGATTATAGAAAGATTTCTTCAGAAAACTTTTGAAAACTTTTAGGAATGATTGCTCCTTGTTTCATAAGTTATTAAAAAATGAGTCGTTTTGAGGTGGATTACTTAAAGGTTTTTATGTTTTCCTTAACTTTCCAGACATCTTTAAAGCTTTACATCCATGAAATAAAAGATAACTTTGTATAAGCGCTTTCGTCTGTGTGTCGTTCTGACACTTTCATTCTCCAGGTGATGGATCAAGCATGCGTCCCTTCAGTGCTTGTTTGGCTTATCAACCATATTTTATTTTCAAATATGACATTTCAATGCTATTGTCTTATGATTCACATTCTACACATCGAATCTAATCTAAATTGCAAGGATATGTAAAATTATGCATTCACATAATATGCATTCTCATAAACAGATACGTATAAGTTCGCGCTTTCACATGCCGCATGCGAACCTACAATATAAAAAAACTCAAATCTCAAATGAACATACCCCCTGCGACTCTTGCCGGCCTTCCCTGAAACAGGGGTGACATTCGCAAAAATAACAATTTTCTACAGAATGCGTGGTCAACCGCATCTGAGCTAAGAAAAAAAATGAAAACACGAAAATATTTAAAATCAATATCTAGTTTTCAAAAGACACATTTCTGTACCTACCTTATGCCCGTTTTCACCGACTCCTCCTAAACCGTCACCTAGCTAAAAGTATTTAAATATAAGAGACTCTTTAAACGGGTACCTAGCACCGTTGAGTTTCACGAGTGAAACTGTCACCTAAAAATCGGACACCTAGCTAGGAGCCTGTTTAGCAAACCACTAGTGTTGTGAAACTCGATTTTTGTAAATTCGAAATGTATTTTATGGTTTATAAAATAATATACACATTTCAAATAAAAACAACACATGAATATTTGATGTTTATAATAATATCTACCATTTACGCTGCAAATATTATTTGTTAATTGAATTTTTCTCTTTACAATGGTGTGTACATAGTATATTTTGATATGCACACACTATAAAAAAAAGCGTAATGTTGCCGGCTTGTAGTCTGCAGATGCATTCAGATGCGGTTTTGTTTTTGTTGACAATTCACATTCGACATGTAAAATCGGCATTTTCAAATATACGGCGGTCACCAATCAATTATCAAATTAAAGAAGAAACATGGTGTCACTGAATTGTTTCTGTACAAAACAATAAGTAACAATCCATCTGAAGGATATCATAAGGCCTGTGATATGACAAATTTATGGTAGGTACCTATAAACATCGATCAATGTAAAAGATCGATGTTTTTAAATACGTAATAAATTCATGGACGATAATAGTTATTCCACAACATCTTTACCAAAACTATATGTGTACAGCTCTGTTGTCCGAAAATATAAAAATTACTACAATTTTATCCAGCAAGGAGCTACATGATTGTATTTTTGACAGCCGATATCCGCACCAAAAATCGATGTCATTCTTATCGACATTTTTTTACCTTTCTCAAAACTTTTTGGACGTAGATAAGTCCTAGCAACTTCTATATCCTCAAGAGTTTCTAAAAATACAAGGATATCGGCGTCCATATCCACTTATTTGCAGTTTAAACATGACATAACCTCACTGACAGGCCGCTAAAGTGTCCTTTAGCGTAAGAGACAGTTTAGGGAGCGGAATATCGGGCTCGCAAATATAAGAAGTTCTTAGCGAGTTAAGAGGTTCTTAAATGCTGGTGAAAACAAAACTGGTACCTAAATATTTTTAAACAGCACTTTATCTTTAAATATTCTTGGTGAAACGGGCATTAGACTCTTAGAGCATAAACAACGGTAGTCACATTTAGTAAAATGTGCAGGAGACGAGTTTAAGTGAAAATTTGCACTTTTATACAACCATCATAACTTCTAAACTAGACGAGATATTTTTGATCTGTAAAAACTGTTTACCTTCTTTTATCGATATTTATTTAATGTGAAGGAATGTGAACAACGCATGTGGAACTTCGGTGGTTTATGCTCGCACTTTTATGTGCATCCCATATTTATTACACTTGATATCTCAGTAACTATGAGTCCGAGGACTCCAATATTTTTACCACTTATAGAACAGCTAATTATAATAATTTCTGCATGATTAACATTGCTCATGTGAAATAACCTCTGTTCGATATACAACAAACAAGCAGTAAGGGAACGTTTTGCTAATGAGATTTAAGTTAGATCAAAATGAATAAAGTTGTACTTTGAAATAATTTGAATTTTTTTTATTTTTTACAGAGGCGTACGCAGAGATAGAAGGAGCGCCAGACATTCACGTCAGGAGTGGATCAGAACTGAGGCTATTGTGTCGACTTCAAGGCGCCACTGAATCCCCATCATACTTATTCTGGTACGCCACTGCTTTTATATTTAACAAAAATTATTTAACTAAATAAACTAAAGACCTTTCTTTAATCTTTCAAAATATTAAGAAACATATTGCGTTATGAGTATGGACATTTTAGACTTCCACACTGTTACTGTATACTGCCACCGTTCCACTAGGGGTTGCCGGTACCTCTGCAGATGCGTTTCCACTTTTTTGTTTTGTTCTTGAATATCTCTTTCATTCATTCAACATTCATACTTTTCCTCATACACACTAATTCTCTCATTCTCACTCTGCATGTATCATTCTTTAGCGATCTAACGTATTTGGTCTATCCATTAATTTCTTGGTCTTCCCCTTCCCCATTTTCCTATGACATTTCCTTTGTACACGTTATTCGTTAGTCGTTCATCATATATTCATTCAAGATCTCCAATCGTGCTTTATTGTACTTTCATTTTCATATTATCTTTTATACCACACTCGTTCATCATCAAATCATTGCAAACTCTATCATTCAGTGTTTTTCCAGTCATTACTCTCAGGGAAGCCATTTCAACCGCATATACTTTACTCAACTCACATTCATTAATTGTCCACGCCTCACTTCCATACATCTTCCATGCACACTGCCATTAAGTACTTATAAGACAAATTGTCTCAGTAAATTAAAGATTGTAAAAACATTAGCATTGTTAATATATTGTATCCTCATTTACACATGTGTAGGTTTATTTAAAAAGATCAGGTTAAGGTTTCATTCGTTCATACCTATGCAGCATTTGTAAATGCAAACTTACACGTGTCTGTTTGTGGGTATGCATTTAATGTGAATTTTAAATACTTATATATCTTCGCAACTTAGATTATAGAAATATAACAGACCGTTGCTAATTTTGCAAAGTTTTTTAGAGTATAAAAATTTGCTCTCATAACGTTCTACAAAGAAAAAATAACCGTAAAACATATTTTCTCTTCAGTGCAAAAACAAAAAAAGTTAAAAATCAATAAGTATAATATCATCGGGAATAACCTTTTCAGTTTCTACGGTAAACGATAGCTTAGTATTGAAAGGAAGAGAGAGAAAAAAAAAACAGCCAAACAAACAACACGAGTATGGGAGAAACTTTGGCGGAGAAATTCGGCACGCAGAATTCTATTTGCCCACGCACGATATGTTCAAGTTTCTCGCTTGTGCCAGGGAGTGGGTCGGGTAGGGGGCCAGGGGGTGCAGGGAGCTAAGTGGGAAAACTTAAAAAGGCATTATTTTTCAGATAAGGCTGAGCAGTATCGCTTAGAGTCCCGCTGTGGAAATCCTTCCAGAGATTTGAAAGCCAGCCGGGTAGGGGTGGAAAGCATAGAGCTAATATTTGATTTTTTTTTAAATGTGTTTTTGTGCCACTTCACCTATTTACGTTATACTATTAATAAGGTGTATTAAATTATGATTTTTTTAAATAATGTGACGTTTTCTGCTGGGTTCTCTTTTTAATTAAAAATGCAATAATTTATTTTTGCAGAATTAACACAATTTATTTCACAATTTGACATGTGCTGTTTATTTGTATTTCACAGAAAATGCGACTTAACTCTCAGTACCACTTTGATCTCTTATATAGGGTACCAGAGGGGTCTTTCTCGCATTCACTAGATTATTTTTTCACCATAACGTTATGTACAAACACAATCTCTATCACTTCCAGATGGTTCCGTCTTACGTGTATAGGTGTGCGTAGTCACTTTGATTTCATAGCCCGTCATGCAATGTATGCGTGTATAAGCGCACGTACGTATTTCAAGTTCATGACAAAAAAATGAGCAAAAGATCACATCGTGAAGGTACCTATAATTTTCAATCACAAGCAACAATAGTTTGTCCTAGGAGTTTTAGACTTACACATCCAGCTGTGAGGTTCTTTCCGGGATATATTAGAAGCCCATCGTAGACATGGGCGAAACGTCCAAAAGCTCCAGCTCTCACATACCACGGCAACGGATCCCGGAAAGCAACTCCCCAGAATATCTTGCCATGACTGTTCAGTGTTCAGTTAATACCTCTATGGCGTAGAAGAGACAGATACACGTCTCCTGATGACGTCAGATACAAATCTGACGAAACGTTGAGAAACCCGTTCTCCTCTGCACAATGGTTCATAAAAAAATATTTTTTAATTTTTTTAAATCCTTTTTGAACTATATATAAATATTTGTTCACATCTCTACGTCATATCCATGTATAGATACATACATATACTTCAGGTTCTCCGGTGAGCCTTTCAGTATCTATTTATGTATATATATCTGAGTATATATGTAGGCTACACACAAAACACATAGGTTTTATGGATGTACATAATGTAAAGAAAGAAGCTTCCGTAGAACTACGCTCCTTGGTATTGAAGCTTTCTTCTCAATGAAACAATTTTTATTTTAACGTTAGTTTGAATGAAAAAATCATAAGTGAAAAAATGCGAAATACATAAGTCTTGTAGAACCATAGACGGCTTTGTAGTGTTTTTAAATATAATGTATTCTTATGTTGTTCGCGGTTTCAATCTAATTGAAAACTGCGGTGATTTATTTTAAACAATTTATTTCAGGTACAGAGGCACTTTATATATGCAGAATCCAACGGTCAATTGACTTCTAAAGCTACAAAGAGTTGTGGCATTTATTTTATAGCAAGAATAAGGATCATTGTCAAATCATTGAGAATCGGTAGATGCGAGACTTTACTAGAATATCCGACCAAACAGGTATGCAGGTAGTTTAAAAAGACACTTAAGGGCTCCATTGGTACTGAATTTAGCATTGCCGCCAAATGCATGCGTTTTGCAGTGCTGTAAAATATAAAATTCTCTACGTAATTAAGGAACTAATCTACACATGTAGTGTAACTTCTGGACTACGTTATCCCCGAAGGGGTCGCATGTGGCGATTCGGGACTTATTTATTTTTACGGGTAAGGGGGTCGGCCTCACACCATACACTTTCAGTTAAAGTGGAGGTTTCCTAGCCCCCGGGGGGCCTGGTTCTCATTTCAAGGCTGAGTACCTTGCCGGTATTAATTTTGGGTTTGAAATAGTCACCGAAACGGGAAATAATTTCTGACACCCTCGGAGGGGATCGAACCCTTGCTCTGAATGCAAGTATTCTACCAAATGAGTTTTTACGAGCTTGGGCATCGCTATAAAGCGCCAATTCTCAAACAAGACCCAATTGCTGCAAGGCTGGAAGAATCTTTGGTGACCGGTCATTGGTAAAGGGATATGAATTTTTCAACCCAACGAAGAGAAAAAATTGAAATTATAAATGTTATATTTTTTGAGATCCGCCGAAATTCGAATCCATGACCTTTCATTAACGAAACTGAAGCGTTAACAGTTAACAATAGATTGCGGACCAGTCTAATCTAGCCGAGGGATATTTTAAAAGTGCGGTAAATGCTTGCAATTTAATATTTGATTTGATTTCCTCTTCCCAGGTATCACGGAGAGCACATGATCAACTACGACACGAGCCGGGGAGTCCTGGTGACGTCACTGCAGGGCGGATCCACCGCGCCCCCGCCCAAGGCCAAGGGCGGAGCGCCCCCGGGCAAGGCTCAGGGGCTCCCCCAGGGCTTCGGCAGCGAGCTGAGACTAGCAGTGACCGGGCAGCAAGACGGAGGCAACTACTCCTGCGTGCCGGCTAACGTGAAACCGACGTTTGTCACGGTCCACGTGCATGACGGTAATAAGATCTACTTATTTTACTTTTTAAGAGTTTTGGGCTTTCACGGCTGGCTGATGATGCTGGAGAGTTGCTTTCTGGGATCTGTTGCCGTGGTCTGCGGAAGTAGGAGCTTCCGGACGTTTCGCCCATTTTGTTTTTTAGGAATCCTTTGCGGGAGACTCCCTAGATTTCAGAGACAGATAGGGGTCTATGACACTTGTTGTAGTGCCGCAGAGGTGTGGTTTACGAGCTTAGTCGTTGCTTCAAAGCGCTAATTCTCAAGCAAGACCCAGTTACTATAAGGCTGGATGAACCTTTTGTGACCGGTCTTTGGTAAAGGCATATAAATTTTTCACCCAGCGAAGAGCATATTTGAAAGTATAAACGGTATATTTTTTGTGCTCCGCCGGGAATCGAACCCACAACCTTTCCATTCAGAGTCCGAAATGTTAACATTAACATTAACATGTAGGTAATGTGACAATAAGAATGAAGTGGATTGGACATGATTTTTGTCCCATAATGGTAGCATCTTGTATTTCATTGAAAATATAGCATTTTCGTATATGTGTTGAATACCATCCTAGGAGGTATTCAACAATACCATTCAAAAATACCATACAAGCGAGGGAGACCTCTTCTGAGGTGGCTGGATGACATCAAAGGAACTGCAGGCAGAGGATAGCTGAACCCAGCAGGCGAAAGAGAAGCATGGATATGATTAGAGGAGGTATACGTCCAGGAGTTGACTGAGAAAATCGGAGGATTTGGCATTTTGGTAGCTCCTGTTTTCTTGTCTTGGCAATGTCATCGATGAAACAATTCTAACTCAGATTTTCACATATACTTACAATGTTTCTTCTTTTTTTCCCACTTCTATTAAAGATCGTCAATCATGATGCCTATGTTCACCTTAGATGCTACAGCTCGAAAGAGGGACTTGGTGCTTTCGTTGAAATATTTTACATAGTATGTACAATGCATTCACAAACTATGTAAGTATGCTTATACACATGCAGTGTATGTGTGCACAGACCTACACGTATCTGTATCTACACGTCTATATAAACCTATATGTTTTTTAAGAATGCCTTTTCTTGTTCTTCAGATGCTGCTTGCCCACCTCTGAGCCAAGGAGTCCGCCCGGGTCAGGATCCTGGCCTCATCGTCCAATGTCCACTGGCAACCAAAGATCGTCAGGACATCAAACCTGAACCTTCCGAATCCAACCAGGCTTCCAACATCCTCCACCCTCTTCAAAACAACTTCTTCAACGCGCTCAAATTTCCGTGTATCCTCATTCTTGTATTCAATAAGATATTCATGTATCATTAATAATCTATCAAAAGTGTAAAAATATGTTTTTACTTTAAATAGTATAAAAAAAAAACAATCATAACTTCATTACAAAAGTGTTTCGTGGTGTTATCAAAAAAATGCAAAGAAACGAAAACGTTCTCTGGAAGCGCTGTTTCATATTCCATGATTTTTTTTAACGCTATGATTGAGTACAAAACTAATCTATTATATTGGAAGTTCAGTTCTGTTATTTGAAAATCATATCTTTTAGATACAAAATCAAATGAAAGTGTCTAATTTACCCTGAAATCAGTTTTTAAATTGAGAATTGTTCATCATCAAACTATCATTAAATGTAAATATTTAAATTAAATTTATCATTGTAATAAACTTAAGAATTAAAAAACGTAACTAATACAATAATTAATAAGGGTTACTAATGTATACTTATTCAAATAATGATTATCATTAAATTAATAATTAATATCATAAAATCATTGAAATATCATTTTGTTAATAAAATATTAAGATGGAATTTTTAATACTTAATTTTCAAGAGAAGATATTATATTTTTATTTAGGTGGGATGAAAATTTTATACTGCGTTGAAATTATGAATTATGGTGCGTTGGTGATTTAAATTTAATTAAAACTTTGAATCAGTAATTATTTACATTTTAAGTTTTCATTGAATGTAATAAATATTTAACTTACATTTTATAAATCATGTTAACAATTTAATTACAAAGAAAAAAATATATATCATGTTATTTTAAATACATTATCATATCACTTAACAATAAATTTTAATAAATGTTGTAAAAAAAATATTAAATACTTAATTGACTTACATAAAAAATGTATTTGTAATGAATTTTTAATTTTATTTATAAATATTTATTAAATTTATGCATGCAAATAATGGTTGCATATTATTGACAAATGTGACGATGTACTTATATTTTTCAAAAATAAAAATAAATAAAAATTATCGAGTCTTTTATTTCAAAATAAATTCAGAGGACTATTACTAGAAGATCTTAGACTTATGGAAACTATATGCGAAGATAATCAAAAGGTAACGGGTTCAACTGTCCAACAGAGATAAAAAAATATTGTTTAATTTTATAATTTTTTGATTAATTAAAAACACTGTTTATTTTCACGGATAAATTTATTCAATAAGATTAAAATCTTTAAACAAATTACTTAGTACTTAGTAATTTGTTTAAAGATTTTAATCTTTTTGAATAAATTTATCCGTAAAAATAAACAGTGTTTTTAATTAATTAAAAAATTACAAAATTAAACAATATGAATTTTCACAGTGTTAATACACAAACAATACAAAATATAAAAAAATATCATTATTAAAAATTCAACGGAATGAATATCCCGAGAAAAGGCAAATCGCCCCCTTAGTGCTTGTTTGTCTTATTTCCATCAAAGGTGATTTCACATGTTCAATGTTTGTATTGGACCAATGTGTCTTATAAAAACTGTAAATTAATTTCAAAAATATATAAACCAACTCTCACATTGTTATGTTTAACGTTTTTTTCTGAACTTAGATTGTGCAGAATGTGATTCTTAAGATAATTTAATTGAAAAGTCATATTTGAATCAAATGATAGATAAGTCAAACAACCACTAGGGGGACGAAATGCAGTAGATTTTTGGAGACAGAGCATTCAAGGCAGCCGCTCCAATGACTTGGAACGCTATTCCCGCCTCACTGAGGGAACTGGATATGGAGAGACCATTTAAAAGAGGTCTCAAGACTCACCTCTTCGTCCAATCATACGGACAAGCGCCTTTGTAGTGACACACTGTCATAAAAGGCGCTATACAAATCCTGTCTTATCTATCTATCTAAATCCCTAATCAATGAAGCAAGAGACTACACACATATAAGGAAGATTTAGTCAGTGAACGATGCTTTTGTGGGAATCACACCTCATGAGCGCCAATTATTCAAGCAAAACCGGGGATCGAACCATTGATCTCGGCGTGAAATACAAACATTCTACCAAATGAGCCATCGTCCGGACTTTCTACGAGCTTGGTCGTCGCTACAAGGCGCAAATTGCTGTAAGGCTGGATGGCCTTTTTATGGTCGGGTTTAAAAAGTAAAGGCAATGAATTTTCCAACCCAGCGAAAAGCATATTTAAAAACATAAATGGTAGGCATATTTTTTGTCCTCCGTCGAGATGCAAACCTGCAACCTTACATTTACGAGTCCGAAACGTTACCACTAGACTACGGAGCGGTCTTTTCCATCAATATTCAATGAACCACTTTCACACAGGGTATGTATATTTATTTAAGCTTTTAATCCAAACAAAGTGGCCTGAATGGATTGATTGTTTAAGTGGCAGTTGATTTAGCGTGTACCCATAGTATACAACTTCACGTTTAAACTTAAATACATCGTTTTACCAAAACTTTGAATGGCTGATTTAAATAAGGCACTTTATCGAAAAAATATTCCATTCAACGCGAAGTATGCAGAATGATTCCAAACGCCGAGGCAAATAACTTAAGTATCCAAAATACTTATAATGCATTGCTAGTTCGACATTTTTTTACAGAATCCTGTACGGGAGACTCTCTAGATTTCATGGACTCTAACGGGGCTATTCTTAGACATTTTAGTCGTTGGTTGAACCCACGCTTTGACAAACTAATAATGCATTTGTATGAAGACCTGTCAATCCAAGATAGCCGCAAGTGAACAGCTGATTTTTTTTCATACAAATATTACAAAATTCAGTGGGTAAAAATGACCGTGCTGATGAAACTTCCAGCGCAGGCACCATTAGTTTGTCAAAGCGTGGGCTCAACCGACGACTAATATGTCTAATAATAGCCCCGTTTTGGTATATGACACTTGTTGTATTGCCGCTCCCACCCTTTGTTGCAGGGCTGTTTGCTGCGTAGTGTTGTGGTGTGTGCTGCATTGCGTTGTCTTTGTTTTGAGGCACTGAACGGAAACAAAGATCGCTTTTGAATAAGGTAAGGTGAAATGGGGGTGGAAACGCAGATACCGGTAACAGGTTAAGCAAAAGAATGAGTCATGAAAAGTTTTGATATCGATAACAAAGTCCTTAATACCACGCACGGTAAACGGCATTTAGTAGAAAAATGTCTGACTAATTATTATTATAATGACACTCTGTGTTTTTTTCTCATCAACCATTATTTACCATTATAATAACTCCCAACGCTTTTTAGTTTGAATGTATTTTTTTGGTGAACTCTCCAGTTGAGTTTTAAACGTTTAACGTAGAGATTCATACTTAGAGTACTGAACAAGTTTACAGTTTACAGTGAGGGATCGAGCAATTCAGGCAATTGCATCTCTTGCCTCCTGAAAAATAAGTCGGGGCGCCTCGCAGCTCCATCAATCTTGGGGTGAGTAAAGCCTGACTGAGAGGCGACAGGGGTGGCGCTGGAAATCTGCATAAGTAATGCGATACATTTTCTCAGCTTTATTTACTTGTAATCGATTTTAAAAGAGACGCTTGCTTGAGGTGTTTAATTTTTTTTTCTTGCTGTATTAACTGAAATTCGCTAAAATCGAATTACTAATAGACGAATATTTCTCTCTTGGAAGAGAGGAAAACTGTTTGATTCTCGGCGGAGCAAAATCAAAGTACATTTCAAACTTTTTGAATGCGCACTGAAAGATAGAGTGAGAAACGAATGGGTTCTGAATGAATGCGGAGTAAAAGAAAGCGTGAAAGTGAAAGATCAAAGAAGTGTGATGCGATGGTTTGGACATATTGAAAGGATGAATGAAGACCGACTGACAAAAAGAGTGTACAATGGGAATATAATAGGTAAGCGTGGAAGGGGAAGACCTAGAAAAGAATGGATTGTTCAGATAAGTGAGATTGTGAATGAATGGAATTTACATAGTGGAAACAAGAGAAGAGCATGCATGAAAAGAGTGATGAAATTAGATGGGATGAAAACAGTATGCAAGGACAGAGTCAAGTGGAGGCACTTGTGTGGAGGTACCGGCCACCCCTAGAGGAATAGCGGCAGGATACAAGACAAGATAAGAAGCAGTGTTTTTTTATGTGGAATTTAATTTTTTTGTTTGAGAAAAAACATACTTTTTAAAACACTCTTCACTTTGTTGAAAAATTAATCTTCCCCAACCAAAGACCGGTCCCTACAGGTCCATCCAGCCTTACAGGAAATGGGCCTTGCTTGAGAACATGCACTTTCTACAGCGACGTCCAAGCTCCCAGAGGGTTCTTAAGACGTGTTTCACAAATAAACAGTAACTCACCAAATAAATCATACTGATATTACAATAATAAGTACATTTAATGAATTGACTTATAGGTTAGTATGAGGCCAATGTCACCCATGTTTCAGGGAAGGTCTTTAAAAGTTGCAGAGCTCATGTTCATTTGAGGTTTTATTTTATTTGTTATATACACATGCAGCATTTATACATTTAATACATTTAATATGAATTTTGAATTTTAAATGTTAATATCATCAATCAGCATTTGTAAGCGCGAACTACACGTGTTTGTTTGTGGGCATACATCTGAGAGCTTTGAATGAATATATCATTGCAACTTAGATTATTATATTATTATTATTATTATGATACATCTTTGAAACTGAAATTATAAATTCTTGTATATGAAAAAAAAAACATACAGAAAACTCTCACATTTTTTTTACCAACTGTCGTTTTTTATTTGTTTATCTTTGCAACTTAGATTTATACATTAAAAGCGTTTTGTTAATGAGACATTACATAATTTACTTAAAAACGAAAACAATGTTTTTTCTTAACCCCTTTTAATCCTGCCGGCACATTTCAAATTATAAATTGAAGTAGAAGTAGTGAATGTGTTACAATAACGGATGCTCCGTACATTATCATTAAAATGTATGCCGAGGCGGATCTGGTAAGTAGCGCAGTGGTTAGAGGGGCGAGAAAAGGTTCCAGAGATTCATTGTTCTCATATATTTGTGCTGCTAGTGTATCCCAGCGTAATTTGTTTGACTTGCAAAAACTTGCGGGGTCGGATAAAAAAAAAGTTCGGCCGAATGTTCGCGCCGTGTATGGAGACGCCGAAATAGTATTAAGAATATCATGTATACTTTGAGAAATCTATAATCTAAGTTGCTTATGCATATTTTAAGGGTGTGTGCATTAAAATTGAGAAAATTCATCGGTCTTACAGAGAGATTTCAAGAAAAACATGTTTTTCATTACTCGTTTAACATTTTTTTTTCTCTTAGACTATCTATAATAATAATCTAAAAACTAAGTTGCAATAATATATTGACATTTAAGGCTTAAATTTAATGCATGCTCATAGACATGCTGCATGTATCTATATCTGTAATCTATAATCTCATTAAGATTTTCACCACAAAGCCTCTCTTGTTAAAACGTACATATTTATAAATATAAGCAAGTACAGTACCGAGCTTATCTAATCTAAGTTGCAAAGGTATGTCAACATTCATATTTAATGCATGCCCACAAGCAGACACGTGTGAGTTTGCGCTTACATATGCTGCATGTATACTGACAAATTAAAAAAACAACCCTGAAATGAACATTAACCCTGCAAATTTGGCCGATTTTGCCTGAAACAGGGGTGACATTGGCAAAGTGAACCATTTTTTACAGTATGGGTGGTCAGTTTCATGCCAACCTAAAAGTCCAGGAATTACATACATATAAATATACACACATGCATAATAATAAAATAAAACAAAAAAAACCAACCTCATGTATAAACCTTGCAACTCCTGCCGCCTTTTTCTGAAACCGGCGTGGCATTGGTAAAAGAAAACCAAGTTGTGTACAGCTCGGGGATCAGCCTCATACCAACGTTTAAGCCAAGGAACTATCATCGGGTACAGATAATTGTTCATTAGCATGATCGACACCTTAAAGTGACATATCAAGCTAACATGGGTTTTTCAGATAAATACACAGCTTTTTTCCTTAGATTATAGATTTATTTTAGAAGAAAAATGATACCGTAGACTGTTTTGGAGCATTTATTTTTATTTTGCAAAACCTGGAAATGCATTACTCTCTAATCCTTCTACGACACAAATTAATGTGCCATCTTGAATTTTAATAAACTTTATAGAACTTTAATAAATTCTAATAAAACTCGCACAAATTAATAGATTTCAATCAATATGAATTTTCACAGTGTTAATACACAAAACATACAAAATATAAACAAACCATACAAAATATAACGTGCCGTCGTTTTTCAACAGCCTTTTTGTGTATCAAAAAAAAACCCTTACAGGGAACTTTGTTGTATTTCGCGAGTATGCCTCTAGAATCCAAATGAATCGTTCTTAATGAAGATACAACCGTCCGTCCGTTCAGTTTACTGAGACTGTACTCCAATTTAACGTTGCAACTCGTTGTCGTTTTACCCAAAATGTACTAAAACTACAACGCTCACTGCAAGCGCAATTTAAGTTTGCATATACTTTTTGTTTAACGCTTTTGTCGAGTTGACTTGGGGCTTAGTTCTGTATTGAAGCAGGGAATTGCTGCTTTATTATTTACTATGGGCCTAGATGGGATACTGTGAGGTATAAACACTACGCTCAAGTCGGATAAAACACAGAATTAAGGAGAAATTAGTGAAATACTTAATTAATCTTTATTTTGAATCCCGTAACTGCAAAGAAACAACAAAATTAATTCACAATAAATTTCGTAGCAATCTTTTTGGTAGGTACTTTGATTCTATCAAATTTTTCCTTGACTTATGGGTTGGAATGAGACTAACCGCCCATATTGTGCAATTGGTTCCTTGAATTAGTTGGTATGAGGCTGTACAAATTGTTCACTGGGCAAACGTTGCAGAGTTTATGTTCATTTGACGTTTGGATTACAATTTATAAGTACATACACACGAAGAATTCGTAAGCGCGTACTTACGCGTGTCTGTTTGTGGGTATGCACTTAATATGAATATGAAATGGTAACATATCTTCGAAACTTGATATATAGATTATATAGGTTCACTTAAACCAATGTCGCCAATATTATTAATAATCATTTTTACTGCGCCTTTTCATGACCGTTGCAGGTGGTCATCCCAAAGGCGCTGCAGATTGTGAAAACAAATGTGTTTTCAGGGTTTTTCTGAAAACTGCCTCCTTGTCCGTTGTCCGCAGTCTTGCCGGCAGAGAGTTCCAGGACATGGGCGCAGCAACACGAAAAGCCCGATCGCCAAACACGGTAGTCGGACTTCTTCTGACTCCTCGGAAGCTCCAGGGTACTGCCAATGGTTTGCGCTGACCTCAATGTCCATCCTCTCTCATCAACACACGCCCCTGGTTCAGAGAAACTCAACATGAGCTGCAGGTTGATGTTCATTTGAGGACTTGGTGTTATTTTATAAGAACACTGCAGGATGTCTAAGCGCGAACATACAAAGCATGGATGTAATATAAATATTAAATGTGTCGATTAATCTTTGTAACTTTGTAGATATACATAAAAACTAGATACAGTGGTAAGCTTTAAAACAAAATCATACTTATTTTCAGATGTACTTTTTTTTGCAAAATCGACGGTCTAGATTTGCCAAAAAAAAAAAACCACCGAGAGAGCCAATTACAATAAAGCCGAGCTTTTGAATTTTCACAAGTGCCCCAAAAATGGAATCTTAGAAAATGGCATGAATTTCATATGAGACTTTGAATAATTGCTGTTAAACCTCAAACGTGTACCCACAAGTGAAGTATGAAAAAAACCGCTTTTTATAAAATGTGTTTTAATGAATATGAAAAGTCAATTGTGTGATAATTGAGAATAAAAAATAAATGTTATACTAAACAACATTATTGTTATGAATATTTCGTAATATGAAATGAAATTGTAATCAAAATTTGTTTTTGGATTTTTAACAAGCCGTTGTTGGAGAATTTACATGATTTATAAGACGATTGCAACGTTTCGTTGGTGTCATAGTAACGTTAAGAAAAATGCAATTTATTCTACTGCGGTAACTGTAACTGTAACTCTGTCACCATTCCGCTAGGGGTGGCCAGAGCGTCTGCAGAGCTGCCTGCGGGTCGTCACACATTTGAAAAGTGTTTTAAAAACAAATTAAAAAGCAAATTTTACTTTATGAAATTATTGTTGTATTATTTATTTTTTCTCATTTTGTCCTGAAATATAATATATATTTTTTAATTTTAATTTTTAGTTTATTTTTGTGTGAATCACACCTCAAGAGTTCTGTACGAGCTTGGTCGTCGCCCAAGCATGACTCAGTTGGTGTAAGGTTTAATGAACCTAACGCAGAAGGCTCCTCGCGAAATACCCGTCAGGGTTCCCCGTCCTTTCCCATTAGCTTCAGTAACATCGAAATTCTGGGAAGGGGGGGGGGGGGTTCCTTAGAGTCATGCAATAGCCTCTGATCTGGAGGACTTTCTTTTCTTTGACATGAATAGAGTTACACTAGCTGATTAACTTCATCGGGAAGGCCTTAAGCCACGTCTTAAAAAAAATGTAATGTTGTTCACCGAGTGAAGCAACTCCGCATGAGTTGTATGAACTGGGTGGGAGGTGGTGGGAGGTGGTGGGAGGTGGTGGGAGAGTGCCTGGACCTATAGTAAAGGCAGATTAATTTTTCCACCCAGCTAAGAGCGGATCTAACGAATTGAAATATTTTTTCGTGCTCCGCTGGAATTCGATCCACTACCTTTCTATCATGAACCCGAAGTGTTAGCCACTAAACTACGGATTGGTCTCCAATCGATCTCAGTATTTTCATTAAAATGACCCTTGATATAATAAAATAAATAAAGTTAATTGAGAAAAACGCATTGTATTTTGAAGATCACCGAGGCTTTAATAAGAGTGGATGTTGCTTATGACGTCATAATAAAACTTTGCTAAGCACGCATTCTAGCTAAGCTGAACTGCTCAGCGAGGAATAGTTTCTCCGATATGAAATGTTGTACTTTTCATCAAACTTTATCAATAACCGGTACTTAGCAGTTGCTTTTTCACAGAGGCGTAGAGAAAATAATGGACGTGTTTTTAGTTAATTTAATCCTGTCGATAGCTCGGATGGTAGAGTGTTGGCATTCCATGCCGAGAGCTCAGGTCGATTTTTGATTTCGGTGTTTATTTCAAACCCAAAATAAAATACGGGCAAGGCTGACTCAGCCTTCACAAGAAATGAGAATCAGCCCCCTCGAGAGCTGGGAAACCTCAACTTTAACTTAAGCGGTTGGCGTTAGGCCGGCCCCATTACGTGTTAAAATAAATATGATCCACTCGTCACATATATGCGACCCCTCCGGGGAGAACGCGGCAAGAAATTAAGAAGTTACACTATATGTGTTTTCACTTATTAGTTTAGTCATATTCACGTTTAGTCACGTTCGTAGAATATTGTAGCTAGTTTTAAAAAAGGTTTAAACTACAGGATATTATAACCTTATTACCTTTTCTTTCGTACTACGCAAAACTACAATTTTGAAATCATAGCTTAACAACTCGCTACCTTAGTTCTTGTTTATCGTATACGCCATTGAGAAAATTTTAAATGAGCAATGTTTGCATGTGTACTGGACCAATGTGTCTTATGAAAACAAGACATTTATGTAAAAAATATTTAAAACAACTCTCACATTATCGAGTTTTACGGTTTTTCTTAGCTGAGATTGTGTAGAATTTGATTCATAAGACAACTGCATGAAAAAGTCATATTTGGCAAGATTGGCGTATACTATAAACAAGAACTGGGGGAGCGAACTCTAGCCTGTCTATTATTGACTAGCAAACAATTGATGACTAGGTTACAGTCTATTTAAAAAAAATGACTCCATTGAGAGTATTTTACAAATTTGTTTATATTCATTGCTTGTTAATAGGTTTTTAAACAAGAGAGGCTCTGTGGCAAAAATATTTTGTATTCTAATACTGGTTTAAGAAAATGAAACTACAACACCTTTTCTCAGGGTCAGTCTCCCCTCCACTGACCCACGCCCTGTATATCCATCCCATCCGGGGATGTGTCACAGGACTCGCATGCAAAAGTTATGTGAGATACGAGTGGCAGAAGGCCCTCCCGAGAAGCTACACTTTCCCAAGTGTATGCACAAAGCAAAGGAGGCTCAGAAATCACTGTGCTTCTGTAAGCTAATACTTTTTTTTCTGTATAAAGACCCATAAAAAGTCAACAATAAAAAATAATTTAACCTCTTCGACCGCCGCCACTGCGTTTCACTTTTACAACTCCTCTTGTAAGGCTGCCATATTGGTTTCTTGGCATTGAAGCGTAACTATGGCAACAATAATAATAATACGTAATAATGATGAAGAAATGGTGTGAGGACAGGAAACAGAAAAATAAGAAAAAATAATGCTCATGGCAATGAAGAAGACTGTAAAAATATCCTCTTTGCAATAAAAGGCATTGTGAGGTTAGGTGCTTTTTAAAAGTAGAAAAACGTTCACATTTCATATTTAACTAAAGTTTTTTTTTATCATTTTTATATAATGCAAATAAACTATACATAAAGTGTAACTTCCTGTCGCAATATCTCCGAAGGCTTTCGCATGTGACGAGTGGATCAATTTTAAATTAATTTTAGGTGGCATAGAATTTTGTGTAGTACATAATTTTGTAACACAGTTTTTATTTTCTATACTAATCTTCCTTGACTGATAGGTTGGTATGAGGTTGACCACCCATACTGTAAAAAATGGTTCACTTTGCCAATGTCACCCCTGTTTCAGGGAAGGTCGGCAAGAGTTGCAGGGCTTATGTTCATTTGAGATTGTTTTTTTTTTTATATTGTAGGTCCACATGCGGCATGTGTGAGCGCAAAATTATGCATGTCTACTTGTGGGAATGCATTTAATATTAACCTCAAATGATACATATCTTTGCAGCTTATATTTAGATTAGATTTAGATCAATAAATAATTCGGTGCACTATGGTGAAGTACCTATGCATGAATAAAATCAGTGTACTACGTTTATGCACGACTCATTCCTTTGCTTATGGAACGAGTTACCTGCATCTGTGTTTCCATCCCAATTTAGCCTTGCCCTATTTAATCATTCCCTATTCAACCATTTCTTCTGAGTGTCTCAAAACAAAGCAACGCAACACACACCACAGCACTGCGCAGCAAACGGCCCTGCAACCGGATAAGAACATCAACTGCCACATCACCCACTCTTCTACGGAACTACAACAAGTGTCATGAACCCAAGAGTCTCTTGAATCTATGGAGTCAAGATATAGTCTCCCGCACAGGTTTCCTTAAAAAAGAAATGTAAGAAAAACGTAATCAATTAGCTTTTTAATTGAGAAAGTTTTATACACCAATATTAAACTTTACAAAACATCAAATACCAGTAGGTACTCCCACCATAAAACATCGTGTAATTTCCCTACAATCGAGTAAATAGAAAAATTAATGAAATACACAATAGCAATCCTTGTGAATGAATAAGTTTTCACTCTTTTTCTGTTAACGCTAACGTGGGGAGTTAACGCAATAGTTTTATACTTAGTTCTATTTACGTCGCGTCGTTTGATGTGAAAGGCGCCATTTTTAGTTGACGATAAGCGGTATGACATTATATTAGTTTTTACTCGACTTGTTTAGGTTTCAAGCCGGGAAATATCAAAGTTTGAGCTAGGTATTTTTAAGATTGTTGACATTATCGGGTTTTTCTCGTAGAAAACTTAAAATGAGCCATCAGAAGCTGGCGTCAACGTTTAATTTTAAAATAACTTGTCGACGTGTTGATCTAAAACTTCCGATATTGCAAAATCTTTATATAGGTAACTTCAATTTATTGAGATTAACTTCTTTTAAGTTTGGTGGATGGATTAATGGTACAAAATAGACTTCGAAGTTGAATATTTATATAGTGTAAGCTACGACTCTAACCCCCGTATTCACGATCAAAACTGGCACTTCCTTAAGGGCAAGCTAGCGCTTAGATTGGGGAAATTCATTTCAAGAACAATACTTAAGGTAAAATTAGCGCTTAAGCGCTCCAAAAACTAGCACTCAGGTAAGTAAGGTCGACACGTATATTAACCAACGCTTAAGCGCTGTCAAAATATTCCGTCATATTTCATTGTTATCACATTTTTTGTTTGATTGTGAATTTACATGAAAAAATGAATTCTTTCTATAAACATGATTTTTACGAGTGTATTAACATTGTTTTGACGAGTTCATTTACATTGCTTGACCATCAGAATTGGGTTTGTTCTCCGGTATGGTCTAGGACCATACTGCAATGACAGATGAACTGTCAAAATATTCCGCCGCATTTCATCAGCACATTTTTTGTTTGGTTGTGAATTATTTACATAAAATAATGAATTCTTTCGATACAGTTGACTTCAACGAGAATAATAACATTGTTTTGTTCAAAAATAGTGTCCCAAGAAAATATATCAGAGACTGTAAAGACCCATTTACGTATTACGAAGAGGAAGAATTTAGAAGACGTTTTTGATTGAAAAAATGCGTCGTTCTGTATACAGTTTTGCCGTTGCTCATTGAGGGTTGCAAAGCCAACGATTTCTTCGATCTGTTATTTTATCTTCTATTACAGGTTTTTCTTTAATCAGAGCCACCAGCAGCTCCTTTTCCGCTGGAGAAAACAACATCTTTTTGGCGCTGAAATCGATCAAAACACTTTACATTGGATATTACATAAATGTATTTTTAAAAACTAATAGAAATTGTAAACAAACAAATTCGTACGTACGGTTTACTTAAATTAGTAATTGCGTTATACGTACTTATTTGTTGTCAAGTTTTATGCAAAGCTGATATGACATTGAAATTTGAAAGAGGCGGCAATGATAAGAGTGAAGTACGCCGAATATCGGTCGGAAGGTACTGACCAATTACAGAGCTGGGTTTTTTCGAGAGCCAATGACAAACTCGTGCGTCTCCTGGGGGTTGGGCACTACGTTGATTACTGCTTGAGTGTTCTTTGTGAAACAAAACGCTCCAGAATGTCGACCCTTGAGTAAGTGTAGCGCTTGAGTAAGGCACTTAAATCAGTTTTGATCGTGAATACGGGGGTAAATCTGTAATCTATATTCTAAGCTGCAAAATTATGTTAACATTTAAGGTTCATATGAAATGCATGCCTACATACAGGCACACGTAGGTTCGCGCCTACACATTCTGCATGTGTGCATACAAATAAACAAAACCTTACATGAACATAAACCTTGCAGCTTCTTCCGCCGTTCCCTGAACCGGGGTGGCATTGGAAAAAGTAAACCGATTTTTACAGCACGGGTGGTCAGCCTCATACCAACCTATCAGTCAAGGATCATAATTTTATATCAGGATCTTTTGGATGCAAAATTTAGTTACTTAAATCAATGTAAAAAAAACTATTTGTCACGTTTTCCCCGAAGAGGTGGTTTGTGGATAATGAAAACTACAAATTTTTACATGTATGGGGGGTAGCCTTACGCCAACCACTTAAGTTGATGTGAGGGGTTTCCCAGCTCCCGATGGGACAATCTATGTCTTTTAATTACAATTGATGGTCCGGTTCATCACTGGATTGGTTTCATACAAAGAAAATGGTTTACTGAATAAGTAGTAATAATAATAATAGGATGATTAATTTGAGAGCGTTGTTTTTGAGTCAAACACACCTCAAGATCCCTCTGCGAGCTTGGTCGCCGCCAATTCTGTAGAATTGTTATAGAATAGAATGTTACAGTAAGTTGATTATTTAGGTTTTTTTAAAACAAATAACTAATTAAACACTGTTTCTTTTCACTCAATATATGAATTTATTTCAATTATAGTTTACTAACGTTTTCGACCCTATGGGCTGCATCATCAGGTAGGATTACAAAGATTACATTGTTTTAGTAAGACCCAATTGCTGTCAGTCTAGGTGGATCTTTGATGGCCAGTCTTTGGTAAAGGCAAATGAAAGTAAGTTAAGGGCCTGTTGCACCGAGCTCCAATCAGACAAAAATCAAAATTAAGTGTGATTTCAACCTTTCAAATTAAGCATTTGGTTGCATACACGTAAATCAGCTGATGTACATTATATTTCCTGTTCAACTTCCATCATATTTTTACCCACTTCCGATAAATATTTAACCGAGGTCCTTACCAGAATGAAGCAATCAAATTTGATTTGTCAATTAAATATTGATTGGAGGTTGGTGCAACAGGCCCTTAGTGTATCAAAGTAAATATTTCATGTTGTCATTCACACACAGCAAATCCATGGCTCAAGCGACGTGAATTTTCCGTACAAAAAAAACGATGATCTATGAATCAGTTATGAATCCCATGTATTGTGAATAGCCCTGTTATTCTTTGGAAAGATAACCTAACCTAACCTGACGGGAATTTCCCTTACAAAAAAACCGATTATCCATGGATCAGGTATGCATCAAATGTTTTGTTAATAGACCTGTGATTCCTTTGGAAGATAAACTTAAAGAAAACAAAAACAAAATGAAGAAAGTAAAATAAAATAATCTTGGAAAACCAAAAATGTATCCTTGTCTCTCATTAGCACAGTTTCCGCATGATCGATCCCCGCCATAACTCTCTCCCCCTTCCCCACCCCCCTCAGCATCCATCTCGCGGTCCTCGGTTTTAATCCCGACGAGCATTCCCTCCGCAAAACACTTATCACGAGTCATTTGATTTAGAATGACGTCATTACACGCAAACGAGACTTTCATTTTCACAGTTTCCTTTTTTTGTGACCAAAAGACGACAAACACTTTTATGAATGTTTGCTTCTTGGTCTGTTTAGTCTTATTTTTACGTGATACCCACGTTTGAATGATATATAGAATATACAACAGCAGTTTGGTCCTCTGAACTGGAAGTCTCATCACAACGGTAATTCTTATCTACCGAATATCGGTATTATTTGTATTGTTATGTAAATATAAATATTGAAATAAGTATGGGTAGTTATAGTTATAAGAATCCTCAAAAGTATTGGTAGGTAAGATCGATAATTATGTATAAGTGTAGAATTCTCTAGGCTAAGTAGGTATTTGTTATAATTATAGGAATACTGTGTTACATTTGTAGGTAGGATTTTGGTTGTATCTCTAGGTAGTACGTGAAGCGTCGAGAAGTAATAATTACTCTGGAACCGTCTGGCGACTTTAGTTCTGGATCATACTGCTCTGAAGAGTATAAAGGTGCGAATGGCCTGCAGAGCGGGCCAGTATCATAGCGACTAACAAACCCATCGAAGCCATCTGATCAGTGAACCGAAACCAGTGGAATAATCGAGAAAGTAGTGTGAAAATAAATTTTGTAACTGTGTAAAATAAATAACTATTGAAGAAGACCTGTGTATTTTTAATTTGAAGACAATTGAACCCTAATTTCGTAACATAAATTAAACAAACATTAAATTTACATTAATAAATTATGTTACTTTATACATAATTGTATAAAGACCGTCAATCAAAGATGGCAGCAAGTGAACAGCTAATTAGTCTTCATACATTACTGGCTCCGTATCCCGGAGAGCATCGAGTTTAAAGTGTGCACGATGGTCCACAAAGCTTGATATGAATAAACACCCAAATATCTCGCTGATTTAATCAAACCAGTCACCCTCGGCAAAAAAAGCCTAACACTGCGCTCGGCTGAAACTGGAGCCAAATCAAAGATTGAAGAACCGATAAGAAGAGTTAACACAATGTTTGGAGAGCGTGCATTTGAAGTTGCTGGTCCTCTGGCCTGAAAGCACCTGCTGCATCATGTGAGAGAGCTAGAGGACCATGGAAAGTTCCGGAACGCACTGAAGACAAGCAAATTTCTGGCATCATTTACACAAGCGCCCTTGGAGTGACTACATCACGAAACGGCGCTTTAAAGAAATCATCAACTCTTCATCATCATCATACAAATATTACAGATATTCGGTAGGTAAGAATTACCGTGGGGATGAGACTTCCAGCCATGGCCTGAAACCATTTGCCTCATCATGTAAGAACCATGAGAGGTTCCGAACATTATTAATAAAAAATACCTAGTCCTTCTCCCCTTCTAACAGTACCTGACCAAAAAAACTAGCCCAAGAACCATGAGAGGTTCCGAACAATATTAATAAAAAATACCTAGTCCTTCCTCCTTCTAAAAGTACCTGACCGAAAAAACTAGCCCACTTTTTCTACCCTGTCTAGAATTTTGATACTTTTGTTTTAAAAACCAGTTTCCAATTTTCATAAGACACATTGGTCCAGTACACATAGAAATATGGCTAATCTAATCTAATCTAATCTAAGTTGCAAAGATATGTTACATTGGAGGTTCACATTACATGCATTCCCACAACCAGACACGTACAAGTTCGCGCTTGCACGTGCCTCATGTGAGCCTACATCATAAAAACCAATCTCAAATGGACATACACCCTGAAACTCATGCCGTCCTTCCCTGTAACATGGGTGACATTGGCAAAGTGAACCCTTTTTACAGCATGGGTGGTCAGCCGCATACCAACCTATAAGTCAAGGAACATACACGACAAATTACATTTTTTAAATCAATAAATAAAATAATACATGGACATCAAAGACATAAAACAAATTTCATTTTAATATGTGAAATAATAAAGTAAATAAAAAAGAAAAAATAAAGAAAATAGGCTCATGTGAAATTATCTCTGATGGACATAAGACATACAAGCACAATGGGGGCCGGGATGACAATACGATATTATTAATACGCTACGTCATTCCGTGTGACGTCATCAGCTCCTACGTCATCTCGCTGATTCATGGACATTACAAAGTCGATTTGGGTGATTATGGTTGAGAATTAGCCCGCTGAGGGGAAGTCCTGTGTTGTGTAAAGCCTGAGACAGACGGGGTGCAATTTAATGGGTGACAGGATAGAACGGCATAGTGACAGAACGACACGTGACATAACGATTCATGACATAACGACTCATGACAGAACGACACGTGACATAGATACACAATATGACATAACGACACACGACAGAACATCACTAAATCTAAATTTAAGCTGCGAAGATATACATCATTAAAGATTCATATTAAACTCATTCATACCAGCAGACATGTATAAGGTCGCGCTAATAAATGCCGCATGTGGACCTTCAATATAAAAACCCAATCTCAAATGAACATAAGCCCTGCAACTCTTGCCGACCTTCCCTGAAACAGCAGTGACATTAGCAAAGTGGACCATTTTTTGTGAACAATGACAGTAAATCACATGACTGTGTAGATAGACGTCTAGAACAAGTTGCTCTTTACGTGCAGTTAACATACTCGTATTTAGTTATTTTTTCATCTGATAGTGATAATCAGGATCGTCAATTTTTTTTATAAGCTTCATCAAATAATAAATGCATTAGCTACATTTTCTCGTGTCTCACTTTTTTGTCATGCCGTTAATGGTATATTTTCTGTTTTGCGATGTGATGTTTTTTCATGTGTCGTTTTGTCACAGTGTCGTTCTATTATGGAACAAATTTAATGGGGCAAGTTGGCGCGTATATCAAAACGGGTCTCGGGATAATTGGTCTAAAGAAGACTTTACTTCAACTACTGAGTAAAAATGAGTGAAATATCGTGTGACATAAATCTTATTAGAAAATCAAGAAAAATAAACTAGCAATTAGGACAATCTAACGAAGATAAAAAAAAAATAGCCCGGTCGATAGCTCAGTTGGTAGAGTGCTTGCATTCTATTCGGTGCTATTCTTAGACATTTTAGTCGTCGGTTGAGCCCACGCTTTGACAAACAAATGGTGGCCGGTCTGGAAGTTTCATCACCACGGTCATTTTTTGTAATATTTGTATGAAAACAAATCAGCTGTTAACTTGCGGTCATCTTGGATTTACAGGTCTGCATATAAATGCATGATTAGTTTAGTTTGACAAAGCGTGGGCTCAACCGACGACTAAAATGTCTAAGAATAGTCCCGTATTATGTACTTATGCCGAGAGCTCGGATCGGAATCCCACTGAGGGTGTTAGAAATGATTTCCTGTTTAGTTGGTTATTTTAAACCCATTGTAAAACCCGCGGGGTCTGGTACTTATTTCTTGTGAAGGCTGAGTAAACCATACCAGTATTTTATTTAGGGTTTTGAAATAAACATAGAAACGGAACATACGGACGGATTTTTTAAAAACAGAGAATCTTATGACTTGCGCAAGGACAGTATAAGTTCAGTGAAAATCTCGACTTTTTCACGCAAAAAATACTCCTTTTACATAATAGACAAAGAAATGTTTTTAAATATTTGTCCTTGATTTTTTGTCTGCATCAAACAAATAAAAAGGGCTCCTAAATACATGAAGGGGAAATGGGAGGATTAGAGATGAAAAATGCGGGAATAATTCCCACTCGACGCCGACGAGGATTGCCTTTGTATACTTTTTAATAGTGAAATTCCTTACGACTCTCGGAATGCCTTTGTGGATCTGCAGAAACAGACTTTGCCCCTCTTCTCTCCTTCTTGTGCTGTCTAGTGTCGTTGTTATTATCACATAAGAGGTTTTGCGCCGTCTCGTGAAAATTTGACATTTTTCCTTTCGCCAGTTGAATAATGCAATTTCTCAACAACAGCAAAAAAACCTTTACTTGCAGGGTTTTTCTTTCTCTATAAAGTGTAAGTTAACATGCTAACAATTGTATAGAGTTTTTTTGGCTTTAACAAGTTAACCCTTTGCCAAAAGGTGGGTTTTGTTATTTAAATATAAAATGCGTTTGAGGTTTGGATTTTAATTTGTAGGTACACATTCAGCATTTGTAAGCTCAAACTTATACGTGTTTTAATAAATATTAAAAAAATTTAAATGGTAAAACATGATTTTATTTCACTTTATTATTTTTGTTTTTGCTCGAACATTTTCGCCTAATGAGGCATCTTCAGGAGCAGAATGGTTACCTATGATGGTTTTTTGATTATGATTTTCCTTCTTTACAAATATGTATAAAATTTCACTTACTTACGTATTGAGAAATAATATTTTTTTTATGTAACATCTCAATTTATTTGAGTGGTATAAAGTGATTTTCTTTTTTAAGTATACATAATATTATGTAATACATATCTATGAATGCTTCATAATGTTTCTGTACTATTTTAAATTGAATTTTTGTATCACAGGAAAATCAGTAACTCAAACAATATTTGCTCTCACCACACACAAGTGCTTAAATAGTGTTATGTTATGATTGAAAGGTACCTAAGATACTCACTCCTGCTAAGTATCATCGGAATAACTCTCAGGGCGTGGGGTTCTTTCTTTGTGTTGCTCACCTTGTATTTTAGGAAGGGCTGTATATTGATAAGACAAGAGCTAATGTTAACAAAAGAGATTTAATCAGTTAAAGTCAAATATAAAAGTTAAATCCATAAAAAGGGAAAGGGTGGAGAAGGAAATAACCAGACCTGTATTAACAGACTCAAACACAATCACAGTTCTGGCGGCTCACTTTCACGAAGCACTGATCTGTAGGCTGGAGTCCTAGGCGAGCTTACATTAAGCTCGGGAGGTGATGTTTACGGCTCGGGGCTTCGCCCCCCGTGAGCTGAAGTCCATGAGGAGGATGCCTCAACACGTGGAGCCCCAGGGTGGAGGTTCCTTTGCACCAGGCTCCGGTCCATAAGGCGGGTGCCTTGTATGGCGGATGCTCCATGTATACGTCCCCACGTGGAAGCCTCGCGGCTAAGTCCACGGGGACCCCAACTGGGAAACCCAGGCAGTAATTGCCGACTCGCAGCGCTGTGTGCGACCTCCTCCTTCGTGCGCGCGTGATCCCCGACTTGCGTCTCGGGTTTCCGAGTCACGGCGAGTGGAACCTCGAAAGCCCTCGGCAGAACTCGGTTGTAGCTTGGCTACCGCCACGCCGACGTAACTGCAGTCGTCTAACTTTAATGTTATTTTTAAAAAATAACATAACAATAGCGTAGCAACATTTTAATAAAACCTGTTGTAGGTTTATGAAAATAAATGTTGTAGGAATTTATTTTTATAAAACTTATGCAAATCATTATGATTATGCAAAATTTAATAGTGTAAAAATGAAGTGAAAAAGATAATATTGTCCTATTTTTCTTTGCCTAAAAATGCGAGTCGTCCCAGACTTAACTTTTACCATCTGTCGCGCGTCACTTGGCCCGTTTTCTGTTTTCCCTCTGCAAGGATACTGTTGACGGAAATATGAATTCCAACAAAAAGAAAGGACACAAAAAAAAATGTACTGCTTTGAGCGGGCGCGCCTCGTAAATCATTTAACTTTGGCGAGATTAAATTTGCGCTGGATTTTTTTTTGTTATTGATTCGTGTAATTCCTTGATTTATGTCACCTCCATACAAACGCATGTGAAATCGTACGCGGTGTTTGTTGGATCTTGTTGTGTACAAATATTGAGTTTATATTAGAGATGTCAAAAATTGAGAGAATCACTCGATGGATTATTTTTTTTACTCGTAAGTGCTATTCCTCTTTAAAAAATGATAATAATTGCACAATTTTGTAAGCCCCTTTTAGTGGTATTAGCTTCCTGTTTTTATGAGCCAAGCGTTTCTATGCGTTGAAGCTTTGGTTAAGCAAATTTGTCTCGAGTAACATCCTAAAAATATTCAATCTTAGATTTCTCAAATCAGTGAATCAGCACTTATTCAGTTTTATCTTTAAAGTGGAAATATATAACTCACAAACTTACATATATAAGATTTTTACAGATGACCGGTCCGTAGTTCAGTGGTAGCACTTCGGACTCTGAATGGAAGGTTGTGGGTTCGAATCCCGGCGGAGCACACAAAATATACCATTTATATTTTCAAATTTGCTTTTCCCTGGGTTGAAAAATGCATACACCTTTACCAATGACCGGTCACCAAAGGTCCATCCAGCCTTCAAGCAACTGGATCTTGCTTGAGAATTGGTGCTTTGTAGCGACGACGACTGAGCTCGTAAAAAGGTTGATAGCTCAATCGGTAGAATGCTTGCATTCCATGCCGAGAGCAAGGGTTCGATCTCAAGGTTTACTCAGCTTTTACAAGAAATGAGAACCAGTTCCCCCGGGAGCTGGCAAACCTCCACTTCAACTGAAAGTGGTTGGTGTGAGGCCGGCCCCTTTACCCGTAAAAATAAATAGGTCCCGAATCGCCACATGCGACCCCTTTGGGGATAACGCAGGCAAGACGTTACAGTTCATGTGTAGCTTAGTTGCGTTTTTTTTTACAGATACAAGATTTTTCAACATAAAATTATCCGACAATTTTTCCGGTCCTGTACTCCGTTTTAGTCGATCAATCATTAAAAGCACTCGAGAAGTTTGTTATCGATTATATCCAACACTAGTCTTTTAAAAAAGTGTGTAAGGTTTTTTTCAGAGCAGTCCTTGAAATGTTGTCGGCATGCTTTTACAAAGTCTTATCGTGGTTGGTAGCAATTTAAAAAAAACACTCCTTCAATTATGTTTTTTGTTTGTTTTGTTTTAATGCTTTGTCCTTGAAATCTGTTCAATCCGTTTTTCTGTTTTTTTTCAAATACTGCTTACACATAAAGTAGACAAAAAATATTAACAAAAATATATTTGTTGATGAAGTCGATTGTTTTTGCATTAAAAATATAAAAAAAACATACATTTTAACGAGCTTTGTTGGCAGCAAATCATTATATTTCTAAGAAAATAATCTAGCAAAGGAGTTAATGGCTTCTAAAATAAACGCAACTCGCAAATAAGCTACACACATAGTGTAACTTCTTGTCTGCGTTATTTCCAATTCGCGATTCGAGACCTATTTATTTTTACATAAGGGGGCCGACCTCACACCAAACCACTGTCAGTTGAAGTGGGAGTTTCCCAGCTCTCGAAATGGCTGGTTCTCATTTCTTGTGAAGGCGAATACACCTTGCCGGTATATATTTTGGGTTTGAAATAGACATCGAAATGGAAAATCATTTCTGACACCCTCGGTGGGGATCGAACCCTTACTCTCGGCATGGAATGTAAGCGGAATGACCGGACTTTTGACAAGCTAGGTCGTCACTAAAAAGCGCCAGTTCTCAAGGAAGACCTACTTGCTGTAAGGCTGTACGGACTTTTGGTTTCGCACTTACACAAAATCCAAACATTAATTGAACATATACCCGGGAACAGCTATTGCTGACCTTCCCTGAAACAGGAATGGCATTGGCATTTTTACTGCATGAGTGGTCAACCTTACACCAAATTTTGAGTCAAGGAATACCCACATCTTTTCTTTAAAATGTATTCCATGTAAAATGAGGGATAGATAGTTAAACAGTTTTTTTTTATATTTTTAGATGGATTGAGTCGTAAAGAAATATGAACGGAAAGATGAAGACAGGATAATAGCCTTTCGGACATTACAGGCTGCAGTGTGTCGTGTGGTTCCATGATAGAACGACACAGTGACAAAACGACAAATGACATAACGACATATGACAGAAAATCACAATGGCAACACATGACTATGACAAACTATCATAGGAAAGTACATCACAATGATGAAAAATCACAAGACAAAACCATTTCACGTGCCGTTTATGGAGATTATGTTTTAGGTATGTGAGGTTTTGTCACAGTGATGTATTTTATGTGTTGTTTTGTCATAGTGAGTTTTATCATGTGACGTACCGTCACTATGATGTCGTGTTACGTTTTTTACTGACATGTGTCGTTCTGTCATGTGTGGTTTTGTCAAGTGTCGTTATGTCATGTGTCGTTCTGTCATGTGTTGCTCTATTATGTGTCGTTCTGTCATGTTCCGTTCTGTAATGTCACACGTTTAATAGTCATAAAGAGCAATAACTCAAAAATTGGGAACATCGAGATTTTGTAATAAAACGCAAGAACAATGCGAGAAGAATAGGTAAAATGCGACAGCCGTTCAATTTGGACGAATATGACCGAGATAAAACATCGGTCACCTTTTTCATTCCATTCAAGTTGTACTGGTTGTCTAAACTTCAAACGTGATTTCCCAACATTCTTATTTTTTTAGTTTTTTTTCTTTATGATTAAGCGTGCGATGTGTTGTTATGTCATGTGCCGTTTTGTCACTGTGCCGTTCTAGCCTGCCACCGTGTCGTGTATGTAGGACCCTCGCGCTACAGTGGATGGGTGAGACTATAAGGCAAAAGGAAGTCAACGTGCCATTGATAATATAATAATAATATGTATTGCAATATGAACGGCTTGGGCGTAACTACGACTTCTTAGGGTAAAAAAATATAATAAAACTGTATTGTGTATTCTTGACTCCTAGAGTCTCTGAAATCTAAGGAGTATCCGGCACAGGGTTCTTAAAAAAAAAGAATCGCCCTGTAAGAGTGATATTCTATACACACTGTCTCCTCAAATTCAAACGCTCCTTGACTTATAAGTTGGTTTGAAGCTGGCCCCCCATGGTGTAACAACTTGGTTCAATACCACCGCGGTTTTTATGGAAAGACGGCAGAAGTTGCAAAGTTTATGGGTACCTACTCATGTGGATTTGGCTTATTTTGTACGTAGGTACACATGCAGCATGTGTAAGCACGATGTTACATTTGTCCGCTTGTATGCTACAATACTAATATAGCGTTAACTCTTGCCGCGATTTTTCTGAAGGGGTGGAATGTCCCAAGTGTAACCTATATAATTTTACAGGTAAGGGAGCTGGCTTTACGCGCTCAGTTGATGTGGAAGTTTCCCAGCGTTCAAGGAGGCTGGAACTCATTCCTTGTGAAGGCTGAGTAAGCCTTGCCGGTAGTAAATCATTTTGGGTTTGAAATAAGACCCCAAATGGGAAATAACTTCTGACACCCTCGGTGTGATTCGAACCCGTGCTCTCGGCATGGAATGCAAGCACTCTACCAACTGAGCTATTAGGCGTGCATTAAATATATAAACTTTTATAGTCAGCATATCTTTGCAGCTTAGATTGAAGATCATTGTAGATATAATACAGTTAAAGAAAATCATAAACTTTTTGATGGCTTTTAATGAAAAAAAAACAATCAAACATTTTATTGTTATTTTGATATTCCGAAAGCAACGTATCGTCCCCTTAGTGCTTGTTTGTCTTATGTCCATCAGAGCTAATTTCGCATATGTGCAATATTTGTATGCGTATCGTGTCAATGTTTTAATTTTTAAAAACAACTCTCACATTATCGTGTTTAAGGTTTTTTCTTAACTCAGATTGTGTAGAATGTGATTCTTAAGACAATTTCACTGAAAAGACACCTTTAAATCCAATAAATAAATAACTGTCTAAATTAAAAAATAACTAGTATCTCATTTAATCTAATCTAAGTTGCAAAGATATGGCATCTTGGACCGGTCCGTAGTCCGTAGTGGCAACACTGCGGACTCGTAAATGGAAGGTTGTGGATTCGGATCCCGGCGGAGCACACAAATATACCATTTATATTTCGAATATGCTCTTCGCTGGGTTGAAAAATTCATAAGCCTTTACCAATGACCGGACACCAAAGGTCCATCCAGCCTCACAGCAACTGGGTCTTGCTTGAGTATTGGCGCTTTGTAGCGACGACCAAGCTCGTACACCTCTGCGGCACTACAACAAGTGTCATAGACCCCTAGAGTCTTTAGAATCTAGGGAGTCTCCCGCACAGGATTTCTTAAAAAAAAAATATATATATATGTTACATTAGAGATTCACATTACATGCATTCTCACAACCAGACACGTACAAGTTCGCGCTTGCACATGCCTCATATGAACCTGCAACATAAAAACCAAATCTCAAATGGACAAACACCCTGCAACTCTTGCCGGTCTTCCCTGAAACAGGGGTGACATTGGCAAAGTGAACCATTTTTACAGCACGGGTGGTCAGTCGCACACCAACCTATAAGTCAAGGAACATCTATCTATCTATCTATAATCTAAGCTGCAAGGATATGTAAGTATTTAAGGCTCATATGAAATGCATGCCTACAGACAGGCACATGTAGGTTCGCGCCTAACAAATAACATTTTATAAATCAGTAAATAATAATATTATCAAAACTAAACAGAAAACAAATAAAAATTTAACAAACCCTAGCCGCCAACATTACAGATCGACCGCCATTTATTTCTGTCCTTCCATACTTCTTTCTTTTTATCCAGAGTCATAACCTTGTTCATAAAGCGGAATAAATATATGTTTTGACATCCAGTGACGTCACTGCCATCATGTAAGGTTGAATTGTCAGTGGCGTACACCAGCACTCTGAGAATAATGGGAAATTTCACAATAGCCTTTTATGGGTAGAAGGGGGGGGGGACCTCTAGCACACAAGGGACCCTTGAGAAGAGACCCGCCGGACTAAATTCAATTTCCAGAAAGCACTTTTTCAATAGTCGCCATGAAGGTAAGAAAAAATATATTATTATTTATGGACAATGCACGCTCTGACAGAGCAAACAAAAAGAAAGTTTGAGATTGTGAAAAAACTGAATTTCCCTCTTGTCGATAAAACACTGACAAATTTGGTGAGAGGATAGAACAGCGCAGTGAATAAATAGTACATATTGGTCCGTAATCCAGTGGTAACACTTGGGACTCGTAAATGGAAGGTTGTGGGTTCGAATCCTGGCGGAGCATAGAAAATATCCCATTTATATTTTCAATTTCGCTCTTCGCTGGGTTGAAAAATTCAAAAATCTTTACCAAAGGTTGGTATGGTTAGGTATAGATTGGTATGCGGCTAACCACCCATACTGTTAAAAATGGTTCACTTTGCCAATGTCACCCCTGTTTCAGGGAAGGACGGCAAGAGTTGCAGGGCTTATGTCCATTTGAGATTGGGTATTTATATTGGAGGTCCACATGCGGCATGTGTTAGCGCGAAATTATACATGTCTGCTTGTGGGAATGCATTTAATAAAAAATCTATAATTATGTATATATTTGCAGCTTAGATTAGATTAGAAAGACCGGTCATCAAAAGGTCCATTCAGCCTTACAGCAACTGGGTCTTTCTTGAGAATTGGCGCTTTCTACAGCGACGACCAAGCGCGCAGAGGGCTCTTAAGGTGTGATACACACCAAAACAGCGCTCACCAAAGAAATCAGCTTTTTTTTTTTTAATGACACTACGTCACGTGACTTAACATCACATGACAGTACATCATATGACACAACATCACAATGACAATACATCACAAGGACAGTACCAAAGAAACATGAAAAAACATTGCATTGACAAAAAAACACAAAAATCCTGCAACTGTTCTGAAAGAGAGAAGTGAATAAGAAGTTTGAAGGACCACGGGTGGTCAGCCTCATACCTGCAAATAAATCGAGGAGAATTTTTGTACCATGTCATTTCGTACCATACATTAGATTTGTGAAGAAGAATGCAATCCACCGACCAATTTTGCCTGGCTACAAACGGGTATTAATTTACGATGGTATCTGATGAACTAGGGTCAATGTTTTTGTCTATAGGACACGGCGCTTGCAAGGTTTGAACTTGCGATTGTTTCAATAAAGCAAATTCAAGTGCCAACGCCTTGTCCACTCGACCATACCAGCAACGTTATCAATCTGATCCGTCCATAAATTTCTCGATCCACGTTCTCGTCTAATTCTTTTCACATTTATTCTGCAATTATACCACAAGGCCCGCCATTGTTTTTTGATAAAATGTAATATTTCAATTTTGAAACATAAATATTTGAAAGACATTGCGAAATCATTGAATTAACCACAGACCCAAATTGAGCGGACAAAAATGTTTTAATAAAACGTAAGGAACCCCAAAATGAATACTTAATTATTAGTCGCGGCTCTAATTGCCGGGTTGCGACCCCTACCCCCCCCCCCCCATTTTGGTTTTACATAATTGATTGTGACAATCATATTTCGGACCCCAGAGCTGAATTAATTAGTGTAACTGGGTATTGAAGGGCCTGTTAAACTCGACCCTTGTTATAGTATAACAAGTCTTTGTGTCTTTTATTTTATGAAAAAAAAAAATTTTTTTTAATGCCGGCCATGACAGTGAAAGCTGATGATTAATAAAATATAAATAATTTTATTTTTCTAACCCAATAAATTTTGATCTTAATTATATTGTCTTTGAGACATTTGACCTTTTGATAGCTTAGTTAATAGAATTATAGTTTAAAATTTTTTGAGGAATTCAAAAACACTGTTTATTTTCACATGAATATATTTAAAAAGATTACAATCTTTAGAGTAAGTTACTAACATTTTCGACCTAGAAGGTCATCATCTGGATGATGACCTTCTAGGTCGAAAACGTTAGTAACTTACTCTAAAGATTGTAATCTTTTTAAATATATTCATGTGAAAATAAACAGTGTTTTTGAATTCCTCAAAATTTTTTAAACTATAACAGTATGAATTTTCACAGTGTTAATACACAAACAATACAAAATATAGTTAATAGAATGTTTGCGTTCCATGGTATAAAATAATGTGATGAGATGGTTTGGACATATTGAAAGAATGAATGATGATAGACTTACAAAGTATATCTATTTACAGAGGTAATCTGAAAGGAAAAAGAGGGAGTTAAGGGACGTCTGAGCAAAGTATGGAGTGATCAAATTGAGGAGATACAATAATGTGATGTATACAAAGTGAGTGTAAATGAAAAAAATACATGATAAAGGTGATGGATATGAATGAATTGAAAGAGTTATGTAAAAATAGGAAGAAATGGAGGCAGCTCTGCAGAGGCTCTGACCATCTCTAGCGAAATGGCGACAGAGTTACAGTTACAGCCAGAGAGCTTTGGTTTGATCCTCACCAAGGGTGGTTTTGGTTCTTATTTCAAACCCAAAATAAACAAATACCATATGAGAACCGGCTCCCCTGGGAGCTGGGAACCCTCCTCTTCAAGAGAACTATTTGGCGAGTTGCCCCCCTCACCTGTGAAAATAAATAGCTTTCACACGCCGCATGCGACCCTTTCGAGGTAAATGCGGAAGGAAGTCGCACTTTGTCATATGTGAAGCTTATTTAAAATGCAATGCAAAAATATATATTGAAATTCAAAAAAACTTCGTTTGATTTTTCGGCAATATAATATTTTGGTGTTAGCTGTAAACTAATTGGCAGGAGCTCCGCTAATTTTGAGTTTGCATTGTTGAACAATATAATGATGAGATAAATTGCAAATTAAGCTGTATTAATTATTTAATCGTTTTAGTATTATTTAATAAACAATACAGGGCTCAGCTTATCCGTGCAATAAACGTGATAAATAGACAATTTGCAAAAGTTAGTTTTGCTCCCTGAACTCTACTATCTCAACTTTCATACAATATTATATTCTGCAAGCTCCAACGCACAATATAGCAACTCCACTTTTAGACAAAGTATTTCTTGACGTCCAGGTTATGCAGCATGATTTCGGATCGCGCACCTGCCCAATGCAAGCACATGCGCGTGATGAATATTTCTCACTCAATTAACTACAATTTTCCCATTTTACGGCAATCCTTGACTCATAGTTTGGTATGAGGCTGACCACCCATACTGTAAAAAATGGTTCACTTTGCAAATGTCACCCCTCTTTCAGGGAATGTCGGCAAGAGTTGCAGGGCTTATGTTCATTTGAGTTTGGATTTTATTTGTAAGTACACAATCAGCATTTGTAAGCGCGAACTACACGTGTTTGTTTGTGGGCATACATCTGAGAGCTTTGAATGAATATATCCTTGCAACTTAGATTATAGATTATAGACATCAACCACTTCAGTTAAAGCGAGGGTTTCCCAGCTGCCGAGGGGATTGATACTGATTCCTTGTGAAAGCTGGGTAAGCCTTGCCGGTATTGAATTTTGGGTTTAAAATAAACTCTTCTTAAACGCGAAATCATTTCTGACGCCCTCTGTGGGCGTCAAACCGGAGCTATCGGCATAAAAACTAAGCACTCTACCAACTAAGCTATTGAACGGATTTTCCCATTTTATATAATAAAATATGTAGCATAGTAAAAAACCAGAACGGTCGTTTTCACACTCTCAATAATACCGATTATTTAATTTAGGAAAACAATAGTTACAGAGTAAAATGTATAATAATAAATAGTTTTTTTGTATCCACCAGTGAATTTTCTATAAAGTAGTCAGTGGATTAGTAGATTGAGATGACGGAGAGGAAATCGAACCTTTACGCTCTTTTCGGTCATGAAATATTTTGTCCATTATTGGAGTAAGCCTTTTGTACATCTAGTGCGCGGTCCTCGGGGGTATCCTGTTTGTAACACCGATATTATTATTGCTTTATATACACAGTAAAGTAATGTATCAGCTAGCCCGGCATGCAAACAGCAGCGATTTTCAAAGATAACTTTGCAGAATCTGGAGCAAAGAGCGGATATAATTGTAGGGGGCCCGGCCTAACGAGACTTAATTCACCACTTCCTCCTGAATAAAATTATTATTAAAATTATTGCAATTTTTTTTTTTAATCCTGTGCGGGAGACTCCCTAGATTTCAGATGCTCTAGAGGTCTATGACACTTGTTGAAGTACTGCAGAGGTGTTTACGAGCTTGGTCGTCAATGCACAGCGCAAACACTCAAGCAAGACCCAGTTGCTGTAAGGCTGGATGGACTTTAAGTGACGGGTCTTTGATAAAGGTTGTATGAATTTTTCAACCCAGCGAAGTGAGTATTTGAAAATATAATTGGTATATTTTTTGTGCTCCGCCGGGATGTGAATCCACAACCTTCCATTAACGAGTCCGAAGTCTTGCCACTGGACTACGGACCGGTCAAATGATTTGATATAATATTTTTTTGCGTTTTTTTTTTGCAACATAGCGTCCCCCCAGTGCTTGTTTGGTTTATCTACCATTTGATTCTAAGATAACCTTTCAATGACATTGTATTCAAAATCAGATTCTATACAATCTGAGCTAAGAAAACACATGAAACTCGATAATGTGAGAGTTGGTTTAAATATTTTGTAAATCAGTTTCCAGTTTTCATAAGACACATTGGTTCAGTACACATCCAAACATTACTCATGTGAAATTACCTCTGATGGACATAAGACAAACAAGCACTAAGGCGACGAAAACGCAACTAAGCTGCAAATATAGTGAAACTCTCTACCGCATTGTACTCGAAAAAGAAGCATGTGATGAGTTTAATCTATTTATTTATTCAGACAAGAGGGCTGGCCTTACGACAACTATTTCACATAAAGTGGGTGTTTTCTAGCTCCTGAGGTTCAATGTTTTGGTTCTCATTTCTTGTAAAAGCCGTCAATTTTAATTTGATTTTACATTTTGTTACTTGCGTTTATAACAATTGAACTAATCCATAAACCATCAAGGCTTTCGGAAATGGCATTCCGTTTCAGTATTTATTTCAAATCCAAAATAAAATAGCGGCAAACGAGTAAACTTGGACCGGTCCGTAGTCCGTAGTGGCAACACTTCGGACTCGTAAATGGAAGGTTGTGGATTCGGATCCCGGCGGAGCACAAAAATATTCCATTTATATTTCGAATGTGCTCTTCGCTGGGTTGAAAAATTCATAAACCTTTACCAATGACCGGTCACCAAAGGTCCATCCAGCCTTACAGCAACTGGGTCTTGCTTGAGTAATGGCGCTTTGTAGCGACGACCAAGCTCGTACACCTCTGCGGCACTACAACAAGTGTCATAGACCCCTAGAGTCTTTAGAATCTAGGGAGTCTCCCGCACAGGATTTCTTACAAAAAAAAAAAAAAAAAACCTTGAGATTTAGATTTAGTACAAGCTCCCTAGAGAACTAGGAAACCCTTACTTAGCTAAAGTGGCTGGCGTTATATCATCTCCTTTAGCAGAACCCTTAGAAGAAAAAGAGGCAATAGGTTGCACAAAAGTAAGTCGAAAATAGCTGCAATTTTAATACCGCTTTATTTACTGTAATTTTTAATGAAATTCTTAGCATTTTAATGCAAATTTTTCTCAGCTTTTAAGTGTTTCAAAAATCTATCAGCGAGTCAGGACAATACCGCGCTGTCTTGGAACCCATAAAAACGGATCCCCCTTAATGACGAATCTCTTTTTACGTCTTGCAAAGCCAGCCGCGCCACGCTTTACGAGAAACTACTTAACTCTTGAGAGAGAGACGCTTCATTGTTTTCTCTTTTATACGCCATTTCATGAAACGCCCACCCAAGGAGTTGGGGCATTAAATTTTTTATCACGATTCGGAGAGCGTCCATTGATGGCCTTATAAAATTGTGTGATTCTTTTTGGAATAAGAATAAGTGATTTTGATTGTAAAAATACGCTTTAAATTATTTTTTTCGGATTGTTCTGTTGACCAAATGACCTGTACCCTTAGTACGAGCTGCAAAACTTGAGGAAAGTAAAGTTTACGGAAAATATTAAAGTGTGATTTCTCCCAAACTCTGCCGTTGTTGTTTATTAGACTTTGTGGTCTTAGCAAAAGAGTTACAAAGATGAAGATAATCAAGTTCAAACAAACAAAAACGGCAGATTTTGGGGGAGATCACTTTTTACATAATTGCCGTAAACTTTACATTACTCAAGTTTTGCAACTTGTACTAAGGGTACTGTTACAAATATGGTTTGTTATCCTTTCTTCTGCTCTAAGTAATACAAGATCCCGTTGTTTTACCTGTATGATGGATGCCCAGCTATCATTCCATTGTGATTGCGGTTTCCAAAAATCTTCTACCAGCTGTCCGGTCGATAACTCTTCGTGCCAAAG
Organism: Agapetus fuscipes; assembly: GCA_951799405.1. NCBI lineage: Eukaryota > Metazoa > Arthropoda > Insecta > Trichoptera > Glossosomatidae > Agapetus > Agapetus fuscipes. The sequence goes on from OX637333.1 coordinate 26,300,393, forward strand.
GTCGGTTTCGAATCTCACCAAGGGTGTCAGAAATTATTTCTAAATCTAAATCTAAGCTGCAATAATATGTACCATTTGAGATTCATATTAAATGCATTCCCACAAGCAGACACGCATAATTTCGCGCTCACACATGCCGCATGTGGACCTACAATATAAAAAAACCCAATCTCAAATGAACTTAAGCCCTGCAACTCTTGCCGACCTTCCCTGAAACAGGGGTGACATAGGCAAAGTGAACCATTTTTTACAGTATGGGTGGTCAACCTCATAACAACCTATCAGTCAAGGAATACAAGTAATTAAATACATTCAAATATATAAAAATATTTCCCGTCCGAAGATAGGAAAACAGTGCACTATCCGAGAATTTACGTTAGCTTTATATGCTATCGATTTATTTGTAGGAAAAAAATACCAAATTAAATGTTTACTACAAATACTAAGGTACACATTATTGATTGAATAATAAATCCATATTGTGTACAAGAAAAATCCCAAATTTATTTTTCGTCAAATATTTTTTTTTCTTATCGAGGCAAAAGTTAAAGGCGGGTTGTTGTACGAAAGAAAAAAAAAACTATTGGGTTTATCGAAACCACTAACAAGAGCTCATCAGCCGCCAAGTCGGTAACTTAATTTGGAACTTTGTCGTTGTAGGATTTTGTACGAGAGGCAAAAATACCGAGTATCTGCCTTGCCCATGATTCCTGATCAATTTTAATCTGATGAGATTAAAGAGAAACTTTGTACAACTTTAGTTTAGTCAGCCTTTTAATCAACTTGGACCATTTTAACTGTGAATAGTTTGTCTTTGTAGAATGATTAGGTTACTTTTGAAAATTTTAAGTGTTTTATTTTTTGTTGATAACATTTATCTGGAATTTCATTTTTATGTTAGATATATCAGTCAGAACTGTTTTTGTTTCGAAGGAAAAAAATGCATTTTTTGATGCACTGACTTATAGATTAATATGAAGCTGATTACTGATACTGTAGAAATTGGTACACTTCGGCAATGTCATCTACGTTTTTGCGCGAACTAACGAGTGTCTGCTTGTCAACATGCATTTAATACTGTAACTGTTACTATGTCACCATTCCGCTAGGGGTAACCAGAGCCTCTGCAGATTTGCCTCAATTTTTTCCTAACTTTGTGTACCTTTTTCTATTCATTCATATCCATCACCATTTTCACGCATTGCCTTATTTTACATTCGCTTTGTACATCCCATTCTTTTACAATTTCACCAATATGATCCACCCATGCTTTTCTCAGTCTTCCTTTTTCTCTTTTCTTTTCCTCATTTTATCTGTGCATACGCTTTGTAAGTCTTTCATCATCCATTATTTCTACACGTCCAAACCATCTCATCACATTTTTTATACCTTAACTTTCACATCCTCTTTCAACTTGCATTTGCCTCGCACCCATTTATTCTAAACTACGAGTATATCCCTAATAAAAAAATAAAAATATTAGGATGATTTATTTGGTGAGCGCTGTTTTTGTGTGTATCACACCTCAAGAGCCCTGTGCGAGCTTGGTCGTCACTGTAGAAAGCGCCAATTCTCAAGAAATAACTCAGTTGTTGTAAGGTTGGATGGACCTTTCAGTGACCGGTCTGGTAAAGGTTTTATGAATTTTTCAACCAAGCGAAGAGCACATTTGGAAATATAAATGGTATATTTTTTGTGCTCCGCCGGGGTTCGAATCCACAACCTTCCATTTATGAGTCCGAAGTGTTGCCACTGGATTACGGACCGGTTCAAGAAAGCCTAAGCCCTTAGCGTTTTCAAGTCATACTTCTGAAGTGTTTTATTTCCGAACCATGTTAAGTATCTTTGCAGATTTGATTCAGGATTATCATAAAATAATATTTATAAATACCCGTAAATTCACAGCAAGAATATTTTAACTTTATTTGTTAAAATATGCGTTTTAATTTCTGGACAACATTACAAACAACATTAAGAATTCTTTCCCAACTTTCAAAGTCTTGTTTCAGTATTTTGATGTTCATTTTTTTTTCGCAGGGGTACGTCTGAAAGTTTTAGGGGAATATAAAAGTTTTTTTCGTTGAATAATCAAGAGGCTAGTAGTTATTGTTTTAATGTATTCAGAAAAGGGTTGGGGGGAGGCTGGAAAGTTTTTTTTCTTCTTTTGCAAGTAATAATATCGTAATTTACGCGAGTTTTTAAAACAACCGCTGTCTGAGCTAACGACGCGCGTCATATTTTAAGAGACAGGGCTGCCAGAAAAATTTCGCAGTTTTTTTTAATAACGTTTTGTTTTTAGGTTCGGATATTCTTTAAATTAAAAAATAACTGGTCTTCTTTCTGGATATTTATTTACACTGAATTTATTTGACAATTTATTTTTAACACTTTTACAATTCTTACCAACTCACCTTTATTTCACAGTTCAGCACTACACAGTTGCTTTTAAATTTTTTTACCTTTAAGGTATCGATACTCCGTCCAATTTAAAAAGAGTTTCCTCGCATATCGCATGCGTTACGCCATTTAAATCGTTAGTGAGTCTAACGCCCTGAATGTAGCGTCACATAACGGCCGTGTTAACGCCCGTTACCACTCAGCGGCACTAGTTAACGATTTCTTTGGAATATTTGGCCCGCTGCCAGAAGCTCTCGCAGAATATTCTTCCATATTTCGTAGTTTGTTTTGGTGGCAGCCGACGGTTCGGCGTTGCAACGAAAATATGCGAACATTTTATACAAAACAGGACAGAAAGTCTGAAACTACAGCTGGGTTCGGGAAATTCAACTGAAAGCACCGGCTTTTCGGTGGTATGACATGTTTTTCAATGCAAATACTAAATATTAATGTGGGAAAGCGTTGGTTTGATACATATTGAATGGATGTAATGGTGTTTTATGTAGATTCAAATTTTAGAGATGATTTTTGGTTTTTAATCATAGCAACGTTTTTTTTCTCAATAAGTATAATGTATAATCTATAATCTAAGTTGCAAGGATATATTCATTAAAAGCTCTCAGATGTATGCCCACAAACCAACACGTGTAGTTCGCGCTTACAAATGCTGAATGTGTACTGTAACGAGATGGATTTGTTTGTTAGGTAAAATGGAACATGAGATTTGAATTTGAATGAAAAGGAAAACAAAATAATATAAAAAAGAGAGAAGAAGCTTGTCTGGCGTGAGAGCCAAAAGCCTGTGTAATTAAGAATAATTAATATTATTGTGCTGTGGTTTATTGTGTATACATTGTGAAAGGAATAAAAGTAAACATATTAAAGTGGCTGTTAATTATTAATAGTGTTAATCAGCAGGACAGAGAGGAAAAACCCTCACATTTTGGCGCCCAACGTAAAAGAAAAATCTGTAAATGAAATTCCTATGAAGAAAATTTTCTCAAACAAAAACAAATGACATTCGATTCCAATAAATGACATTCAAAACAATATGAAATAATTAAAATTGGACAGATTTATGGTTGTGAAAGCATAATGGAAAGCATCAACACGTTTAAAAGCTAGTGAAGACATCGACTTATACAATTAACAACAAGAAATTACAAGATTTGAAACGCTGTTTGAAAATATTGAAGGTGAGAGAATTCAAACTACCTACATTACGTTCAGAAGAATGGAAATTCAAAAATCGAACGTCGCGGGAGAATGAAGAATGAATTAGAACCGAGTTTAATAAGTAAAATTACATATTCAAATAGCAAAAATATTAGTGAATTAGGTAAAATTACAAATAGAACTAAATTAACAGATAACCAATTACAGCAATTAAAAACAATAGAAAATGATTTCAAGGACATCTCTTATGAAAAAATAGGCTTAGGATGCACAAACCTCATTGAACACAGAATTCAGACAGAAGGTCCTCCAATAAAACAAAAGTATTATCCACTCAGTCCAGCAAGACAGAGACAGGTTAACACAGAGTTAGATAAAATGTTAAAAGAAGGTATAGTTGAACAATCCAAATCTTCGTGGTCCAGTCCTGTTGTGATTGTAATTAAAAAGGATGGAACGCCTAGATTTTGTTTGGACTCTAGAAGACTCAATGAAGTAACAAAACGAGATGACTATCCCATTCCAAATTTAAATCAAGTTTTAGCAAATTTACGAAATGCCAAATATATCTCTTCAATAGATTTAAGCAAGGCGTTTTGGCAAATTCCACTAGAAGAATCGTCCAAAGAAAAAACTGCCTTCGTCGTACCAAATAGAGGGTTGTTTCAATTCACAAAAATGCCGTTCGGTTTAAAAAATTCAAGTTCTGAAACACAGCGTTTATTAGACAAATTATTTGGACCTAAATTTGATACTAACATATTTTGTTATATCGATGACTTAATTATTATTAACGAAGATTTCAATTCACATTTAAATTTATTAAAACAAGTTAAAAATATATTACAAGAAGCAGGGTTAACGGTAAAATTTTCAAAATGTGAATTTTGCAAAGATAGTTTAAAATATTTGGGATACATTATTGATGAAAATGGATTAAGGCCAGATTCAAATAAAGTCAAGATTATAGAGGAATATCCTTCACCGAAAAATTTAAAACAACTACGAATGTTTTTAGGTTTGGTAGGATTTTATAGAAAAGTTATACGAAACTGCAGTGAGATATCATATCCACTAAATAAATTATTGAGAGGTAAAAAAGGTCAGAACAATTTTAATTGGTCAAAAGAATCTGAGGATGCATTTAATAATTTAAAATTAGCCTTAAGCACAGCCCCTGTATTAATATGTCCGGATTTCACAAAAGATTTTTTTTACACACTGATGCCAGTAAAAATCAAGTAGCTTCAGTATTAAACCAAAATATCAATGGGTCCGAAAAGCCAATAGCATATTTTTCAAGAAGTTTGACAGTTAGAGAACAAAACTATTCGACATCAGAACGTGAGCTTCTTGCCATTGTAGATTCAATAGAACATTTTCGATCTTATCTAGATGGGATGAAATTCAAGGTAATAACTGATCATATGGCATTAAAATTCTTGAATAAAATATCAAATCCAACAGGTAGATTAGCAAGATGGGCCATGAGACTTTCACAGTATGAATTTGAGATTGAGCATAGAAAAGGGAAAGAACATACAGTGCCAGATGTATTATCTAGGATTCCTGGTACTAAAGAAATGGAAGTAATAAATTCAAATATTGCAGATCCTTGGTATAATAATATCGCAGAAGGATGTACAAAAACACCACACAAATACAAAAAATTCAAAATGGTAGATAATAAATTATTTAAACTAATAAATGATGATAATCCTTTCACAGAGGAATATAATTGGAAAGAGATACCTATTATAGACAATAGATTAACTATAATAAAGAATCATCATGATAATGGACATGTAGGTATTTTTAAAACTTATAAATACATATCAAGATGTTACTATTGGAAAAATATGTATGCAGATATAAAAAGTTTTATAAATAAATGTCAAAAATGTAAAATGTATAAGCCGAATAATTTACCTCCAGCAGGAAAAATGGAAAATAGAAAAAGAGTGGATAGACCGTTAAAAATGCTGAGTATTGATTTGATAGGACCATTACCAAAATCAAGTACGGGCTATATACATATATTATCAATAATAGATGTTTTTACCAAATATTGTTGGTTATTTCCTTTAAGAAGAGCTACTACAGAAGAAATAGTAAAATTAATAGAAAATAAAATATTTTTAACAGAAGGAGTACCGCAAACGATAATAACAGATAATGGAAAGAATTTAAAGTCTAATGCATTTAAAGATTTTATGTACTCATATGGAGTACAGAAAATATTTTATACAACTTTATATACTCCCATGTGCAATAATGTAGAGACATATAATAGAACAATAGGATACACATTAGCTATTTTTGTTGAAAATGAACAAAGAAAATGGGATACTTTCTTAGATTCAGTACAAAGCATAATAAATAATACAGTCAATTTAGCAACAGGATACACACCTAATGTATTAGCAAGAGGTAGGGAGATTGTACTAAATGGTGAAATTCATGGTGAAATAGTAAATGATGAAATAGAATCAAAGGAAGACTTAGATAAATATAGAGATATGCATAAAGATAAAATGAAGGAATTAAACACATTATACAAAATTGTAACAGAAAATTTATGGGATGCATATAATAAAAATGCAAATTATTATAATAAAGGTAGATCAAATCGTGTCTATGATCAAGGGGATATTGTATGGCGTAAAAATTTCATACAATCAAATGCAGGGAAATACTTCTGTACAAAGTTGGCTCCAAAATTTGTCAAAGCCAGAATAGAAAAGAAAGTTAGCAAGATAGTCTATGTATTAAAAGATATAGACACAAATGTTATAAATAAATATCACATCAAGGACATAATCAAATTAGATTAAAAAAAAAAAAAAAAAAACATATTTTCATGTGTATGAAAAATTTGAGGTGATGCATGATACGGTGAAAGTTGATATAAAAGTGATCAGTGAAAGAATGAATTATGAAACATTGCATGAATGAAGGTATGAAACATAAATTAAACAAAGTATTACATATGAAGGTAAAGTTTTTAAAAAAATTGATGGACTGATAAATTTATTAATGAAAAATAAATTTAAATATTGGGAAAGATGTGATACATGTTTAAAAAAAAAAAGTTATTTTAATGAATTGATTAATAAACTGGTGAATGTTTATTATGTATTGTTATTTGATTATTTTGAATTGTTGAATTAAGTATTTAAAAAAAAAAAACAAATATTTGTTTATAATATTGAATATGAAATTTGTGTTAAAAGAAAAAAAATATATTAATTTTAGTATGAAAATAATTGGTATTGTTAAAAAATGTATTAATGACTGAATAATGTATCAGAAACAGGTTTTTTTTTATTTTCATATTTTTGAAATTTATCCTTAAAATAAAACAAAATATGTGGCGCCGGCTGAGCATTATGATACATTATTTACTCATTGTAAAAGAAAAAAAAAAATTGGGAATGTTTTTTTTTATGAGAGGAAGGAGGTGTATTGTAACGAGATGGATTTGTTTGTTAGGTAAAATGGAACATGAGATTTGAATTTGAATGAAAAGGAAAACAAAAGAATATAAAAAAGAGAGAAGAAGCTTGTCTGGCGTGAGAGCCAGAAGCCTGTGTAATTAAGAATAATTAATATTATTGTGCTGTGGTTTATTGTGTATACATTGTGAAAGGAATAAAAGTAAACATATTAAAGTGGCTGTTAATTATTAATAGTGTTAATCAGCAGGACAGAGAGGAAAAACCCTCACAGTACTTACAAATAAAATCTACACCTCAAATGAACATAAGCCCCACAACTTTTGCCGACCTTCCCTGAAACAGGGGTGACATTGGCAAAGTGAACCATTTTTTACAGTATGGGTGGGCAGCCTCATACCAACCTATAAGTCAAGGAAACCAACAAACTACTTCATCTAACAAATTTAAGAAGAGTAAGTTTTTAATTAGTATCTTTACACATATATACTACAGTAATTTAAAAAAAAGTTGTAGTTTTCATCATAGATTTTTCCCGTACAAAAAGTATACATTTTTTTGTAATTTTCTTTATAATCAAGCCGTGAAAGGAAAATGCATTTTTCCATTATGATTTCCCTGGTTAAATTCCACTGCAACAGTGCATTACGTGCTGTTCTCGATTTGTATACGTGACCCGATGGGAGCAGTTCCCCATTTATGTATATTCCTTTATATTTAAAACTCAATCACAGAGCGTAAACAAAAATCGATTAAAAGTTAAACTCTCACCATGAGCGCTGTTTTCAGTTTCTATTTATTCTGAAAAAAACTTAATAATTGAGTTGAGTGCAAGGTGTTGTACTTGCGGAACAGATAATATTGGTTATGTGAGAATACGTGCTCTGATAAACGCGTATATTGTATGAAATTGTATAGTGGGAACGTATGCATATAAAAATATTCACGTACAAGCTGGTACGAAGAATATGTACAGTATTATATGCATGAAAAAAACTGAGACCTCTATAGCAAGATTTAAAGGGAATTCTTAGACGGTCTGGTGATACCACATTGGTTATCATCATTTATACAGAGTGTATAAGTTATGACTCTGGATGAAATGAAAGAAGTATGCAAGGACAGGAAGAAGTGGCGGCTAATCTGCAATGCTGATTTTTAATGTTGGTTTATTGGCTTGCTACATTTTTTGCATAAGACATTTCTTTTTTTTTTTACTTTTTTTGTATAGATTTATTTTTAAGGTTTTGTTGTTTTCTTATACTTAAATGTTATTTTTTACTCGTATTCCTTGACTTATAGGTTGGTATGAGGCTGACCACCCATACTGTAAAAAATGGTTCACTTTGCCAATGTCACCCCTGTTTCAGGGAATGTCGGCAAGAGTTGCAGGGCTTATGTTCATTTGAGGTTTGGATTTTATTTGTAAGTACACAATCAGCATTTGTAAGCGCGAACTACACGTGTTTGTTTGTGGGCATACATCTGAGAGCTTTGAATGAATATATCCTTGCAACTTAGATTATAGATTATAGTATAGAGTAAGAAACGAATGGGTTCTGAATGAATGCGGAGTACCTAAAAAAGCGTGAAAGTGAAGGTTCAAAGAAGTGTGATGCGATGGTTTGGATATGAGTCGTATAAATGCAAACGCCGTCAACTCCTTCCGCGATGATTTTGAGAAAAATAACTTGTGTTTTGTTTTTTCTCAGTTGGAGATGACGGCGTTTGCACGAAATCATACTTTTTCAATTAAAATTACGAAGGATTAAGTGAAGTTTTAATCACATTGCACACAACAAATGATTTGTCATACTGCGCAGAATCAAATTCAATAGTTATCTTAAAAACTATAAAATTTGGAGATGACGGCGTTTGCAGTTATACGACTCATATATTGAAAGGATAAATGAAGTCCAACTGACAAAAAAAGTGTATAAAGGGAAAGTGCAATAGGTAAACGTGGAAGGGAAAGAACTAAAAAAGAATGAATTGATCAGATAAGTGAGATTGCGAATGAATGTAATTTACAGAGTGGACACAAGAGAAGAGCGTGCATGAAAAGAGTGATGAAACTAGATGAGATGAAAGAAGTATGCAAGGACAGAGTCAAGTGGAGGGACTTGTGTGGAGGTACCGGCCACCCCTAGAAGAATGGTGGCAGGATACAAGACAAGACAATATTTATGTTTTTCCCTACATTTATTTATTAATTATTTTTCAAGAAAGTGTAAATAAAAGTTTGAAAGAAATACGAACGCTAAAAATCTTAGAAATATTTTTTTTCAGGTAACTGAAGATGATTGAAAAATCTAAAACGTTCGTTCATATTCATTAAAATTAAATTAATTAAGACAAGACAATACAAGTACAACAAAAAACTTAATGATATCTACAGAGGACCCAGTGTGATCAGTCCCTTCATGGTTCCCCGACTCTTCTGAGGGGATTGAATTTTAGCCCTCTAGTATGGAATACAAGTTTTCTACCAACTGCGCTATCAACCGCACAAGGTGATTCCCATGTCTTCTCTATATTTTGTGATGACATCGCACGCAACTAGGCAACTAAGCTACGCAAATAGTGTAACCTCTTGCCGTGTTATCCACGAAGGGGTCGCAGCATGTGGCGAGTTGAACCTATTTATTTTTACAGGTGAGGGGGCCAGCCTTACGCCAACCACTTCAGTTGAAGTTAGGGGTTTCCAGCTCCCGAGGGGGCTGGTACTCATTTCTTGTGAAGGCTGAGTAAACCTTGCCGGTATTTTATTTTGGGGTTTGAAATAAACGCCAAAACGGAAAATCGTTTCTGACATCATCGGTGGGATTGAACCTGAGCTCACCGAATGGAATGCAAGCACTCGACCAACTGAGCTATCGGATGAACTTATATTATAATATTTAATCTAAGTTGTAAAGATTTATAAACATTTAAAGCTCAGATCAAATGCATGTCCACAAACAAACACGAGTAGTTCGAACTGACAAATGCTGAATGTGTACCTACTTACAAATAAAATCCAAACCTCAAATGAACATAAGCCCTACAACTTTTGCCTTCCCTAATACTGGGGTGACATTGGCAAAGTGAACCATTTTTTACAGTATGGGTGCTCAGCTTCATACCAATCTATAAAACAAGGAATAAACTCAATAAAGTTTGACCTGCGATAGCATATAACTGTGACTGTTGCTGTATCTGCTTTTCTCTAGGAGTTGGAAGGACAAGAGCTTCTGCAAAGTTACCTGAAAAGTTGTAAACTTTCACCTTCATTGTCATGGTTGGTGTTAGAGGCCATATTTGCAGTATGGTCTAACCCAAAAAAAACTATGTCCTCTGACCTGCAAAGGCTTACGTTTCAGGTTTTGTAAAAGAAGACCGTTTTTGGAGATCGAGCCTTCAAGGTGGTTGCTCCAAAAATATGAAACGGCCTCCCAGATGATCTGCGCGAAGTCTGAAGAGCACTTTTAGAAAGGCAGCATATGAGCAAGCGCCTTTGGGATGACCAAGAGTCATGAAAAGGCGCTATAAAAATCTTGGATGATTACTATTAATATTAAGGCTGATCAAAACTAATCATCCAATATATTGTGAAATTTGTGAAAAAAGTGGACCAGTTTCTGTTAAATATTTAAAGCTAGCTACAATGTGTCAGCAATTTTGCTCTGACAAATTATTTCCTATATATACGTCGCTGGTTTTATTTCCCCAGCTGATGTCCCCGCGGTGTTCACGCTGATAGCTCTCCGTATATTGGTCGCTGGACCGGAAATACCGAGCCCGACAACAGGCTCTCCGGTTTTTCACTTTTTTCCATGCATACTGCAGTAATCACATCAAATGGTAAACTGCCATAGTTTTTGCAGCAACCAAAAATTGATCGTCACTTTTATGGGTGTACGTTTTTTTTAAAAGAGACTGTTAAACGCAGACAAAATGGTTTTAATATGATTGATGGAAGGAATGTTCGATTGACCTGTTTGTTTTTTTCAAAAAAGGAATCTATTTAATTATGTTTATTGAATATATCTAACGGCTTGAATACGCCTTTTATTATTTTATTTTATTTTTAATGCACGTTAAATTAGTTCATCCATCCATTTGCAGTCGATATCATAACTATGAGAACTTGGTGTTTTCACGACTCATTCCTTTGCCAAACTGCACGCTTATAGAATGAGTTACCGGTTTCTGTGTGTTCCACCCTAATTTACCTTTCCCTTTTCAAAACCGACACCAATCGCCATTTCCCTTTCAGTGTCTCAAAATAAAGACAACGCAACGCAACACCCACCAGAGCACTGCGCAGCTAACGGCCCTGCAACTTGATCAGGACATCAACTGCCACATCACCAACACCTCTGGAGCACTACAACAAGTATCATATAGACCCCTACTTACTTACTTTCTTCAGCTTATAAGCCTTGAAGGCTCAGGGCCTCCCGCACCACAATCCTCCAGGTCTCTATGTCTTGTGCTGCTTCCCTCCATGGTCCCCTCACTCTCAGAACTTCGGCGTCGGCTTCAACGTTGTCTGCCCACCGCATCCTGGGACGTCCGAGTGGTCTAACACCTGAGGGGGCATATAGACCCCTAGAGTCTCTTAAATCTAGAGAGTCTTCCGCACAGGGTTCCTTAAAAAAAGACTATCTCACGGTAGGAGCGTGAGACTCGAGGAGCAAGGAAACCAAGATCCATCTGGATTTCGGGGTCAGTGGCAACGATGAAAAATATCTTGCTATGTAGACACCTGAACCCTTTTTCTTAAAAACTGAAAACAAATTCTATGAAAGTATACGAAAATATGAATATGTATGCAAAGCTTTTTTTTACTGTAAAATGCTGGAGAGCTTTTTCGTTTGATGTCGCTGATGAAAACGAAAACAATGGACTCCATTCATCACCCAGCTCTGGGCTATAATTACGTGCGCCAAGTTCAGCTTTCATCTTTTCTCGGAAAGTGTTTATGTGTCCATTCCGTTCTAATAGAAAGTGCAATTCGTAGAATTTTTTTCGTAAACAATTTGTAAGTTAGAAAGATTAGACAATCATAGCACTGAACTGATGGGATTAATGTGTATTTTTACACAAAATTAGATGAATTATAAGTGAAATATGGCGCTAGAAGTTGTTGATGAAATAGGTACAAAAAGGTGTTGTGCCAATCTTTAATCTATCTATAATCTAAGTTGCAGAGATATAGTAATAAAAGGCTCTCAAATGCATGCCCAAAAACAAACACGTGTAGTTCGCGCTTACAAATGCTGAATGTGTACTTACAAATAAAATCCAAACCTCAAAATATGAACAAAAGCCCTACAAATTTTGCCGACCTGCCCTGACACAGGGGTGACATTGGCAGAGTGAACCATTTTTTACAGTATGGTTGGTCAGATTCATACCAACCTATATTCATCGTGGGAAGAATCATCAATTTTTTTTGCCATAATATAAACTCTGTATCAGTTTTAGTTGGGATTTGAATTGGAAGAAATCCCCACTCAAAAATCAATCAGATAGAACGGACCTATGCTAAGAAAAAACTCACTTTGTATTTGTTTCTTTTACGAGTTCGTTCGATAGTTTTAATGAATGGTTTCTAACTAGTTAAAAGCTTTTTGTTTTCATACGTCTCCCCAGTGCTTGTTTGGCTTATCTACCATTTGATTCAAAGATGACTTTTCTATGAAATTGTCTTAGGAATCACATTCAACACAACAGTGGCGAAGGGTGCCATACAAGCCGGTTCCCATCGGCTTCACTTTTAAAATGATGTAACAAAGTAGTTATAAAATATAGGCACAAAGTAAAAAAAAATACATTTAAAACCAAAGAAACAAAACGGATTTTTTCCCCATTGAAACCATGCAGTCTACTTTATTATCATTTTTGCCTAATTTTAAACGGGAAACCGATGAGAATCGGCTTGTATGGCGCCCTTTGCCACTGCAACACAATATGAGCTAAAAAAATATATTAAAAACACGATAATGTGAAAGCTTTGCTAAATATTTTCATCAATTTCCAATTTTCATAAATCGCATTGATCCAGTACACATACAAACATTGTTCATGTGAAATTACCTCTGATGGACATAAGACAAACAAGCACTAAGGGGACGATAGAATGAAGAACGTAGATGGAACAGTCTGGAATATTCTTGTTTTTTTATAGTTTTAAATTGAATAAGGGCACTGCCCGTCAGTTGGTGATAGATTAGGATTTTTAAAGTTTTTGCAAATTGTACTTTATTTTTGTTGCCATAAGCGAAATTTATTTAACGCCTGGAGTAATGAATTTTGCCTCAGCTTGACAAGTACAAGTTCGTTGAACTCTTGACAGTTTGTAAATGAATATTGCCAGGTTGAATAAAAGATAAAACATGAAATTTTAATGGAATGACATCCACTTCATTCTCAAAGTAAATAGAGCTTGTAAACTCCACTTTTTAAGAAGATAAAAATAGCAATTTTAATTTGAATTTATCATTTTCAGAATGTTTACATTTATTATCAACCGTTTTATCTGGCAAATAAAAGGCGTAAGGATTTAGTCTGTCCACCAAAACCAAAAAAAAAATCAAAAAGACATGCTTTTACAAAAAAAATCTATGTATTCTTAAGACCCCATAGAGCGAATACGTCCAAAACGGTGTTCTGGGTTTTAAATGTCCATTACGTTTACTTTTTTTTTTAAATCTGTTACTGTCAGAATAAAATAAAGAAATGTATACTTTACAGATTGACCGTTTCCAAAAATGATAAAAGTTAATTGAATTCTGTCAAAATGTACACAAACTTATGAAATATTACGAAATAATGCTATCTGGGTTCAATGAATAACTTGAATTTTATGAATGAAAGTATACAAAAAATATATATGAATAGTAAGTTTATTAATCAAACTCAAAGTTGACCGCATTTTTTTTTCGTGATAATGCATGTTAATTTAACAAAATACAATAAAAAAACAGCTCCGAAAATGCCATACAATTTTGCTAGGCGAAAAGCTACAGAATAAAAGCGGCTGTTTATTTCGTTTCAACGACATTCGAGCTTGAGATGCAGAGCTGAGAGCACGTCCCATTGTCTAAGAAATTTTCGGCGCGCGAGCTTACGCATACAACATCAGATTTTGACGTGTGTGTGTGAATCCATTGGCTCACGCACCAGGGTCGCAATCTTTAACTTAATGGGTTTTTTTCTTGATTTAAAAAAAATATATCGATAGTTTTGAAGTTGAACCATTCTTCTTTATAAATAGTTTTGTGAATTAAAATTGTCTTCACCAACCAAATTTGTCTGGATAGACAATAACGCGGCAAGAAGCTTCACTATATGTGTAGCTTAGTTAAGTTGAGTTGATCATATATTTGTGTTCTTTAACTTGTAGGTTGGCATGTGGCTGACCACCCATGCTGTAAAAAATGTTTTTACTTGCCAATGTCACCGCTATTTCAGAGAAAGTAAAAAAAAATGTATGTAGGTACACATGCAACATGTGTAAGCGTGAATTTAGATGTGCCTGCATATTATAGGCGTGCATTAAATATGAATAAGCCTTGAATGTCAATACATCTTTGTAACAGAGATCGAATAAGCCATATTGAAAACGACCAAAGTCCGTCGATATTGAAAATGAGGCAACTCTGCAGAGGCTCTGGCCACCCCTAGCGGAATGGTGACAGAGTTACAGTTACAGTCTGTAATAATCTATAATCGAAGTTGCAAAGCTAAATTAACAATCAAAACTCGTATCAAATGCATGCCCACAAACACGTGTTAGTTCGCGCTTACAAATGCTGAATGTGAACTTACAAATAAAAACCAAACTAGAAAATGAACAAATAAATAAAGTGGAAATATATCTACAGAGGTACTGGCCACCCCTAGCGGAATAACGACTGGATACAAGTCGTCATCCGAAAAATATTGAGAACTCATGCTGTAGTCATTTAGGGCGTTGCTTAAATTACAATTTGAAAACATTAAATAATTGGTAGATTTCTAATAATGTAGAGTATATGAAACTCTTTTTTTAAATTAGTTTTCGGTGAACGAGGAGTAACCCTGTGCAATAGAAATTTGTGAAAGGGACATCGCCATCCCAGATCTGTACACATATAGTATAATTTGAGGCAATGTAACATTATTAGTCAAAATAAATAACACCAAAAATCATTTTTGCGTGCAAAACTTTTAGTTACCATATCACGTCAAAGTAGAAAGGGACAAAAATATTTCTGTCTCACGGCTCGCATCTACCAGACAGAGGAAAAAGTATTGAACACAAGATGTTGTGACACACAATGCAAAAACTAATCATTTTTTGCCTTGTGTGTCACGACAGTATGTGCTCAAATCTTTAATCCTTAATTTATACATTCATTGTACTGTTTATGTGAGACATGCCTTTTATTTGGATTTCGA
The DNA here is from genome assembly GCA_951799405.1 of Agapetus fuscipes. Taxonomy (NCBI): domain Eukaryota; kingdom Metazoa; phylum Arthropoda; class Insecta; order Trichoptera; family Glossosomatidae; genus Agapetus; species Agapetus fuscipes. The sequence goes on from OX637333.1 coordinate 26,315,851, forward strand.
GAATGGAGAGCAAACCATAACACTAGGTATATATAGCGCTCAAAACTCACCGGCGTTTGAGGACGGTAGCCTCTTAAGACCATTCGCTTACAATAGGCTAAATGCACTGATAGACATATCTAATCTATCTTAGTTGCAAAATATAAGTAACATTAGAGATTCACATTATATGCATTTTCCCAAAACAGACATGTTTAAGTTCACGCTTAAACATGCCGCATGTAGTCCTACAATTTAAAAACCCGAATCTCAAATGAACATACACCCTGCAACTCCTGCCGACCTTTTCTGAAACAGGGGTGACATTGGCAAAGTGAACCATTTTCTACAGCATGGGTGGTCAGCTGCATACCAACCCATAAGTCAAGGAGCATACACAACAGATATCCCCTAAATTACATAAATTGTAAATTAACTCTCCATAACACTCTCCAAGACATGACCTACGAAGATACAGAGAAGCTCTTAATTGTAGAAGAGTAAATTTATATTTCTATTTTTACATTTGTTTATCCTAATAAGTATCTTGAGTTAACTAAGTTTATTTGTATTATAACCTAGATTTAAGATGATCTAAATCTAAATATGCTAGTATTAAGATATGAATAAATGTAATCATAATTATTAAGGTAGGTACATATTGTTCACTAGCTCTCCACGCTTGAGACACAGGATTTCCTAGTTCAGGCACATGTATTATTATTTTCTTATTAAGTTTATAATAAATTATAAATTATAAAAATACTGCAGTATAAATAAAAAAAATATGAAACTTGTAAGAGTTTGTGTATTCACACAGTGAAAATTATTTTTTATGAGGAATTATAAAAATGTCCAGCCGCCAGTTATAAACCTTGAACTGCGCAAGTGCATGATGAGGTGCTATGTCTTCCCAATTGCTCTATATGGTATGGAGGGATGGACGCTCACCCAGGCACTGGAGAGACGAGTAGAAGCGTTCGAGATGCGTGTCTACCGAAAAATGCTTTAGATCTCACAAGAAACGAGTACCAGCCCCCTCGGGAGCTGGGAAAGCCCCACATTAACTGAAGTGGTTGGCGTAAGGCCGGTCCCCTTACCTGTAAAAAATTGGTTACACTCGCCACATGTGATCCCTTCGGGGAAAACGCGGAAAGAAGTTACACTATATTTAAAGCGGTTTTTGAGATATTTTCCTAAAAATTCTAATATGCAATATTACAAGTACCAAGAAAAACAAAATATGAGATTCTTAATAATTTCCTCTGCTTAAAACGATTTTGTACAGTTGAAGGGAAAAAGTTTTTCCGTGTTAACACGTTGTAAAAAATGTAATATTAAATATTGCTTGTACTGAGAAAATGTAAACATGATATTCTAAGTTGAGATAGATTCGAGGCTCCAGACGCTCAGATCTGCAGGGTATGTGGTGGTTGACTTAGTTCAGCCGTGCCTTCAGACACGCACTAGTTTTGGGGACCGTGCTTTCCAGTTGCCGGGCCCAATGTAATGGAACAGACTACCACCTAATGTGAGAAAGGCAAGAACTGTTGGTATCTTTAAAGGAGCACTAAAGACGCATCGTTACAAACATCTTATACGTAACTTAAGAGGTCCCTTTAGGTGTGACACACACAAAAACGGGACTTTTCAATTATGTGTACCCTCCAAATAAATTTTCCTTGTAAGCGCGTCCATATGGTATAGGCAAATACATTTCAGAATAAACATTTTCTCCCATTCCTTTCAAATGACTCCTTTGAAATTTACTGAAGCACTAACGATGGCTCCAATCGAACTTTAATTTTAAATTTTGAGTCTCAATATCAAGTTTCAATGTGTTTTTTACAATATATTGCCTACCTATCTTGACTAATAGGTTGGTATGCGGCTGACTTTGCCAATGTCACCCCTGTTTCAGGGAAGGTCGACAGGAGTTGCAGGGTGTATGTCTATTTGAGATTTGGTTTTTATGTTGTAGGTTCACATGCGGCATGCGCAAGTGTGATTTTGTACGTTTCTGCTCGTGAGAATGCATGCACTGTGAATCACCAATGTTACATATCTTTGCAACTTAGATTAGATAAGTTATTAGACGCATGTGCCTGTATGGAATGCACGCCCCTGCTTGTATGTAAATTTGAAGTGTTAGAGCCCGTTCCCACTTGTCGGGTGTCGGATCCGTATATTCATCGGAGGTTCCAGTTGCAGAACATTTCCGACAAAATTGGTTTCCGACAAGTGTAAATAGCTCCATACATAATGTTCTGTGACTGGAATCTCCGATTAATATACGGATCCGACACCCGACAAGTGGGAACGGACTCATACGGGGCATTTTAGTCGTCGGTTGAGCCCACGCTTTGATAAACTAATGATGCATTTGTATGAAGACCTGTCAATCCAAGATGGCCACAAGTGAACAGCTGATTTCTCTTTATACAAATATTACACAATTCGGTAGGTAAGAATAACCGTGCTGATGAAACATACAGCTCAGGCACTATTAGTTTGTCAAAGCGTGGGCTCAACCGACGACTAAAATGTCTAAGAATAACCCCGTTCGGGTGTATCCAAGTAAACACATTGTAAAAAAAAATAATATTAAATATTGGTTGTTGCGAGAAAAAGTAAATATGATATTCCAAGTAATACTCTCGGAGCTCCATGTTCTACACGGTACATTCTGACGGAGAAAATGTACATATATTTTAGAGTGGGAATTTATCCCAGTACGGAAATAGCGATCGTAAATTATCGAATAAGGAGGGGCGCCTCAGATAAACATGATACGATGATGGCGCACAGCATCAGCGACGGCCAACCTTTAAAAAGAGTTTTTTTTAATGGATTTGTGAAGACAAATGGAATTCACCAACCTATTTTGCCTGGCTAGAAACATAAATGAATATCATCAATTAATAATTCATTATTGCATATTTTAATGAATTATTAATTAATAATCACCCAATGACATCTGTTGAACCAGGATCAAAGTTATGGACAAATGACCCAATCAGGAATTGAACCAACGTTATTACATTCCATTTACGCTAGAAAAATCAGCCACTTAACTCGGCCATAACACCGATTTTTAAAAAGTTAGCAAAACAGCGGACTCACATGCCATTATTTAAAAAAATGTAGTCTGTGGTTAACACATTTAATTTTAGAAGTTTTACTTGTATTCACATTTCTTCCGATCTGTAGTCTAGTGGTTAAAGCTTCAGACTTATGATTGGAAGGCCATGGGTTCGTATCCCGGTGGAGCATAAAAATATTAAATTTTTCAAATATGCTCCTTGCTTGGTTGACTAATTCATAATTTGAATTTTTAAAATTATATTATACTTTTACCGAAAACCTGTCACCATAGATCCATCCAGCCTAAACGCAACTGGGTTTTGTTTGAGAATCGGCGCTTTCTACAGAAATGATCCAACTCGTAGAGGGCTCTTAAGGTGTGATTTACACAAAAACAGCGCTCAACAAATTAATCATCCTAATATTATTATTATCATGTTTGTAAATTCAATGTGAGTTTAATGAAAATTATTATTTTTATAAATGGAAATTCGCTTCTTCCCTATGTCTATACTGTATGGTTTTAAATCGAGTAATGCCCTTCTATCCTTATTCTTGTAAGTACCCAACATCAATTTATTACAAGAGAGACGTATATAGATACTAACACAGGCAATCCACAAGACACAACTACATTTTCGTAACAATATACTAGAGTTTCTTGTTACGAGTTGTGTTTCACTGGTTGGAAATCACTGGACCATATGATCGCTTGGCTCATTTTCTCACTGTAAAAACATGCGACCCGAATGTCACATTTAGGTATTAAAAGTTGTGATTTATCCCAGCCGATGGTCACGGCTATTTTAAATGTGACATGATTCATATTTTGTGTCCAAATGACTTGACTCGGAAGATGATGGATTTTTTCTCTGGTTGAACATTATTATAAAATTAGTCATCCTCGAAAATATGAAGAATTTTGTCAAAAAAAAGAGTTTCGTAAATGAAAATGAATTTTACGTTTCTGCAGAGATAGGAAAAAAAAAATGGTCAGGAGATGTTTTGGAAAATGGTATTTCTTGACTTATAGGTTGCTTTGAGGCTGAGCACACATATCTAGTGGAAAAAATGGTTCACTTTGACCATGTTCTATTTGCAGCCTTATTATGTGCCGAAATTTCACTTGCATTGATACCTCACCTTGAGAATACTTTCTGCTCGTGAAAGCGAAACGTCGGCGGATAAAAAATCTGCAAATATAAAATGTTCTCACTCGAAAAATCGCAAAACAAATTGTCATAAGTATATTTTCTTCTTCTTCCTCAGCCTTGTTCAGTGCACTATTGGACGTAGGCCTCCTTCAATCCTCTTAATTTTAGTCAATGCTCTATGCTGTATTCAGCCACCCTTTGCCTGCAGTTCCCTTAATGTCGTCAAGTCCACTCTCCGCTTAGATATTCTGTCAACACTGGACGATCCTTTTTTGGCCACCTGTCATGGTCTTGCGCCACTTTAGTTTTACATCAGTGACACTACAGATCTCCTGGTGTAGAATCCTGTCAGGATCCTCCTTTGGCACGTCCTCAGTCTTTTGGCGCTATACTGAGTGAGCCCTTTTATTTCCAAACCATAGGTGGATACTGGAAGCACATATGATCCAAAGACCCTGCGTTTCAGATTAATATAAACAAATAAAACTAATTTTAATTAAAAAAGGAAACCAAAACCCACAACAATATCTTAAATTATATACTTAAGGGCTATTGTGGAAATTGAAGCATTCATAGTCATATTTCCCGGCACGTATTTCATAAACAATAAAACCCGCCACATCTCACGCAGTTTTACGAGTCGCCGGAAACGTTTTGCCCAAAACTGGCGCGGTGTTTACGGAAAGTTAAAGTATTAAAAGTCGCTCACGGCGCGGGGTTTTTTGTGTCCTCCCCACTAGTATGATGGCCCACTAATGTTCCCCCACACCATAGATGTCCTCCCATCGCAGGTTCTAATACAGACAAGCAAAAAGGTCTTGAATTCGTGCATGAAAACATTTTAAACTTTTGTATACACAAATAAAAAATAACTGTTTTTATACAACACGGTTTTATTTTCACATTTTTGAGTAAAATTGACCAAGCGCTATCGGACTCTAACCGTCCATCTTCAGGGGCTTAGTCGACGGTTGAAGATGGACGGCTAAAATCCGATAAGGCTTAGGCAATTTATTAAAATTAAAAATGAATTTCACTCCGTTAGTGCACGCAACGCAAAAAAAAAACGCAACTAAGCTACACATATAGTGTAACTTCTTGCCGCGTTATCCCCGAAGGGCTCGTATGTGGCGAGTTGAACCTATTTATTTTTACAGGTAAGGGGGCCGGCCTTAAGCCAACCACTTCAGTTGAAGTGGAGGTTTCCCAGCTCCCGAGAGTGCTGGTACTCATTTCTTGTGAAGGCTGAGTAAACCTTGCCGGTATTTTATTTTGGGGTTTGAAATAAACACCGAAACGGGAAATCATTTCTGACACCCTCGGTGGGATTCGAACCCGAGCTTTCGGCATGGAATGCAAGCACTCTACCACCTGAGCTATCGACCGGACTATGCACAGTTTTTTGTATTTTTCTTTACCGAAGACCGACCGGTCACCTAAGGTTCATCTAGCCTTACAGAATCTGTGTCTTGCTTGAAAATTGGGGCTTTTCAGCGACGACCAAGCTCGTAAAAAGTCCGATCGATAGAATAGTTGATAGAATGCTTGCTTTTGATACCGAAAGCTCAGGTTCGTAACTTTTTCAAATCCAAAATAAATACCGGCAAGGTGTACCTACTCAGGATTCATAAGAAATTAGAACCAGCACCCTTGGGAGCTGATAAACTCTCATTTCAACTAAAGTGGTTGGCGTGAGGCCGCCCCCGTTTACCCGTAAAAATAAATAGGCCCCGAATCGCCACATGCGATCCCTTCGGGGATAACGCAGGAAAAAAGTTGCAATTTATGTGTAGCTTAGTTGTGTTGGCGTATCTTGAACCCTTTTTACATTCGAGGACAACGCGGTAAGAAGAAGCACTAATTTTCAGTAATCGCAAATTCAGTATTATGTTATTTTTTGTTTATTTAAAAAAAAATGTAATTTGTTGTGTATATTCCGTGACTTATAGGTTGGTATGCGGCTGACCACCCATGCTGTAGAAAATGATTCACTTTACCAGTGTCACCACTGTTTCAGGGAAAGTTGGCAAGAGCAAGGCATATGCTCATATGTTCGTGAGCTTCTAGTGATGTGAAGTTTGCTTGAACTGACGTCTCAGTAGACGCGCTTAAATATTCTTTATTTTTGTGTCAAAAAAACTGGCATAATATAGGCAGCCTGTTGGTTGACTTTTTTATGCATTCTCTCGACATGTCCCTTTATTTTTACAAACGGCACTAAGTGCCAAAGTATTTTCGGAGAGTAATCTTATAATCTCTCATTCACACAGTCGGTCCAGACGCTTTTTTGTAGGAAACCCGGCGCTCTCTTTCGCTTCTTTTTCTTATTTTTCCAAAAAAAAATTCAGACGAGATGAGCTTTTAAAAGTTTTAGTCTCGCTTCACGCCGTGATGAGCAATTGATTTCTGTCGCGTTTTTTTGATGAAATGTCTGAGCTCCGTCCTAACTTGAAAGTTTGAAGATTATGCGTATGTTTGATTTTTTTTAAATAAGCAAAAATAAAACGTTCATTTTATGACCTTATTACCTACTTTATAGCAGACCGTAGGAACTCTTACACAGTCTTGTAATCATCTTGTTCGATTCCCCGACGTCGCTTTTTTAGTAATTTATAAGTGTTGCTGAATTGAATGAGTGATAATAAAAGGAGGACTTGTATGAAAAAGGTTATGACTCTGGATGAAATGAAAGAAGTATGCAAGGACAGGAAGAAGTGGCGGCTAATCTGCAATGTAGATTTCTAATGTTCGTGTATTAATTTGATACATTTTTTGCATAGGAAATTTTTTACTTTTTTTGTATAGATTTCTTTTTAAGGTTTTGTTCTTTTTTTATATTTAAATGTAATTTATTATTCATATTCCTTGACTTATAGGTTGGTATGAGGCTGACCACCCATACTGTAAAAAAATGTTCACTTTGCCGATGTCACCCCTGTTTCAGGGAAGGTCGGCAAAAGATGTGGGGCTTATGTTCATTTGAGGTTTGGATTTTATTTGTAAGTACGCATTCAGCATTTGTAAGCGCGAACTACACGTGTTGCTTTGTGGGCATACATCTGAGAGCTTTAAATGAATATATCCTTGCAACTTAGATTATAGATTATAGTTGCTGCTATGGTCGAGCAGATAAGGCGTTAGCACTCGAATTTGCGCTTTTAAAACTAGTGCAAGTTCGAACCCTGCCTGCCCCTTATCCTATAGACCAGAAGTTTCCAAACGGGAGGCGCCAAAAGTATGCATAAAAATATTTGTATGAAAATTCAATAATAAATCGTAAAAAGGGAGGCGCGAAAAATTACTTTTCAAAATTACGCGACTACCCCGCCAGACAGATGAATTTTTGAAAATTGCATACTTAAGAAGTATGATTGGGAAAAGACGGAGTGATAGGGTGAGGAATGATTTTGTTAGAGAGGAATGTGGTGTAAGAGAAAGTGTGAAAGTAAAGATTAAAAGAAGTATACTTAGATGGTTTGGACATTTGGAGAGAATGAATGAGGAAAGATTGACGAAGAAAGTGTATGCTGCGAGAATTGATGGATGTTGTGGAAGAGGAAGACCGAGAAAGGTATGGATGGACCAAATTTTCGAAACAGCGAATGAATGGGATATCCAGAGTCATAATAAAAGGAGAGCTTGTATGAAAAAGGTTATGGCTCTGGATGAAATAAAAGAAGTATGCAAGGATCGAAAGAAATGGCGGTTGATCTGTAATGCTGGCGGTTAAAGCTGAGGCTTTTAAATTTAAAAAATATGTTTTGTAGTTTTTTAATTTTTTACTGTTTAATTGTTTAGAGTTTATTTGTTTTATATATTTGAATGTATTAATTGCTTGTATTCCTTGACTGATAGGTTGGTATGCGACTGACCACCCATACTGTAAAAAATGGTTCACTTTGCCAATGTCACCCCTGTTTCAGGGAAGGTCGGCAAGAGTTGCAGGGCTTATGTTCATTTGAGATTGGGTTTTTTATATTGTAGGTCCACATGCGGCATGTGTAAGCGCGAAATTATGCATGTCTGCTTGTGGGAATGCATTTAATATGAATCTCAAATGATACATATCTTTGCAGCTTAGATTTAGATTTAGATTTAGATTAGCATGCCTGCTTTGCAGCTTAGATTATAGATTATAGAATCAAACACAAGATTTTCAACACAGAAAGTGAATACTCTATGAAGTAAGCTGTTGGCTGGAATTTGTCTTAAATTTAAAGTTCTGTTTTAAGTGGTTTTATTTATCTGTTTCTAGTAAACGTAAATAGATTCCTTCCCCAGGGAACGTTATGGTTTAGTACATCGAAGAGCTAAGAGCATTTCCCTCTCCCTGATGGACACCATCATCTAGCATGGTTATTATGATACTGCTGTGTAAACAAACTGCGTTACTTACTGTCGTCTTTAAAACAGCTGCAAGGAATCATCAAATTAAAGAATTCTCTTTTTAATGATGATTTTTTTATTACTTACCTACTTACCGTGTTTTTTGTATTAAAAAAAAAAAAAACATTATCAAAAATAGGCTTCTCGCGAGTCTTAACAATGCATAAATCTGTAATTAAAAAGGGGAAAAAAAAAACATTATCAAAAATAGGCTTCTCGCGAGTCTTCACAATGCATAAATCTGTAATTAAAAAGGGAAAAAAAAAACATTATCAAAAATAGGCTTCTCGCGAGTCTTAACAATGCATAAATCTGTAATTAAAAAGGGAAAAAAAAAACATTATCAAAAATAGGCTTCTCGCGAGTCTTAACAATGCATAAATCTGTAATTAAAAAGGGAAAAAAAAAACATTTTCAAAGTAAGGATACAATAAAAATAACTTTGTTTTCGATTACCTCCTATGAGTATATATATTTTATACCACAACCGGTATATATACTCATAGGAGGTAATCGAAAACAAAGTTATTTTTCTTTTATCCTTAATGATGAACGATTATAAAAATAATGCCTCTACAATCAATAAAATTTTCAAAATATATCATTTTGTTCTCAAACCCTCCTCGTACCCGTCCTGTATGTATGTGTCAGAAGGACCCACAGCACATGGACGCTCATGCAAAGCTATATATTTTCGTTCTGTATGCTCATATATTTGTTCTGCATGTTCCTTGACTTATATGTAGGTTGTTATGCGGCTGACTATCCATGCTGTAAAAATGGTTCACTTTGCCAATGTCATCCCTGCTTCAGGGAAGGTCGGCAGGAGTTGCGGGGTGTATGTTAATTTGAGATTTGGGTTTTTATATTTTAGGTCCACATGCGAATGCATATTATATGAATCTTTAATGCTACATATATTTGCAACTTAGATTAGATTAAATTACATTATATCACAGATAAAAAAAGCGATAAAAACGTAAACAAAATGTGTTATTTATTTATTTTTTGTGGTGAAACATTTCAAGTTACAATAATTATTGTTTAACATTTATAATTTAGATACCTACATTTTTTTTTTTCATCACTGTCACTCAATTTGCTAAGACCATAAACTTTAAGAAACACAAACGAATGGTTAAGAGTATAATATAACACTCTAAGTATATTTGCTAAAAAAAATGTTAGATTGCCACCTTTGCTTGTATAATATGATAATTAGCTGGGAAGCTCTTAGCGCAGAGACAAACGCGCGCTGACAGCCGGGGACATTAGGGATTAGGCGGGAACATCTCAATATCGTCAGCATGACAGCCGAGTATTATCATCACGAGAAAACAGGGACAAGAATAGTAGCAGGGACATAAAGGGAACAAAAAAAGTAGCGAAGTTTTTCTTTGTATTTTACTTGGTAATATTATTTGAAGAAATAGATTCTTGATAAAAACAGAAAGGCACGAGTAATAATAGTAATAATATGGATGATTTATTTGGTTTGCGCTGTTTTTGTGTGAATCACACCTCAAGAGCCCTGTGCGAGCTTGGTCGTCGCTGTAGAAGGCGCGAATTCTCAAGCAAGACCCAGTTGTTGTAAGGTTGGATGGACCTTTCAGTGACCGGTCTTTGGTAAAGGCTTATGAATTTTTCAACTCAGCGAAGAGCACATTCGAAATATAAATGGTATATTATTGTGCTCCGCCGGGATCCGAATCCACAACCTTCCATTTATGAGTCCGAAGTGTTGCCACTGTACTACAGACCGGTCCAAGGTTAGTAAGCAGGCGCGTGCATAGGGCACAGGCAAATACATTTCAGAATAAATGTTTTCTCCCATTCCTTTAAAATAACTAATTTGAAATTGACTGAAGTGCTAACGATGGCTCCAATCGAAAAATTAAAATTTGAACAATAATCTGATTACTAAGCTTTAATGATTTTTACCATTTATTGCCTACCTATTAGGCGCATGTTCCTGTATGGGATGCACGCCCCTGCGAGTAAGTTCGATAATATAATTATCAACATATTCTTGCCGCGCTTTTCCCGAAAGGGCCGCCCGCATGTGAAACCTATTTAATTTTACAGGTAAGGGGGCCGGCTATAAGCCCTGCTGGTACTCTTTTCTTATGAACGCTGAGAAAACCTTCCTACGGTACTTTATTTTGGGTTTGAAATAATCACAAGTTGAGTTTCGAACCCGAGCTCTCGGCAAGGAATGCAAGCACTGTATCAACTGAGCTATCGACCGGGCTGAATGATATTTAAGATTCAGTCCAGTTAGCATCCGAGCTATGCCGCTACGAGTGAGCGGTATTTATAAATTCCTGTCTGAAATGAGATTAAAACAAATTAATGGTGAACATCAAAATACACGGATCTGCGTGTCGCTGAATGATGATGATGATGATACGTTACATGTGTTTAGAAATATTATAAAAATAACAACATATCTGAGAAACGGGTGCATGTCACATGTGAAGCTTCAAGCACGGCGGACGAATTTGTGTTAAAAAAATAATTGTTAGCACTATCAACTTATCATCATCATCATCATCATCATCATTGGCACGACAACCCGGGGTGGGTCTTGGCCTCCCTCAGCAACCGCTGCCAGGACTGTCTATCCAACGTCTTCCTCCTCCAGTCCCACATTCCCACTGCACTATCAACTTATACTACGAGTATATAAGATGAAGATGATTCAATATTTTCATCTGTATACGTGGGCTTAACGGGCGACTAAAATGTGTCTAAGAATAGCACCGATAGTGCTTAAATCAGTTTTTAAAATGTACTAGCAGTACCCGGCGAGTTTTACAACGCCATTTGTGCATGTGGAATCAATTTATTTCCACAGATAAAAGAGGCAGCATTGACCCAACAACAGAACCACAGAAATATTGTAATTTAATCGGAATCAAAATTCACAATTCTTTTCTAGATAAATATTCACATTTTCTGAAAAATTGGTCTAAAACTGTTTAGCGGTAAGGCCAGACATAAAAAACCCCAATTGCGGTGCTTCCACTTATATTTAAAATTAAAATGAACATACACCCTGCAACTTTTCCTGACCTTCCCTAAAACTGGGGTGATATTGGCAAAGTGAACCATTTTCTACATCATGGGTTGTCAGCCGCCAATGTCACCCCTGTTGCAGGGAAGTTTGGCAAGATTTTCAGGGTGTATATTCATTTGAGATTTGGGTCTTAATATTGTAAGTTGACATGCATCATGTTTAAGCACGAAGTCATACGTGTCTGCTTGTGAAAATGCATATAATGTGAATCCCTAATGTTACATATCTTTGCAACTTAGATTAAGGCGTGTTATAAAGCTAAATCTGCCATTTTTGTTTCTTACACTTTATGGTCTTAGCAAAATAGCTACAGTAATGAAAAAAATCAAGCATGTTTATTAATTTTTTTATCTTAATTATAAAGCTTGAACAAAATATATACCTTAAGAATTGCCACCACAAAAAAATATTTAAAAAACGCATTTTTTTTATATTTTTAGCTTTTTTTTTCGTGTGTGTGTATTTTGGATTTTTTTTTTTTGCTTTTTAATTACAGAACTATACATTGTTTAGGTTCCGTACTTAACATTTTTTTTATAATGTCAATAGTTTTTGAGTAAATATGGAAAAACTGCGTTCTTTGATTTAATTAAAATTTAATTCATTTAGTAGTTTCAGCTTTTCCATATTTACTCAAAAACTATTGACAAAATAAAAAAAAATGTTCACAAGGGAACCTAAACAATTTATAGTTCTGTAATTAAAAAGCAAAAACAAAATTCCAAAATACAGCACACACGAAAAAAAAGCTAAAAATGTAAAAAAAACGCGTTTTTTTAAATATTTTTTTTTGTAGCAATTCTTAAGTTATATATTTTGTTCAAGCTTCATAATTAAGATAAAAAAATAATAAACATTCTTGATTTTTTTCATTACTGTAACTATTTTGCTAAGACCAAAAAGTGTAAGAAACAAAAACGGCAGATTTAGCTTTATAACACGTCTTAAATCAGAAGGTAATGCAAATGGAGCATTTTCCATTGCTCGTCCGCGAAAAGGCAAACCATTACTTTTTATAGGTTGTTTAGGACCATTGTCGCATAGAAGGACATTTAAAAAAAATGCGTTTTTTTTAAAACAAACATAATATCATGAAACTTGATTGAAAGTATGAACGAACCATCTGGAAGGTATCAATTAAAATGCTTTATTTAAATACAGTCTCCTTCTGGTTGGTACGTACTAACTTTTGTTTACCGTGTGTGGTATTTAAAAAAGCTTACTTACATTTCTAAAATCCTACTTGTAGTAGATACTTTATTTTATGTTTATACTTAGAACATTTTTGAATTGAGAACTTTTGTCTAGGCGAATAAATGTCAGTTTTGTACTCTGCAGTCTTAAGTTACCAATAAAATAATGTTTTTTTTGTATTTTCCCTAGCAGGACGGCCGGCTAAAGTAACAATATTGTCTATGCCAATCCATGTGCAGACCTCATTACGATTGTTTGACATTTTGTAGACATTATTTTTGCGAACCGCGATAAAGAGAAGATCAGGGTTTTCAGCGTTTCGACAAAGTCGTGTCCAACATCATCAATTAAGATCGTTAGATATTTTGTTTAGAATTGAAAACCAATTTTGCGAACCATTGTGAAGAGAATAAAAAAGAGAGTAAAAAATGGTTCACTTAACCAATGTTCCCCCTGTTTCAGAAAAGGTCGGTAAAAGTTGCTGGGCTTATGTTTATTTGTGGTTTAGATTTTAATTTGTGAGTCAGTATACATGCAACATTTGTAAGCGCGAACTCACTTGTTTCTGCTTGGGGTCATGCATTAAATATGAATTATAAAAGTTAATGTTTTAATAGTTGGCTTATACGTTGGTATGAGGCTGACCACCTTTACTGTAAAAAATGGTTCACTTTGCCAATGTCACCCCTGTGTCAGGGAAGGTCGGCCAAAGTTAAAGAAGGTAGGCGCGAACTACACGTGTTTGTTTGTGGGCATGCATTTGATATACATATTCTGTAGGATTTTGGTAGGTTAATAAAAGTACCTATAAAAACTGTTGGATTTATAATTGTGTTCAAAATAAAGCACTTTTTTATTTGTTAGGTTTTTATTCCGAATGTGTTCCAAATTCAAATTTCATAAGAATAATATTATTATTGCAAGATCTTGGTAGGTTAATAAAAGTACCTATAAAATCTGTAGGATTTATAATGTGTTCAAAATACAGCACATTTTTATTTGTTAGGTTTTTATTCCGAATGTGTTCCAAATTCAAATTTTATAAGAATAATATTATTATTGTAGGATCTTGGTAGGCTAATAAAAGTACCTACCTATAAAATCCGTAGGATTTGTAATGTGCTCAAAATAAAGCACATTTTTATTTGTTAGGTTTTTATTCCGAATGTGTTCCAAATTCAAATTTCATGTTTGTGTGATTGTTTTGGTTTAACACAAAAAGGTGCTGTAATCGATCATGTTTATTTATTGAAAAAACAACAATTTTAAAACTTTTAATGATGGAGTTGCACATCCGAAATTCTGAATAATATTTGTTGTGAATATGATGTGCATCTGTTCAGGAGTTCTTCAGTTAACTAACCATTAACGCACATCAATTTTGTATGGGGAGGCCGTTGCTTTTTATTATATAGTAGATAGATAGATAGATAGAAGATAGATAGATAGATAGATAGGGGGAAGGGATAATTTTGAAATGAATAAAAAATATAGGTAGGTAGGTACTCAACGGAATCCAACCGAAAAAGAATCGACTTGGCAATGGCAACGATGGCAACTTTGAAGCCTATGTTGAAGTGCTGGCAATTTATTTGAAATTCGAATGTCAAAATGAGTTTTGTTTCTCGCATAGGTTTTACATAAAAAGGTGTTGTGATTGATCATGTTTATTTATTTAAAAAACAACAATTTAAAATCTACTAATGATGAGGAAGCACATCCCAAGTCCTGAACAATATTTTTTGTGAATATGACGTGCATCTGTTCAGGAGTTCTTCAGTTTGAATGCCATTAACGCACAATTATTTTGTATGGGGAGGCCGTTGAATTTTATATTATAGGGGGATATTTAAAAAAAATCAAGTGCCACAACTATATGTTAGCGTGAAATGACATTTGCCAGTTTGTGGGCGTGCATTCAATTTGAATCATCAAATAACTTTTTTTGCAACTTTAGATTATAAATTAAATTTAACGTTGTTGAAGGATTTTTCAAACTCAAATCCTTGACTTATAGGTAAGTATGAGCCTGAATACCCATCTCGCAAAAAATGGTTCACTTGACAAATGTTCCCCCTGTTTTTGAAAAGGTTGGCAAAAGTTGCAGGGCTTATGTTCATTGGAGGCCTTAATTTTAATTTGTAAGTTCACATGCAGCATTTATAAGTGCGAACCCACTCGTGTCTCGAATATGAATTATTAAAGTTATTGTATCTGTGCAACTTAGATTATATATTCTAATATTAAAAAAAATCAAGCGCCACAACTATATGTTAGCGTGAAAGAACATTTGCCAGTTTGTGGGCGTGCATTCAATTTGAATCATGAAATAACTTTTTTTGCAACTTTAGATTATAAATTAAATTTAACGTTGTTGAAGGATTTTTCAAACTCAAATCCTTGACTTATAGGTAAGTATGAGCCTGAATACCCATATCGAAAAAAATGGTTCACTTGACAAATGTTCCCCCTGTTTTTGAAAAGGTTGGCCAAAGTTGCAGGATTTATGTTCATTAGAGGCCTTATTTTTAATTTGTAAGTTCACATGCAGCATTAATAAGCGCGTACCCACTCGTGTCTCCAGGGGGGCATGCATTGAATATGAATTATAAAAGTTATTGTATCTGTGCAACTTAGATTATATATTCTAATATTTAAAAAAAATCAAGCGCCACAACTATATGTTAGCGTGAAATGACATTTGCCAGTTTGTGGGCGTGCATTCAATTTGAATCATCACATAACTTTTTTTGGAACTTTAGATTATAAATTAAGATTACCGTTGTTTAAGGATTTTTCAAACTCAAATTCCTTGACTTAAGGGTTAGTATGAGGCTTACCACCCATATCGCATAAATGGGTTCACTTAACAAATGTGTCCCCTGTTTCTGAAAAAGTCAGCAAAAGTTGCAGGGCTTATGGTCATGAGAGGCTGAAATTTTTATTTGTAAATACACATGCAGCATTTGTAAGCGCAAACTCACTCGTGTCTCCGAAGAGGAGTGCATTGAATATGAATTATAAATGTTAATGCGTCTATGCAACTTAGATTGTATATTGTAATAATACTTTAAAAAAATTAAATGCCGCAATAAGTACGGTTTCATATAAAAAGTTGACCTAATCGATCGTCATTATTTCTAAAAAATACATGTTATAACTGGTTGAAGTATAATTTTGAAATAAATAAAGAATATAGGTAGGTACTCAACGGAATTCAACCGAAAAAGAATCGACTTGGCAATGGCAACGATGGCAACTTTGAAGTGCTGGCAATTTATTTGAAATTCGAATGTCAAAATGAGTTTTGTGTCTCGCATAGGTTTTACATAAAAAGGTGTTGTGATTGATCATGTTTATTTATTTAAAAAACAACAATTTAAAATCTACTAATGATGAGGAAGCACATCCCAAGTCCTAAACAATATTTGTTGTGAATATGACGTGCATCTGTTCAGGAGTTCTTCAGTTTGAATGCCATTAACGCACAACTATTTTGTATGGGGAGGCCGTTGCATTTTATATTATAGGGGGATGAAATTCGAATGTCAAAATGAGTTTTGTGTCTCGCATAGGTTTTACATAAAAAGGTGTTGTGATTGATCATGTTTATTTATTTAAAAAACAACAATTTAAAATCTACTAATGATGAGGAAGCACATCCCAAGTCCTAAACAATATTTGTTGTGAATATGACGTGCATCTGTTCAGGAGTTCTTCAGTTTGAATGCCATTAACGCACAACTATTTTGTATGGGGAGGCCGTTGCATTTTATATTATAGGGGGATGAGTAAAAATAATTTTAGTGACACAGGTTAGTGGTGTAGTTATTTGCCTTGGCATATGGAGCTAAATGTATTTTTCGTTCAAAATTTGGATTCTTTGGTACTTATGTGCTACTTTATTTGAATCAATCACTTCTTGACTAATATTTTGGTATGAAACTGACCATTCATACTGTACAAAATAGTTCACTTTACCTTTTCCATTGTTAACCATTTGTTTCAGGGAAGGTCGGAAAGAGTTGCAGGCCTTGTGTTCATCTGAAAAAGGGTTTTTATTTTCCACGTGCGCCATGTGCAAGCATGAACTTATACGTGTCTGCTTGTGTGATGCATGTACCAAAGATCGGTCATCATATGTAGGTCCATCCAGCCTTACATCAATTTGAAAATTGGCGCTTTCTGCAGCGACGACCAAGCTCGCAGAGTGCTTTTGAGGTGTGATTCACACAAAAGCAGCGCTCACCAAAGAAATCAACTTAATATTGTACATAAGTAGAGAAACGAGTGTAAAAAAGAAAACCAAATATTTCAGACTCGCACTGTGATTCAGCCTCCTGGTATGCAGTACCGGGAACTAATCATAAATAACATTCAGTAGCTGGAGAGACTGTCATCGGAGCGGACGACTCGGGTTCAAGTCCCGCACTTACCAACAATAATATTATCCTGTGCCTTAATGAGGAAATCTGCTAATGACGCTTAGTGCATAAATTATTTGACATGATTTTAACCAAAAAACAACTAAGCTACATATATAGTATAACTTCTTGCCTGCGTTATCCTCGAAGGGGTCGCATGTGGCGATTCGGGACCTATTTATTTTTACGGGTAAAGGGGCCGGCCTCACACCAACCACTTTCAGTTGAATTGGGGGATTCCCAGTTCCCGGGGGGCTGGTTCTCATTTCTTGTGAAGGCTGTGTAAACCTTCAAATCGAGCCCTTGCTCTCAGCATGGAATGCAAGCATTCTACCAATTGAGCTATCGACCTTTTTACGTCGTCGCTACAAAGCGCCAATTCTCAAGCAAGACCCAGTTGCTGTAAGGCTGGATGGAACTTTGGTGAACGGTCATTGGTAAAGGTGTATGAATTTTACAACCCAGCGAAGAGCAAATTTGAAAATATAAAAAGTATATTTTTTGTTCTCCGCCGGGTTTCGAACCCACAACCTTTCATTCAGAGTCCGAAGCGTTACCAATGAACAACGGACCGGTTATTAAATAAATACAATTTAAACAGAATTTAATTTTTATTTTATTCTATGCGAGTTTTCTTCCTCCGGTCAAGACTCGCCGTGTCCGAGCTCAAGCAGCTCTACGATAGAAGTGGCACTAAAAGAAGAAAATCCACCTGCTTTTTCAAATAAACTTTTCGACTAAATTCCTGTTTACACTTTTATGAAAAGCGAAATAAAATATGCTTTTTATTTTTTCTTTTTCTTTTCAAATTTATTCGTGTTTATGAAGTCGTCTGGAACTATTTCTGGAATGCCTAATAACGTATTAAAATATTTAAAACCCCATAAATTAGTTGGCGCTTTTAAAAACAAGAAATTTATTATGTTTTTCAACACTCAAAGGGTGTCGCCTAGCTCTCGGGTGTACATAATGGTGACAGGGTAGAACGGCACATTGACAAAACGACACACGACAGAACGACACATGAAAGAACGGCACATGACAGAACGGCACTAAACAGAACGACGTATGGCAGAACGGCACATGATAGACGACACATGACAGACGTCACATAACAGACGACATAAGACAGAACGACATATGACAGACGACACATGACAGACGACACATAACAGACGACATAAGACAGAACGACATATGACAGACGACACATGACAGAAAGACGCATGGCAGAGCGGCACATGATAAAACATCACTACGACAAAACAACACAGAAAATAAATCACTTTGACAAAACTTAGCTTACCGTAAACGACATGTAAAAAAACATCACATGACAGAAAGATTTTTTTTTCGATGTTTTGTCATAGTGATGTTCTGTCATGTTATGTACCTACTGTCATTGTCATGCTCTGTCATTGTCATTCTCTGTCATGTGTCGTTCTGTCAAGCATCGTTTTGTAAATGTGTCGTTCTATCATGTGTCGCTATGTCATGTGTTGTTCTGTCATGTGTCGTTCTATCACTTTGTTATTCGGTCATGTGTCGTTTTGCAACTGTGTCGCTATGTCATGTGTCGTTCTATCATGTGTCGTTCTGTCATGCGTCGTTCTGCCACATTGTCATTCTGTAATGTTTCCTTCTGTCATGTGTCGTTCTGTCACACTGTCATTCTGTAATGTATCGTTCTGTCATGTGTCGTTTTTTCACTGTGTCGTTCTATCATGGACCCGTACATAATGTATTTTCATGCGAGTAGTTTTTATCTATGGCGGATTTTTAGAATGATGGATTTTAATCTGCGACGGAGCGTGTACACGAAAGGGGAGGCCCACGCGCGGGTAAGGACCCAAAATAATCAACTTATTATAAAGAAAATCAGGTTATTTATTTGACATAGAAAGCGAATTAGAAAATCTATAATTTAGCGAATTGAATAGACCTACCGAATAGGGGCCCTTGAATTATTGGACATACTATGATACTAGAGTTGTTTATAACTAAAAGCGGTAATGTAGGATTTTTTTTGAAAATTAGGTGAATATAAAAAATCTGAGAACTAAGAATTTCAATTATTATTTTTCCATGAAATTTCCTTTTCAAAAATAGTAGATTGCCCTCTTTGTTTCAACACGACATATTCAATAAATTGCTGCAAAAAAAGAGAATGAATGGTGTGAAAAATCTACAATGTAAGTCGCAAAGATATGTACATATTTAAGGCTCATATTTAATGCATGCCCACAAGCAGGTTCGCAGTTTATTTGTATTTTTCCTTGACTTATAGGTTGGTATAAGGCTGACCCTCCCATACTGTAAAAAATGGTTCACTCTAACCAAGATTCTTAGGTGGGTAACTAATTGTGATCTGTATTTGTTCGAGATTAGTTAAGTGTTGCATCGAATATTCTGATGAAATCCAGTAGGGTGGTATGTAACTATTCTCCATGTTTCGAGAATGATCTTAATAATCTGTTTAAATTAAGGACCAAAATTTCCTGTAGAGCAGACAAAAATCAACCGTCGTACTGTTCAATGTAAAAACTCTACCGTAACCGAAAGCAAGGAAATGAATCGCGTACGTAAAATAAATGAACTGCAGCTTAGATTGAATAGAACCCGCTAAAAAACATAGGAATATAATTATATTAGGATGAAGTATTTATTGAGCGCTGTTTCTGTGTGAATCACACCTCAAAAGCCCTCTCCTAGCTCAGTCGCAATAGAAAGCGCCACTTGTCATGCAAGACCCAGTTGCTGTAAGTGAGAAAATGAAATGTTGAAAATTACTGAACCGCAGTTTTGATTAAATACAGGTATAACCTGCTAAAAACATAACACGATTGTAGATTGTAAACCGAAAATTGAAATGACAATGATTGTGAAGCAATAAGTGGACGGATTTCCTGGTAGTTTAAATATAGGTTGAAAAACGGGGGTGTTCTGTGAGATTGGGGTTAAATTTAAAATGGTTTATAAGCGCCACAAGCGGCTGAGGATTATGTCGCTTAAGCCGGATTGAAACGACATTAAAATCTGCCGGTGGAGGAGACGAGACACTAAACAATACGGGCATTACCTTAATAAAGGAAGTAATCCCGAAATCAGGTTTCACAAATTTATTTAACAGTTTTAATAAGTACGAAGCAATGACATGTTCAAACAAACGTAAGCCTTGTGTATTCTAAAGGGAAAATTAATAGTTATTTTTGTTAAAGAAATTTTTGAAGAGAAATTATATTCTCCGACAAATTTTTAACTGGCTTGAAACAAGTTTCAAATAAAACTTGAAACAACTTTCAAATAAACAATAAATATTTTTTATTTAAATTATTAATTTCCTTTTGTTCCTGACTAAAAGGTAAATGCTGTGAAAACTTAGTTCACTTTTGGCAATGCCACCTGTTATGTTAACAATTAAAGGTACCTCCAGGCGGTATCTACAGGATACTTACTCCGGCTAGCTATCATCAGCATCACTCTCAGGGCGTGGGGTTCTTTCCTTGTGTTGCTTACTTGTACTTTTGGAAGGGTTGTATATTAAAAGATAAGTTTAACATGAACAAATAAGGGTTTATTTACTTTAGTAATCTGGGGGGAAAAGGGGAAACAAGGGAATGGCCCGACCTGCACCTTGTCACTAAAACACTCCCTACTCCGTTGACTGGAGTTCCGAACTGAAGGCCAAAGGCAGCGGCGGCTCACGAGGCGGGCGCTTCCACACGTTTGAGCCCCTGGGTGGGCGCTCCAATGAACGTCTCTGGTCCTGCTAGCAAGGCGGGTGCCTTGCTGGCAGGAAATCCAAGTAGATGGGGAGGAGGGAGCTCTATGGTAATGCCCCCTCTTGCACCACTTGGTGCTTGGTCGCCGACGTCTGACCCTGCTCACATCCTGCCGAGAACTGATGAGCGACGGCCTGTTAAGATCGCACGGCGCAGTTCGGCCGCTTCCGTGACCGTCCGGCCCACAAAACACACTGTACACTTCGAGATTGTTCTTTCTATGTTATTTAAAAATAACATAACACACCTTGTTTTCAGAGGAGGGCAGTGGGAGTTGAAAAGTGATTTGTTTGTGAGTACACATGCAGCCCTTAAATGTCAGTGTGTTTTTACCACTTAGATTGCATTTTCATAAGCAGACACGAACATGCTGCATGTGGACACACAACATAAGATCTCAATTTTAAATGAGCATAAGCTCTGCAACTCTAACCGATCTTCCCAGAAATAGAAAAAGTGAATGATTTTTTTCAGCATGGGTGGTCAGCCTCATACCAACCTATATATAAGTCAAGGAACTGAAACTATGTTGAAAAATTTAGTACCATAAAACTGTTAATTTCTATTTTGTATTTTTTTTCGCGTTCACTCCATTTACCCGGATTTCAGAGAAACAGTGTAAAAATTAAAAAGCAAATTTTAATCGCGCTTTTAACTGCCCGCTGAAAAATCACTTTACTGAAACATTTTGTACGGAGGATGTTTACTGGCTCGTTGCAGCATGTAAATTTAAGTGCTTTATGGCCATACAGCAACTACAAAATAACAATAATTTAAGTTGTAGCATTCTGTTTTGGCGTACATTCCTTTTTTAAGGTCCAGTCCTTGATATAATATCACCCTCCCAGTGCTAGTTTGGCTTTTCTACCATTTGATTCAAAGATGGATTTTTAATGAAATTCACATTCTACACAATCTGAGATAAAAAAGGTACAACATGATAATGTGAAATATGTTTTAGATACTTTTAAAATCAATTGACCGGTCCGTAGTTTAGTGGTAACACTTCGGACTCTGAGTGGAAGGTTGTGGGTTCGAATCCCGGCGGAGCAAAAAAAAAATATATTTTCAAATTTGCTCTTTGCTGGGTTGAAAAATTCATATACTTTTACCAATAACCGGTCACCAAAGGTCTTTCCAGCCTTACAGCAACTGGGTATTGCTTGAGAATTGGGGCTTTGTAGCGACGACAACCAAACTCGTAAAAAGGTCGATAGCTCAATTGGTAGAATGCTTGCATTCCATGCCATCAAGGGTTTGATCTTAAGGTTTACTCAGCCTTCACAAGAAATGAGAACCAGCCCCCCCGGGAGCTGGGACACCCCCACTTCAACTGAAAGTGGTTGGTGTGATGCCGGCCCCCTTTACCCGTAAAAATAAATAGGTCCCGAATCGCCACATGCAACCCCTTCGGGGATAATGGAGGCAAGAAGTTACACTATATGTGTAGCTTAGTTGCGTGGCGTAATTTCCATTTTCATAAGACACATTGGTACAGTACACATAAAAACATTTATCATGTGAAATTAACTCATATGGACATCTTCCATAGGATCGTTCGACAATATTCCAGAAACGTTACGCACACCAGCAAGCTACGGGCCTAGGTACATGTACACACGAACTCATTGAAGATTATGCTAGAGGCAGACACACACACCAGCAAACAACGTGCTTAGGCTCGTGTTCCCACGAACTTATACCCATCAGCAGTCGATATCAAAACTATGAGAACTTGGTGTTTTCACGACTCATTCCTTTGCCAAACTGCCCGCTTATGGCATTAGTAACCGGTATCTGTGTTTCCATCCCAATTTAACCTTGCCATTTTCAAATGCAATATCAATCACCATTTCCTCTCAGTGTCTCAAAACAAAGCAACGCAACACACACCACAGTTCTGCGCAGCTAACGGCCCTGCAACCGGATAAGGACAACTGCCACTCCACCAACACCTCTGCGGCACTATAACAAGTGTGATAGACCCCTAGAGTCTCTTGAATCAAGTGAGTCTCCCGCACAGGCGTCTTAAAAAATAACAAATAAAATACATACGTAACAATATAGTACAATTTTTGGTAGAAAAAAATGATGACAATTTTGGGATTGTTTTTTCTAATTTAAATGCAAAATTTTCTTTCAAATTGAAGAGCAATGTTTTTGTTCCAGGGGCGTAGCTTTATTATGCACCTCACGCGGGTCTCATTACCGATGTGGCCATTAGCGTAACACGGGTTTTATGGCAAGAAAAACACCCTGCGGGGCGCAACCCCCACACTACCTGACGTCCAGCATTAAAGCCGCAATGTTGAAATGGCCTTTGAATAAGTGCACCTCTTGATGCTGAAGAAGAATGCATTTTTTTAATTTTTCAATAAAAAAGAAATTGAATAAATTTTAAGTATAATATCTATAATAATTTAATAATAATCTAAGTTGCAAAGATATATAAACATTTAAAGCTCATATGAAATGCATGCGCACAAACAAACACGTGTAGTTCGCGCTTACAAATGCTGAATGTGTACTTACAAATAAAATCCAAACCTCAAATGATCAAATCTATGTTGCAAATATACATATTATATCATTTGAGATTCATATTAAATGCATTCCCACAAGCAGACACGTATAAATTCGTGCCAACACATGCCGCATGTGGACCTACAATATGAAAACCCAATCTCAAATGAACATAAGCCCTACAACTTTTGCCGACCTTCCCTGGCACAGGGGTGACATAGATAAAGTGAACCATTTTTTACAGTATGGGTAGTCAGCCTCATACCAACCTATAAGTCAAGGAATTCATAACAATTTTTTTTTTTATAACCTTTCTTTGAATACCATTAAATGCTTACAATGAGGTCGGAACATTGAAAACGACGCGAAAATTAACGTCGTCACCCGGACGCGTCTTTCCAATCTACCCCCCCTTTCGACAGACGACACACACGAAAAATGTTTCTTACACTTTATGGCCTTTATAAAGAAGTGACATTAATGGAAAAAATCACGCGTGTTTATTGATTTTTTATCTAAATTTTAAAGTTAAAATATTTTATAAAACTTAAAAAATGACGCTACAAAAAAATATTTTAAAAAACACGTTTTTGTTCACATTTTTTTCTTATAATTTTGTTGTTTAATATTTTGGACATATTTTTTTTCTTTATAATTATAGAATGATACAATGTCTAGTGAGTGTTAGAAAAATATTTTAGTTAATGCGAACAGTTTTCGAGATAATATGAAAAAACTGAAACATGATAATTAATTAAATGTGCGCGGCAGTACTTCAGCGTAAATTGTCGCCAAACGCATGATAAGAATGGAAAGACGCGACCCGGACAAGTTGCTAGCGAAAAGACATGCACTTATATTGTTATTGGTTGCTAAGGATGGCAGTCTCATACAAGACTGACGTTTGCTGAGAAAAAAGTTTCAAATTCAAAAATGAACATTGTAATCTTATTAGAAATTAGAATTGGAAAATTATTTTACTTATTTAAATACTGTTTTGAGAATCTGCTTCCCCTTGGCATATCTCTTGTATTGCACATACGTCTCTTTGTCCGGTCACGTGGTACCAACTTTACCAGTAAGCTCTCCTGCTTACGTTCGCTTGTAATTAACAAACGTACGTACGTATAATGTTGCTATACCTTTTGTTCGCGGAAAACGTTCAATCAAATAAAAGTCATGGAACTCTTTGCAATGAATATATTTTATATTATCTAGATTTTCAGCAGTTACTTCGTGAAAGTTCATTTTAATACAATAAAATAAAAATTGCTTTGTTTTAATTCACATGAGTTTATTTTTTGACACGACCAGTTTCGGGAGAAGCAGTACCTCCCATCTTCAGGTGTAAATAGAAACTAAATAGAAAATGTTTCTATTTACACCTGAAGATGGGAGGTACTGCTTCTCCCGAAACTGGTCGTGTCAAAAAATAAACTCATGTGAATTAAAACAAAGCAATTTTTATTTTATTGAATATATTTTAATTGAGATATTTGTTACATCGTGCTATGTGTAGGCGTCTAGTTCTTTAGTAAAGTAAAGTAAATTTTGTGTAGTCTAATTTGTGTTAAGATTATTTGCAAAACAAGTGATCTTTAGCTGATACATGAGTCATCTTTATTTGTATGGAAAATTCACATGAACCATGGATTTTCTGTGTGTGAATAACACTAAGTAAAATTAAGTTCGATTTTTTTTTATCGTGTGAGTGCTGTTAAAATAAACCCTTAAACTATTGTGACCAATATATAGGTTTATGCCTCCGTGTATTTGTGAATTTGTGCCTAGGCGTGTTTACTTGCGATGCAGGTATGTGTGTGTGTGTAAACGTGAGAGTGGTTGACACTTTAAACTGTTGATAGTTCTGGTAATCTTCGGAAATATCCATTCTAGAGGCATCTCGTCTGGTCAGGAACAGGTGATCTAAGACGCCTTGGTCACATATATTAATATAGGCTGCAGTCCTGTGAAGCAGCAGTGATCTACTAACGCCCAGGCCGTGAAACCGACAGTAGAGAAGTTACAAAGTGAACCATAAGATATCTTGGTTTATATATTGATCCACAACTTTCTTGGAATTACCAATTTGACCATG
The DNA here is from genome assembly GCA_951799405.1 of Agapetus fuscipes. NCBI lineage: Eukaryota > Metazoa > Arthropoda > Insecta > Trichoptera > Glossosomatidae > Agapetus > Agapetus fuscipes. The sequence continues at coordinate 26,341,554 of OX637333.1, forward strand.
TTAAATCAAAAATAGTGCCAATTACTGGCGTTCTGTACAGACTAAGGGATTTACTTCCAAAGTCAACATTACTCGCTATTTACTATGCCATGATCCATTCCCACCTTTCGTATCTTACTTGCATATGGGGGGTTGCCACCAAAAAACAAATATCTTAGCTGCAAGTTGTGCAAAACAGAGCTTTGAGGAACATTCTTGGCATACCATGGGATACATGCGTGAAGGACATTTATCGACAGAGCAATGTTCTTCCATTCAAGGTCCTACCATTGTACGACATCACTGTCACCATTATTAAAATTCTAAAATCCTCAATTCACACAAATTTAGAGTACCATTATAATAATGATTTTCATAATTATAATACTCGATGCTCAGAAAATCTACATATTAAAGGTTTTCGATCGACAAAGTTTGGAAGGAGGTCTCTTTCAAATGTTGCACAGTCCCTATACAATGGACTTCCGATAAAAATAAAGAGGGATATGAAAAATAAACAACAAAATGATGCAATAAAGTCTTATTTCTTAGAGTCTTTTTACAATGATGCTGTACCAGTGTGATGATTTTGTTTTATTTTGGGTATGAGACGCTAATTCTCTTCTGTCTTTGTTTGCTTCAGTAATTGTTATTTTATTAATATTTTTTTAATTATATTGTATGGCTAGTTTTAAGTATTGTGTAAGAGTATAAGTACTAAGTCCCAAATGAGTTTATGTAACTCCTGGGAAATGTAAACTTGTTTATATTATTTCAATAAAAAAAATAAAAAAATAATAATAATAATTATGTAATCAACTTGTTAAAAAATACATAGTGTGAAATAAATTCAATTGCAATTTTATTTGAAGTGAATACGAAATAAAATATAAAGTTAATATTATTATCAATGTCGGTAATAATACACCGACATTTACTTTGCAAATACATTATAAATTGTGTACGCTTTCTGCATGATATCCATTAAGCTCATATGTGACAGTGTATAGAACCCACCGGCATCTAAAGTCAGAGTCCTTTCCATGGTTTTAAAAAACAATATCAAAGATTTCCTAGACTTCACGGGCAGCTCATCCCAATTGTCGCAGACCAGATTCTCTCCAGTGTTGAACAAATCCTGTCCGAAGTGATAGTAGAAGAAGATTTCTCCAAAGGCATGCAGCGTCTCTACGACATTGACGAAAAAAGTCGAAGAACCGATTTGGCATAAAATTGTTCCAATGCAACACAAAACCGCAACGAATTGCCCTCCAAGCACATTCGAATACAAATTACGTAATTTTTTCATGAAATGTATTACATCGTTGTGTTTATTTATTATATAAAACATTTTCAAATCGATTCGCTCTGTTCTGGTTAACGAGTCGAATTGTATTTTTTTTCTGGAGATGTTTTTGGAATTCAAATAGAATTGTATGTCTTCCAAGTGAGAGAAGTTGGTCAGGTCCAGGCATGCTGAGAGCCAAATCATTTGAGATTTTACGTGTGCTATCAGCAGGAGGAACAAGATGTTATTGAGCCAAACCGTTGTCACGCCAATGCTACCATTCACGGCCAGCACGATTGTCGTCACTATGCGGTGTTCTTCTTTGGGTTCAAATCCTGAAAAAAATGTTTTGTTTAAAGAGGTCACAATAATTAAAATATCTGAAGGTCTATTTTTTTTCAACAATTTAACCACTGTGATCCAGCCACTCTTGTTTTCATCTTCCCTTAACTCTTTTCCTTTCCACATTTTCTCTGTAAAAACACTTTGTAAGTTTTTCACTATCCATTCTTTCTATGTACATACTCAAATCACCTAATCACATTATTTTTTAACTTTACTTTCACATTTTTTTTCAACTCGCATTTGTTTTTCACGCATTCATTTATAATTCCATCACAGTTTTACTCTTCATACTCCTCAAGTGTTACAGTACATACACAAAAAAAATTGAAAGTAGAAACAAGTAATACAAATGAGCGTTTTTTATTTTGTGATATTATGAACTACATTTGAACGTTTAAAAAAGGAGTAAATAAATTTTAATACCGAATATTTTTACAATAAAAATAGTAGGAAGTATTTTTAAAACAGACTGAAATATCAAATAGTTCATGAATTACTTATGCCATTGATAACGTCAAAAAAAAAAAAAATATTCATCGCAAAGAAAATTGGAGAGACAATAAAAGTGACCCGTTTCATTTCATCTATAAATACAGTCAAGGTTTTGGCCTGCCATATAGATATTGGCATTTTTTCATAGAGGACCCATTCAGAAACTGTCACTAGGACATCACATAAAAAAGTCTGTCGAAAAACTACCCGAAAATGTCAGTCAGCTGTTTCCATTCCAATAACTCATTCAAAATATAATATTATCGAAGAGAGTTGGGTCGAAAATTCTGCTACAATTTTGTTTCACTTAAAAATTACAATTATTGAAGTTTCTTTTAGTTGTAAGCTCATCCATAATCTAAATTACACAGTTATATATTTTTTTTGATTGTTATTTCATTAAACAACACTTTTTAAAATTTTAAAAACACTGTTCCGCATGTAGACCCACAACATAAAAAAACATAAGCTCTGCAACTCTTGCCAACCTTCCCTGAAACAGGAGTAACTTTGGCGAATCTAAGTGTGAACTAAAGTGAACCATTTTTAACAGTATGGGTGGTCAGCCTCATACCGCTAAAATAGAATAACGATCACATGTACAAGTCGTATAATTTTTTGGCGCGTTTTCCGAACAAGGGTCGCATGCGGCAAGTAGAAACTTCTTTTTTTTAAAAGTAAGGGGGCTGGCCTTACACCAACCACTTCAGTTGCAGTGGTGGCTTCCCAGCTCTTCAGGGGTCTGGTACTCGTTTCTTTTGAAGACTGAGTACACCTTGCCCGTATTTTGGGTTCGGAATAATCACAGAAACAGAAAATAATTTCTGACACCCTCGGTGAGATTCGAACCCAAGATTTCAGCATGAAATGCAAGCACTATACCAACTCAGCTATCGGCCAGACTCGAGAATATTCATATCCCTTATGCATGTATGCATGCTACATAACCCTCTTTATATATTGTAAATGAAGAAGAAACAGAAAAGAGAAAAGTCTAGAAGATCTAGCAGATTCAATTGCCTTTAAGAAGAACAAAATATTTTACAAATAAAGCGAACAAGAGCAAATCACCATAAATTAAACTCGAATGCGTACTCGGATTTGGAGGGACCTTCATTCAATAATCGATTCCACACAAAATTTCCTGGACTCCAAAATCAATTGAGAGCCAGTTGAGATATGGAGGTTGTGTGAGAGGGCCGCACGTTTGATGGTCAGGAATAAATAATTCAACCTCCGCCCTGTCTTTAAGGGTTGTCCTTCTGACCGATATTGGTCTACAGTGGCGTAGACCCTCCGCAGACGCGTGACCTATTTAACGAATTTTTCTCTTGCATTTGTTTGAAATATCTGAGTTTAGTATGCTGTGTTTTCGTTTTTTAGGCCTTGGTACCTTTAATGATCCTTAAAAAAGACGATATCTTTGGAACACGGTGTAGACCACTGAAATGTTTGAGTTTGGTATGCTCTGCTTTCTTTTGAAATATCTGAGTGTGGTATGCTCTGCTTTCTTTGAAAATATCTGAGTTTAGTATGCTCTGCTTTTTTTTTAAATATCTGAGTTTGGTATGCTCTGCTTTGTTATATTTAAGTCCCCTGTACCTTTAAGGCGTGTTATAAAGCCAAATATGCCATTTTTGTTTCTTACACTTTATGATCTTAGCAAAATAGTTACAGTAAGTAATAAAAAAAATCAAGCATGTTTATTAATTTCTTATCTTAATTATAAAGCTTGAACAAAATATAATTATAACTTAAGAATTGCCATCACAAAAAAATATTTAAAAAAACGCGTTTTTTTTACATTTTTAGCTTTTTTTTCGTGTGTGCTGTATTTTGGATTTTTTTTTTTTGCTTTTTAATTACAGAACTATACATTGTTTAGGTTCGGTAATCAACATTTTTTTTATAATGTCAAAAGTTTTTGAGTAAATATGGAAAAACTGTGTTCTTTGATTTAATTAAAATTTAATTCATTAAGTAGTTTCAGTTTTTCCATATTTACTCAAAAACTATTGACATTATAAAAAAAATGTTGAGTACGAAACCTAAACAATGTATAGTTCTGTAATTATAAAGCAAAAAAAAAAAAAAAATACAGCACACACGATAAAAAAGCTAAAAATGTAAAAAAAACGCGTTTTTTTTAAATATTTTTTTTTGGTGGCAATTCTTAAGTTATACATTTTGTTCAAGCTTTATAATTAGGATAAAAAATTAGTAAACATGCTTGATTTTTTTCATTACTGTAACTATTTTGCTAAGACCATAAAGTGTAAGAAACAAAAACGGCAGATTTAGCTTTATAACACGCCTTAATGATTCTTTCAAAAAATGATATTTTGGAACACGGTGTAGACCAATGAAATGTATAAGTTTCGAATGCTCCGCTTTAATTTTTTTTAAGTCCCCTGTACTTTTAAAATCCCTAAATTTTCTCCTGGAAACACTATTGTAGGTTAAGGATATTTTTGCGACTGTGTGCGTTAGTGAAGTCTCCAGATGTAGGTACTTAAATAATTGTATTTATATTTGTTTGAGATTTTGTGAGTGTTAACTCGAATATTCTAAGGAGGAATCTGGCAAAATATGCCAGTTCTCAATGTTTCAAGAATAACCTTTATTCTCACATATAAATAGAAAAAAGAGATGCTCTGAAGCCAGACTTATATCTAAGCAGTCGAGCTATACAGATCAAAAGCAATTCTGTGTACGAACTGAATGTAATCCGTACCTGAAAGAAATTGTTGCAAAATAAAGTACCGCAATTTTTAGTAAAAGTGAATCCGGTAAAATCATAAAAATAGTTTGTTTTTAAACAGTGAAGGAAATGAAAGAAATATGTAAGAAAAAAATGGCGGTTGATCTGTAATGTTAGCGGCTAGAGTTTTTGAAAGAATTTGTTTTCTGTTTAGTTTTTGATGTCCATACATATTATTATTTGTTGATTTTAAAAATGTAATTTGTTGTGTATGTTCCTTAAATTATAGGTTGGTATGCGGATGACCACCCGTGCTGCAGAAAATGGTTCACTTTTCCAAGATCACCCCTGTTTCAGGGAAGGTTGGCAGGAGTTGCAGGGTGTACGTTCATTTGAGATTCGGGTTTTTATATTGTAGGTCCACATGCGGCATGTTCAAGCGCGAACTTATGTGTGTCTGCTTGTGAAAATGCATATAATGGGAATCTTTAATATAACACATATTTGCAACTTATATTTGATTCGATTTCTCTGAAAAATATCGTGTTACAACGCCGAAAGCGCTTGAGATATAAAACTCAACTCGCGAAGAAAAACTAGTTTTAATTGTTGTATTCAAAGTCTTCTACTGCCATGCATCCATTATCTAGTTCTGTGCTCCTGATAGGGAACTAGTACTGCTCACAGGTATCCGGCGCCCATAAGAAACTAGCAGGTGAGAGTGGATAATGGGCTGACCCTCCTTACTGCGACTCGGCGTGAGGCGTAATTATCAGGTAATGTACCGGCAGACGTGTTATGGTACCCTGATACTTGGGCAGGTAATAATACGAAAGAGGTATTTGCAATTTATGACGTTTTCAATAAGTGTTTAAAATTTAATGAACGGGTCTTGATTTATGGTTAACGCAACCGGCAACTAAGCTTCACATAAAATGTAACTTCCTGCACAAGGGTCGCATGTGGTAATTTAACCTATTTATTTTAACAGTTAAAGGGGCTGGTCTTACGCCAATCACTTCTGTTAAAGTGCGGGTTTCCCAGCTCTGGTGGGGGCTGGTACTTATTTATTGTGAAGACTGAGTAATCTTTGCTGCATTTTGATTTACATTTCTGACACGTCGGTGGGACTCGAACCCGAGCTTTGGCATAGAATTCAAGTACTCTACCAACTAAGTTATTGACCGGATGGGTCAAAAAATCAGTGGGAATTTTCAAAACATGATTTTCAAGGTAAATAAAAAGTGAAATAAACAGTTATTTAAGTACAGAGTATCCTGTTTTCCTTTTAATCGCAACTAAGCTACACATCCATTGCAACTTCTTGCTGTGTTTTCCCCGAAGAGTTTTGCACTTGGCGATTGTAACCTAGATATTTGTAGAGATGAGGGGGGTGGCCTTGCACCAACTACTTCATTTAAAGTGGGAGTTTAAAAAAAACATTAAAATAAATGTAATTAATTTATGTTTTTATACATAGACCATAAAAGACTAAGCATATTTAATTTGTTACCTGGTAATGTGATAGCGAAATCTGGCATTATTTGTCCTGTTGTGATGAGCGGTTCCAAAAACAGTAAAATCGTTGAAATAATCAAGACAAGAGCCAGAATCACTGATATAATTTTGACCTTTTTCAGGTTTTTCTGCATTATTTTCATCTCTGTAGAGTCAGCTTTGATACAAGCTATCGTTTCATATGCTAATCCAACTATTGATTGGATTTCATTTCTGAAATATGTAAAAATTAAATATTTAAGAACATTAACCTTAAAAAGTTTCATAAAGAGGACAACACTGAGACATAATTTTTTTCTTCGTATAAAAACACGTCTTAAAAGTCAACCTTATTTTGAAGTCGAGGAATTAGACGCCGGTGACCTTTTTTGGATGAGGAAAATATGACTGTCATCTTTTTGTGACTGTTTATTTTTTAGTGAATTATTCGTCTCCTTAGTGCTTATTGTCTCATGTCCATCAGAGTTCATTTTTCATCAGCAATTCTTGTATGTATTTTAGTCGGTGTTATAGCCACGGGGATCAGGTCAGGTTATTTGGAACCGGATAACGTTGGTTCGAATCTCGCGACGATAACTTCGACCCTGGTTCAACAGATGCCGTTGCATGCACACAAGCTTCTGCTTTCGCATGAAGACAACTGGCCAGGCAAAATAGGTTGGTGGATTGCATTCTAAATCTAAATCTCAATCTAAGCTGCAAAGATATGTATCATTTGAGATTCTTATTAAATGCATTCCCACAAGCACACACGCATAATTTCGCGCTCACACATGCCGCATGTGGATCCACAATATAAAAAACCCAATCTCAAATGAACATAAGCCCTGCAACTCTTGCCGACCTTCCTTAAAACAGGGGTGACATTGGCAAAGTGAACCTTTTTTACAGTATGGGTGGTCAACCTCATACCAACCTATCAGTCAAGGAATAATTCCTTTCCACAAATCTATTTTTTGTATAAAAAAATATATTTAAAAAAAGTATCTCACAATATCGTGTTTAACGTGTTGTTTCTTAGCTCAGATTGTGTAGATAACTGAAAAATCATCTTTGAATCAAATGGAAGATAAGCCAAACAAGCACTGCGGGGACTTCTTGTCAGACAAACCTTGACGTCATCAACCATATGGTCTTGATGGTCAGCGAGACTCCATTGAGGAACACGCAGATGGACTTCATGATCTCCACGTTGGGCTGCTTGCGATGGAAAACATGGTACATAGGCCCCAGCATGAATGCGTAGAATGCTGAAAAGCGAACCAGTAGTCCGAAAAGCATTTGAGCTGAAAATAAAAATAAATGTTTATGTAAAAATAATATTACAAAAAAAGTCGTCGTATTTGATTAGGTTTAAAAAAACAAACTGATTATCCACTCATACATTTTATTTTCATTTAATTTTTTTTTTTTTCCTAAACGTAGTTTATTTTAAAACGTAGTTAAATTAAGGTCATCTTTATTGTACCTATACCTACCTATTTATTTGAATTTATATAATTTTGATCTATGGTTTGTTCTTAATAATTTTAATTTGACATACATCACTCTTGATAATGACCTGAGTATTGACGGTCGAAAGTGCTCGAGATATAAAAGATTATTGTGAAAATTAAACTACGTTTAAGATAAAAATTTATTATTTTAAATAAAATGAATTTTCACTGTGTGAATACACAAACCCCACAAAATCTAATTTTATTTTCAGTTTTAATTGTATTTTTCTTAAAGCAACTGGTTCTAAAAACTCAGTTAAGTTACCTAGTAAATTTATAAACACTGAAATTTACTTATTAAATTTTTTTTAAATCAAAAGTTTTTGTAAAATAAAAATTTAAAAAAAATACTGTGTTATTCACACACGGCAATTCCATGGCTCATCCCGCCACCTTACGTAATTTTTCCGTGCAAAAAAATCAACAATTCACGGATCAGCTACGGATCAAATGAGCTGTGAATAACTCTGATAAAATTTTAAAACATTTTAAAGGGAAATGAAAGTAAGAAACACATTAATTAACCACGTGAAAGTTTTTCCAATGGTTATTGAGAAACAAAAACAAAAAAATCATTCAATAGAAATTCTAGAAATTTTAACAAATAATGAAACGTCCCACACTGTGATTACATCTCATTAACAAGTTGTCGAAACGGAATACTCTGGCAGAAAGCTAATTAAAACTTTTTTCCGCTACAAGAGCTTTTGAATATTCAAGTTGGCAAAAAAAACACACACAACACCAGCAAACACCTTTATTGTATACGGCAAACGGACTGAGAGCGTAGAAACGGGGAATGGTGGATGAAAAAAACTCTATCTGACTCCTGAAAGTACATTCCCCCAGTAATTGATTCCTGAAAATAATAAACAAACTCATTAAAATGTTTTCAAGTAAGCGTATTCATATTTTGTAAGGTCCTTGTTTTTTTTTAATGCGTTCAAAGTTAAAAAAAAAACGACCATGTTTTTGTTTTTGTTTTAAGACAAAGCTGTGAAATAGATTTAATGTGTTAAAATACTGTCACTTAGATTCGATGAAGTTAGCACAAATTCCGTCGACGAAATAATTGTGACGTCATACGGCAGGGCTGCTATAACTGCTGCTTTGTAACTGAATGCTAAATATCATTTTGTAATCTAAGTTGCAAAGATCTATTAACAATTAAATTTCATATGAAATGCATTCCCGCAAATAGACCCATATGTTAATTCACGCTTACAAATGCTGCATCTTTACTTACAAAATAAAATCAGAACCTCAAATTTACATAAAACTAGCAACTTTTGCCAACCTGCCCTGAAACAGGGATGACATTGGCAAAGTAGAACATTTTTTACAGTATAGATGGCCAGCCGCATACCAACCTAATCTAATCTAATCTTATCTAAGTTGCAAAGATATGTTACGATATGTTACATTGGAGATTCACGTTACATGCATTCTCACAACCAGACATGCACAAGTTCGCGCTTGCACATGCCTCATGTGAACCTACAACATAAAAACCAAATCTCAAATAGACATACACCCTGCAACTCTTGCCGTCCTTCCCTGAAACAAGGGTGAAATTGGCAAAGTGAACAATTTTTTACAGTATGGGTGGTCAGCCTCATACCAACCTATAAGTTAAGGGATAATAATTATATACTTACAGATATTCATTAATTTTTTCAAATTTTCGTGAAAAAATCATGATTTGAATGCCAGTAAAATTTTTAGATGGGAAATAATGTATATGCACTAAAACTTTGGTTCTCGATAGAGCTTAAAATCGTTTGACGCGATTCAAATATGCGCAAACTATTTATATGAAAAAGAGTGAAAAGTTTTCATCAATTATCAACCATTAGCGCTATTAAATAAACTGCATAGTTTTCAACAGTTTTTTTTTATCGGAAAAGAGTACCGTAAAGCTTGAAAAAGGCTCTACTTTTTTTTTTAATCGTGAAATAAAAATATTTTTGGTGTACTTTTTATTTATTTTGTGATAATTACGTAACAAAACTCTAATAATAAGTCCATATTTTGTCAACTTTATTAAAATGAGACCGATCTCTACTAATCTAAATTACAAATATATATATCATTCAAGATTCTTAATGAATGCGATCCCATAAGTAGAAACGTACAAGTTCGCACTTGCACATGCCGCATGTGAACCTACAACATAAAAACCCAAATCTCAAATCCTTCCCTGAAACAGGGGGGACATTGACAAAGTGAACCATTTTCTACAGCATGGGTGGTCAGCCGCATACCAATCTATAAGTCAAGGAACATACACAACAAATTACATTTTAGAAATTAACAAATAAAAATATGGGTAACAACATAAAAACACACATTTTTACTAACAACATACGAAAGCAATCTCAAATGAACACAAGCCCTGCAACTCTAGCTGACCTTCCCTGAAACAGTGGTGAGGGATGGTACTCATTTCTTGTGAAGGCTGGCAAAGCCTTGCCGATATTTTACTCTGGATTGAAATAATCGCCGAAACGGGAAATCATTCCAGATACCTTGGTGGGATTCGAGCCCGAGCTGTCGGCATAGAATGCAAGCTCTCTACCAACTGAGGTAATGACCAGACTTTTAGAGACTGTTTAGCAATATTAAAGAAAAAACTTATTAAATTACAACAAATCTATTCATTAAGATATGATATTTTTGTTAAAAAAATTCTGCACTTTTTTTCCACGTTCAAGCATTCATATTTGATGGGCTTTTAATCATGTGGAAATAATTTGTTCAAAGTTTGTTTCAAAACAATTTTGCACTTCATTTGACTGTCACTTTTTAAAAATATTCTTCCCATTCATTTTGTTTGATATATTTTAATTGAGTTTAATACAGAAAATATATCAAAACGATAAAAAGTTTTGTGGAATTTTTTAGTTACAATTTTTTTTAAATTGCTTGCACGTGTATATAAAATACATAATAAACAAAAATTCAACAAATACTGAAAAATAAATTTCTCTTTATTATTTTAAAATGGTTTTGATGAATTTTATAAAAGGAGAATTCAAATTTTTACAACAATAAGAAAAACATTTAATTGGAATAATAACAGGAAAATTACACGAGGTAGGGTTGATAAAAAATACACTGTATAAATCTATATTTACTAACTTAAAGAAGTATGCAATGAAGTTTTAGTACATAAAACTTTTTTTAAAAAGCTTACGATAAATATTCCATTCAAAAAGTCTACATCCAAGATCGAGTAGGAAAAAAGAAGCAATAACAAAAAAGGTGCAATTTGTGTTTCAAATTATTCAATGGAATAAAAGTAGCAATATTTAAATTGATCACATCTTGCAACTTAGCTACACATAAAGCATTACTTCTTTCCACGATCTCCACGAAGGGGTTGGATGTGTCGAATGAAAAAATATTTTCAAAGGTTAGGGGTCACCACTTCAGTTGAAACGGAAGTTTCCCAGTTCCCGAGGGGGCTGGTAAACCTTGCCAGTGTTTTATATTTTGGGTCTGAAATAAGCACCGCAACGCTAAGTCTTCCTGACACCGCCGGTGGGGTTCGAACCCGAGCTTTCGATATGAAATGCAAGCACTCTACCATCTGAGCTATGGACGGATTACAATACGTCCGTAAATTTTTTTTTCTGCTAATAAAATGGAAATTAGTAGGTAGTCTACGCCATTTTTTACAGGGTGGATGGTTTGCTTGATACCAGCCAATTATTTTATTGTGTACTAAGCTAAAATTGATTGGAAAATAATTTTAGATAATGTATCGCAGACGCTATGGCTGAGTAGACAAGACGGTGGCTGTCCTTGCAATATAGTGCAAGAAATAAAAACAGAACTGGTTCGATCCTTTCTGGCCTTCTTGACTATAGCAATGATATTAGGATGACTTGTTTGATAAGCGCTGTTTTTGTGTGAATCACACCTCAACTGCCCTCTGCAAGCTTGGTCGCCGCTATAAAAAGCGTTAATTCTCAATGAACACCCAATTGTTGTAAGACTGGACTATGTCTTTGACCCTGAAGTAAGAGGTGTATCATCCTCTTAGTGTTTGTTTTTCTTATGTCCATCAGCGGCAATATAGGTAACACAATAGTTATTTATGCCACTGCCTAGTAATGATAGTCTATGTAACACGAGTGCTAGTTTGTGCCATGAGGCGCAGCCGAATGGCACAATAGACAGCAAGAGTGTTACAAAGACTAATTACGTGCAGTGGCATACAATACTTTTTCTACGACCATGAAATAAATAACAAAATAGTAAATAATAGTCATTATACTGTACTCGGCCATTTGAAGTAATTAAAGCTTCACCTTTGTCAAACCGTGTAATTTATCATTCCCCTCGATTATCTAATCTAATCTGCAAAGATATATAACATTTGGGATTCATTTTAAATTTATGCCCACAAGCAGACACATATAAGGTTGCGCTTATACATGTCGCATATAAGGTTTAACATTCAAACCCAAAACTCAAATAAACATAAGCCCTGCAACCACTGAAGCAGGGGTGTCATTGGCAAAGAGAACTAAGTTTTTACAGCATAGATGGTCAACCTCATACCGACTTATAAGCCAAGTAACTGTTTAAGTTTGTTTTTTTTTGCGGTGAAAATATCTTGCATTATTTTCCTTTCAAGCCTTCTGTTAGAAAAAAGTAAAGCTACAATTTGGAGTATTTTGATGAATAACATTGATGAATTACTACACTAAATAACAAATTTTATTTGACTCTACGCATAAAATATATTCTTTTCATTTGAACAAAGATTGACCATAGTGGGGAGGAACTATCAATAAATTGAAAATATTCATGTAATGGCTGACGTTTAAACGTGGTTGCTATGGAAACGGCCAATAATAGTTTGTTATCGTTCGCTTAGAAGGATAGCCTCATACAAGGTTGACACTCGAAATTCAAAAATGGTTCCATTTCTGACAATGCGCATGCGCACATTTTCATTTCAACACCGTTATCAACGGGTGTGGAAATGTATAGCATTGTGATTGCGTTAGCCGTTTTGTAATTAGTAAATTACCAAATGGGAGTAGAAAAACAATGTTTGTATGTGTACTGGATCGATGTGTCTTATGAAAACTGGAAATTTAATTTTGAAATACTTAAAGCAACTCTCGCATTATCGTGTTTCACGTTTTTTTCTAAGATCAGAATATTAAGAATGCGATTGTAAGACAATTCTATTGAAAGGTCAGCTTTGAATCAAATGGTAGATAAACCATATAAGAACTAAGAGGACGATATACCTAGTTTTTAAAGTGGCAAAGGGTGCCATAGAACTCGATTCCCATCGGTTTCCCTTTTAAAATGAGGCAAAAATGATAATAAAGTAGACTGAATGGTTTCAATGGGGAAAAATATGTATTGTTTCTTTGGTTTTAAATGTATTTTTTTACTTTGTGCCTATATTTTAAAAGGGAAGCCGATGAGAATCGAGCTGTGTGGCACCCTTCGCCACTAATAAATAAATATTAATGAATACATAATGTATTCTTATTTTTCTTTTTAAAATCACAAATTTTATTTAAAAAATTAAATAAAACAAAAATGGATCACATTTCAAAAAACGTCTATTTCTTTCTGTTTACTTTCACTTCGGTGTTTGAATGACTTTTATATCAACTGACCACAAATACCCCTCGTCTGTTATTTACATGGCATCAAAAACCCTTCCCGCTAGTAAATCCCGCATTTGCTAGGGTCAGAACCACTCTGTTTCCGAACATTTCCATCATATTACGTAGAAAACCTTTTTGTTTTTATTGATAGGGATCGCCCCTTGAACATGCATAAACTTTTTACTTTTTTTCACAGATGGTGTTGCCATCAACAAAACACTAAAACTACTTTATGCTCTGTCTTTTGACCTTTTCCGAGTAACACACATATTGACTCATCCCTTGTATACTATCGTATTTTTTAAAAATATATTTTTTGAAAGAAATAGTTAATGTTTTAGTAACGATTTATCCGTGTGGTAACGCAGAACATTTTATTTACAGAAGTCACCACTCGTTGTTTTTCTTTATGTCCATCAGAGGTTATTTCACATGAGAAATTTTTGTGTGTGTCTAATCTAATTCAATCCAATCTAAGTTGCAAAGATATGTAACTGAACAAGCGATATATTTAGCTAACACGGGTTTCTCAGATTAATGCACTTTTTTTACCATTTTCTAAAAGAGAAAACACAAAAAAAATGTAAAAACCTGTAGTTAAGAAGTTTTTCATGAGCATTTCCTCATAATAAGTTCACTTCCTAGGAGAAGATACACACAAATTAAAAAGTTTTACCCACGATTTGTCAAACCAGTGAATCAGTACTTATTCAGTTTTAGCTTGCGGCGACATGGTCTAAGGATGTCAGTACCTACCTACTTATTTAATCTATATCCAATCCACATTAACGAATTTTGGATATTTTGTCCTATTCTTTATTTTAGATAAATTTAGAGAATCTATATTCTATACGATTCAAAAATATTTTTTCGGAAATTACGATACTGTAGTGTTTTTAGGGTTCGAATGTTTTTAAAATTTAAAAACATTGGTTTTCTTGATTAAAACTGCCGGAGATTTATTTTAAAGTAATTTATTTTACAATTCACTTGTATGGTTAACTTTCGCTGACTTGGCGTGTAACGGCTACTAACACTTGGAGAGACTGCTTGCAAGCAGGCGATTCACGCCTTTTATAGCTACGGCAATCAAACTTTCTAGGCTTAATTTCGTCTGGAAACGTCTATGATATTCCAAAAGCTTCCGATACACTTCTTCTTCTTCAGCCTGTATTGATCGTACACTCCTGGACGTAGGCCTCCTCTCGCATTTTCCATTCGTTTCTATCCTGAGCGATCCGCATCCAGGCAAGTCCTGCACTTCTCTGAACATCGTCACGCCAACGCAACTGTGGGCGCCCAACTCCACGCTTTGCCGTCCTTGGGCACCAGCACAGCAGTCGCTTTGTCCATTTTTCATCTGAATCGCGAGCGACATGTCCCGCCCATCGCCACTTGAGGGTTGCGGCCATCTTGATGACATCGGAAACCTTTGTCCTGACTCTTATGTCCTCATTTCTGAGTCTGTCCCGCAAACTGACACCCAACATGGCTCTCTCCATTGCTCTCTGTGTGACTCTTAGCTTGTGGGCACTTTTTTGTGACATTGTGACTGTCTCAATACCATAAGTGAACACTGGCAGGACACAGGCATTGAATACTTTCCTTTTTAAGTTGATGGGTATTTTCGGATTTTTCAAAATGTGACCAAGATTTTTGAATGCTACCCAGCTTAGTCCGACTCTTCTATTTAGGTCTGCTGTCTGGTTATCTCGCCCGAGCTGCATTTTGTGACCCAAATAAATGTACTCATCGACAGATTCAATGCTGGCATTGTCCAGTACAATTTGTGCTGGTTGTGACGTCATCAACTTGATTTTAGTGAGGTTCATTTTTAGGCCAACTTTTTTAGATGCTTCATTCAACTCCTTTAGCATTTCCGTCAGTTGTGTAGGGTCGTTACTGATGACAATAATATCGTCTGCGAAACGTAGGTGATTAAGGTGAGTGCCATCTATGATTATACCTTTGGAGTCCCATGGTAGATGTTTTAAGGCATATTCCAATGCTAAAGTAAATAGTTTCGGAGAAATTGGATCTCCTTGTCTCACGCCACGCTTTACTGGTATCAGGTTAGTCTTCCAATCGTCATTTAGAGTCACATGCAATGTAGCGTTCTCATAAATATTCTGTATAAGATTTATGAAACTAGAGTCTATTCCAGCCCTTTTTATCCATGACAGGTGAACTTGAAAGAAGAGTAATGAAGGGCAGGTGTGTACTGGGTGCCACAGCTTGTATCGCCAAAAATCAAAACATTTCTAAAAATGCTCGATTGGCGGTACGCAGTGGCATACTTTTACCCACCTTGATGTATGGAAGCGAGGCCTGGACGGTGAATGAAAGTGAAATTAGTAAAGTCCATACTGTTGAAATGGACTTTCTAAGAAGTATGATTGGGAAAAAACGGAGTGACAGGGTGAGGAATGATTTTGTAAGAAAAGAATGTGGTGCAAAAGAAAGTGTGAAAGTGAAGATTAAAAGAAGTTTGTTAAGATGGTTTGGGCATATGGAGAGAATGAATGAGGAAAGACTGACGAAGAAAGTATATGTTGGTAGAATAGATGGATGTCGTGGTAGAGGAAGACCGAGAAAGGTATGGATGGACCAAATATCCGAAATTGCGAATGAATGGAATATCCAGAGTCATAATAAAAGAAGAGCTTGTATGAAGAAGGTTATGACTCTGGAGGAAATGAAAGAAGTATGCAAGGATAGAAAGAAATGGCGGTTGATCTGTGATGTTGGCGGCTAGGGTTTGTTAAAGTGAATTTGGTTTTATGATTTAGTTTTTTATGTCCATGTATATATTGTTATTTTTATTCTTTGATTTTAAAAAATGTAATTTGTCATGTATGTTCCTTGACTTATAGGTTGTTATGCGGCTGACCACCCATAATATAAAAATTGGTTCACTTTGCCAATGTCACCCCTGTTTCAGGGAAGGACGGCAAGAGTTGCAAGGCTTATGTTCATTTGAGATTGGGTTTTTATATTGTAGGTCCACATGCGGCATGTGTTAGCGCGAAATTATATATATCTGCTTGTGGGAATGCATTTAGTATAAATCTTAAATGATATATATCTTTGCAGCTTAGATTAGATTAGATTAGATTAGATTTATCCCCTCCAGGACGGCCCACACTTCAAGAGAATCAAAAGCTTTTTCATAATCTACATAAGCTAGGTACAGAGGAATTTTGTATTCTGTGCATCTCTCTATGAGTGTACGCAACGTGTGGATGTGGTCAATGGTGCTATAGCCACTTCGGAAACCTGCTTGCTCTTTAGGTTGATAGAAGTCAAACTTAGGTGTTAATCTTTTTGTGACAATTTTTGTAAATAATTTATATAAGACACTCAGAAGGCTTATAGGTCTATAGTTTCCAATGTTAGCTGCGTCTCCTTTTTTGAAAAGAAGTATAACTTCAGCATTGCGCCATTTTTCTGGTATTCTTTCCTCTTGTAGACAACGATTGAATAGAGCGCATAGTGCATCCTCTAACACTATTCCACCGTTTTTCAACATTTCGGCTGTAATCCTGTGTTCTCCGGGGCTTTTTCGGTTTTTAAGTTGTTTTATAGCTGCTCTAAGTTCGTCTCTGTTTATTTCAGGTATTTTTTCTGAACCCATGTTCCTGATTGGTGTACCTCTTGAGTTTATTTGACTCGGTGCAGGTATTGACTCACTATACAATGTGGAGTAAAATTCTTGTACAATATTCAGGATATCGTGTTTGTCATGGTGGATAATACTGTTTCTGTCCTTCATGCAATGGATTCTACCCCGTGACTTTGCCAGCTTTGATCTTAAAACTTTAAGATTCATATTATCTTGGATAGCTTGTTCAATTGTTTTCGTTTTGTGAGACCTCGAGTCTTTTCGGATAGCCTTCTTTATCTGTTTGTTTAGGGTCTCGTAGTCATTTGAATCCCTGGGTGTCTGTTTTCTCTTTTCTATCAGTGCCAAGGTACTTAATTTTAACTTAGGGTCGCTTTTCTGTTTCAAATTGCCAACTTTTTTGGCTGCTGTTAATACTCCTTCAGTGATGGACGCACATAAGTCATTCAGGTCATTCCCACAAAGATCTGATCTCAATTTGTTTGTGAGGTGTGTTTGGTACTCTTCGTGTCTTTCCTCAAGTACCGAGGCGGATGGTCTTATGACTTTAGAGATCAGTTTTCTCCTTTCTAACTTTGTTTTGATCTGGATTTTGGCCCGTACTATTCTGTGATCACTCCCAGTGTCGAAGCGGTTCAGCACAGACACATCATTACAGATTTCTTTTTTAGAGCATAAAATGTAGTCTATTTCATTTTTCGTAACACCATCTGGACTTTTCCACGTCCATTTCCTCTGTGGGGGTTTTTTGAAAAATGTTGACATGCAGTATAGATCTTCTCTTCGAAGAAATTCAAGTAGAAGTTGTCCTCTATCATTTCTCTGACCTAATCCGAATTGGCCAATATTATCAGGATCCGATACACTTATTACTTACATATATAATATTTCCTTACTCTAGGTACTTAATAATAATTCATCCTACAGCTAGAATCTATATACACCTATCCTATTTATTTTGTTTATACCTAAGTACTATTTACATAAAAATATGTGTACAGATACGATAGTGTAGATGAGAGGGGTGGGTATGAATGCGAGCGGGGCATGACGTTGTATTTCTCCAGAACAAAGCTTGTCACATTCAATTTGGTTGGAAATATTAATACAAGTTTACTGTCAAGTGTCACATTATAGCCGGGGTGCGATGTGACTGAAAAACGACAGTTCTTTCCTCACAAAGAATCTTAGGACGATTTTACAGAAAAATATGTTAAGTGTAATTTATTGTCAGGAATATGTAGTTACGTGTTGTGAATTGTTAGCGTCCGTAAAAGTCTCTCTAAAAATAAATAGAAGTTATAGTCGTGGTAGAGGAAGACCGAGAAAAGTATGGAAGGATCAAATCTCTGAAATAGCGAATGAATGGGATATCCAGAGTCATAATAAAAGGAGGACTTGTATGAAAAAGGTTATGACTCTGGATGAAATGAAAGAAGTATGCAAGGACAGGAAGAAGTGGCGGCTAATCTGCAATGTTGATTTCTAATGTTGGTGTATTCATTTGCTACATTTTTTGCATAGGAAATTTTTGACTTTTTTTGTATAGATTTCTTTGTAAGGTTTTGTTCTTTTTTATATTTAAATGTAATTTATTATTCATATTCCTTGACTTATAGGTTGGTATGAGGCTGACCACCCATACTGTAAAAATGGTTCACTTTGCCAATGTCACCCCTGTTTCAGGGAAGGTCGGCAAAAGTTGTGGGGCTTATGTTCATTTGAGGTTTGGATTTTATTTGTAAGTACACAATCAGCATTTGTAAGCGCGAACTACACGTGTTGGTTTGTGGGCATACATCTGAGAGCTTTAAATGAATATATCCTTGCAACTTAGAAATCTATTTAATTAAAACTGCTGTGATTTTTTTTACACAATTTATTTCAGATGTAAATATAAATTGTAGATTTTTTGTGGAAATCGGAATCGAACCCACAATCTTCCCATTCAGAGTCCGAAGTGTTACCACTGAACAACGCACCGGTAACTAAATACAGAACCAAAATTATAGTTCCAAAACGTCCAAGTATTTGAAGAAAAGTCAGTGCCAGGTACCGTGCGTTGTCACAAATAAAGAAACAATTTTTAATTTTATTTATTGGTTCGTATGAAAGTCTACGAGGGTCGTTGTATTGTAGGGAATGCGATGAAGGCACATTCAAAGGAAACTCAAATTGTATACGGCGGCGAGGGGTTCAACATGAAAACATCCTGTGGGAGTTATTCCGTTGCTTTGATAGTTTCGTTTTCTGTCAGAATGTTTGTTTTGTGATTTTTTTGCAGTTTTAAATAAATGTTTTTGTTGTAATGACATGTCAGAACAACAGACAGGTTTAAAGGGATGTTTACATACAACATTTTTTTAAATATAATGAAGAACAATGCATTTCACTTACCTATATTTCCAGGCCGGAAAAAGGCTAATCATCATCAATTAATAATTCATTATTTTATATTTAAATGAATAACGAATAAATAATAGCTTGTTCATTAATTCTTTGACTTATAGGTTAATATGAGGCCGACCACCAATACAGTAAATAAAATAGTTCACTTTGCCAATGTTACCCCTGTTTCAGGGAAGGTCTGCAAGAGCCGCAGTGCTTATGTTCATTTGAGATTTTTTTTTTATTCAGGTCCACATGCGGCATATAAAGCGCGGACTTATACGTATCTGCTTATGGGAATGCATTTAATATGAATCTTAAATATAATATATTGTTATGTAAATATAAATATTGAAATAAGTATGGGTAGTTATAGTTATAAGAATCCTCAAAAGTATTGGTAGGTAAGATCGATAATTATGTATAAGTGTAGAATTCTCTAGGCTAAGTAGGTACTTGTTATAATTATAGGAATTCTGTATTACATTTGTAGGTAGGATTTTGGTTGTGTCTAGGTAGTACGTGAAACATCGAGAAGTAATAATTACTCTGGAACCGTCTGGCGACTTAAGTTCTAGATCATACTGCTCTACAGAGTATAAAGGTGCGAATGGCCTGCAGAGCGGGCCAGTATCATAGAGACTTACAAACACATCGAAGTCATCTGATCAGTGAACCAAAACCAAGTGGAATAATCGAGAAAGTAGTGTGAAAATAAATTTTGTAACTGTGTAAAATAAATAACTATTGAAGAAGACCTGTGTATTTTTAATTTGAAGACAATTGAACCCTAATTTCGTAACAATTGGCGTCAGGTGCGGAATTGTCAAGAAAAATTAAGATCTTCTGTCTAAAAATAAATAAAATAAATTAAATAGTGTTAAAATGAACTTTATTCAAATTGAACTTTGTGTGAACTGACTTTTGTGAAAACAAGTGTTTAAATAAATTTTTGTTAAAAGAAAAGACGCAAAAGCAAGTTGCTTATAAATTCTGGAACATCATATGGAACATAATTCTGGACATAACATAATGACTATTTTACCGCATTGAGAAAGTCATCAAATTGGACCATAGTTTTTTTATTATTGTGTGTGATTAAAAAAATAAAATAAATAAATAAAAAATCTTGAAAAATATTACAAAAGAACGTTCCAGATTCATCGAGAAAAAGTTTTTGAATAACTATCCTTTGTTTACAAGTGTGTGAATGTACATTAAATACCTACCTGTGTGTTTGAAAGACTTGAGACGAAATAAATAATTATGTACTATCAGACATTATTATGTTAAAAATATTGGTGATTTAAAAATAAATATTAAAAGACAGTACCTACCAATCAGTGTAATCAGATAAATTATTATTTTGCTAAAGTACGTATTCAAAACAGCTATATATATAAAACTCAAAACTTGTATTAAATAAATTTAAAAATATTTTTGTTTTGAAGTAAATTTTGAAAAAAAATGGCAACCAAAGTGAACATCAAGGACCTCAAAGTCACTGAGCTTAAAAATGAGCTTCTGGAGAGGGACCTGGAGACCTCAGGAGGAAAGGCAGCCTTACAAGCACGCCTCATAGAGGCCTTGGAACAGTCAGGCGAAGACCCGGCATATTTTGTCATGGCGTCTGGAGGGGACCGCGCCTTGGACGAGCTAAATATCAGCATCAACAGTAACCTGACAGGACTGAAGACTGAGATGGCTGACAACGCCAAGACCCTGGAGGAGAAGATGGCTGACAACGCCAAGACCATGGAGGAGAAGATGACCAGTAACCTGACAGGACTGAAAGTGGAGATGGCTGACAACGCCAAGACCCTGAAGGAGGACCTGGCAACCATGGAGGAGAAGATGACCAGCAACCTGACCGGGCTGGAGGAGAAGATGACTGGGCTGGAGGAGAAGATGACCAGCAACCTAGTCGGGCTGGAGAAGAAAGTGGCAGAAAGCTCGCGAGCAATGTCGGAGATTGAGGCCCGTGTGGCAAGCCTGGAGGATCGTCTGCGTGCCGAGCTGGCTGACAAGTGCCAGATGGAGTCCACCAGAATATCCCCCAAAGGCGGCCTTCACGACGAGACCGACCAGGGATGCTCAACTCCAACCAGGGTCACTAGAGGGGATGACGACCCTTCGCTGTCGAAGCACAACCTTCCGACCTTCGACGGGAAGACGTCGTGGGAGGAGTATTTGACCCTCTTTGAGACGGCAGCCATGATGGGAGCCTGGAGCCAGCAGAAGAAGGCTTCGGTTCTCAGCCTGTCGCTCCGAGGAGACGCTCTCAGGGTTCTGCAGGCCATACCCCTGGACAACCGTGGTGACTTTGGGCAGCTGAAGCAGCGCTTGGATATGCGCTATGGCCACAAGTGCCTGGAGCAGCTGTACAAGTCGCAGCTGAACACAAGGGTGCAGAAGCCCAACGAGAGCCTCCAGGAGTTTGAAATGGACATCGCCCGCCTGGTACGAGACGCTTACCCGACAGCCTCCGACGACATCTGTGAGAGCTTGGCAGTGGACAAGTTCCTAAATGGATTGCGGGAATGGGAGACGCAACAAGCCGTAAAACTGGCCCATCCCAAGGCTTTGAACGAGGCGCTCAGCCAAGCTCTCGAGTTTGAGGCTGTCAAACAGTCCATCAGGGGCCACGCCAGGGTTCGTGCAGTCGAGGCAGAGGAGGTCAAGCTACCTACAACCGAGGAGCTAATTGAAAAAGTGCTGGAACGTCTGAGACCTCGAAGACGAGACCCACGCTGCTGGAACTGCGGACAGCTGGGCCACCTTAGCACCAAGTGTCCCAAGCCTCAGAAACCCAGAAAACAGGCTGCGGAAAACTAGAAAGGGTTAATGGGAAGGGGCAACCGTTGACCCACGCTGGAGAGGCCCTGAAATCTGCTGCTACTGTCGCAACCGTGAGAGGAAAAGCCAGCAGCATTTTTATCAATGGCATAATAGATGGAGTAACTCGTGAACTACTGGTGGACACGGGAGCAACCAGGACAATTCTGAGACGCGACATAGTGGCACGAGGTAAGCAGATTGCACCAACAAAGTGGTCTCTGCACACCGCCACGGGAGAGTCAGCACAGGTGTATGGGGAGACGATTGCCACCTTCCAAATTGGCAGCACCACTTTTGATCATCGGACGTTGGTGGCCAACATTGAAGAAGACGTTATATTGGGAATGGACATACTGGACAGATTTGGGTGCAGTTTAAATTTAAAGAAAGGGTCCATTAAAATTGGAAATGAAGAAGTCATCCTGCAAAGACGGAAAGAACTGGCTGCACGTGTTATCCTAGCCAAGAATACCGAAGTGAAGGGGCGATCCGAGATGATAGTGAGTGCCCGCCTGGATTCCAGTAGTACAAATGACCAAATCTGTATGATAGAACCGGAGAACATGGACAATGTTAACAAAGGAGTCATGGTGGCAAGAACAGTGATTCGCGCAAAGGAGACCATTCCTGTCAAGATCATGAATGTGAACAGCTACCCAGTTAAAATGAATGAAGGTTTTGTTTTGGGCAGATGTGAGAGGATAACTTCCATTGTGCAACAGATGACAAACATGTCATGCGAAGGAAACAAATTGTCAACACAATTGGAAGCCCTGGTCCACGACGCTTCCCAAGGTCTAACCGAGGAAAACAAACGGAGAGTGAGGAGTTTGATCTGCCGCTACCAGAACATTTTCGAGGACTCTAATGGCCGTCTGGGAAGAACCAAGGTAGTGCGACATAGCATAGACACCGGAGAAGCGAGACCAATAAAACAGGCTCCAAGAAGACTACCCTTTGCAAAGCGGGAAGAAGCTGACAAGATCATCAAAGACATGAGCAAGGATGGCATCATAGAACCATCAAGTAGCCCTTGGACATCCCCGGTGGTACTGGTGAAAAAGAAGGATGGTACCACGAGATTTTGTGTGGACTACAGACTGCTCAACGATGTTACGAAAAAGGATAGTTACCCTCTGCCAAGGATTGACGACACCTTGGACACATTGGCAGGATGCACCATTTTTTCCACATTGGACCTGAAAAGTGGCTACTGGCAAGTTGAATTGGATGCCAAAGATAAGGAGAAAACTGCATTCTCGACTGGATCTGGACTTTGGCAGTTCACCGTGATGCCATTTGGCTTATGCAATGCCCCCGCCACGTTTGAAAGGCTGATGGAGAATGTGCTGCGAGGACTGTCATGGGAAACCTGCCTGGTATACTTGGATGACATAATCATCCTGGGAAAGGACTTCAACCATCAGTTGAGAAATCTGGAGCAAGTTTTCGGGCGACTACAAGACGCTGGACTGAAGCTCAACCCGAAAAAGTGTAACCTGTTCAAGAAACAAGTAAATTACCTGGGACACATAGTTTCTCAACGTGGAGTTGAAGTTGACCCTGCCAAAATCAAGGCAGTAAGAGACTGGCCCGTGCTGAAGGACAAACATGAAACTAGGAGTTTCCTGGGGCTGTGCACTTATTACAGGAGGTTTGTGCCAAGATTTGCGGACATTGCAAAACCGCTCACCAAGCTTACGGAAGAAAACACTCGCTTCCATTGGAGTGATTCCTGCGCACAAGCATTTGAAGAGCTTAAGGGAAGATTAACAAGTGCCCCCATCTTGAGCTACCCACGAAAAGATGGAAAGTTCATCCTGGATACCGACGCTAGTAATGTGGGGATAGGAGGCGTCCTTTCCCAAATACAGGATGGGCATGAGACTGTTCTGGGTTACTTCAGTAAAGTGCTTTCCAAGCCAGAACGAAATTATTGCGTGACCAGACGAGAGCTTCTTGCCGTGATAAAATCAGTGGAACACTTCCGCAAATACTTGTACGGGAGAAAATTCACACTACGGACTGATCATGCTGCACTGGTTTGGCTTCTGAAATTCAAAAACCCAGAAGGGCAAGTGGCTAGATGGATTGAAAGGCTCCAGGAGTATGATTATGACTCCGAACATAGACCTGGCACGCTTCATCGAAATGCGGATGCATTATCCAGACGACCATGCGCCAGTGACTGCAAACATTGCAGCAAGATGGAGGACAAGGTAGCAATTGTCCAAAGGACGACCACCGAAGATGAGGACTGGCAAGATGAAAAATTGGCGCAAGACCAACTGAATGATCCGGACTTGAAGTATGTGATGGAATGGGCGCGAGAAGGAGAAAGGCCAACCTGGGAAAAACTCGCCCCCTTATCACCAACTGTCAAGGCTTATTGGGCTCAATGGGGATCCATAGTGATAGAAGGAGGGTTTCTGAAACGAAAGATCGAGAAGGAAGACGGCACACTTAGAAGAAAGCAAACCCTCGTTCCGAGGAGCCGAGTACCGGAAATCCTTGGACTGCTGCATGGAGGAACTTCTGGAGGACATCTAGGCGTTAAGAAGACGCTGGAGAAAGTGAAAGAGCGATTTTACTGGATCAACTGCAGCGAAGACGTCAAAGATTGGTGTCGAAAATGTGTAACCTGTGCAACGGCCAATGGACCGCAAAGGAAAAGGCGAGCACCAATGCGTCAGTACAATGTTGGCAGCCCCTTTGAAAGAATTGCCATCGACATAGCTGGCCCATTTCCTACAACTGAGAAGGGTAACAAGTACATCATGGTGGTGATGGATTACTTCAGCAAGTGGGTGGAAGCTTACTCAATCCCTAACCAAGAGGCCGTAACCGTGACTGAAGTTCTAGTTACCGAATTTATCAGCAGGTTTGGCGTACCCCTGGAATTACATTCTGATCAGGGAAGGAACTTTGAAGCTGCTATCTTCCAGCAAATGTGTGAGCGGCTAGGGATCTACAAGACCAGGACCACTGCGCTACATCCACAGTCTGATGGAATGGTGGAAAGGATGAACCGTACCGTGGGGAGGTACTTAGCCAAAGTAGTGTCCAGCCATCAGCGGGACTGGGACCGACATCTGCCTTTGTTCTTATTGGCTTACCGGTCGGCTGTTCAGGAAACGACGAAGAAGACTCCCAGCAGCATACTGTTTGGGCGAGAAATGCGACTTCCTTGTGATCTCAAATTTGGCTGCAAACCAGGTGAAGACCTAGCCGGAGAAGACTATGTGACAGACCTTCGCAGGAGGCTGGATGACATCCATGATCAGGTCCGCATGAACATCGGGGAAGCCAGCGATCAAATGAAGGAGCGCTATGACACCAGAGCTGACAGCATGGGGTACAAAGCTGGTGACTGGGTGTGGCTTTTTGACCCCAAGAGGCGCCAAGGATACTGTCCGAAACTTCAGCGTTCCTGGGACGGGCCGTACGAGATCTTGGAGCGCATCAACGATGTGGTCTACCGCATAAAAAAAAGACCAAACGGAAAACCAAGGGTCGTGCACTACAATCGCCTCTCACCATACCTAGGCGATAATGATGACCAACCAGCCCAAAAAGTACGACAGTGCGTCGCATCCGAAAGATCACCAGCCTTTGAGACGTTTTGGGAGAACGCGAAGGCAGGGCAGAAGTTTCGCCATGGAGTGACCACAGAAGTCCACAAGGACTTATTTGAGGTCACTAGGGACCACACACTGGCATGCAGTGTACCGGAAGATCTAGATATGTCTAGAGGAATTGCACGGGTCTTCCGATACAAATTCGGAGAACCGCAACCCTCGAGCAGCCCGCAAGGAAGAGCTCTGAGACTACCGAAGGGGCGTCAACAAGCATACTGCCTGGTTGTCCCGGATTCCAGCAACCTGGAAGAGGACTACAAGGCATTGTGGGACGGCCTTGTTGAGCTGCGTGACTACATGTTGGAGGATCAGCAGGCGCGTCTGGCAATACCGAAGATGGGTGGCGGCCGCGCTAATCGAGACTGGCGGATAATCCGGAGTATGATTGAAGCAGTGTTCTCGGGAGTCGGCATCAGCGTCATGGTGTGCTGCGAGCAAGCGCAGCCGAGAGCCAGTGGGGAGAAATCCGTGGACTGCCACTTCTTCCTGACCACAGGGTGTCGACGTGGATCAGCATGCCCCTACCTACACAGAGTCAAGACTGTTCCGGGACGAAACAGTCTAGGTGGGGGGTAGTGTTATGTAAATATAAATATTGAAATAAGTATGGGTAGTTATAGTTATAAGAATCCTCAAAAGTATTGGTAGGTAAGATCGATAATTATGTATAATTGTAGAATTCTCTAGGCTAAGTAGGTACTTGTTATAATTATAGGAATTCTGTATTACATTTGTAGGTAGGATTTTGGTTGTGTCTAGGTAGTACGTGAAACATCGAGAAGTAATAATTACTCTGGAACCGTCTGGCGACTTAAGTTCTAGATCATACTGCTCTACAGAGTATAAAGGTGCGAATGGCCTGCAGAGCGGGCCAGTATCATAGAGACTTACAAACACATCGAAGTCATCTGATCAGTGAACCAAAACCAAGTGGAATAATCGAGAAAGTAGTGTGAAAATAAATTTTGTAACTGTGTAAAATAAATAACTATTGAAGAAGACCTGTGTATTTTTAATTTGAAGACAATTGAACCCTAATTTCGTAACAATATCTTTGCCACTTTTTACTTAGATTAAAGATTACCTAATGACTTCAGTTGAATCAGGGTCAAAATTATTGTCGATAGGACGCGGCGCAGGCAGGATTTGAACTTGCACTTGTGTCAATAACACAAATTCAAGTGCCGACGCCTCATCCTCTTGAAATGAAAATGGTTGATGTTAATATGTACATATTTAAAAAAAACTATAAACACAACTTTGCAGTTCTTAAATTATAGATTATTAAAGAAGCCATTTCAGTTTAGTGGTATTGAAAATCTCGCACGTGATACTCAAACTCGCGTATTAGAGGAGAGAGAGTTAAACCTCATACAAAACCGTCTTAGGGGGTAGGTGGAATTAGGGGGTGGGGGGGGGGGATTCTAAATCGAAAAATTCTAATATGCAGTTAGCTGCGGAAGCAGGGTTGTCTGAAATTTTCTGAGAATCCTTCAAAAACTCATATTAAATTTAATAAAAACACGGTTGTAATATGGCGAACAAAAATTCATATGTCTGACTAAGCGATATTAACGCCGATACCATGTTGAAAGCACCGGTTCTCATCAGATCACCGAAGTTTAGCAACATTGGGCGCGGATGCTACTTGGATGGGTGACCGCTCAGGTACACCGCGTGTCCTTGGCATCTTGGACCGGTCCGTAGTCCAGTGGCAACATTTTGGACTCGTAAATGGAAGGTTGTGGATTCAGGGTCCCGGTGGAGCACAAAAAATACCATTTATATTTCCAAATATGCTATTCGCAGGGTTGAAAAAAATCATTAAGCCTTTACCAAAGACCGGTCATTAAAAGGTCCATCCAGCCTTCAACAACTATTGCTTGAGTATTGGCGCTTTGTAGCGACGACCAAGCTCGTAGACCTCTGCGGCACTACAACAAGTGTCATAGACTCCTAGAGTCTCTAGAATCTAGAGAGTCTCCCGCACAGGATTTCTTAAAAAAAAAAATATGGTAGAGTGCTTGCATTCCATGCCGAGGGTGTCAGAAATTATTTCCCGTTTCGGTGTCTATTTTAAACCACTCGGCAAGGTTTATTCAGCCTTCACAAGAAATAAGAATCAATTCCCTCGGAATCCGGGAAACCCTCCTTCAATTGAGATGGCTGGCGGGAGGCCAGCATCCTTACCCGTAAATATAAATAGTTCCCGAATTTCCAAATGCAACACCTTCGGGGATAACGCAGACAAAAAGTTACACTATATGTGTAGCTCAGTTGCGTTGCGTTTATATTCAAAGTAGCTTCTTTGTTATCTGCCGCTTTTTTCGTGTTACTTTTTACTTGAGTTTTCCGAATGATAATTATAAATTATTGGTTTTTCTTTAAAATATTATAATTAAGCAGCCGTTTTAACAAATATTTAGATCCTTTCATGCTCTTATACACGTAAATAGACTTAACAAATTAAACTCCTCATTAACCATTTGAATCCTTTTAAATGAGTTGTTAGGGGAGCAGGCACAGCCCTGGATAAGTGAAATGAAATTCTCTTATTATAAACTCAAATTCCCTAGTTCTCCAAGCTTAAAACTGTACGTCTTAACTCTAGGTACAGAGATTTCCTTTAAAATGTATTAAAGCTTAAACTCTTCCTAGAGGCGCTGTTAAAATTCACATACCTATATTAAACGCGTTTATACGTTAAGCTTTAAACTTCGAGTACAGTGTAAGGAGGGTGTCTTTAAACCTCCCCTTTCCCTGCCTTACCTTTATAAAATCACCTTCCATCCCCATTGGTAAGGTAGAACTGGGTATAATCGAACTAAGGGTATTTTTTTATTAGAAAAATGATTGCAAATATAAAGAGCTTTACTATCGATCAATATAAAAGACATAGATGGCTTACGTGTGTTTTTTTCCATAGTAACAAACCGCGAAACGGAATAATTGGTAAACAATGAAAAAATTAACATTAACGTCATATGTCAAAAAGAGACATAAACATGAAGGTTGCCTGCGAACTGAAAATATTAAGAAACGCAAAACGCAACCACTGCAAATAAGCTACACATATAGTGTAACTTCTTGCCTGCGTTTCCCCGAAGGGGTCGCATGTGGCTCTTCGGGACCTATTTATTTTTACATGTAAGAGGGCCGGCCTCACACCAACCACTTTCAGTTTAAGTGAGGGTTTCCCAGCTCCCGGGGGGGCTGTTTCTCATTTCTTGTGAAGGCTGAGTACACCTTTGAGATCGAACCCTTGCTCTCGGCATGGAATGCAAGCATTCTAACAGTTTACGAGCTTGATCGTCGTCGCTACAAAGCGCCAATTCTCAAGCAAGACCCAGTTGCTGTAAGGCTGGATGGACCTTTGGTAACCGGTCATTGGTAAAGGTTTTATGAATTTTTCAACGCAGCGAAGAGCAAATTTGAAAATATAAATGGAATATTTTTTGTGCTTCGCCGGGAATCGAACCCACAACTTTCCCATTCAGAGTCCGAAGTGATACCACTGAAACACAGACCGGAGAGCTAAGAGCTAAGACCTAGTTTGTATGACGCGTGCACCCTAGGGTGCACTCTTTTTGGTACACAAATCCGCTCAGATGTTCCATTTATATGTTTTATGTTGATCAATAGATTTAAAGTAATGGAATTGGAATGTTTTTTGAAAAAAATACTATTTGTTTTATAGTTGGCAAGGAATACATTTGTTTCAGAAAAATAATAAACGAAAAAAATAAATTATCTATAAATACAATCTATTTTCTATGTTGCAAAGATACGGTTACGAACGTATGAGTTCGTAGGGACGTGAGCCTTAACACGTAGCTTGCTGGTGTGTGTAGAACAATGCTCTAGTACTATAATCCATCCACTAAAAAGTATCTACCATGTTCTTGAACATGCAAGAATCGTCTCTTTCGTACCTATACCTAATACGAGCAAAGATTAGCAAAAATACGAAAAAGATGGATTTGAATTTGTAAGAACAAATGCACATTTTTAAGCGTGAACTTTCACATGGCTCTTTGTGGGCATGTATTTAACATGTATTAAAATTGTTAATATATCTTTGCAACTTAGATTATAGATTAAATAGAGCTTGTTGCGATGAATGCGTTTTTAAAGCAAATTTGTACGATTTTCGTGAAAAAAATTCATCATAAAAAAAAATGTACACACTTACTCGTAGTCCAGGCTTTAAAATGTTCTTAAACAAATTTAGCAAAAAACTTATAACATATTTTTACTTTTTTATATACAGCATAGTTTTTATTTGCCCCACACTCCCTTTTCGCAGGACTTAAGGAAGGGAAGGAGCGCAGCGGCTCCGAACACTTCAAGTCTAGAGAGAAAATTTAACAATATTGAGTTCACTAAAATGGAAAACACCTTTTCAGTCCTTAGCTTATTTTTAGATTGTTTTAAAACGACCGGAAAAGTGTTCAAGTGAATTAAGCGCTCAGGAAAAATACAATTTTCAATCAAGTACAGCTGTTTGCGTCCGAAAGAAAAGTGTAAAAATGGAATGGTGTGTTTTTAAAATGAACAGAATAAACATTAAATAGTTAAATAAATAAAATATGAATGACTGTGAAAGCTGTTTTATTAGGAATAAAAATATTTGAAGATGATTCATTAAAAGCTTTTTTTTTGTAGTTAAGACTGGTGGGTAGTGGTGTAAAGGTGAAGAATCCAGACACGCTATAGTGAACTCTCAACTCTTCTTCAGCATTTAGCATCAGGCGATTTTTGAAGCTAGAGAGCATTCTCTGGTATTAATAAGCAAACGGTTTTATATAGAAAATACCGAATATGTATTTTCTATTTAAAACAGTTTTTTTTAAATAAAAATCATAAATCTTTTTTTTAACATTCAAAAACTGAATCACAAAACCTAATTTGATTGTAAAAGTCCATAGAGGATTTTTTCTTTTTAATCAGAAAAAAGTCTGAATTTTTTTTATTGTCTCATAAAAACTAGTTTCAAACCATCATCATCATCATCATCTTAACGGTATTGGAAAAATCGTTTTTAGTGAAATGTGCAAATGACAGATCAAATAAGTGAGATTATTAAAGAACAAAACCTGCACAGTGAGAAGAGTATATATGAGGTAAGTGATAAATGTTGAAGATATGAAAATGATGTGCTAGGATAGAAAAAGTAGAAACGCATCTCCGGAGGTACCGGCCACCCCTAGTTGGTAAGAACCAGTAACAGTCTTTCTAGAATTCAAATTATCATAATATTTTGTACCTGAAATGAGACGAAAGTAGTGTTTTTTTCAGTAAATTTGCTTGTCATAGTTAAAATGTATCAAAAAAATTAAAGCTGATTCAAATTTTTTA
The DNA here is from genome assembly GCA_951799405.1 of Agapetus fuscipes. Lineage (NCBI taxonomy): Eukaryota > Metazoa > Arthropoda > Insecta > Trichoptera > Glossosomatidae > Agapetus > Agapetus fuscipes. The sequence goes on from OX637333.1 coordinate 26,372,859, forward strand.
GACACTTGAAAAAAAAACACTTTGTAAAATTTCTGAAAAAAAATATTACACAGATTTACACTTAAATCGTTCAAAAGAGACATGAAACCTCAAATGGCATCAAAAATGTAAAAAAAATGTATACACAAAGAGCTCACGCATTTTTTATAGTATAAATAATAATATTACAAATTCAGATGTTGAAAATCAAAGCCGGCTTCAAATTGTCATTTCAATTTTCGCGAGCCACTGAAAATGTTTCAGAATACAATATTAAAATAATGCCTACTTATATTAATTTAAAAATACTGAAGGTACAATTTCACCGAGATGGAAGGTTCCACGAGCCGTTTCACTAAATTTGTGGTACGGCAAACGTGAATTGGCAATTTTGTTTACACGAAAAAAGTGGGGCACAAAAATATGTGTACACAAACTGCAACTGTCCAAGTAGTAAAGTTCAAGGCTAATTCAAAGCGCCGGGTATGAAAAAAAAACGTGCAGAAGACTTCAGGATAATCGGAAGTATTGTTCTTCATCTGGTGTCAGACCACTCGAACGTTTAAGGGCCGATCTTATAAACATCCGTTAGTTAAAAATACAAATCTAAAAAATCAAAATTTGGTACATATTTTATTTTTCTGTATTATAACAAATCCGTTCATACATTTTCGGTTTTATTTTACCGACAGAGCTAACCGACAGCCGATGCAGCGGTTAGGCGCAGATACCGAGCGGTTTGTTAAGGTTTGAGGTTAGGTCAGCTGTCAATGCATTCCTTCTAAGCGCTGTGTAATCTTTATATTGACAAAGTTTTTGTATGATTATTAAAATATGACTTCAGAAAGCTATATATTGGGTGCATTCTTTTAACGCTTAAAGATAAAATCCGACTCCAAATATTATTTAAAATACAAGTCAATCATTTTAATATTCTCAAATGACATCGACTTTTTTCATCATTTTCAACTATCTTAGGGATCTGCCTAAGATTAATAATTAACCGAAGTGATAGCCGCATGTGGACCTACAATATTTTTATAATGTAGGTCCACATGCGGCATGTGTTAGCGCGAAATTATACATGTCTGTTTGTGGGAATGCGTTTAATATGAATTTTAAATGATATGTATCTCTGCAGCTTAGACTTAAATTTAGATTTTTTTTAGATTTTTAGATAGGCACGTAATTAAAAAGAAAGACACGGAGAAACTAAACATTGGCGCCACAAAGCAATGACAGATGAAAAGGTAGGTTATGTTATGCATATCTTCTTGCCAATTTTAGTAGAGATGTGACCAAAACCATAGATGTATTTGTGGGTCTGTGTATTGTTTTCTTGTGTAGGTATATCATGTTATATGTATATGTAGTGTGACGTTTTGGTGTCTCACTGTCAGTCCTGCACACACTTCGCTGCCTTAGTTCTTGTTTGCCGTATAAACCATCAAGCTGATTTCACATGAGCAATGTTTGCATGTGTACTGGACCAATGTGTCTTATGAAACCAGGAAATTGATTTAAAAAATATTTAAAACAACTCTCACATTAACGAGTTGTACGTTTTTTCTTAAGTCAGATTGTGTAGAATTTGATTCTAAATATAACTGCATTAATAAGTAATATTTGACAAAATTGGTCTATACGGCTAACAAGAACTAGGGGAGCGATTTGTTTATTTAAATTAAAAAAATAAAACTAAATTAAGACCATCTCCATGTTATGCGCGTAGAGGTGTAGTATGTGTTTTATTCATACCTCGGCTCCTTCAAGGCGATGAATTCATTTGCAATACAGAAAGATAATCCGGGGGATCCTGACAGGATTGTGATTCGAGGAATTAATAAGAAATTTCGGCGTTCGAGTCCTGTCTCTCCTCTTAATATATTCAGTCTGTCGTCTTGGACGAGTCTAATTTATTTTGCTTACGTACAAGACGTAAATATCTGAGAATAGAATACAGGCATCAAAGCGTATCGAATTCCAGAGCGCTGCGTTGTGAAAATTTGCGTTTACTCGATTCAAAAAGAATATTGAAGATTTTTGGAGAAAAATGTCTGAACAGTTGGAGTGCTAGATTTTCAGTATTCAATTTAAATGAAACAAACGCCATCTTTAAGCTAAAATTGTATATTTGCTGATTCAGTGATTTGAGAAAAAGTCGATAAATTTTTTTTTTTTTTTAAGAAATCCTGTGCGGGAGACTCCCTAGGTTCTAGAGACTCTAGGGGTCTATGACACGTGTTGTAATGCCGCAGAGGTGTACGAGCTTGGTCGTCGCTACAAAGCGCCAATACTCAAGCAAGACCCAGTTGCTGTAAGGCTGGATGGACCTTTGGTAGGATGGATCTTTAAGGTATCGAAAAGTACCATGACTTCTACTCGTAGGCTAGAATAAGGTTGACTTCCTATGTTGCAACAACTTGGTTCACCCCTGCCGCTTTTCCTTGAAACCGGGATGGCATTGGCATATTGAACCAAGTTTATACAGCACAGGAGATCAGTCTCATGATAATAAATATATTAATTATATTTCAAGAAAGAATAAAAAGGGACTTTATAAGCATCAGATGCAACACTTGATTATTAATGTATCAAAACAAAGCAAACACAGCACTACGCAGCGAACAGCCACATTACAAAGGAGCTGGAAGAACCGCCACATCACCGATACCTCTGCGGCACCTCTAGAGTATCTAAAATCTAGAGAGTCTCCCGCACAGGATTGCTTAAAAATCTGAGAAACTAGATACAAATAAAATAGCGCTCGAATAAAATAGGAATTTTTTTGTGTGAAATATGTGTCATATTTTTCTGTCATTTTAAATAATATTTATTTTACTGTCGGATTTTATTATGGTGACACAAAGGAAAAGTAACTTTCCGGATTACTTTTTACAAGTTGAGTTGGTAATTCGCAGAGTTGTTCGCATGGAAATGTTCGGACGTAAAATATTGTTAAGGATTTCAAACAAAATTTTCCCCAACGTCGGCCGAAAAGTACACGATGCCTAATTGGTGGAAAAGTTTTTGGAGTAAGAAAAAAAAACTCGCTTTTTATTTGACTGTATTATTATTAAAAACTCATATTCGAAGTACTCAAAATCTCGATTGGCTCAATGAGAACCAAGAGACTGGGGGGAGGTAATGGAAGAATAAGGCTTTCAGTAAAGCTTAAAGAAAAATGATAGAAACTTTTGACCATAAGTGGATGAAAATAGACGCAACTTCTACGCAACTAAGCTACACATTTAGTGTCACTTCTTATTTATTATATTATTTCCGAAGGGGTGGAGGTAATGGAAGAACGAGGCTTTCAGTAAAGCTTAAAGAAAAATGATAAAAGGTTTTGACCATGAGTGGATGAAAATAGACGCAACTTATAAGCAACTAAGCTACACATGTAGTGTCACTTCTTGCTTGAGTTATTCCCGAAGGTTGAAGTGGGGGTTTTCCAGCTCTCGGGGAGCTGGTTCTCGTTTTTTGTGAAGGCTGAGTTTAGCTTGTCGGTCAGTTTGAAATAAACAACGAAACGGGAAATCATTTTTGATACCCTCGGTCGGGATCAAACCGTTGCTCACGGCATGGAAAGCAAGCACTCTACCAACTTAACAATCGACCAGACTTTTTACGAGCTTGGTCGTCGCTACAAAGCGCCAATTCTCAAGCAAAACCCAGTAGCTGTAAGGCTGAATGGACCTTTGGTGGTTGATCTTTGGTAAATGTGTATGAATTTTTCAACCCAGCGAAGAGTATATTTAAAAAGATGATCGGTGTACGTTTAATATCCGAACAATGTGTACATAAAAAAAAATTCTACACGTAGCAAGTTATCGTGTTTATGTATAAAAAACCTGAAATTTTCCCAAGCAGTCATAGATTATTTGCCTTCAAGAAGTGTCATTAAAACATATAAAGCCATTATAAAAATGAATGGCCCAAATGCTGTCTATTATGTGAAACTAAATTCACACGGTAACCTATATTTTGAGTGCCTGAAAAAATAATGTGAAACGGCCTGAAAAAAGTGAAAGCTTTGTGTGCAAAGAAAGCTCGCTGAAGAATTTATGGCGCCTTGAGCTTTTTCATTAACTTAAATAGTTGATTGTATCGCTATTCAAATTACGGCTACGCCAAAGACTTTGTAGCCTTCGTAGGCTTCGTAGCCTTCGTAGACTTACTAGTGCCGCGTAGAGCTTCGTAGCACGAGGTAGTTTTGCTACGAAGACGTTTTCTTAACCCTTTTAATTCTCACTTAGGGGTCTGCGAATGCCCTTGGTCTAGATTATATCTCAACTTCTGTTTTTTAGTTACCGTGATTGTTCCTCATTACCTATGTAAATATTGTTTCTAAATATGTAAGTTACTCGTATTACCTGTTGAGAGTGAAGACAAGTCGAATAAACATTTTATAATGATAATGAGTATGTTTGTTTTTCTTTTACAATAAACGACGTTTTATATTATTGTCTTTGACATATTGGTATAGAATTCATCATCACTCGTCGTGAAAAAAGGACGTTACTTGAAGACGTTGACTAAGGCGTCAGGGAAACATTGAAAATAATGTAAATTGTCCTACTTATAACAGTTTATTTTATATCGGCGAAGTACAAATATTGTTTAACTTTCAAAGTTCATTACAAATCAATGAAAAAACCCAACAATGAAACTTTGATCAAGGTTAATTTAATTCGAAGGTTTGTATTTTATGAATAAGTTAAAATATACTAATTTTTAAATTTTACAAATGTAAAAATTTTACGTAACCTGAAAGATTTGAAAAAAATTACTTTGCAACATTTTTTTGACTTCTTGAAACCTCTAATTTTATGAAAGAGCTGCAAGAGCCGCACAGCTGTAGATGTAACTGTAACTCTGTCGCCATTTCACTTCGGATGGTCAGAGTCCCTGCAAATTTGCTTCCATTTTTTCCTATCCTTTCATACGTCTTTCCGTTCAATCATATCCATCACCATTTTCACACAACATTCACTCTGTATATCCCACTATTTCACAATTTTATCAATCTGATCCCGCCATACTTTTCCCGGTCTTCCCTTTCCTCTTTCCTCGTTTATTTTCCACATTTCCTCTGTATAATAACTTTCTAAGTTTTTCACCATCCATTATTACTACATGTCCAACCCATCTCATCACGTTCTTCTGTAACTTTACTTTCACATCCTCTTTCAACAAGCATTTGCCTTTAACTCATTCATTCTTAACTGTACATGACGTGGACCCCATGCGTTGGAATGTCTTTGCAATTATCTTAAGGTAGATTTAGGGTTACGGCTAAAGACCCAAGAATCGCTAATCGTAAACTTCTAATTGAACATGCAAAGGAAATTAACAGTGAACAATGTTGTTTATTAATATTTTATATGTAAAAAAAAATTATATCGCATGTGGAGCTTAGGAAAGGGGATCGTGGAAGAATGAAAGCGCTCTTTTATACTTCATGTAAAACTGATTTTTATTCAAGAAAACATTCAAGTTATTTCGAAGCGTTTTTTTTTTAATATAAAAACATTATTTTTCTATTCTTTGAGACTCATAAATAAAATATAAACCTATAACCTACATCGGGCTTACTTATTTAATGTACCTAACAATTTAGTTGTATAGAACCAAAAGCGACTATCAAGGATATTTTTCGAAAATAATATAAATGTTTAGAATCACAGGATATGGTTTTCTTATTTAGGCATAGTACGTTTTTTTTATAATTAACGTAATCTAATCTAAGCTGCAAAGATATATATCATTAAAGATTTATATCAAATGCATTCCCACAAGCAGACATGTATAATTTCGCGCTAACACATACCGCATGTGGACTTACAATATAAAAACCCAATCTCAAATGAATATAAGCTCTGCAACTCTTGCCGTCCTTCCCTGAAACAGGGGTGACATTATCAAAGTGAACCGTAAAATTTAATAAATTATCACCTTTGTTTATTTACTTTTATTTCTAATCGAAAGAAAATCAATTGAAAGTTATCAAAAGTATCTTTGTTTTTAGAAAAAATCTGGAGAAAAAAATTCAACAGTTTCTCAAACTTTATTATTTTTATTTATAAATTAATTTTGTTAGCTTGTGGTGTCGCAATACGAATCCTCGTAAGAGGTCACATTAAATTGTAGTAAGTCACGCGCCCGAATATCTATGTACTCCAAAAAAGGTCCATAAATATATTATTTTGAATATGTATTATATAAAGACGTTTCCAATGACACATGTTTCAAGAAAATGTGTATCTTTGTATTGATTTATACAATTCTCTGAATATCTGACTATCAAAGCATCTTAGTATCCTTGTATCTGAATATTCAGCAAACGTTTATTATCATATTCGTGTAGATATTCCAATACCCGAATGTTTGTGAATATTTATATTCACACATCCAAATAACTAAGCGTCAGAATTTCATTAGGTTCATGTATCCGTTTATCCGTGTTTTTGTGTATCGATGTAACTCTGTAGTCTGTATGCATACGAATACACAAGTAACCGTGCACATAAATATCCACGTAACCGAGTATCTTGGTACCTTTCTAAGTATTCATGTAACGAGTAAATTTATTTATCTTTGCGTCTATATATCCGTAACTGTGAATACATGTATCGCAACATTCATGTTTTCGTTCAAAATGTTCTAAATACCCGTATACCTATGCTTTTAACTCATATTTTATGCATTTATCCGTGTTGCTAAGTATCCGGGTATCCATGTATCTGTATCCGGTTACATCTCGGTCGTTAGCGATCACGGTTCTGCCCGTGCACACTTTTGTTTTTAATTGTCTGTCGTAAATTTGTTTTTTATTCGAAAATAATTAATTACTCTAAAAGCGACGGCCGGGCAAAAGTTTGGGAAACACATTACCGCCAGCCGACCATTTCATGATAATTTTAGACGTGTTATTTTTTTTGGATTTTTTTTGATAACGTAAAAGTGGACTTGAATTTAAAAAATGTGAAAAATAAAAAATATTTGAAATTATTTGTATAATGCTATCAAATTTATGAAAGACGATACAAAAGTGAATTACACAATTTTTTTTTGTGTCAACAACGCATTTTGACAGTTTAATGATAAAAATAATTGTATGAAGTTAATGTAGATCTTTTTTCAAACGATATTATATTGTTCGCAATATTTTTTTATTTATTTATTTTATTTTATTTATTAACGGACATGATAGTCCAATAACATAATTTTATGACAAGGTAATTTGCAAAGAATAACAGAGAATGAAAATAATTCAAAGATTAATATTACATAATAGCACAGTCAAATAAATACCATAACATTAAGTTTGTTTCATTCATTTTTTTTCAGTGGTTTATCCTTTCAACGTTTACCTTAAAGGTTTGAACATTGAAAAGGGTGCGAAAATAAACCTCATCATTGCGCGAACCGTTATGGGAAAAATAACATCATTCTCTACGTTTCGTTGGTGATGTAGCCAACGTCTTCAGCAGATACCCTGTATGCACGATAATTGAAGAAGAACTAGGAGAGAGTGTCTCCTGAAAAAGTTGTCTACGTGGCCAACGAAACATCGAGAATGATCATATCTGAAAAGTTTCATTACCTGCACACTGTTCAATGTTAATACTGGTAATATTTTATGATTACATATTATTTGCTCTGAAATACCTTCTTCTTTCAAAACTTTAATGTAGTGTGAGGGTTTTTCTTCTGTCCTGCTGATTGACACAATTAATAATATAACATACACACTTTAATATGTTTACTTTTATTTCTTTCACAATGTATACACAATTAACCACAGCACAATAATATTCTTTATTCTTAATTACACAGGCTTGTGGCTATCCCGCCAGGCAAGCTTCTCTTTCTTTCTGCCTTCCTTTGTTTTCCTTTTCATTCAAATTCAAATCTCATGTTCCATTTTACCTAACAAACAAATCCATCTCGTTACAATACACCTCCTTCCTCTCATAAAAAAAAAAACATTCCCAATTTTTTTTTTTTTTCTTTTACAATGAGTAAATAATGTATCATAATGCTCAGCCGGCGCCACATATTTTGTTTTATTTTAAGGATAAATTTCAAAAATATGAAAATAAAAAAAACCTGTTTCTGATACATTATTCAGTCATTAATACATTTTTTAACAATACCAATTATTTTCATACTAAAATTAATATATATTTTTTTAACACAAATTTCATATTCAATATTATAAACAAATATTTGTTTTTTTTTTAAATACTTAATTCAACAATTCAAAATAATCAAATAACAATACATAATAAACATTCACCATTTAATTAATCAATTCATTAAGATAACTTTTTTTTTTTAAACATGTATCACATCTTTCCCAATATTTAAATTTATTTCAAATTTATTTTTCATTAATAAATTTATCAGTCCATCAATTTTTTTTTTTTTTAAAAACTTTACCTTCATATGTAATACTTTGTTTAATTTATGTTTCATACCTTCATTCATGCAATATTTCATAATTCATTCTTTCACTGATCACTTTTATATCAACTTTCACCGTATCATTCATCACCTCAAATTTTTCATACACATGAAAATATGTTTTTTTTTTTTTTTGTTAATCTAATTTGATTATGTCCTTGATGTGATATTTATTTATAACATTTGTGTCTATATCTTTTAATACATAGACTATCTTGCTAACTTTCTTTTCTATTCTGGCTTTGACAAATTTTGGAGCCAACTTTGTACAGAAGTATTTCCCTGCATTTGATTGTATGAAATTTTTACGCCATACAATATCCCCTTGATCATAGACACGATTTGATCTACCTTTATTATAATAATTTGCATTTTTATTATATGCATCCCATAAATTTTCTGTTACAATTTTGTATAATGTGTTTAATTCCTTCATTTTATCTTTATGCATATCTCTATATTTATCTAAATCTTCCTTTGATTCTATTTCATCATTTACTATTTCACCATGAATTTCACCATTTAGTACAATCTCCCTACCTCTTGCTAATACATTAGGTGTGTATCCTGTTGCTAAATTGACTGTATTATTTATTATGCTTTGTACTGAATCTAAGAAAGTATCCCATTTTCTTTGTTCATTTTCAACAAAAATAGCTAATGTGTATCCTATTGTTCTATTATATGTCTCTACATTATTGCACATGGGAGTATATAAAGTTGTATAAAATATTTTCTGTACTCCATATGAGTACATAAAATCTTTAAATGCATTAGACTTTAAATTCTTTCCATTATCTGTTATTATCGTTTGCGGTACTCCTTCTGTTAAAAATATTTTATTTTCTATTAATTTTACTATTTCTTCTGTAGTTGCTCTTCTTAAAGGAAATAACCAACAATATTTGGTAAAAACATCTATTATTGATAATATATGTATATAGCCCGTACTTGATTTTGGTAATGGTCCTATCAAATCAATACTCAGCATTTTTAACGGTCTATCCACTCTTTTTCTATTTTCCATTTTTCCTGCTGGAGGTAAATTATTCGGCTTATACATTTTACATTTTTGACATTTATTTATAAAACTTTTTATATCTGCATACATATTTTTCCAATAGTAACATCTTGATATGTATTTATAAGTTTTAAAAATACCTACATGTCCATTATCATGATGATTCTTTATTATAGTTAATCTATTGTCTATAATAGGTATCTCTTTCCAATTATATTCCTCTGTGAAAGGATTATCATCATTTATTAGTTTAAATAATTTATTATCTACCATTTTGAATTTTTTGTATTTGTATGGTGTTTTTGTACATCCTTCTGCGATATTATTATACCAAGGATCTGCAATATTTGAATTTATTACTTCCATTTCTTTAGTACCAGGAATCCTAGATAATACATCTGGCACTGTATGTTCTTTCCCTTTTCTATGCTCAATCTCAAATTCATACTGTGAAAGTCTCATGGCCCATCTTGCTAATCTACCTGTTGGATTTGATATTTTATTCAAGAATTTTAATGCCATATGATCAGTTATTACCTTGAATTTCATCCCATCTAGATAAGATCGAAAATGTTCAATTGACTCTACAATGGCAAGAAGCTCACGTTCTGATGTCGAATAGTTTTGTTCTCTAACTGTCAAACTTCTTGAAAAATATGCTATTGGCTTTTCGGACCCATTGATATTTTGGTTTAATACTGAAGCTACTTGATTTTTACTGGCATCAGTGTGTAAAAAAAAATCTTTTGTGAAATCCGGACATATTAATACAGGGGCTGTGCTTAAGGCTAATTTTAAATTATTAAATGCATCCTCAGATTCTTTTGACCAATTAAAATTGTTCTGACCTTTTTTACCTCTCAATAATTTATTTAGTGGATATGATATCTCACTGCAGTTTCGTATAACTTTTCTATAAAATCCTACCAAACCTAAAAACATTCGTAGTTGTTTTACATTTTTCGGTGAAGGATATTCCTCTATAATCTTGACTTTATTTGAATCTGGCCTTAATCCATTTTCATCAATAATGTATCCCAAATATTTTAAACTATCTTTGCAAAATTCACATTTTGAAAATTTTACCGTTAACCCTGCTTCTTGTAATATATTTTTAACTTGTTTTAATAAATTTAAATGTGAATTGAAATCTTCGTTAATAATAATTAAGTCATCGATATAACAAAATATGTTAGTATCAAATTTAGGTCCAAATAATTTGTCTAATAAACGCTGTGTTTCAGAACTTGAATTTTTTAAACCGAACGGCATTTTTGTGAATTGAAACAACCCTCTATTTGGTACGACGAAGGCAGTTTTTTTTTTGGACGATTCTTCTAGTGGAATTTGCCAAAACGCCTTGCTTAAATCTATTGAAGAGATATATTTGGCATTTCGTAAATTTGCTAAAACTTGATTTAAATTTGGAATGGGATAGTTATCTCGTTTTGTTACTTCATTGAGTCTTCTAGAGTCCAAACAAAATCTAGGCGTTCCATCCTTTTTAATTACAATCACAACAGGACTGGACCACGAAGATTTGGATTGTTCAACTATACCTTCTTTTAACATTTTATCTAACTCTGTGTTAACCTGTCTCTGTCTTGCTGGACTGAGTGGATAATACTTTTGTTTTATTGGAGGACCTTCTGTCTGAATTCTGTGTTCAATGAGGTTTGTGCATCCTAAGCCTATTTTTTCATAAGAGATGTCCTTGAAATCATTTTCTATTGTTTTTAATTGCTGTAATTGGTTATCTGTTAATTTAGTTCTATTTGTAATTTTACCTAATTCACTAATATTTTTGCTATTTGAATATGTAATTTTACTTATTAAACTCGGTTCTAATTCAAATTTTATCCAAAAATCTATTCCAAAAATTATGTCTTGTTGTAAACCTTGTAAAACATAAAAATCTACATGTTTTATTTGATTGTCACATTTTACCTCTAAATTTATTTTACCAAGTATTTTTATATTTTTACCATTTGCTAACGAGATATTATCATGGGTTTTTATAATTTTGTAATTTCTTTGTAAAAAATAATCAAATGTTTTTTCATTGATTGCAGAAATAGATGCACCTGAATCTAGTAAACCTGTAAAATTTTTGTTCTCAATATTTACTGTTAAAAATGGTCTTTTATCAAATTGTTTAGCAAAAATGAGTGGTGCAATTTGATAATTTTTATTAAAAATTTGAATGAAATTAAGCCAGCTCTTCATTTCTGATTTTTGTGTTTGTACTGAAGGCCGACTATCTACAAGTTTTTTGAATTACTATTGTATGTCGTATTTGTTCTGTTTTGTATATTTATATTTCTGTTCATTTTTGTTTTGTCTGTATAATCACTTTTTTTATTTTTAACAAAACAATCTTTTTGTACATGTCCTGTACGCTTACATGAGTAACAGATTACTGTGTGTTTTTTATAATTTCCATTTTTTATAAAACAATTTCTTTCCACATGTCCTCTTTTATTACAAAAGTAGCATACTATATTATTTGTGAAACTTCTACATTTATTCTGTATGTAATCTAATTTTCTATTTTTAGTCCAACAATGTATTTCATCATGTCCTAATTTATTACAAAAATTGCATTTTTGCATTACATTTTTCTCTTTTATGTCATTCATTACATTTAAATTTTTACATTCATTAAATTTTATAAATGATTCAAACTTGCTACATATTGTAGATAATTCCTCTGTATTTTTAATTTCAGCTGATGTTGTCAGTAAAGTTGCATATTTTTCTGACAATCCATGAATTATTATGTCCATAAGTTCCTTATCATGCATTCTTTTATTTAATAAATTATTTTTTGATTTTACCTTTAAAATATAAACAGATGCATTATCATGCCCTTGTACCATATTTAAAATTTCTAACTTAAGATTCCTTTGAAAGTCATATTTTTCAAATTGTTGTAAGAATTTGGTTTTAAAAATTTTCCAATCAAATTCACAGTTAATTGCTCTGTACCAAGTTAACGGAAAATCTGTTAAAAATATAGGCATACACTCTACCAAATAATCTAATTTTAATTTGTAGACTTTGGCTAATTCTTCTAACCTTATTATAAATTCATTTGGTTCACTTTCACCATTAAAAGATATTTTTAATTTGAGAGGATCAAAATTTATGGACTCCATTGTGTTACTTTCTAAATCCTTTTTATTATTTATTTTTTTAGATTTCGTCATTTGCTGTATATTTTCAATTTATGCAATTAAAAAAAAATCATTTCATTGAAAAAAATTTTTTCATACAAATTAAATATAACACCATCTATATATATTTATCTAAACTGATTTGAAACAAACTGGTTCATATCCATTCTTCATTCTCCCGCGACGTTCGATTTTTGAATTTCCATTCTTCTGAACGTAATGTAGGTAGTTTGAATTCTCTCACCTTCAATATTTTCAAACAGCGTTTCAAATCTTGTAATTTCTTGTTGTTAATTGTATAAGTCGATGTCTTCACTAGCTTTTAAACGTGTTGATGCTTTCACAACCATAAATCTGTCCAATTTTAATCATTTCATATATTGTATTGTTTTCAATGTCATTTGTTGAAATTGACTGTCATTTGTTTTTGTTTGTGAAAAATTTTCTTCATAGGAATTTCATGTACAGATTTTTTCTTTTACGTTGGGCGCCAAAATGTGAGGGTTTTTCTTCTGTCCTGCTGATTGACACAATTAATAATATAACATACACACTTTAATATGTTTACTTTTATTTCTTTCACAATGTATACACAATTAACCACAGCACAATAATATTCTTTATTCTTAATTACACAGGCTTGTGGCTATCCCGCCAGGCAAGCTTCTCTTTCTTTCTGCCTTCCTTTGTTTTCCTTTTCATTCAAATTCAAATCTCATGTTCCATTTTACCTAACAAACAAATCCATCTCGTTACAGTAGTTACTACTTAAATCTTCTTCTTCTTACTCAGTCCACTCCTGGACGTAGGCCTCCTCCAATTCTCTCCATTCCTGTCTATCGGCTGGTATGCTCAGCCTTCCTACTACTTACTGCATTAATACTTTATGCACATGTTTTTTTTTCTTTTATCTTTATGTTTTGTATCTAGTTGGTTTTCTTTCTTATGTAGGTATGTATTTCTTTTTTTTAATTTTGTAAAAAAGGCATATGCCGTAAATAAATTACCTATTACCTATTACTTGACTCATAGGATGGTATGAGGCTGACTACCCATACTGTAAAAAAATATTCACTTTGTCAATGTCAGGGAGCCCCTGTTTCAGGGAAGTTCGGTAAAAGTTGCAGGGTTTATGTTCATTTGAGGTTTGTATTCAATTTGCAAGTACACATTAAGCATCTGTAAGAGCGAACTTACAAGTGTCTGAAAGTTTGCATGCATTTGATATTAGTTTTGAATGTCAAAATATCTTTGCAACTTAGATTTTAGATTATATACCTAACTGAGTAGGTATTATAATTGTACTTTTTTTTTTCAATCGCCAGTCCGGTCAACAGCTCAGTTGGTAGAGTGCTTGCATTCCATGCCGTGAGCTCGGCTTCGAATCCCACCGAGGGTGTCAGAAATGATATCCCGTTTCGGTGTTTATTTCAAACCCCAAAATAAAATACCGGCAAGGTTTACTCGCCTTAACAAGAAATGATTACCAGCCCTCTCGGGAGCTGGGAAACCGCCAGTTCAACTGAAGTGGTTGGCGTAAGGCCGGCCCCCTTACCTGTAAAAAGAAATAGGTTCAACTCGCCACATGCGACCCCTTTGGGAGTAACGCGGCAAGAAGTTACACTATATGTGTAGCTTAGTTGCGTTGCGATGCGTTGCCAATCCGCTGCCTTAGTTCTTGTTTACTTGTGTACCGTTTACCGTACCGTAGAAAATTTTACATGAGCAATGTTTGCATGTGTACTGGACCAATGTGTCTTATAAAAACAAGAAATTTATTTAAAAAATATTTGAAATAACTCTCACATTATCGAATTTTACGGTTTTACTTAGCTCAGATTGCGTAGAATTTGATTCATAAGACAACTGCATGAAAAAGTCATATTTGTCAACGACGTTAGCCATGTTGAAAGCACCGGTTCCCATAGATCACCGAAGTTAAGCAACATTGGGCGCGGACAGTACTTGGATGGGTGACCGCTCAGGTACACCGCGTGTCGTTGGCATCTTGGACCGGTCCGTAGTCCGTAGTGGCAACACTGCGGACTCGTAAATGGAAGGTTGTGGATTCGGATCCCGGCGGAGCACACAAAATATACCATTCATATTTCGAATGTGCTCTTCGCTGAGTTAAAAAATTCATAAATCTTTACCAAAGACCGGTCACTGAAAGGTCCATCCAACCTTACAACAACTGGGTCTTGCTTGAGAATTGGCGCTTTCTACAGCGACGACCAAGCTCGCAGAGGGCTCTTGAGGTGTGATACACACAAAAACAGCGCTCACCAAATAAATCATCCTAATATTATTATTATTATTATTGACAAGATTGGCGTATACGGTAAACAAGAACTGGGGGAGCGAATCCTCAATGACGAGGTACTATTAGAAATAGAAGAAGATAAATACGAAGTGTAAGTTTCACTGTCATTTAAGTATGTACACAAAGCAACCCTTTGAGCGGGGTGAGTTTCAGGGCTGTGTGTAGGCTGTGGGCGAGCTGCGCGCTGGCAGGACTGTCCACTGGTGATTTACTGCTAGCAGAAACCACAACACAGGACAAGTGTGAGGGGATTCCTGAAAACCAACCCTCAGGTGTACCGATTTATCGCTAGATGGTTTTATTTCACGTAAAAAAATATCATTAGGTGCAAAAAAAATATAAAACATAACCCGGACATAGTCTAGTAGTTAGCGCTTCAGACTCGTTGGTGAGAGGTTGTGGGGTCAATTCTCGGCGGAGTAAGACAATACATATGTTAAATAAAATACAATAATAATATTATAATTATTCATATGGTGAGCGTTATTTTTGTGTGTGAATCACACCTCAAAAGCCCTCTGCAAGCTTGGTCGTCGCTTTAGAAAGTGGCGATTCTCAAGCAAGACCCAGTTGCTGTAACGCTGGATGGAACTGAGTTTTTGAACCCAGCGATATATGTATATTTGATATACTCGTATTTGAAAATGCAGGTGGTATATTTTTGGTGTCCTGCTTGAATTCGAATCCACGACCTTCCATTTACGAGTTAGAAGCGTTATAACTCGACTACGGACAATTTTTTTTATACATGCCCTTCGCTGGGTTAAAAAATTCATGTGTCTTTACCAAAGACCGGCCACAAAACGTCAATCCAACCTTATAGAAATTGGGTGTTGCTTGAGAATTGGCGCTTTCTACAGCGACTTCCAAGCAAGTTCGGAAAGGGCTCTTAAGGTGTGATTCATACAACAACAGTGCTCACCGAATAAATCATTCTTATATGAGCTATCGAGCGAAACATTTTATTTTTATATTGAAAACATTAAACATGCTGAATAATTCATATTTTATCGACTTGCTCAAGTCAGTGTTAGATTTTTACTAAATTGAAATCCTACGTCTTTTAGAAAGTCCCCTCTTGGTTATTCGCAGGACAATGCGCTTTCACAGCAGACTTTTCGCACTTCCTTCCGCTCCCGCTACGAAATCCTTCAGAATGCGTAGACCCTCTACGCCGAGGAACCTTTATAGTATCTGCCTCTACGGCGTAGACCCTCCAGTGCTCTCACTGCACAGGCAATAAAATTTTACACAATTTCTTTGTGTTTTCGCTCGGCTGCTGCCTAAATTTGCATTTAATCAAAATGGCCCACCTTACATTATTCTCGTTTTACCTGGAATTTAAAATATCACAAAGAAACGTGAAGCGTTCTCCTACAGAATATTTAAATTGTTAAATTTATTTGAATTTTATTTAAAGTGCGTCATACATGAGATTAACGAAAAAAACGTTTTTTGTCTTGTTGAAGTTTCAGCCATGTAAATGACAATCTTTTTAAAAAACATTCTTGTTTGCGTTTTTGATGTCACCAGGTTTGTTCGGCTCATACGAGTAGATAAATTTGTTATTATACCTACGTACTTGCACTCTCTGCCAGAAGGTGAGATTTTGATCACAAACAAAGGTGTCAGAAATGATTTTCAGAACTTTATTCATTCCTTGACTTATAGGTTGGTATGAGGCCGACCACCCATACTGTAAAAAATGGTTGACTTTGCCAATGTCACCCCTGTTTCATGGAAGGTCGGCAAGAGTTGCAGGGGTTATGTTCATGTGAGATTGGGTTTATTTTTTATACTGTAGGTCCACATGCGGCATGTGTTAGCGTGCACTTATACATGTCTGCTTGTGGGAATGCGTTAAATATGAATCTTAAATGATATATATTATATCTTAAACGACATTTTTATCATTTTGATAATAAATGTTATTTTTTTACAACAAGATATGTGTGATATCACTGATCAATAAAATTGTCAGTAACTCTAATCCTATAACACCGTGTTAAGAAGCTCAGAGCGACAGAATGCCATTTTTCACTTTGCATTACTCCTTGGTGGCGGTTTCCTATAACACGACTACTTCCGCAGTCCTTCGGCTTGTTCCTCGACTAGATCGTGTCATCAAGCACTGACGTCACAGCAATACATTTTAAATAATCAATGTAATTGTTATACAAGAACACAACAATGTGAAATATGACTGATCAATAGAAATGGCGGTAACCCTAATCATATAGCGCCGTGTAAAGCAGGTCAGAGTGATGGAATGCTATTTTTCTTTTAGTACGACTCCTTGGCGGGGTTTCCTATAACACGATTGATTCCCCGCCTCTGTGGCAGCAGTGATGACGGCGCGAAACGAAGGGTGGTTAGCGAAACTGAATTTCTCTCACTTCTACGAGAAAGCAGAAGTGCTGAACTAGTTTGAAATCTTTTTGAAAGAAAAAAACTGAAGTTGAGACTTGCAAACAACAAGCCTTCAAGGTGAAATTTATTTCTTGATTGAGAACTCTAAGGCGTGGTATTTTCAACGTTAGAATAGTTTTATTAATCTCAAATGTAATGTATTGATGCAATTTAGATTATAGATTATTAGTAGATTTCCTTGACTTATAGGTTGGTATAGGTTGGTACTTTGCCAATGTCACCCCTGTGCCAGGGAAGGTCGGCAAAACAAGCAAAAGTTGTAGGGCTGATGTTCATTTAAGGATTGGATTTTATTTGTAAGTACACATTCAGCATTTGTAAGCGCAAACTACACGTGTTTGTTTGTGGGCATGCATTTGAGAACTTTAAATAAATATACCTATCTTTGCAACTTAGATTATATATTATTATAGTGTATGCCAATCGTGTGGGTAGTTTATCAACTTAAAGTCACTAGAGGCAACATTGAAAATGAAGGGTTTAAGACTGACAAATTCGTTGGCAATTCAAGTTTATAATTTTTAACTATCTACTAATCCAAGTTGCAAAGATGAGTTAATATATAAAACTTAAATATAATGCATTCCCACAAACAGGCACATGTAAGTTCGCGCTTACAAATGCGCTGCACGTGTAGTGACAATTCAAAATCCAAACATTAAATGAACGTAAGCTCTGTTACTTTTCTCAACCTTACCTAAAACAGGGGCGACGTTAGTAAGGGCAACAATTTTTTTCACAATATGAGAATCAGCCTTATACCAACCTATGTACTGTACTGTATCCTGCCGCCGTTCCACTAGGGGTGGCCGGTACCTCCGCAGATGCGCCTCCACTTTTTTCTGTCCTTACAAACCACTTTCATTTCCTCAATATTCATCACCTTTTTCATACATACTCTTCTCTTATTCTCACTCTGCAGGTTCCATTCTTTCGCAATCTCACCTATTTGGTCTAACCATTCTTTCCTCGGCCTTCCCCTTCCGCGCTTTCCTCTGACATTTCCTTTGTACACTTTCTTCGTTAGTCGTTCGTCATCCATTCTTTTGAGATGTCCGAACCATCTAATCGTACTTTTTTGTACGTTCATTCTCATATTCTCTTTTATACCACACTCGTTCATCACCCAATCATTACGTACTCTATCATTCAGTGTCTTTCCAGCCATTGCTCTCAGGTAAGCCATTTCAACCGTACATACTTTACTCAGCTCACATTCATTAACTGTCCACGCCTCACTTCCATACATCAATGTCGGAACCAAAATGCCATTGTGGACCGCCAATCTCATATTCTTTGTAAGTTTCCTATATAAGTCAATGAAATTCAAAAATTCTATATAAGTCAAGGAAATCCAATCATTTGCTTAAATTGATTTTTGTGGTGATTGACATACATCATTTTAATGAATTTTGGAAGTTATAAATAGTAAAATGGTTTTTGGTCACTGGTTACATGTGTTCTGACACATATAGGTGCTCGTCTCACATTTCCGCTCTCAGTCAATCAAATGACCAATACCGCCTTCAAAAGAATACACGTGTACCATCATACAATAATCATATTTTTATTATTAGCTTTATATGAACCTTCGTACGTAATGGAATATTCAATATAAGATAAATATTTTTACTTCTTATCTAACATATTCTCTTGGCAAAAAAAAAACGCAACTAAGCTACACATATAGTGTAACTTGTTGCCGCGTTATCCCCGAAGGGGTCGCATGTGGCGAGTTGAACCTATTTTTTTTTACAGGTAAGGGGGCCGGCCTCGCGAGGGGGCTGGTACTCATTTATTGTGAAGGCTGAGTAAACCTTGCCGGTATTTTTATTATGGGGTTTGAAATAAACACCGAAATAGGAAATCATTTTTGACACCCTCCTCGGTGGGATTCGAACCCGAGCTCACGGGGTAAAATGCAAGCACTCTACCAACTGAGCTATCGACGGGACACGTTCATATGTTCTTGGCAAATGAGTTTAACAGAACGAATCCAGTTTTTTTCAAAACCAACATCAATCGCCACTTCCTTCAATTCAAAAGCAACAATTCAAGCAACACCTCTGCGGCACCAAACTGTAAAAAATGTTTCACCTTGACAATGTCGACCCTGTTTCAGGGAAGGCCGGCAAGAGTTGCAGGGTGTATATTCATTTGAAATTAAGTTTTTATATTGTAAATTTACATGCGGTATGTGTAAACGCTAACTTAAATGGCTGTTTATGCGAGAAAAAAAATAAAAATAAACTTTTGGACATAGCTCGTAGGTACGTGTGCTTACTTTTTTTATAAAAACTAACCGATATCAAATAGGGTAACATTGTATGGAGCCTCATATTTTTTTTATTAATAAATTCTCTGTCAACATGTCCCGTAGAATTCACACTAGAAGATGGATCGTTTCATATGAAATCCGGTCAGCTAGAAAATCAAATAAATTACCGATTTCCACCGCGAGCGATCACATGAATTTTTTTCCAGCCATGTGTCACTGCGCGTGTATTTTTTCCCCGTTAAACTGAATATTGTATCAACAAGGTTTGACCATTTTTGGTGACAAACAAAAACGATTGGTCTACATTTGTTATGTACCAGTGTTTCCCATCGTCCATCGCCCTATAATCTAAAATCTATAATCTAAGTTGCAAGGATATATTTATTCAAAGCTCTCAGATGTATGCCCACAAACGAACACGTGTAGTTCGCACTTACAAATGCTGACTGTGTACTTACAAATAAAATCCAAGCCTCAAATGAACAT
Organism: Agapetus fuscipes; assembly: GCA_951799405.1. Taxonomy (NCBI): domain Eukaryota; kingdom Metazoa; phylum Arthropoda; class Insecta; order Trichoptera; family Glossosomatidae; genus Agapetus; species Agapetus fuscipes. The sequence goes on from OX637333.1 coordinate 26,393,024, forward strand.
AAGCCCTGCAACTCTAGCCGACATTCCCTGAAACAGGGGTGACATTGGCAAAGTGAACCATTTGTTACAGTATGGGTGGTCAGCCTCATACCAACCTATAAGTCAAGGAATGAGCCCCTTTATCTAAAATCTAAATCTAAGCTGCAAAGATATCGCTCCCCCAGTTTTTGTTTACCGTATACGTCAATCTTGTCAAATATGACTTTTTCATGCAGTTGTCTAAAAATTAAATTCTACACAATCTGAGCTAAGAAAAACCGTAAAACTCAATAATGTAAGTTATTTTTTTTAAATATTTTTTAAATAAATTACTTGTTTTTATAAGACACATTGGTCCAGTACACATGCAAACATTGCTCATGTAAAATTTTCTCAATGGCGTATACGGTAAACAACAACTAAGACAGCGATATGTATCATTTGAGATTCATATTAAATGCATTTCCACAAGCAGACACGCATAATTTCGCGCTCACACATTCCGCATGTGGACCTACAGTATGAAAAACCCAATCTCATATGTACATTAGCCCTGCAACCGACCTTCCCTGAAACAGGGGTGACATTGGTACAGTGAACTATTTTTTTACAGTATGGGTGATCCACCTCATACCAACCTATAAGTCAATGAAACAATCATCCTATATATCTTTACGAGACTGTATGGAAATCAAACACTGAATGAATATCTACAAACTTGTTTGTATCTATCTACATAATGTAACAAGGCTAAGGCATTTTTATCGCAGGTGAATGTTGATGCAAATACATGTGAAATATTTGCATACAATGCGGTTCACCAAAGAGTCCGATACAAAAATATATGCACTCGTAACTACTGCAATGGCTTCGTGATTGCATTAAATGCATGCTTCGCAACCCTTCTGTGATATCTGTATTGAAAAAAGGCAAATTGACTGAAAAATACCTATTGCAAATAAATATAAAAAAAAAAAGATTTGTGAAGAGAAATGCAATTCACCAACGTATTCTGCCTGGCCAGATACAGGTATTAATATTATCAATTTGCGATTCATTATTGTTTATTTTAATGAATTATTATTAAGTAATTCCCCAATTACATCTGTTGAACCAGGGTCAAAATTATCATAGTCAAATGACCCAAACGGGGATCAAACCAACGTTGTTCCATTCCAAACACACTAGAACAATCAGCCCACTTGCTCCCTCAGCCATTACACCGACAAATACGAAACATGACAATGATAAACAATAATGAACGAGGATGTTTGATTGGAAAAGGTCGACAAATTTGCAGGGCTTACGTTCGTTTAGGGTCTTGGTTTTAATTTTTAGGTAGGTACTCGTGAAGCTCGTCCCCTTAGTGCTTGTTTATAGTATATCCGTGAGGGTAATTTCATACAAGCAATGTTTGTATATATGTACTGGAACAATGTGTCTTATGAAAACTGGAAATTAAATTAAAAAATATTCAAAATAACTTTCACATGATCGTGTTTTAAGTTTTTTTCTTCGCTCAGATTGTAAAGAATGTGATTTTTAAGACATATTCATTGTAAGGTCATCATGGAGTCAAATGGTAGATAATTCAAACAAGCACTGGGATGACGACATGGTTACATTCAATAAAAAAAAACAAACCACACACAAACATAAGTTTTGTTACTCATGCCGATTTTTCTTAAAAATGGGGTGGCATTGGTAAAAGTGAATCAAGTTTTTACAGCATTAGGATCAGCCTCATACCAACTTATTAGCAGGCGCGTGCATATAAAGTGCAGTAAAGGCAAAGACATGGCAGAATATATATTTTCTTCCATTCCTTTAAAATGACTCATTCTTAATTGACTGAAAGGCTAACGATGGCTCCCCTCTAACTTAAATTTTGAATTTTAAATCTGAATATCAAGATTAAATGTTTTTTTTTACCATATATTGACTTCCTATTAGACGTCTTATGTGTCTGTATAGGATGCACGTCCCTGCCGATTAGTCTAGGTATGCTTTAAGAAAATCCCTTCAACACGTGATATTTTGATTAATTGATTTCACGTACGAGTACATTGTGCCTAGTTTAATGAATACATGGGGTAAAAACCTCTCCTAAAAGCTTCCCTTTCGCCAGAGTGAGGTCACAACTTTCCCTCCACGCTCGTGGGTCTCTAATTTGATCGGAAACTCTGGAAAAGTTTAAGCCTGCGACAAATTTAGAAATACGATAGCTGAAACTACAGGTCACATTTCATGGTAGAGAGGTCCAAATAATATTAAAACTATATACTAGTATCGAATTATCAGGTTAACTTTTAGGGCTTAACGGGGCTATTCTTAAAAACATTTGAGCCCACGTTTTGACAAACTAGTGATGCAATTGTATGAAGACCTGTCAATCCAAGATGGCCGCAACTGAACAGCTGATTTGTCTTCATACAAATATTACCTACCGAATATCAGTAATATTTGTATGATGACTAATCAGCTGTTCACTTGCGGCCATCTTGGATTGACAGGTCTTCATACAAATATTACCGATATTCGGTAGGTAAGAATTACCGTGGTGATGAAACTTCCAGCTCAGGCATCATTAGTTTGTCAAAGCGTGGGCTCAACCGACGACTAAAATGTCTAAGAATAGCTCCGTTAGCGTCTACGATACACATATTTGTATACGAGGAGCAGTCTCTTAGCTGTTTTACTCAAAGGATTAGTAAAGTCTTCTGGAATTATTTATGGAATAAAAAATGTAGTTTATTTTCCCTAGAGAGCAGGTTGACTTGAAATGGTTATTTACATCTAAAATAATTATAATTGGTCAATTTTATAAAGCGCCGTTTATTAGCACTAGCCACCCCAAGGGTGCTAAAAATATTATTACAGCTTTATTAATACAGCTTTTTACAAAAAATCGAAATAATGTTAAACAAAAGTAAATAAATATACAAAATAAAGCAATAACAAATTTAAAGTAATAAAGAAGTAAATAAATATAAACAACATTAAATTTAAAAGTTTAAAGTTTGTGTATTGATATTGTGAAGAATCATTCTACAAATAATAATTAAACAAATTTAATTTAAAAAAACAACATTGAGAGCGCTCGAGAAATAAATCAACTCGTGTAGAAAAACTTGGTTTAATTGTAACATTACTTTTTTTTAAATGAAAGACAGTTAAATTGCAAAGTAAATACGAGAACAAAACTCAAAAAATATGTTTTGTACAAACTTGTCGAATGCCTTAGATTTTGTAATAAAAAAGTTAGTTGGTACGGAAAAATACCTTTTTCTACTCCTATTTGGTAATTTACTAATTACAAAACGGCTAACGCAATCACAATGCTATACATTTCCACACCCGTTGCGTAATGTTACATTACGCAACTGGTAACGGTGTTGAAATGAAAATGTGCGCATGCGCACTGTCAGAATTGGAACCATTTTTTAATTTCAAATGTCAACCTTGTATGGGGGTATGAAGACCTGTCAATCCAAGATGGCCGCAAGCGATCAGCTGATTAGGCTTCATACAATATTACTGATATTCGGTAGGCAGGAATTACCGTGGTGATGAGACTTCCAGCCCTGTTCAGATGAAAATAAATATATTTTATGTGTAGAGTCAAATAAAAATTGTTAATAGTGCTAAATTTTATCGAATTTATTTATTGGAATGCTCCAAATAAAGCTTTCCTTTTTTCAAAGGAAAATAAAAGGCTTAAAAGGAAAACAATACAAAAAATTTCACCGCAAAAAATAAACAAACTCAAAAAGTTACTTGGTTAATAGGTGAGTATGAGGTTGATCACCTATGCTGTACAAACTTTGTTCACCTGCCAATACAACTGCAGGGCATATGTTTATTTGAGTTTTGGGTTTGAATGTTTAAGCTTATATGCAGGATGTAAAAGCGCGACCTTATATGTGTCGGCTTGTGGGCATGAATTCAATATGGAACCTAAATATAATTTATCTTTACAACTGAGGTTAGATTAGATAATCGAAGTGAATGATAAATCCCATGTTTTAACAAAGGTAATGTTTTAATTACTTCAAATGGACGAGTACATTATAATGACTATTATTCACTATTTTGTTAATTCTCTCATGGTCGTAGAAAAAGTATTGTATGCCACTGCACGTAATTAGCCTTTGTAACACTCGTGCTTTCTATTGTGCCATTCGGCTGCGCCTCATGGCACAAACTAGCACTCGTGTTACAAAGACTATCATTACTAGGCAGTGGCATCTATAATCTATAATCTAAGTTGCAAGGATATATTCATTTAAAGCTCTCAGATGTATGCCCACAAACCAACAAGTGTAGTTCGCGCTTACAAATGCTGAATGTGTACTTACAAATAAAATCCAAACCTCAAATGAACATAAGCCCCACAACTTTTGCCGACCTTCCCTGAAACAGGGGTGACATTGGCAAAGTGAACCATTTTGTACAGTATGGGTGGTCAGCCTCATACCAACCTATAAGTCAAGGAATATGAATAATAAATTACATTTAAATATAAAAAAGAACAAAACCTTACAAAGAAATCTATACAAAAAAAGTCAAAAATTTCCTATGCAAAAAAATGTAGCAAATGAATACAACAACATTAGAAATCAACATTGCAGATTAGCCGCCACTTCTTCCTGTCCTTGCATACTTCTTTCATTTCATCCAGAGTCATAACCTTTTTCATACAAGTCCTCCTTTTATTATGACTCTGGATATCCCATTCATTCGCTATTTCAGAGATTTGAGCCTTCCATACTTTTGTCGGTCTTCCTCTACCACGACATCCATCTATTCTAGCAACATATACTTTCTTCGTCAATCTTTCATCACTCATTCTCTCCAAATGCCCGAACCATTTTAACATACTTCTTTTAATCTTCACTTTCACACTTTCCCAACAAGTAAGACAACAATGATTGACAGTGATAAAGACTTTCTTTGATAAGAACCGTTTTTAGTTCGGTCTCTAGCCAGAAGGCTAGGGCTCAATCTCCGCCAAGATTGTCAGAAATTATTTTCCGTTTCAGTGCTTACTTCACATCAAAAATCAAAATACCGGCAAGACTAACTTAGCCGTCGCAAGAAATGAGAACCAGCTTCTTCAAGATCTGAAAGAGTTAGTAAACTGAAATAGTTAGCGTAAAGTCCCTTACAATATATAAAAAAAAACAAATATTTTACACACCCTACAAGTGACCTTTCGTGGACAATATGATAAAAAGTTGCATGTTATGTGCATCTCAGTTGCGATAAAGATTGAAAAAAAACGGGATTTTCTAAAAAAAAAGTAACAAATACTTCATCATTTTGGATACTATCCTACAAGTTTAGGGTCTCTTGGATACACATTATATACCCCTAGCTATGAGTACTTCAGGGGGTTCATTAGGATCAGATTATCGGGTTGCTCCGACCCGAGGTGAACAAAAAACAAACAGGCAAAAGTTGCAAAGTGCCTACCAGTATTTATTCTGCTCCTAATGGTTCCCTACTTGTACCTAGAAGGGATATTCAAAGCTAGGAGGGAAAAATAATACAGTATTTTCTACACGAAAGAAAGGCATTCATGCTAAAAGCGATTTATTTATAATCTAAGTTGCAAAGTTTTCTTTTAATTCAACATTTTTAATCAATCCATTAATATGAATTTATTAAAAATGTGTAAGCCATAATCTATAATTAAGTATATGATAAAATATATAAGCATCTAAAACCCATACAGGTTGGTATGGCAGCTGCGGCTGACCACCCATGCTCTAAAAAATGGTTCACTTTGCCAATGTCACCCCTGTTTCAGGAAAGGTCGGCAAGAGTTGCAGGACTTATGTTCATATCAAATGCATGCGCACAAACATACACGGGTAAATTCACGCTTACAAATACTGCATGTGTACTTACAAATTAAAAACCAAAATCCAAAATCCAAACACAAAACCCTCAACTTTTAACGACATTTCCTGAAACAGGGGTCACATTCACACAAAGGTCCATCCAGCCTTACAGCAACTGGATCTTGTTTGAGAATTGGCGCTTTCTATAACGGCGACCGAGTTTCCAGAGGGCTTTTGAGGTCTTGGTTCACACAAAAACAGCGCTCACCAAATTAATCTGTGTAATATTATTACTTAAACAATATGTAGGTTTATTTATTTTCATAGCTCGATTCTCATTAATTTCACAATGCAGAATTTTCAGTGTAAATATTTGCACACGGGGTCTCATGTGATTGGAATCCTGAAATTCCTGATAGGGGTTGTTTTAAATGCGATTTGATAAAGCATAAACCTGCGGTACGCCGCAAACAAAAAAGTCCAATTTTTTAGCGAGAAAAACGAATGAGCGTGTATAAATAATAATCATAAATAATAAATCGAATGAAATTTTTCTGAAGCAGAGGCGTATTCTTTGAAAAAAAAAATGTTTTAATTTACATTCATTTTTCCAGAAACATTGCAATTTTTTTTTTTTAACGTGGAATTGGAAACATTTTTCGTAAAAGTGAGTTATTCCTTGGTTTAAGGTTGGTATGAGGCTGACCACCCATACTGTAAAAAAATATTCACTCTGCCAATGTTACCCCTGTGTCAGAGAATGCGGCAAAAGTTGTAGGGCTTATGTTCATTTGAGGTTTGGATTGTATTGTAAGTACACATTCAGAATTTGTAAGCGCGAACTACACTTGTTTGTGGGCATGCATTTGAGAGTCTTAAATGTTAATATATTTCTGCAACTTAGATAACTGCTTATAGAGTCAAAACATTTTTCCACGAATGTAATTGATTTTTCTTCTGAGCGCGCAAAAGTTTGTTTATGTTTTTAGGGTCCTATGTGATCACTAACAAATCAATTATTTACTACCCTTTTCTCTAGGAACCCAGCCGTCTGACGTCGAATCTATTGGAATCGTTTTCAAATTGCTCATCTGATGCAAAAAATAAGTAAAATTATTTCAGCATAGAATTATTCTTTTATCACACAAATACGAAACAAACGTAGAAAAACTAGGGCAAATTACATTGAAACGAAGAAGTAAATGCAATTTCGATTAACCTAAAACCTTAATCTTCTATAAAAGACATTGTCAAAATCTAAAAATTTTGGAGTTACGACAAGATGGCGCTTGTTTGTCTTATGTCCAAAAGAGGTCATTTCACATGAGCAATGTTTGTATGTGTACTGGATTAATGTGTCATATGAAAACTGGAAATTGTTTTCAAAAGTATCCAAAACAATCTTCACATCATCATGTATTACGTTTTTTTCTTAGGTCAGATTGTGTAGAATGTGCTCTTAACACAATACCATTGAAAGGTCATCGTTGAATCAAATGGTAGATAATCCAAACAGACACTTGGAGAATAAAGAGAGACAAATTACAAAAAAAACAGTTTTACCACAATTAAATTTTATTATTTTAAATTTTTCTTAAAAAAAATTGAAATTTTTTGTTCCGCCCTTTGTGTCCAACCTTTCGCCTCATTTATCGCACCCCTACCCCTCCGCATACCTCCCCACCGCAGACCAGTGGACCGGTGGTCATTTTCTCACCCTCGCGTACGGGCTCTGGCCACCCTTACATACTCTGCCCCCCAAGTACGTAAAACATTACGTTAAGCTCAGCTACTAAAATTCTATGGAAAATGAAACGTTCACCAGGACCGCAGTTTTTGTTTCTATACATCTTTTGGGATACGCTGTAGCTGAGTTTTGAAGTGCTACGTTTTGTATTTAGGGATCCGCAAGGGCTCTGGACACCCCTAAAGATAAATAATTAAAGACCAGCTTATAACTGACCGGGCGTTATTGATGCGTTACAAATGAGCCACTCCTTACTCCAAAAATACCACAAAAAAATAAAGTACAGAAAAGTGTAGTTATTTTTTACCACTGTCTCAGAACAGATCACAGATCTAGTGAGACAGTGTAATTCCTTCATTACATTTGTTTTTTTGAAGGAATAAATTTTATTTCATTTTATTTTCTTGTTTTCTTAGTTTAGATTTTTCGAGATGTGGTTCACAAACGAACTTATTGTCTGATGTATTGCCTAAATTATCTAGCAAGTTAAGCTTAAACTAACTTTTACCGTATTCTAGTGGTTAGCGCTTCGAATTCCTTTATGGAAACTTGTGGGTTCGCATCCCGGTGGAGCACCAAAAAATACCATCGCTTTACTACATAAGTTGAAAATTTATTTCACTTTACCAAAGACCGGTCACAAAACGTCCATCTAGACTTACATCAACTAAGTGTTGCTTGAGAATTGGCGCTATGTAGCGGTGACCAAGCTCGTAATAAGTCCGGTCGATATCTCAGTTGACAGAATGCTTGCATTGCATGCCGCGAGCAAGGGTTCAATTCTCACCGAGGGTGACAGAAATGATTTCCCGTTTTGCTCTTTATTTCAAATAAAAAATAATACTGGCAAGGTTTACTCAGCCTTCACAAGAAAACCAAAAAAATTAGGATCAGCCCTCTCGAGATCTGGGACCCCACCACTTCAACTAACGTGGTTGGCGCGAGGCTGGCCTCCTAACCTGTAAAAATAAATAGGTAAAAATAAGTTAGTACCAATTTTTTTTTTACACCTTTTTTACACCTGGATAAGTGAGTGTTAATTTTTACACTGAAATTCTAGTACAACCCCAAAAGGATTTGTGATCCTGTGGCATAATCGTTGCCGTGAAAAGTTACGACAAAACTTCCCAGTCACTGCCACATTGCAAAAGTCTCGACTGAAAAATTAAGTGTTGAAATATCACCCTTATCAATTTATCAAACAGCTGATTCTCCCGCTAGACAGTAATTTTCCATAGTTGGCTTGAGCTAATAAAACTTTTTGATTAATAAGTCAGTCTCCGTGCCCTTAGATGACAGATATTCCGCCTAGCTGGGTCTCGCTTGGCACTTTAAGATTTCCCCTTCCGGACTTGTGAGTAGCTAAAAATAAAGCCTGCGAGAAGATTGAAAAATTTTGAAATGAATTTCAACTTGAATTACGGTCGTTTGTCTTTTTTTTCATAATCGTTGACTATGAGGCTGACCACCAATACTGTAAAATATGGTTCACATTTCCAATGTCACCGCTGTTTCAGGGAAGGTCGGCAAAAGTTGCAGGGCTTATGTTCATTTGAGTTGTGGATTTAAATTTGTAAGTACACATTCAGCATTTGTAAGCGCGAACTTACACTTGTCTGCTTTGGGCATGCATTTGATATGAGTTTTAAATATCAATACATTTTTATACCTAAGATTATACTTTATTATAGATTTTCGAAATTACATTTTTTTTATCAAATTAAGTATTCATGTATACAGCATTATCACAAACAAACACGTGAAAATCGCTGTTTGTTTAGATACAAGAAGGCACAAATTTTAAATGAACTCACTAGGAACTGAAAATCGCTGTTTGTTTAGATACAAGAAGGCACAAATTTTAAATGAACTCACTAGAACTCACTAGAGGCTGTGTTGATCAGATTTTTACTCTACGACAACTTGTTGAAAAACAATTGTCGGTGAGGCGGAAGCTGTTCACGGCCTTTGTAGATCTGGAAAAGGCTTTTGACTCAGTAGACAGAGGTATGTTATGGGATGTTTTGAAAGCATACGGAGTGAATGGGGCTCTCCTAGGTGCGGTGCATGCCAACTATGAAAATAGTAAGGCATGTGTTCGTATTGATGGTGAGTATAGCGAGTGGTTTGAAGTTTATAAGGGTGTGAGGCAAGGATGTGTGATGAGTCCATGGCTATTTAACATAGTCATGGACAAGTGTGTCAGAGATGCTAGACTTAATGATTGTGGATTGATGATAGGAGAGAGCAAAGTGAGTGTTCTACTGTATGCAGATGATGCAGTTCTTGTATCTGATTCAGCAGTAGAATTGCAAACAATGCTCTCTAGATTGAATGAAGCTTTGTTAGGTAACCATCTGAAGTTGAATGCAAGTAAGACGAAAGTATTGATTTTTGAAAGAGATGATGAAAGTATGAATTATGAATTTAAAATTAATGGAATGAATGTTGATGTCGTAAATGAGTTTGTATACCTGGGAAGTAAGTTTGAAAAAGATGGAAGAATGACCGGTGAATTTGAAAGAAGAGTAATGAAGGGCAGGTGTGTACTGGGTGCCACAGCTTGTATCGCCAAAAATCAAAACATATCAAAAAATGCTCGATTGGCGGTACGCAGTGGCATACTTTTACCCACCTTGATGTATGGAAGCGAGGCCTGGACGGTGAATGAAAGTGAAATTAGTAAAGTCCATACTGTTGAAATGGACTTTCTAAGAAGTATGATTGGGAAAAAACGGAGTGACAGGGTGAGGAATGATTTTGTAAGAGAAGAATGTGGTGCAAGAGAAAGTGTGAAAGTGAAGATTAAAAGAAGTTTGTTAAGATGGTTTGGGCATATGGAGAGAATGAATGAGGAAAGACTGACGAAGAAAGTATATGTTGGTAGAATAGATGGATGTCGTGGTAGAGGAAGACCGAGAAAGGTATGGATGGACCAAATATCCGAAATTGCGAATGAATGGAATATCCAGAGTCATAATAAAAGAAGAGCTTGTATGAAGAAGGTTATGACTCTGGAGGAAATGAAAGAAGTATGTAAGGACAGAAAGAAATGGCGGTTGATCTGTAATGTTGGCGAATAGGGTTTATTAAATTGGAATTTGTTTTTGTTTGTAAATGAATATTTTGTATTTGAATATTATTATTTAATGATGTATAAAATGTAATTTGTCGTGTGTGTGTGTTCCTTGACTTATAGGTTGGTATGCGGCTGACCACCCATGCTGTAAAAATGGTTCACTTTGCCAATGTCACCCCTGTCTCAGGGAAGGACGGCAAGAGTTGCAGGGTGTATGTCCATTTGAGATTTGATTTTTATGTTGTAGGTTCACATGAGGCATGTGCAAGCGCGAACTTGTACGTGTCTGGTTGTGAGAATGCATGTAATGTGAATCTTCAATGTAACATATCCTTGCAACTTAGATTAGATTAGATTAGATTAGACTACCTGCAACTCTTGTCAGCTTATCCTGAAACAAGATTACATTTGCACGGCTGAACCAATTTTTACAGTATGAGTGGGCAGCCTTATAGCAACCTTTTAGCTAGCTTTAAAAAGTATGTATAATTCACTTAACATTTTTACTATCCTCGCCATTTTGATGGATTTATTTGCAGGCACCATGGAGGAAGTATTAAATGGAGAGGGTATATATGTGATTTAGTACCAATCAACATGATGCACCGTCATTGACACCATACGTTGTTTATAATGCTGTCTCGCTCACGACATATAATAATAATAACAGGCTGATTTATTTTAAATTACACATGATAAGAGAGCGCCGTTTTTGTGTGTGTCACACCTCAAGGGCCCTCTCCGATCATGGATAAGACTTTCTAAACAAGTGTGCCTTGAGTGCTCCTCGAAATACACCCACAGATTTGGAGTTCTTCACTCCGGGTGGCAGTCTGTTCCACTCCACCGGCCCCGCAACACGGAAAGCGCGGTCTCCGAAGTTTGTACGAATCTGACGGCGCGGCTGAACCAAATTGACTACTCCATCACCCGCAGATCTGAGTGTCTGCCTCCTAACACCCATTTCAACAGGTGAAATCATATCAGCCAGATAAGGTGGGGCCAAGCCATTGATGGCTTTATATACCATTAAACAAACACGGAAGACCACCCTCTCCGGGAAACGAAGCCAATGAAGTTTTTTTAACAGCGGGGTGATGTGAGCGAATTTGGGAATCCCGAATATGAGTCTTGCTGCCGAATTCAACACAGATTGAAAGCGATTAAACTGTTTCTTCGGCTGACCACTATAAAGCGTCGAGCAATAGTCAATCCGAGACATCACAAACGCACTCACCAGGGTCTTAACCGCATCTGACGGCAGACATTTTCTTATTGCCTTTATTTGGCGAAGCGAAAAAAAAGAAGAAGCTATTGTGGCATCTATTTGCCTATCCAGTGTCAGGTTACGATCCAGTAAGACTCCTAGAAGTCTTACCGAATCAGAAGGCTGGATTAGCTTACCTCCTATGGAGAGTGGTACTCTATTCACCAGAAGGTGGTCACGCCTCGATGTGGCTGCCCAGAGTATCTCCGTATGAAATGCTTTTCTCATTTTCTATGTAAGCAACGTGTCTCTACTCCGTATTCAATCTATTTACACATCACCATGGAAACATGACATCACCAGGGCAACCGAATTTGTTACTAGTGTTGTTCAATATATGAAAATATCTGATAAATTCCGAATTCAAAAATGTTCCGACCTCATTGTGTACGGGATGATTTTCACAATTATCTATTACCGCGAGCATAGAAGTTACATACTTGAAGAAGCAAGTACCTATATATTTGAACATCACTAGTTCTAGAAATGGCTGTCACTTTTGCGAACAAAATATTTCGACAAACGAAAAATAAATTTTATCAACGTAATCATATAGAATAGTGATGAAAGTGAAATATTATTCCATGTTATTTAATACATTTCGTCTCTTTTGTAGGCACGTTTAGAAAATACCCAGTTTGAGATTTACATGGATTTTTTTCCAATTAGGTAACACACCTGTTGACAGTTGGAAGGTTACCGAAAGACTGAATTTGGATTTTTGTATGATAAGTGGGGTAGCGCATTTCTAATTCTCAAAGTATTGATTTCTCAGCCCATCCAGTTCTATATATCGATGGCAGGTACCTCTGTTTTTCACTTTGAGCAACTATGAACTTTTCTGGTTAGTTTTCTCAATCTGAACGTAGTAGGACGGGTCCATAGTTCAGTGGTAACACTTTGACTCTGAATGGAAGGTTGTGGATTCGAATCCCGGTGGAGCACAAAAAATATCCCATTTATATTTTCAAATTTGCTCTTCGCTGGGTTGAAAAATTCATAAACCTTTACCAATGACCGGTCACCAAAGATCCATCCAGCCTTACAGCAACTGGGTCTTGCTTGAAAATTGGTGCTTTGTAGCGACGATGACCAAGCTCGTAAAAAGTTCGATAGCTCAATTGGTAGAATGCTTGCATTTCCATGCCGAGAGCAAGGGTTTCATCTCAAGATTTACTCATCCTTCACAATAAATGAGAACCAGTCCTCCACCCCCCGGGAGCTGGGAAACCCCCACTTCAACTGAAAGTGGGTGGAGTAAGGCCAGCTCTCTTATAATATATTATCTTGGGATATACAAAGTGAGCGTAAAAGAAGAAAATGCATGAAAAAGATGATGGATATGAAGGAATTGAAAGAGGTATGTCAGGATAGGAAAAAATGGAGGCAACTCTGCAGAGGCTCTGGCCACCCCTAGCGGAATGGCGACAGAGTTACAGTTACAGTTACAGTTACAGTTACTCTTACCCGTAAAAATAAATAGGTCCCAAATCGCCAGATACGACCCCTTCGGGGATAACGCAGGCAAGAAGTTACACTATATGTGTAGCTTAGTTGCGTTGCATTTTGCGTAATCTAATTTATTTATTTATTCTTCTAGAATAATTGTTCCTGACGTACGAGTATTCTTTCATCTTTTTCTGAATCTGTTTAGTAACTTCACTCACGAGATAAATATGGAAATACTTGTAAAACGAAACGAATTGAAAGCTTCGATCTCCGCACAGTGAGCGCTTCTATTCGCGCATTCTCTCACGTTCACTTAGTCAGACAGAGTAAGTTGTGTTATCTCTCACCTACATCGCTTTCAACTTGGAAATGAAATATTTTATTCCCGGTGATGCGAGACGTAAAAGATTCCAATTTACTAACACAGAAAAACTGCTGCAATGGCAGAAAGTTACAATTCTATAAACCAAGACGCTCCTTTCAGTTTTCAGTCAGCAAACTTAATTGTCTTGATCACATTCAATGGATTGATAATCTTTTTCTTCTTGAGCTTTTTTCAGTCCACACATGGATGTACGTATATCTTTTCTGATCATTTCCATATTTTTTTTAAAACTGCTGTCGTCAGATTTCTCTTGATCGTCACTTTAGTTTTTATTTGTCTTATTTTCATCAAAAGTAATTTCACACGAGCAATGTTTGTACATATGTGTACTGGACTAATGTGTCTTATAAAAGCTGGAAATTGATTTTCATAATATGTAAAACAACTCTTCGATTATCGTGTTTAACGTTTTTATTTTAGCTCAGATAGTGTAAAATGATACATTTTTTTAGTGTTGATCTGTTAACGCAGTGAAAGTCCATTTTTTTAAATATTTAAAAAATTTAAATGGTAAAACATGGTATGAAGATCCTAATATAACTCCTAATATCCTGAAGATGCCTCATTAGGCGAAAATGTTCGAGCAAAAACAAAAAGAATAAAGTGAATTAAAACCATGTTTTACCATTTAAATTTTTTAAATATTTAATAAAATGATACAATTTATTTGAAATGCCATTTTAGAATCAAATGGTAGATAAGCCAAACAAGCACTGGGAGGGCGTGATGTCATCCAGCCACCTCAACTGAAATCTCCACACTCCTCAATTGAACATGCTTGAGCTTCTGTATACTGTGGATCCTTCTGACACATACATACAGGTCGGGTATGAGGAGGGTTTGAGCATACTACATGTAGGTATGCATTTTTAAATTATAGATATTTTAATTACCAAAAATAACAATCACAAAAAATGATGGGTTAAAATCAATTTGATTTTTTACTTTTTTAAGTATTTAAAAAAAAAGGAAATTGTGATTGATGAAATAAATTACTGATTGAAAAAAAAACGTCAAAAACACGAAAATTTACCGGGTAAAAAAAAATCGCAAAATTAACTTTATTTCCGCAGTCTTACCTTTTGAGCTGTATAAGAATGTCCAAAAAATTTTTAAGTACACTTTGACAGTTTGCCCGGGATATACATTTCAAATTGATTGAAAATTTTGGCCCCGAAAAACAGTAGGGAAACTTCCCTTCGTTGGGGGCGCTGTGTAAGCCTTCGAATTTCCATGAAAGATGATTAATGAACGTGAGAAAGTTTGTCACCCCCTGAGTACTACAGTCAGAAAGCTCCGGAAGCTGGCGGAGAGCTTTTGGACTTAGAACCTATCGTGCGACGATTTAAGATGATTTTTTGGATCCATTCATAACAATGAGAAATTGATTAATTGTTGACAGTGAAGCAAGTTGATTTTTTGGATCATATGAGATTTCACTTCCTTCTTTTTAATGAGTTAAAAACGGAAAATAAGTCGAGTTGTAAATCAAATTAATATTCAAAATTATGGCTCACCTTCAAGGCATATTCTACTCGTAGATCAGTGGTTACCAACTTAGGAGAGAAAATTTCGAAGTAGGCGATTGGAAACGATGAAGCGCTATGAATAGGGGTAGATAAAGGTGCGATGGCAAAATGTTCATTGACAGAATGTCCACCAAAAAAACGTCCACTAACAAAATGTACACGTGACAAATGTCTACCAGACATAATGTCCTCGTGACAAAATGTCCACCGACATAATGTTCACCGACGTAATGTCCACCGACAAAATGTCCACCGACGTAATACCCAGCGACAAAATATTTACCGAAATAATGTCCACCTGACAAAATGTCCATGCGACAAAATGTCCACGAGACAAAATGTCCACGCGCCATAATGTCCACCGACAAAATGTACCCCGACATAATGTTCACCGACAAAATGCTCACCGACAAAATGTCCACCGACATAATGTTCACCGACATAGTGTTCACCGACATTATGTTCACCGACAAAATGTCCGCCGACATAATATTCACCAACATAATGTTCACCGACAAGATGTCCACCGACGTAATATCCATCGACAAAATATTTACCGAAATAATGTCCGACCGACAAAATGCCCAAGCGACAAAATGTCCACGAGACAAAATTCCCACGAGACAAAATGTCCACGAGACAAATGTCCACGAGACAAAATGTCCACGAGACAAAATGTCCACGAGACAAAATATCCACGAGACAAAATGTCCACTGACATAATTTCCACTTACAAACCATTACAAACTTAAGTAATAAAATTAAAATGTACAAAATATCAATAAAAAATGAGAATTAAAAATTGTAAATTTAAAAGTCAGCCTTTTTTAAAACCTGAAATGTGTGATGTTTTAACTGCATCGAATGATAAATCTGCTCGATATAATCACCACAACTTTAACTTGTATGAACAAAATCTGAGTGGATATTTGGAAATAATATATATTTGGAAATAATATAATATATTTCCATTACTTGTGACGGCGTTGCAGCTTTTAACTGAAAATGAATGTCGATTGCAGGCGACCATTCGTAATTTACGATTTTCAAATGAAAATCCGACATAATTATCTTGGTGAACAATAATATGTATTATCACGGCGCTTGGTTGGCCAACTTGTGTATGTGTGCTACGACTATCGGAATTTATTACCAACTGGTTTGTTTAATAGGAAGCTTTGAGAAACACAGAAAACGCTTGATGCAAAAATTAAAAATGGGTGTGTAATTGTTTTTGCTTTTCTTTGATATGTCTGTATAGTCTCTAGATATTGTTAGAAAATAAGAGTTTGTGTGTACATGTACCTAGGCACGTAGCTTGTTTGTGTGCGTAACTGAAATAGTGACGAACGTCTAATATTATAATGGTGAAATGGATGGTAGTAGACTGCTCTGGTATAATGCATTTAAGGAGTATTAGTACGTGAGCCTAAGCCCGCTGGGTGGTGTGTGTGTGTGGACCAATCCAATATAGAAGAATCTGGAATACACGAGAAGCGTCCATATTATGAACTGCATAAATACAAGCCGAGGAAGGCAGAAATTGTTGGTGTCTTTAAAGGAGCACTAAAGACGCATCTTTAAAAAAAACTTATCCGTGATTTGTGAGGGCCCTTGAGGTGTGACACACACAAAAACGGCGCGCTTTTATTATGTGTACCTTATAAATAAATTAATATTGTATATATATAAGCCGCAATCGTGTGGAGACTTAGTCACTTGAAACGTTGTGACGTGAAGTCGATATCAGCAGAGCGAAAAAAGTAATAAGTACATTGTTAACCGTTATTGTGCAAAATAAATATTGTTAAATTAATAAATCACAGTTTAATTAAAAAGAGCCCAAGTGAATACACTACAATGTAAGGTACTTATATGATTGCATTTGTTCGATATTGTGTGAGTGCTTACTCAAATATTCTAAGTAGTAGAATATTCTGGTGAGGTCTCGCATGTGACAGTCCCCAATTTTTCGAGAATAGCTCTTATTCTCACCTATAAATCGAGACCAAGATGCTCTTCGGAAGCTTGTAGGTGCTGCCAATGGTTCGTGCTGACCTCAGTCAACTGGCTGACCTCAAGCCTTACAGCAAATGGGTCCTGCTTGAGAATCAGCGCTTTACACAGCGACGAAACAGCTCGCAGAAGGCTCTTGAGGGGTGATTAAAATAAAACCAGCGATAAAAAAATGAATCATTCTCATATTTATTTAGTTACTTAACATGAGCCCTCTATGATATATTAATCCTGCTCGTTGACCAGTGTGTACTGGATTTATTACTGGATTTTCTGTTTATTTTTGATCATGAAAATATCAAAGGTGATTCCATAATCCAGCATTCCCCGTATATTTCCATGCTCGCCTATTTTGGTCCACACTGGTGGAAAGTAATCAAACAAATCTGGATAAAAATAAAAGGTTGGTGACGTAATCAATATTTTTTCTGGGAAATGTTTTTTCCAAAAAAAAAAATTTAAATGTCCTGTTATTTTTAAAAAGCCTCAGGCTAATCGGGAAGATTTCTACGTAAAAAGAAAAAAATATTTACGACAGAAATTTCCACAATGGGGAAGTCTAGTGGTTAGATAAGTTGGTAGAGTACTTGCATTCCATGCTGAGAGCTTACGTTCGAATCCCACCGAGGGTATGAGAAATGATTTCTCGTTTCGTTGTTTATTTCCAACTAAACATAAAATACCTGTTAGGTTTATTCAGACTTCACAAGAAATAAGTACTAGTAGACTATGCGACTCTTTCGATGACATCATAAATTCTGAAATTTTTGCTAATTTTTCGAGAAAAAATATGAAATCCAGAGAAGATCAGAAATTTAATAGAATACGTGTTAAATTTCATACAAAACCTTAATAAAAGGAATTTCTTTTTTTATTCATTTCTTTTAAAATTCTAACAAAACATTGAGTTCAAGGTTTTTTTACTTTAATTTACCGAAAAATGTATAAATTTGTTTAATGCAATAACAAAAAAAAAAGCCAAATTGCCAATTATCCAGTACAAGAAATAATTTCAAATATTCTTAGAAAAAAAATTGGATATTTTTTTTTGTATAATTTTTTAATCATTATACCTACAATGGGTCGAATTGATGTTGAAAATCAGCTGTAAAGGTTTCATGTATTGAAAGAGCGGAAGGGCCGTTTTCGCTTTTATGGAAAGGTGAATAAATTTGTGTATCCAGTTTGATTGAGGGGTGATCCTATTAAAGCCTCAAAAGTCCTGTGGGACAAAATACTGAAACCCTGCAAAAATATCGAGCAATTTATTTTTGACGCTTTTTTTCAGCGATACCCGATTTTTTTTTAGCAATTTTCTTAAGTAATAAAACATAACCTGCACAGGGAATTATTTTATTTATATTATTTTTAAATTTGTTACAATGTGAAGATTCATTTTAAATTAATAATGTAAAAATATAACGTAAAGTTTTTCTTCGCGAGTTGATTTATTTTCTTGAGCGCTGTTGATGTTATCACACCATTATCCAGTGATCAACAAGAGAAAAAGATGTTCTCTTGATAATGGTGTGGTAATTTAATACATATTTTTTTTATAGAATGAAAAAAACGGATTTTACTGACCGTGCAAAAGAGAACGATCAGTTCGTGGTTCTTCTTTGTAGAAGACACACGCCTCCTGAGGACTTCGGATATGACTCCGACGAAACGTAAAGAATATCGTTCTTCTCTTTAGCATGGTCAGTATTTTTTTTTTCATTCTATAAAATGTCTAACGACCGTAATCATAGTTTAAATTTTTTTATTTTATTATAGATCATTGATTTAAGAATCAACTTGACAAATAAATGAACTAGATTTTAGAATGCTTAGTTTATTTCTTCTCGACTTTGTACTAGCACAGCTCACTCAGTTTTTGAAGGGTATCTAGAACAATATTAACAACCCTTTTTTTTGGCTGTAAAAAAAAATCTAATTTATTAGCATAAATGTATATTGATTCACAAAAAAAAACATTTGGGAAAAAGTAAAAATTTTAAAATTGATTCTTAATCGCAAATAAAACAACTAAACTGCACACATAGTAAAACTTCTTACAGCGTTTCCCCCGAAGAAGTCGCATGTGACGTGTGGAAAGGTCAAGAACCAGTATTACGCCAACCACTTCACTTGAAGTGGAGATTTACCAACTCCTAAGGGAGCTACATAGGTAAAGACCGGGTGAGCCTTTCCGGTATTTTAATCACTTCTATTGAACTATTGGAGTAAAATTAGCTCTTGACTTGTGAATGTAAAAAAAATTATGACCCTTTCGTAAAAAACTGCTCAGAATGTGCAGATTGGTTGTATTTGTTATCATAGGTGTTCAAAATATTCACAAAATATTGCCACTGGAATTTGAATGAAATTTTAGCAGAAAGCAGGCCTTTCGAGATCGATATGGGTGGCCAAAGGTTGACAAGGTATTACTTCCTATTTGATGTGCGACGTCCAGCAAGGGTTAGAGTAAGTATCATGACAAAATATTTAACTATTCAAATGGGCAGATTATGGGATTAAAAAGGATATTCCTTTGATAAAAGGTAGGTCTAAGATTGACTAAAATATTTGTAATCTAAGTTGCAAAGATATACAACATTTAAGATTCATATTACATGCATTCCCGTAAGCAGACACGTATAAGTTCGCGCTTACACATGCCGCATGTGGTATAACAACATAAAAACTCAATCTCAAATGAACGCAAGCCCTGCGACTCTTGTTGACCCTCCCAAAACGGGAGAAATTTGAAGGGAGGCTTGTAAAGGATTGAAAGAAAGAATAAAGATGGACTGAAAATTTTAGAGGGCTCTTGAGGTGTGATTCACACAAAAACCGCGCTTGCCAAATAAAGCGCAACTAAACTAAGCTACACATTTAGTGTTACTTCTTGCCTGCGTTATCCCCGAAGGAGTAGCATGTGGCAATTCGGAACCTATTGTTATGTAAATATGAAATATAAATATTTAAAATAAGTAGGTATTTGTTATAGTTATAAGAATTCTGTATCGTATTGTGTGGGTAGGAATCATTGAATAAAAATACTTCATTGAATAACAGAAGCATCGAGAAATAATGATTACTACGCCTTTCTGGAACTGTCCAGCGAATATGGATCTAGATTGTACTGTTTTGAAGAGTATAAGAAGGGTGTGAGTTGCTTGCAGAGCCAGTATTCTACAAGCCTTACAACAATATACATTGAACCAAAACCAGTGAACAAAAACCAAGTGTAACGGAATAGTCGAGAATATCTTTGTGCAAATAAATTATTAAAAGTGTAAAATAAACAACTGTATAAGAAGACCAGTATTTTTAATTGAAAGACTGTTGAACCCTAAACTCGTAACACTATTTATTTTTAAGTGTAAGGGGTAACTTTCAGTTGAAGTGGGGGGTTTTTCAGCTCCTGGGGGGGGCTGGTACTCATTTCTTGTGAAGACTGAGATAAACAAATAATCCTTATATTATTATCGGGCGCGTGCATAAAGTATAAGCAAGTACATTTCATAATAAATTTCTCCCGTTCCTTTAAACAAAATCATAAAATTCATTTGAAATAATATTTAGTGCTAACGATGGCTCTAATCGGACTTCAATTTTTAATTTTAAATCAGAATATCAAGCTCAAATGATTTTGTAACCATATATTGCCTACCTATAAGGCGAATGTGCTTGTATGGGATGCACACCTCTGATTTTAATTATTATTATGAAAAAGGCTCTCCTAGTTGAATAAAGGTTGAAAATGTATTTACAAAGGAAGTAAGGATGAATTTTGAATTGGATTTTTTTCAGTTGACTTTAGATGTCAAAGTTTTTTTTTATGAAATCAATCAATTTATCGTGATGGTGGCTAACGAACCGTATACCTTTCAAACATAATTACGCCCGTCAAACAAATTATTCACTCTGCAAATGAGGCAATCAGACCTGTTATAATTATTGTAATATCGCACCGTGTTAATTGTACGGCAGCGCGTCGTGTATAAAATACATACATCTCTAAATTAATTATCATACTAATATTCATTTATATGTATACAATTAAAACAGCTGCATAAGAAGAAAGTGCTAGTCGCTGGTTCAGTTGGTAATGAGCTTGCATTCTATGCCATGAGCTCTAGTTAAAACCCCACCGAGGGTGTAAAAAATGCTTTTCCATTTCGCTGTTTATTTCAAATCCAAAAAAAAAATACCGGCATGGTTTACTCAGTCTTCACAAGAAATAAGTATCGGCCCCATCAGGAGTTGGGAGACCCCCAATTCAACTGAAATTATTGGCGTAAAGCTGGCCCCCTTATATGTAAAAATAAATAGGTTCCACTCGCCAAATGCGAAATCCTTCGAGCAGCAAGAAGTTATATTTTATGTGTAGCTTAGTTGCTGGGATGGTCGAGGGGTAAGGCATCGACGCTTGAATATGCGTTATTGGCACTGACGCTGCTGCGCTATGTTCTATGGACAATAACTTCGATCCTGGGTTAACCGATGCCATTGGGTAGTTTTTAATGAACAATTCATTAAAATTGTTACATAATGAGTTATTAACGTCAATAACTGTTTCTGGCCAGGCAAAATAGGTTCGGGAATTGCACAATTGTTGTCATCTTCACAAATCTATTTAAAAAAAAAGAAAACAAATAGAAACGGTAGACGAGACTTCCACCTCTGACCTGATGATGCCGAGGCCAAAAAAATATTCTGGTCTAAATCACACTTTTTTTTGATGATTGTAAGTCCAGACGTTTTGATAAGTCCACGCTCATTTAGAATATTATATTTCATATTATGGTTGCAGACAAACTAACAAAATGATAATAACATGGACGGCACGTTGCATAGAAAATTTATGCTGCAGTTTTTTGGCAAATAGATCACTTATTATTTCAAAATTGCTCCCGGGGGGGGGGGCTGGTTCTTATTTCTTGTGAAGGCTGAGTAAGCCTTGAGATCGAACCCTTGCTCTCGGCATGGCAAGTGCAAGCATTCTACCAATTGAGCTATCGAACTTTTTACGAGCTTGGTCGTCGTCACTACAAAGCGCCAATTCTCAAGCAAGACCCAGTTGCTGTAAGGCTTGATGGACCTTTGGTGACCGGTCATTGGTAAAGGTTTCTGAATTTTTCAACCCAGCTAAAGGCAAATTTTTTTTTTTTTAAGAAATCCTGTGCAGGAGACTCCCTAGATTCTAGAGACTCTAGGGGTCTATGAAACTTGTTGTAGTGCCGCAGAGGTGTACGAGCTTGGTCGTCGCTACAAAGCATCAATACTCAAGCAAGACCCAGTTGCTGTAAGGCTGGACGGACCTTTGGTGACCGGTCATTGGTAAAGTAAAATTCCATAATAATAAAATAATAATAATAAAGGTTTATGAATTTTTCAACCCAGCGAAGAGCAAATTTGAAAATAAAAATGGTGTATTTTTTGTGCTCCGCCGGGATTCGAATCCACAACCTTCCCATTCAGAGTCTGCAGTGTTACCACTGAGCTACTTTGAAAATATAAATGGTATATTTTTTGTACTCCGCCGGGATTCGAACCCACAACCTTCCCATTCAGAGTCCGAAGTGCTACCACTGAACTACGGACCGCTACAAATGCTATTCTGTTATTGTGATACCGAAGAGGAGAGCAGCGGTATGATGTGCGGTAGGGGGAGGTAATCCGAATTGAACATTTCTATGAGAAATTAATCACGATTGTCAGAACCGCTCCCACATCTCCATCATATCAACTAGAAAGCGCGCATGTACCTGCTTAAAGGTAATGCTGCTTGAATATTCATAATTAGACTATAATTACATTAAAAATATATTTTTTATTTTTTTTTGTTAATGCTGTATCTATTACCATTATTCGAATTCCTTGACTTATAGGTTGGTATAAGGCTGACCACCCAAACTGTAAAAAATGTTTCACTTTGCCAATGTCACCCCTGTGTCAGGGATGGTCGGCAAAAGTTGTAGGGCTTATGTTCATTTGAGGTTTGAATTTTATTTGCAAGTACACATTCAGTATTTGTAAGCGCGAACTACGCGTGTTTTTTTGTGGGCATGCATTTGAGAACTTTAAATGAATATATCCTTGCAACTTAGATTATATTATGTAGATAGATAGATTATAGATTATATAGACTTCCTAAATAGTACACTCTGATAACGGAATCTGGTTACTCATTTTTAAATATTTATAGTTTTTGGTTTTAAGGAATTCTGTGCGAAAGATTCCCTAGATTTTCGAGTTTCTAGAGGTCTTTGACAATTGTTATAGTGCCGCAGAAGTGTTGTTGATGTGGCGGTTGATGTCTTGATCCTTTAAATCGAAGGTTTTAATTGCGTAAAAAAATCCATGAAGTACCAAATAGCAATTAAATTAAGCTCCAGTGGTTGTTTGGCTTATCAACCGTTTAATTCAAAGATGGCCTTTCAATGAAGTTGTCTTAAAAATCACATTGTACACAATCAGAAGTGAGAAAAATAACGTACAACACGATAATGTGAGGGCTGTTTTATATATATTTTTAAATAAATTTCCAGTTTTCATGTTCATTTGAGATTGAGTTTTTTTTATATTGTAGGTCCACATGCGGCATGTCTGAGCGCAAAATTGTGCGTGTCTGCTTGTGGTAATACATTTAATTTGAATCTCAAATGATACATATCTTTGCAGCTTAGATTTAGATTTAGAATTAGTGTGACGCATTCCGTCCAGTACACATACAAACATTGCTCATGTGAAATTACCTATGATGGATATTAAACAAACAAGCACTAAAGGGACGTCATACTGTAACTGCAACTGTCACTCTGTCGCCATTCCGCTAGGAGTGGCCAGAGCCTCTACAGAGCAGCTACTTACACTTCTTCCTATCCTCACACACTTCTTTCAATTCATTCAAATCCATCACCTTTATCATGTATATTATTCTTTTATGCTCCCTTTGTATATCCCATTCTTTCACTTTCTCCTCAATCTGATCTCTCCATACTTTTCCCAGTCGTCTCTTACCTCTTTTTATTTACACTTCCTCTGTATGTATAATATACTTTGTCACTCTATATTCATTCATTCTTTCCACATGCAAAATTCTTTTGTCGTCATGCTGACCAAATAAATGCCATGCTTTGATTCCATAATGTTTGTATCGGTGCTTAGTTTAACACTTTTCTATATATACTAACGTGTCAATTTTAAATTTATGCAGAGGTCACCATCAGGCGTAACACTGGCATTAGCGATATTTCACTGCGGCTGCAGCTGTCGAATGCAAGTCTGTGCTGCTTGCTCTCCGGCAGGAAATTATAACGCCCAACTTAAATTATTGCACGTGATTTCAGATGTTCCCCAGCGCAAGGGTTTCTCGATTAAATTACTGAAGAGATTCTCTGTTAAATGAGAGAATATGCTTCAAATACGAGGTCGTTAGGGTGATTTTCGGAAAACTGAAAAAAAAACCTTAAAACCATTTATGATTAACACTATTATCATCAAATAATTATTTAAAAATTCAAATGGATAAAACATATTTTTAACTCACTTATTTTATTTTTTTTTGCTCGAATATTTTCGCCTAATGAAGCATCTTCAGGAGCAGAATGGTTACAAACATTTTTATAAAAATAATTTTCAAAACAATTTTTATCAAAACAAAAACAAAAATTCGTAGACAAAATTTAACAGAAATATAATTATTATTATCATCAATTTATCCTCAGTCGTCGTGCAGGGAGGGTGACTCCTGAAGACGTTGGCTACGTCAAAAACGAAAGATCGAGAATGATGCAAGTTCTCTATTAATGGTTATTCTGAATCCGAAAAGTTTAATGGCGTAACTATGAAGTAATTATAATTGTAAATATGTCAAATGCTATGTAACAATGATTTGTTTGGCGCGCCCTGTTGTCGTGTGAATCACACCTCAAGGGCTGTTCGATAACTCAGTTGGTAGAGTGCTTGCATTACATGCCGAAAGTTCGGTTTCGAAACCCACCAAGGGTGTCAGAAATGATTTCCTGTTTCGGTGTTTATTTCAAAACCAAAAATAAAACACCCCCAAGGTATACTCAGCCTTCACAAGAGATGAGTACCAGCCACCTCTTGAACTGGGAAAGCTCCCCACTTCAACAAAAATTATTGGCGTAAGGTTGGCTCCTTTACCTCTAAAAATAAAAAGGTTCCACTTGCTACATGCGAAACCCTTGGATATTCCCCAACACGGCAAGAAGTACACTACATCGTCCCGTTAGTGATTGTCTTATGGCCATCAGAGGTAATTTCACATGAGCAATGTTTGTATGTATGTGTGCTGAGCCAATGTGTCTTATAAAAACTGGAAATTTATTTTAAAAACATGTAAAACAGCTCTCATGATATTGCATTTTTTAATTTATTTCTTAGCACAGATGAGGTAGAATGTGATTCTTAAGACAATGCCATTGAAAGGTCATTTTTGAATCAAATTATTTATTTTATGAGCGAAACAAGCAGCGGGGACGATATGTAAAGCTGAATTGCGTTTTGTTTAGTTTTAATTAAAAAACATTGGTCTAAAAATGGTCTAAGCTGGTTCGGATTTAGGAATCAGAAAGGATGGTAGGGAAAAGAGGAATCCTGGGCAAAAGTGGAGAAGCTTACAACTCGCAGAAATGAAACTCGATGTATTTGCAACACGCCATTTATTTGGCTCACTGCCGCAAACACATGTTGACAGGTTGATGGTCAAAGCAAAAGAGAAAATTTTACAACTAAAAAAATGACTTACAACTAAAAAAATGAAGATGTCAGACAAGTCTTCTTCCTCTTTTAACTTTTTAGTTGTCAGACAAAATGATACTACACGTCAAAATCGTCTTCTTCTTCTTCTTTTAATGCTAGTTATCATATTAAATTCAGACCAACCATGTCTTTTCAGATTTCTGCAGTGTCCTAAGGAATCAATAGGTTGTCTCGTCCACTCGCCCGGCCGTCTTAGTTTAGCTTAGTGAGCCCATTGTGATGCTAAAATAGTCGTCTTGCCCGCATTGTGTGAGCTGTCCCAACCAGCCACCAGCCCACACCTGAAGTATGAAAGCTTCCATAAGACTCAATCATAAAATTTCACTAAAAACTGAAACAGCGCGCCTTGTGAGTGATTCAGTTTCCGTAGATTTATTATAAAACTTTATGTTTGGGTGTAAACGTAAATTTGTACACTTGAGGTATAGACTCTGAGTACTTCCTGAAAGGACTTACGGGGCTATTCTTAGACATTTTAGTCGTCGGTTGAGCCCACGCTTTGACAAACTAATGTTGCATTTGTATGAAGACCTGTCAATCCAAGATGGCCACAAGTGAACAGCTGATTTGTTTGCATACAAATATTACAAAATTCGATAGGTAAGAATGACCGTGCTGGTGAAACTTCCAGCGCAGCGCAGTTTGTCAAAGCGTGAGCTCAACCGACGACTAAAATGTCTAAGAATAGCCCCGTTAGGGTGCAAGTTGCCTGGACTAGGTAAGTGGACTTTTCCTCTTATTCATGAATCCTACTAACACTAAGCACTTTAACTAATAATTTCATTGAATAATATGCTTGTATGAAGCTGAGCACCGACAATATAAAAAATGCTTCACTTTGCCAATTTCGTCCCTGTTTCAGGGAAGGTTAGTTAGAGTTGAAATGCTTATTTTCATTTGAGATTGGTTTTTTATGTTATAAGTCCACATGCAGCGTGTGTAAGCGCGAATTTATACGGGAATGCCTTTAATATTAATTTTAAATGCTAATGTATCTTAAATTCGATAACGTGTTTCGCAAATAATCTGTTTGCATCTTCAGGTGGCTAAATATTTACTTACTTAATACTTTAGAACGGTTTTACGATACCCTTTGCACGCTCCTGTGATACAAATAGATTTTTGTAAAGCACAAATACAAATAAAAGACAACAAAAAAAATGTTCCTATTTGAATTACATGAATTGAAATCAAAGGATATTTTTCCACGGTTCGAAACAATTTATTTGGAAAAACAATACGGTCTCGGATAGCGGTTTCGTTTTTCCTTTTACCTGGAGGGATGGAGGAAAACTTTCAGCGACCTTGACCTTTTAACGTTCGTAAACGATTTTTTTTCATCCCTTGTTTTTGTTCGCAGGTTTGCGTGTCGGTGAAATGAGAGAGCGCGGTAAAACATTTCCGGCGAATTGCTGAAACTGTGCAAAATGAATGTAGGCCATTTTTTTTTTCTTTCTCTCGGTTTAATCCTGTTCTT
This sequence comes from Agapetus fuscipes, assembly GCA_951799405.1. Classification (NCBI taxonomy): domain Eukaryota; kingdom Metazoa; phylum Arthropoda; class Insecta; order Trichoptera; family Glossosomatidae; genus Agapetus; species Agapetus fuscipes. The sequence continues at coordinate 26,420,576 of OX637333.1, forward strand.
ATAATAAAGTAGGTTACGGTTTTCAAAATTAAAATCTTGATCTTGAAAATTTGTTGCAAAATATTTTTTTACTGTACCTAAATACACAAATCTGTGATGTTGGCGGCTAGGGTTTTTTAAATTAAAATTTGTTTTCTGTTAGTTTTTAGTGTCCATACATATTATAATTTGTTGATTTTAAAAATTTAATTTTTGGGTATGTTCCTTGACTAATAGGTTGGTATGCGGCTTACCAACAATGCTGTAGAAAATGGTTCACATTGCCACACCGAAAATAAATCAACCGGTGAAAAAAAACTTTGTGTTTTATTTTTTCTTTACAAATTTAAAAGGATAACACTTCCCTTGAATCATCTTTGCGGCACCTTCTTAGATCTGGAAGACCCTTAATTTTTATTTTTTGTTACTTTGTATCCATCGGAATCTTGAAGTTATTGTTTTTCCGCTCCTTTGATTTTAATCCTACAGAAAAACCTTCTGCCATATGTACAACTGGTTCCATCCTAGAACGACACAGTGACAAAACGACACATGACAAAAAAACACATGACAAAACGACATATGCCATAACAATATAAGACAGAACATCACAATGACAGTACATTACATGACAAAACAACTTCAAACCTGTGATGTTTTGTCATGTGATATCTTTTCATGTGCCGTTTATGTTTTAGGTATGTTATGTTTTGTCATGTGATGTTTTGTCATGTGTGTCACCAATTATGTTTTCAAATATTCTCTTCGCTGCGTTGAAAAATTCATTTACCTTCACCAAAGACCGATCACCATCGGCCCAGTTGCTGTATCGGCCCATCCAGCCTTACAGCAACTGGGCCTTGCTTGAGGATTGACGCTTTTTATAGCCACGATCAAGCTCGCAGAGGGCTCTTGTGGTGTCTATCTATGATAATCTATAATCTAAGTTGCAAAAAAAATTATTAACAATTTAAGTTTATATTAATTGCTTGCCCACAAACAGACATGTGTATGTGCTGAAAGTGTACTTACAGATTAAAATCTAAATTTCAAATGAACATAAGCCCTGCAATTTTTGCCCACCTTCCCTGAAACAGGGTTGACATTGGAATAGTGAACCATTTTTACTGTAGGGTTGGTCAGCCTCATCCCAACCTTTAAGGCAAGGAAAATGTGTGATTCACACAAAAATAGCGCTCACAAAATAAAAGATCAAATTTTTTTATTATTATTTAAAAGAATCATTTTCAAAAATCTTGCAAGTTATTATGTAGGTACAACTTGGAGGTTTCTTTTTACATGAAAGCAGGTGCCCATTCCGCCCACCGTATTATTTGAATCCTGAATTATTTATTTGAAAAACAAACCAGAGCGACCCTGCGCATACCTACCCACCCACATTTATTATACGACTGGTAGGTAAGTATACGTCTACAGCCAGTAGATGTATTTTCATATCTTATTATGTGCACTTGGATGAACTCAAACTCCCTCCCGACCGGGTTACATTTCAAGGCCTTGATCCGAACACGATCCGAACAATTTCAACAATCCAAAAATTATTCACATCCATGTCAAATTTTACCAAAATAAGTTCAATTTTCATATTTGGATCTAAATCTAAATCTACGTTGCAAAGATATGTATCATTTAAGGTTCATATTAAACGCATTCCCTCAAGCAGACACGCATAATTTGGCGCTCACACATGCCGCATGTGGACCTACAATATAAAAAAACCCAATCTCAAATAAACATAAGCCCTGCAACTCTTGCCGACCTTCCCTGAAACAGGGAATGTTGACGGGGGTTTCATCCAAACAAAAAAAAAGTTTCGGACGACCGGATTTCATTAAAAGAAGTTAATCTATTTTTTTGTCCTTGACTTATAGGTTGGTTTGAGGATGACCACCCATGCTGTAAAAATGGTTCACTTTGCCAATGTTACCCCTGTTTCAGTGAAGGTCAATAAAAGTTGCAGGTTTTATGTTCATTTAAGGTTTGGATTTAATTTGTAAGTACACATTCAGCATTTGTAAGCTGAACTACAGGTGTTTAGCAGAATACGCTTCTGGGAAAACTCCCCTTAAAGCCGGCGACAAGAAGTTACACTATATATGTGGCTAAGTAGCGATTTTTATCCCCACAATCATCATCATCAAAATGTTCTTATTTTTTAATGATTTAAGAGGTCATTTGCAAATTAGCGTTCAGAATGCAGTCTCGGAATGCTTAGTTACGAAGGGGGTGAGAGAAGTGGAAGGATAATATTAGAAGAATAATACTAGCAGTCCAAGATACGGGGAGGAGTACCAAAAAATGGGCACAATAAAAAATGATCAATGCTCTGTTTTGTTCTTGGTAATATTTTTTTCTTCATTCTCTGAAAGACATCAGATTTTATTTGTAAAATAAATGTCAAGAAAAATAAAAAAGAAATCATCAAACAAAAAAGAAAAAAATAATTTACTTTTTCATGCTTCCTTGACTCATAAGTTGGTATGAGACTGACTACCCGCACTGTTAAAAAAATGTTTACTTTACCCATGTCACTCGCGTTTCAGGGAAGGTCGACAAAAGTTGTTTGTTTGTTGTTGTATGTTCATTCGAGGTTTGTATTTTAGCCTGTTAGTTCACAATTAGAATTTGTAAGCGCGAACTTACACGACTCTGTTTGTGGGCATGCATTTAATATTAAATTTATATTTTAATATATCTTCGCAACTTAGATTAAAGTTACCAATATTTGAACAATATATAGCTTACCAACGTTTTATTATATGTACTTTTTTATATTTTTACATGCATGAAGCAATGAACAAAAAATTTCCACCCTAACAACTTAATTGTAAGCATCCAAACAATTTTAAAAGTTTCGCATATTTTGTATTTTTTAAAGAAAACATTTTTTTCATATTTTTTAATGAAATAATATTTAAAATATTCAGGTAGCTGTGCAGGTAGGTAAGAGTGCCAAATTTTCACCAAATTCTGCAGACGCAGGCAAAAACTAATGAAACACTTGCTCGAGGGGCGTGAGGGGGTGTAGGGGAGAAAGTGGGAGGAGGGGGAGAGATTAATTATATCAGGAAATTGCAAAAAAGCCCGAACTAAACAATCCACTTTGCCTTGTAATGGTCTACGCAGGCCGAGACCAACTTCTCCCTAGAGATTTAGAAATACCTTGCTTGTTCAGGTTAATTTTTGTAGTAAGCCTCTATCAAGCAACCGAAATCACCAGAACTTTCCCTTAGTGCTTGTTTATCTTATGTCTTTATAAGGTGATTTCACGTAAGCAATGTTTGAATGTGTAATGAACCAATGTGTCTTATGAAACCTGAAAATTGATTGTATATATATTTTTTTAAACAGTTCTCACATTATCGTATTTTACGTTTTTTTCTTAGCTCGTGTGTAATGTGATTCTTAAGACAATTTTATTTAAAGGTCATCTTTGAGTCAAATCGTAGATAAGCCAAACAAGTACTGCGGGAACTAGCCAAGGGAACAGCTTTACGCCGACCACTTCAATTGTAGTGGGTTTTCACAACTCCCGAGGTAGCTGGTACTCATTTCATGTGAAGGCTGGGTAAAGCTTGCCGGTATTTTATTTTTGGATTTCAAATAAAAATCAAAACAGGAAAAAAAAACTCGTGAAGAAAACACATGTATTTTATTTTTACATTATTTATTTTAAATGAATCTTTACAATCCCAGGACACAACGCCTTAAACTTTCATTATGAATACTTGTGTGTGTGTATATTTTATATGGTTTGCGTATGAATACGGGGAAAATTCATATCTGATCCATAGTAAATTTTATAGAACAAAATCAAGATGAATCTGAATTATATCAAAACGCTGTTTAATTCCTTGACTTATAGGTTGGTATGAGGCTGACCACCCATACTGTAACAAAAGTTTCACTTTGCCAAAGTCACCCCTGTTTCAGGGAAGGTCGGCAAGAGTTGCAGGGCTTATGTTCATTTGAGATGGGGGTTTTATATTGTAGGTCTACATGCGGCATGTGTGAGCGCGAAATTATGCGTGTCTGCTTGTGGGAATGCATTTAATATGAATCTCAAATGATACATATCTGTGCAACTTAGATTTAGATTAGATTAGACTGTTTCATTTTACGAATTAATCATTTTTACAATTTATTTGTAACACAGGGTTGCAAAATATTCACTCCCTACTTACAGCCCCCCAAAAAGGGGTGAAACTTAAAAATCACAGTCGATCTCCGCCCTTGGCTCGGGCGCGATAACGATGATAGGCAAAATATTTTCATTAACTGCCCGATCCAGTGGTGAAAATTATTTAAATCACCCTGTTTACTGAAACCCGAGGGGGCGCGCCATTTCAGCTTACATTTTTTAGGGTAAATCCTATTTCAGTATGTACTCGAGGGGGAGGATTCTATTTTAAACTCGTTATTTTTTCAGCTACAGCTTTGAAGAAATATCTGAAGTGAATTTCAGGGGAGCTGTGTTTTTGTATGTTTCAGGTCGAAAGTAATTAATTATGAATCGACATCTTTGTTTAACCTAGTGTTGTTTGGAGTGTAAATGAAATTTTAATGCCGTTTATATTAAGAAGTATTCTTGCAGCTGTCTCAGTGAGTAAGCTGTTTTGAATTTTTTTTTTATTATTTCAAAATTGTGGCACAGAAAACCTTACAATTTTGTATTGCCAGATATGTAGTAACCTGTAATGTTGGCGGCTTATTACTTCATAATTTTTAATCTTATGTAATTATTGTAACTATTTTTTTTGTAGATTTCTGCTGTTTTTATTTACTTTAATATTATTTATTATTTGTAAATCTTGACTTATACATACGTTAGTATGAGGCTGACCAACCATTCTGTAAAATTTTTTCACTTTACCAATGCCAGCTCTGTTTCAGAGAATGTCGACAAGAGTTGCAGGCTGACTTTAATTTGAGATTTGGATTTTTATGTCGTAAAATTTCAAATGCAGTACGTGTAAGTGAGAATATGCATTAAATATTAATCTTAAATATCATACTCGTATATAGTCTTTGAAACTCATGTTATTGAATATCAACTGTAATTTTTTTAGCTCAAAACACATATTTTATTATATTGTTTAGGGTTAATCTGTTTACACAGTAAAAGCCCATTTTTAATTATTTAAAAAATCAAATGGATAAAACATAGTTTAAATTCAATCATTCTACTCCTGGAGATGCATCATTAGGCGAAAATGTTCGAGCACAAAAAAATAAAAAAATAAGTGAATGAAAACTACGTTTTATCCATTTGAATTTTTACATATTTTTTTGACTTTTGGCATCCTGGCTATGCCAATACGATATGATATGCACAAACCAAAATAAACAAAAGAATCGATCCGGAAAAAAAGGTTGTATTAGTTCATGGTGAAATTTGACTGGAAATTTTCAGCATGTCGATTCGCACATTCAATAAAAGTTCATAGGTGTATTCAATGCCTCTGAAAATACAAATGCTGTACCCTCGGACGCATTTTTCCGACAAAAAAACACCGCGGTTCATGGCGGACCCTCGCATAAAAAATGATTGGAAGGGTAGAAGGTTTTTTCAATAAAAACATGGCCGTTTCTCCCGAATATGGATCTCGTTCTCTCCATCATATTGAGAGGGGTCCAAAACGATATTTGTTACCTTATGCCTGCGCACATAATATGTATATTCAGATATGTTAGAGTAGCGTTTGAATGATTGAGATAATCTTTTGTGTAGGTATCAGTGGCGAAGGGTGCCACGCAAGCCGGTTCCCATCGGCTTTCCTTTTAAAATGATGTAACAAAGCAGTTAAAAGATATAGGCACAAAGTAAAAAAAGTACATTTACAACCAAATAAACAATACGTATTTTTTCCCCATTGAAACCATGCAGTCCACTTTATTATCATTTTGACTCATTTGAAACGGGAAACCGATGGAAATCGGCTTGTATGGCACCCTTCGCCACTGGTAGGTATGTACTATTTATCTGCAATTAAAAAGTGTGATTGTTGGGCTTATGTTGGAATTACGGTCGTTTGACTTATTTACAATAAATAATTACTTCAGTAAAAATAATAATAATATAAGGATGATTTATTTGATGGGAACTGTTTTTTTGTAAATCACACCTTCCTTGACTTATAGGTTGGTATGAGGCTGACCACACATACTATAAAACATGGTTCACATTACCAATGTCACCACTGTTTCAGGGCAGATCGGCAAAAGTTGTGGGGCTTATGTTCATTTGAGATTTGGTAAGTACAAATGCAGCATTCATATGCGCGAACTTACACGTATCTGTTTGTGGGCATGCACTTGATATGAATCATAAATTTTAGCGTTTATTTTATTTGGTGAGCGCTGTTTTCGTGTGAATCACACGTCAAGAGCCCTTTGCGAGCTTTGTCGTCGCTATAGAAAGCGCGAATAATCAAGAAAGTCCCAGTTGCTGTAAGACTGGATAGACCTTTGATGGCCGGTCTTTGTTAAAGGTGTAGGATTTTTTGAACAATTTATATTTGAAAATACAATTGTTTTTGTGCTCCCCTTCGTTTCAAGCCCACAACCTTCCATTTATGAGTCCAAAGCGTTACCACTAGACTACGGACGTTGTCTTGGACCGGTCCGTAGTCAGTGGCAACACTTCGGACTCGTAAATGGAAGGTTGTGGATTCGGATCCCGGCGGAGCATACAAAATATACCATTCATATTTCGAATGTGCTCTTCGCTGAGTTGAAAAATTCATAAATCTTTACCAAAGACCGGTCACTGAAAGGTCTATCCAACCTTACAACAACTGGGTCTTGCTTGAGAATTGGCGCTTTCTACAGCGACGACCAAGCTCGCAGAGGGCTCTTGAGGTGTGATACACACAAAAACAGCGCTCACCAAATAAATCATCCTAATATTATTATTATTACGGGCCACATATGGCGAGTGAGCTTACTATTGTAACAGCTTAGGGAGCTGGCCTTACACCTTACACCAACTACTTCAGTTGAAGTAGTTGGTGTGCTGGTAGTCATTTCTTGTTAAGGCTGAGTAAAACAACCTGTTACTTTATTTTGGGTTTGTACTAAGCACCGGTGCCCCCTCAGGTGTTAGACCACTCGGACGTCCCAGGATGCGGGTGGCAGACAACGTTTAAGCTGACCCCGAAGTTCTGGGAGTGAGGAGACCATGGAGAGAAGCAGCACAAGACAAAGAGTCCTGGAGGATTGTGGTGTGGGAGGCCCTGAGCCTTCAAGGTTTATGAACCGAAGAAAGTAAAGTACTAAACACCGAAACGGGACGTCATTTCTGACACCCTCAGTGGGATTCGATCCCGAGCTCTGGGCATGGAATGCAAGCACTCAACCAACTGAGCTATCGACCGGACTAACGAAACGCAAAACGCAACTAAGCTACACATATAGTGTAACTTCTTGCCACGTTATCCCCGAAGGGGTCGCATGTGGCGAGTTGAAACTATTTATTTTTACAGGTAAGGGTTTTCGTTATATGTATTTGTTTCACCCTGTAGAGTCAAGTATTCCAGAAAAGAAAAGTGCACAAAAAGAGAAACGCAAACTACTTGACTTTCTTTCTTTATTTCTTCGGCTCAAAAGTCTTGAAGGCTCAGCGGTTCCCGCATCATAATCCGTCAAGACTCTCTGTCTTGTGCTGCTTCCCTCCATGGTCCCCTCACTCCATAAACTGCGGCGTTGGCCTCAAACGCAAACAACTAGCACAGAAAACAACTTAATATATTGTTACGAACATATGAATTCGTGGGGACATGAGCCTAAACACGTAGCTTGCTGATATGTGTGCCCGCCTCTAGGATAATCCACTATGAGTTTGTGTGTACGTGTTAACTGTGTAACTTCTTGCCTGCGTTATCCCCGAAGGGATCGCATGTGGTGCTTCGGGACCTATTTATTTTTACAGGTAAGGGGGCCGGCCTCACTCCAACCAATTTCAGTTGAAGTGGGGGTTTCCCAGATCCCGGGGGGGCTGGTTCTCAATTCTTGCGAGGCTGAGTAAACCTTTGAGATCGAAACCTTGCTCTTGGCATGGAATGCAAGCATTCTACCAATTGAGCTATCGACCATTTTACGAGCTTGATCGTCGTCGCTACAAAGCGCCAATTCTCATCCAAGACCCAGTTACTGTAAGGCTGGATGGACCTTTGGTACCGGTCATTGGTAAAGGTTTTATAAATTTTTCAACCCAGCGTAGAGCAAATTTGAAAATATTAATGGTTTATTTTTTGTGCTCCGCCGGGAATCGAACCCACAACGTTCCTATTCAGAGTCCGAAGTGCTACCACTGAACTACGGACCGGTCCACTAAGGTGCTTGCAAATGACTTTCTGGTTGTTAGTCTGCAGGTTAAAGGCACATGCTCCTACCAGGGGCGGGCATTTTATCATAATTTATGATGATACTGTATTCCATGTAATTTATGACAACTTGTATGCAAACGCTGAAAAGAAATAAGCGGGCTTGCTTGGTCGGGCGCTCAGCATGTTCGCTGTAAGTATGGAGCGTAGCGGTTCCATGTTAGAGCGACACAGGGACCAAACGACGCATGACATAACGACACATGACAGAAAGACACTTGACAAAGCAACACATGAGAGAACGACACATCACAGAATGACACATGACAGAACGACCTATGATATAGCTACACAATCATGATAGAAAGACACATGACATAGCGACACATGAGAGAACGACACATGACAGAATGACACATGACGGAACGAAACAGGACAACACAAGACAAAACATCAAAATGACAGTACATCACATGATAAAACATCACAAAAAAGACGTTCTGTCATGTAATGTTTTTTCATGTGCCGTTCATGGTATGTTCTGTTTTCGGTATGGTACACTGTTTTGTCACTGTGTCGGATTGTCATGTGTCGTTTCGTCATGTGTCGCTCTGGCATTCGTCGTTATTTCATGTGTCGTTTTGTCACTGTGACGTTCTGTCATATGTCGGTCAGTCATGTGTCGTTTTGTCACTGTGTCGTTCTGAAATGTGTAATTTTGTCACTGTGTCGTTTTGCCATGTGTCGTTTTGTCACTGCGCCGTTCTGTCATGTGTATTTTTGTCATGTATCGCTCTGTCATTCGTCGTTATTTCATGTGCCATGTTGTTACTGTGACGTTCTTTCATATGTCGTTCTGTCATGTGTCCTTTTAACACTGTGTCGTTTTATCATGTGTCGTTTTGTCACTGTGCCGTTCTAACGTGTCGCCGAGCGTAGCGCACGATAAATATTTGATTTTATGACAACATCGGCCCTACTCATAAATCTGAACCGGCAAGGCCTTCAAAGGAAATGCGGAGATTTTTTGTACAACCGGTTTTTTTCTTTCAAAAAAAATATGTACATACAGTGAAGTGGCCATTGTTTTATGATATACAGGAATTGAAATATTTAAACGCAAAAAAAAATGCAATGCAAAAAACATCTAAAAATAAAACGCTTTGCTCCATTGCTGGAAGAACACTAAAGGTTTCGTTAAACAGGGAGCGTTTTTAACCTGCGTCAAGGCGTCAGCGTCTAAACGCCGCGCCGGCCGTAACGTCGCGTACATTGTATTTAAACGGCTTCGACGCTGTTCAGTCGTTTTCACTGGTCACGATGTTCAGCGTATCAGATGAAGATGAGTTGTTGCTGCTTTACGCATCATTTAGCTAAATCTTACCTTTCTAAAAACATCTTTATAAGCAATCTTTCTTGTATAGAAACATTTTTTTTTGTATAGAAACATTTCTTCAACATACACGACAGCTTCAAATTGTCCAGTATTTGGAAACCTACACTCAACTCACTACTGAAACCAGTACCTAAGTTTCAAGTCAAAGACAATGATATTATTAGTGCGGTGTGTACAGGTAACATAGTACCATCTAGTGACGTGGAATACAAACAAGATGAAAGTGGTATGTGTAACAGACCAAAACATAATTACTACCTTCGATCAAAGGTAGGCAGTGATTTGTGACAAAGTGTTTTTCAAATTCAGTTCATCCTCAGTTGCCGTACAGAGAGGATGTTCTCCTGAAGACGTCGGCTACGTCGCTGACGAAACGTCGAGAATGATGTAAGTTCTCTCTAAACGGTTCGTTAAATATCCGATTTAAATTAAGTTTTGAAATTGTTCAGTTTTAAAAATTAATATAATTGTCCAAAAAAATTTTTTTAATTTATTTAATAAATTTTTTTTCATTTTGATTTAAAAATACACTCTGTATCAAAGAAAATTTTGTAACAAAATACTGTTACGAAATATGGATTCGTAGTAAGTGCGCCTAAGCACGCTGGTGTGTGTCGAACAATCTGGAAGTGTTTCAAAAAATCCATTATGGAAGTATGTTGCATATTCTCGAATACGCGAGAACCAATGGTATGAGTCGTAGAAATAGAGGCGGCGGTTGTGTGAGAGCCAGAGAGTCTCTTCCAACATTGTGCCGCGAAGTTCTTATACGCTAGAGCGAGAAGAGTGAAAGTACCAATATTGTGCAAATAAATATTGTGAAATAAATAAATAGCAGTTTAGTTAAAAAGAACCCCAAGAAAATCATAACAATTCAACGTGACGTCCGGACTAAGCGACTGATTGCGCGTACAGGTAGTGCGTTTGCTCTGTTTGGCAGTTTGCTCCCTCAGTTCTTGTTTATCGTATACGCCAACCTTGTCAAATATGACTTTTTCATGCAGTTGTCTTATGAATCAAATTCTACACAATCTGAGCTAAGAAAAACCGTTAAACTCGATAATGTGAGAGTTCTTTTACATGTTTTTTAAATAAATTTCTTGTTTTCATAAGACACATTGGTCCAGTACACATGCAAACATTGCTCATGTAAACTTTTCTCAATGGCGTATACGGTAAACAAGAACTGAGGCAGCGAGTTGTAGGCATGTTTGGTAGATACAACAAAACGCGGCGCTATAAACCGTGACGCTTTAACATCTTGACGCGCGTTAAAAACGCTTCTAAAAAGCCTTTAAAGACCGATTAAGGAACTCGTAAATTAGAAGCATGTGCGACACTGAGGACGTAGTTAGATGGAGTAGGAAGAGGAGACGGTTCCATGCAGACCACATGAGTGAAATTATGTTAACTCGAATCTTTGTACGTGAAATACCAAAAATTCCTTGACTTATAGCTTGGTATGAGGCTGACCACCCATACTGTAAAAAATGGTTTACCATGCCAATCTCACTCCTGTTTCAGGGAAGGTCGGCAAGAGTTGCAGGGCTTATGTTCATTTGAGATTGGGTTTTTATATTGTAGGTCCACATGCGGCATGTGTGAGCGCAAAATTATGCGTGTCTGCTTGTGGGAATGCATTTAATATGAATCTCAAATGATACATATCTTTGCAGCTTAGATTTAGATTTAGATTTAGAACTGGTTATCTGCATCATTAGAGGAAAGTGTCAAAGAAAAATAAAACACAATCTGATGACGCAAACACCATCAGTAAAGATGTTTACAATAAATTTTGTTCTAAAATGTAAACTTCAAATTGTGGTATGAAATAAGTCTCTCACAAAGGTTCAGTTTTCAGCCCTGGATATAAAAAAGGGCCTCCCCTGTTCGCCCAAGCAGAAATATAACCTGGAGATCATATTTTTTCATAACATAACCCTGATTTGTTTTTTCCCTGCAATGAGATTTAAATACAAAAGTCGATACACACAAAAGTTGGTTTGTACAAAAAACGTATGCATGAACAAGCACACACATTGTTTTTTTTTGTATTTATTTGCAATACGATGAAGATGTATTTTTTATCGCGGGGTAAAAACAAATATGTTATAAATTGTAAAAATTTCGTTTGTATTTCATTAAAATAACCTCGAGCATTCTAAAGCAAGGGCGTGAAAATCATAATAATAAAAATAATATTAGCATGATTTATTCGTTGAGCGCTGTTTTTGTGTGTATCACACCTCAAGAGCTCTCTGCGAGCTTGGTCGTCACTGTAGAAAGCGCCAATTCTCAATCAAGATTCAAGACACAGTTGTTTTAAGGTTGGATGGACCTTTCAGTGACCGGTCTTTGGTAAAGGTCTAATGAATTTTTCAACCCAGCGAAGAGCACATTTGGAAGTATAAATGGTATATTTTTGTGCTGCGCTGGGATGAGAATCCACAACCTTCCATTTACAAGTCTGAAGTGTTGCCACTGGACTACGGACCGGTCCAAGAGTTTTTACAATACATAAATGCTAAATCGTCGACTAAAGGTACCTTCATATAAATTGCACTTACTTTCGAAACGAAATTTTATACTTTTTGGTATTAAATTGCAAAGATATTTTAACATTTAAGATTCATATTAAATGCATGCCCACAAACAGACACGTGAAAGTTCGCTCTTACAAATGCTGCATATGTACTAACAAATTACTAGTAAAATGAACAAGGCCCTGCAACTTTTGCCAACCTTCACTGAAACAGAGGTGACATTCGCAAAGTGAACCATTTAAAAAAAACAATACAAATAAAAATATATTCTATTTATATTTTTAAATTTGATATTATTAAATGACGAAGAAAATTTGTTAACTGAACACACAGAGGTGGAGTTTTATTTTAAAAACAATCTTTTGATTATCATTTTGCGAATTTGATTGCAGATTAAATAAAGAAGCGGAAATTTACGAATCAGCGCCGTATTTTCCAGCTCCCTGTTGTATCTCATTAAAAAAATGAATCTTGAAATGCCGTATTCATAGTGAGCTTTATGTTTTTATATTTTTTTTGTGAAATTGTATCTAAATTAAAAATAAACACGCTTTCAAGGTGAGTTGAAATTAATTTGAAATGATGATTGCTTTTGAAAGCAGAAATATTGAACAACGTTGTAGGGTTGTCGGATGAAGAAAAAAATAACTTTAAAATAAATAAAAGTGAACTTGAATAAGAGTCTTAGGCTTACACGGCCGGCTGATGATGCCGGAGTGATGCTTTCCGGGATCTGTTGCCATGGTCTGTGGGAGCTGGAGCTTCCGGACGTTTCGCCCATTTCTACGATGGGCTTCTTCAGCGTGAAGTATGATGATGATGATGATCTTGATGAGAACTGTGATAAAGTGAACTTGCACAAAGTTACTGCCAAAAATATAGATCAAATAAAAATTGCTATAGGCTGTTTTTTATTGAAGTAAGAAAATTGGTGTTTTTCTTATTAAAATTCTAGTCCGCGGTTTGCTACGGTTAAAGAAAACTCATATTTGGTTATTGGTTGCAAAGGACCTTACCCATAACTTAGGCAAATGTCGTTTAACAGCCAAGGAAAGAAAAATATCCGGTCTCAGTTGGTTGAATGTTTGTGTTTTAAGTCAGAAGTCCAGTGTTTGATCATCAGCAAGAGTGTTAGAAATTTTTGTTTATTTTGAACCCGCAATAAAATACCGACAAAGCTTACTCAGCCTTCATACGAAATGAAAATCAGCACCACGGAAGCTGGGAAATACAACTTCAAAAGAAGTGCTTGGCGTAAGGACGACCTTTTTTTTTGTGAAAATAAACAGCTCACAAACGCACATGCAAACTCTTACGGGGCCAAAGTTATTCCTAGACATTTAAGTCGTCGGTTGAGCTCATACTTTTACAAACTAATGGTGCCTGAGCTGGAAGTTTCATCAGCACGGTCATTCTTACCTACTTAATCTAATCTAATCTAAGTTGCAAAGATATGTTACATTGGAGGTTCACATTACATGCATTCTCACAACCAGACACGTACAAGTTCGCGCTTGCACATGCCTCATGTGAACCTACAACGTAAAAACCAAATCTCAAATGGACATACACCATGCAACTCTTGCCGTCCTTCCCTGAGACAGGGGTGACATTGGCAAAGTGAACTACCGAATTTTGTAATATTTGTATGAAGACAAATGAGCTGTTCACTTGCGGCCATCTTGGATCAACAGGTCTTTATACAAATGCATCATTAGTTTGTCAGAGCGTGGGCTCAACCGACGACTAAAATGTGTAAGAATAGCCCCGTTTGGGTTCAATACGGCAGAATTTGTCCTATAGGTACAGCTAAGTTGAATATTTAATTGTTTCAGTTTATTTTTTTTTCCAAGGATTTCCTTTCAGTCCTCTTAGCACGAGTTGCAAAATTTGAGTAAAATAAAGTTTACGGAAGGTATGAAAGAGTGATTTTCTCCAAAATCTGTCTTTTTGTTTCTTACACTTTATGGTCTTAGCAAAAGAGTTACAGTGATGAAGAAAATCACGTTCAAACAAACAAAAACGGCAGATTTTGGGGAAAACCACTCATTAATACTTTCCGTAAACTTTACTTTACTCAAGTTTTGCTTGACTTATAGGTTGGTATGCGGCTGACCTCCCATACTGTAAAAAATGGTTCACTTTGCCAATGTCACCCCTTTTTCAGGGAAGGACGGCAAGAGTTGCAGGGCTTATGTTCATTTGAGATTGGGGTTTTATATTGTAGGTCCACATGCGGCATGTGTTAGCGCGAAATTATACATGTCTGCTTGTGGGAATGCATTTAATATAAATCTTGAATGATATATATCTTTGCAGCTTAGATTAGATTAGATTTAGATTGCAACTTGTACTCGGGGTACAGCACAACCCTGAAGTTGACATACAAAGCTGTGAATAAATACAGTTTTACGTTTGACGGGTTCAGATTAATCTGTATCGCTCATTAAAAAATCCATAATCAAATAAAACAATTCCACGTCGACCTTTATTCCGATTTTCACTGAAATTATTCGAGCTTAAGCTTCCAACGGCTCGTTAGTCGACGGTGACCAAATTATTTAAAAAAAAAAAACATTCACCAACGCAAAAACGCAACTAAGCTACACATATAGTGCAGCGTCTTACCGCTTGCGCATGTGGCGAGTGGAACTTATTTATATTGCAGGCAAGGGGCCTGTGGCAGCGCCCTCGGTAGCTGGGAAACTGCATTTCAACTGAAGTGGTAATGCCAGCTTCCTTGCCTGTAAAATAAGTAGGTTATACTCGCCATATGCCACTCCTTCAGGGAGAGCGCTGTAAGAAGTTACATCGTATGTGTTGCTTAGTAATAGCAATAGTAGCGTCATTCTTATTGATTTTTTTTTTTTAATTCATTTTTTTCAAATACTGCCACGTTTTTTCTTTTTTTTCACTATTAAGTTGATCATGTTTTTATTTTTTTTTCGTTTTCCCACAACTAAAAAGCATTTAATATTCAATTACTGAGACTTCACAGAACTTTAATTTAAGTGAACGGGGGGAGGGGGAAGGTTCTATTTTGTAAAAAAATAAATTGAAACAATTTTTCGAAGAATATCCAGGCTGTGATTTAAATATTAAAAAGTTTGGATATTGTATTGTATTCAATTGAAATGAAATAAAAAGGAAAACATAGTTTCCATCCATTAAAAATATCTTAAATTGAACTCAAATTGATACAGATGTTTGGTGACAGTATAGAGCAAAATAAAAAAGTAAAAAGTAACAAGACATCAAGCCGGTTTCAATTTGTTGCGTTTGTGTGTGTAGACAAATACATCAAAATTATTCAGCTTTCAAATTAACGGACCCAGTGTTTGCTGGAGCCCGAAGTGTGAAATTAAATGATGACGTTATTCTAATCAACACATCCCATCGAAGTAGCAGGTCGCTGATTAATTTCTATAACGTTATTAGAGGTAAGCAAATTATATATTGAAAAAACGCAATAGGAAGCATTAGAAGCATTAGAAGCATTAGAAGGTACAAAAGAATGTGATGAGATGGTTTGGGCATGTGGAAAGAATGAATGATGATAGACTGACAAAGTAGGTACAAAGTGGTATACAAAGAAAGTGTGAAAGGAAAAAGAGGGAAGGGACGACCGAGAAAAGTATGGAGTGATCAGATTGAGGAGATTGTGAAAGAATGAGATATACAAAGTGAGCGTAAAAGAAGAAAATGCATGAAAAAGGTGATGGATATGAATGAATTGAAAGAGGTATGTAAGGATAGGAAAAAATGGAGGCAACTCTGCAGAGGCTCTGGCCACCCCTAGCGGAATGGCAACAGAGTTACAGTTACAGTTACAGTTGCAAGCGCAATATGTGACATGACTAACATATGTGACATGTAAAACATATGTGACATGTAAAACATATGACTTTTGTTCTGCTTTCCTTTGAGCCTGCTCCTTTAAAGTGTTTGTCCAGAGAACCCTCCATTCTTTGATTGGTATTTCTGGAAGTCTGCCACCTTCTTCTTTTTCCCTTGTCCACAGATCAACAATGAATGTCAGAGACTTGGTGTTAATGCAGTGATAAGGTTATGAAGGTACGTCTTCAGTTTTTTCAGGGTCTTCCGAGTGGTCAGAAACCCTTTGAAAGTTTGCACATTGCGATCTTCCAGCGTTAATTATGATTTCGATCTGAAATATTAAATTATAGTTTTGGCAAGTAATATTTAGATTTCAAACAAGAATTAATATGTTTCAAGCTATATTATTTTGGTACCTATAGTCAGGCCCAGATTAAGGGTGATCCGAGCGGTGCGATTGCACCAGAGCCCCCCCACTTCCAGGGCCCCCTAAAGTCTTCGCCATCTTCTTCAAATTGAAAAATTGCTACATTTAACATTCAAACCTGATCAAAAGATGATGTAGAATTTCTGAAACATCAGTTAAAAAACGCCATAGTTAGTATTCAATACCTCAAATAAAAAACATTACGTTATTATTTTATAATCGCGTAAACAGAAAAAAGTACGGAAGATGTAAGTTGGTATGCTGCTGACCACCTATGCTGTAGAAAATGGTTCACTTGCCAATGTCACCCCTGTTTCAAGGAAGGTCGGAAAGAGTTGCAGGGTGTATGTTCATTGGACATTTGGGTTTTTATGTTGTAGGTTTACATGCGGCCTGTGCACGCAGGAACTTGTACGTGTCTGCTTGTTAGAGCGCATATGAGTCGTATAATTGCAAACGCCGTGAACTCCTTAGGCGATGATTTTGAGAAAAATAAACTTGTAAACTTGTAAAACAACAGCACCAGTAGATGACGGCGCTTGCACGAAATCATACTTTTGCAATTGAAATTACGAAAGATTAAGTGAGGCTTACATTATATCGCACACAGAAAATAAGATGTTACACTGCGCAGAATCAAATTCAATCATTATCTCAAAAATCATAAATTTTGGAGATGACGGCGTTTGCAGTTATACGACTCATATAATATGAGTTCCCAATGTTACATATATTTGTAATTTAGATAAGTTTAGATAAAATATCATAGCGCCTCTAGTGTTTTGAAATATTTCGTCTATTAACGTGATGGTGGAGTATTTATGCAATGTTTTATAGCCGCGATGCAGGTTCGTTTAAATTCTCAATTATTAACAAAAATGGGGGAGGGGGAGGGGGGGGGGGGCTATGTCTTATCTAGCACCAGGGCCCCGGGTGGGCATAATGTGGGCCTGCCTATAGTAATTATATTTATAATTATGATAATGTTTGTTGCGTAATTAATTGGCTGGTTTTAATAATGTCATCTATAGCCATTGCAAACAATATTAATTTGGCAAGCAACGAAGCGTTTGTGGCATTTCACTTGTTTGTAGAATCCGTGCTATTCTATACAGTAGCAAAATACATAACAAAGAGTTCGCATGTTGAGACTTTTATCACTAAAATTACTTACAAATATACTGGCAGATGATTTTGTGGTTAACCAGTTATCAAAAAATACGTAAAGGTTAAGAGAAAATTCATTCCTATTAAGTCACAAAAAAGCTGAAATTTTAATACGATAATTGTTAGGTTTAGGTTGGAATTACGGTCGTTTGACATATGTACAATAATTATAACTGCACAGTTAAAATTTATTAATTGGATATAGGACGAACCGTTATAAGACATTTTACATTGTTCACGACGTTTCGTTAGCGACGTAGCTAACATCTTCAGGAGACAGCCTCTCTGCACGACGACTGAGGATGAACTGTTTTTTTTTCAATAAAAATTGTTACAAATCACGGCATACCGTCGAGCGAAGGTAGCAATTATGATTGACCTGAGATGACTGAATAGTCGAAAACGTTCGTAGTAGAATTTAAAATTTAATTTTTTAAATATATTATATTTGTGAAATAAAAACAGTGTTTAAATAAAAGAAAAAGGTGTTGTTTTTGAATAACCAACTAAAAAATTATGATTAGGTTTATCATGAATATTTACACTTTTATTTTGTTTCCAGTTCACATCACTAGATGGCACTATGTTATCCGTTCACACAGAGCTGATTATTTCATTGTCTTTGACACGAATATTAGGTATTTTCCTCACCAAAAAATACGTTTTTGAATAACAGTAATAGTACATAAGGCTGAAGAAGATTGAACACAAAGATACTAACAATATTATGCGTTGATTGCATTTGTTTGAGCGAATCGTTTGGTAAATTTTGTTCGTGGTTCACAGGCCTTGTCAATCCAGATCACCTACTCATTATATAACAATACTCTCTGTGTGAGATTCATGACTTTTTTGACCAAGATCACATTAAGTCCAGATGCGGCATGTAAACGGGACGCCACTAAGCTACACATATAGTGAGACTTCTTGCCGCGTTATCCCCGAAAGGGTCACATGTGGCGAGTTGAACCAATTTATTTTCACAGGTAAGGGGGCCGACCTTACGCCAACCACTTCAGTTGAAGTGAGAGTTTCCAAGCTTCCGAGAGAGCTGGTACTCATTTCTTGTAAAGGCTGTGTAAGCCGTGCCAGTATTTTATTTTGGGGCTTGAAATAAACACTGAAACGGGAAATCATTTCTGAAACCTTAAATGGGATTTGAACCCGAACTCACGGCATGTAATGCAAGCACTTACCAACTGAGCTACCCAATCTAATCTAATCTAAGTTGCAAAGATATGCTACATTGGAGATTCACATAATATGCAATTTCACAACCAGACACGTACAAGTTCGCGCTTGCACATGCCGCATGTGAACCTACAACACAAAAACCAAATCTCAAATGGACACACACCTGCAACTCTCAGCGTAAAATCTTACACGTGTTTGCTTGTGAGAATGCATGTAATATAAATCTGAAAATTGTCGTCCGAAAACGTGCGCTCGATGTGCTCTCAATGGCTTACTAGCCCGGTTGCTAACATCTCATTCACTTCATTTTGTGTCACTATAACATTTCATTCACAACAATTAATTAATTTGTGAAATTCAAATGAGATTTAGTTGAAATTGATGTATTAGAGCGATCAATCATTCAGACATTATCGTAATTTCAATGCGCCAATACAAATAATACGGAATTATTGGTTGGTATTGTTACGATTTTTGGTTCGGATACTTTCAAATAAAACACTACTCTTATTTTTACTTATTTATTTTACACGGTTATATTTATTTTTACAAAGACACTTTCATTTATTTCATTACACTGGTTTTAGTTCACTGGTTGGATTTGTTCAATGTATTGGTGAAGCTCACAGATGACTGACTCGTACCCTTTTTATACTAAGAAGATGGAACTGTTGAGAACACATTTTTGCTAGACTGTTCTCGAAGCACATACATAATTAAAGTAATCTAGTGACTTCTCCATTTACACACAATTATTAATCCTACCCAACAATACAATAAAGGATTCCTTTTAAATAGCTATAACTAATACCTATACTTATTTTAATATTACCTATTTACATAACAGAATGAGGATGACCGACAATACTGTAAAAATATTATTCACTTTGCAAATGTCACCCCTGTTTCAGGGAAGGTCGGTAAAGGTTGCAAGGCTTATAATAATTTTAAGTTTGAATTGTAATTTTTAAGTACACATGCAGCATTTGTAAACGTAAACTTATACGTATCTGCGTATGGGAATGAATTTAATAAGTATTTTTAATGTCATAGAACATGGATAAGACGGAGATAATGTGGGCAGTCACATCTAGGCGTGATCACCTATTAGTGAACGGAGTACCACTCTCCATAGGAGGTCAGCTAATCCAGCCTTCTGATTCAGTGAGACTTCTAGGAGTCTTACTGGATCGGAATCTGACACTGGAGAGGCAAATAGATGCCACAATAGCTTCTTCTTTTTTTTCACTACGCCAAATTAAGGCTATTAGAAAGTGTTTACCGTCAGATGCAGTCAAGACCCTAGTGAGCGCGTTTGTGGTGTCTCGGATTGACTATTGTTCGACGCTTTATAGTGGTCAGCCAAAGAAGCAGTTCAATCGCTTTCAATCTGTGTTGAATTCGGCAGCAAGACTCATATTCGGGATACCCAAATTCGCTCACATCACTCCGCTGTTAAAAACACTACATTGGCTTCGTTTCCCGGAGAGGGTGGTCTACCGTGTTTGTGTGATGGTATATAAAGCCATCAATGGCTTGGCTCCACCTTATTTGACTGACATGATGTTGCCTGTTGAGATGGGTGTAAGGAGGCAGACACTCAGATCCGCGGGCGATGAAGTAGTCAATTTGGTTCAGCCACGCCGTCAGATTCGTACAAATTTCGGAGACCGCGCTTTCCGTGTTGCGGGTCCGGTGGAGTAGAACAGACTGCCACCCGGAGTGAAGAACTCCAAATCTATGGATGTATTTCGCGGAGCACTCAAGACACACCTATTTAGAAAGTCTTATCCATGATCGGAGAGGGCCCTTGAGGTGTGACACACACAAAAACGGCGCTCTCTTATCATTTGTAATTTAAAATAAATTAGCCTGATATTATTATTATTATTTAGATGCATTCGTCTGGTCTATAGCTCAGTTGGTAAAGTGTTTGCATTCCATGCCGAGAGCTCGGGTTCGAATCCCACCGTGGGTGACAGAATTTATTTCCTGTTTCAGAGTTTATTTCACACAAAAAAATACATGAGTACCAGCCTCTCAGTAACTGAGAAACCTACATCTCTACTGAAGTAATAGGCGTAAGAACGACCCTCTTATGCTTTAAAAAAGTAAATAGGTTCAACTCGCCACATGCGAGGCCTTTGGTGAGAACGCCGCAAGAAGTAACACTATATGTGTAGCTAAGTGGCGTTTTTTATTCATAATCTATGTCACAGAAAAAGCTGTTCACATTGAGGTTCACACTCCATGCACATATGCTTATGCAAGCAAACACATGTGAAGTAAGGTCTGCCCCCTTACATCAATAATCTATAATCTAAGTTGCAAGGATATATTCATTTAAAGCTCTCAGATGTATGCCCACAAACAAACACGTGTAGTTCGCACTTACAAATGCTGAATGTGTACTTACAAATAAAATCCAAACCTCAAATGAACATAAGCCCCACAACTTTTGCCGACCTTCCCTGAAACAGGGGTGACATTGGCAAAGTGAACCATTTTTTTACAGTATGGGTGGTAAGTATTAATAATTAGGTTACTCATGCCACATGCGACCCTTTCAGTAAAAAGTTGCACTTTACGGGCAGCTCAGTATCCTTTTTGCGTGTAAATTAAATTCCTGAGTTACAAAGACTCATAAATTATTTGGACAAATTGATAGATACAATTAGGTCACAAATTACGAATTAAAATGGTTCTTTTGAATAATATAAAACGTAAAAGAGCCATAAAACAATCTCTTGTTCTTTTTTTCTTAAAGGCTTGTTAAAAAAAAAATTAACAAAGACAGCCCAGCCCCCCCCCTGACAGTTGACACGTGCCGAAATGTTCCACACAGAAGTGGAGAGACGTGTTTCATTAATTATTATATCTGAATTTTTATTCTTAAGTTAAAAAACAAAGTTAATTAAATTTTTTGTAGAGATCTGAAAACAAAAGTGTGAAAAAGAAGGAACACAAAGGAATTTCTTGGTTTTATTTCAACCTTCGTACTTATGGGTGATTCGTTTTCTTCAAAGTTATTTATTGTCCATGTTTCACTTGTGTACATCAGTGTTTAATCTAATCTCATCTAAATCTAAGTTGCAAAGATATGTATTATTTGAGGTTATGTTATGTTATTTTAAATAACATATTATAAAAAACAATCCCGAAGTGTGCAGTGTCTGTTTGTGGGCCGAACGGTCACGGAAACGGCCGAACTGCGCCGTGCGAATCAATCGGCCCACGCTCGTGAGTTCATCGTTAGTTCCCGGCAAGATGCCAAGCGATTAAGACGTTAGCGACCAAGCACCAAGCGGTGCAAAAGGGGGCACTACAATGGAGCTCCCCCCCCTCCCATCTACTTGGATTTCCTGCCAGCAAGGCACCCGCCTTGTGGACCAGAGGCATAGGAGCGCCCCCCCAGGGGCTCCAACGTGTGAAGGCGTCGGCCTTGTGAACCGCCGCTAGCCTGGGGCGCTGCCCCAGGCCTTCCGTTTCGAACTCCAGCCAACGGAATAGGGAGTGTTCTAGTGACAACCTGTAGGTCTAGCCAATCCCTTATTTCCCCTTTTTCCTCCCATATTAGTACAGTAATAACCCTTATTTGTTCATGTTAACTTTATCTTTTAATTATAAAACCCTTCCCAAAGTACAAGTGAGCAACCGAAAGAAAGACCCCCACGCCCTGAGTGATGCTGATAAGAGCTAGCCGGAGTAAGTATCCTGAAGGTACATTTGAAGATACCTTTTCATTCTAACATAACACTGGCGCATCCAACTGGGATTCTTTCGATATTGCGAACTTTTATTTTGGGAATTGTTTTGTGAAGCTCTGTTTTTTTAGTGTATTTTTTTTGCTTTCATTGTGACGTCATATGTTTTCTTGCTTTGATTTTAGAATGAATTGTTTTTGTTTTGATTGCTTTTGCATTTTGCTGTAATGTCCTTTTGACGATTAAAAATTATGATAGAATTTTTATATCAATATAAATTGACATGCAATCTTTGAGAAGCCTGAAAAATAGATCATTAAATCTTTTATCATTTGCTAAGAAACCTCGTCATATTTTAATTTTTTATGCCAAATTTCATTTTTTCTTCAACATTTAGTATTTCTGTCTATTTTGATTCTAACACTATTTTGGTCGCTTCCTTTTTGTTTTTTGCATTTGCGTAAATGTACTTTGACGATTTAAAATTCTGTGAAATTTTAATATCAATAAAATGTACATGCATTTTTGAGAATTCATTTGAGAAAGCATCATTATTTTGTTTTATTTTTTTTCACAGAAATCTAGCTTTGTTTATTTTACATAAGTACCTACCTTGAAATTGATGCATTATTTGTTGCTAGGCAAATAAACTTTCACTTTATGTTTTTTTCATAAAAGCTTTTAACAAACTTTTTTCCACATTAAAGGATTCTCAGAAGTATTTTATTTAATGTGAGGATTAAGTGTTTGGTAATTCATGATGTTTTTTCCCCATATTTTGGTTTTTTTTAATGTGCTATTCTCAAAAACATTTTAAAATAATATATTTTTTTTCTGGGTAAACTGGTGATTAGGTCCTTTCGGAAATTTACTACGAACTATGGCTATTCTGTTGGCTGCCATTTGTAAATAATTTTATAGATTAGCTTTAGGTACTTTTGTGTGTTGTCAGGGAACATTGAAATCGTTCCAAGAACCCTCAAAAAACGATAGAGGATTGTAATTTTTGTAAAAAGGTAGCTTAGGATTCATTTTAGTTTAATATTTACGATGGTTTTATTTCTTGCAAGCCAATAGCATATCACTTTTGTGCGATGTTTGACTGATATACGGGTCACTTGGAGAAATGTAAACTTGATCGGTTCTCAAAAAACATCGGAGAAATTTTGTTTTATAGTGTACAAATAGGTAATTTAGTTAGAATTAGGATTTCTTGACTACATTTGTTTTTATGTATGTAAATATCTTCTACAGTTTTTTTTTTGTAAAATTTCAATGGTTTTCCGAATTAACCCTTTGGAAAAAGATCGAATAATGAAGTTTTTTTATTCTTCTAAAAAATGAAGTGGCGCCACCGAGAAAGAGTGGGAAAATGTGGTCCTTTGGGAAAGGGAAGCCGTTTTCCGGGATTCTACTTTCGTAGGTCCGTGTGTGGATTTTCCACGGTATGTTGATGTAGGGATGAAATTATCACTGCTTTGAGTGGAAATTGATGTAAGGGGAAGAAATGCTGGCCTTTTTCTTGGAAAAGGGAGCGCATTTTCTTGAGATGTTACGTTTCGTAAATCTGGGATCTGATATGCACTTTTGTGTATAAGATGACACTTAAAGCCTTGTTCATTTTGTCGAAGGGGGAAAATGTCTGTGAGAACAGACGTGTTTGAGGCTCGAAAGAGCTGGTGTATTTGTAATATTTTGTTTGTGTATTCCATTATCTTTTTAGGATGTTTTATATGGAATGTTCCACTCTTTTTTCGAGTGAGTTCGTAGTGGATTTTACGCACTAACATATTTAATATTTTGAGCAAGTTTTGGATGTTGTCTCTGTATGTATTTTTTTTGTATTCAGCTCAGAACGTATTGTTATATAATAGTCGACTCCTGTAACGAGTTATGACTTGGTTAATATAAGTACCAGTGTAAAATATGTTTTGATTGCTGTGATTATTATTTATTGTTTAGAGTTTTCGACATGTTTTGGTGAAGAAAAAAGGCCTTGTTACAAGATCGCTTTTAATCCGCGTCTTGTCGGTTATTGGAACCACCTTGAAATTTCCCAAATCAAATCGATAATTCTCACAGCCACCAGTTTTCTTCTTCCTTCTTTCTGGTGTGTTGATAGGACAGAAGGATGTTCCTGTAAATCCCCTTTTCCTTTTTGTGTTCCCATAAAATTTTCAATTTTCTTAATGGCCAAAGACCTGGTGTTGTGTGTGAAGACTGTTGTGTTGCTCCTGGTTTTCTTTCTTTATTTTTGTGAGAAAGGGGAATGTTATGTTATTTTAAATAACATATTATAAAAAACAATCCCGAAGTGTGCAGTGTCTGTTTGTGGGCCGAACGGTCACGGAAACGGCCGAACTGCGCCGTGCGAATCAATCGGCCCACGCTCGTGAGTTCATCGTTAGTTCCCGGCAAGATGCCAAGCGATTAAGACGTTAGCGACCAAGCACCAAGCGGTGCAAGAGGGGGCACTACAATGGAGCTCCCCCCCCTCCCATCTACTTGGATTTCCCGCCAGCAAGGCACCCGCCTTGTGGACCAGAGGCATAGGAGCGCCCCCCCAGGGGCTCCAACGTGTGAAGGCGTCGGCCTTGTGAACCGCCGCTAGCCTGGGGCGCTGCCCCAGGCCTTCCGTTTCGAACTCCAGCCAACGGAATAGGGAGTGTTCTAGTGACAACCTGTAGGTCTAGCCAATCCCTTATTTCCCCTTTTTCCTCCCATATTAGTACAGTAATAAACCCTTATTTGTTCATGTTAACTTTATCTTTTAATTATAAAACCCTTCCCAAAGTACAAGTGAGCAACCGAAAGAAAGACCCCCACGCCCTGAGTGATGCTGATAAGAGCTAGCCGGAGTAAGTATCCTGAAGGTACATTTGAAGATACCTTTTCATTCTAACATAACAGTTCATATAAAATGCATTCCCACAAGCAGACACGCATAATTTCGCGCTCACACATGCCGCATGTGGATCTAACTTATAAAAACACAATCTCAAATGAACCTGCAACTCTTGCCGACCTTCCCTGAAACAGGGGTGACATTGGCAAAGTTAACCATTTTTTACAGTATGGGTGGTCAGAGTCATACCAACCAATAAATTAAGGATGATATGCAAGAACTTAATTAATAATATTTTTTAGGATTTGGTGGTTTACACAGTGAAAGTCCATTGTATATTAATTAAAAAAACACACTGTTTCAATTCACTTATTATTTATTTTAAATATGCCAAACGTTTTCGCCTAAAAAGGCATCATCAGGACAAATGACCTATCATTTATCATTTGTCATTTGTTTTGAGGATGCCTTTTTAGGCGAAAACGTTTGGCATATTTAAAATAAATAATAAGTGAATTGAAACAGTGTGTTTTTTAATTAATATACTTAATTAATATGTTATTTTAACAAAATTTTAACCCATCATATGTATTCCTTGAAGGTTGGAATGAGGCTGACCACGCACATTGTGATTGTGAAGATTATTTGCCGATGCCACCTCTGTTTCAGGGAAGATCGGCAAGAGTTTCTGGGTGTATGTTTCCTTTCACTTGCGACCCCCTCGGGGAAAAAGCGGCAAGAAAGTACACTATATGTGTAGCTTAGTACATAGGTCCGGTCGATAGTTCAGTTGATAGAGTTCTTGCATTCCATGCCATGGATCGAATCTCACTGAGGGTGTCAAAAATGATTTCTTATTTCAATGTTTATTTCAAACCACAAAATAAATTATCGACAATGCTTACTCAGCTTTCACAATAAATAAATACCAGCCGCCTCGAGAGCTGGAAACCCCCCATTTCAACTGCAGTGGTTTGCGTAAGGTAAGCTCTTATCTGTAAAAATAAATCAGTTCCACTCAACACATGCAAAACCCTTCGGGGATAGCGCGGCACGATATGTATAGCTAAGTTGCGTAGCTTTTCAGATATATTACATTTTATAATAATAATAATTAATATAAAAACTAATCCCCGTTACCATTTGTCGTTGAGCTACAATAAGTACAATAAACTTTTTCATCGTTGAAATGTTAATAATTGTTGGAAAACGCGAACAAAGGCTCTCACGGTATTTTTTTCAGCCAGTATTGCAATCGAGCTTTAAGCAGTTATGTCGTAGACATTGAAAATGCTTTTCAAAGCTTAAAGACTTGTTTACTAAATATTTTATTAATGTTCCATAATTTAATTTCAGTAAATATAAGTAAAATTTAATACTCGTATAACATTTACTCAAAAGTAGAAATTAAATTAACATAGTCATACTTAATATTATATAAGATGTTTTTTCTTTTTTAGTTTTGTTTCTGTTTTGGTTTTGATGTCCATACATATTATTATTTATTGATTTAAAAAAAAATGTAATGTGTTGTGTATGTTCCTTGACTTACATATATGTTCGTATGCGGCTGACCACCCATGCTGTAAAAATGGTTCACTTTGCCAATGTCACCCCTGTTTCAGGGAAGGACGGCAAGAGTTGCAGGGTGTATGTCCATTTGAGATTTGTTTTTTTATGTTCTAGGTTCACATGCGGCATGTGCAAGCGCGAACTTGTACGTGTCTGCTTGTGAAAATGCATGTAATGTGAATTTCCAATGTAACATATCTTTGCAACTTAGATTAGATAAGATTAGATCAATTTACTTTCTACCATCTTTTCACGAATAAGTATTGGGTTTAACCAGGTTTATTTGTCTTCTTACAACAATGTTACATTTAATTTTAAATGCTCAATTGATTTTGTCAAAAAAAAATTTTTTTTGTTAAACAAGGAATGTTCAAACAAAATACAAAACAAAAATATATCAAAAGATTTTTGACATTTTTCCATGGAATGACCGCGATGAATAAAAGTTTTAAATGCGAACTAAAAGGCGAATCAAAGCATTTTTGTTATCAAAACCTTCCAGGCAAAAAACATGTCAAAACAATACACTGAATTTTTGACGAACAATTTGTATAATTATTTTGGAAAAAAAATTGACATTTTCATATCAAACTCGACCTATCAATGTTTTTTTTTTCGAAATATTATTATTATTACATCAGGCTAATTTATTTTAAATTAAAAATGATAAGAAAGCGCCGTTTTTGTGTGTGTCACACCTCAAGGAGCCTCCCCGATCATGAATAAGACTTTCTGAAAAGTAATATTCTTGGGATTCTCTGAAAATCAATCAATTGTTGTTTTCAAAGCCTTGATTGCTTGAAAGTTTTTTGTTTAATTCTGAGAAATCTTTCTTCGTGAATTTTGTGAAATTTACAACAACAAAAATTAAATTATTACCAATTATTTTCAGTGTGATTTCTCTTTCAAAAATCTGATATATTTTATCATCAAGTATACATGTGTATAACAATCTAAGCTGCAGAGAACAATGAATATTTAAGAGTCATAATAAAAGAAGGGTTTGTATGAAAAAGGTTATGACTCTGGAAGAAATGAAAGAAGTATGAAAGGACCAAAAAAAAATGGCGGCTAAACTGTAATGTAGGCGGCTAACTAAGGCCAAGAATCAATTTTCATTTTTATAGATGTTTTGTAGATCTTTTAGTGTTTGTCTGTTTGTATAACTGGATGTAATTAATTGCTTGTAATCCTTGACTTAACGGTTGGTAGGCGGATGACCACTCATTATGTAGAAAATGCTTCACTTTGCCAATGTCGCCCCTGTTTTAGGAAAGGTCGGCAAGAGTTGCAGGGTGTATGTTCATTTGAGATTTGGGTATTTATGTATGTTGTAGGTTCTCATCCGGCATGTGCAAGCGCGAAATTATACGCGTCTGCTTGCGCGAATGCATATAACGTGAATCCCCAATGTTGCATACCTTTGCAACTTAGATTAAATTAGATGATGTAAGACAAACAAGGTAAGTAAATACATAATCAATGGAATTAGTCGGTGCTATGGCCGAGGGGGCCAAGTGGACTAATCTTTCTAGCGTGTTTGGAATAAATCAACGTTGGTTCGATCCCCGCCTGGGTCATTTGACCATAACTTTGACCCTGGTTCAACAGATGTTACTGGGTAATTATTAATTAATTATTCATTAAAATAAACAATAATGAATTATTAATTGATGATATTTATACCTGTTTCTGGCCAGGCAGAATAGGTTGGTGAATTGCATTCCTCTTCAAAAATCTATTTAAAAAAAAAAAAACAAAGAGAAGGAACGAATGCAATTTATTTGACGAAAGGGGCACAAACGCACTCAATCTTAAAAATGGATTTTTTTTCAAGAAAACGAGGACAACCGAAAAGGTTACCATTTAACATGAATCTATGAAAGTAGTTTTTAATTACCAGTACAACACACGTTTCTCTATTTCATCGATGTAGAGATACTTTGGAAGGCGCGCATACAAAGCTATTTTTTTTCAGACAAGATTTTATACACAAAAACAAGTAAATTATTTCATTAGACCAATCAACATTCTTCCAGACTGAATATTCAAGGCGGTATTTACAAACACAGACTTAATTTAATTTCACAATCAGGTCAGCTTAAATTGTAAATAATCTAGACAAATTAAATTTGGTCCACGTCTACGGGTAGGCTTTGTATTTAGCATTCTTGAATAATCATCCCAGTACCTGAAGTACAAAATCTTTGACGTAAAAACTCAAATATAGAGTTTTCAAAAAGGATAAGAAAATTTTATTTCTCACTAGAGGCGCTGCTTTAGTTTCTCTATATTTTTAGTTAAGTTCAAAGATGGTAATTTTTTTCGTGGACAGATAATCCTTATAAGAAAAGTTTTTGTGTCGTACAAATTGTGAAAGGTGATAACTCATTAAATATACCGTGAAATATTTAGGTTTCAGAAATGTTTTCTATTTGCAATGAGACTCCATGCAAAATTTAACACGCTTTGTAAATTAATTGCTGATTATGTTTAACAGGTCTTTGATAAAAAAAAATTAAGTACCTGTAAATATATACGTGTTTTTTTTTTTTAAAACGAGTGTATGCAATTTTATTTTTTATTGTAAACGGTTTTATCTCAGGTTCACTTTTAATAAAATTACGGTTATATTTATTTCACAGTATTTATTTTTTAACAAGTTGATTTTAAATATGGTTTTCTCTGTAACTTCTGTTTGTCGGTTTCACGGCTAGGGCGTTAATCGATCACTGCCTGCTTTGCAGTCTATATATGTGTGACCAAGGCCTATTCTCGCGTGTTCCTGAGCTGACGAGGCACCTCTAGAATAGATATTTCCAGAGTGCCAGAAGTGTTAACAGTTAACAAATGTCAAACACTCACGTCTACACACACACATACACAGCAAGTAAACACGCCTAGGCACCTAATCACAAAAACACGCAGGCATGTACCTAAACATTTGTAACAATGTGATGAAAAGTAAACAATATTTTGTACAACTTTTAATCTCAGAGAAATGAAACACTTTTTGTATTGTCGGTGTTATGGCCGTAGAGGCGTGGTATTTGGAACCGGATAACATTGGTTCGAATCTTGCGTCTAGCCCACTTGACCATAACTTCGACCCTGGTTCAACAGATGCCGTTGCATGCACACAAGCTTCTGCTTTCGCATGAAGACAACTGGCCAGGAAAAATAGGTTAGTGGATTCCATTCCTTTCCACAAATCTATAAAAAAAAAAATGTTTTTACAAGCAAACATTAAGTAAAATTATCTGTTACTGTTTCTGTATTGAGCTTCTCCTTTTCGTGAATCGCAAATCTGTTTTCAATAAAATAAAATTGAAAAATTTAAATGTATATTTTTCATTACATTGTGAGATTCTTTGTAAGGTAAATTAAATAAAGGTAGTATAGGGTAAAACCAAAGTTTTTGTTAATCCGAAAACATTGATTTTTTTAAGCCAGTGGAGTGTTTCAGGCCCCAAATTAATATAAACATTCATCATGCCTGAGCTCTACGCAAAAAGGGATTAGGGAGCCACTGAAACTTTCCCCTGAAATATTGTGCTGCGAAAGGTAAAATTATTATTATTGGAGACTGAAAAAGGGAATTTTTTTTTCGAGTATACTTATTTGAAAGTAAATATGGCGGCGTATTTGCAGTGTTGGCGTCTAGGGCGTATAACTCGAATTTCAAATCAATTTAATTTAGTTTCATTTACTTAATTTGTTAATTATTTCGATTCCCAATTTTCTTTTATTCCTTGACAAATAGGTATGTATGAGTTTCCCGGTTCCAGAGAAAAGCGACAGGAGTACAAAGATTATTTTCATATAAGGTTTGCTTTCTTTTGTATGTATACATGAAGCATATGTAAGCGCACACTTACATGTTCGTGTTTGTGGGCATGCATTAAATATGAGACTTAAATGTAATATGAAAATATAAGTTGTAAAGTTTGCTAGTGTTTGGTGGTTCACACTGTGAAAACCCATTGTATTTATTTAAAAAAATTACACAGTTTTAGTTCACTTTTATAATTTTATTTTTTGCTCAAATATTTTCGTCTTAAAAAGCATCTTCAGAAGCAAAACTGCTCCTGAAGATTTCTTTTAGAGCTCTGTTAATAAGCCCATCGCATACACGGGCTAAACGTTTGGAAGCTCCAGTTTCCACAAACCATGACATCATATCCTGGAAATCGACGCATCATCAGCTGACTGCTACAACTCCAATACAAAAGGTTTACTAACACACTGCTCAAAGCAAACATGAGGAAGTGTAGTAATGATAAGATTTGGACAACATTTTGAATGTCGTTTTGTGACATTTACGCATTGTAGAGCCAATCCTGAACAGACATGTCTTTAAATGGGATTTAAAAGCCACTGCACACTCCACAGCTCTCAACTCGTGTGATAGGGCATTCCACGGCAGAGAGCCGGCAATGCAAAAGGCACGATACAAAAGCGCCCTTGAAATGACACACAGTCATAAAAGGCGCTTTATAAATTTGTACTTTATCATCATTCCTTGACTTATAGGTTGGTTTGAGGCTGACCACCCATACTGTTTAAAATGGTTCGCTTTGCCAATGCCACCCGTGTTTCAGGGAAGGTCGACAAGAGTAGCAGGGCTTATGTTCATTTAAGATTGGGTTTTTATATTGTAGGTCCACATGCGGCATGCGAAATTATACACGTCTGCTTGTGGGAATGCGTTAAATATGAATCTTAAATGATATATATATTTGCAGCTTAGAATAAGATTAAAGATTTAGATCATCATCATTGGTGTTATTGCCGAGGGAGTCAAGTCGTTATTTGAGATAAACGTCTTTTTTACAGAATAACGTTGGTTCGAATCACGCTTGGTCCTTTGACCATAACTTCAACACTGGTTCAACATATTATGCCGTTGCATGTACACAAACCTCTACTTTTTGCATAAAGACAACATACAACAGAAGACCACAGGCTAGGCAAAACAGTTTTCGGACTGAAGAAACGGATGTTACTGACCGTGGAAAGAGAAGAACAATTTTCCCTACGTTTCGTTAGAGTCATATTCGACGTCTTCATGTAGCGTGTGTCTTCTACAAAGAAGAAACACGAACACTCATTCATTGTTCGTGTTTCTCATATCATATACGACGTATCCGACATATCTCACGTGATATGCGACGTCTTCAGGAGGCGTGTGTCTTCTACAAAGAAGAAACACGAATAAACGTAGAGAAAATCGTTCTTCTCTTTCCACGGTCAGTAACATCCGTTTTTTAATTCTGAAGAATGTCTAACGACCGTAATAATAATTTAAATTTTTAAAACAAAACAGGTTGGTAAGTTGCATCTATTCAAAGCACATAAAAAATTGCAATAATAATTTAAAGAACAGTATCAGCATTTGCTCCCCGTATTGCTTCTTAAATTTTCACCCATAATTTTTAACAAAAAAAAGCACTCATCATTTCTTCAGAGTCATTTCATGCGTCTGCGAAATCTCCCATTATTATGAAGGTGTCACAGATTAAGCTCACGTGTTGTGTCGAGCAGGAAGGCTTCGTGCGGGCATATTACAGGGTGTAGCTTTTCAGGGTGGACAGAATATAAAAAGGCCCATTAAGCTGTGGCGCTGAAAAAAGCTGCGTGGGGATTACTGAAAATAAACAAACGGCTGCCCACTGACCAAAGCTCCGCCCGAGAAAGCTGCGAGCTTACGGATAGAAAGCTTTTTTTTCAGTTGGATTAAATGAGATTTGTAAACAAGCATCGGAAAGAGATTGACTGATTGATTGGATTAATCTTTAATCTACGTTGCAAAGATATATTAACATTAAAGGCTTTCAAATGCATTCCCACAAACAAACACGTGTAGTTCGCGCTTACAACTGCTGAATGTGTACTTACAAATAAAATCCAAACCTCAAGTGAACATAAGCCCTACAATTTTTGCCGACCTTCCCTGACACAGGGAGGACATTGGCAAAGTGAACCATTTTTTACAGTATGGGTGGTTAGCCTCATACCAACCTATAAGTCAAGGAATGAATCAACTTATATAATCTATGATTTAGAACAATAAATCTATTTTTCATTTCCGAAAAACTGTAATCGTATTTTTTCCACATTTGTGTATTTCGAAACACAGTATTTAATCTATTCTAAGTTGCAAAGATATGGGACATTGGGGATGATGGGGCAGACACGTATTAGTTCGTACTTGCACATGCCGCATGTGAACCTACAACGTTAAGAGCCAAATCTCAAATGAGCATACACCCTGCAAATGTTGCCGACCTTCCCTAAAACAGGGGTGACACTGGCAAAGTGAAACATTTTCTACAGCTTGGATTGTCAGCCGCATAACCTATAAGTTAAGGAACATGGGCAATAAATTATCTTTTACAATTAACAATTAGCGAGTATCGATAATAAAAAATATCGTTCATTTGTCGCATTTTCTGGGCTTATTTTTCGTGACTTGTAGGTTGGTATGAGGCTGACCACCCATATTGTAAAAAATGGTTCACCCCTGTTTCAGGTAAGGTCGGCAAGATAAATTCTTTTAAGATAGAATATACTCGTAGAATATCGATAACAGAATTGATTCCATTATGTATTACATTCTTCATTCATATATTTCACTCAAAAATAGTCTATCGTTTTTACTCGTATTAAAAATTCATATTTTCATTTCCAGAAACAATAATAATATAATATGCCCGCTTATGATGTTTTTTTTACCTACCTTAATGGGTGAATAAAAAGCTAAGGATTAATTTATTTCCTGGCAATAATAACCTTGATTTTAATCACGCCCTATTGGTATATTTGAATTTCGAACGCATCCTCTATTTTTATGGCAGTTGTTGTTTCATTGATACCTTCCTATCTAGATAACTACAAAAAAATACCTACCTAATATATAACAAAGAAAAATTCTATGCTAGTATTGATGACCTTGATTTTACATGCGTTCTATTGGTCTATTTGAATTTCAAAAGCGGTACATGATCATGTTTTATGGCTGTTAGATTGTGATTTTTAGTACGCCCGTAATTTTACTTATACCTACCTGACGAATACAAATTACATTTTTCTATGTTGGTATTGATGACCTTGGCGTTTGACATATTCTATTGGTTAATTTGAATTTCGAACGCATGTTTTTTATGGCTATTGTTGTTTTATTGATACCTATCTGGACAACTAAGAAAATATTTTTTACCTACCTGATCAAAAGCAATTCATTTTTTCTAATTAATTAAAATACTTTTTTAACTTTGTTACAATTCACTTGAGTTTTATTTTTAATTTTTTTTTTTAAAAAACACAACCAGTTTCGGGAGAAGCAGTAGGTACCTCCCATCTTCAGGTGTAAATATCAACTAAAAAACTTAAAAAAAAAAATTAAAAATAAAACTCAAGTGAATTGTAACAAAGTTAAAAAAGTATTTTAATTAATTAAAATGTGCTTTCACAAAGTTACTGCCCAAAATCTAAATAATATATCATTTTTTCTATGTTGGTATTGATAACCTTGATCCCCAATGCGTTCTATTGGTCGAGATCAGACGCGTCAGATGACCATGTTTTATGGCTATTAGATTGTTATTTTTAGTACGCCGGATTTTTTTTTATACCTACCTAAAAATTTAGATTACATAATATTATTAGTATTTATGATTTTGATCTCCAATGCGTTTAATTGGTAAACTCGAATTTCAAAAGCGTTACATGATCATGTTTTATGGCTGTTAGATTGTGATTTTTAGTACGCCCGTAATTTTACTTATACCTACCTGACGAATACAAATTACATTTTTCTATGTTGGTATTGATGACCTTGGCGTTTGACATATTCTATTGGTTAATTTGAATTTCGAACGCATGTTTTTTATGGCTATTGTTGTTTTATTGATACCTATCTGGACAACTAAGAAAATATTTTTTACCTACCTGATCAAAAGCAATTCATTTTTTCTAATTAATTAAAATACTTTTTTAACTTTGTTACAATTCACTTGAGTTTTATTTTTAATTTTTTTTTTTAAAAAACACAACCAGTTTCGGGAGAAGCAGTAGGTACCTCCCATCTTCAGGTGTAAATATCAACTAAAAAACTTAAAAAAAAAAATTAAAAATAAAACTCAAGTGAATTGTAACAAAGTTAAAAAAGTATTTTAATTAATTAAAATGTGCTTTCACAAAGTTACTGCCCAAAATCTAAATAATATATCATTTTTTCTATGTTGGTATTGATAACCTTGATCCCCAATGCGTTCTATTGGTCGAGATCAGACGCGTCAGATGACCATGTTTTATGGCTATTAGATTGTTATTTTTAGTACGCCGGATTTTTTTTTATACCTACCTAAAAATTTAGATTACATAATATTATTAGTATTTATGATTTTGATCTCCAATGCGTTTAATTGGTAAACTCGAATTTCAAAAGCGTTACATGATCATGTTTTATGGCTGTTAGATTGGGATTTTTTAGTAACGCCAGTAATTTTAATTCTACCTACCTTACAAATACAAATTACATTTTTCAATGCTGGTAATGATGACATTGGTGTTTGATACATTTAATTAGTCAATTTGAAAACTTTATATTTCTGCGTATTTTTGTAGGTAGAAATATAAAAGTAGTCTATCTGGGTAACTTAAATTTTATATTTCTACCTACCTTCTGAATAAATAACTTTTTTTTTCAATGCTTGTTTACATGCCCTTGATTTCACATGCGTTCTATTGGTGTATTTGAATTTCAAACACGTCACATGATCATGTTTTATAGCTGTTTGATTGATTTTTTTAAATTCATACCTACCTTACAAATATAAATTAAAATTTTCCATTCTGGTATTGATGACCTTGGTGTTTGAAACATTCAATTAGTCAGTTTGAATTTCGAACGCTTCATGTTTTTATGGCTGTTCTTGTTTGATTTTCTGGACAACTAAAAAAAACTTGTACCTACCTGATAAATAACTTTTTTTTTCTATG
Organism: Agapetus fuscipes; assembly: GCA_951799405.1. Taxonomy (NCBI): domain Eukaryota; kingdom Metazoa; phylum Arthropoda; class Insecta; order Trichoptera; family Glossosomatidae; genus Agapetus; species Agapetus fuscipes. The sequence continues at coordinate 26,456,588 of OX637333.1, forward strand.
TTGGTGTTGATGACCTTGATTCCCTATGTGTTTTATTGGTCTACTAGCAGTACCCGGCGTGTTTCACTACGCCATTTGGGCATGTGGTATCATTTTTTTCTACAGATAAAAGAGGAAACAACAGGATCAAAAAAAAAAGTGTGCTAATCGGAATCAAGCTTCACACAATTTATCTCTAGGTTAATTTTCACGTTTTCTAAAAAAAAAGGTCTAGGTACAACTGTTAAGCAGCAGAGCCAAGCATAGGGAAAATCGATTGCGGTGCTCCATTTATATTTAAGATAAAAAAATCGGCTATGTAACGTCACTCATCTAATCTATTCTAAGTTGCATGGATATAATTGTTACATTTGGAATTCACATTAAGTGCATGCCCACAAGCAGACACGTATAAGTTCACACTTGCACATTCTGCGTGTGAACCTACAACATAAAACCCAAATCTCAAATGAACCTACACCCTGCAACTCTTTGCTGACCTTCCCTGAAACAGGGGTGACATTGGCAGAGTGAACCATTTTCTATTTATAGTTGGTCAGATGCATATTGACCCATACAAGAAAAGAATATAAACAATAAATTAAATTTTATAATCATACAATTAAAGAACTAATCTATAAAATTCACTATACTCTTTGAGCAAAGTGAAGAAATAAAATATGTATTTCAAACAATCAGGAATATTTTTCAATGTAACCGCACTGTGAAACGTATGCAGTTGGGGAAAATGCTTCATACAATATGATGCACTTAAGTGTTTTTTCAACTATCTCCATAAAAGTGTTTAATTTATGTTGAATTTTTGACTCCCTGTCCTGTCTTTATCCCGGCCAAGTGAATTCACATTTTTATCCCCACATTTAAAATGTGCTCTATCCATTATTTCAATAAGTGAAAGTTTTAGGTAGTGCACACGGAACATTTTCTATTGACAACAAAATTGTAAGTCGCACGGCCGGGTTAGGTAAAAGGCAAACATTTTGTTTATCTTGGTTGCTTTGGACCATAGTCACATAGAAGAAAAACGTTTAACCGCCGAGAAAAAAACGATCTTTAAATTTGTGGTGAGTATAAAATTTTACAGAAATGCGTTTTTTGAAAAAACAACTATATTATGTATATTTTAATTACAAGTATGTTTCAATAAAAGGTTTTAATAATAATAATATATTTCAATATGGTCTTCCAGTTGTGACCTACGAACTTTCGTTTATCGTATTTTTTATAAGTGCGGGATATAAAAGCTTTCTTACATTTCTAAAATTCAACTTGGAATACTTGAATAACATTTTTTAATTTGGAACTTTTGTCTAGGCCAGGGGTCGGCAACCTTTTGAGTAGGAAGAGCCAAAAATTACAATTTAGAAGTTGTCAGAAATTATTTCTCGTTTCAGTGTTTATTTCTAACCCAAAATATAATACCGGCAAGGCTTACTCAGCCTTCATAAAAAATGAGTGTCAAGCCACTCAGGAGCTGAATAACATCCATTTCAAGTTGGCGTAAAGTAAAAGTTACTGGGTTGTTCATTTTAGATTTGGATTTTAAATTATGAGTAGGTACACATGCAGCATTTGTAAGCGTGAACTTACATGTGTCTACTTGTGAGCATGCATTTTATATGAATCTTTAATGTAAATGTATATTTGCAACTAAGATTATGTATTGTAGTTGAATATAATGGTCTTCTTCTATTGGGTGGTTTCAAAATTTACCGACCTCGTTGCTGAAATATTGAGAATTGAGAACCATTGTTTATTTGATCACCATCACAGGATTCATTCTAAAAATATGTTACATGTTTCCTGAAAATTTCGTCAAAATCGGATGAGCGGTTTATGAGTATAGGGAACATACATACATACATACATACATACATACATACATACATACATACATACATACATACATACATACATACATACATACATACATACATACATACATACATACATACATACATACATACATACATACATACATACATACATACATACATACATACATACATACATACATACACACATCCTTCTTTAAAGATATAGATAAATAGATTGCATTCCATGCCGAGATCTCGAGTTAGAATCCCACCGAAGTTGTCAGAAATTATTTCCCGTTTCAGTGTTTATTTTAAACCCAAAATAAAATACCGGCAAGGCTTACTCAGCCATCATAAGAAATGAGTGTCAAGCCACTCAGGAGCTGAATAACATCCATTTCAAGTTGGCGTAAAGTAAAAGTTACTGGGTTGTTCATTTTAGATTTGGATTTTAAATTATGAGTGGGTACACATGCAGCATTTGTAAACGTGAACTTACATGTGTCTACTTGTGAGCATGCATTTTATATGAATCTTTATTGTAAATGTATATTTGCAACTAAGATTATGTATTGTAGTTGAAAATAATGGTCTTCTTCTATTGGGTGGTTTCAAAATTTACCGACCTCGTTGCTGAAATATCGAGAATTGAGAACCACTGTTTATTTGATCACCATCAAACTTCACAGGATTCGTTCTAAGAATATGTTACATGTTTCCTGAAAATTTCGTCAAAATCGGATGAGCGGTTTATGAGTCTATAGGGGACATACATACATACATACATACATACATACATACATACATACATACATACATACATACACACATCCTTCTTTATAGATATAGATTTGAATTCCGAACGCGTCACACGATAATTTTTTACGGCTGTTAGATTGTAATTTTTAGTGCGTTGGTTATTTTATTTATACCTTTCTAACAATTCATGATCATGTTGTATGCCTGTTAGATTGTGATGTTTTTAAACGCTGGTAATTTTATTTATATCTACCTAAAAATACAAATTGCATTTTTCCTTACTGGTATTGATGACCTTGGCGTTTGATGTATTCCATTGGTTAATTTGAATTTCGAACGCATTTTTTTGTGGCTGTTATTGATAGCTATCTGGACAACAAAGATTTTTTTTACCTACCTAATAAATAACAATTTAATTTTTCTACGTTGGTATTGATGACCTTGATTCCCAATGCGTTCTATTGGTCAATTCGAATTTTAAACGCGTCAGATGACCATGTTTTATGGCTTTTAGATTTTTTTTCTAAATGCCGGTAATTTTATTTATACCCAATACAAATTATATTTTTCTATGTTGGTATTGATGACCTTGATTCCTCATGCGTTCTATTGGCCAATTCGAATTTAAAACGCGTGACATGATCATGTTTTAGGGCTGTCGAATAGTATTTTTTTCATAATCTGGTTATTTATTGAAGCCTACCTACCTTACAATTACAAATTCATTTTGTCCGACCCCTATCTGTAAAAATAAATAAAAAGTTGCAACTCCACATGCTTCTCTTTGGGAGACATTGCGGGAAGAATTTGAATTATATTCGTAGCTTTGTTGTATTTTACGTAAATAAGGCGTTTTTGATCTTCATTTGTAGGTAAGAAAATTCTAGAACATAGTGATAGTATTATGCTGATTCACAGCTCTTCTGGTTGGATTCCCTCAGGTCCTGGAGAAGTGGGTACTGCAGCTCTTGCAGTGCCAGTATTTACTTTGGCCGGCTCGTTATTATGCTCTCACTGTGAAGGTCTAAAACTCCCCTAAGACTCCATTATATGGGAATAGGGGATGCTTCGTAGACCCGGAGTAAAAGCATTGCTGGAAATGGATCTCAGTACTGAATGTAATGTGATGAAAAATATTTTTATTTATATATTACAGAATATCTACAGCTGTTAAAAATATATTATAATCATTGTATGGTCAAAGGGTTAAGGCGTTGGCACTCAAATTTATGTTATTGAAACAATCGCAAATTCAAACACCGCCTGCGCCGTGTCCTACAAACAATAACTTTGACCCTGTTTCAACAGATGCCATTGGGTTACTGTTTATTAAGAAATCATTAAAATATTAAATTATTAATTGAATATGCTTATTCTTGTATTGATAAAAGTCGGTAAATTGCATTCCTCTGCACAAAGCTATTTAAAAAAAAAATGGTTAAATAATGTTTTTTATTGCGTATTAAGAAACTAGCTACATAATCTTTTAAATTATTTATTTATTCGGATACAAACAAAGAAAATATTTCTCATTTTATTAATAAAGATTATGGTTTGATACATAAAAATATATTTTCTACTCCTATCTGGTAATTTACTTCTAACAAAACTTATTTATTTTCACACGTAAGGGTACCTACCGGCTTAATGCCAACCCGTTCACACGAAATAGATGATTTTCCAGTTTCCTTGGGGATAAGTTCGAATTTATTGCAGAGTACCTTGCCGGTATTTTTGTAATACCAAAACATAGCAAAAAAAAAAATCCTTAGATTAATCAGATTTTCGAAAAAATCCTATATTACCATTATTTAATCCAGCTGACTCAAATGTTTGTACCGCATTGAAAAGGACAGCGATCATTTTTCTGTTAATACCTTCATAGGGCTGTCTGTAGTGTGACGCGTGAAAATAAGCACAGGTGTATGGGAAAAAATGGCGATACAGGCTTCGCGGGCCGCTAACGAGGGCGCCAGAGTTTCCTGTGAAGGGAGCCTGACGTCTGTTTGGCGGGAATTATACAACACTATACGTAGGTACGTGTAATTTAGCGCGTTTTTCATTAGACCAGCGTGAATCGTAAGTGAGTCCTGAGTAGCCTTAGCGGGGCCCGGATTAAGGCCACTGAGGGCCCTGGTACGGGGAAAGTCAGGGGCCCCCCAATCCCCCCAATAATATTTTTCTATATATCATTTTATACAAGTCACCATGGTTATCTTTGGTCATGGAGGCCGCTTTTTGATTCTGACCCCAAAAAAGATAAACTAAATATCAATTAACTTCTACGAAGTCTTTGGGGGGCCCCTTGGTCGTGAATATTGTAAAAATCTAGTTCTCGGAACAAGTCAAAAACGACGCGGGGGCCCTGGTTCAGTCACACCGCTCGAACCGCCCTTAATCCGTGCCTGGCCTTAGGTACCGTCCCACCAGAGTTTGTTTGGCTTTTCCACCATTTGATTCGAAGATGACTTTAATCTAAGTTGCAAAGTTAAATTACATTTAAGATTCATTTCACATTTAGGTTGCGTATAAATTCGCGCTCAAACATGCCGAATGTGGACGCACAATATAAAACTCAAAGTCAAATGAATATGTACCCTGCTACTTTGCCTACATCCCCTGAAACATGGATAACATTGGCAAAGTGAACCATTTTTTTTTTTTTGCTGACCGACGCCCATATGGTTGGTACAGTATGTATGGTCAGCCTAATACTGACCTGTAAGTCAAGGAAAAGTTAAAGATATAAACTACTTTATTTAAGATTAAGGTGAGTATATAATATTGAATTCCATGACCGGTTTCCTTAATAATGCGTTTGCATCTTCAGGTGGTAATTATTTAGCCACCTGAAGATGCAAACGGATTGTTTGAGAAACCGGTCGCGGAATTAAATATTTACTCGCCTTAATCTAAAATAAACCCGTTTTTAAATTTTATCTTTTGAGAAAAATGATTACAAAGTTAATGCCTCTACAATCATGAAGAAAAAGTTATTTGGGTGTATACATTAAAAACTTGCATTACCTTTAGTAAGGATTTGCTTCCTGTTTTACATAACTAATTTCATAGATTCCTTAATACATATTATTCCCATTTCCACTCGCATGGTTATCTCTCACGTTATATGCACACTATAAATACAAAGTGTCCTTATGTACAAGATAGTCGTAAACCTGCGTTACTCAGAACTTAAAACCTACCTCAGCCGGGTTCCTGGAATACCGGGAGTTGATTCCAAAACCATGTTTCGTCATTAAGATCTCGTATAAATTCAAACCTCATTTCTCGAACTTCTTGGTTATCGAACGCTTCAGTATTCGTTTCCTTATTTTTATGTATTTGTTGTTTAATCACTTTAACTTATTCGATTTTTTACATAATTATATTCTTTCATTATTCCATGCTTTACAAATTTGGTTCACTTTTGCCAATGTACTCCAGTTGGAGTTCATTGCGGCAAAGGTTCATGCGAGGTTTGCTTTATTTTGTTAGTACAAGCGTGAACTACACGTTGTACAAACTTGCAACATTTTTAGACCTTCCCTGAAACAGGGATGGCATTGGAAAAGTGAACCATATTTTACATTATGGGTAGACAGCCTCATACCAACCTATTAGTCAAGGCACATACACTGGACTGTACTGTATCCTGTCGCCATTCCACTAGGAATGGCCGGTACCTCCGTAGATGCGTCTCCACTTTTTCTGTCCTTGCATACCTCTTTATTCTTTCAATATTCTCCACTTTATACTCTTCGCTTATTCTTACTCTGCAGTTTTCATTCTTTCGCAATCACACCTATTTTGTATATTCATTCCTTCCTCAGCCTTCGCCTTCCACGCTTTCCTCTGACGTTTCCTCTGTACACTTTCTTCGTAAGTCGTTCATCATACATTCTTTTAAGTTGTCCAAGCCATCGCATCGTGAGCACATGAACTAAAAAACATTCTAAGCATTACTGAAGGTCAAGTAAAGTTTTACTAGGTTCGGTAAAGACAGAGTTTGAATTTTTGTCAGCATTTATACGATAGGCTATGTTTTGGTTTGCGAACGGCATTACCTTCTGGATTAGCTCTCCGATCATTGAGGTACTGCTATGGGTACTGGCATTAGTCGTCGGCAGTGGTACGTGCCATTATCTCGTGACGTAATCTCCCAAAGCAAAAGTAAATCTAGGCTTTCCCGCTTTAATATCTACACAATATATTGCCGGCGCAATAAATTACCAAGACAATCGACTGAACCAGAGACAAGACGAGATTCCGCACTTCCTCCTCTTTACAATGATGGAGACTCGTGCACAGAAAGCAGCGGTTACTTGATTTGTAACTTGCATTGAAAAAAAAATGCATTAGATCTTTCTTTCTGTTCAAAGTTTTACTTATCGAAATTTATTTACCTACTTATCTCAATTTAATAATGTGTAATATAAGTTGCAAACATATCGACATCTTAAAGGTGCATTCCCGTATTATTCCTTGACTTATACATAGGTCGGCAATTTTTCGACAAGGAAAGAGCTGTCATATTTCGCCACTGCTGAGAGAACTGCACTGGCTGAGGGTCCGAGAGAGGGTGGAATTTAAGTTGTGTCTCACTGTACATAGGGTCCTGAACGGCACGGCACCCTCATGTCTCGCTGAGCTATGCTCTGTCGATGGGACTTCAAAAAGACCACTACGCTCTGCCCTTACTGCTGTCAACAAGGTTATAGTGCCCAATAGAGCGAACACATCCAATTTTGCAGACAGACGCTTTGCGGTGGCCGGGCCGGTTGCCTGGAACAATTTGCTCATCGGTGTTCGCGCGAACCAGCCTACCACCACCTTCAGAATGGAACTGAAGACACTATTTTTCTCCAGAAGCCATGGCGCCCTTGAGATGGTCCTGGATCATTAAATGGCGCCACAGGAAAGAAATCATCCATCATCATCATCATCATGAGGCTGAGCACCCATATTGAAAAAAAAAACATTTTGACAATGTCAACTTTGTTTCAGGGAAGGTCGGCAAAAGTTGCAGGGCTTTCAGGACGTTCATTTGAGATTGGGGTTTAATATTGTAAGTTCAAATGCGGCATGTGTAAGCGCGAACTTAGCGTTTGTTTGTCTTATTCCCATCAGAGTTAATTTCACATGAACAATGTTTGTTTGTATAATGCCTATGTGTCTTACGGATGGTAGAAAATATTTTTTTGGAAATATTTTTAAAAAATTCTCACATTATCGTGTTTAACTTTTCTTCTTTAGCTTAGATTGTGGAGAATTTAACACAATTTCATTGACATGCCAATTTTTTAATCAAATGTCAAACTATCACTGGGGGGGACGTTATCTATAATAATCTATAATCTAAGTTGCAAGGATATATTCATTTAAAGCTCTCAGATGTATGCCCACAAACCAACAAGTGTAGTTCGCGCTTACAAATGCTGAATGTGTACTTACAAATAAAATCCAAACCTCAAATGAACATAAGCCCCACAACTTTTGCCGACCTTCCCTGAAACAGGGGTGACATTGGCAAAGTGAACCATTTTTTACAGTAAGGGTGGTCAGCCTCATACCAACCTATAAGTCAAGGAATATGAATAATAAATTACATTTAAATATAAAAAAGAACAAAACCTTACAAAGAAATCTATACAAAAAAAGTCAAAAATTTCCTATGCAAAAAATGTAGCAAATGAATACACCAACATTAGAAATCAACATTGCAGATTAGCCGCCACTTCTTCCTGTCCTTGCATACTTCTTTCATTTCATCCAGAGTCATAACCTTTTTCATACAAGTCCTCCTTTTATTATGACTCTGGATATCCCAGTCATTCGCTATTTCAGAGATTTGATCCTTCCATACTTTTCTCGGTCTTCCTCTACCACGACATCCATCTATTCTAGCAACATATACTTTCTTCGTCAATCTTTCATCACTTATTCTCTCCAAATGCCCGAACCATCTTAACATACTTCTTTTAATCTTCACTTTCACACTTTCCCTTACACCACATTCTTCTCTTACAAAATCATTTCTCACCCTGTCACTTCGTTTTTTCCCAATCATACTTCTTAGATAGTCCATTTCTACTGTATGGACTTTACTAATTTCCCTTTCACTCACCGTCCAGGCTTCACTTCCATACATCAAGGTTGGCACTAGTATACCACCGTGCACCGCCAATCTAACATTTTTTGAGAGATTCTGGTTCCTGGCGATGGAAGCGGTCGCACCCAGTACACACCTGCCTTTCATTATTCTTCTTTCAAATTCACCGGCCATTCTTCCATCTTTTTCAAACTTACTTCCCAGGTATACAAACTCATTTACGACATCAACATTCATTCCATTAATTTTAAATTCATAATTCATATTTTCATCATCTCTTTCAAAAATCAAAACTTTCGTCTTTCTTGCATTCAACTTCAAATTATTACCTTTCAAAGCTTCGTTCAATCTAGAGAGCATCATTTGCAATTCCACTGCTGAATCAGATACAAGGACTGCATCATCCGCATACAGTAGAACGCTTAATTTGCTCTCTCCTATCATTAATCCACAATCATCAAGTCTAGCATCTCGAACACACTTCGCACCTTTAATAATAAACCGTAACAACTCAAAAAATGGGTTTTCTGAGATTTAATAATAAAACGCGTTAACTACGAGAAATGAATACGTTGAGTCCAAGAGGCGCTGCATTCAGAGCATTACAAGTGAGATAGAGGATCGACTCTCTCTTTTTGATTAAACCGTTGGTGGCGTTAGTATTCAAATAACGAATCAGTCAGTGTTATACCGGAAGTGATTGGAGTGGGACGAGTTTTCGGGTGAACCAATTCAAAATAGTGCAATTTAACACTAACAAGTAAGGGCCTCATATTTATTTATTTTAATAGTAAAGTGTATTTATTTGACTTATTTCTCTTTATTTTTAAAAATAAATCTGCTCATTTTGAGCCATTTAGATTTAATTCGTTTTATGAATAAAAATGTGGCAGCATTCAAACACTTATTCGATTTGTTGCGTTGTATTTCTAAATAAAGGAGAATTTACTTGGATCATTTAAGTTTACATCGATTTATTATGAAAGCTTATCCAAAATCTAAGATCAATTATTATTTGATGCAGTTTATGATTTATTTGTTTGCAAAACTTCAATTAGATATTTAAACTTGTTTTTTTTTGTTTCTCTTTCATGTTAAGCAGGTATCACTTTTAAAAGTTTTAACCTATAATATTGGAGAATGAAGAGGCTATGGAGGAGTCAAAAAATTTTGGCCTTGGTCCAACCACCCGAAATGTCTCGGGAGGACGACGTGTTTACGCGTGGAGACGTGGAGGATGCTGGTGACTGTGACAGCAATAAGGTTAGTATTATACAGTGTTATTCCATAAATAACTTTCTACATAGTAGCTATTAGTCGGACAATATGACCACCATAATCCCTATTCAATAAAATATACATTATTGTTTTAGCCACGCGAAGAGGTCTTCAAATACAATGAAAATATAAACCCACGTTGGAATATGGTCGGAAATGAAACTTATCGTGATGATTCTGAAGTAAGGTCTTATCTAATGCAAATATTTTAGTGAAAGTCATTACTTAACTGTCTAACTTTGTTTTAATTTTTCAGAAACTGAAGGAAAAAGCTAAATTAAAATCACTGTCTGATTCCCCTCAAAAGTGGCGTGAATTGGAGCTAGGAGCAAGAGATCGTGTAAGTTGTTTTAACATTATCTCACTAAAATATAATAACAAAAAATAGTGTTCCATGATTACTTACTTCAATAAAATTTCAGGATCCTCAACTACTAAGTTCAGTTGAAACTGTGAATTTGGCAAGCCAATCACTACAAGTCACTGGATTAAAAACAAATCTTGTACCAGACTATGACAGTGATGGTTTTTCGTATGAAAATGATGTGGACAATACTAAAGAAATTGAAGAAAAAATAACCAAATCAAGACGAATATCTTCTTCTTCGAGTTCATCAAGCTCATCTTTCTCATCTGATAGCTCAACATCTACAGGACATACTAACGGACACACTCGAGAGAGCAGCAAACTACAAATTGACTTGGCTTCTTCAATAGCACCCACGGCTCCTGAATTAGAAGAACATGCAACGGAAAATAACACAATGCAAAACAATGGCAAGTCTGATGTAATTACTTCATGTTTTAAAAATAATTTAAAAAAATCTTTCTTTAACTATAAAATGAACATTTAATTAATAATTGTTTCTTTTTAGACTTCAACAGCTGAGAGTAGCAAACGAACACGGAGACCTTGTGCAATGAATGTCCCAATCACAACTTCACCTATATTCACTGATGAGAGTGACATAGACGATGATATGGACGATCCTACATTCAGCCTTGAAGACAAATTTATTAACACTTATGAACAAAGAAAAACAAATTTTCTATTTCCATCAAACTTGGATTCCTCAAGCTCTGATAACGATATATCAAACCAGGACATACAAAACAGAGGTCGTAAACGGTTAAGAAATCCTGCGAAATGGAAACAAAATAGAACAAAAAGGATGCGAAACGAAGGACGAGCTTATATGTCTATGTCCAAAACTAGCAAACATACTGTTAAGGCCGCTCGTTGCCTCAAGACTCCATGTACCGACAAGTACAGATTGAAATGTTCAGAAAAAATCGATACCCAAGGAAGATACGAAATATTTAATCATTTTTGGAAATTGGGGAATTTAGGTAAGCAAAGAGCATTCATAAGGAGTTGCATGGTTGATGTAAAACCCAAATACAAATACACCAATGCTAAAACTCCCAGACGTGCTAATAAAGCTTTCTACTTGACTCTGGATAAAAACAAAACTAGAGTATGCAAACAAGTTTTCAAAAGCACCTTGGACATCACCAACAGAATGATTCACACAGTGGTGACAAAAACAGATGAAATGGGCGACTTGTCGGAAGACAAACGCGGAAAACATGGTCACAATAAAGTCTTGAATTCTGAATTGGTAGCCGACATAAAAAAGCACATCGAATCTATTCCTAGACTAGAATCACACTATATTAGAGCTCAAACCACAAGGGAGTATATATGTGGAGATAAGACTATTAAAGATCTCTACAAAGACTTTACAGGGTTGCAAACTCTAAGTAGTAAAGAAATTGGCAACTACTTTACCTACTACAAAAATTTTACGGAAGAATTTAATTTACATTTTCACCAGACGAAAAAAGACCAATGTGACCTGTGCTGTTCCTATGCTAATTTCACTGGAATGACATTAAACATCTGAAGATGAATAAAAAAGATCCGTTCACTTTCTGTTATAAAACATCGTACGAGGATGAAGACTATAAAGAAGTGAACGTGAGAAATAAGAGAAAAAAAATGAAACCCCTGTCAGATATTGTGCTTTCAAAAGCATATACTGAGAAACAACAACTGAGCGCCAATAAACAGAAGGATTTAAAGGAGCTTATTACCAAAGGGTTAATTCCAGAGTATTACTCATCTTTTTACAATTCTATACTCAATTAATTATATATTTTTTAATTGTATGACACCTCATCCCATAATGTTATCCCATAGTTATTTAAGAACTTTTTTGTTTTTGTGCAAACCTTGCTAACGATGAGGTTATTTCTCTAAAATTATTATTATTGATATTTTGATTATTTTCAGTAGATTGTAATTTGTATTTTAATTTGAATAAAATTAACTTGTTATAATATTATTTTTGTTTTTTACCAACATACTACGAAACTAATTGGTCATGATTTATTATTTTTTAATCATAAACTGCATTATAACTTAAAGTCAAAAAAAAATTCATTTGATTTTACTAATAAACTGCATTATTTCTGAATGTCAAATATTTCACAGCTTTTTAAAAATAATAAACTGTAATAATAGGTTTTATATCCCATACCATTTTAAGTATTTACTTGCATTTTTAATCATAAAGAGATACAAGTCGCTAATGTCTTTTTTAAACCATAAAATTTTAAAAACTATAAACAATATAAACTTTTTTTATATGCCATTTAAAAGAATATTTTATTGACAATACAAATAATACATTTACATTACATCACAATGCTCAAATTTCATAAATTTCGTTAAAACGTGATCGGCGCCAAACTTGCAAAACTTTAAACGCGATTTCCCAACAATCATGATTTTTGAGTTGTTACGGTTTATTATTAAAGGTGCGACTTGTCCATGACTATGTTAAATAGCCATGGGCTCATCACACATCCTTGCCTTACACCCTTAAAAACTTCAAACCATTCACTATACTCACCATCAATACGAATGCAAGCCATACTATTCTCATAGTTCGCATGCACCGCATTGAGTAGAGCTCCATTCACTCCGTATGCTTTCAAAACATCCCACAACATACCTCTGTCCACTGAGTCAAAAGCCTTTTCCAGATCCACAAAGGCCGTGAATAGTTTCCCCCTCACCGACAATTGTTTTTCAACAAGTTGTCGTAGAGTGAAAATCTGATCAACACAGCCTCTACCGGCCATAAAGCCGGACTGTATATCGGAAACCCTTTTGCTAGTAGTCAGAATCACATTTTTTATAATCACCTTACAGAAGACTTTTCCTGGTATACTGAGTAGACTGATTGGTCTGAAGTTCTGACAGTCTTTTTTGTCCCCTTTACCTTTGTAAATGGGAACAATGACTGCCTTCCTCCAATCCATCGGTACCACTCCTGCATTCACACAAAGCTTACATAATTCAAACATCCAATCTATCACACATTCACCTCCTGCTTTCAACATTTCACCATTTATACCATCAAACCCAGCAGACTTCCCATTCTTCAGACGTGAAATAGACACTTTCATTTCTTCTTTCAAAATCTTCAATTCATTCTCTTCATCTGTCTGTTCATAAATTCTTCTTTCACCCTGGCCAAAAATTTCTTGAAAATAGTTCTTCCATCTCTTGCATACTTCTTCATTCTCCCATACCATCTCACCGGCAGCACTTTTGACTCCCGGAGTGGTCAATGCAGAAGATTTATTTCTATCCGCATTGATCCACCTCCAAAATTCCTTCTTACTGTCGGTGAAACTTTTGTTAATCCTTTCATCAATCTTTCTTTGTTTATTCATCTTGCTTTCATAAATTATAGTCTTTGCCATTCTCTTAGCTATCTTATATTCGTCTTCTAGCTTTCTATCATTTCTATCATTCAGCCAATTTTCATAACACTTTTTCTTAACTTTCACAGCTTCTTTCACTCTATCATTCCACCAGGCATCTCCTTTCAATTTTCCACCTTTCGTTACCCCACATACTTTTTTAGCACATTCAATCATTCCTTCCTTCAGATCTTTCCACATGCTTTCAATATCTTTTCCACATACATTCTTCTCAAGTTCATTTACACTTAAAATTTTGTGGAGCTCTGATACATACTTCTCTTTCACATTTTCTTCATTCAGTCTTTCTACTTTTATTCTAGTCATTCTTACTTGCTTCTTGCGTTTCTTCTTTCTTACTTCACTAAGCATTATTTTAGCACATAAGAGATAGTGATCACTGCCTATTTCAGGCCCGCGGTAGACACGGCTATCTCTTACGGCTCCTCTCAGTCTTTCATCCACACAGATGTAGTCAATGATTGTGCGACTTCCCACAATCTGCCTCGTGTACAGATGCACATCCTTATGCCGAAACCAAGTATTCGATGTAAAAAGACTGTGCTCCGCACACAAAGCAATCAGATGTCGCCCATTATCATTGACTACACCTCTCCCACCAGGACCAATAATTTTCAAACATTCATCCCTCTGCGCACCTATCCATCCATTCATATCACCTAAAATTACAATGTTTTCATTCTTCTTCCTTTCATGCACAACCGCATTCAGCTCATTCCAAAAACTCATTCTCACCTCCATACACTCTGAATCAACAGGAGCATAACAGGTCACCAAGAAAAGTTTCAAACTGTTAATTTTGAATTTAACAACCAAAATCCTGGGAGAAATTCTTTGGTAACCCGCTATGCATCCCTTCACGCACTCACTCACAATCACACCTACACCCTGCCTTTCATTCCCATCTTCCACACCTGACCAAATATACAATTCACCATTCGCTAATACTTTCTCACCATTCCCTTTCATTTTTGTTTCTGTCACACCCATTACTTTTATTCGTTTCTCTTTCATTACATTCATAATTTCTTTCTCCTTGCAATCATTCATCTTCCTTACATTCCATGTCCCAAAAACCCATTCATTCTTTCTATGAAAATTAGTGTTGGCATTTCCACAATGTACAGATTTAAAATTATTGTTGGTGGCCATTGCTACAAAACAAAATGTTAAGAACTAAAGTGAGTTTAAAAATACAAATAAAAAATACAGCTATAAAACATAAAAATTAAAACAGAAAAAATATTGTCCATATAAAAGTGTAAATTGTCCATTTCACGTCTTCTGCCATGTTGTTCATCAGGTAGGTATTACAGGTAGGTAGGTAGGTATCCAATTTTGATTTTTTAATTCTTCTTTCCAATAATTTTGTTCTTGTTCCAAATTTTTCAAAAAAAGTTGTAGGTTATGTTTCAAAAATGTTTCTTTAAAAAAATTATCGTAATTATTGTCTTATTAAAAACCTCCCATCCATCCACAAATGTCAATTTCAGTTGTCGAATTTGGACGAAGGCTGCGTGTACAATGTAATTCCCGAAATAATAAATCTTGATAAACTGTGTAGCACTCACGGCCAATTTTACATTTCAATTTTTTCCACAAATAAGAGATTTAGATTTAATAAGAGATATTTTAGACGTTATGAGAATGCATTATGCGTTATGGAATGCATTATGCGTTATGGAATGCGTTAAGATGGTTCGGGCATTTGGAGAGAATGAGTGATGAAAGATTGACGAAGAAAGTATATGTTGCTAGAATAGATGGATGTCGTGGTAGAGGAAGACCGAGAAAAGTATGGAAGGATCAAATCTCTGAAATAGCGAATGAATGGGATATCCAGAGTCATAATAAAAGGAGGACTTGTATGAAAAAGGTTATGACTCTGGATGAAATGAAAGAAGTATGCAAGGACAGGAAGAAGTGGCGGCTAATCTGCAATGTTGATTTCTAATGTTGGTGTATTCATTTGCTACATTTTTTTTGCATAGGAAATTTTTGACTTTTTTTGTATAGATTTCTTTGTAAGGTTTTGTTCTTTTTTATATTTAAATGTAATTTATTATTCATATTCCTTGACTTATAGGTTGGTATGAGGCTGACCACCCATACTGTAAAAAATGGTTCACTTTGCCAATGTCACCCCTGTTTCAGGGAAGGTCGGCAAAAGTTGTGGGGCTTATGTTCATTTGAGGTTTGGATTTTATTTGTAAGTACACATTCAGCATTTGTAAGCGCGAACTACACTTGTTGGTTTGTGGGCATACATCTGAGAGCTTTAAATGAATATATCCTTGCAACTTAGATTATAGATTATAGATTTATAGAATGCATTATGCGTTATGAAATTAAATATGAATCTTAAATGTTATATATCTTTGCCATTTAGATTAAATTAGATAGATTTTATAGTGTTGATTGCTGATTCGTGTGAAGTGGCCACAGCATTACAGCAATTGTATCCTCGTTGTTTTCGCGAATAATTCCGGCAACATAATAACTCCACAACACACCAAACACTCTACAAGTCTTCTCGGGCCTTTGTCAAACGAAATCTCGTGGATAATAAATGGTCTGGCAGAAAGATGTGGGCGGAGGAGAAGGCGCGTGTACTGGTATCTTACATTATATAGGTCAAAAGCCACACAGACAATATAACTTTAGTCATTAAAAGCCCCTAGAAGCAATTTTTTCGTAGTTTCGTGAAGAAAACAGGAACTATTGTAATAATAAATAATAATATTACGACGATTTATTTGGTGAGCGTTGCTTAGTGTTAATTACACCCAATAGCCCTTGTTTGTCGCTATAGAAAGCGCCGATTCTCAAGAAAGACCCAGTTTGGCGACCGGTCTTTGTCGGTGTTATGGCTGAGGGGGCCAAATGGGTTGATATTGCTAGCGTGTTTGGAATGGAATAACGTTGGTTCGATCCCCGCTTGGGTCATTTGACCATAACTGTGACCCTGGTTCAACAGATGTAATTGGGTAAATATTAATTAATAATTTATTTAAATAAGCCATAATACATTTAAATAAACCATAATGAATTATTTATTGATGATACTAATACCTGTTTCTGGCTAGGCATATTAGATTGGTGAATTCCATTCCTCTTCACAAATCTACTTGTTTTTACTATTTAAAAAAAAAAATAAAGGTTTTTCAACTGTGAATGTGTGCGGTGCAAAGAATAAAAATATAAAGGAGGACAATGCGAAGGTTTGGTTATCTAGAAATAATGGACGAAGGATGCCAAAAAGAGTGTACAAAGGGAATGCAAAAGGTGAAAGTGGAAGCTAAATACCGCAAAAAGAATACATTGATCAAATGAGGCCAAGGAACGCAGAAGGCCAAATATAATTAATCTAAGTTGCGAAGCTATAGTTATTAACATTTAAAAATCATATTCAATGCATGCTCACAAACAGACACGTGTTATTAGGACACGACGCAGGCAGGGTTCGAACTTGCGATTGTCGCAATAACTCAAATTCGAGTGCCGACGCTTTATGCCCTTGATCATGCCAGCGACTAAGTTGTTGAAGATAAATCAAAGAAAAATTGGAATAACAGTGGCTGATAGGCAGCAGGAGGCAACTCTGCAGAGGCTCTGACCACCCCTAGTGGAATGAGGACAGAGTTAAAGTTACAGTTACAGTGATATACGTCACAGATAGTTTTGGCTGAAACCCGTAGATCAGAGGTGCCCAAACGGTCGATCGCGAAGGGTTTTGAAGTCGATCGCCGAGGATATCGAAACCTCCTCCCTCCCCCCGTCAACAGAATTTTTATGGTCAAAAGTCAATCTCCTCAATCTCCTCAATAAAAAGTATGGGCACCCCTGCCCTAGATCAATGGTTACTTGCTTACTTAGTGAGCCACTTTTTGTCCACTGCTGGACAAAGGCTTCCCTCATATATCTCCAGACGTCTCTGTCCTGGGCTTTCTGCATCCAGTCACCAGCAACTCTTAATATCATCTATCCATCGTGTTAGAGGCCTTCCTCTAGTTATTTTGTCTTCACGAGGTCTCCATTCTACCACTCTTTTCGTCCATCTTTGCTCGCTCAATCTGGCAACATGCCCTGCCCCCGACCACTTCTGCTTTGCCACTCTTTTGACTATGCCAGTAACTACAGAAAGTCTCTTGCGATCAATGGTTAAAAAAAACAATTGTGTAAAACTCTGTTCAGGTGATTGATTTTTCACAGTGTGACCATCAAAAAATGTGCAATAATTTAATAATACTTTTGTACTTTAGAATTAGATCTTCATTAAGATACAAACCAAAAAAAAGTACTCTAGTTATTTCTCAGTTAAACAAAATTTATAGGTGGAATATTTCAACATGAAATAAAACATTTAGAAACCACTTCATAGCGCCTTAAGCGAAAACCACTAAAATCACTTAGATGTAAATAGAGACGCGTTTGCGCCTTGTATTTAAAATCTCTCCTGAAATATTCAGTGTAAAGTTCAACAGACAACAGCCAGTTTCTTCACGGCGGGGTCGTGTCTAAAAAGACGAAATTCGTGAAATATGTGCTTTGTCTTTAAAGCCTGAGAAATATACGAGGTAAATATTGTTCTACGTGAAGTATATACAAGACAAGGTGCTTGCTCTCTCAAAGTGAGAATTTATAAGTAGCAATTAATATTGAAACTATAACCTTTTGAAGTATATACGTGTGAACTATCACCATTCCCTGAACATTCTTTCATTTAGTTAATTTTCGTACAATAAAGAAACATGCGAGAATTGAATCTTGAGCTCCGTAAGCGCATAGTGCAGTGCTATGTCTTCCCAATTGCTCTATTTGGTATGTAGTGATGGACGCTCACACAGGCACTGGAGAGACGAGTATGTCTAACGAAAAATGTTTCGGATCTCTTTGCGTGATCGGGTCACCAATGAAGAAGTCCTCCGACATATGCATAGCAAAAAGGATCTTCTGCCAACCATTAAGTATAAAAAACTGATGTACCTACTTTGGTCACGTTAAGAGAAATAAGAAATACCGCGTCCTCCATCTTATTATACAGGGTAAGATTGAAGGGAGAAGAACTCATCGTGGCTGAAAAATCTGCGACGCTTCGAGCAACAGCATCCAAGATGAAAATAGAAATGACGATCGCCGATCTTCGATAGAAGTAGGACCAAGAAAAAGAAGAAGGCAAACATTATCAAGATCATCATCTCAGTCCTTTCATGTCTCTCAAGAGTTCTCAAATTTTATTCATCAGCATCATTAATTAATGAGGCCTTGATGAGTCCTTAGTTCCGTGCAGCCCTTGTCTTCGGATCCAGTGACGGAGAGATTGCAAATGTGGAAGGAGGAATGCCCGGAGAGCTTTGTGCAGCCTGCAGAGAGCCTACCTCCAGGAAAGAACCTCGAGTGGCCCGTGTGGAAATCCATGAACAGATTGAGGACCAATGTTGGAAGAGCCCGGGCCAACATGCTGACCTGGGGATTTCTGGGACGGGAGGACTCTACACTGTGTGAGTGTGGAGCTCAGCAAACAATGGAGCACCTGCGGTGTTGTCCTTCCTGTCCGACAAGCTGCTCCATGGATGATCTCTTTGCGGGAAACCAAAGAGCTGTAGACATTGCTCGTTACTGGGCCAATACGGTGTGAAGCTGACACGAAGAAGAAGAAGAAGATTGATGAGGCATTCACTTTGTAACCTTTCATTTTTAAAAAATTAAAATTAAAAATAAAAACAAACTGTGTTAGGTTGCGGGGCGAGTAAAATTCAATAATGTACGACCGGTAATGTAATTATTCATCAGATTTGATTTTCTGAAAAATTTGTGTTCCTTGCCTAATAGATTGATATAAAGCTGACCCCCCTTGCTGTAACAATTTTGATTTAGTAAAGTTTGGTTTATTTTGTATGATGTACACATTCAGCATGTGTAAGCGCAAATTATCATGTAACTGTTTGTAAGCATGCATTAAATATGAGCCTTTTTATGTCAATATATCTTTGCTAATCAGATTTTAGATAGATTCATTCTTTCTACATGTCCAAACCACCTCATCACGAAGGTGTACCTACAATATACAAATCGTTATCAGAGGTTATTTCACATGAGCAATGTTTGCATGTGTACTGGACGTGTCTTGTGAAAACTTGAAATTGATTTCAAATGAAAACGCATTATCTTGTTGTACGTTTTTCTATCTCAGATTGTGTAGAATGTGATTCTTACTACAATACCACTGAAAGGTCATCTTTGAACCAGATGGTAGATCAAGCACTGGGGAACGGAATATCTATTTAGTGATATCTTATTGATATTTGGTAGGTGCGCTAGTGTGGGATGTGTATTTAATAGTCGATAAACTATCGGCCCGTATGATGTGTATGCAAACTGTACGAGACTTCCCTGTGGAATAGCCCGGTGCTGGGAAGACCATGTGGAGAGGGCGCATTGCAAACGTGCAGAGTGATCCACAATCTTTTTGCAATATATTAAGTTTCAGGATTCGAAAGAAAGAGTATTGCTGGATTTTAATTGTTCCAGAATAAAACAAAATAAGATCTATGAACGATTATCATAACTACACAGATATCAACGACGATACCATGTTGAAAGCACCGGTTCTCATCAGATCACCGAAGTTAAGCAACATTGGGCGCGGATGCTACATAGATTGGTGACCGCTAGGTACACCGCGTGTTGTTGGCATTTCTTGGACCGGTCCGTAGTCCAGTGGCAACACTTCGAACTCGTAAATGGACGGTTGTGGATTTAAATCCCGGCGGAGCACAAAAATATACAATTTGTATTTCCAAATGTGCTCTTTGCTGGGTTGAAAAATTCTTAAACCTTTACCAAAGACCGTTCACTGAAAGGTCCATCCAACCTAACAACAACTGGGTCTTGCTTGAGAATTGGCGCTTTCTACAGCGACGACCAAACTCGCTGAGGGCTTTTGAGGTGTGATACACACAAAAACAGCGGTCACCAAATAAATCATCCTAAAATTATTATTATTATGACCACAACGTCTTCAGGAGACACCCTCTCTGCACGACGACTGAGGATGAACTGAATAGAAATGAGAATAATGTAGATTATATTGTAGCGGTTCGTCTAATACAGTTATATCCGAAAAAAATGTTTGTCTGTGTATCTATCTTGTTCACGTTTACTTATGTTGCATGTGTACAAAATTAAGACCTATCATCGAATGAACATAAAGTGAACGAAAAAGGGGTGGAAATCATTTCTGACACCCTCGGTGGGATTCGAAACTAAGCTCTCGGCATGGAATGCAAGTGCTAAGTCAGAGCTTGCTAGCGCTTGCAAAAGAACTCCATATGGTTGTGCCAATTAATCAATAGGCTAATTTCAGGGATTTACAAACAAGAGCGTTGGCCACACTAGCCCAGCGCACTGGCCGGTTCATCGGTTCACCATCAGTTAGATATAGAAACTCGCCGCCGAAGGACGAATACTTCGCCCTTTTAGCTAGCTCTGCATCGACGCGAGAGTCAGATTTTTGTTTGCCCTCTATCTACCTATCACCATAGATAAAAAAAATCACAGTACACCTTATTTTTGGACACGAATCGTTATGTCATCGCATGAAAGTCGTAAGGAATTCAGCAGAATAGCGCTTCTGAAAAAACATTTAGATCGAAGTGCCATAGTTTTCAATCACTGCCAAAGAGGCCAAAGAGCGGTGCTCAGGTGGTGCCGATGTTTGCACTCTGAAGGTGTTGGGTTCTGGTCGACTGCCTCGCCGGGAACCAAACGCGTAGGCCGTGTTTGGGCACAAGCTCAAAGCCTCTTCCGTACTCCTCTTCCACACTGGGCAACGGTGAAAGAGAACGAGATGCAATGTGCTACTATGAACTAGTTTTGTCACAGCAAATAGTGGAGGGGTTTTTGAACATAAGGGATGGTTTATTTACTGATTTTTAGTACCAAGAGACCTTGAATAGTTGATAGTGAATATATTCATAATATGTGATTGAAGATTAGTGAAAAAAATAAATATAAAAAAAAGTTGTAAATATTTAATTTAGTTAATAGGAGTTTTAGGCTTACACTGTTGTAGCTGAGGCTTCCGGACGTTTCTTCAATCTGTACATCATTTGGAGACATTTAATCTGTGGATTGTCCAACGATTCTTTTTTTTTCTGCATATTTGACATGATTTGAAGATGTAGCTTTTCTCTGCGTGCATACGCCTAACGTGTATGGGCCTGCGGTTTTTAGTAACCGATAAGAAAATATTTGTTTACCTTTACCCTAGCGACCCTACTGTGAGACGTCACAATTTTGTCTACGCAAATTAATGTGTCATTTACTTTAGTTGCTGGATGATCCAGAGATTAAATGTATCTGAATAACATTGGCATATTTTGCGGCAGTAGGGTCAGTGTGGCAACAGTGGATCATTTTTTTTCAAGCGCTCAGAATTATTTTTGTATAAATGCAATCAATTTGCAACTTTTATCAAACGGTTAATAAATTAAGTACCTACAACTTGTTCTAAGAGCTCCATCTTTTTTATCCAATAAATACAGAGATATTTTGCATTTAGGGAAAAATGGGAAATGATCCACTGTGTACCCTATGGTGTACACAGTGGATCAAACAATAAAAACCAAATTATTTGTATTTCAAAAAAACAGACAATTTTTTTTTCTGTTATACACAATGGTTATACACCAATTTTAATCAAACAGAACAAAATAACATTAAATAAGTGGATGATAATACATGAAAAATCCACATTGAAGAAGTAATAAGAATGTTAACGGGCATTGCTGCGTCTTCCGAGGTAAACGCAACTATGCTACACATTTAGTGTAACTTCTTTCTGCGTTCTTCCCAAAGGGTCTCATGTGGCGAGTGGAATCTATTTATTTTTACAGGTAAGATGATCGACTATGTACCCTATGATGTTGATCCACTGTGTACCCTTTCAACAAATTTCTTTTGGGGCAGCAATTTATGTATTTCACTTTGTACAAAGTAATGGGGTAATGTTATAATGGAAGTAGGATTATTGTTAATGAGGATAAATGAATAACTTCTAGCCGAACTTTAATACTTTAAAAATAAGAAGACAACAAAGCGAAGCTTAATTTTTACTTTTGACTGTCAGAAACACGTTTTGTAACTCAGCAAAACCAAACTGCATTGAAGTAGGACTCTGTTTGGTTCAGACATGTTCAGACATGAGCACCATGCCAGGGTGAAAACAATAGCCCTGTATAACTACTCATCTG
Organism: Agapetus fuscipes; assembly: GCA_951799405.1. Classification (NCBI taxonomy): domain Eukaryota; kingdom Metazoa; phylum Arthropoda; class Insecta; order Trichoptera; family Glossosomatidae; genus Agapetus; species Agapetus fuscipes. The sequence goes on from OX637333.1 coordinate 26,479,603, forward strand.
GAAGAAACTGCCCTGATCCACTGTACCCACATGATCCACTGTTGCCACTTTGACCCTACATATTTTGTGTTACAGTAAAATTGTAAAATACAGTTCGTAATTGAAATGACCTCATTACGTTAATGGTTAGAGCTGGTAATTTTATAAAATGCCAGTAGCGACACTCTTATCATAAGCAGAAATAACAACTGTATTCGATTTTCATACATTTCAATATTGTATGTTTTACCGTCCGGTCGATAGCTCAGTTGGTAGAGTGCTTGCATTCCATGCCGTGAGCTCGGGTTCGAATCCCACCGAGCGCGAGGGTGTCAGAAATGATTTCCCGTTTCGGTGTTTATTTCAAACCCCAAAATAATAATACCGGCAAGGTTTACTCAGCCTTCACAAGAAATGAGTACCAGCTCTCTCGGGAGCTGGGAAAACACCACTTCAATTGAAGTGGTTGGCGTAAGGCCGGCCCCCTTACCTGTAAAAATAAATAGGTTCAACTCGCCACATGCGACCCCTTCGGGGATAACGCGGCAAGAAGTTACACTATATGTGTAGCTTAGTTGCGTTTTTTTTTTTTTTAGTTGCGTTGCGTTTTTTGCGTTACCATTATCCGAACTCCTACATACACTCTAACAACAGAAACTGTTAACTCGTTTTTCAACAAATTTTATAGTAATTTTAGGCAACTACAAAATAAACAATCTAAATCTAAGCCGCAAAGATTTATATCATTTAAGATTCATATTAAACACATTCCCACAAGCAGACATGTATAATTTCGCGCTAACAATACAAAAACCAATATAAAAACCCAGTCTCAAATGAACATGAGCCCTGCAACTCTTGCCGAGCTTCCCTGAAACAGGGGTGACATTGGCAAAGTGAACCATTTTTTACAGTATGGATGGACAGCTTCATACCAACCTATAAGTCATGGAATACAAACAATTAATTACATTAAAGTATGTAAAACAAACAATCACTACGCAATTAAACAGTAAAAATTAAAACCTACAAAACATATTCTATAAAAAAAAATGTACAATATTTTTTTTAAAGCCTCAGCCTTAAACACGTCACCTAAATGCTTGTTTGTCTTATCTCCCACAAAGGTAATTTTACAGGAGCAATGTTTATGAGTAATGTCTTATGAATGTTTAATGAGTAATGTCTTATGAATGCTAGAAATTGATTTCAAAAAATATTTTAAACAACTCTCACATTCACGTGGTTTTTACGTTTTTTTCTTAGCTCAAATTTTGTAAAATGTCATTCTTGAGATAATTTCATTTTTAGGTCTTTATTGATTCAAATGGCAGAAAAGACAAACAAGCGCTGAGAGGACGCACAGCTGTTTATCATTAACTTCAAAAGCTTCCTGATTCCAGATAAATGCCAATACATTGCAACTTAGATATATGTCGGTGTATTTGGAACCGGATAACGTTGGTTCGAATCCCGCGACGATAACTTCGACCCTGGTTCAACAGATGCCGTTACATGCACACAAGCTTCTGCTTTCGCATGAAGACAATTGGCCAAGCAAAATAGGTTGGTGGATTGCATTCCTTTCCACAAATCTATTTTTTTTAAAAAGAAAACAAAAAAAAGATGTGAGTTACTATGCTCTTTCGATGGATTTTTGAATTATTGTTATTTAAAATTCAATTTCCCTGTACATAAATATTTAACTTAGCATCGGAGTGCAGTACTGCGCGGCAGTGGACTTGTTAAATTATGATTATTTCATAGAAAACAACCGTTACACACAAAATATGGATTCGCAGGTTTTCCCATGTAAATACTGCTGAATGCAGGGTTATCAAATAAACATGTACAATCATATTTTCTACATTTTTCGCAGTAACTTTGTGAAAGTTTATTTTTTTTAATCGATACCTTAAAGGTAAAACTAAATAGTAAGTGGCATATTAAGCTAACTTGGGTTTCTCAGATAAATGCATTTTTTCCTATTTCCTTGACTTATAGGTTGGTATGAGGCTGACCACCCATACTGTAAAAAATGGTTCACTTTGCCAATGTCACCCCTGTTTCAGGGAAGGTCGGCAAGAGTTGCAGGGCTTATGTCCATTTGAGAATTGGGTTTTTTATATTGTAGGTCCACATGCGGCATGTGTGAGCGCGAAATTATGCATGTCTGCTTGTGGGAATGCATTTAATATGAATCTCAAATGATACATATCTTTGCAGCTTATATTTAGATTAGATTTAGATACCTTAAAGGTAAAACTAAATAAGTGCCATATTAAGCTAACTTGGGTTTCTCAGATAAATGCATTTTTCCTATTTTTTGCGAGAGAAAACATTTAAAAAACTGTGAGAATCCTGTGGTTTAGAAAATTTCCATGAGCTGTTATCTAAAATCTAAGTTGCAAAGATATATTAAAATCAAATGCATCTCCACAAACAGACACATGTAAGATCGCGCTTACAAATGTTGAATGTGTACTAACAAATTAAAATCCAAACCTCAAATGAACATAAGCCCTGCAACTTTTGCCGACCTTCTCTGGAACAGGGGTGACAATGGCTTGGTATAGCATTTTTTACAGTATGGATGGTCAGCCTCATACCAACCCATAAGTCAAGGAATCTTTGCAGCTTTGTGAAAGATCATTTATATAAATCGATACCTTAAAGGTAAAACTAAATAATTGACATGCATTTCTCAGATATATTTTTACTTTCTTGCTATAGCCGAAGGCTATAAAAGAAAGTTATGATTTGGTGTGAAAAAAAAATTTCGAGGTTTTCACGGAAATGAGTTGTCCTGGTGCAGGACATGCCAAAAAACACTATCTTTCAAAAACGTCCGTCTGTATGTATGTATGTATGTATGTATGTATGTATGTATGTATGTGTGTGTGTCACTTTCCAAAGTATAAGACCTAGAGATACCAAATTTTGGCTACATCAACTTTTTTGGACATGTATTAAGTATGCATAACATGGCATTACACCAACTTGAAAATTCAAGATGGCTGCCATACAAAAAAAACATAAAATTGCACTTTTCTCAAAAACGGCTCCAAGAATTTTTCTTAAATTTTCAGAGTTGCCACTAATTAATTTTTAACTTAATAAATTAGTTATGGCAACACTCTTACTAATCTGTGTCTATGGGCTGCCATATGAAAAAAACAAACGATTGTGATTTTCTCGAAAGTTAAGGGGTCAACAAAAATATAATGTTCTACAATATTGTGGACAACATAAATTTCTACAAGTTAAGAAAAAAATTTTTTTGAAAAAATAAATATAAAGCACCGTTTACACGACCTGAAATTTTAAATCGAAAATATTACAAAAACCTATTAAAATGCAAGATATTTAAATTTGTTTTAGATTTGATAGAAAGAACAAGCTTATCACTTTAATTCATAATCATTTTTTTTTTACTTTTTTGAAAATTCAAGATGGCTTCCGAAGAGCTGAAAATTTAAAATGCGATTTTCTCAAAAACGGCTCCGACGATTTTTCTTAAATTTTTTGTGAGTCCATTTATATAATAGTGCTATCTAATAATTATAATCATTTCTTCATCATAATCTCGGTTTAGGGAGTTGCCATATAAAAGAAAAAAATAATGGTAAAATCCTCGGCAGTTAGAGGGTTAATAAAAAAATAATGTATTGCAAATGTAAAATAATAATAATAACCTATATATTGCCATCATTATTTTTTCCAAAAAATGAATCAAAAGCATAGCCGCCATACAAAGTGAAAATTTTCCATACAAAATGTAATAGCAATTTTCTTGGTAGTCAAAGGGTTAAAAATAGATAAAAGGCTGCGATTCTTAAAATTTTATAAATACCAATTATAATCAATCGTTACTTTTTCAAAATATAACTAAAAAGTTTACCCACCATACAAAGTCCTAGTTTGCATACAGAAGGGTTCAATGACCATCTATAATAATCTAGAATATAAGTTGCAATGAAATATAAACATTCAAAACTAATATGAAATGCATGCCCACAAACAGGTACGTGTAAGTTCGCGCTTACGAATGCTGAATTTGTACTTACAAATTAAAACCAAATCTCAAATGAACATAAAACCTGCAACTCTTGCCGACCTTCCTTGAAACAGGGGTGACATTAACAAAGTGAATTATTTTTTACACTTTGGGAGGACTGAGAAATACGAGAAAATTGAGATAAGACTGAATGAAAAAAGAGTGGAGGTCGTGAAAGAATTTGATTATCTGGGAAGCAAGTTTGAGTCGAATGCGAAATTGACGAAATAATTGGAAAAGCGCGCTAGTAGAGGAAGAAGTGTAATGGAAACGATTGGAAGCATTACAAGGAATAGGAAACTTACGAAGAATATGAGATCGGCGGTCCACAATGGCATATTGGTTGGTGGAAGTGAGGCTTAATGAATGTGAGCTGAGTAAAGTATGTAAGTACGGTTGAAATGGCTTACCTGAGAGCAATGGCTGGAAAGACACTGAGTGATAGAGTACGTAATGCTTGAGTGATGAACGAGTGTGGTATAAAAGAGAATATGAGAATGAAAGTACAAAAAAGTAAGATGAGATGGTTCAGACATCTTGAAAGAATGGATGATGAACAACTAACGAAGAAAGTGTACAAAGAAAATGTTAGAGGAAAGCGCGGAAGGGGAAGGCTGAGGAAAGAATGGTTAGACCAAATAGGTGAGATTGCGAAAGAATGGATCCTGCAGAGTGAGAATAAGAGAAGAGTATGTATGAAAAAGGTGATGACAGCAAAAAGTGGAGGCGCATCTGCGAAGGTACCGGCCACCCCTAATGAAACGGTGGCAGGATACAGTACAGTACAGTACAGAGGTCAGCTTCATACCAACCTATGAGTCGAGGATCTTTCTTGTGTAATTGGCGCTTTTTCCAGAGAAGACCAACCTCGCAGAGGGCTCTTGAGGTGTGATTCACACAAAACGGCGCTCACCAAATAAATCATCCAAATATTTTTTATTCACTTAAGAATTTATATGGCTATTTCCATATTCGCACGGGTATGCAGGTACACACCGCGGTGGAATAAAATTGATTTATTATCGATATATTATATTTTCATTGAAACTGCAAAAGCTGGTAGGTGATTATAGCTTAACATACGTCATACAGTGGGTTAATTTTTGCAAGAAAGTCGAGTGCAGATTCTGTGCAATTTATTTTCCTTTTTTCTACGAGATCAATCACTGGAAATCCTGTAGTTTAGAAGTTTTCCATGAGCACTTCCTTATAATTACTTCACTTACTATGAGAAGTTACCCCCAATAAAACGTTTCATCTACGGTTCCTCAAATCAGTGAATCAGCAACTCAGCGAAGAGATTTTTTTTGAAAATTAAAAGATATTTTTGTATGCTCCGCCGGGAATTGAACTCGGTTCAATTGGTTTCCGAGCCCGTAGCGTAAACTACTAAACTATAGACCAGTCAACAAAGATTTTGCCAGTGATCATTCCAAGAACTGTTCAAACATATTTTATATCCAAAAACATTTAATCCATAGATGATAATATGATTCGCGGTTCATAACTTTTTATAACTCAATTCACTTTTCGCGGCGGTTGATCTATGGACTTGTTTTAATAACACCGTAAATTCTTAATATTGTTTCAAAAACCAGGAAACAGTACAGTATATTTAAGCTTACATTGTATATTTACTGTAAAGTAATTTCAATATAAAATACAATGTAAAAATAAGCCATAAATTTCAATAATAATGCGATCGAATACTCTCGCATACACGGTTCCACGACAAGATGTTCATGGATAGAATGTCCAAAGACACAATGTCCATTGACAAAATGTCCACCGAAAAAATGACTTTATTATGTGATTTTGAATGCATTTTTTCGGCGGACATTTTCTCGGTGGACATTATGTCGGTGGAAATTTTGGCACCTGGACATTTTGTCGCGTGGACATTTTGTCGGTGGACATTATGTCGCGTGGACATTTTGAAGCGTGGAAATTATGTCGGTGGACATTTTGTCAAGTAGAATAAATGTCGGTGGACACTTTGTCGGTCGGACATTATGTCGGTGGACATTTTGTCAAATATAATTAATGTCGGGGAACATTTTGTCGTGTGGACATTGTGTCAGTGGAAATTTAATGGCGTAAACATTTTGTCGAGTGGACATTTTGTTGGCGGACATAATGTCGGTGGATATTTTGTCGCGTGGAAATAATGTCGGTGGACATTTTGTCAAGTAGAATAAATGTCGGTGGACACTTTGTCGGTCGGACATTACGTCGGTGGAAATTTTGTCAAATATAATTAATGTCGGTGGATATTTTGTCAGTGGAAATTTTGTCGGTGGACATTTTGTCGGTCGGACATTTTGTTGCGCGGCCATTTTATTGCGTGGCCATTTAGTCGCGTGGACATTTTCTCGATAGACATTTTCGATGGGCATAATGTCGATGGACATTTTTTTGGTGGGCATAATTTCGGTGAACATTATGCTAGTGGAAAGTTTGTCGCTTGGAAATTATGGCGGGGAATATTTTGTCGTGTGCACATTTTTCTCCCTGGTTATTTTGTCGCATGGACATTGTGTCAATGGACATTCTGTCGTTATAAGCGCACACGCTCTTTGTTGCTCACTGTAAACGCCTTGTAAAATGTGAAATGTAAAATGAGGGGCGGTTGTTTATGCAAAATGTATTATAGCGGGAAGTTCATATGAGTTTTGTGATATTAAAAATACATCACTGGGCGGTGTCTGGGATAACGCCTGTGGGAGAGCCCGGGTTATATTATGGGGGGGGGGTTGAAGCTTGGAGGTTGTGCGAGGGAGCCGAAGTGAAGCGCGGAGAATTTTGTGTTTTTTTACTAGTCCTATTATCAACAGTCCGGTCGATAGTTCAGTTGGTAGAGTACTCGCATTCCATGCCGAGAGCTCGGGTTCGAATCCTACTGAGGGTGTCAGATATGATATTCTGTTTCAGTGTTTGTTTTAAAACCCAAAATTAAAATACCTGCAATGATTGCTCAGCCTTCACAAAAAATGAGTACTGGCCCCCTCGGAAGCTGGGATACCTCTACTTCAACTCAAGTGATTGGCAAAGGATGGCCTTTTCACCTGTAAAAATAAATAGCTTCAACTCGCCACATGTAAAACAGTTTGGAGGAAATGCAGTAAGAAGTGTCACTATATGTGTAGCTTCGTGGCGTTTTTCTTTTTAACAGTGAAATGGTGAAAAACAATAAGATTTGTAATGTATGCTTTACAGTTACAATACTATGTTAAATGAACTAGTTATTGGGGATTTGTATGGTCAAAATATGCATACAAAATCTTTTTCCTTAATTTTTTAAGAAAAACTGTGATTTTGATAAAGTTTTACTAGAAAAAACAGAACTGTGTCGTTCACAAAAAATATTATCCATAGCTGATCCATGGGTTCTGGTGTTTTTTTTTATGTAAAATTGAAAAATAAAAAAAAATAATAAAAAATATGATTGATGAGATGAGCCATGAATTAGCTGTGTGTGAAATGCACCGTCAATCGGCAATGCTTTAAAGCAGTGTTATAGTTTCAAATAACAAGTTGATTAAAGCTCAAATAAAAGTCATGTCTATAATCTATAATCTATAATCTAAGTTGCTAGGATATATTCATTTAAAGCTCTCAGATGTATGCCCACAAACAAACAAGTGTAGTTCGCGCTTACAAATGCTGAATGTGTACTTACAAATAAAATCCAAACCTCAAATGAACATAAGCCCCACAACTTTTGCCGACCTTCCCTGAAACAGGGGTGACATTGGCAAAGTGAACCATTTTTTACAGTATGGGTGGTCAGCCTCATACCAACCTATAAGTCAAGGAATATGAATGAATAATAAATTACATTTTAATCTAAAAAAAGAACAAAACCTTACAAAGAAATCTATACAAAAAAAGTCAAAAATTTCCTATGCAAAAAATGTAGCAAATGAATACACCAACATTAGAAATCAACATTGCAGATTAGCCGCCACTTCTTCCTGTCCTTGCATACTTCTTTCATTTCATCCAGAGTCATAACCTTTTTCATACAAGTCCTCCTTTTATTATGACTATGTAATGAGAAAATAAAGTAAATAGATTCAAGTGTATACAGGTACCATATAGATATTAAAGGTATCTTTGCAAAAATAATTAATAATAAGAAAATCCTTAGGAAATTTTAAAGAACTAAAACAAGATTAATCTTAATTCCATTAAAACACTGTTTACTTTCACTTCATTTATTTATATTCAAACGTTTTCGATCACTCACGATCATCAGCAGGTACAACAATAATTCTTTTTTTGAAGTACCTGATAATGATCAATGTTTATATAGTTAACTAAATTGTGTGCCATTTTATAAAGAAAACTTGCGCTCTAAATGTGATACTTTCTTGTGGGGCTATTCTTAGACATTTTAGTAGTCGGTTGAGCCCACGTTTTGACAAACGAATGGTGGCTGAGCTGGAAGTTTCAACAGCACGGTCATTCTTACCTACCGAATTTTGTAATATTTGTATGAAGACAAATCAGCTGTTCACTTGCGGCCATCTTGGATTGACAGGTCTTCATACAAATGCATCATTAGTTTGTCAAAGCGTAGGCTCAACCGACGACTAAAATGTCTAAGAATAGCCCCGTTAAGATACAAAACCTCAAAAATTTGAATGAAAAAAGAAAAAGAAAGTGGGGAATTTTTTATCTCTATATCAAAATACCTACTCATTTTATAGGTAAATTAAAAAAGATAAAAATGCAGATGACGTTTGTAAGCCCAATTTACTCACAAATGTATAGAAATAAAATTTGCGTTATAAAAAAATACTTTTAAATTCATACAGACCTGGGTTTTTTACTCGTTTAGAAAGAAGGCGTTTAGCTTTTATATTTTTGTAGGTTTAAAGAATGAGTTACAATTTCCTTAATTAACTTACTCACTATATACCACCTTATTAAAGTTAAAATGGAAATTTTAAACAAAAAAAAACTGTGAAAACCGTAACCCGAACTTGAAAATAAAATTGTCAGTTCTCTAATAAAAACATTACCGCCCCCGGCCCCGTTTTGAAGCGTTTCTGTTCCCAGACTTCTATACTGGCTGTCGAAGGTAACATCTCAGGCAAGTATGTACTACGGTTCCATGATAGAATGACACAGTGATAAAACGACACATGAAATAAAAACACACGACAGAACAACTCATGGCAAATGATCACAGGAAAGTACATTACAATGACAAAACATCACATGACCAGTCCGTAGTCTAGCGATTAACACTTTTGACTCGTAAATGGATGGTTGTGGTTTCGAATCCCAGGGAGCACAAAAAAAACATTTAAAGTTGTAAATATTTTTTTCGCTGAGTGAAAAATTCATATACCTTGACAAAAGACCGGTCACTAAAGGTCCATCCAGCCTAACAAGAACTGAGTCTTGCTTGAGAATTGGTGCTTTCTTATCATTATTTCGTAAAAAAAACTAACTAAGCTGCATATAAAGAGCAACTCATTACCGCGTTGTCCACGAAGAAGTAGCGCATAGCGTCTATAATAATCTAATAGGTATATAATCTAAATTACAAAATATTTAATTTTATTGATTGTAGAGGCATTTACTTTGTAATCGTTCATCTTAAAAAATAAGAAGAAAAATAACTTTGTTTTCGATTACTATGAGTATATATATATTTTTAATTCCACAACCGGTTTCGCAAACATTCGTTCGCATCATCAGGTGGTTAAATTAATATATATATTATTAATAATATTAAAATCTACCTGATATTGAATCATACCTGATGATGACCTTTTAGGTCAAAAACGTTAGTAACTTACTCTAAAGATTGTAATCTTTTTAAATATATTCATGTGAAAATAAACAGTGTTTTTGAATTCCTCAAAAAATTTTAAACTATAATAATATTAAATAATATAATTGAGTATTAATTTAACTACCTGATGATACGAACGGATGTTTGCAAAACCGGTTGTGGAAATAAAAAAAAAAAATGTATATATATTATTTAATATACTCGCAAACAAAGTTGTTCTTCTTTTTCAAGCAGACCCGTATAAGGTCGCGCTCACACATGCCGCATGTGGACTTACAACATCAAAAACTCCTTTAAAAGCCTCATACCAACCTATAAGTCAAGGAATGCGTGCGAAAGCAATATAAAATGTGTGTGTTGCTTGTGATGTTTTGTCATGAGATGTTTTTTCATGTACCGTTTATGGTATGTTCTGTTTAAGGTTTGTGATGTTTTGTCATGTAATGCTTGTAATGTCACATACTGTCACTGTGGTGTCATCTGTTCTTCTGTCACGTGACGTTATATCATGTGTCGTTTTGTCACTGTGCCGTCCTATCCTGTCACCATGTACTACAAGGGTAGAAGGGGTGCCTTTCATTAGACGCGGATGCCGCGAAAATTTCCATAATATTTCAGACAGAAATTGCGTTAGCCCTTGTAACAAGCCGTCTAGTAATTGATTCGCCAACGTTCTGGGATCAGTTCCGAGCACCCACTTGAAAATGTGATAATTTCATAACGTGTATTGTTAATTGCTGTCTTTCGGTATTTATTCGGTTCATTGATTTATGACATTTGTGGACTAGAAACTATTTAATGAAAATGCATTAAAATCATTTTTATTTTTTCCTTCCAGTTTCTGAAAAATTTCCTGAATGGATTGAGTCACAAATGGCGAGGATCTTTTCCACATGAATACCAGTACCCTTAGTACCTACGAGTTGCAAAACTTGAGTAAAGTAAAGTTTACGGCAATTAATTAATTATCAAAAAGTGATTTGCCCCAAAATCTGCCGTTTTTGTTTGTTTGAACTTGATTTTCTTCATCACTGTAACTCTTTTGCTAAGACCATAAAGTGTAATAAACAAAAACGGCAGATTTTGGGAGAAATCACTCTTTAATATTTTCCGTACACTTTACTTTTCTCAAGTATTGCAACTCGTACTAAGGGTACAGCTCCGAATGTTGCATAATCTATCTAATATAGGTTGAACTTTTAAGAGTTTGTATGCTTACTCAGTGAATTTTTTTTTTTATGATTAAGTATTAAAAAAATTACAACACAGAGTTTTATTTTCACAAGTAGAGCATTTATTTCACCTCAAGTACTTGCGATTAGCTTACGTCATTTTCTAGAAGACACTGTTACAAAAGTTGGCAAAACAAAAACCATAGAGAAATGAGAAGGATGAGTAGAAAGAGAAATTTATAATTAGGTAATAACAAAGGCGAAGTAGCCGGAATCTGAACATTGACGAAACTATAAGAATTACAATTGATACTTTGGAAATTCATGAACATAAAAATTGTAATTCTCACCAAAAGATTTATAGCCCTAGCGCACAATGTTTGGGTGGTCATGAGTTTCAAAGCTGCCAACTTTCTGAGAAGATTCCATTGTTTCATAAGAGTTTATTTTGTTTATAACAAAATGACATAATTGAAGATCTTTGTTCTCTATCTATGGATGATTTGTGGTTAAATAGTGTATATTTTTCTTAGAAATCATTAAATAATCCTTCTTCAGAAATACTTTCTTCATTACAAAAACTTTTCTAGGACTGTATATAGGCACATTCATACATGCAGCTCCTTCATTTATATCAGCTGTTGCAAAATATGAAATTCTGCAAGTCGAAATATGTAGTTTACAACTTAAAGAAACATTACTCAACTCCCAACTATACACTAAAGCTGAAATAACAAAAAACCTCATGATTTATGATATCGTGTGGATTCCATAGCAAAGAAGACGCTCTCAAAGTGTGTCTTTGTTTCGTACAGAAAATCGACGAACAGCGACGCCAGCTATCAACCTTTATTTTCTTTAATTAGAGTATGCATGAATAAGAGTAACATGGATAAGACGGAGATAATGTGGGCAGTCACATCTAGGCGTGATCACCTATTAGTGAACGGAGTACCACTCTCCATAGGAGGTAAGCTAATCCAGCCTTCTGATTCAGTGAGACTTCTAGGAGTCTTACTGGATCGGAATCTGACACTGGAGAGGCAAATAGATGCCACAATAGCTTCTTCTTTTTTTTCACTACGCCAAATTAGGCTATTAGAAAGTGTTTACCGTCAGATGCAGTCAAGACCCTAGTAAGCGCGTTTGTGGTGTCTCGGATTGACTATTGTTCGACGCTTTATAGTGGTCAGCCAAAGAAGCAGTTCAATCGCTTTCAATCTGTGTTGAATTCGGCAGCAAGACTCATATTCGGGATACCCAAATTAGCTCACATCACTCCGCTGTTAAAAACACTACATTGGCTTGGTTTCCCGGAGAGGGTGGTCTACCGTGTTTGTGTGATGGTATATAAAGCCATCAATGGCTTGGCTCCACCTTATTTGACTGACATGATGTTGCCTGTTGAGATGGGTGTAAGGAGGCAGACACTCAGATCCGCGGGCGATGAAGTTGTCAATTTGGTTCAGCCACGCCGTCAGATTCGTACAAATTTCGGAGACCGCGCTTTCCGTGTTGCGGGTCCGGTGGAGTGGAACAGACTGCCACCCGGAGTGAAGAACTCCAAATCTATGGATGTATTTCGCGGAGCACTCAAGGCACACCTATTTAGAAAGTCTTATCCATGATCGGAGAGGGCCCTTGAGGTGTGACACACACAAAAACGGCGCTCTCTTATCATTTGTAATTTAAAATAAATTAGCCTGATATTATTATTATTATTATGGTCCGAAAAGGTAGCCACTATTCATAATAACTTTCTCTCTTTTGTTTCCCTTCGTCATGATTTTTTGGTATTCCATAGCAAAAATTTATTTCTCAAAGTGTGTATTTGTTTTGAATAGAAAATCGACTTACAAGATCTGCACACTACACCAAAAATAAATCATTTTTGAACACAGTCGAACAGTGAGATAAGTTATCACCCTTTTCTGTCTCTTTTCTTTAAAACTGAAATTATTTAAATGTGGTCCGAGGAGGTAGTCACTATTTGTATTACATTTTGTTTCCCTTCGTAGTGTAGTGGATGACACCTAGGGCTAGTAATCACACAATTTACGGTTCGAGTCCTCAGAAAATAAAAATAAAACATTTAATTAGTACAAAAAGCCGTTGTCTGCGTGTCCCACGATCATTATTCGTCATCATTTCCACCAAACGCAGCGCCTGATCAAAAAGGAAAATCAGCTGACCTTTGTTGTCTTGGCTTGGACCAATAGGCGCACGGCATTTTTGGCAGCCCATTTGAAAGTGAAACTACAAAAACGGTGAATAAGATGATAGTTTGGGCATAAAGAAAGCATTGACAATGAAGGACTGACGAAAAAAGTGTAGGTACAAAGGGAAATTCAGAGATGAGCGTGGTAGAGAAAGACTGAAGAAAGAATAGATTGATAAAATAAGCGAGATTGCAAACAACTGGGACCTGCAGAGTGATATAAAGATAAGAACATGGATGAAAAGAGTTATGAATGAAGTATGCAAGGATAGAAAAAAATAAGAATAAATGTTTATAGGTACTGTCATACCAAAATGTCGACAGGTCTTTCAGTAAAATTTTGATTGACAATAGTAAACCAAATTAAGAAGTCAGATTTAAAAAAAAAATGTTTTATACAGTTTGAGAGGTTGTGCAGTGAAGACCGAGTCAATTTAGCTCGCGAAAAGTCGTGAGACCTGAGAGAACTTGCAAAAATGAGATTCAGAATGTATTTATACTCAGTATTTGCAGTACTATGCGAGGCGGAGGATGTTTTTTAGTCATTTTACTGGCTCTGCGACAGTTTCAATGAAGCTGAAATGGAACTTTGGCTTAAAATATTTTGGATTTTCATTTTTATGATAAGATACTTATGAAAAAAATATCTGCGCAAATAGCATCGCTAGTAGCAGAAAATTCAAGACTTACTATCTTTCATCTAAGATTCAAAGATATATTAACATTTAATATTCACATTAAATGCATTGCCACAAGCAGACACGTATCAGTTTGCGCTTGCACATGCCGCATGTAAAATTACAACACAAAAATCCAAATCTCAAATGAAATTGCAACTCTAAACGAACTTTCCTGAAACAGGGGTTACATTGAAAAGGTGAATCATGAATTGAAAAGTGAACATGGATACAATTTAAGGATAATTTATTATATCTACTGAACTGTTTATTTGAATAGTGGTCACTTATTCGGACTCGTAATTCGAAAGGTGAAGGTTTCATTCCTGGGTGGAGTTAATAAACGAATTTCAAAATATATTAAATTAATTTTCTTTCTCCTGTCAATCCCTCGTTTTAATGTTTAATGTGTATCTCGTGACTTTCGTAGAATTCATATGCCTTTATCAAAACACCGGTCAGTGGACCTTTCAGCAATTAGATTCTCCTTGAGAATATGCAAGCCTTAAATTTCAATATATTTTTTGCAAGTAAAATTATAGATTACAATTATAGACTCCGAGAAGCAATCATTGGCACAGATAATACACAATTTCCAAGGAAATTATCCATGAAGGAGACTGAATCGCAAACTCCACAATCCTTAGTAGCAGGGGTGATATAATATAATATCCCTTGCAAATTCTCACCCCAACTTCCCCATCTCTTAATTCAGTGGTAATTCAAGAGCGGGGGTCTTTGTTAAGTTGTAGAGACACCCCAAACGAAAAGGAAGGATGTTTTCTCCTTTGTCTTTCACGTCTTACCGTCCGTCCGTCCTTTCCCAACTCCTTCCCCCATTCCACCCTTCTTTTAAAACCTTTTTCATGGCTAGATCAAACGGGGTGATTTCTTTAGTGGCGAGTGGCGAGTGGCGAGTGGCGAGTGGCGAGTGGCGAGTGGCGAGTGGCGAGTGGCGAGTGGCGAGTGGCGAGTGGCGAGTGGCGAGTGGCGAGTAGTGAGGGAGTATAATTCTAAAACCCGGAATTTTCAACGTAAGCATCTTCTTCAGCCTTTCTCATTCCACTCCATAACGTAGGCTGCCTCCAATGCTCTCCATCTCTGTCTATTGGCTGCAGTGTTCAGCCATCCTCTGCCTGCAGTGTAACGAGATGAATTTGTTTGTTTAGTAGAATGGAACATTATATTTGAATTTGAATAAAAAAAAGGAAAACAAAAGAATGCAAAAGGACAAAAGAAGCTTCCCTGGTGATAGAGCCACAAGCTGGTGTAAATTATGATAATAAATATTATTGTGTGTTGTTGTTATTGTAGTTGTGAAACCAATAAAGTAAACATTTAATGTGGTTGTTGTATTACCATTGTGTCATTCATCTGTCAGTGGAAAAACCCTCACAGCAGTTCCCTTAATGTTATCCAGCAATCTCAGTTGGGATCTCATCACTCCTTGCTTAGACATCCTGGGTCACCACTGGACGATCCTTTTGGGCCAACTGTCATGTTCCTGCCTTGTGACGTGACCAACCCAGGGCTCCTTTAAACAGGTCACTCGCTGTATGACATCAGTGACAGCAGTGCGTCTACGGATCTCCTGGTTTGGAACCCTACGCTGATTCCCAGCATCCTCCTTTAATGGCTCTTTGGCACTTCCTCAGTCTGCTAGTAACGTTAGTACAGCGTCTTGATACTTAGTGATATGGACGCACTCATGTTAATCGTGTGGGTAGGTTTTATTTCTTTCGTTCAATCATCACACAAGTCTTTTTAGTTTCGTTGCCTTGCGATACGCACGGCCATACGGCCTACCCCCTTTTTGTGAAACTAAATAGACTTTACCCGCTACATGCGTCTCCTTCAGGGACAACGCGGTAAGAAGAAGAAGAAGACTAAATGCGCATCTTAGTTGTGCACGCTCTGGGATATTACGTGGTGCAATGTTTTGTGTAGACTTTAATACAACCATGCAGATCTATAATGCACTCGCACTAGCGACGTGTGAACGCCAACTTTAGATGGAGCGGCAAGAATTTGCTTGGAAAGTGTTGGCGCATAGAGCGGACAATACTAATGCGTCCTTTGAATAAGTCATTCGGTTTCGGCTTACTTGCAATAGTTTCCTCTTGAATAAAGTTGACTGAGAAAGGAGTTTACAATTGCAGAACTTTGCATTCAAAATAACTAGGAAATTAAGGTATTTAACTAGTTTTTCAAGACAAAAATGTTTTTTTCTTCGAAGTTGATTAGAAAAAAAAAGTATTAATTCACTTTTATTTATTTTTTGCTCAAACGTTTTCGCCTAATAAAGCATCCCTTAACCATGACCCTTAAAAATACAAAAAAAAATTAACATGTTGTTGATATTTTTCTTACTTTCCGAACCATTTGATAAACATTATATTATGTCTATTTTTATTTACATATTTATAAATGCACTAAGTAAGTACCTCAATGAACAAACTGAAAAAAATATAGATTATAATTTTGTACAAAAATCAACAGAGAACGATGTAAGAAACGAAACCCAAAAATCTTGTCATTCTTTTTTATTTCAACTCATTTTCAATTTTCCTTGCATTCTTTCAGTTCTGCCCTATGCTCGTTCACAAGTACCCTGAGTAGTAGGTTTGTGATTGAGTTAATCGAAAGTGTATTCAATAAAAGACGGCACACCTAGAGAGTGATTTAGTTTTCATACATTTTGCGATTTGCGCTATCGAGGTGAGATGACGCAATGTTTTATACTAACCTTGGACTTGAGTAATGAGCTAAAGAGGCTACGGAGATCTTATTAATTTAATCTGGGTGCATTTTTATCCTTTTTCACCCTTATCCCGACCTAAACTATTACGATGGTATTCTTAAACAGCAAAGCTATGGCTCATCCGCATGGAAAATTCAATATATAATTTTCCATATATATCTAAAACTGCTCGATTGGCGGTACACAGTGGCATACTTTTACCCACCTTGATGTATGGAAGCAAAGCCTGGACGGTGAATGAAAGTGAAATTAGTAAAGTCCATACTGTTGAAATGGACTTTCTAAGAAGTATGATTGGGAAAAAACGAAGTGACAGGGTGAGGAATGATTTTGTAAGAGAAGAATGTGGTGCAAGAGAAAGTGTGAAAGTAAAGATTAAAAGAAGTTTGTTAAGATGGTTTGGTCATATGGAGAGAATGAATGAGGAAAGACTGACGAAGAAAGTATATGTTGGTAGAATAGATGGATGTCGTGGTAGAGGAAGACCGAGAAAGGTAAGGATGGACCAAATATCCGAAATTGCGAATGAATGGAATATCCAGAGTCATAATAACGTGTTTGTTTGTGGGTATACATCTGAGAGCTTTGAATGAATATATTCTTGCAACTTAGATTATAGATTATATATAATAAAAGAAGAATTTGTATGAAGAAGGTTATGACTCTGGAGGAAATGAAAGAAGTATGTAAGGATAGAAAGAAATGGCGGTTGATCTGTAATGTTGGCGGCTACGGTTTATTAAAGTGAAATTGGTTTTATGTTTAGTTTTTTGATGTCCATTAGAGTGTCCCTTATATGGCCAAAAATTTTTTTTTTTCGATTTTGAAAACGCATACCCTCTAACTTTTTTACAATTACTATAAACTATTCAGATACAAAATTTCATATTTGTACGATGATTCTAACCCGTGCCGACGAGGCCTTAAAGTTTTTCAAAATAAGAGAAATTTACTTCGTCTAGATATGTATGATGGTAGTTCAAATTTTTATTAGTATTCTTAAGTGTCAAAATAAACCAAAATATCTGTGAGTAATGGGGAAATATATTAAAAGCAAAAAAATATATACTTTTGATTAAGATATTTTCTCTTCAGCGTCTTCTTTTTGCAGTAAAAATACAGTTTTTTGTGTACTGAACGCAGCGTAAATGGTACTACTTCTGTTCTTCTTTGGTCGTTATTTCGCCATGAAAATCTTTATTCTTTCCACAATTTTTTTGCAGTATCGTTGACTGCTTTAACAAAGGTAAATTTTCTTTCCTTTAAAATAACATTTTATTTCCACGACGAGACGCTATCTTGAAGGAAAGTGCTTTCAATTTACAATCTTGAAAATATTTTTTTGCTTGAGGAAGACACAAACTGATCCAAAGTTGTATGTGAAACATTACAAATAATAAAATACCATTACAATCAATACATAATTAGAAAAATATACTAAAAGAACTGATGATTTTATATGTACCGTATAAAGATCTCGATATTTTTTCTTTAGATGGACCATACCTCTTTTGTAATGGGCAAGAACTTTTCCTCTATAAATTATCAAAAATTTGCTTCTTAGTTTTCTTTTTTTCATCTTCCACAAAATCGTCAAAGATCGATGATACTGCTATTTCATCTGATAAATAGCATAAGAGCTGACAAAACTTCTTCAAGGCTACTTGAGAAATAACTGTTCCAAGTTTCTCATAATCCTTCAAAATTTTCAAAAATCACAAATCTTGATGAGGTGTTTTTACTGCCAAACCACACTAAACCCAGGGTTTTACATAAACAGTGGTAATAAATAAGCAAATATATCTAAGGACTTGTATTTTCTTTGTGCTCATTTTAAATAAAGACTGCAACTTATATCCAAAGAGTAAATAGCTCTTGCCATCCACCGCGCTTAATGCAAAGCATCAGGAGGCTTTATTTTCAGGTTTATCCTCATTACCACCCAAAAACATGATGATGAGTAGTTCTATCAGTTCAGGGTACTTATCTCGTACAATAAACTTTTATAGTTCATGCTTATAAAACACTACTAATTGATCGATTTCTCAATCACTGATATATTGTTTCACAAATTTGGGCAAGTTTGGATGTAAGCAGAATCAATATTATTCCAATTATCTTTTTATTTTTAAAACAGTGAAATATCAGTATTTATAGTAATTTGAGGTATTTTTGCTTCAAATACATTTGTTAAGACGAGTTTATAAACATGTTGGCGACATGCAAACAATAATACCTCTCTTTCCAACTTTTGTTCAAAATTCCAACATTAGTCCAACACTAGAAGCTGAAGTGTCACAGCACATTATTCGCATCTAGTCACTAAGGTCCCTATCATGAAGCGAGCTTAAAAAGCCGTGGCTTGATTTTTACCAGAAGAACTATCTAGTTTTGGAACAGCAAGAAGTTTTTCTTTAGCATCGATAGAAATCAACGACCGGTAAGCGCTCTTCCTAAGAACTCCTGTAGTCTAAAATTCACGGAACACTGTCCCATCCCAATTAACAAAATTACTATGTCAGGACCATGGTTTTACAAATCCGTCTTTAAAGCTTGAAGTACAAAATTTACACAGCGCCTTTTATGACAGTGCGTCATTGCAAAGGTGCTTGTCCATATGATAGGACGAGGAGGTGAGTCTTGAGACGTAAGGCGGGAATAGCATTCCAAATGATTGAAGTGACCGCCTTGAATACCCAGTCTCCATAAAACAATACGGGGCTTTCTTGCAGGGATGTCCAGGCAGCTGCTTCTGCCATTTCTTCCACATTTCAGATAGAACCATTTGAATGAAAGATTTATTAATTGTATATTTGTCTTTGCTGAGACCTAGCACTTTAACAGAGGCCTGGTGGTCTTAATGCTCAGCTGGCTTCTGTCCTCTGTAGAAAAACATATAGTGAAGTACATGCAGTTAGTTTTCTTTTTTTTTCCTCAATTTCACGTTGCCGTGACCTTTCTTCCTTCGTTTGACAATTTGATAGTAATTTGTTACCTGTTATTTGGTGTTGTGCCTCTCCAACTAAGAATATTATTTTTTTAGCACTTCGTTATTAAGCTGAAATATGATTCAAATTAAATAAACAATGTTGATAACACGACTTATTGCATTTG
Source organism: Agapetus fuscipes (assembly GCA_951799405.1). Lineage (NCBI taxonomy): Eukaryota > Metazoa > Arthropoda > Insecta > Trichoptera > Glossosomatidae > Agapetus > Agapetus fuscipes. The sequence continues at coordinate 26,499,390 of OX637333.1, forward strand.
ACTGAAAACAAAGTGAGAACGTGCCACCCGCACGCTTGTACTGTAGCGTAAATTGTATGAATATGTTCCGATACAAGTCGGCACGGGTTACAGTGCTCCAAATGATCTGAAATTTTCTGAGGAAGTGTTTTATAGCAATACGCAAAAAAATAGCCCCTATGCGTTAAAAAATAATCAAGTTGAAAAATAAGGGACACTCTAATGTCCATGTATATATTATTATTTATTGATTTAAAAAATGTAATTTGTCATGTGTGTTCCTTGACTTATAGGTTGGTATGCGGCTGACCACCCATACTGTAAAAAAATGGTTCACTTTGCCAATGTCACAATGGAAGGACGGCAAGAGTTGCAGGGCTTATGTTCATTTGAGATTGGGTTTTTATATTGTAGGTCCACATGCGGCATGTGTTAGCGCGAAATTATACATGTCTGCTTGTGGGAATGCATTTAATATAAATCTTAAATGATATATATCTATGCAGCTTAGATTAGATTAGATTAGATACAATAAACTATGATCCGTAGATCAGCCATGTATCAAATATTTAGTGAATAGCACGACTGAAGATTTACTGGGCTGTACAGCTAATTGTCCTGCATTCACATTTCTATTTCGATTTATTTAAAGTGTGTTCAAAAGGAATGGCAAATGTAAGCGTGAAAGGGGAAGACTGAAGAAAAATGAATTAGAAAACAATAATTTTAGAATGATTTATTTGGTGAGCGCTTTTTTGTGTCCATCACACATCAAGAGCCCTCTGCAAGCTAGGTTGAAAACGCCAAGACCCAGTTGCTTCAAAGCTGGATGGACCTTTGGTGACCGGTATTGGGTTAAGGTATATGAATTATCAAGAGCATATTTGAAAATATAAATGGTAAAGTTTTTGTTCTCCGCTAGAATTTGCAACCACGACCTTCCATTTACAAGTCCAAAGTGCTAAACACAAGGCTACGAGGAGGGGTCTTGACGTCTTTGACCAACTGCAGCCAACACTGTCTCTTCAACGCGTTCTTCGTCTTATCGAAATCAAAACCAAGAAAAATGTAAATTACGTAGAATTTACTTAAAGAAATGCCAATATGAATTTGTAAACTCAACAAAGAGCATATTTGAAAATATAAATGGTACGGTTTTTGTGCTCCGCTGGAATTTGAATCCACAAACTTCCATTAACAAGTCCAAAGTGCTAACCACAAGGCTACGAGGAGGGGTCTTGACGTCTTTGATCAACTGCAGCCAACACTGTCTCTTCAACGCGTTCTTCGTCTTATCGAAATCAAAACTAAGAAAAATGTAAATTACGTAGAATTTACTGAAAGAAATGCCAAACTTATGTATTCAAATGAAGGTTAATTTATTTTCATACTTCTGCAAGTTTTCCACTTTTCCTTCTCCTGAAATAAAGTAGAATTACTCTCGTGCAGATGTATTGTAATTCTTATTGCAGCCGTTGAGCACAATAGCAAACTCAATGTGAAAATAAGTCGGGCACAGAAAAGGGCGGAGGTCTGGGGGAGCATTCTGGAAAATTTTGCGAATTCAAAAATATTTAAGTTTTATTTGCTAGGGCTTGGTGGTTTACACTGTGAAAGTCCATTGTATTTACTTTATTGCTTCTGATGATGCCTTTTGAGGCGAAAACGTTAAAGCATAAAATAAAAAAATAAAAATTGAATTGAAACTATGATTTTTTATTCTTCTTCTTCTTCGTGTCAGCTTCACACCGTATTGGCCCAGTAATGAGCAATGTCTACAGCTCTTTGGTTTCCCGCAAAGAGATCATCCATGGAGCAGCTTGTCGGACAGGAGGGACAACACCGCAGGTGCTCCATTGTTTGCTGAGCTCCACACTCACATAGTGTAGAGTCCTCCCGTCCCAGAAATCCCCAGGTCAACTTTTTATTAAAATAAATAAATATTTAAGTTAGTTAGGTTTTTTATAACTATGAGTATTTTTAGCTCCACTATCATTTTTGTAAACAAACCGTTTGCAACCTCTAGTGGATAAATAATTAATTGACGGTCGTGAGACTGAATATAGTCACAGTAATCAAAGACAAAGTTGTTTGATTAACTAATCGTTTTTGGATTGTTTCTGGTAAGACCATGTTCTATTTGCAGCTCCTACATCTACCGATGTTCCGCTTTCACGAGCAGAACGCATTCTCAAGGCGAGTTATCAAAGCGCCGCGGTGGTCTTCGTTGTCTTTGCGAACGCGCGCTGGTAGTATTAACTGACTGGCAACGTATTATTTAACTAACACCAGCCATGAAAGTGAAAGTTAAAGTTTTAAACTTCGTTTCAAGTTGATTTTTTAATTTATTTTGTTAAGTGAAGACAAAATTACAAATGATATTTTAAAGATGGGCTGCAAAAAAATAAATGAAGCCGTGAAAATACTTCTAAATAAATGCATTGAATTAGAAGCCATACCAGAAAACTGGCAAAATGCTGAAGTGGTACTATTATTCAAAAAAGGAGATCCGGAAGATTTGGAGAATTATCGACCAATAATGAAAAGCAGAAGCGTTAGTTAGATACCCGGCTGGACCACTGGCATATTCGGAATAAAGGGAAAGACTTGATGTGTATTGTTATGAATACGTAGTTGTGTGAGTCCATTTGGAGAATTATCGACCAATAAGCTTACTGTCCCACCTGTATAAATTGCTTACAAAGATCTTAACAAATCGTTTAACACAAAAACTTGACATGTACCAACCGGTTGAACAAGCAGGGTTTAGAAAGGGTTTTGGAACAACTGATCACATCCAGACTGTCCGTTTACTGATTGAGAAGACAACTGAATACAAAATCCCAATTCATCTGGCTTTTGTGGACTACAAAAAAGCTTTCGATTCTGTAGAACCATGGGCTATCATACAGGCTCTAAACGACGCAATAAATCGACTCCAGATATTCAAGGCTCATTAAATTTGTATATGATCATGCCACAATGGATATTAAACTAGACGACGAAACAAGAACTGATAAAATAAACATTAAGCGAGGAGTTCGACATGGGGACACTATATCTCCTAAATTGTTTACGCTGGCCCTGGAGAATATTTTTAAAATGATGAATTGGGACAACAAAGGGATCAAAATTGATGGAGTTTACCTGAACCACCTCCGTTTTGCCGACGACATAGTGCTTATAAGCAAAGACATCGAAGAGCTGAAGAGTATGATCAAAGAACTGCATGAAACCTCTCTGAAAATTGGTCTTGAAATGAACATCAGTAAAACAAAAATTATGAGCCCAACAAACGAAAGCCTAAACATCAACAACAAACACATAGAGGCTGTAAACGAATATATCTACCTTGGACACAAGATCAAAATGGGAAAGGAAAACCAAACTGCAGAGATACCCAGACGAATAGGATTGGGCTGGGCAGCTTTTGGAAAATTAAAGCACATACTCGAAAATAAAGACATCCCAATGAACCTAAAGAGAAAGATCTACGAGACTTGCATCCTCCCTGAGACAACATATGGCCTAGAAACCATCTCGCTAACCGCAGTGAGCGTCCATAAATTAAAGTGCTCACAACGATCCATGGAAAGACGGATGTTGGGAATAAGTCTTAAAGATAGAAAAAGAAACGAAGACATCAGACACCTAACAAAAGTCACAGACATCATGGATCGTATTGCAAAACTAAAATGGCAATGGGCAAGCCATATGGCAAGACGAGATGACAACCGATGGGCAACGAAAATCCTCAAGTGGCGACCATGGGAAGATAAAAGAAGCGTCGACAGACCACAAAAAAGATGGTCAGATGACATTGTTCCAGTCGCGGGGCGGAAATGGATTCAGAGGGCACAGGATAGAAAGGAGTGGAGAAACATGGAAGAGGCCTATATCCAGCAGTGGAGAGATGGCTAAGAAAGAAGGAAGAAGAAGAAGAAGTGAAAGATTACATGATAAAAAAATGAGGTATGAGGCTGATCGGCCATCCTGTAAAAAATGTTTCACTTTACCAATGTCACCCCTATTTCAGGGAAGGTCGGCAAAAGTTGAAGGGCGTTTGTGTATTTGAGGTTTGGTTTCTAATTTGTCAGCACACATGCTGCATTTGGAAGTGCGAACTTACACCTGTCTGCTGGAGTGATGTTTTCCGGGATCTGTTACCGTGGTATGTGGGAGCTGGTTCAGTTCTCATCAAGATCATCTTCATCATCATACATACTTCCCTCTGAAGAATCCCATCGTAGAAATGGGCAAAACCTCCGGAAGCCCCGGAAAACATCACTACAGTATCATCAACTGGCCGTGTAAGCCTAAAACTGTTATTACACCTGTGTTCCTTGACTTATAGGTTTGTATGAGGCTGACCACCCATACTGTAAAAAATGGTTCACTTTGCCAATGTCACCCCTATGTCAGGGAAGGTCGGCAAAAGTTGTGGGGCTTATGTTCATTTGAGATTTGGATTTTATTTGTAAGTACCCATTCAGCATTTGTAAGCGCGAACTACACGTGTTAGTTTGTGGGCATACATCTGAGAGCTTTAAATGAATATATCCTTGCAACTTAGATTAAAGATTATTATTATTATTATTATTTTAGATTACACCTGTCTGTTTATTGGCATGCATTTAATGCAAATTCGAAATGTTAATATATCTTTGCAACTTAGATTATAGATAAATATATATTAAAGATATGATATTTTCTAGAACTGTCGTCCCTTTCTTTAACACGAGTCTTGTCTCCTGAAGGAAGCGGATCCTTGTGTCATAATATTATATCTTGCACCGCCGAAACTTTCCGAGATGAAACAAAAAGTTTCGGCAAAAAACAGCACAACGCTCGGAATGGTTTCCCTTGCGGGCGAAACTTGGTCCCGTCTGAGGGATGATGACGATTATTGTTGTTATTTTTGCAAGGGTTTCGCGATTACTTTACGAAACTAATTATAGCAGTTTTATTCGAGTCGTTTGTGTTTGCTTTTGTCAACTCTCGAGTAATTAATATTTGGCGAAACATGGCAGATTATTGCGCAAAAACTTTTGAGAGTTTATGTCTTTGGAGGAAAGGAAAGAAGTGTACAAAGACGGGCGAGAAATTGGTGTTGAAATTCTAAAATTTGTATTGAGAATAAAATACTTTTTTTTCATTTTCTTTCTGTTTTTTTTTTTCAATTTTAATGTATTTTACATATTTTTTCATAAAGTAACAGATTGATTTGAGGCTGACACCACATACTGTGGAGAATTCTCCACTCTCCAAATTTCACCCCTGTTTCAGGAAAGTTTAGTAAAAGCAACTGGTTTTATGATTATTTGAGATTTGAGTTTTTACTTTGTAAGTACAAGCATGGCATGTCGCTGCCTTAGTTCTTGTTTACCGTATACGCCATTGAGAAAATTTTACATGAGCAATGTTTGCATGTGTACTGGACCAATGTGTCTTATGAAAACAAGAAATTTATTTTTAAAATAATTAAAAGAACTCTCACATTATCGAGTTTCACGGTTTTTCTTAGCTCAGATTGTGTCGAATTTAATTCTAAAGACAACTGCATGAAAAAGTCATATTTGACAAGATTGGCGTATACGGTAAACCAGAACTGGGGGAGCGATGTGTAAGCACTAACCCCCATGTCGTTATCCCAGTTCTTGTTTCTCTTATCTACCATTTGATTCCAAGATGACCTTTGAATGAAATTGTCTTAACAATCACATTATACACAATCTGAGCTTAGCAAAAAGCATAAACCACAATAATGTGAGAGTAGTTTACAATATGTAGAATCAATATCCAGTAGTTATAAGACACATTGGTCCATTACGCATATATACAAACATTGCTCATGTGAAATTACCTCTGATGGACACAAGACGTACAAGCACTAAGGAATGAATTGTGTCTGTCTTCGGGCATACATTTTATGAAAATCTTAAATGTCAATACTTATAACATAGACTTATAGACTTATCCTATAGCGACATATGTAGATGACACTAGATTGTAAATAATAATAATAATATTAGGATGATTTATTTGGTGAGCGCTGTTTTTGTGTATATCACACCTCAAGAGCCCTCTGCGAGCTTGGTCGTCACTGTATAAAGCGCCAATTCTTAAGCAAGACCCAGTTGTTGTAAGGTTGGTTGGACCTTTCAGTGACCGGTCTTTGGTAAAGGTTTATTAATTATTCAACTCAGCGAAGAGCACATTCGAAATATATGTAAATGGTAGGTATATTTTTTGTGCTCCGCCGTGATCCGAATCCACAACCTTCGATTTACGAGTCCGAAGTGTTGCCACTAGACTACGGACCGGTCCAAGATGCCAACGACACGCGTTGTACTTGAGTCATGCGATTAAAAAACTTATCTTTGAAAATATTTGCAAACGGCTTATTATCTTAGTCAAATATTTATTTAATGATTTCCATGAACAATTTATGTGTAAGAGGAAAGCGGCAAAAGTTGCTAAAAATATTTGAGGCAATAAAAAAATCTCGAGAAAATATTGTAACTTACTTGGAGGAAATATTATTAAGTAAAGTACAAGGGTGAAAACACAGGGTTGAAATTAAAATCACTCGGGTCCATTCTCCCCTCTCTCTCTACATCATGGCTTGCAATTACCCGAAGTGCAGCAATCACTTTTGATTATCTTGCATTGTAAGGATTTTGTTCCGAGACCCCAGTTTAATTTAATTTAAATATAAATCAATTTGAATTAAAACTTTTGTAAGTAAAAGGGTGGCAGCCCTTGCGTTACACAAAAATTTAACATAAATTTAGATCTTAGATTAAATTGGCACTTACTTGGGAGAGAGTTTTTTAAAAGAATTATTTATTTCAAATTGTTTTCTGTTATCCAAAATCTTACTTGCAAATATATATTTTCAAATCAAGATTCATATTGAATGCATGCACAAAAACAAACAAGATAAAGAAGTTGGCTATAACATGTGATGCATGTTTACTCACAAAAATATACCCGAATTTGAAATGAACATAAACTATTGTATTGATGTAGAGACATTCACTTTGTAATCGTTCATCTTGAAAGATAAAAACAATTTGGTAGCAGATAAAAAAGAAAAACAAAAAGTTCGATCGATAGCTCAGTTTGTAGAATGCTTGCATTTCATGTCGAGAGCTCAGGTTCGAATCTCACCAAGGGTGTCAGAAACAACTTCGGTTAAATTAAAACACCGGCAAAATTTACTCAGCCTTCACAAGAAATGAGTACCAGCCTCTTCAGGAGCTGGGGAACCACCCTTCAAATGAAATGGTTGGTGTAAGGCCAGCCCCCATACCTGTAACAATTAATGGATCCATTTGCCACATGTGACCTCTTTCATAGTGCAACTTCTAACAGCATTATCTCCGAAGGGTTTTGCATCTGGTGAGAAGAATCTTTTTATTTATACAGATAAGGGAGTCGGCGTTACACCAAATATTTAAATTGAAGTGTGAGTTTCCCAGCTCTCGAGGAGGAGAGCTCTACTCATTCCTTGTGAAGGCTGAGAAACGGGAAATCATTTCCGACACCCTCAGTGGGATTCGAGCCTGAGCTCTAAAAACAACGATTGAACTGAAAATGTAGTGTGACTTTTTACAGAATTGTTCGCGTAAGGATCGAAGTGACGTGTGTCTATTTATTTTGTCAGATAACGGAAGCAGCCTTGCGTTATCTATTTCACTTGAATTGGGTGTATGCCAGCTCCGAGGTGGCTGGTTCTTATTTCTTGTGAAGGCTGAGTAATCCCTTCAGGTAGTAAAATGGTTGCCCGGCTTTAATTTTCAGTCGTAGACTTGCGTTAGTGTTTACAATTAGAGGTTGGAGATGGGGGTCGCAATTCAGCTTTAGAATCGAGGATTTGTATAAAGGCCTAAAGTGAAGTATTGCAAACGGAAAGTGGGCGTCAAAATTGGAATCAAGGGTCAGGTATAGAGTCGGGGGTTGAAACATTGAGTTGAATTTTTAGCTCAATAGGTAAAGGGAAATGCAGTCAGGTTTGGATTCGGGCGATAGTAGCATGGGCTTGCATTTGCAGCTTGGTGTAAAAAATGGATTCAACTATCGACTTTCCGGGGATCAAAACATAGTGTTGCATTTTTGGTTAGGTATAGAGAATTGGTGTCAGGTATGGAGTCGAGGATGAAAACATATACTTGCATTTGTGGCTCACTAGGTATAGAGCATCAAAGTCAGGGATTGGATTCGGGGGATGGTAACATGGGCTTGCATTTGTGTCTTCGTGTACAAAATTGGAGTCAGCCATCAACTTTCCGGGGATCAAAACATAGTGTTGCATTTCTGGTTAGATATAGAGAATCGGAGTCAGATATAGAGTCGGGGAGGATTGAAACATGGACTTGTATCTGTGGTTTGGTGTTGATAACTGGAGTCAGGTATGGAGTCGGGGAAGATTGAAGCATGGACTTGCATTTATGGCTTGGCGTTGAGAATTGGAGTCCGGTATGTAGTTGGGAGAGCTGCAGTTGTGGGTTCAAGTCCGTGGCTGCAAGCGCACGTCTCAGGAATGCTCCTGCTTGGTTGTAATCCCCTGATAATGCAATTAGTTAGACTTGCAATACGTCACTGCGGAACGTGACCAGGGAACAGATTAAAAACGAGTAATTGATTGTGAAAGTGCAGCGCTCTTACAATACTAATGTTCAGAGTTTAATACCGCGTACACAAAGATATAGAAATCTTAGTATAGTTTCACTTCTTAGCATTGAAACTCATCATAATTTTATTTATAAAATCTTCACGGTAATCAAAATATAATTGCTGTTTTTGTTTTAGATTTCTTACAACAACAAAAATTGCATAGACATTGGGATATTTTAGCGTGTTGTTGCATTTAAAGTGTAGACTGTAACTGTAACTAATTATTTCACCAGGGGTGGCTAGAGTCTCTGCAGAGCTGCCTCTATTTTTTCCTAACCTGACTCTTTCAATTCATTCATATCCATCACCTTTTTCATGCATTTGCTTCTTTTGCCTTTTCATTATTATGTACCATTGTGAAGTTTAAACCACAAATAAATCTCCATTTGAAACTAACTCTAGTGAAATGGCGACAAAGGTACAGTTTGGCGTATTTTTTTCATTCAAATTGTTTAAGCTGCAAACTCAAATGAATTAACCAAATGCACACACAGCAGATCAACTCTCATGCAAGTTGGGCGACGATACGCGCTCAAATGTTCTGCAGAAATTTGGCAAAGTGACTACCCGAGAGCCGAGCGTAATTCCGCGATGACAGGTTACAATGGCACAGTGACAAAACGACAGATTGCAGAACGACGCATGACAGAACGATACATGACAGAACATATAAATATCTCGCTGATTTGATCAAACCAGTCACCCTCAGCAAAAAAGCCTAACACTGCGCTCGGCTGAAACTGGAGCCAAATCAAGGATTGAAGAACCTATAAAAAGAGTTAACACAATGTTTGGAGAGCGTGTATTTGCAGTTGCTGGCCCTCTGGCTTGGAACCACCTGCCATATCATGTGAGAGAGCTAGAGGACCATGGAAAGTTCCAGAACGCACTGAAGACAAGCAAATTTCTGGCATCGTTTGCACCAGCGCCCTTGGAGTGACTACATCACGAAACGGCGCTTTAAAGAAATCATCATTTTTTCATCATCATTTGAGATTGGGTTTTTATATTGCAGGTCCACATGCGGCATGTGTTAGCGCGAAATTATACATGTCTGCTTGTGGGAATGCATTTAATATAAATCTTAAATGATATATATCTTTGCAGCTTAGATTAGATTAGATTAGATTAGATCAACTTACTCATCATCATCAACATCACAATAACATAAAAACTCACAACAGACTCACTCATACGTGATAGAATGACTCATAACAGCCTTAGAACAGAAAATACATCACTACGACAAAACAACACAAGGACAAAAAATCACGTACCTAAAACAGAACAAACCATAAACGGCACAAGAAAAAACATTCCATGACCAAACATTTATTTTGCTTCCACACGCCATAGCCACGCTATCGGTGATAACGTTGTAAGAAGCTGTTTTTTATGTTCAGGATAGCTATTTTTTTTTTATCTAATAATGATAATCGGGGGCGCTAATTGTTTTTTAAGATTACATCCAAATATGCATGAGTTCCATTATCTCATGTCTCACTTTTTTGGCATGCCGCTTATGGTATTCTCTGTTTTGTGATGTTTTATCATGTGATGTTTGTCATGTGTCATTCTTTCATGTGTTATTCTGTCATGTGTCATTCCTTCATGTGTCGTTATGTCATGTATCGTTTTGTCACTGTGTCGTTCTATCATGGAACCATATTCCGCACGTGCATTCGTGGCTGAAATGCATAGCGGACGCATTCCAACTCCCAACTTTGTTAATACAAACTCCAGTGCACTTTACGGTCAACCCTCATCCAACGAAAATTTCTACTATCGTGTATCGTCATTTCATGTGTCATTTTGTCACTGTGCCGTTCTACCATGTGACTGTTTTTTAGGAAGATTTAAAAAAAAATTCCATTGTCCAAGCGTTTCATTCATATCTAGCATGAGCATCATCAGTGGTATCCAATCTGGGTGATCCGAGTCCTGCGTTTTATTTTTTTATTCTGCCCCTTTTTCCATTATTAAGTGTAACGTTTGACTGTTTTTTTCAATGTTTCATGGCTTTTTATGTAAGAAAGAATGACAATTTTACTAAAACTATCGGTGTTATGGCCGAGGGAGTCAAGTGGCTGATCTTTCTAGCGTATTTCGAATAGAATAACGTTGGTTCGATCCCCGCTTGGGTCATTTGACCATAACTTTGACCCTGGTTCAACAGATGTAAGTGGGTAATTATTAAATAATAATTCATTAAAATAAACAATAATGAATTACTCATTGATGATATTAAAACCTGTTTCTGGCCAGGCAGAATAGGTTGCTGAATTGCATTCCTCTTCACAAATCTATTTTTTATAAAAAAAATAACATTTATAAAAAGAACAAAAATGTTAATCTGTTAACACAGTGAAAGTCCATTTTTTAAATATGTAAAAAAAAATTAAATGGTAAAACATGGTTTTAATTCACTTTTTTATTTTTGTTTTTGCTCATGTAAAGATGGCAAAAATGTTTGAGCAAAAACAAAAAGAATTAAGTGAATTAAAACCGTGTTTTACCCTTTCAATTTTTTTAAAATATTTAGAATTTTTTTATTTAAAAAACAAAAAATACATTTAGAAAAAAGATACTGGTAGCTCTTCCCATACGTACATCCTAATTTATACACACATACACAAAAAAAATCTTATTTTATATAATTAAAAAATATACTTATTTGTTTCTTAGGTACATACCTACACAGAATTGATTGAGTTATCCTATTACAGGATCTGTGAAAGAAAAGACAGGAACGAGACACAGCAAGGGGGAACGAAGGCACTCAAGATTTTTTTTGTTGCGTTCTTTCATCTTTCCTTTAAATGGATTAGATTCCTACATCTTGAATTGTCTTTCCGAAGGTTTCTCTCTTTTATTGCAATGCTGGATGTCAAAGGAAAGACTCGAGAAATGAAACACACCTCTTTCTTTGTCGCGCACAAATTAAAAAAATATTTTAAAAGTATATATACGAAAGGTCAAGGCTGATACAAAATTACGAAACGACAAAATCAATGCGCAAAAAAAAAGTGAAATTTTAAATATTCTTTAAAATAAAAAAACTTGGTAAATACGTACTAATTTTTTTAGTATTATAATATAATCTAAGTTGCAAGGATATACTCATTTAAAGCTCTCAGATGTATGCCCACAAACCAACACGTGTAGTTTGCGCTTACAAATGCTGAATGCGTACTTACAAATAAAATCCAAACCTCAAATGAACATAAGCCCCACAACTTTTGCCGACCTTCCCTGAAACAGGGGTGACATTGGCAAAGTGAACCATTTTTTACAGTATGGGTGGTCAGCCTCATACCAACCTATAAGTCAAGGAATTCTGGCATGTGTTATTTTGTCATAGTGATGATTTTTCATGTGATGCACTGTCATTGTGATGTTCTGTCATGTGTCGTTCTGTCATGTGTCGTTATGTCATGTGTCGTTATGTCATGTGTCGTTATGGCATGTGTCGTTATGTCATGTGTCGTTATGTCATGTGTTGTTATGTCATGTTTTGTTATGTCATGTGTCGTTATGTCATGTGTCGTTATGTCATGTGTCGTTATGTCATGTGTCGTTATGTCATGTGTCGTTATGTCATGCGTCACCCTGCCACAGTGCCGTTATGTCATGTGTCGTTATGTCATGCGTCACCCTGCCACAGTGCCGTTATGTCATGTGTCGTTATGTCATGCGTCACCCTGCCACAGTGCCGTTATGTCATGTGTCGTTATGTCATGCGTCACCCTGCCACAGTGCCGTTATGTCATGTGTCGTTATGTCATGCGTCACCCTGCCACAGTGCCGTTATGTCATGTGTCGTTATGTCATGCGTCACCCTGCCACAGTGCCGTTATGTCATGTGTCGTTATGTCATGCGTCACCCTGCCACAGTGCCGTTCTATCCTGTCACCGAGTCATGCATGTTGAATTGTGGCTATATAATTCCTTGCTTCAACCGCACACGGCTTGATCGTCGCAGCCCGGACAGTTTTCCGGAGTAAAGACGTAGCAAATCCAGGCCCGGCGGACAAGAGTGATCAAAACAAGGATTCTTCAGGTCGTGGCAAGATCTGTAAGTGTCTGTACAGACTATTACTTCTATTACTTCTAGTAAATACCATAAATAAGTAGGTACTCCGAAAAGACAAAAAAAAATGCAATAGAACTAAAAAACAAAATTAATCTTGAATTTAATTGTAGAATTGTATTTAAATTTTAACTTAGCAAAGAACAAATAGTGTTAACGTAATATTCTTCCAGATTTGTGTTTTTATTTTTTAAGTGCGCAAACAGCATTTGTAAGCGCAAACATATACGTTTCTGCTTATGGGCAAGCATTTCATATGAATATGATTGTGCAACTTAGATTGTAGATACCTCTTTGCAATGCAAGTAATCATCGCAACGCACGCAACCAAGCTACACATTTTGTACAACTTCTTGCCGCGTATCCCTGAAGGATTTTGCATGTGCTAGGTGGAGCCTATTTATGTTTACGTGTAAAAAGCCAGCCTTACGCCAACCACTTCAGTTAAAGTAGTGGTTTCTCAGCTCCTGACAAGGGCTGGTACTAATTTCTTGTGAACGCTGAGTAAGCCTTGCCGGTATTTTACACCAAACGGGAAATAATTTCTGACACCCTCAATGGAATTTGAACCCGAGATCTCGGCATGGAATACAAGCACTCTACCAACTGAGCTATCGATGGGACTGATTACTTGCTTTAAACTATATTACATAATGTATAACGAATTCTTTTTTTACTTTAATTTTGAATTGAGTGGTATCTGTACATACTGTTATGTAAATAACAAATACCTACTGCAAAAGTTAGGTAGGTAGGTAGGTGTATTAATAGCCGATGAGAGTTGGAGTAATTATTATAGGTACCTAGGAAAGAGACATTCAACTATGTACCTACTGGAAGCTTTTTGTTCTGGAAGGTTCTAGCAAAATTGGCTTCTAGCAACTACTGTCTTTAGGAGTATAAAGGGCTGCAAGCGGCTTGCCAGAGTCAGTCCATATGCGTCAATCAGCTTCTGAACAAGAAATACATTGAATACCAACTGTGAAGTAAATGTAAAGTGCTAAACCATAATGATGATGATTATGGTGATGACTTCTTTATAGCGCCGTTTCGTACATCCTGTCACTCCAAGGGCGCTCGCTGCATTAGCGCAGCGAAGTAGTGTGTCTTCAGTTTTGTTTTGAAATTTTCTGTGTTTGAGCCTCGGACTTCAGGTGGCAGCAGGTTCCAGGAGGATGGACCCGCCACAGCGAACGCTCGATTTCCGAAGACTATGAAATGTGAATTTTTAAAAATAAATATAAATTGTGAAATAAATCTAAGTGTAAAATAAATATCCATAAAAGAAGACCTGTTTTTTTTTTATATGAAGACTTCTTTTGAACCCTAAAAACACAACAATACACAGCTATTGTCAAAGAAATAATTTACAATTAATATATCGCATATAGTAGTAACCTGAAAACGCATTATTTTCCGTTACGGTGGCCATAAAATCCTTTGAGCCCGATAATGGATTTCGCTTATTACCTTTACGGGGGTTGTTTTCTCCCCGGCCGGTTGTTTTAGGGTTCCTCCCCTAATGAAATGCAAACAGTTCTAGCGTCACCACGCCGGGTCCTAGCACTCGGGCTAAGCCGGTGTGTGTGTGTGTATTAATTTTTAAGAGCCTGAAATAACTGGCGGTGCTGCCAAGAACACAATTCAAAATAATAAGAAGATTTCAATAAAGAATCCAATTTAATCTAATCTAGGTTGCACAAATATTTTACATTGGGGATTCACAATATATGCATTCTCAAAAGCAGACACGGATAAGGTCACGATTGCGCATGCCGCATGTGAACCTACAACATAAGACAGGAGACCGCGCTTTCGCCGTTGCGGGACCGTCCACTTGGAACCAGCTGCCTCCTGAAGTGCGCGCCATGGAAGGGATCGAGAGCTTCAAAAAGGGAATGAAGACCCATTTCTTCACCGCCGCGTCAAGCTTTAAAAATCATCATCATCATTAATTAAGACCAAATCTCTAATGGACATACACCCTGCACTCCTGCCGACCTTCCCTAAAACAGGGGTGACATTGGTAAAGTGAACCATTTTCTACAGCATGGGTGGTCAGCCGCATACCAACTTAGAAGTTAAGGAACATAGACAATAAATTTCATTTTACATGATGATAAAAAAATATCGTTAATTTCTCGCATTTTCTGTGTTTATATTTGGGATGTTCCTTGACTTGTAGACTGGTCAAGGTATGGTTGTTTCAAAAAACATTAAAGTTACTAAGTATCGAAGTGATTAAACTGAGTAAAAGAGAACGACAAAGATTATATGTAAATATGACAAATTGAATCAGAGTTGTAGGCTTACACGGCCGGCTGATGATGCTGGAGAAATGTATTCCGGGATCTGTTGACGTAGTATGTGGGGGCTGGAGCCTCCGGACGTTTCGCCTAGGTGAGATTCCCTCATCACAGTTATATCACGATCATCTTCATCGTTTCACTTGCATCCTGAAGAAGCCCATCGTAGATATGAGCGAAACGACCGGAAGCTCCAGCTCCCACAGACCACGGCAACAGAACCCGGAAAACAACTCTCCAGCAATATGATGTTTTTGTGTTGTTTCGGGTAAGACTATGGCCAACTTCTAGCTTTTTCATCTGCAAGTAGTTTTTGTCTTGTGATGATTTGTCATTGTAATGATATTTCAAGTGAATTTGTCAGTCAGAGTGATGATGAGTTGATGATTTCTTTATAGCGCCGTTTCGTGATGTAGTCACTCCAAGAGCGCTGGTGCAAACGATGCCAGAAATTTGCTTGTCTTCAGTGCATTCCGGAACTTTCCATGGTCCTCTAGCTCTCTCACATGATGTGGCAGGTGGTTCCAGGCCAGAGGGCCAGCAACTGCAAATGCACGCTCTCCAAATATTGTGTTAACTCTTCTTATAGGTTCTTCAATCCTTGATTTGGCTCCAGTCTCAGCCGAGCGCAGTGTAAGGCTTTTTTTGCCGAGGGTGACTGGTTTGATTAAATCAGCGAGATATTTGGGGGTTTTTCCAAAAGTAGAATGCATCCCCTATAGACACAGGCGCCTAATAGGTAGGCAATATATGGTAAAAAAACCATGTAAGCTTGATATTCAGATTTTAAATTCAAACTTTAAGTTTGATTGGAGCCATTATTAGCACTTCAATCAATATCAAATGAGTTATTTTAAAGGAATGTGAGAAAATATCTATTCTGAAATGTATTTGTTTTATACCTTACGCACGCGCCTGTTTATTGTCACAGTGCTGTAATTTCACGTGATGTTATGTATTGTGTGGTTGCGTCACTGTTATGTTCTGTCATTGTGATGATTTGTCATGTGATTTAACGTCTTACGGGGCTATTCATAGAAATTTTAGTCGTCGGTTGAGCCCACGCTTTGACAAACTAATGATGCCTGGGCTGGAAGTCTCATCCCCACGGTCATTCTTACCTACCGAATGTTGGTAATATTTGTATGAAGACTGATCAGCTGTTAACTTGCGGCCATCTTGGATTGGCAGGTCTTCATACAAATGCATCATTAGTTTGTCAAAACGTGGGCTTAACGGACGTCTAATATATCTAAGAATAGCACCGATAGCGATGTAATATCGTGTGTTGTTTTGTCAGTGTGCTGTTTTGTCATGGAACCGTTTAAGAATTCACATTTTGCAGTCGAGGCTAACAGCAAACATGGGCTCCTCTTGCTTTTGTTGTAACTTGTGTCGCACAAAACTTGCAGAGGATTTCAAGTAACGAGAAAGGCAAATACAGCACCATGTCGGCCCTCCTTCCTTACACGGAATACTTAATGCCATAACGTCTTTGTGATTTTATAATTGCACCTTTTTGCAATTCGCTATAAAGTCAAATAGCAAACAACTAGAATGTATCCTCATACTCGTCCTGTATGTGTGTGTCAGAAGGACCATGCTCATGCAAAGTTATTTATTTATTTATTTATTTATTTATTTATTTACGGCGTTAGCCTTTTACGAAATAAGTACATATCAAGGGAGTTTATACAAAACAACAATAACAATATATATTACAAGAATAAAAAGTATAAAACATTACGGTAAAACATAAAAGAAAAGAAAAGAAAAATAAACCCATATATAAACACTAAACAGTAGGTTAGAAACAAAAAAAAAAAAAAAAAAAAAGAAAAAAAAAAAAAAAAGCATATCAAAAATAAAAACTTCAGAAACCATTCAAATATCACTAATAAAAAAATTCACCAGGCAGACATCATTCATATAATAACAATCTAAAACAATATAATTTATTATATATTATGGATGTCCCAAAAACATTTTTTTCAGACCTTGGTTATAGGTATGATAATTATTATTATGCAGAACCAAGTCAAGTGAGGCATACTCATTACCAACACGCTGTAAACGATGCATACAACTATTGCTTTGTGCGTTAGTGCTAGTAAATACAGGGCGGTAAGAAACTAATTGTCTAGTCCCTGAACGTGGAGTAAAAAAATTCAACTCACTAAGTAGTGCAGGACAATCAATTAGAGCATGTTTTATTTTGAAGAGGGTGATTAAGTCAATAAATTTACGTCTGTCTGACAAAAAGTTTAGATTTAGAATCGAATTTAAATAGAGCGGGTCGAAGTGTGACAGGGGAATATTGAGTTTAAAATTAACTATTTTCAAAAATTTTAAGTGAACCTTTTCCATATTGTCTACGTGCACCATGTAGAGGGGGGACCAAACAGGCGAGCAATATTCCAAAACACTGCGAACCAATGTGGTATAAAGAATTTTGATTGTTAAGTTATATAATAATGAGGGCATTAGAAACAAAAAGGCAAGTGTCCCATACACTATCTATTGACTTGCCTTTTTGTTTCTAATGACCTCAATTATATTTTCTCAAGTGGCTGAAGGCCTTCCCGTGAAGTAAAAGCAACGGCCCGACAAAATAAGAACTCTTAGGGCAGAGGCGTGCCCATGACTCTATAAATAAGTGGTTCGATGTTACTGAAGATAGTAGAATACCTCGGGTGATACTTCTTGTGGGATTGTTGCTAGATCACGGGTAGCGTGAAGAATAAAATTAAAATAATATAAAAATAATCTATAATCTGAGTTGCAAAGAAATACTTCATTTAAAATTCATATTATAAGCATTCCCATAAGCAGACACGTATAAGTTAGCTTGCGCTTACACATGCTGCATGTGTACTTACGAATGAAAATCCAAACATCAAATGAAAATTAACCGCGCAAATTTTACCAACCGCCCCTGAAACAGGGGTGACATTGGCAAAGTGAACCACTTTTAACAGTATGGGTGGTCCGCCTCATATCAACCTATTTCATACCCAACATGATAATAATAATAATAATAATAGGATGATGTATTTGGTGAGCGCTGTTTTTGTTTGTATCTGTAACTGTAACTGTAACTCTGTCGCCATTCCGCTAGGGGTGGCCAGAGCCTCTGCAGAGTTGCCTCCATTTTTTCCTATCCTTACATACCTCTTTCAATTCATTCATATCCATCACCTTTTTCATGCATTTTCTTCTTTTACGCTCACTTTGTATATCCCATTCTTTCACAATCTCCTCAATCTGATCACTCCATACTTTTCTCGGTCGTCGCTTCCCTCTTTTTCCTTTCACACTTTCTTTGTATACATGCTTTGTCAGTCTATCATCATTCATTCTTTCCACATGCCCAAACCATCTCATCACATTCTTTTGTACCTTAACTTTCACATCCTCTTCACAACTATCACATCCTATCACAACTAAAAATCCCTCTGCGAGCTTTGTCGTCGCTGTAGAAAGCACCAATTCTAAAGCAAAACCCAGTTGCTTTAAGTCTGGATGGACCTTTAGTGACCGGTTTTTGGTAAATTTAAATGCATTTTTCACCCAGCGAAGAGGATATTTGAAAATATAAATGGTACATGTTTTGTGCTCCGCCGGGATTCGAACCCACAACCTTCCATTTACTAGTGAGCAGTGTTCACCACTAGACTACGGACCGAATTTGATAGATGTTTTTTTGTATATATTTTTTCCATTTCATCATTAGCGTATTGTTGATTTGAATATGAACTAAGCACAAACACCTTGCGCCTCACATGAGCCTCATTCTGGCGCCTTGTTATTCATACAGTATGCAAATTGTGTACACATCACGTGACTAATGATATTCCCTGAATGAGGCCTCAAGGGCGCCGGGCTGCGTATGAATTATTACTCCATTGATACAATATGAAACGGTGTGACGTCAGCATTCATACGCTCGTAAACCGAGTCGTACGTAATAGGTAGCAATTTTCAAAAGCAAGATATTCGTAAAAAGCTGCAATATGAATCCTTGCAATGTTAAAAAGGTGTCTTTTTTTAATTACCTTGTGCCATGTCGATAATTCAGTTCGTAGGGTGCTAGCATTCTATGCCGAGAGCTGGGGTTCGAATCCCACCGAGGTTGGAATTCCATTTTCGTTATTTTGTAGGCACTACAATTGAATAGTCCCCTTGCATGTATCACAAAACTAATGGAATAGACAAATATTCACAACACAACTAAGCTACACATATAATGTAATTTCTTGCATGCGTTATCTCCGAAGAGGTGGCATGTGGCGATTCAGGATCTATTTATTTTTACGGTAAGGGAGGGGGCTGGCCTCACGCCAACCATTTCATTTAAAGTTGAGGTTTTCAAGGCTAGTTGTCATATCTTGTGAAGGCTGAGTAAACCTTGCCGATATTAATTTTGGGATTGAAATATGCAGCAAAACCGGAAATCATTTCTGGCACCCTCGATAGGGGTCGAATTCTTGCTCTGGGCACGAAGTGTACGCATTCTATTAACTAAGCTATCGACCTGACTTTTTACGAGCTTAGTCGTCGCTACAAAATGTCAATAATCAAGCAAGACTCAGTTGCTGAAAGGCTAGATGGACCTTTGGTGACCGGTCTTTGGTAAAGGTATATGAATTGTTCAACCCAACAAAGAGCATATGTGAAAATATAAATTGCATATGTTCCTTCCATTTACGAATCTGAAACGCTAACACTAGACTACGGACCAGTATTTCGAGTAAACGAATTGTGAATCATACAAATATTGAGGTATACAGATATTGAGGGTCGTTGTATTCATTTAGTAGTTACGCCTATGGGTACGTTAGTACATGTAAGGAAACACTGAGCAGACGAAGGAATGCCAAGTACCAGCCCAAGGAAATCATTACCATTCAAGACAAAACTATCTTAGCAAATTCAATTACTCAACACCATCGTTACTGACGACGAAACCAAATTATACAATCTACGCGTCCATCTTTTATCGAATTAGTTTTTCCCTCACAGAAAATGTTCCCAGGAAATTGGAACCTGTTTCTTTCAAAACAGAGAAAACTCCCACTTCAAGATGTTTTTTCATTTTTCTTCATAGATAAAGCAGTTGCAACTTAGACACTGTTGTGCTTTTTGGGTTTGCATAGTCTTTAACTTACGATGTTTTATCGCATTATTTTTTCCCTCACCGAAAATATTCCCAGGAAACTGTAACCTATTTCCTTCAAAACAGAGAAAACTCCCACTTCAAGACGTTTTTTTAAATAAAGCAGTTGCAACTTAGATACCTTAAATACGATATGATAACATTTAGAATGGGATAGGATAACAATTTAGGTGGTCCGTAGTCCAGTGGTAGCACTTCGGACTCGTAAATGGAAGGTCGTGGGCTCGAATCCCGGCGGAGCACAAAAAATATACCGTTGATATTTTCAAATTTGCTCTTCGCTGGGTTAAAAAATTCATAAAAATTTACCAAAGACCGGTCATAAAAAGGTCCATCCAGCCTTACAGCCACTGGGTCTTGCTTGAGATTTGGGGCTTTCTACAGCGACGACCAAGCTCACAGAGGGCTTTTGAGGTGTGATATACACAAAACAGCGCTCCAAATAAATCAGCCTAATTTAATTTTAATTTTTAGAAAATCTATGTGGTGAGTGAATCTTTTTAGTATTCATTTCCCAGCTCCCCAGGAGGCTGGTGTTTATTTCTTGTGAAGTCTATGTAAACCTTGACGGTATTTTATTTTGCATTTAAAATAAACACTGAAACGGGAATTCACTTCCGACACCCTCGACGAGATTTGAGCTTGAGCTCTCAGCATGGAATGCATGCATTCTAATTGAGCTATCAACCTGAATACAACTTGATTACAAAAAAACATATCCTGAAGTAGATTTTGACTAACCTGAAATATTTTTAAGGCTCTGTGTAATAAGCGAAACGTCGGGAAAAAAATCTTCACAGCGTCAATGAATATGCACACGTTAACATTAGCGAAACGTCAGAAAAATAAATTCTTCACTGAGAGTCATGCAATAGCCTCTGATCTGGAGGACTTTCTTTTCTTTGACACGAATAGAGTTACACTAGCTGATTAACTTCATCGGGAAGGCTTTCAACCACTTGAAAAAAATATTGTAATGTTGTTCACCGAGTGAAGCAACTCCGCATGAGTTGTGTGAACCGGGTGGGAGGTGGTGGGAGGGTGCCTATCCAAGTCTATGCATTAAAAAAATTCCAGAGTTTCAAGGTCTGAGATTATTTAAATTCCAATCACAAAAACGGATTGTTTATACATAAGAAATATATGCACAGACATGTTTATATACTGTGCAATTTATTTTTAAATGTATTTAATTTTGAATGCCAAAAATTTGGTCGGAATCCGGAATGTCGGCGCTCATACATTATTGAGTGAAAACTTCGTGCGGTGCAAACGGGGAATGCCAGTGACCTTGTTCTGAACTAATCTGCATGATATTATCCTGGTAACACCAACTCTTTCTTTTGCACTTCAAAAAATAGCCACTGAAATTTATTTATGCATAAAAAAGCATCTAAGATACACGTATAGTGTAACGTCTTGCCCCTGCGTTATCGTTATATGCGATCGCATGTGGTGACTCGGGACCTCGGGGCGAAGGGGGCCAGCCTCACACCAACCACTTTCAGTTGAAATGGGGTTTTTCAGCTCCCGTAGGGGCTAGTTTTCATTTCTTGTGAAGGCTGAGTACACCTTGCCTGTGTTTATTTTGGGTTTGAAATAAACACCAAACTGGGAAATCATTTCTGACACCCTCGGTGGGGATCGAATCCTTGGTGTCGGCGTGGAATGCAAGCATTCTAACAACTGAACTATAGACTGGGCTTTTTACGAGCTTAGTGATCACTACTACGCTAATTTTCAAGCAAGATCCAGTTTCTGAAAGGCCGGTTGGACTTTTGGCGCTTCAACCCAGCGCAGAGCATATTTGAAAACATAAATGTTATATTTTTTATGCTCCGCTGGGATTCGAACTTTCAATTTTCCATTAACGAGTCCAAAGTGTTACCATTGAACTACAGACCGGTCTATGCAAAAGAAAATCAAATATATTTTTAAAATACGTTAATATTAACATGGAATAATATTCTTTCAGAATAACAGTGTTAGGGAAAGAATCCTAGATTGTTTTCAGTACATTCATTTAACATTAACTGATCAAGTTTGTTCTACCTGTGAACGCGTTTTATTTTTAAAGGATATTTCCTTATAAGTACTTATTTTTTAAACCAATTAAAAAGTCAATCGTTTTTACTGTTGCCCAAATCTGTAAAGCTTAAAACATTATTATAAATTTAAACAAATATTTATGGGGCATTAAAATAATTCATAAATAAAATTATGAAAACCATTTGATTGGAAATGCGTTATATTTTGTGGAATGAGTTCTAAATAAGCTCATGGAACGGAGGCAGACGGATTTTTAAATTTCGTACGCCGAAAGTTCGATTAACAAAGTTGCCGTTGCTAGGCAACACAAATCAATTTAATGCCCCAAGAATTTCATTTGTATCAATAAGGTTTTTTTTTCGCTCGGCGAGGAGTAGAGAAAAATTCCCGAGGACGCTCTTATCTCGGCAAAAAATAAATTAGCCAAAAATACAAACTCGTTTTTGGCTTTCGCAAATCCGACCCGCACAAAAGTTGGGCGAAACTTTTGCGGAATACGCGGCAACAATTTTATTATTTTCAAAGACTCGGGGGTTACTTCTTTTTTTTTCGGCACGAAATGAAATCGTTGATTCGTGCTAATTGAAGAACGTTATTTTTATCAATAAGTACTATAATGTAACTTTCTTTCTCAGAAGATAAGACTCCAAGAATTGGTATTAAGAAGTTCACAAAACTTGGATCTACGTTAAAATTAAAATAAAAAAGTGTGGTACTTTTTACATTTTGAATAAATCAGATCTTTACTAATATAAGTTGCAGAGATTTATACATATTGAACAAGTATTTGCAAGCATTTAAACATGTGAAAGTTTGCTTATATACATGCTGCATGTGTATTTAAAAAAGAATCAAACCACAAACTTCAAATAACGGAACATGAACCCCGCATCTTTTCTCTGAAACGGAATTGACATTGCGTCTCTCAAGTGCTTGTTTGACTTATCTACCATTCGATTTATTTACGACTTTTCAATTAAATTGTCTTAAAAATAATATTCTACACAAAATGAACTAAGAAAAAAACGTAAAACACGAAAATGTAAGAGTTTTTAAAGTCAATGTCCAGTTTTCGTAAGAAACATTGGTCCCGTACACATACAAACATTGCTCATGTGAAATTATCTCTTGTGGAGCACTGAGAGGATGCTATGTCAGTTTTTTTTTCATTTCAATGCAAGCTCCTCATGCTTTCTCTATCCTGTTTTGATGTCTTGGATCTAGTCAATCAAGGACAATTATTAATTTAATCAATCTATCAAAGACAATCAAGAACTGAGGAGATGAAAAGTGAACCAGTTTGTAAAGTATGAGTGGTCAGTCTCATACCAAACAATTAGTACTGGGAACAAAATGTCATGTTATGTAAATAGCACCATGTAAATTTACTCGTTTCAGATGGAAAATGTAAAACCTCTGTAGAACTTTATGTAAATGTGGCACCCAATCGTCCTTGACACAAATGAGTAGCCAATATATGAGTACGCTGTTTACAGCACGTTCTATGCTTTTTTCTATTGGTTTCTGTATGTTTCCACGACAAATTGGTCACAGAAAGCCCGCCCACAGACAGCTTGACCATGGACAAATCGGTAACATGACAGTTCATCCACATGGATTTTTGAACAACGATATTTTAGACACATACAACATGGGTGCACAAATGGTAATAATAACAGTATTAGGCTGATTTATTTAGTGAGCGTATTTTTTTGTAAATCACACTTCAAGTTCGCTTTGAAAGCTTGGTCCTCGCTGTAGAAAACGATTTTCTGGACCAACTGCTGCATCACAGAAGCTTGCTCTCCAAAAGGACTTTTTAATAAGGTCCTCACGTGAATTGACATCGGACCAACGTTATTCCATTCCAAATACGCTAGAACAATTGGCCCACTTGACCTCCGCGACCATAACACCAACAACCTTGCCGGGTTGCTAGGGGAAAATCGTATGAATGTTTAATTTAAAACGGTAATCCAATACAAGACTGCCTGCCGAGAAAAAACTTCCACATCCAAAAATATATCAACCTCATTACTATTGTTGTAAAAAAAATGTGGTTTTCTGTGATGAAGCAATCTGTGGACCACATATTTTATGTGACCCAAAAGTCTTTTGGACGAACGTGACCGATATTTCTATGGACGAGTTTTCTGTGGCCGAAATGTTAGTGAACAAAAAATCGAGTGGACGAACTGTCGTGTGACCGATTTGTCCATGGCCGATCTGTCTGTGGATGGGCTGTCATTGACCGATACGTAGTGACACATTTATGTAGCTCAAGTACAAAACGATACACAAGCGTTTATCGTAAAAAATATGGTAACTGAATCAGCGCCTCAAGAGAATGCTTTAGTTTCCATACATTTAACAGCGTGGTTGAGTGAAAACGCAGACTTTTATGCGAGGGGTGCTGTGTTCAATGACTGCACTGCATTGGTTTCATGTTAGCACAACACAGTGATAAAACGCCCATGACATAACGACTTAGTCACGAAACGAAACATGACAGAACGACAAATGACAGAACGGCATGATGATAGAACAACACATTACATAATGACACGTGGCATAACGACACATGACATAATGACACATGACAAAATGTCACATGACATAACGACACATGACAGAACAATACATGACTGAAAGACGCATGAAAAAACGACACAGTAACAAAACGACACATGACAAAATGACACATGACAGGACGTCACATGACAGAACGACACCTGACAGAACGACACATGACAGAACGTCATATGACAGAATTACAAAATGACAGAACTGTACAATGACAGAACGACACAATGCCAGTGCATCACATGACAAAATATCACTATGAGAAAACATCACAAGACAGAACGCCACATAACAGAACGATATATGACAGAACAATACAGTCCGGTTTTATGGCCGGTAGAGGCTGTATTGATCAGATTTTTACTCTACGACAACTTGTTGAAAAACAATTGTCGGTGAGGGGAAAGCTGTTTACAGCCTTTGTGGATCTGGAAAAGGCTTTTGACTCAGTAGACAGAGGTATGTTGTGGGATGTTTTGAAAGCATATGGAGTGAATGGGGCTCTCTTGAATGCAGTACATGCTAACTATGAAAATAGTATGGCATGTGTTCGTATTGATGATGAGTATAGTGAATGGTTTGAAGTTTTTAAGGGTGTAAGGCAAGGATGTGTGATGAGCCCATGGCTATTTAACATAGTCATGGACAAGTGTGTTCGAGATGCTAGAATTGATGATTGTGGATTAATGATAGGAGAGAGCAAAGTGAGTGTTCTACTGTATGCGGATGATGCTGTTCTTGTATCGGACTCAGCAGTAGAATTGCAAACGATGCTCTCTAGATTGAACGAAGCTCTGCTAGGTAATTATCTGAAATTGAATGCAAGTAAGACGAAAGTTTTGATTTTTGAAAGAAATGAAGAAAATACGAACTACGAATTTAGAATAAACGGAATGAATGTTGATGTGGTAAATGAGTTTGTATCATAGAGTTATAATATACATAGAGAGAGCCTTTCCAAGTGCGAACAGTAAGCACTTTTTGCTTTGAAGTGCGAACATCGTCTCATTGGTCCAAACCCGATCACGTGATCGCAAACTGACAGGCGCGCGGGGGGGGCGGTCCCATTTTTTGACAGTTGACTTGTATTTCAATTATCTTAGTAAAAATGATGAATTGTTGTGTTAAAACTTGTAAAAATAACACAAGGAAGCAAACAAAGCAGAATAGCAACATTAAATTCCACCGGTGAGTACAAAATTTGGCCAAGTCGAACGATTTAAAATGTTTAGTTGCGGGGGTGAAGAGGGAGAGTTAGCGCCTTGCCTCTACCCGTCTGGCGTCACACCGCTCAGCTAGTGATGCAGTGTGCGGAGCGCATATCGATATTCGTGTTATCGATATGCGCTTCACATTTCGTTCATATAACTAAAATTCAATGAGAATGATAACAATTTTGCTAAATTTTACAATTATATGGAATTTCGCTCCCTCAGTATTTTCAAAAAGTGGAATTTTATTTTACTACTTGGGCTCTATGACTGAAACCGGTCACAGTTTTTCACAAACCGAAAACAGTCACACACCGGGCACCAAATATTCAAAGCCGCGTATGTTTTGTTTATAATTGTTTTGTACTAAAATGTCTTTTACGGATTTGTGTTTTGTTATAATAATAATAATATTAGAATGATTTATTTGGTGAGCGCTGTTTTTGTGTGTATCACACCTCAAGAGCCCTCTGCGAGCTTGGTCGTCGCTGTAGAAAGCGCCAATTCTCAAGCAAGACCCAGTTGTTGTAAGGTTGGATGGACCTTTCAGTGACCGGTCTTTGGTAAAGGTTTATGAATTTTTCAACTCAGCGAAGAGCACATTCGAAATATAAATGGTATATTTTTGTGCTCCGCCGGGATCCGAATCCACAACCTTCCATTTACGAGTACAAGTGATGCCACTGGATTACGGACCGGTCCAAGTTATATTATTGTATTGTGTTTATATTGTATTGAAATGTGTTAAAATCTTTCACAAATAATAAACATGTAAATATGGTACACAGGAGACTTTTGCTAGATGCATTAGAACCAATTTACCTCAAATATAAGGTAAAACAAAAATGGTCGTGTAGTAGTCAATCTACGAAACAAAGTTTTTCTACCACTTCGAATTTCAGTAAAACCTTAATCCCCATACAAATGATCCGTGTAAGCCTAAATGCAAGGCTTTTATTACAACTTTTGTTTATTTTACGATACTAGATTAAAATTTTGAAATTTAAAGTATCGATAACACATTTTGTTGCGCGCACATCACTACAGCTGCATATATCTATAATGAAGTAGCTATAGAACATCTGCTTACACCAGGGGCTATGGAATACGTCACACACTCGCTCTCTATAGTAATTATTACTCTATGGTTTGTATACTTGGGAAGTAAGTTTGAAAAAGATGGAAGAATGACAGGTGAACTTGAAAGAAGAGTAATGAAGGGCAGGTGTGTACTGGGTGCCACAGCTTGTATCGCCAAAAATCAAAGCATAAATGCTCGATTGGCGGTACACAGTGGCATACTTTTACCCACCTTGATGTATGGAAGCGAAGCCTGGACGGTGAATGAAAGTGAAATTGACAAAGTCCATACTGTTGAAATGGACTTTCTAAGAAGTATGATTGGGAAAAAACGGAGTGACAGGGTGAGGAATGATTTTGTAAGAGAAGAATGTGGTGCAAGAGAAAGTGTGAAAGTGAAGATTAAAAGAAGTTTGTTAAGATGGTTTGGGCATATGGAGAGAATGAATGAGGAAAGACTGACGAAGAAAGTATATGTTGGTAGAATAGATGGATGTCGTGGTAGAGGAAGACCGAGAAAGGTATGGATGGACCAAATATCCGAAATTGCGAATGAATGAAATATCCAGAGTCATAATAAAAGAAGAGCTTGTATGAAGAAGGTTATGACTCTGGAGGAAATGAAAGAAGTATGTAAGGATATAAAGAAATGGCGGTTGATCTGTAATGTTGGCGGCTAGGGTTTATTAAAGTGAAATTTGTTTTATGTTTTAGTTTTTTTTGATGTCCATGACCATGTTTATATTATATTATTGTTTATTAATTCTAAAAATGTAATTTGTGATGTTTGTTCCTTGACTTATAGGTTCGTATGCGGCTGACCACCCATACTGTAAAAAAAAAATGGTTCACTTTGCCAATGTCACCCCTGTTTCAGGGAAGGACGGCAAGAGTTGCAGGGCTTATGTTCATTTGAGATTGGGTTTTTATATTGCAGGTCCACATGCGGCATGTGTTAGCGCGAAATAATACATGTCTGCTTGTGGGAATGCAATTAATATAAATCTTAAATGATATATATCTTTGCAGCTTAGATTAGATTAGATAAGACAATACATGACAGAACGACACAAGACAGAACGATAAATGGCAGAACGACACATGACAGAAAAGTATATGACAGAGCGACACAATGACAGAACAACATATGACAGAACGATACAATGACAGTACATCAGATGACAAAGCATCACAACCTAAAAAATCACTTACCATAAACGGCACTTGAAAAATAGCACATGACAAAACATCACAATTTTGAATCATGTGTTGTTCTGTCGTGTGCCGTTCTGCCATGCGTCGTTTTGTCACTGTGTCGTTCTAAGCTGTCGCCCACTGCATTACGTATCCCATAGAGCGGTTTTAAACGGAAATCGCTTGACCTGATTCCTTACAATGAGGGTTCGAATAGTAAATGAAACTAACATTTACAGACAGGGCTTTCAAGCGCTCTGTACTATTGTAGGATTCAGATTTTAATTATCATCTTTATGTGCTATTGATACATAAAACTCGGAATATATTTCCATGATTTATAGGTTGGCATGCGGCTGAGAACCCATTCTGTAAGAATGGTTCACTTTGCAAACGTCACCTCTGTTACAGAGATAGTCTACAAACGTTGCAGGTTCAAGTTCATTTAATATTTGTATTTTTTATTTGTAATGACAGGAAATTGGACATTGGAATTTGAAAAAGTATAGAGTGATCAGATTGAGGAGATTGTGAAAGATTGGGATATACAAAGTGAGCGCAAAAAGAAGAAAATGCATGAAAAAGGTGATGGATATGAATTAATTGAAAGAGGTATGTAAGGATAGGAAGAAATGGAGGCAGCTGTGCAGAGGCTCTGACCACCCCTAGCGGAATGTGCGACAGAGTTACAGTTACAGTTGCATGACGTGTAAGCGCGGACTGAACCGTGTCTGCTTGTGGATTTACATTAAATGTGAATCTTAAATTTCAAAATAGAATTTTTGACATTTCTCTAACATAAAGGTTGATATGGGGCTTACCACCCAAACTATAAAAAATGCTTCATTTTGCCAATGTCCCCTATGTTTAAGGGAAGGTCGGGAAAAGTTGCAGAGTGTATGTTAATTTGAGGCTTAGATTTTAATTTGTAAGTACCTACACATCGCACGTTTAATAATAAAGAGAAATAACTCGAAAATTGGGAAAATCGAGATTTTGTAATAAAACGCAAGAACAATGCGAGAAGAATAGGTACATAGAATGCGACAGCCGTTCAATTTGGACGAATATGACCGAGATAAAACATCGGCCGCCTTTTTCATCCCATACAAGTTGTACTGGCTGTCTGAACTTCAAACGTGATTTCCCAACATTCATGTTTTTTGAGTTATTGCTCTTTATTATTAAACGTGCGACATGCAGCATTTGTATGCACAAACTTACACGTGTCTGTTTGTGGGCATGCATTAAATATGAGTTTTAAATGTGAATATATCTTGGCAACTTCTATAAGATTAGATTGCAACTTAGATTGAAGATAAAAACCTTTATAAAACGGCATTTCAATGGAACATTTCACCCACAAAACCTCTCCGCTTTGTTTTTAATCTTTCTCGCAGTTTAAATTAATTTTGAAATTACATTTTTTTGTGTCCCCGTCGAAAAACATAAACAGCAGAGCAGAAATAAACGCCACTCAGGCAATTTGAAGGGGATTTTTTTTTCATTTCACCAACTGTTATTGTAACTCTGCCGTCTTTTCGCTAGGTGTAGCCAGAGCCTCGGCCGGCGCTAGGGTAGGGCGCGTTTGGGCGACCGACCAGGGCTGGAAGTCTCATCACGACGGTAGATATAACACCTTCTCTCAGGGTCAGTCTCCCAGTTTTTGAACTGGCCACGGAAACTTTAAAGCCAAACTACACCAGCTGGGTATCCCATCCATCTTATCAGCAGAGTGCCCTTGCGGCGCCAGCTCCCAAGACGTGCCTGACATATTATGGCACTGTTCATTGCGACACTCTGATCGGGTTGCGCTCCTTGCTGCAGTACGGCCGGCCATTGGCCCAGTCGGTTACGCAGACTTTGTTGCTACAAAATCAAATTTCTCCGCTTTTGAGTGATTTGGCGCTTCATTTTGCCAAGCTGCATCCGCAGCGGATTCACAGTAATCCTGTCCTTAGATTTAAATTGTTATTATTTCGTATTATGTGTATCATTATTCACGCTACTCGTGATCTAGCAACAATCCCACAAGGAGTGCCACCCGAGGTATGCTATTAGCTTCAGTAACATCGAACCATTTACTTCTAGAGTCATGGGCACGCCTCTGACCTAGAGGTTCTTGTTTTGTCGTGCCGTTGCTTTCACTTCACGGGAAGGCCTTTCGCCACTTGAGAAATATATAGCTTTGCATGAGCGTCCATGTGCTGTGGGTCCTTCTGACACATACATACAGGACGGGTACGAGGAGGGTTTGAGCATATCTCCCCTCCACTGACCCACGCCCTGTATATCCATCCCATCCGGGGATGTGTCGCAGGACTCGCATGCAAAAGTTATGTGAGAAACGAGTGGCAGGAGGCCCATCACGACGGTAGATAGCATTTAACCTTCCACGGTACGTTAGAGATACCTATTTCAAATCTTACCACAACGTCGCTAGGAAACCATGCAAGTCTCGTCGCCACCGCGATCGCGCATGTTTGTTTACCAACCCTACCGCACCATGGCGCCAGGCATAATAGGGCGCCGCAGGCCTCTTTTATACGCCACTTTCTATGTTTTTCGTATGTATTTGAATGGTGAATAGGGGGTCTAAACTAATCTAATCTAAGCTGCAAAATATAAGTAACATTAGAGATTCACATTATATGCATTTTCACAAAACAGACATGTTTAAGTTTGCGCTAAAACATGCCGCATGTAGTCCTACAATATAAAAACCCGAATCTCAAATGAACATACACAACAGAGGTAACACTGGCAAAGTGAACCATTTTCTACAGCGTGGGGCATATCAACCTATAAGTCAAAGAACATACAAAACAAATTATATTTTTAAAATAAACAAATTATAACATGTATGAACATCAAAAACTAACAGAAAACTAATTTTAATTTAAGAAACCCTAGCCGCCAACATCACAGATTTACCGCCATTTATTTCTGTCCTTACACACTTCTTTCATTTCCTCCAGAGTCATAACCTTCTTCATACAGACTCTCCTTTTATTATTACTCTGGATATTCCATTCATTCTCAATTTCGGATATTAAGTCCATCCATACCTTTCTCGGTCTTTCTCTACCACGACATCCATCTATTCTTGCAACATATACTTTCTACGTCAGTCTTTTATCATTCATTCTCTCCATATGCCCAAACCATCTTAACAAACTTCTTTTAATCTATACTTTCACACTTTCTCTTACACCACATTCTTCTCTTACAAAATCATTTCTCACCCTATCACTTAATGCCTTAGAAATCTCGCCCAGGGCGCTAGTAGTGTTAAAAACATCACTGATCAGAGCCTCTGCAGAGTTAAATCTACTTCTTCGTTTCCTTGAGCAATTCACCCCCTTGGTGCTTGTCTGCCATTTGAATCAAATATGACTTTTCAATGAAATTGTCTTAAAAATCATTTTCTGCACAGTCTGAGCTAAGAAAAAATCTGAAACTTGATAATGTGTGAAGTGTTTTGAATACATTTAAAATAAGTTTCCAGTGTTCATAATACACATTGTTCCAGTAGAGATACAAACATTGTTCATGTGAAATTACCTCTGATGGACATACGACAAACAAGCACTAAGCGGGCGAACTCTCTTTTCTCTAATCTTATCTAATCTAATCTTGTCTATAACGCAACTAAGCTACACATATAGTGTTCTTCTTGCCGCGTTACCCCCGAAGGGGTCGCATGTGGCGAGTTGAACCTATTTATTTTTACAAGTAAGGGGACCGGCCTTACGCCAACCACTTCAGTTGAAGTGTGGGTTTCCCAGCTCCCGAGGGGGCTGGTACTCATTTCTTGTGAAGGCTGAGTAAACCTTGCCGGTATCTTTTGGTGTTTGAAATAAACATCGAAACGGGTAATCATTTCTGACACGCTCGGTGGGATTCTAACCCGAGCCCACGGCATGGATTGCAAGCACTCTACCAACTGAGCCATCGACCGGTCTATGCTGCAAATATATGTGACATTTATGATTCACATTAAATGCATTCTCAATGCGTAACTTGCAGAGGGCTTGCTTTCGTCACCATAGAAGCAAAATTTCTCAAGCAATACCTAGTTGCTGTAAGGCAGGATGGACCTGTTATATCTGGACTTACATAGTAAAGAGAAATGAATTGTTCAACCCAGCGAAAGAAAAAAATAGAAAATTAATTGATATTTTTTTGTGCTCCGCCGGGAGTAAAATTCGGAGCATTAATTTGAAATAAATCGTCAGTATACAAAGCCTTAAACTTTTACGAAATAATTTGATTTGAAAATATTGAATAAGAAAATGAAGGTTGTTGTGAGTTTCTTTTGCTATTTATTGTAAGGCTTAGTTCACGTAACGGATTTCGTCTGTAAAGTTTCTCTGGATTGATACATTACTCGCTCTAAGTAATACAATTTAAACTTGTTTCAATTTGGCTTCCAAAGAGCTCTCGGTGAACATAAAAAAAACGAAAATAAAAACGAGTTATTTCTAAAAATCTTAAAGTTAGTAAAGAAGTCAATCACGGATGGCTTATTATTTTTAATTCTTTCTAGTTATACCAAAACTAACAAAACTGATAGTTACCAACAGGAAGCGGACGCAAGGACACCCTCGTCGCTTTGATGACCAGCCTCGAAAATGCTTTCTTCTCGTGAAAGAAAGCTGCAAATTAAACATAGTCTCACCCAAAATAAATTCAATAAATTGTCAAATAATACTGACCATAAACGTGAAAATGCAAATTTGATGGAATGACGGTTCTTAGTATAATGGTAAACGTTTCATACTTGTAATTGTGTCTACGGTACTAGGTTCGATTCCTAACGGAGTTGTTGGACCAGGACCATTTATTTAACATTGTCAATGATTGGTCACAAATTCCCATCCAGCGTTACAACAATAATTGTTTCTCCTTAAGAACGATTTCTAAGCTCTGACTAGCAACAACCATACTTGCATAGGGTTATTGAAAGACTAGCGATATCCATACTTGCACAGGGTTCTTGAGGTGAGATCTGCCCAAAACTGAATCTGAACGGACTAAGTCCGGTCGATAACTCATTTGGCAGAGTGCTTGCATTTCATGCCGAGAGCTAGAGTTCGTATAATCCCATCGAGGATTTCAGAAATGATTTCCCGTTTCGGTGTTTATTTCAAAACCCACAATTAAATACCGCCAAGGTTTACTCAGCCTTCACAATAAATGAGAGCCAGTCTCCCCGGGACCTGGAAAACAACCACTTCAATTGGTTGGCGTAAGGTTCTCTTACCTGTAAAAAAAATAGGTCCCACTCGCCACATGCGAACCTTTCGAGAAAAACGCGGCAAAAAGTTACACTACATGTATAATTTCAGTCATGTTTTTAATCAAGAATGAATGACATGTCCAAATTTCACAAATCTTAATTACAAATATATGGAAATTAAATCAATTCTGTAAACAATACGTAATAACTAACAATTTTTAAACGTTCACCATTTTATTATTTTAATCCATTATCTAAGTTGCAAAGATATATTAACACTCAAAACTCATATTAAATGCATACCCACAGACAGACACGTGTAATAAGATTGAAAATTCATATGAAAGGAAAAACAAAATAGGAGAATATTTTTGAGAGACAAAAAACGAAATTGCTAAAAATAATATTTCGTAATAGAAAAATGTCATGAAAATCTTGAAATCCTTCATATCACTCCCTGCTACCCTTCCCAGCTGGGTATCCATTAGCTAGGGAATATAATTCCATGGGATTTGGACAGCGGCGGGGATGGGGTATGGGGCATCCAGTTTCATAGTAGAATGACACAGTGACAAAACGACAAATGACATAACGACACAACACAGAACATCACATGACAAAACAATAAACAACACATCACATACCTGAAACAGAACATACAAGGGGCGTGCATCCCATACAGGCACATGCGCCTAACATGTAGGCAATATATGGTAATGCTATGGATTCATTTTTCGTAAGAAAAAGAAATGTTGTTTCCAATACAGAAATTTACTGAGACAGCCAGTGTTATCCAGAGGTAAAAATGAATCAAACAAAGACTTACAACATGATGGAGAAATACAGTATCACAATAAGGTTAGAAGTTGAAAAAGCATCGAGGCTAGAAGTTAGCATAGGGATGACTCTGGATGAAATGAAAGAAGTATGCAAGGACAGGAAGAAGTGGCGGCTAATCTGCAATGTAGATTTCTAATGTTGGTGTATTAATTTGCTACATTTTTTGCATAGGATTTTTTTTAAATTTTTTTATAGATTTCTTTTTACGGTTTTGTTATTTTTTTGTATTTACTTAAATGTAATTTATTATTCATATTCCTTGACTTATAGGTTGGTATGAAGCTGACCACCCATACTGTAAAAAATGGTTCACTTTGCCAATGTCCCCCCTGTTTCAGGAAAGGTCGGCAAAAGTTGTGGGGCTTATGTTCATTTGAGATTAAGATTTTATTTGTAAGTACGCATTCAGCATTTGTAAGCGCGAACTACACGTGTTGGTTTGTGGGCGTACATCTGAGAGCTTTAAATGAATATATCCTTGCAACTTAGATTATAGATTTATAGATCCAACTAGAAGTGAATTATTTCAAGCAATGCTATTTATGTAATTTACAATATAGCCGTAAGCCCCTTCAAATAAAAGATGGTGACATAAAAATCATGACGACTTATGTTGTAAATGGAATATTTCTTATGAAAGTCTAAGCTTTCTCCCATGACACAATAAATTGTACTTGTGGTCAGGCTACTGTGTGATTTATTAGATTACTTAATTTTACTTAGTTACATATGTGACTTAATTTCTATCACAACAATATATCAATGAATCATGAAGAAAAAGTACATATTATTTAAAGTTGCTAAGCTATTATTTGTAATAGTGTAGACATATAGAATAGAGAATAGGGTAAATATGGACACAACAGTAAAAACGCATTTAAACTTGGCATTCAGGCTTAAAATATAAAATAAAAAACTTCAATTTCAGCCATCGTTAGCACTTTATTAATTTTAAATGAGTAATTTGAAAGGAATTCGAGAAAATGTATATTCTTTTAATTGTATTTGCCTATGTTCTATGCACGCGCCTGGAACATACCATAAACGACACAAAAAAATTATCACAAAACAGAAAACACCATAAACGGCATGGTAATATAATAAAAATGAGAAAATGGAACTCATGCATATATTATTTGGTAAAGCTTATTAAAAAAAATAAAGCCCCTGATTATTATCATTATCTATATATATATTTTTAAATAACTAAACTGCATAAAAAGAGCAATTTCTTACCGCGTTACACCCAAGGATTCGCATATCAAATGTGGAAGCAAATTTTTGGGTTGTTTGTGATGTTTATGATCCTCGTATTTTGTCGTATGATGTTTTTTCATGTCCCCGTTAATGATATGTTATATTTAAGTATGTGATGCTTTGTCATGTGATGTACTGTCATTATGATGTTCTGCCATGTGTTGTTCTGTCAAGTGTCATTGTTTCATGTGTCGTTTTGTCACTGTGCCGTTCTAACCCCGTCACCGGGCATCCATACCACTAGCAGCCCAACGATAAAAATCAAGCTTTGCGTTTTATAAAAATGCTTAAAAACTAAAGCAACGCTTCTCGCAAGCGTTTTAGTTTGAATACATTTTTGGAGAAAATGTGTGATTAAATTTAAATG
Organism: Agapetus fuscipes; assembly: GCA_951799405.1. Lineage (NCBI taxonomy): Eukaryota > Metazoa > Arthropoda > Insecta > Trichoptera > Glossosomatidae > Agapetus > Agapetus fuscipes. The sequence continues at coordinate 26,535,443 of OX637333.1, forward strand.
TAAAGTTTTGTACTTGGGTACAGGTATATCAGAGGGGTAAGGGAGATGAAGTGATGGACTATGGAGGATTGAGGGGAAAGAGATGAAGGGGAGGGGGGTGCCCGAGGCAGTTCTGACCGGGCTTTTAAAATTTGAGCACAACATTTGGGGTGCTATAAAATCACGAGTATGCTGGACCTTTGCCAAAAAAATATCTGGTGTTTTTTTTTTGTTATGAAGGAATGAATTGGGATAAAAAAAAGTATGTTTCTCCCTGTTTGAGAATATCATTTAACAGTTCAAGATTCATTGAATGGGTATTGATATGAATGTTTCGCATTTTGTTTTTTTTCCATCTTAAAAAGTTTCAAGGTGAGTTTAGAAATTATAAATGTTAGTTTTTAATTTATAATAATACAAAGGATTCACATCAGAGGCTTGCATCCCATACAGGCACATGCGTCTAATAGGTAGGCAATACATATTATATGGTAAAAAACATTTAAGCTTTATTTTCAGATTTCAAGTCAATTTCAAATGAGTTATTTGAAAGGAATGGGATTTTTTTTAAATCCTGAAATGTATTTGCCTATATAGTATGCACGTACCTAATTCACATTATATTAACGCATACAAGTAAGAAAGTGCAATATTGAGTTTACACAGTGTCGCATGTTAATTCAAAAAAAATATATAATGATCAAATAAACATCAACTCTGCAATTCTTGAAGTATTTTTCAGGAACAGGGGTGACATTGAACAAATATGAACTTACACTTTGACTTATAGGTTGGTATGCGGCTGACCACCCATGCTGTACAAATGGTTCATTTTTCCAATGTCACCCCTGTTTCAGGGAAGGACGGCAAGAGTTGCAGGGTATATGTCCATTTGAGCTTTGTTTTTTTATGTTGAAGGTCCACATGAGGCATGTGCAAGCGCGAACTTGTACGTGTCTAGTTGTAGGAATGCATGTAATGTGAATCTTCAATGTAACATATCTTTGCAACTTAGATTAGATTAGATTAGCTAAATTGAAAATTCAAAATTCTAGGAAATGTTTACGAATTTTATACAAAATAATTCATGACATCTTTGAAACCAATCATTTATTTTCAAAGCTATGGATGTCAAGAAATGTTACTAACAATCTGTTAATCTGAATCATTTTAATTGTTACGACAAGGAATCCGTTAAAAAAACAACACAATCGTGTACACTTTGTATGGTAGTTTTAGAGTTAATGAAAATTGGGAATTTATTAGTCTAGTATACTAAACACATTAAGATATTATAATAACAAAGAGTTTTTCTTAAAGCTTACTTAAAAAGTCATAAAACCAAAATATATTCAGCAAAAAATCGATATTTCTAATGAGAAAAAACCATTGTTACGATTTTTTTGGTTCGGATACTTTTCAAATAAAACTGTACTCTTCTTTTTACTCATTTATTTTACACGTTTATATTTATTTTTAAAAAGACACTCTCATTTATTTCATTACACTGGTTTTAGTTCACTGGTCGAATTTGTTCAATGTATTGGTGAAGCTCGCAGATGATTGACTGACTAGTGCAAGCAACTTGCACCCTTTTATACTAAGAGAATCGAATACACCGGAAAATATTTTTGCTCGATGCTTCTCGAAGTACTTCGTCTAGAGGCTATTCTATTTACACACAATTATCAATCCTACCCACCGATACACTAAAGAATTCCTATAACTAATACTTCTACATATTTCAATATTTAGATTGCCTATTTACATAACACCATTAACAATTCATAGAACTGTCATGAGCTTAACTGATATTATTAGCATTGCACTTTAATTTCTTCTTTATCTATCTTTATCTGTAGTTGTATCAAAAAAAAAAAAATGAAAGAAAATGTTTTTTTTGTAAAAAATCTCTGTTACCAGCGCAGCCTTGATTTTAGCTACCGCATTTCACATTTTAGTTCTCCGGGCACGCACAGATGTCGTTAGAGGTTCACGCGGACTGAAAAAAAATCCCGCCTAAACTTTTCGCATTAAACCATTTTCCTCGGTGGCATTTTTTCGATTTCCCTCAAAAATTATTATCATTTTATTATCGGAAGGATAAAGCGGAATATGGATTGTTCGCTTTCAATATCTTTGAAAAATATTATCACGTGTTTTTCAGTGAATTTCAATATTTTCCTCACGATCTTTGGATCAATTTAAAAGCAACAATATAATACGCGTTGTTTTTGTCACATTTTTACCGCACGGATAATTTCCTTTCTACATTTTTTATTGTCGGAATCGCGTATCGTATTTTTTATTACTTTATAAAACATTTTTATTCTTTACATCCATAAAAAAACAAACGCAATTAAGCTACTCACATAGTGTAACTTCTTGCCTGCGTTATTCCCGAAAGGGTCGCATGTGGTGATTCGGAAGCTATTTATTTTTACGGGTAAGGGGGCCGGCCTCACTCCCACCACTTTCAGTTGAAGTGGGGGTTTCTCATTTCTTGTGAAAGCTGAGCAAACCTTGAGATCAAACCCTTGCTCTCGGCATGAAATGCAAGTATTCTACCAATTGAGCTATCGACCTTTTTACGAGCTTGGTCGTCGTCGCTACAAAGTGCCAATTCTCAAGCAAGACCCAGTTGCTGTTAGGCTGGATGGACCTTTGGTGACCGGCCATAGGTAAAGGTTTATGAATTTTTCAACCCAGCGAAGTGCAAATTTGAAAATATAAATATAAATTTTTTTGTGGGATTCGAACCCACAACCTTCCATTCAGAGTCCGAAGTGCTACCACTGAACTACGGACCGGTCTATCCATAATATGCGTATTTTTTTCTCAAAGAATCCTGTGTGGAGGACTCCCTAGATTTAAAGAAATCTAGAGGTCTACGACACTTCTTGCAGTGCCGCAGAGGTGTGATCGTTGGTGAGCTGATGGTTGATGTCCTTATCCATCATATATGGAAGTGGTCTAGCTGTGTAGCGTGTTGCATTGTCTTTGTTTTGAGACACTCCCAAGTAACCTTTTAGGTTTTAAAAAGGTTACAAAAAGGTCCCAGAACCTTTTTTAACCTTTTTGTAACCTTTTTAAAACCTAAAAGGTTACTTGGGAAGGTTAAATTGGGGTGGTAACACATTTGCAGGTAACTCGTTCCATAAACGGACAAAGAAGAAGCAAAAACGCAACTAAGCTAAAAAATAGCGTAACTTCTTGCCGCGTTTCCTCCGAAGAGTTTCGCATATGGCGAGTGGAACATATTTATTTTTACAGGTAAGGCGGCCGGCCTTACACCGACCACTTCAATTGAAGTGGAGGTTTCCCAGCTCTGGATAAGGATGGTACTCATTACTTTAGAGGACTGAGTTAACCTTAGCGGTATTTTATGTTGGAGTTATAAATGAACACCGAAACGGGAAATCATTTCTGACACCTTTGATGGGATTCGAACCCGAGCTCACGGCATGGAATGCAAGCACTGTACTATGTGAGCTATTGACCGGACCAAATCGGCAATCCGGTAAAGAAAACGAGTGCACAAAAGTGGATCAGAATAGTTTTACAAGTTGCCATTGTAACTCACGCAGGCACTGGAGAGACGAATTGAAGCATTCGAGATGTGTCTATACCTAAAAATGCTTCGGATCTCTTGGCGTGATCGAGTCACCGATGAATAAGTCCTTCAACGAATGCGCACTTCAAAGGAGCTCCTGCCTACCATTAAGCAGAGAAAGCTTATGTACTTCGGTCACATTATGGGAAATGAAAAGTACCGTCTCCTTCATCTTATCATTCAGGGTGAGATTTTGGGGAGAAGGTTTCAGGGACGCCGAAGGACATCGTGGCTGAAAAAAACCTGCGACAGTGGTTCGGCAGAAGCACCAAGTCTCTGTTTCGAGCCGCAGCATCTAAAGTCAAAATAGCCATGATGATTGCCGATTTTCGATAGTAGTGGCACAAAGAAAAGAAGAAGAAGAATTGTAACGAGAGAAAAAAAAGCATGAGAAATTTTATCAAAATAAGCTCCATGATAGTATCGACGTTAAAGCTGCAAATTTTTTTTTGTAGTTCCTCCTTACTTGACTCCAACCATCTCAATACGCTGCTGTCTTCAATTGATCGGTCCACCGACTGGAGGATCTACCTCTCCCTCTATTTCTCTACATACCACAAACCATTACCGATTATTCTATAAAAAAAACGCAACAAAGCTACACATACAGTGAAACTTTTTGCTGTGATCCTCATGTGACGAGTGATCTATTTATTTTTCAGGTAAAGGAGCCGGCCTTAGGCCAACTACTTCAGTTGAAATGACGGTTTCTCAACAGCTCGAGAGGAGGCTGTGTTTATTTTTTTGTGAAGGCGGAGTAAGCCTTGCCGGAATTTAATTTAGAATTGTAAATAAACGCCAAACCATGGAATCATTTCTAACATACTTGGTGAGACTCGAACCCAAGCTCTCGGCATGGAATGCAAGCACTCTAGCAACTAAGCTATCGACCGAGTGGAGGATCTTCCTCTTCCCCTTTTCCCCTCTAGAGCACCAGCCACAATCAATCGTTATCTAATCTAAGTTGTAAAGATTTGTAACATTATGGATTCACATTACATGCATTCTCACAAGCAGACACGTACAAATTTGCCCTTGCGCATGCCGCATGTGAATCTATAACATAAAAACCAAATCTCTATTGGACATACACCCTGCAACTCCTGCCGACCTTCCCTGAAACAGGGGTGACATTGGCAAAGTGAACCATTTTCTACAGCATGGGTGGTCAGCCGCATACCAACCTATAAGTCAAGGAATATAAAGGTTGTAGACTTTGAAATAAGCCGGTTCTTAGAAAATTTTCAAACCCTTGTTTGCAATGATCCTCTGATGTCCATCTTCCTAGAATTTAATATTATATAACTTGGGTATTTGTTTTTCCAACGGGGCAGATAGATCGGCACAGTGACAAAACGACACGTGAAATTATGACATATGACAGAACAACACATGCCAGAACATCACAATGACAGTACATCACATGACAGAACAAAACAAGATAAAACAACACATGACAGAACATCACAATGACAGTACATCACATGAAAAAACATTCCATAAACGGCAAGACATTACATGAACGATCAAATCTAAATCTAAGTTGCAAAAATATGTAACATTTGAGATTCATATTAAATGCATTCCCACAAGCAAACACGCATAGTTTTGCGCTCACATATGCCGCATGTGGACCTACAATATTACGAATAACACAGTTGTCATTGTGATCTACTTTTCTGTGATGTTTTGTCATATTGTGTTGTTCTGTCATGTGACGTTCTGACATGTGTTGTTCTGTCGTGTGTCGCTTAGTCATACGTCGTTATGTCATGTGTCGTTTTGTCACTGTGTCATTCTACCATGGAACCGAAAAACCATATCAAAGGACTCCAAAAATTATGATGTCCTAAGTCAACAGTCATTTATTATTTTATATCAGTACACAAGTTCTAGGAATTCAATTTCATTTTTCTTTTGACAATCTATCTAAAATATATCAACTATCTAAGCTGCAAATATTATATTAACAATTAAAATTCATATTAAATGCATGCCCACAAACAGACACGCATGCATGTTCGCGCTCGCAAATTCTCAATGTTAACTTGCAAATTAAAATCCAAACCTCAAATGACCATAAACTATGCAACTTTGCCGACCTTCTCTGCAACAGGGATTACATTGATAACGTGAACCATTTTTAAAGTATGGGTGGTCAGCCTCATTCTTACCTAGAATCAAGGAACATTTTAATTTCCCATAGGCTGTCCAGTCGATATCTCAGTTGGTAGAGTGCTTGCATTCCATGCCGACAGATCGGGTTCGAATCCCACTGAGTGCCAGAAATGATTTCCCGTTTCGGTCTTTATTTCATACCCAAAATAAAATACCGGAAACGTTTACTCAGCTTTCACAATAAATGAGTTCCAGCTAACTCAGGAGCTGGGAATCCCCCAATTCAACTGAAGTGGTTGGCATAAGGCCGGCCCCCTTTCCTGTAAAATAAAAAAAAAGGTTTCACCACAACATGCTCGTTAGGGCGCGGAAAGAAGTTACACTTTATGTGCAGCTTAGTTGATTAGGTTGCTGTGTGAAACAAATCATAAGCATTTATCAAAGACGTCACAAAAGATCCATTCAGCCTTACAGCAATTGAGTCCCGTTTGCGAATTGTCGCTTGCTACAGCGATGATCAAGCTCGCAGAGAGCTCTTGAGCTGTGATTCACATAAAAACGTCGCTCCGTAATTAAATGAATATAAATTATAAATGTAGTAGGAATCGTTTATGTAAATCTATAATCTAAATTGCTAAGACATTTTAAGTTATAAGATATTTGATGCATGCCTACAAGCAGGCACAAGTTCGCGCTTACACATGCTTCATGTGCACATGCACAACAAACCAAGCCTGACATGAGCAGAAACTATGCAAGTTCTGAAACCAGGGTAGCATTGGCAAAAGTGAAACAAGTTATTACAAAATGGGGGGTCAGCCTCATACCGACCTATTAGTCGAGGAACACAAAAATTTCAAAAAGTTTAATAATTTAAAACTCATAAATTTCATCATTTGCAACTTATAATGAAGATATTATTATTTAGGTAAATATTGTATATTAAAATGAACTTTGAGTTATAATGTCCCTAAAATTTTTGAACAAGCAAATAGATAAAATTTCTATTGACTTTGAATATGCATTGTTCAAATACCAAGTATTTATTTATTTGCAACTTTCCAAATGCACCTCATTAAGGCCTAATGGGTTTTATTAAGAAAGCATTCAATGCAACTTTTGGACTGTTTGCATGCACCTAATATTGCTTTTAAGTACTCATAAAATTCTACAGAAAAATAGAAAGTTTCTTATCATTACTACCCCCACTTTATATCTGTATTTACTTTTGTCATTCTTTTCCAAAATAAATTCAGTTGCAGTCATTCCCTTGAGGAGTACAGATCTGAAATATCGATCCTTTCGACAGTACAAATTTGTAAAAAAAAAAAAAAAAACATTTTTATTTACTCACATCTTCAATTAACATTTGTAAGTGATTTTAAAAAACAACTGTTTACTTTTGTGTTGATAAAATAAAAGTGATTTTACTGTAGTAAAATACGAATAAATTGGAGTGTTACCTCAAAGAAGATTCGAGAAATAGGACTTCAAAATGCAGCTGTGATTTTTATGCAATCTCTTGCAAAATCTATGTTACCTACCTACAACGTTAGAGTACATACAAGAATTTGACTTCGTGAACTTTTTGATCCATATCGGTAAGTTCTTATTTAATATATATTTTTTTACTTCTTCTTCTTTGTTCTAAACTTAAATAGTGTTACCATGTTCAGTCCATGGCGATTTTTTTATTTAAGTAAGCTGCACATATGCTGTAACTTCCTGCCTGCCCCAAAGGGGACACATGAATGGATTCGGGACCTATTTATTTTTACGGGTAAGGGAGCCGGCCTCACAACAACCAAAGTTGAAGTTGGGGTTTCCCGGCTCCCGAGGAGGCTGCTTCTCATTTATTGGGAAGGCTGAGTAAATACGGGATACGGGAAATCGTTTCTGACACCTTCGGTGGCGATCGAAACCTTACTCATGGCATGGAATGCAAGCATTCTACCAACTAAGCTATTAACCGGCTAATTTTCAAGCAAGACCCAGTTGGGACCTTTCCTGACCGTTTTTTTTGTAAATATATAAGGTTTTCTTTGAGTCAGTTGATAGAGTGGTTGCATTCTATACTGTGAGCTGTTCGGGAGAGTTCGAATCTCACCGAGGATGTCAGAATTTAATACCATTTTCGATGTTTATTTCAAACCCCAAAATAAAGTACCAGTAAGTATTACTCAGCCTTCACGGGAAATGAGTACCAGCCCCCTTGAGAGCTAGGAAACATCCACTTCACCTGAAAATTTTGGCGTAAAGCTGACCCCTTTACCTGTAAAGATTTATAGGTTCCCCTCGCCACATGCAAAACCTTTTGTGGATAACGCGGCAAGAAATTACATTATATTTGTAGCTTAGTCACGTTTTTTTTTTGCGAAGAGCATATTTAAAAATATAAATATTATTTTTTTTGTGTTCCGCCGTGATTCAAACCCACGACCTTCAGTTTACGAGTCCAAAGCGTTACCACTAAATTATTGACTGGTCTATGGCCAATAATGGGACACATACATGGATGATCAGAAAATGGCATTCTTTCGGTACCATTTTTCAAAGCCATGGCTTCCATGAATTCCTTGACTTATAGGTTCGTATGAGGCTGACCACCCATACTGTAGAAAATGGTTCACTTTGCCAATGTCACCCCTGTTTCAGGGAAGGTCGGCAAAAGTTGTGGGGCTTATGTTCATTTGAGGTTTGGATTTTATTTGTAAGTACACATTCAGCATTTGTAAGCACGAACTACACTTGTTGGTTTGTGGGCATACATCTGAGAGCTTTAAATGAATATATCCTTGCAACTTAGATTAAAGATTAGATTATAGATGGCTCATCCGCAGCGTACAGTGAATTTTTCATACAAAACATAGATGATCCGTAGTCGAGCTATGGATCAAATGTTTTGTGTATAACACTGTTTGTGTTTACTTTTTAAAGAATTTCCTGGATTGTAAATTTAGGTTCCAAAATTCTCAATTCATTGTCGAAATTCATTTCAATGGTGATTTTTTGCCTATTTTTTGGAACTTAGGTATATCTTGAAGTTGCCAAAATATATATTTGCATTGGAGATTTATATTTAATTCATGCCCACAAGCAGTCCTCTGCAACAGTGGTGGTATTTTCAAAAGTTAACCTTTACCAATAATCTATGTTGCAAAGATATATTATCATATCATTGTCCTGCTGCATTTCCCTAAAACGGGGTGGCATTGCAAAAGTGAAAGAAGTTTTCACAATATGGTTTGTCAACCTCATAACCAGCTTGTAAATCAAGAAATAAAATAATAAAATATACATTTAGAGCAGTAAGCCACGAACAGCGGATGAAAAATCCGTTAAAAAAATTTATAATGAATGTATTTATTCCAGCCCGGTCATACGGGGAGTGCAATACGTGATCTAATCTAAGTTGCAAAGATATGTTACATTGGAGATTCACATTACATGCACTCTCACAAGCAGACACGTACAAGTTCGCGCTTGCGCATGCCGCATGTGAACCTACCATATAAAAACCAAATCTCAAATGGACATACACCCTGCAACTCTTTCCGACCTTCCCTGAAACAGGGGTGACATTGGCAAAGTGAACCATTTTCTACAGCATGAGTGGTCAGCCGTATACCAACCTATACGTCAAGAAATCATATAAAATTTACTTGAAAAGAAACCAATATAATAAATCCATAGCAATGAAAATTAACATTGAGAATTTTAAAGCAGCTGCTAAAATGGCAGATCAACCGCCATTTTTTTCTGCATATTTTTGGTACTGCAATATTTTTAGTACCATTTGTGGGTTCATAGCAAGGGCACTGCAGAGCCATAGCCCCTCCTGAACAGACATGTCTTCAATCCTGATTTAAAAGCATTTGCACTCTCCACAGCTCTCATCTCATGTGGCAAGGCATTCCACAGCAGAGGGCCGGCAATGCAAAAGGCACGACCCATGCAAACCTTTTTTCTTTCATCCAGAATCAAATTGGCTGATATATAAAATATGGTTCATTTCAGATTTCAACATGTTTTTCAACGCCATCTTCAAGATACCCACCGTTACCGCCAAACCGCATATCACCTGCAGCATCAGGACTGTCAAGGTCGCCGCCGGCAAGGAAATCATCAGGAAGACGTACATCCTACCGTCAAATCATCTGGTCATCCAGGAGTTTGAAGACATCACCTTCAAGATGGTCCTGTGTGAGTCAAATCCTAAAAATCTGATTTCTGTGACGCACACCGGTCCACCGAAAACCTTTGTCATATGTTTAATTTGACAAGTTGTACTTTAATGATTTCGAAATAGACGAAACTCTAATGAAACCTTGTTTTTCTCTGCACAGCGGTTTTAAATCTGTCTTTCGATTTTATATATGTAAGTTCAAACGCATTTTTTGTAATTCCTAAAATTTGATATGGATTATTTTCTTTATTATTTTATTAGAAAATGACACTAGATTTTTCACAGATTTTTCTTGTAACTTTAAATCCGAATTTTTGGTTTAAATTGACAAATTAAAAAAAAATCAAATTTGTCGGATAATTGATAATCTTTTGCAGGAGAACTTTCATTATGCTCGAAGTTTCATTGGCGTCCTATCTAACGTTTTCAGGTTTTGTGTCTGGATGAACCAGACAGAATATTTTGAAATAGCTTTCGTTTGTCATTCCGCTTAAATTTTTTTCTTACATCTTAAATGCTGTGAAAAAGACCCTTTAAAGTCGATCATTATTAAATTCAATCGAATACAATCTTGGATAATGACCTCACATAAATAATTATCGATCCAATATCGATTGTTATCGAATACAGGCAACTTTCATATCTTAACCAACACCAATGTCTATCAATTGGTTCTTTCAATAGGACCTTTAATTACTTTGATTTTTTTTTATTTTCCTATTGAAAGCACAAAACAATTCATGAAACCATTTCAAACACCATTCCAATGACATGAAGTAAACAAGTTCCATCTTTGGTAACACTAGATATGTGGTAAAACATATGCCCAGCAATTAGGTATTTTTAAAAGTTCTATGACGGTTTTGTCGACCAAGTACCATAAATTAATGTTATTTGCATGCAGCCATAGAGCATGCAGATTTTTTTTCTGAGCCAATTTTTTCCATATCTCTCGTTTTCCAGACTTATCATGAGCACAAAACCGACTGCTAAATTATGCATTAGCGCTGTATTTGTAAGACAGAAGTGACAGTTTTTTAGAACGTTGTTTTGCGTTGAAGCATTTTTCTTCTATTTCCTCTTTTCATAGACTTACCATAAGCACAAATCCTTCTAAATAAACAATACACGGTGACTTATCTAATAAGTACTTATTATTATAAAACACTTTTCTCTTTGAAGCTACTATTTGAAGGCGCGGCGAATGCCTTAAAAATTTCTTTCCGCGATCGAGAAGATCTAATGCAATGTTTTTTGTTCTTTAATAAGTACTGAAGTACTGATTTGAAAAGTTAAGTCTTATTTCATTTATCTTATTGGACGCTTATAAAAAAAGGAATTTATTTAATTAAAATACTTTTTTAACTTTGTTACAATTCACTTGAGTTTTATTTTTTAAAAAACACAACCAGTTTCGGGAGAAGCAGTACCTCCCATCTTCAGGTGTAAATATCAACTAACATAAAATACAAAATTACCAAATTAAGCAAGGATTTAATTTGTAGTACTGGTGGGGGTAAGTGGGGGGCGGGGCTTAATTGGAAACAAAGAAAGTAATGGCGAAGTGTTGGGAAAGAGGATATTTGAAACCGCAAGAAATCTAAAAATTAGAATACAAGAACACCGCCGTTGCCTAACGAGCAACAGTCACTCTGAGTTCGCCAACCACATCATTGAATCAAACCATTCCTTTCACACTCACACATTAAAACTCCTTCATCCCATCCCCTACAAAGGTAAAATTATGAACAATTTTGAAAATCTAGAAATCCAAAAAAATATTAATTCTGAAAATAACCTCTTAAATAATATCCTCTTTCCCAACACTTTCCCAGGTATACTAAGGAGACTAATGGGCCTGAAGTTACGGCAGTCTTTCTTGTCCCCTTTACCCTTGTAAATAGGGACAATGACCGCCTTTCTCCAGTCCATCGGTACTACCCTGTCTTTCATACACATCTTGCATAATTCAAACATCCACTCTACCACATATTCTCCTCCTGCCTTTAACATCTCAGCATTCAATCCATCCATACTTGCAGCCTTTCCATTCTTCAGCTCTTTTATGCTTGCTTTTATTTCCTCTTTCAAAATATCCTCATTACTTTCATTTGTAGGGTCACATTCATATAAATTTCTTTCACCCTGTCCTAATATTTCTTCAAAGTATTCTTTCCATCTATTACATACATCATCTTCATCCCACAGCAAGACTCCCTGCGCATTCTTTATGCCCGGAGTTGTTGCTCCCACACTTTCGTTATTATTCCGAACCCAACTCCAGAACATTTTTTTGTTGGTGTGGAAGTCCTGCTGTGCCTTTTCATTATTTTTCTTCTCTAATTCCATCTTACTTTCATACACAAGCTTTTTAGTATTCATTTTTGCCCTTTTATACATCATTTCCAAATTTAAATTACCTTTATCTTTCAACCATCTCATATACGCTTCCTTCTTTTGCTCTACTGCTTCTTTCACTCCATCATTCCACCAGGCATCACCTTTTTTCTTACCAACATTTGTTTCTCCGCATGTCATCCTAGCAGATTCGGTCAGTTCTTTCTTCATCATTTGCCACACTTTTTCCACACATCCTTCATCTTTCATTTTTTGTAGTTCATCCATATTTAATCTTTTGGCAATCTCACTTTGATATTCATCTTGCACATTGTCATCGTTCAAATTTTCCACTTTTATTCTTTTCATTCTTAACAATATTTTTTTCTTTCCTTTCTTACAATCCCCTACCATTATTCTCGCGCATAACAAATAGTGGTCTGTGCTGAGTTCAGCTCCACGGTACACTCTTGCATCTCTCACATATCCTCTCATTCTTTCATCTACGCATATATAATCAATAATTGTTCGATTGCCTGCCCTATTTTGCCATGTATAGAGATGCAAGTCTTGGTGTTTAAACCAGGTGTTTGTTGCAAAAAGTCTGTGTTCTATACATGTATTGACAAGCTTTCGTCCATTATTATTCATCCTTCCTCTACCACTCGGACCCACAACCATTCCGCAATCATCTCGTTTCATACCAATCCATCCGTTCATATCTCCTAATAAGATAATTCGTTCATTCGAAATACCCTTGTTTTATATTTTCATTTGATCCATTTTTTTTTTAATAAATATTTCAATTATTAGGAATTCTAACGAAATTATGAATTTCATGAAGTATCAAAATTATATGCTTATATTTATTTGAGTAATCAAATTTTAAGAAATTGAATATGAAAATTATTATTCAGTTTAGATAACTTGTATTTGCATTACTTAAAAATATAGAAGTTGATTCGAAAATTACAACGTTCATCAATTCGCAGAACCATTGATTAAATAATTTTATCTCCTAGATATGGTGGTTTCATATATTAACATATCTTATTTTCTAGTAAAAATTCTTTAAGAAAAATATTGGAGATAAAAATTTGAAAACTTTTAAATTAGTACAATTAAAATAATCAGAGAACCATATAAATTTTACACCACAAGAAACAAACACTTTTAAACAAATATCACGAAGCTGGTGATTTCGATTTCCTTGTTCCTTGGTCTATTCTTCACAATAAGACGGTACCTAATGATGATGGATATTCGTAATACTGCTGCTGGAGAGTGGTACGTGATGTCCAGTACCAGCTCCTACGAACTCAACAGCAGGACTTCTAGGGATGACTAAACATGTTGTGTTGATCTGTTGTTCTGTTGACATCAACAGGGTGATTCCTCTGAACGGTTATCCTGTCTGGGTACTCCAGTTAAGAAACTTTTTTTGAAAGATTTCACAAGGGTTGGAGTGGATCCCACTTCTGACACCATAAATTTTCTGTTATGGATTAATTTTTCGTAAGAAAAAGAAATGTTGTTTCCAATACAGCAATAAATCTACGATTTCTTAAACTTTTGTTTGGATTTACTTTATAATTGTTTCTTTCACTTTTAACATTGTGTCTACTTGAGCTGTCACGTTTTTGAGGTTATGTTCGCTATGACACGGGGTGTGCTCCAGCATACAAATATATCCTAAATAAAATTAATCCTTTGCTACAATTCCAATGATTCTTTTAGAACCGATCTTCTCACAGGATCCCATGTTACGTTGGCCAACTTTTGGTTATCAACATAATATACTAAATAGAGAATGATATTTTCCCATCGTTTTGTTGAGAGATTTTGGCGTTTAGTGACTTTACCAGAATCTCAAGTAAACAGTTAGTTACTTCGTATATTATATTACAATCCTTTTGGATTGATTATAAAACACTTTTTTTAATTTAGTCCTTTCATTTATCATACAAAATTTTGAATTTATGAAAACATGCACGTTTAGATTATGTTGTTGATTTATTTTAAATGAAATAAAACTTTGTATTCAAATAACATTTTTTTGTTAATAAATCTCATTTTTGGCAACCATAGATAAGTGACAAAACATATGCCCAGCAATAAGGGATTTGTAAAAGTCCTTTTTTTCTAAATAATGTTTTGAATTTATCAAAACAAACCACGTTTAGTGTCCTATTTAAGGCTATTTCCACAATTCAAGTAGTCAGGATTTCCTATGACCATATCGTGTTGATACTTCTGCAGAGTACTTTATTGAATATATCGCATTACCTGTAACTCTGTAAATCAAATATTTAAGAAAATATTTTTCAACATCTATGGGGATATTTCATCCACCGAGTCACAATAATTAATGATTCAGTTGAGTTATTTTCTTTTCCCGTTAAAATATGAAAAAAATCATCAAAGTATTTTCTATACATAGAAACTGAAAAATAGCGGTGTTATTCTTTGGGAAATTCTCATTATTTTTGACCGAAAACCGGAAAATTCGGTGAATTACGTAAAATTAAGAATATGCATTTTGCCAGGGCACGCAGTCTGGTAGTCGGAAACGCCATGAGCTCATTCGTGATAAAGTACCTCAATCTTATTATCGCCATTGTATTTTAATTGTTTCACACCACAAACAAAATATTTCTCTGATGAACTCAGAAGTCAAATAGGACTTTTACTTACAAAAAACGATTGATTGAAACAAACTGTTAATATTTCAATGACCAGGCCCGGATTAACCCCTCTGGGGGCCCTGGTGCGGGGACAAGCTCGGGGGCCCCCATATACCCCCTCCCCATAAAAAGAACCATATAAATTTTACATCAAAAGAAAGAAACACTTTTTTGTAACAAATATCACGAACCTGGTGATCTCGATTTCCTTGGGCCTTGGTCTCTTCTTCACAATAGTGTTATGGATTAAGTACTTAATTTTTCGTAAGAAAAAGAAATGTTGTTTCCAATACAGAAATTTATTGAGACAGACAGTGTTATCCAGAGGTATAAATGAATCAAACAAAGACTTACAACATGATGGAGAAATACAGTATCACAATAAGGTTAGAAGTTGAAAAAGCGTCGAGGCTAGAAGTTAAGGTTAGGGATCAACCTAAAAGTGAGGTCAACCTAGAAGTGAAGTTATTATTTCAAGCAATGCTATTTATGTCATTTACAATATAGCCGTAAGCCCCTTCAAATAAAAGATGGTGACATCAAAATGATGACGACTTATGTCGTATATATGGAATATTTCTTATGAAAGTCTAAGCTTTCTCCCATGACACAATAAATTGTACTTGTGGTCAGGCTACTGTGTGATTTATTAGATTACTTAATTTTACTTAGTTAAATACGTTACTTAATTTATATCACAACAATATATCAATGAATCATGAAGGAAAAGTACATATTAATTAAAGTTGCAATGCTATTATTTGTAATAGTGCAGACATATAGAATAGAGAATAGGGTAGATACATAACAATAGCACGGTGATGATGATGGATATTCGTAATACTGCTGCTGGAGAGTGGTACGTGATGTCCAGTACCAGCTTCTACGAACTCAACAGCAGGACTTCGAGGGATGACTAAACATGTTGTGTTGATCTGTTGTTCTGTTGACATCAACATGGTGATTGCTCTGGACGGCTGTGCTGTCTCCGTAATCCAGTTAAGAAACTTTTTTTTTTAAAGATTTCACAAGGGTTGGAGTGGATCCCACTTTTTGCATCAAAAATTTTCTGTAATGGATTAATTTTTCGTAAGATAAAGAAATGTTGTTTCTATTAGATGAAAGGTTATTTTCTGCATTTTAAATGATTTGTCTAGAAAATCGTTTGCATGAAGGCTTTACACTTGAAATACCCAATGTATTAAGATGTACATCACTCACGGAATTGTTACAATTTATAGTTGGAACAGTGGGTTTTCTTAGTATTTAAATCCAAACATTTTTATCATCTAACTTGTACCATATCTCGAGTTCAGTATTGGTCTGTTGCACTACCTATACATGATTTTGGAATAACCGTTGAAGTAATTAATTCAGTTTCACACACTGGACGCGTGTGACTTGTATACATCACATTCGTTTGCAAACAAATGTATTCCTTTGAGTCTATCTTATAACAATTATCTAAATCGGAAAATCAAAGAATATTGAATTTTAGTTGTTGAATATGCTAAATATTTATGAGTAGGCTGAATTGAAATAAACCCATTCTTACTCATGATGGGTAATGGGATTATTTTATAGAGATTAAATTCATTATTATTGCTATATGGAACTGAAATCACAAAGATCAGTTTATTATTCACGTAGGATATTCTGATACTCAAGATTCTTAAAATATTGTATACACTCTTAATAATGTTTAGTGAAAAAGGATAACTGTAACCTAATGGTAGATTAGGTTCCGTTATTTTCAATTCTGTTATCAATTTACTTGGTGATATTAGAGAAGGATGGAGTTGATTGCTTTTCACAAATAAAATAGCATTTAATATGTTATTTAATTCTAATTCTAAATCACTTGCGTAAAATGTTAACGAAATAAAATGAGAAATAATTAATTCATTAAGTTTCAACTTATTAATTTTTGAAGTTTCTTCAGTAATATACTTATTAAAATTACGAATATTATCATTGAATATTTTTTCATTCTTTTGTAAAATTGAAACAGTTTGGTTAAAATTGTTTAATGTGGATGAAACAATCTGGGTTTGATCCTTTAATAAAAGCAATATTCCTGTCTCATCTTTTTGCATACCTTCAATAATTTTATCATAATGTGCAGCATCATCCGAGTCTAAAACACAAAATAATTTTTTTGCTAAAATTCCAACAGCGTTAATTAATCCTCTTCTAAATCTGCTTATATTTACTGGTACATGACCTACTAATTGTGAAATAGAAGTTTCGAGATTTTGAATAAAGGAAATCTTAGTCTCTATTTGTTTGAGTTTATATGAACAAATAGTGTTATCTATACCTTCACTGATATATTGACATCAATGAAAAGTTTTAGCATACGTTTTCTCGAAAAGTGTTATCTTGTCATTCAAAAAGGAGAGATCATAAAAAGTAATTAATTTCCAAGATGATTCATAAAACCTTAAATTTCCTAAATAGTCATAAAAGAGTCCTGATGAGGTAGCGGGTGATTTTCATACGAATAGTTTTTACCTTGTGCGTTCATCAAACAGATGAATCTAGAACAGAAATAAAAATAATTGAAAGTGCAATTAAATTAACAATAAACTTACTATCTCCTTGATAATATAGATTTTAAAATAGATTATAATTTTAACACTACTGTCTATGATTATTTATGATTATTATATTTTGTGACATTATTATATTCATTATACGATTATTATAATTCTAGGCAAGTTTCACACGGTCGGTATAAACTCTAACATTTTTATTTCTAATTTTAATTATTACATTTGAATAACCATGAACCTTGATAACTTCGAAAGGTCCACTAAAATTCGATGTCAACTTCTTTGATTTATTGAGCTTAGTTGCATTATTGGTAAGATAAATCTTATCTCCTATTTTAAAACTTCTTAACTTTTTATTACGATTGTATTTCTGTGCCTCCTGTGAAAAGTGATACAACTCAAAAATCATCATTTTACAGGAGAGCAAAAACAAGATTTAAAAAATTCTAATTCATGAACTAAGTGGGCTAGGTTACACATAAGTACCTTATTTTGTAGATAAAAACATTCACTTTCACTGTGCATTCTAATTTTTATGGTTACTATTATAGTTTACAAATAATTTATTAAACTCTGTCAGTTGTACCTTTTTTACTTTCTTGCTATAGCCGAAGGCTATAAAAGAAAGTTATGATTTGGTGTGAAAAAAAAATTTCGAGGTTTTCACGGAAATGAGTTGTCCTGGTGCAGGACATGCCAAAAAACACTATCTTTCAAAAACGTCCGTCTGTATGTATGTATGTATGTATGTATGTATGTATGTATGTATGTATGTGTGTGTGTCACTTTCCAAAGTATAAGACCTAGAGATACCAAATTTTGGCTACATCAACTTTTTTGGACATGTATTAAGTATGCATAACATGGCATTACACCAACTTGAAAATTCAAGATGGCTGCCATACAAAAAAAACATAAAATTGCACTTTTCTCAAAAACGGCTCCAATAATTTTTCTTAAATTTTCAGAGTTGCCACTAATTAATTTTTAACTTAATAAATTAGTTATGGCAACACTCTTACTAATCTGTGTCTATGGGCTGCCATATGAAAAAAACAAACGATTGTGATTTTCTCGAAAGTTAAGGGGTCAACAAAAATATAATGTTCTACAATATTGTGGACAACATAAATTTCTACAAGTTAAGAAAAAAATTTTTTTGAAAAAATAAATATAAAGCACCGTTTACACGACCTGAAATTTTAAATCGAAAATATTACAAAAACCTATTAAAATGCAAGATATTTAAATTTGTTTTAGATTTGATAGAAAGAACAAGCTTATCACTTTAATTCATAATCATTTTTTTTTTACTTTTTTGAAAATTCAAGATGGCTTCCGAAGAGCTGAAAATTTAAAATGCGATTTTCTCAAAAACGGCTCCGACGATTTTTCTTAAATTTTTTGTGAGTCCATTTATATAATAGTGCTATCTAATAATTATAATCATTTCTTCATCATAATCTCGGTTTAGGGAGTTGCCATATAAAATAAAAAAATAATGGTAAAATCCTCGGCAGTTAGAGGGTTAATAAAAAAATAATGTAGTGCAAATGTAAAATAATAATAATAACCTATATATTGCCATCATTATTTTTTCCAAAAAATGAATCAAAAGCATAGCCGCCATACAAAGTGAAAATTTTCCATACAAAATGTAATAGCAATTTTCTTGGTAGTCAAAGGGTTAAAAATAGATAAAAGGCTGCGATTCTTAAAATTTTATAAATACCAATTATAATCAATCGTTACTTTTTCAAAATATAACTAAAAAGTTTACCCACCATACAAAGTCCTAGTTTGCATACAGAAGGGTTCAATGACCATCTATAATAATCTAGAATATAAGTTGCAATGAAATATAAACATTCAAAACTAATATGAAATGCATGCCCACAAACAGGTACGTGTAAGTTCGCGCTTACGAATGCTGAATTTGTACTTACAAATTAAAACCAAATCTCAAATGAACATAAAACCTGCAACTCTTGCCGATCTTCCTTGAAACAGGGGTGACATTAACAAAGTGAATTATTTTTTACACTTTGGGAGGACTGAGAAATACGAGAAAATTGAGATAAGACTGAATGAAAAAAGAGTGGAGGTCGTGAAAGAATTTGATTATCTGGGAAGCAAGTTTGAGTCGAATGCGAAATTGACGAAATAATTGGAAAAGCGCGCTAGTAGAGGAAGAAGTGTAATGGAAACGATTGGAAGCATTACAAGGAATAGGAAACTTACGAAGAATATGAGATCGGCGGTCCACAATGGCATATTGGTTGGTGGAAGTGAGGCTTAATGAATGTGAGCTGAGTAAAGTATGTAAGTACGGTTGAAATGGCTTACCTGAGAGCAATGGCTGGAAAGACACTGAGTGATAGAGTACGTAATGCTTGAGTGATGAACGAGTGTGGTATAAAAGAGAATATGAGAATGAAAGTACAAAAAAGTAAGATGAGATGGTTCAGACATCTTGAAAGAATGGATGATGAACAACTAACGAAGAAAGTGTACAAAGAAAATGTTAGAGGAAAGCGCGGAAGGGGAAGGCTGAGGAAAGAATGGTTAGACCAAATAGGTGAGATTGCGAAAGAATGGATCCTGCAGAGTGAGAATAAGAGAAGAGTATGTATGAAAAAGGTGATGACAGCAAAAAGTGGAGGCGCATCTGCGAAGGTACCGGCCACCCCTAATGAAACGGTGGCAGGATACAGTACAGTACAGTACAGAGGTCAGCTTCATACCAACCTATGAGTCGAGGATCTTTCTTGTGTAATTGGCGCTTTTTCCAGAGAAGACCAACCTCGCAGAGGGCTCTTGAGGTGTGATTCACACAAAACGGCGCTCACCAAATAAATCATCCAAATATTTTTTATTCACTTAAGAATTTATATGGCTATTTCCATATTCGCACGGGTATGCAGGTACACACCGCGGTGGAATAAAATTGATTTATTATCGATATATTATATTTTCATTGAAACTGCAAAAGCTGGTAGGTGATTATAGCTTAACATACGTCATACAGTGGGTTAATTTTTGCAAGAAAGTCGAGTGCAGATTCTGTGCAATTTATTTTGCCTGTACTTGTATCATTTATTACGTGATAAATGATACAAGTCGAGTTATATTATATTGCACCTATAAGTTGTCTTTGAGTAAAGTGATACACAAAAAGCTTAATATTTTTTAAATTTAATAACTCATAAGATAATGGTCCAGGCAGAATGTTGCTCAAACTAATTATAAAAATACTACCCCAAAGACACAATTGTTGTACTTAAAATAGTAGTATTTTCATAATTTACCTGAATCGTATAACTTGGCTAAAATTCCAGTCAAAAATTGGTGTAAAGTGATATAAGTCGAGATGTATCAATATTCACGATAGATTTGTAAAAAACAATGTGTGGATCAATTACTAAAAGGGATACAACTCGACTTATATCACTTTTCACGTTTTTTTGCCTAAATCCTGCCAGTTATATTTCCTAAACTATAGCAGATAGAAGAATATGAGTAAGACCAAAAAATCGCTAATTTTTTTCTGATTATTTCTATGTAAAAATCTCAAAAAGGGTATAACTCGAGTTGTATCACTTTTCACAGGAGGCACAGATTTATTCTGTACGTTTTCTTTTTCCTTAATAATATTTGACCTAGCAAGTTGATGGGACTTTGAAAGTTTTAATTTTAAGTCATCAACAAATGAATCATAAGTGTATTGAAATTTGGATACAGTTAGATTAGTTGGTAAATTACCAAACACAAGCTCGAATGGAGTAAATTTAGTTGCTGAATGTGGCGTTGTATTATAAGTAAACATTGCAAATGGAAGCCAGTCATCCCAGTCAGTTTGATCAGTAGAAACATAATGTTTCAGGTAATCTGCAAGAGTTGCGTGAATGCGTTCTAAAGCTCCATTACTCTGAGGGTGAAAAGCGCTTGTCTGTAACTGTTCTATTTTAAATTATTTAGCTATGTCCTTTAGTAAATTGGAAGTAAAATTCTTTCCTTGATCCGTTAGAATTTTCTCTGGAATGCCAAATCTACAAATAAATTTAGATGTGAATATCTTTGCTATGGTAACAGATTCGTGATTAGGTATAGGGTAGCACTGTGAAAATTTTGTTAAATCGTCTTGTAGGGTGAGGATATATTTATTACCATTTTCAGTCAAGGGGATAGGTCCTACTATATCCAAAGCTATTCTTTTAAATGGCCTTGAACTTGTAGAGGCTATCTCGATGGGTTGCTTTAATTTCTGCCTACAGATTTTATTCCTATTACAGGAGTCACATTGTTTTATGTATGTTTTAATATCCTTTTGCATATTAACCCATCTATACTTGAGTCTAATTCTATTTTATATTCTATGGAAGCCTGAATGACCCCCTATAGGTGAATCGTGATATTATTGTAATATTTCCGGTATCTCTTCGACATTAAGATTGACTATTTTTTACTTTTACAAATATTTATATTACTGTTATTGAAAATATATTTAAAAATTTTCTTTACTCTTTCGAAACTAAAGTTGTCAAGACCACAACCTAGTTTAGGTAAGGAAATATTTTTAATGTTATTTACTTCAAGCTCGTTTTTTAGATTTACAAGTGCTTGAAATATGGAAATATATGTAGGTTTTTCCCAATAATTTTGTTTAGTTATCAAATGAAATATTGTATTATCCTTACGTGTTTTTGATATAAGTGTCTGACCTATTTTAGTATCTGATTTTAAAATTTCGTCATAATTATCTTTCATATTTTTTATTTCTAATGCGATACCTAAAGACATAGACTTGTCGTTAGATATACAATGAGCGATTGATTCATTCTGATCAAATAAGGAATTATCCTTTTCTGTTATATTTACATTAAAACTTTTATTTTGATTTTCAAGGAAATTATTATATGATTGAACTGCTTCATGATTGCTCATCAAAATATTTGACTCGTTATCAATTCTGATGCGAGAGAGAGCATCAGCATTGCTGTTTAGAATTCCTTGTTTGAACACAATTTCATATTGGTATTCTTCTAATTGAAGACGCCATCTCACTTATCTTGAACCAGGATCTTTAACGTTGAAAAGCCAAGTAAGGGGTCTATGATCAGTAAAGATTTTGAATTTCCTACCGTATAAATATGGTCTAAAATGCTTACATGCCCAAACGATAGCCAAAAGCTCTTTTTCCGTTGTTGAGTAATTTGATTCAGTTTTGCTCAAGGTTCTGGAAGCATTTGCTATGGGGAGGTCTTGTGATTTGGACCCTTGCGATAAAATAGCACCGATAGCAAAATCTGAAGCATCAGTGGTTAAATCAAATGGTTGGAAAAAATCTGGATACCTTAAAATTGGTTCCGTCACTAATTTAGATCGTAAGGTATTAAATGCTTCATCTTGTTCATCTGACCAATAAAAATCCTGATTTGATTTTAATAACTTAGCTAAAGGTTTTGACAATCTAGCAAAATTATCTATGAATTTCCTGTAGTAACCGACAAGACCAAGAAACGATTTAATATCCTTTGCACTTTTTGGAACGGGAAAGTTTTGTATGACTTGAATTTTTTCCGGATTAGGTTTAACTCCGTGTTCTTCTTCCTGTGATGGTGGCAGCGGTCCATGAAGCGTATAACCCACGCTGTCGATCTCAATCGTTGTGAGAAACCCGTTACATCTGGTAACGGTCGTGCAACACTTGTGGCTCCTTTCATGGATATGCTAACGCGCCGTGAGCCTGCATTTTTCGCGCATATCCCTGTTGCTCCCGTGGTCTGTAATCCCGAGCACGGTCCTCGACGCGCATCTGCGTGGGTAGCATCCACTTCTTTCACCAGCGTCACTGTAGATCTACACTACACTTTGGCGCGCGGCACTTTGACGTACGACAACGTCCATTCAAACACCCGAAGCACAATCGTCTTTGTCTCGCTGTTTTCCACTTGTCATGTACCCCAAGCCTTGCGAACTCACAACACTGCTCTAAACGATGCACTCCGTCACACATTGCACACTTTTTATCCGCATTTCTGTTGGTCACCTTCTCCTCAGGCCTACTGGATTCTAACTGGAATCCGCTTGGCGCTGCGCCCTCCTTCATCGCCCTTACGAAGGCCGCAGCCGTCATTTCCATCAATGGCTGGGAAGGTTCTTGAGAGCTCCTCACCCATTCACCGGTGAGTCTTTGGTCTTCAGCATCTCCAGATGCTGAATCATTGGGAGACGCGGTGTCCGCAGTTACCGCGCGCTCCTCCTGTCCGGGCTCCGCCCCACAAACATTCCCGGCGATCGTGGGACCTGGTGCGGGCAACTCCGTCACAGCAACTGCCTCGGCGAGTTGCTTCGTTGACTTGTCTCCTTGCGCAGCGTGGCCGGCTTTGATGGAGTGAGCCATCATAAACGTAAATAATTTCATTTCCTTCAGCTCCACCACGATACGCATTGTTACTTCTTCCACTGATGAATCCATCGTCGTCCTCCCAGATTCGAACGATCGCGAATCAGATTCAACCAGGTCTCCTTCCATTTCTTCGTTGAGACGGCTTCCTCAGCGTGTTACGATTCCTTAACAGGCATCAGGAAGTCAATTTTCTGTCGAAGACGGGAGCCGGCTGCGAAGGACCAGATGTAGCTGATGCTCTACAGGCGCGGGTGGACTGGATCCGTCTTCTCTTTACTGTTCCTCTGTCATCTGGTTGTAAGGCAGCTGCCTTTCCAATCTTTCAAATCTCGATGTCAGGGGGCAAAACGGCAGGTCGTTGTCGTATTGAAGATCTGAAGAGAAGGTCAGGAAGAGTAGCAGGTCGAAGTTCTGAAGAAAGCGGAGAGTAGTAGTAAGAAGTCGGAAGTCGGAGAACAAGTGATTTATTTCAGACAACATATTATGCATATTTATACTCTAGGAAACAATAGGGATAACGGGACAAAGGATAACGGGAATTCTCACAAATAGGGATGGGAACGAAAACTTGGGGTGAGGTGTGGGAGTGTCGGCACAAACGACACAAATCTACATTTTTATCAAATAATTACTAAACTAAGAGCTCCCCCGGTATTTGTGATAGTGGACCCTGAAGTTGAAGTGTTTCTTTATTTAGGGTCCACATTTCATATTACACATACCGAGGTCGCCGCAATTATCGCACTTTAAGTAGTTGCCCTAAGAAGGACTTTCTTTTGCGTAAAACGAAATATCTGAAGCTCGCTGCGTCCGCAACACCGGTGATCTCGATTTTCTTGTTCCTTGGTCTCTTCTTAACAATAGCACGGTGATGATGATGGATATTCGTAATACTGCTGCTGGAGAGTGGTACGTGATGTCCAGTACCAGCTCCGACGAACTCAACAGGAGGACTTCTAGGGATGACTAAACATGTTGTGTTGTTCTGTTGTTCTGTTGACATCCACAGGTTGATTCCCCTGGACGGCTGTGCTGTCTCCGTACTCCAGTTAAGAAACTTTTTTTTAAAGATTTCACAAGGGTTGGAGTGGATCCCACTTCTGACTTCAAATTTTTTTGTTATGGATTAATTTTTCGTAAGAAAAAGAAATGTTGTTTCCAATACAGCAATAAATCTACGATTTCTTAAACTTTTGTTTGGATTTACTTTATAATTGTTTCTTTCACTTTTAACATTGTGTCTACTTGAGCTGTCACGTTTTTGAGGTTATGTTCGCTATGACACGTGGTGTGCTCCAGCATACAAATATATCCTAAATAAAATTTATCCTTTGCTACAATTCCAATGATTCTTTTAGAACCGATCTTCTCACAGGATCCCATGTTACGTTGGCCAACTTTTGGTTATCAACATAATATACTCAATAGAGAATGATATTTTCCCATCGTTTTGTTGAGAGATTTTGGCGTTTAGTGCCTTTAACAGAATCTCAAGTAGACAGTTAGTTAATTCGCATATTATATTACAATCCTTGTGGATTAATTATAAAACATTTTTTTTAATTTAGTACTTTCATTAATCATACAATATTATGAATTTATGAAAACTTGCATGTTTAGATTATGTTGTTGATTTATTTCAAATTAAATAAAACTTTGTATTCAAATAACATTTTTTTGTTTATAAATCTCATCTTTGGAAACCATAGATAAGTGGCAAAACATATGCCCAGCAATTAGGGATTTGTAAAAGTCCTTTTTTTCTAAAAAATGTTTTGAATTTATCAAAACAAACCACGTTTAGTGTCCTATTTAAGGCTATTTCCACAATTCAAGTAGTCAGGATTTCCAATGACAATACCGTGTTGATACTTCTGCAGAGTACTTTATTGAATACATCGCATTACCTGTAACTCTATAAATCAAATATTATAGAAAATATTTTTCAACAGCTATGGGGATATTTCATCCACCGAGTCACAAGAATTAAAGATTCAGTTGAGTTATTTTCTTTTCCCCTTTAAAATGTGAAAAAAATCATCAAAGTATTTTCTATACATAGAAACTGAAAAATAGCGGTGCTATTCTTTGGGAAATTCTCATTATTTTTGACCGAAAACAGGGAAATTCGGTGTTAAGAATATAGTACGTAAAATAAAGAATATGCATTTTGCCAGGGCATGCAGTCTGAAAATTGGAAACGCCATGAGCTCATTCTTGATAAAGTACCTCAATCTTATTAGCGCCATTGTATTTTAATTCTTTCACACCACAAACAAAATATTTCTCTGATGAACTCAGAAGTCAAATAGGACTTTTACTTACAAAAAACGATTGATTGAAACAAAATCTCGGACCGGTCCGTAGTCCGTTGTGGCAACACTTCGGACTCGTAAATATTTGGAGGGTTGTGGATTCGGATCCCGGAGGAGCACACAAAAATACCATTAATATTTCGAATGTGCTCTTCGCTGGGTTGAAGAACTCATAAGCCTTTACCAATGACCGGTCACCAAGGGTCCATCCAGCCTTACAGCAACTGGGTCTTGCTTGAGTATTGGCGCTTTGTAGCGACGACCAAGCTCGTACACCTCTGCGGCACTACAACAAGTGTCATAGACCCCTAGAGTCTTCAGAATCTAGGGAGTCTCCCGCACAGGATTTTCTTAAAAAAAAAAAAAATAATAATAATAATAATAATATTTAAATGATCAGGCCCGGATTAACCCCTCTGGGGGCCCTGGTGCGGGGATAAGCTCGGGGGTCCCCATATAGCCCCCCCCCCCCATAAAAAGAACCATAGAAATTTTACATCAAAAGAAAGAAACACTTTTTTAATAAATATCACGAACCTGGTGATCTCGATTTCCTTGTTCCTTGGTCTCTTCTTCACAATAGCACGATGATGATGATGGATATTCGTAATACTGCTGCTGGAGAGTGGTACGTGATGTCCAGTACCAGTTTCTACGAACTCAACAGCAGGACTTCTAGGGATGACTAAACATGTTGTGTTGATCTGTTGTTCTGTTGACATCAACAGGGTGATTCCTCTGGACAGCTTGTTTTTTTTAAGATTTCACAAGGGTCGGAGAGGATCCCACTTCTGACACCAAAAAAAATCTGTTATGGATTAATTTTTCGTTAGAAAAAGAAATGTTGTTTCCAATACAGAATTTTATTGAGACGGACAGTGTTATCCATAGGTTTAAATGAATCAATCAAACATTTACAACAATACGGATAAATACAGTATCTCCAGAAAATTTAAAAAGGGTCGAGGTTAAAAGTTAGGTTTACCGTAATAAATATGTTCAGGTGATTTCCAGGAGGAACAAGAACGCGGTACATCGGATCTCTGATAGTTTTCAACATTTATAGATTCTTGATCATATCCTTTTAAATTACCTGCTCCATAATCAAATATATGAATCGGAGTAACAATGAATCTGCGACTTCTTTCATTTAGGTTTGAATTCCCTCTTTTTTTGTTTCTTTCACTTTAAAATTGTGTTTAATTGAGCTGTCACGTTTTTGAGGTTATGTTCGCTATGACAAGTGGCGTGCTCCAGCATATCAATTTTTATTCTAAATAAATCGTATCCTTTGCGACAATTCCAATGATTGTTTTAGAACCGATCTTTTCACAGGATCCCATGTTACGTTGGCCAACTTTTGGTTATCAACATAATATTCAATAGAGAATGATATTTTTCCATCGTTTTGTTGAGAGATTTTGGCGTTTAGTGCCTTTAATAGAATCTCAAGCAAGACGCCATCTCAGTAATCTTGAACCAGGATCTTTAACGTTGAAAAGCCAAGTAAGGAATCTATGATCAGTAAAGATTGTGAATTTCCTACCGTATAAATATGGTCTAAAATGCTTACATGCCCAAACGATAGCCAAAAGCTCTTTTTCCGTTGTTGAGTAATGTGATTCAGTTTTGCTCACGGTTCTGGAAGCATAAGCTATGGGGAGGTCTTGTGATTTGGACCCTTGCGATAAAATAGCACCGATAGCAAAATCTGAAGCATCAGTGGTTAAATTAAATGGTTGGAAAAAATCTGGATACCTTAAAATTGGTTGCGTCACTAATTATCGTATCGTATCAAATGTAGGACTCGGATTCGCAATGAATCTACGAATTCTTTCATTTTGGTTTAGAGTTCCTTTATAATGGCTTCTTTCACTTTTAACATTGTGTCTACTTGTGCTGTCACGTTAATTTCACTATGACACGTGGTGTGCTACAGCATATGTATAAATATATCATAAATAAAATTTATGCTTGCTACAATTCCAATGATTGTTTTAGAACCGATCTTCTCACAGGATCCCATGTTACGTTGGCCAACTTTTGGTTATCAACATAAAATTCAATAGAGAATGATATTTCGGATATTCGGAACGAATTGTAATCGTAACTCTTCAGTGCTTTTGAAGAATTGGAGTATGAAACGTAATTTGCTACGAAACATTATAAAAATTTGAAGAATGAGCAAATCTTACAATTATATTTTAGAGAAATATATTTATTTTTTGTATTTTGAAAATAAATTTTGAAGATAAAAATTTGAAAACCTTTAAATTAGTACAATTAAAATAATCAGAGAACCATATAAATTTTACACCATAAAAAGAAACACTTTTTTAACAAATATCACGAACCTGGTGATCTCGATTTCCTTGGTCCTTGGTCTCTTCTTCACAATAACACGGTGATGATGATGGATATTCGTAATACTGCTGCTGGAGAGTGGTACTTGATGTACAGTACCAGCTTCTACGAACTCAACACCAGGACTTCTAGGGATGACTAAACATGTTGTGTTGATCTGTTGCTCTGTGCTCTCATGTTAAACAATCGGTCGTCTATAGTACATTTTACGTCTTATAATGCTATCTCCTTTTCTTTAGAAGTCCATTTCTTTTATAAATAAATAATTAGGAATTTTGACGAAATTAAAAATTCTATGAAGCATCATATTGTATGCTGATGTTGTTTTAAATAATCAAATTAAAATAATTGATAATGAATATCTTAATAAATTTTGAATTGAGTAGTTAGGTTCAAATTATTAATGATATATCAAGGTATATAAAGGGTCATGTGATACAAAAGTTATTATTAGAAAAGATAACGGAATCTTGTGAAAAAGTGTAAGAAATTTGAAACAATTACTGTGTTCGAATAACAGTTTCACGTTCAGTACTGATTATTTCCTTCGAGAGGAGAATCGTTTTACTAATAATTTTGTTATCAAATCAATCATAATAGTTTAACAAAAATCTAACATACCTATATATTTATATATATATTTTTTTTTAAAAGTTCATTGAAATTGAACTACCCTGGTTAGAATTTTTATTCATTTTGTTTTTATTTTCTAGTTTCCAACACTTTAGTATGAGATGCCCTTTTTTTTTTACAAAATTTACAAATTTTCTCTACCCTTTCGTTGGATACTTGATTAATAGTCCGATTAAAACCTGGTTCTTGTTTCGCTCGAAATTTATTATTATTATAATTTGAATGTAATGGTGGACATTTTTTGAAACAATTATTTGTATTGTGTGTACTTGTCTTGCAATCAGTACAATATTTATTAAAACTAGATTTATTATTGTTTTCAATGGCATTTAATATTTTTTCTTCATCCAACGCGATGTTTGTAGCTTCTAAAAGATTTTTAGGTTTAGACAACCTTACTGCTAAGGATAAATTTGAATTACAACCCATTATGAAAGTATTCAACGCGCTATCCTGGATTTGTTTTACTCGTCCGATTAATTCATTTTTACCAGATACGTTTAGTTTTGTTGCGCCGATGAGATTATTTGTGCAAGATTCTATACGATTTATGAAATTTATCACCGGTTCTTTTGGGTTTTGCTTACAATTTCTTAACTCAAATTCTAGTTGCGAAGTGTGTTTGTTATTACCATACGTTGTTATCAAAAATAATTTAAACTCCTCAAAAGTTTCAAAATCATAATTGGCTAATACATATTTGGCATTTCCCGTAATACAACGTATCATGTACTTTAAAAGTATGTTTTTTAAATTTTCGGGACATATTTCGTTAGCCGCAGTGCAATCGTTAATAAAAGGATAAAGATTATTTTTGTTACCATCAAATGTGGAAACAAATTTCATTAAGGTGTCTATGGAAATGTTGAGAGCCATTGTATAAATTTAAAAGATTCAATGCAATACAAGAATATCAATGATTAAGGAGCTTAAATTTGAATTTACCTGAATGCTGAACACACTACTATAACTCTATAATCAACAAAAATAATCACAAAAATAGTTACACAATACTCGCTGAGCAGATGAAGATAAAGATGATCTTCATTTTTGATGTGTACTGGTCCTCTTGCTACTGCGTGATGTGTTGTCAAGGCTGCTGTCCGTTCAGCTGGTATAACAATCACAGATCTCAGGGATGCTGCAGGTTGGCTGTTATATCCTTAAGGTAGCTGGACTCAGGGTTTGGTAGGATCCAAGTGTGCTGGAGCCTGGAACTTGTCTCGCCCTCAGTTTCCTCAGTTTCTTTCTCTTCTCTGTCTCCGTGCACGTTCTCTAGAATTTTTTGAAAATAATTAGAAGGTGTGCAGATCCCACTTCTGACACCAAATTAATATTCTGTTATGGACTTCAATAATGAAAAGAAGGATTTCCAATAACAAAATATATATTTATTTGGAGACAAGAGATTAACAGAGACAATTACAACTTATGGAATCAAGTCAAAATTATTAAGCAAAGACAATTAGGCAAAGGTACAAAAAGAGATTAAGAGTAATAGCTTTAGTTGTTTGATACAGAGTAACAAAGGTAGGATGAAGTAAGAAGATGACTTTAAGAGTAACTTATTTTACAATTGGTTTTAGTATTTAAATCAATCAAAATATGATACATGGGTACTTACTTTATTCTTAGGTAGGGGGTAGTTAACCTTGTTCAATGCAAATGTGTCAATTGAGTAATGTGAATCTTCCACAATCAATAATCATGTATTAATGTGACATGATATGTATGCAATTATGCATGTATGTAATATGTATGGAATGAGACATGATATCTAATTACAAAAGCTAATTGTTTGACATTGATCAAACTCGTTTCATAAATTTCAACTTGCACCACATACACATTTTTCGATATGTTGCAAAATAGGCAAGTCGTATTTGAACATTAGGTACATACTTAACAACATCCACAGGGTGATTCCTCTGAACGGTTATGCTGTCTGGGTACTCCAGTTAAGAAACTTTTATTTTTAAAAGATTTCACAAGGGTTGGAGTGGATCCCACTTCTGACACCATAAATTTTCTGTTATGGATTAATTTTTCGTAAGAAAAAGAAATGTTGTTTCCAATACAGAAATTTATTGAGACGGACAGTGTTATCCAGAGGTATAAATGAATCAAACAAAGGCTTACAACATGATGGAGAAATAAAGTATCACAATAAGGTTAGAAGTGGAAAAAGTGGTATTATACCTTCCTTTTAATTTCAAGATTCAAAGCAATTAACTCTTTAACAGTCTCTGTCCTTGGCTTTAAAGTATAGATTTGAATCCTTATAACACATCGGAATTTCATAAATCCCTATTATGACAACCTTGCTGCCATAGTCTATATTATTCTTATTTGTTTAAGAAAATCATGTCCCAATAAACCTTCGAATGGAATGTTGGACACATTAGAAGGCAATATGTAAAATTTGTGATTCACGTTCAAAACACCAGAAGCAAATAGAAAATTACAAGTTCCCATTGTTCTTATTAGATTTGGAGAGTCGTTGATACCTCTCAACGTCACACTTTCGGTTTCAGTAATCAATTCTTTATCACATACATAATCTAGTTTTACTAACGAAATATCTGCACTTGAATCAATCAAAACCCTTATTATTTTTTAATAATATTCCATTTCTATGTATGCCGTAGAGCCCGTAGATGATATTGAACATACTCTGCCTTTACTGTTTTTGCATTCCGGACCGAGGGAGAAGCCATTCCGGAATTCTTTAAGTTTAAATAATTTAAATTTTAAGAATTGAAAGACTGTTTCCCTGTTCTTTTTGACGTTGCCAGCAGTTTTTTTTATCAAATATATTTTACCACAATGATGAAAAAGTTTATTTTGATTATTATTTTTCTGCCCTTTGCAATGATTCATTCTTGGTTACTTTTTAATCGATACAAAATCCTTTGAAAAAGAAGATGGGAATCTTTTAAAACAATTTGCCAATGAATGCCCCTTTCTTTTTTAAACTGTACAAAAATTAGTCTGGTTTCCCAGGTTATCCTTAATAGCATAACTGACGTTTTCTTCGTCTTTTGCAATTTTTGTTGCTTTTGACAAGGACTTGAGTTTTGATGATCGGACTGCTAGTGAAATATTATATTTACATCCCATGATAAACGTGTTTAAAGCGCTATCCTCTATTTGTTTCATTGTGCCAATACACTCATTTTTATTATCGCTTGCAAGTTTCGTAGCCCCGATTAAATTATTGGTACAGAGTTCTACGCGTTGAATATAGCTTAAAATATTTCCATTCTGAGCTTGCACACAATTTCTGAGGTCGTATTCTAACTAGAAACTATGCCTATTTTCTCCGTAAGTGGTAATGAAGAAATCTTTAAATTCTTTGCAAGTTTTAAAATCGTAATGTGTAAGGCTATATCATGCATTTCCTATAATCCTATGGATCATAAATTTTAATAAAATACATTTTAATGATTTTTTGACATATCTCGTCCGCAGAAGTACAATCGTTAATTAATAAATAGAGTTCCTCTCTTTCTCCATTAAATGTCGAAATTAATATCATTAAGGTATCGATATTGATATTTCTATCCGTTTTTAAAGTAAGAAGTCTCTATGCAACACGACTACAAGACAAACAATAAATAAGACTTTAAATTCAAGACAAATGAGAACTTGAATCATTTTTTTTTTTCTTGAATGAGATGATCTATTTGAAAAGTCTATAATTAAAATGGATCAATTAAAAAATACAATAATAAAGTTCAATAGCTATGAAACGCTCTCTGTGAAGCTGACGATGTTTATGATCTTCATTGTGGATTTATTTAATTTAAAGAAATATTCATCCAAAAATAAACTTTTATTTTGAAAGCTATCCCTTTTTTGACACCAAATATATATTTTGTTATGGACTACTTGTCAGTCGGATAGATTTTCAGTAAACATTAAATTTATCCTCCGCTACAATTCCAATGATTCTTTTAGAACCGATCTTCTCACAGGATCCCATGTTACGTTGGCCAATTTTTGGTTATCAACATAATATATTTTCGCTTTTACCTTCCTATCGTCATTTTGATCTTAAAGGGCCATAAATTGAAGACGTTTCTTAGCCACATTTTTTTTTAACATTGCTTTTCACAGTTTCATAAGAAAATGCAAATGCCGCTTGTTCTGGATTTAGGTACCTTAAATGATTTATAAATTTTGCCAAAGCAGTGTCTGCAAGATTTTTTTTCAGTGATTGATAATAAACAAGATATTTTAATAATTTTAGATCTTGGTTGGTATCTAGTTCTCATCAGGATCTCGCATAGCTCCGAAAAAAACTAAATTATAAAATGTAATCTGCCCAAGTATTGTTATGTTTACAATGGAAGATATCTCCAGGATACTTACATCCGGCAAGCTCTCATTATCATCTCTCAGGGCGTGGAGTTCTTTCTTTGGTATTGCTTATTCTATCTTGGGAAAGGTTGCATAATTTAAAGATAAGTTCAACATGAACAAATAAGGGTTTATTTACTTTAGTAATATGGAGGAAAAAGGGGAAATAAGGGAATGGCCCGACCTGTACTTTGTCTTATAAAACACTCCCTACTTTGTTGACTAGAGTTCCGAACTGAAGGCCTGAGGCAGTGCCCCAGGCTAGCGGCGGCTCACGAGGCGTACGCCTCCACACGTTGGAGCCCCCTGAGTGGGCGCTCCTATGCACCCGTCTCTAGACCACGAGGCGGGTGCCTTGCTGGCAGGAAATCCAAGTAGATGGGGAGGAGGGAGCTCCATGGTAATTCCCCCTCTTGCACCGCTTGGTGCTTGGTCGCCGACGTCTGAATCGGTTGACATCTTGCCGAGAACTGCCGAGCGACGGCCCGATTAGATTGCACGGCGCAGTTTGGCCGCTGCCGTGACCGTTCGGCCCACAAAACATACTTTACACTTCGAGAATGTTCTAGAAATGTTATTTTTAAATAACATAATAGTATTATTAAAAGTTTAGTCGATGATTTCTTTAGATAAACTTTAAACTGGTCCATTTTTCTTTGGTTTCTTATTTTCATAGACTTATCATTAGCACAAATACTTCTTAATAAACCATACGCGTCTTACCTAATAAGAACTTACTATTTTTCCCTTTGAAGCTGCTATGGGAAAGCACTGCAAATGCCTTAATTTTTTTTCCACAAACGAGAAGTTTCAAGCGCGATGTTATATACTCGGAATACTGAAGTACTTATTTGAAAAGTAAAGTCTTTTTCGTGCATGTATATTGAAGTTATCGTGTCGTGCATATAAATCTTTTGTATAATTATTGCAATTTATAACTAACTAGCAGTACCCGGCGTGTTTCACTACGCCATTTGGGCATGTGGTATCAATTTTTTTCTACAGATAAAAGAGGAAACAACAGGATCAAAAAAAAAAGTGTGCTAATCGGAATCAAGCTTCACACAATTTATCTCTACGTTAATCTTCACGTTTTCTAAAAAAAAAGGTCTAGGTACAACTGTTAAGCAGCAGAGCCAAGCATAGGGAAAATCGATTGCGGTGCTCCATTTATATTTAAGATAAAAAAATCGGCTATGTAACGTCACTCATCTAATCTATTCTAAGTTGCATGGATATAATTGTTACATTTGGAATTCACATTAAGTGCATGCCCACAAGCAGACAAGTTCACACTTGCACATTCTGCGTGTGAACCTAAAACATAAAAACCCAAATCTCAAATGAACATACACCCTGCAACTCTTTGCTGACTTTCCCTGAAACAGGGGTGACATTGGCAGAGTGAACCATTTTCTATTTAAGTATAGTTGATACACCCTGCAACTCTTTGCTGACTTTCCCTGAAACAGGGGTGACATTGGCAGAGTGAACCATTTTCTATTTAAGTATAGTTGGTCAGATGCATATTGACCCATACAAGAAAAGAATATAAACAATAAATTAAATTTTATAATCATACAATTAAAGAACTAATCTATAAAATTCACTATACTCTTTGAGCAAAGTGAAGAAATAAATGTATTCCAAACAATCAGGAATATTTTTCAATGTAACCGCACTGTGAAACGTATGCAGTTGGGGAAAATTCTTCATACAATATGATGCACTTAAGTGTTTTTTCAACTATCTCCATAAAAGTGTTTAATTGATGTTGAATTTTTGACTCCCTGTCCTGTCTTTATCCCGGCAAAGTGAATTCACATTTTTTCCCCACATTTAAAATGTGCTCTATCCATTATTTCAATAAGTGAAAATTTTAGGTGAGTCCGGTCGATAGCTCAGTTGGTAGAGTGCTTGCATTCTATGCCGTGAGCTCGGGTTCGAATCCCACCGAGCGCGAGGGTGTCAGAAATGATTTCCCGTTTCGGTGTTTATTTCAAACCCCAAAATAATAATGCCGGCAAGGTTTACTCAGCCTTCACAAGAATTGAGTACCAGCTCTCTCGGGAGCTGGGAAAACACCACTTCAATTGAAGTGGTTGGCGTAAGGCCGGCCCCCTTACCTGTAAAAATAAATAGGTTCAACTCGCCACATGCGACCCCTTCGGGGATAACGCGGCAAGAAGTTACACTATATGTGTAGCTTAGTTGCGTTTTTTTTTTTTTTTTTTTTTTTTTTTTTTTTTTTTTTTTTTTTTTTTTTTAGGTAGTGCACACGGAACATTTTCTATTGACAACAAAATTGTAAGTCGCACGGCCGGGTTAGGTAAAAGGCAAACATTTTGTTCATCTTGGTTGCTTTGAACCATTGTCACATAGAAGAAAGACGTTTAACCGCCGAGAAAAAAACGATCTTTAAATTTGTGGTGAGTATATAATTTTACAGAAATACGTTTTTTGAAAAAACAACTATATTATGTATATTTTAATTAAAAGTATGTTTCAATAAAAGGTTTTAATAATAATAATATATTTCAATATGGTCTTCTAGTTGTGACCTACGAACTTTCGTTTATCGTATTTTTTATAAGTGCGGGATATAAAAGCTTTCTTACATTTCTAAAATTCAACTTGGAATACTTGAATAACATTTTTTAATTTGGAACTTTTGTCTAGGCCAGGGGTCGGCAACCTTTTGAGTCGGAAGAACCAAAAATTACAATTTACAAAGTTTTTCCTTGACTTATAGGTTGGTATGAGGCTGACCACCCATACTGTAAAAAATGGTTCACTTTGACAATGTCGCCCCTGTTTCAGGGAAGGTCGGCAAGAGTTGCAGGGCTTATGTTCATTCAAGATTGAGTTTTTATATTGTAGTTCCACATGCGGTATGTGTGAGTCTGCTTATGGGAATGCATTTGATGTGAATCTCAAATGATACATATCTTATTTTGAATTTGGATTTGTAAAGAGCCACAAATGTTTTTTAGCCAACAATAAATAGCGTCGATGGGGCGGGGGGAGGGTGGGGGGTGAAAAGCGAGTACAAGTAGCGGAGAGATCGTTAATCGATTCAGAACGATTTAGTTTTTTTCGATCAGAAGTATAATTCTGTGTTTTTTTTATATTTGCGTATGAAGCTAAAGAGCCGTAACTTCACACCCAAAGAGCCGCATGTGGCTGGTGAGCCGCAGGTTGCTTACCCCTAACCAAACCGATATCGATCCACCATATTTGTAAAAAGTCCGGTCTATAGCTTAGTTGGTAGAGTAACTGCATTCCATGCCGAGATCTCGAGTTAGAATCCCACTGAAGTTCTCAGAAATTATTTCTCGTTTCAGTGTTTATTTCTAACCCAAAATAAAATACCGGCAAGGCTTACTCAGCCTTCATAAGAAATGAGTGTCAAGCCACTCAGGAGCTGAATAACATCCATTTCAAGTTGGCGTAAAGTAAAAGTTACTGGGTTGTTCATTTTAGATTTGGATTTTAAATTATAAGTAGGTACACATGCAGCATTTGTAAGCGTGAACTTACATGTGTCTACTTGTGAGCATGCATTTTATATGAATCTTTAATGTAAATGTATATTTGCAACTAAGATGTATTGTATTGTAGTTGAATATAATGGTCTTCTTCTATTGGGTGGTTTCAAAATTTACCGACCTCGTTGCTGAAATATTGAGAATTGAGAACCATTGTTTATTTGATCACCATTAAACTTCACAGGATTCATTCTAAAAATATGTTACATGTTTCCTGAAAATTTCGTCAAAATCGGATGAGCGGTTTATGAGTATAGGGAACATACATACATACATACATACATACATACATACATAATAAAATACCGGCAAGGCTTACTCAGCCTTCATAAGAAATGAGTGTCAAGCCACTCAGGAGCTGAATAACATCCATTTCAAGTTGACGTAAAGTAAAAGTTACTGTGTTGTTCATTTTAGATTTGGATTTTAAATTATGAGTGGGTACACATGCAGCATTTGTAAGCGTGAACTTACATGTGTCTACTTGTGAGCATGCATTTTATATGAATCTTTAATGTAAATGTATATTTGCAACTAAGATTATGTATTGTAGTTGAATATAATGGTCTTCTTCTATTGGGTGGTTTCAAAATTTACCGACCTCGTTGCTGAAATATCGAGAATTGAGAACCACTGTTTATTTGATCACCATCAAACTTCACAGGATTCGTTCTAAGAATATGTTACATGTTTCCTGAAAATTTCGTCAAAATCGGATGAGCGGTTTATGAGTCTATAGGGGACATACATACATACATACATACATACTTACATACATACATACATACATACATACATACATACATACATACATACATACATACATACATACATACATACATACATACATACATACATACATACATACATACACACATCCTTCTTTATAGATATAGATACATAGATAGATAGATTGCATTCCATGCCGAGATCTCGAGTTAGAATCCCACCGAAGTTGTCAGAAATTATTTCCCGTTTCAGTGTTTATTTTAAACCCAAAATAAAATACCGGCAAGGCTTACTCAGCCTTCATAAGAAATGAGTGTCAAGCCACTCAGGAGCTGAATAACATCCATTTCAAGTTGGCGTAAAGTAAAAGTTACTGGGTTGTTCATTTTAGATTTGGATTTTAAATTATGAGTGGGTACACATGCAGCATTTGTAAGCGTGAACTTACATGTGTCTACTTGTGAGCATGCATTTTATATGAATCTTTAATGTAAATGTATATTTGCAACTAAGATTATGTATTGTAGTTGAATATAATGGTCTTCTTCTATTGGGTAGTTTCAAAATTTACCGACCTCGTTGCTGAAATATCGAGAATTGAGAACCACTGTTTATTTGATCACCATCAAACTTCACAGGATTCGTTCTAAGAATATGTTACATGTTTCCTGAAAATTTCGTCAAAATCGGATAAGCGGTTTATGAGTCTATAGGGGACATACATACATACATACATACATACATACATACATACATACATACATACATACATACATACATACATACACACATCCTTCTTTATAGATATAGATATCGTTGGTGATGGTAAGATGTACAACCATACATTTTTTGTCATCAAGTTTATGCTACAGTTCTAATTCATTATTTGTTTGCTGTACTATGCATGATTTTGCAATAATGTTTGAAGTTTACATTACAGTTTCGCAAACAGTTCTAGTACGACTCGTATAGATAATGTTTGATTGTAAACAAATAAATTCCTTTGAATTAGTTGTAAAACATTTATCTAAATTCTTTAATAAAGAAAATTGGATCTTTGATATAGACTATAAGTATGCTAAATACTGAAGTGTCGGTTGGATAGAAATAAATCCATTTTTACTTTTAATTTGCACAGGAATTACATGAAAAAGATTGAATTCATTTTTATTTGTGAATAGTATCGAACTAAAGAAAAATAATTTATTATTATTATTATAAATGTTTTTTTTTTTTTTTGCGCCTTTTCATGACTGTTGGTCATCCCAAAGGCGCTGAAGATTGTATAAATAAGTGAATTTTCAGGGCCCTTCTGAAAGCTGCCTCTTTTTCTGTATTGTATAAGATAGGGTAATGCTCAAGATTTTATAATTTTTTTGTATACTATCACTATTTAGGACCTTTTCTTCGTCTATCGCAATATTTGTTACTTCTGACAAGGACTTGGGTTTTGATAATTGGACTGCTAGGGAAATGTTTGATTTGCATCTTATGATAAATGCGTTGGTATATTTTAAAATTCTATAATTAAACTGCATCACTCAAAAATACAAGAATAAAGTTCAATAGTTACAAGACTCTCGCTGTGAAGCTGATGGTGTTTATGATCTTCATTCTTGATGATGTATCTACACTGTCGCCTTTGAATAAAAGCGTACCACGACGTCAAGGCTGCTAGCTGCTTGGCTAGTGCTGCTGACAGATTTCATGGTCGACTTTCGGGTCGACTAGACTCAGTTGGACTGGACTCGGGTTGCTGGTACTCGTCTCGTCCTTCGTTCCGCAACATGATTTTCTTCCTGATCTGGTTGCCTCTTAGTTCACGTTTTCTGAAAAATCTTTAAAAATAATTAGAAGGTGTGAGAATCCCAATTCTGACACCAAAACTAATTCTATTGTGGATTAATTTAATTTAAAGAAATATTCATCCAAAAATGAATAGAATTTTATTTAGAGAGCAAGAAAAATGCAGAGAAGCACAATTAACAATAAAGTTAAAATGTGAAGTGAAGTAAAAATTATTAGAACTTATACATATACCTACATGATTCATAATTTATTATTTACTTGGCCCTTTCAAACAGCAGAGTGATGCGTCTCAACACATTGGACTTTCTTATATTTACTCTGTTAGTTTGCATTTATAATCTTATCAACAATTGGGGAGTAACAAACATTCATTTGGGCTCTAATTTAAAACAAATACATCCATTTAATGATTATTCAAGTAAAACATAAATAATGTTTAAGGTGTAGATACATTTACGATTACTTGGGATATGTTAAAACGGTTCTTGTGGATTAATTATAATTGCCTCTTTTTCTATTCATTTAGTTTGAATTTATTGAATGAAATTTAGAAATTAATTATCAAAACTAACCACGTTTAGTGTCTTACATATTTAAGACACTTCAACAGTTCAACATAAAATTTCCATCGTCATATTTTCTTTTAATGGAACAATATTTGAGATATATTTTGATGTTTTTCTTATGGGAAAGAAGCATCCTGCTGAAGCTCACAATATTAGGTACGTGCCAAAACAGATAATGTTGGTGTTGATGTTATGGATTTATTTTAAATTTATAGAAACTTTGTATCAAAATAACAAAAAAATATTGAGATAGACAGTGTAACGCAGAATTATACCGAATCACATAAAGATTACAGCAGTGACTGATAAATACAGAATCACTGTAAGATAGATAGAAGTAGAAATAGTTCATTAACATGTAATCTATTCCTTGAAAATTTTCTTCAGTGATGTACATATTTAAATTATGAACACTATCGTTTAAAAAAACTTTTTGGTTTTAACAATAGATGGCAGTATACAAAAATAACAATCTTGAGAAATTATTATCAAACTGAGTACGTATTTTTATAAAAACAGTCTCCTATTTTCATTGACTATTTTCATGAACATTTTAACAATGATTTACCGCCAAAAACATAATTTTCTTCTTCTGCTGTTTTTCTTAACAGTTGTTGAGCCTCTTCGATGACCTTTTCTTGCGACAAAAGCTTTTGCAGCACAAAATTCCTTCTTTCAATCAACTTTTTCATCTCCTGATTGTGTGGATTTTCCATTTCAACCATTTCTGTGAAGAATCTAAATAAAACCAACATAATATACAAAAAAATAGCATATTATTTTGACATCGTTTTGTTGAAAGATTTTGGCGTTTAGCCTTCAACATAATCTCAAGTAGACAGTTAGCTACTTGGCATTATGTTGACGATTCTTTTGTATTGATAATAAAAGCCTTTTTTGTTACCAATTTTCTTTGAATACATGTTGTGAATTTATCAAAACCAACCACGTTTAGGGTCCTATTTAAGGACACTTCCACAGTTCAACCTAAAATTCCATCGAGGTATTTTTTTCTGAATTGACATGATTAGCGATATATTTTGATTTCCTTATCATGGGAAAGAATCTTTCTTCTGAAAGTAACACTACAATCAGGGAGAAGTGCAGAATTACCGTTAGTTAAAGTAAGAAGTTAGTATAATATTATTTGAGCTCTACGTTACTAAAGGGCATATTGTTTTGATATTGTTTTGTTGAAAGATTTTGGCGTTTATGCTGAAACAGAATCTCAAATAGACAGTTAGTTACTTGGGATACGTTTTAATTTTTTTCGATGATTTTATTTACCATTGATGACTTTATTTACCATTGATGATAAAAAACAATTCTATCGATGATTTTATTTACCATTCATGTTTTTATTTCATATCGATGATTTTATTTACCATTGATGTTGGTATTTGTTTTGGATGGTTTTATACACCATTGATGTTTTTATTTATCATTGATTTTTTTTATATTTCCTATCGATGATTTTATTTACCATTGGTGATTTTATTTACCATTGTCTGTGTAACAATATCGATTATGATAATATGTAACAACAAAAATGATTTGTCTTCGAAAATCATTTTACACTTTAGCAAAATGTTTTCCATAATGGCTCACATTTATAACAATCGTTATTGTGAAAATATTCTACTTTTTTTCAGTAGTTCCATTAAATAAAATAATTAAATATTGAATATTAAAATGTACCTAAGCGTAAATTGAAAATATTATATTTTTTTATGGTTTGTGTATTAATTTTGAAAATTGAAAATATTCTAGTCACAAAAGTTTTTCTGGATTTTTTTTTATTTTTTATTTCCATTTAATATAAACACTTTTATATGCTATAACTTTTTTGATAATCAGTTAAGTATTTTTGTACAAATAAAACATTTTTTCGTCCATATCATTGTGAATATTTAAACACAATTTATATTGTTATGAATATTTCCTAATTTATTTTTAGTCAGTTTTTTTTATTGTTCACAAAATTTATTATCCCTGTAATTTGTGAATAAACCACACATTTATTTTGTAAATTATTTTTTATGTGTAAAGTTGTCTTATTACAAAAATGATGATAAATATTTCAATTAATTTGACACATAAATTGTATTTTTGTAACTTCTTACATGTTTTATATTTAACGCATTTTTATAAATGACATCAATTTATTTTTGTTAATAGTTTTCAAACATTGTTTTGTTAAAAAATAATTTCAATTGTATAGAATATTTTAAATTTTGTTTGTTGTTACAACATAAAAAAGGAGGTACCTAATTATGCATTTATTTTAAATAAAAAAAGTGTATTTCATTATAAAAAAAATTATCAATAAAATTTGTACATAAAAAAGAAAAGATTTTCTTTTATTAATTTTTACTCCCTCTTTACAGCAGCTACCTTCACCACATATTAGAGAAGTATTAATCATCATTGTAGTACAAAAAACCACAAAAACAACAACTAAAAAAAACCTGTATATATTTCCAATCTTTGGCATCTTTCCGATTTCCTTTAATCTTATTTTTGTTTTTTTTTTTTTCTCTTTTTTCTCTTTTTTATTACATAATAGCTGGTTCTTATTTTGTTCCTTTGTTCCTATCTTCCTACTTTTACTACTGTTATTGCATATCTTGGATTACCTACTTATTTTTAAAACTGAAAAAACATAATTGCCCTTACATTTTGTAAGCTTTCAAACTCTCTGTGCAATTCTGTGAAGCTGTTGGTTGTTGTATAAAAATAAAATTTAACATAAACAATTGCAAGTCTCTAAGGTCATCCAGGTAAGGTATATGTACAATGTGACTAAAAAAAACTGAAAAATTCTTCCTTGACAGAAAATCGAGAGCTGTTCCACAACCTCCTAACTGCTGAAACGTTGTAAGAAAAGAGTAAATAAAATTGTTAATAATAAAAGATGAAAAATGTATAGTCTATCTAAAGTTCATATTAAATGCATGCCCACGAGTTAACACGTGTAATTTTGCACTTACAAATGCTGCTTGTTCACTTACAAAATAAAAATAAAAACAAATCTCAAATGAACATTAAAAGGGCCTGTTGCACCAACCTTAAATCAATTTTGATTGACACATCAAGCTCATTGCTTAGTTCTGGTATAGACCTCAGTTAAATATTTTTCGGAAGTGGATAATAGTATGATGGAATTTGAACAGGAAAGAAGATGTACATCAGCTGACTTACGCATATGCAACCATTTTTTTTATTTGAAAAGAAGAAATCACACTTTTAATTTTGATTTTCGTCTGACTGGAGTATAGTCATACAGGCCCTAATCCTACCACTTTTGCCAATCAAGCTTGATTTTGACAAAAAGAGCATTTTCTATAGGATGAGTGGTTGACTTCATACCAACCTATAAGTCAAGAAAACATAATGATCGTTAAATTTACCAATAAATGTAAACGTAGAAAAAAACATGCATCTAAATCTAAGTTGCAAAGATATGTATCATTTGAGATTCATATTAAACGCATTCCCACAAGCAGACACGCATAATTTTGCGCTCACACATGCCGCATGTGGTCCTAAAATATAAAAAAACCCAATCTCAAATGAACATAAGCCCTGCAACTCTTGCCGACCTTCTCTGAAACAGGAGTGACATTTGCAAAAAGAACTATTTTTTACAGTATGGGTGGTCAGCCTCATACCAACCTAGAAGTCAATGCATAATAATATTAGAATGATTTATTTGGTGAGCGCTGTTTTTGTGTGTATCACACCTCGAGAGCCCTCTCATCGTAAGAATGCCTTATTTTAGTTACTGTTTCTTGTTTTGCTAACTTTTTCTATATCTAGAGGTTGGGCTTACAATATAAAAACTTTAAGTATTATGTACCTACAAACACATGCTCAAATTTTAAAAATATTTTACATTTTTGCATCAATTCAATTCTTTCATTACATTTAAAAAACAATATTGTTTCCTTCCCCCCGTTTTATAAACAAGGCTTTATTTTTTTACACACAAAAAAAAGCAATCGAACTAAAAGCTTTCTCGGAATGAAAAAAATAAATAAATCAATCTATGCAAAAACAACCCCTTTATTCCGACTTACAAGAGAGACACTTCAGGGGTGGGAAAATGCATTCCTACAAATGGATTTTTCTTGGGGCACGTAAAGCTTAGAGCCCCGTGAAAGCCTTATCGTAGGAAACAATGCCTCTTTCCTTGGACGTGC
Source organism: Agapetus fuscipes (assembly GCA_951799405.1). NCBI lineage: Eukaryota > Metazoa > Arthropoda > Insecta > Trichoptera > Glossosomatidae > Agapetus > Agapetus fuscipes. The sequence goes on from OX637333.1 coordinate 26,579,852, forward strand.
TACGTATCTTATTCCAAAAAAAATTGCTACAGAATATTTTTTTTCGTTTAAAATTGGTCGTCTGAATTTTTGGGCTGGAAGTCTCATCACCACGGTAATTCTTACCTACCGAATATCGGTAATATATTTTGTATGAAGGCTAATCAGCTGTTCACTTGCGGCCATCTTGGTTACCGATATTCGGTAGGTAAGAATTACTGTGATAATGAGACTTCCTATTTACATATCGTAATTAAATTTCAAGGATAATTACACTTTTCAGATACTATACTTGGTTCCCTTTGCTAATGTTATTACTGTTTCAAGTAAGTTTGCAAGCAAGAGTTGCAGGGCTTATGTTCATTTAAGATCGTTTTTTTATGTTGTAAGTCCACATGCTGCATTTGCAAGCGCAAACTTATACGTGTCTGCTTATGGGAATGAATTAAATTATGACTCTTAAATGTAGTATATCTTTTCAACTAAGATTATAGATTATGGACAAGCTGTTATGGGAGATCCTGAAATATTCTCGACATAACGTTGGCGACGTAGCCCACGTCTTCAGAAGGCACACTTTCTGCACGACAATTGAGGATGAACTATGATGAGAATTTCGAATAATGCAAGTTCTCGCATAACGGTTCGTCTAAAATTCGAAAAGTGTAATTAATGTTAAATTTAATTACAACTTGAGAATATCGATACCTTTAAGGTAAAACTGAATAAGTGACACATTAAGCTAACACGGGTTACTTAAATAAATGCACATTTTCTCCTATTTTTCGTAGAGAAAACACTATTAAAGTGGGAAAATCCTAGATTATTTATTATAGTTAGTTCACTCACTATTAGAAGTTACACACAATAAAATATTGTATTCACGATTGCTCAAATCAATGAATCAGCGCTTATTCAGTTTTACCTCTAGGGTGGTGATAAGTCAAACGACTAGATATTTTTTTTGCCTTATAGGTTGATACGAGGCCCATTTATTTTGTAAAATTTGGTTCACCTTTTCAATGTCACCTCTGTTAAAGGAGGGGCTACAAGAGTTACAAGTTTTCTGTGGCCAGGCAAAAAAAAATTGGCGAATTGTATTCCTTTTTTTTTATTTTCTTTCTCTTTCTTTTAAACAATTATTTTTAAAAAAAAAGTACGTATGGCAATAAAAATCAAAGTAAAACTCATAAAAAATATCTCTTGAAATGTTTGAACAAAATTAACGATTTTATTAGTTTTATTTTGTGTTAAGAACAAAGCGCAGGCGAATAAATTGCATTTATGAAAAATCTAATAACGGCTCGTGCAGCATACATAGTTGCAGGGATTCCATAAAACATCCCAGCGAAACAAACAGGCTCGAGCTGTTTCTGGGCGAGGTGTAGGTACGAGCAGCGACATCTGTTGCCCGCTAGCGGAAGGAGCCTTATTTGAATTTGTAATGCGAACACCGCGGTTTGAAATTGGAACGCTGTGGCCGGAAGTGGTTAGCGCGCGAAAAGAGCGCCTCCAGGTGAGAAATTCCGGAACTAGAAATGTGTGATATTAAAGCTGTACTCGAAAATAGGTGCCTGCATACTTTGCAGTGCAATAGAATAGAAATGAAGAATACAGGGGAACAACAAGGAATGTCGGCAAAAATAAAATAATAAATTCATATGAAAGTAAGTAAAATCTAGTGGCATATGTGTGTATTTAAAGCCCTGCAAAGTTGTAATGCAACTATCACATTTATGGTGGTATTTCCAGTTCTTTGAGACAGGCAATAACCACGATTCAAAATTTTAAATTTTTATTTACTAATAATATTCTTCAACTAACATTCCTTGTTCTTCCTCTGTAGTTTTCAAATGCACTCCGCACATCTGAGATAGACGGAAGGGTTTTGACGTCACACGGTCGGGTTGCTAGGACAAAAAGCCTTTTTTTTTAACAATCGCGTAGTTTTTTGAAAGAATAAATAAAAAAACATCTTTGATTTGATTCATTAAACAAAACAAACAACAAAAATACTGCGATACAAACATTGCTATTCACACAACATTCGATCAATGGCTGATCTACGGTTCAGCTATGGATGAAATGATTTTTTATTTAAAATTCACTGTAGCTTGCGAATGATTCATGGTTTTGCTGTTTGAGAAAATAACCGTAAAGGATCAAGATAGGTACCTTCCTGCTGCATATTTTTTAGAAACCAACAAAAATGCACTTATATAAGTAAAGAAAAACAAATTTTAAATGTTCGATATTCAATCAATAGAGTCGGCACAAAATATGACAAAAGGTAATGAACATTTTTTAGTTTTACATTGACTGATATGTTAATAATAATATTAGGATGATTTATTTGGTGAGCGCTGTTTTTGTGTGTATCACACCTCAAGAGCCCTCTGCGAGCTTGGTCGTCGCTGTAGAAAGCGCCAATTCTCAAGCAAGACCCAGTTGTTGTAAGGTTGGATGGACCTTTCAGTGACCGATCTTTGGTAAAGGTTTATGAATTTTTCAACTCAGCGAAGAGCACATTCGAAATATAAATGGTATATTTTTGTGCTCCGCCGGGATCCGAATCCACAACCTTCCATTTACGAGTCCGAAGTGTTGCCACTACGGACTACGGACCGGTCCAAGTTGGTATTAGATATCCATAAGCTTGTCTCTGCTTCGGACTGATAAATGGAAGTTCGTGGGTTCGATTCCAGACGGAGCACGAAAAATATAACATTAATATTTTTAAATATGCTCATTGCTTGGTACAAAAATTCACATGCCTTTACCAAAGACCTCTCGTCACTCTAAGTTACGCGTCATTCAAAGAAATGAGAGATGAGAATTGGCGCTTTCTTTAGCGACTACAAAGGTTGTAGAGGGCTATTGAGGCTTGCTTGAAACAAAAACAGCGCTCACCAAATAACTTGTAGTTTTATAATTCTGTGCCTCCTGTGAAAAGTGATACAACTCAAAAATCATCATTTTACAGGAGAGCAAAAACAAGATTTAAAAAATTCTAATTCATGAACTAAGTGGCTAGGTTACACATAAGTATCTTATTTTGTAGATAAAAACATTCACTTTCACTGTGCATACTAATTTTTATGGTTACTATTATAGTTTACAAATAATTTATTAAACTCTGTCAGTTGTACCTTTTTTTTGCCTGTACTTGTATCATTTATTACGTGATAAATGATACAAGTCGAGTTATATTATATTGCACCTATAAGTTGTCTTTGAGTAAAGTGATACACAAAAAGCTTAATATTTTTTAAATTTAATAACTCATAAGATAATGGTCCAGGCAGAATGTTGCTCAAACTAATTATAAAAATACTACCCCAAAGACACAATTGTTGTACTTAAAATAGTAGTATTTTCATAATTTACCTGAATCGTATAACTTGGCTAAAATTCCAGTCAAAAATTGGTGTAAAGTGATATAAGTCGAGATGTATCAATATTCACGATAGATTTGTAAAAAACAACGTGTGGATCAATTACTAAAAGGGATACAACTTGACTTATATCACTTTTCACGTTTTTTTGCCTAAATCCTGCCAGTTATATTTCCTAAACTATAGCAGATAGAAGAATGTGAGTAAGACCAAAAAATCGCTAATTTTTTTCTGATTATTTCTATGTAAAAATCTCAAAAAGGGTATAACTCGAGTTGTATCACTTTTCACAGGAGGCACAGAATTATACATAGAAGATATTTTTTATTATACCTTGAAATTTGAAAAAAATGATTCCTTGACTTATAGGTTGGTATGAGGTTGACCACCCATACTGTAAAGAATTGTTCACTTTGCCAATGTCACCCCTGTTTCAGGGAAGGTCGGCAAGAGTTGCAGGGCTTATGTTCATTTGAGATTGGGTTTTTATATTGTACATAGGTCCACATGCGGCATGTGTGAGCGCGAAATTATGCGTGTCTGCTTGTGGGAATGCATTTAATATGAATCTCAAATGACACGTATCTTTGCAACTTAGATTTGGATACCTTGAAATGACATTTTCATCATCTTAAACATCAAGAATCTTCGAAAGAAGTAGAGCTCAAGAATACGAAAAATCTTGGTTGACTGCATTTGTATCCAAGTATCTTTTATATGTAAGTTTACGTTTCCTTTCACAACCTCCAGGATGGTTATGGTTAAATTTATTTGAACGGGAAATTCTTTAACCGCCGTTGAAATGTTTCAAATACCAATGCAAAGGCAAGGAGTTTTCCCCGAATTCTTTTGTTAGTAAAAATACCTTGAATTTCCCGCTTAAATTGCAGTATTTGCCGCCGTGAACAACAATAAATAAATACAGAAATATGTACAATTTACAGTGTACAATTTTTCCGAGGTCCGAACATTCATTGTATCCGCCCACGAGCGTGCATTTGCAGTTGCTGGTCCTCTGGCCTGAAACCACCTGCCACATCATGTGAGAGAGCTTGAGGACCATGGAAAGTTCCGGAATGCACTGAAGACAAGCGAATTTCTGGCATCGTTTGCACCAGCGCCCTTGGAGTGACTACATCACGAAACGGCGCCTTAAAGAAATCATCAACTCATCATCATCATCATCCCTCGACTATGTGATGTCACAAATAGTTAATTCTCGATAATAAGGGAAATTCTGATACCTTACAGCATTAGTCGAAATTCCTAGGTAAAAGATGGACCAAACAATTTCATTATTTTAATAAAATATCACTTAGAAATACACATTAATGAGGTGGGAATATTTTTGTATTTGAAACCTTTTTCTCGGTGAGGAAACGTCAGGTTTGTATTGGATTGTTGTCATTAGCAACCAAAAACAAAAGATTTCTTTGCCTTTTCCCTAGCAACCCGGTTTGGGGGCGAGACAATAATTATTGTCTATGTCAATTCACGTGCCGACTTCATTGTAGACAGATAAAAAATAATGTATGGATGAGAGAGTAGCACCTCTAGCGGTCAGATTTTTAAGCAATCTAGTAAAATGATGAGGTTCATTTTCGCGCCCTTTTCAATGTTCTGACTAATTCCAGCCTCAATAAATTTGATATTTTTTCATTGTTCATTTTTTATTTAAATATTTTACAAGTGACCGTAAAACTGAAACAATGCAAGAAGGCTTTGTAAAATATACATTTTTAGTTGATCCAAAAAGACTACTTTTCCGTGATGTCAGCATCCCAATTTTTTTATTTATTTTCGTCCAGTCAGTTACTATCTCGGTAGAAAGCTTGCCTTTTTAACAAGAAGGCTAGGATATAAGTCTCCTTCCCTGGAAGTCTCATCACCATGGTAATTCTTACCTACCGAATATCGGTAATATTTGTATGAAGGCTAATCAGCTGTTCACTTACGGCCATCTTGAATTGACAGGTTTTCATACATATATTACCGATATTCGGTAGGTCAGGATTACCGTGGTCATGAGACTTCCAGACCTGGGGTAGAAGTCTCGACGGTCCGTCCGTTGGTAAATCTTTTCGCACGTATTTGCAGATAGGACGGAATGAAACATGGCAGCATATCGACAGCTGATCCTTTTTAAATGGAACAACGATCAGCTGTTCAATCACCACGATGTGGTAAGATAGGTAGGTAACGGTAAGATCTATCAACCTTCCACCCTTGGAGTAAAATCTAAATCTCTAAATTTAAGTTGCAAAGATATGTATCATTTGAGATTCATATTAAATGCATTCCCACAAACAGACACGCATAATTTCGCGCTCACACATGCCGCATGTGGACCTACAATATAAAAAACCCAATCTCAAATGAACATAAGCCCTGCAACTCTTGCCGACCTTCCCTGAAACAGGGGTGACATTGAACCATTTTTTACAGTATGGGTGGTCAGCCTCATACCAACCTATAATTTACATTTTTACAAATTAAATTAAATACATTTTTGAATATTATTATTTGATTCGGTTGCTTTTACTGTACCCTTAGTACGAGTTGCAAAACTTGAGAAAAGTAAAGTTTACGGAAAATATTAAAGCGTGTTTTCTCCCAAAATCTGCCGTTTTTGTTTCTTATACTTTGTGCTCTTATCAAAAGAGTTACAGTGATGAAGAAAATCAAGTTCAAACAAACAAAAACGGCAGATTTTGGGGGAAATCACTCTTTAAAAATTGCCGTAAACTTTACATCACTCATGTTTTGCAACTCGTACTAAGGGTACTGTTCATGTTCCTACAGTTCGCTAAGCATCTTGTGCTGTTTAGTATTGGCATAATAATAATTGCAACGTCATACACTATTCCCTGTTCCGGTTCGCTGTGGCATAAGTTGCTATTCGGCTGCAGTCAATGAGAATATACGTTGCATCATGCATGCAATTCCAGCTCCGGAGTTTATTATGCTAGCACACAAGGTGCGCTTACAAAGTCCCGAGACAGATCCTGAAACATAGTTCCATGACAAAACGACACAGTGACAAGACGACGCATGACAGAACGACACATGACCGAGCAACACACGACAGAACATCACTTACCTAAAACGGAACAAACCATAAACGACACACGAACAAACTTCTATAATAATCTATAATCTAAGTTGCAAGGATATATTCATTTAAAGTTCTCAAATGCGTGCCCACAAACAAACACATGTAGTTCGCCCTTACACATGCTGAATGTTTACTTACAAATAAAATCCAAACCTCAAATGAACATAAGTCCTACAACTTTTGCCGACCTTCTCTGACACAGGAGTGATATTGGCGAAGTGAACTACTCTGTTACAGTATGGGTAGTCAGCCTCATACCAACCTATAAGTCAAGATATACAAGCAATTAAATAACAAACAAACACTAGAAAATCTACAAAACATCTAGAAAAAATAAAATTTATTCTTGGTCTTAGCCGCCTACATTACAGATCAGCCGCCATTTTTTTTCGGTCCTTACATACTTCTTTCATTTCATCCAGAGCCAAAACCTTTTTCATACAAGCTCTCCTTTTATTATGACTCTGGATATCCCATTCATTGGTAAAAAACACATCCCATGACAAAATGTCACATGTCGGTGCTATGGCCGAGGGGGCCAAGTGGGCTGATCTTATAGCGTGTTTGGAAAAGAACAACGTTGGTTTGATCCCCGCCTGGGTCATTTGACCATAACTTTGACCCTGGTTCAACAGATGTTATTGGGTAATAGTTAATTAATAATTCATTGAAATAAGCAGTAACAAATTATTAATTGATGATACAAATACCTGTTTCCGGCCAGGCAGAATAGGTTGGTGAATTGCATTCCTCTTCCAAATTTAAATCATCACATGAAAAAATCATTACAAAACAGAAAAAACCCATGGCATGACAAAAAAGTGAGACATGATAAACATGAGAAAATGGAACTGATGAAAACTGTTTGGTAAAGCTTATAAAAACATTTAACGCCGCCAATTATCATTATAAATTATGAAAAAAGGTAACTTATCTGCACATAAAGAGCATATTCTTATTGCGGTATCCCCGAAGGAGTCACAAGAAAAATAAATGTTTGTGATGTTTTTTCATGTGCCGTTTATGGTATTGTAACGAAATACACTGGTACTAGATGCTTATTGGTGTACGTGTGTTTTGAGAGAATGTTCTGGCCCAGACGATTGTAGTTTTAAGGTGTGTATGTAGGTAGAAAATGGACTCTTCAAGAAATAAATATGTCCAGAATCGTCTATACAAGTGTGGTGGTGGATCTTTCTAGGGCCTGCTGGAATGGCCCCTAGGTTCCGCTATAAGAAGGGTGACAATCGGCTGGAGGTGGTAGTCTTTCAAAGCACTCACACAGAGGAATATCTAGTTACTAGGGCGACCAATATGGTGTAAAATAACTGTAATCTGTACGAAATAAATAAGTGTGTTAAAATAAATCTGTTAAAAGAAAGTCTGTGTAAATAAACTGTATGGCTAACTTGTGTTGAACTTGTGTTTTAATTAAGGACCCTCGGAAGAAACGTAACAGTATGTATGTTCTGTTTCAGGTATATGATGTTTTTTCATGTGAATTTTTGTCCTTGTGTTGTTTTGTCAGAGTGTTTAATTGTTGTATACAGTTAAATATAGCTAACTGTTTGTGTTCCTTGACTTATAGTGTGGTATGATGCTGATCTCCTATACTGTAAAAAACGGTTCAGATTTTCCAATGTCACCCAAGAAGGTCGGCAAGAGTTACAGCACTTATGTTTATTTAAGATTGGGCTTAATGTTTAACGATTAAGTCCACATGTGGCATGAGTAAGGGATAATTTACACGTGTTTGCTTGTGGAATTGCATTTTATACGAACTTTGAATGTTATATATCTTTGCAACTTAGTTTATAGATACACAGTGGCGTCTTGATACTTTGTGAGCGCACCTCATATGCCAGCACTAAAGTATTCCTATGCCAGAATAACTCCCTTACTATTTGCTGGATAGTAATCTGCCAAATCATATTTGAAATTTCGCTCTGCTATACGAGCCAGTTAGGAATGTAGAATATTGCCTGTCTAAAATCATGCTTCTATGCTACATCGATTTCTTGTATACACACTGTGGTGTTCTTGGGTTCTAATAAAATTTAAACAAAAACAACAGGTCTTCTTTCTGGATATTTATATTCACTTAATTTATTTTACAATTTACGTGTACTTTAAACACTTTTGGCAACTCAAATTTATTTTCACAGTTCAGCACCTCACACACTCTTCAATCAAAGGCGACTATCTGTCTGTCTTGGTGCACTCAATTTTGCTCCTTATTATATTATACTTCAGGGACAAAGGTCTCTAGTGACTAATTTGCCAGCAAACTCTCACACGTTCTACCAGCTTCAAGAGTACAAAGGGATTATTTCATTTCTAGATTTCTTAGGCCTATAATTATTGCTACGTACGATGTACACCTACATTAATCTACTATTTACATAACAATACATATACCTATGCGAGATATCCAGAGTCATTATAAAGGAATAAAATACCAGAACTGAACCCCTTATGTCTGTCAAAATGCAAAAAATGGTGTATTTAGGCTATTATGTATATTAGGTCGGGAAAAAGTCATAAAGTATGTATATACTTACTTGTAATAAAATATCTTTGACTGTACTATTTGTATTTGGCTGGTTTTCATCACATTAAAAGGCGGACATTGGAGGGCCTTAGAATCAAAAAGGCAAGTGTCCCATAAATAGTCTATAGGACACTAGTCCATAGGACACTAGTCTATAAGACACAGGGTCCCATAGATAGTATATAGGGCACTTGCCTTTTTGATTATAATACCGTTATTTCAAAAAAATAATCACATTGGGAAAAAAAAAATCCCGATATTTTTCATTTGTTTTTCTTTCTGTCAAAATGAGCGAATCAAATGAAAAAAATTGATACATTTAAAATTTTCATTACAAAAAAAGAAAAAAATGCAACGTAAGCCGTGAAAAAAAATGTAAAGTTAATGGACCTAATGAAGTGTCAGTTAGAGTAGAACAATGTTGGTTTAAGCGTTTTCAATCCGGGAATTTTGATGTCAAAGATGCACCTCGCTCTGGTCGCCTAAATCAATTTTCATATAATAAAATGCGAAGAAACTTTTTCCCCGACCTATTATAACGTCAATATAGTGCTTGTTTGTCTTATCAACAACAGAGCATGAGCAGTGTTTGTATGTGTTCTGGACCTATGTATTTTATGAACACTGGAAATTGATTTTGAAAATGATGAAAAAAACTCTCACATTACCGTTCTTTTCTTAGCTTAGATTGTGTAGAATGTGATTTGTAAGACAATTTCATCTAAAGGTCAATATTGAATCAAATGATAGATAAGCCAAACAAGCACTGGTGGGACGAGTTGTTTGTTTTTTTTTACTGTGTTGGTGATCCACTTCATACCATCCTGTTATGTTATTTTAAATAACATATTATAAAAAAACAATCCCGAAGTGTGCAGTGTGTGTTTGTGGGCCGAACGGTTACGGAAACGGCCGAACTGCGCCGTGCGAATCAATCGGCCCACGCTCGTGAGTTCATCGTTAGTTCCCGGCGAGATGTGAAGTGAGTCAGACGTTAGCGACCAAGCACCAAGCGGTGCAAGAGGGGGCACTACAATGGAGCTCCCTCCCCCCCCCCCCCATCTACTTGGATTTCCTGCCAGCAAGGCACCCGCCTTGTGGACCAGAGGCATAGGAGCGCCCACCCAGGGGCTCCCACGTGTGGAGGCGTCCGCCTTGTGAACCGCCGCTAGCCTGGGGCGCTGCCCCAGGCCTTCCGTTTAGAACTCCAGCCAACGGAATAGGGAGTGTTCTAGTGACAACCTGTAGGTCTGGCCAATCCCTTATTTCCCCTTTTCCCCCCATATTAGTACAGTAATAAACCCTTATTTGTTCATGTTAACTTTATCTTTTCATTATAAAACCCTTCCCAAGATACAAGTAAGCAATGCCAAAGAAAGAACCCCACGCCCTGAGAGTGATGCTGATGAGAGCTAGCCGGATGTAAGTATCCTGAAGATACCTTTCAATCTAAACATAACAATCCATAAGAATACGTATAATTTAGGTTAATTGATGTAATCTTTGATAGGGTCACTTGATTGGTTCATTTGATAACAATGTAATTACTTTAAAAAACGTTAGCACGTGTATTATAGCCAAAGAGTTAGTCACCCTATTCTTTTATAATTTGAATGAGATGGAAACATTTTTGATTTTACTTAATCCTCGGCGAGCAAACGTTAGTCTTGCAGGGCACTACCGCCCTTAGCAACCTATAAATAATCTATAATCTAAGCTGCAAAGATACGTTAAAAGTCAAGGCTCATATTAAATGCGTGCGCACAGACAGCTATTTGTAGGTCTGCATGTGCGCATATAAATAAAAAAACCTCACATGAACTTAAACTTACAATTCCTCCCGCCTTTCCCAGAAACCGGGGTGGCATTGGCAAGAGTGAATCAATTTTTACAGCACGAGGGGTCAACCTTATACCAACCCATCAGTCAAAGAGCTGGGAGGATGAAGAAGGTGAAGGAATATCAATAATAAAATATTTGTATGCCTTATCCCTAACAAACCGGCCGAGTGACGACACAGTATTTCATATATGCCAAATATGGTTAAGGTTGCTATAAAAACACATATACAATAAAATATATTTTTTATTTTTTGAGAGGTATCTTAATGTTAACGACGTTAGCCATGTTGAAAGCACCGGTTCCCATAGATCACCGAAGTTAAGCAACATTGGGCGTGGTCAGTGCTTGGATGGGTAACCGCTCAGGTACACCGCGTGTCGTTGGCATCTTGGACCGGTCCGTAGTCCGTAGTGGCAACACTTCGGACTCGTAAATGGAAGGTTGTGGATTCGGATCTCGGCGGAGCACAAAAATATACCATTTATATTTCGAATACGCTCTTCGCTGGATTGAAAAATTCATAAGCCTTTACCAATGACCGGTCACCAAAGGTCCAACCAGCCTCACAGCAACTGGGTCTTGCTTGAGTATTGGCGCTTTGTAGCGACGACCAAGCTCGTACACCTCTGCGGCACTACAACAAGTGCCATAGACCCCTAGAGTCTTTAGAATCTAGGGAGTCTCCCGCACAGGATTTCTTAAAAAAAAAAAAAAAAAATGTGTGTCATAGTGTAACATGATTATTGTGGTTCCTTGACTAATAGGTTAGTAGTTTGAGGCTGACGCCCCATGCTGTAAAAACTTGGCTCACTTTCACCAATATCATCTCAGTTTCAAAGAAGGTTGGCAAAAGTGGCAGCGTTATGTTCATTTGAGATTTGGATTTTAATTTGCAAGTACACATGGTGTCTGCTTGTGGGCGTGGATAACATAATTTAAAAGAAAAACGTTTCCGAGGAACTCATAATCATCATCATCTTCTAAAGGCAGTGCCTTGTTGTATCAGCCATCTGTCTCTGTCTGCTGCCATCCTCTTGAGATGCGAATAGGAGGAGACATCCATGAGCCGCTTCAAATCCTTGAACTCATTATATGCAACTAAAATTAATGATAATATTGTACTTGCAATTTTTTAAAATAAAATCTTAGGATGAAATGAAATAAAAAATATCATACTGGGCTTGCTCCTTCTTCTTCTTCCTGTGCCACTTCTAACGAAGATCGGCGATCATCATAGCTATTTTGACTTTTGATGCTGCGGCTCGAAATAGGGACTTGGTGCTTCCGCCGAACCACTGTCGCAAGTTCTTCAGCCACGATGTCCTTCGGCGTCCCTGAGATCTTCTCCCCTCAATCTTACCCTGAATGATAAGATGAAGGAGACGGTACTTCTCATTTCTCATAATGTGACCGAAGTACATTAGCTTTCTCTGCTTAATGGTAGGCAGGAGCTCCTTTGTAGTGCGCATTCGTTGAAGGACTTCTTCATTGGTGACTCGATCACGCCAAGAGATCCGAAGCATTTTTCGGTATAGACACATCTCGAATGCTTCAATACGTCTCTCCAGTGCCTGCGTGAGAGTCCATCCCTCCATACCATACAGAGCGATTGGGAAAACGTAGCACCTCACTATGCGCTTCCGGAGTTCAAGGCTTAAATTTCGGCACAACAGTAGTTTGCTCATTTTAGCGAAGACATTTCGGGCTTGCTCTAGTCTGCTTCTGACTTTTTGACACATGTCCCACTTTTCGTTGACCACACATCCCAGGTACCTGTAACTAGTGCATCTTTCAATGCTTTCGCCATCTAGTTCTACATGTGCTTGCTCCTATACTAGTTTATTTTTAAATATAAATGTGCCCAGAATTTAAGAAATACGATTTGTTGCTTGTAAAATGAATTTACTTCCATCTTTATTTTTTTATTTGGCGTTCGCCGTATTGTCGGTAAAACATTTTTGTCTTTCATTTATTACTTGTCCGCCTTTTCTTTCGAATTTCGCTATTTTTTATTTATCCTAAGTTATTTTTGTTTACAGATAGAATGTGAGGAGATAGGAGAAACTACTGATTGCAAATGTCCTTCAACTACGCAGACAGCTGATTTCAGTGACGATGCTGAACTGCAACGGGCATTTAAGTAATAAAAAAAACACTTTTTTTTAGTTTAATGGTTTATGTTTTGATAATGTTGTCCCTACAGTTCATATCTCCCCTTGGCCTTCATCAGCCTTCGCCTCCAACTTCTCCTGTCTACCGCTGCGGCTTTCCAGTCTGTAACCTGCAGTAGTTGGTTTGCGTCCTTCCTCACCTCATCCTCCCATCTCAGCCTAGGTCTGCTAACTCTTCTTTTCCCACCCGGATGTCCCTCAAGGATCCTATTTGGTACCCGTGAAGACGGCATTCGCTTCACATGTCCGGCCCATCTAAGCCTGTTTAATTTAGCATATACAGAGAGTCTGGAACCCTCATAGATGTTAGGCTCTTCGTTGTATCTTATTCTCAAGGTTTCGACATCATTCACGGGTCCCAGGATTTTGTTGAGCACTTTCCTCTCAAATCTATCCAGCATTTCTGTTGAATTTGCTGTCATTGCCCACGCTTCACACTCATAAGTTACTACTGTTCTAATTCTTCTAATCATTTGAAATGTATAATGTTAAAATAATAAAATAAATAGTCAAAAAAACATGCATTACAAATGAGCCTTAAAAGTCCACATATTGCGAATGTGTAATTGTGTATCTATTTGAGTTGGTATAAGTTGTGTCTGTGAAGTCTCTAGATGTAGGCACTTAAATAATTGTATTTGTATTTGTTAGATATTGTGTGAGTGTTCACTCAAATATTAAAAAAAAAAAATTTGGCAAAGTCTCGCATGTACCAGGCTCCAATGTTTCGAGAATAACTCTTATTCTTATCTATAAAAAATAGCCGAGATGCTCTGCAGCCAGATTAGGATCTGAGCCATCGAGCTACACTGTTCAAAAGCAGTCCTATGTGCGATCCGTATCTTTTAAAATAAATTGTGCAAAATCAATAATCTCAAATTTGAATAAATTTCACTCGGTAAAATCATAACAATATTTTAGCAACTTAGATTGTAGGTGATAGACTTGCCTCTTTTTATTATTTACAGTAAAACAGTGCACGCCCTTTGGTCCACCTCTGATCCACCCATGGAAACGGAATCTCAGAAATTGATGAGGAGCACAATCCTGGATTTGGCTAATAGCTCAAATGAATCTTGGAACTTTTACGCATTCTCATTCTCCATATGGGTCTGGAGCATCCTTGGACAAGCCGCATCAAAACCATCGCTTTGTGCTTTTACAACGGTTAGTATATTATATCAAAATTTGCACAATAAATTTCTAAGTCATTTGAAAATGTTTTGATTTCTGACTTCAGTTTTTGAACGCATCAGAAGAGTACCACACCAACAGCAACCCTGAATTGCTCATCAAGGAATTGTCAGACCCAAACAATTTCTTTATACCTAGAAGTTTTCAAAGAAGTGCCAAAGCGGCGATAACCAAATCTGGATGTGACGCAGTTGATGAAGAGGTCGGTTTTATATATTCTTATTATTAATATCGGGTTGATTTATTTCGTGAGTGATGTTTATGTGTGAATCACACCTTAAGACCCTTCTGCGAGCTTGGTCGTCGCTATAGAAAGCGCCAATTCTCAAGAAAACCCAGTTGAGGTTTGACTGGATAGACCATTGGTGATCGGTCTTTGGTAAAGGCAGATTCATTTTCCAACCCAGCGAAGAGCAAATTTTAAAAATTACATATTTTCGTGCTCCGCCGAGATTCGAGCCTACTACCTTCCAAGCGCGAGTCTAAATTTAAGCACTAGACTAGGGACCGGTTAATTAAACTCAATATCAAACCAGTCTGACATCTGTCAAACTTTAACCGTAGGTATATTTCTAAATCTTGTTCTGTGTGTTTTAATCGACATGTTATCCCCTTGATTCATACAAAATCTCAAAAATATCATTTTATCCGTACGATTTCACAACAAATACATTTTCAGTTTTGCTTAGCATACTTACTTGTAATTTCTCATTTTTCCTTTGTGCCACTTCTATCAAAAATCGGTGATCATCATCGCTATTTGACATTGGATGATGTGGCTCGAAACAAGATTTTTTGAAGCATTGTCGCAGGTTTTTCAGCCGCGATGGCCTTCGGCGTCCCTGAGTTCTTCTCCCCTCAATCTAATCATGTATGATAAGATGGAGAAGGCGGTTTTTCTCATTTCTCAAAACATGACTGAAAAACATCAGCTTTATCTGCTTCTCTACTTATTCTTTGCGTCACTCCATTGATTTGATTTAGGGCCTGTTGCACCAAACTCCAATCAGACGAAAATCAAAATTAAGTGTGATTTCTCCCTTTCAAATCAAATAATTGATTGCATATACGTAAGGCAGCTGATGTGAATCATATTTTCTGTTCAAAACCATCACATTTTTACCAACTTTCGAGAAATATTTAACCGAGGTCCTTATCAGAACTAAGCAATCAAATTTGATAATTCAATCAAAATTGATTGGAGGTTAGTGCAACAGGCCCTAAAGAGAACTTTCGTCAACAAGACCAACAGTCATAACTGAATCGTTTTTGTTTAATTACGTGTTCCTTAAAGTGTGTGGTTTCCTAAAAATTCTCACTTTTCAGGGTAGTTGCAACATTACGAGGCCAGTTGTATATATTTTTTTCAGATTCCTTTGACTGATGATTGTTACATGGATGGATTTGCTTATGACTTCGATGGCATTTGGGAGAGACGTTCTGGTGCTCAGTACCCTGCAGAATTGATGGAATCTGCCAAAGCCATGTACAATTCTACAAGCTGGGTCGAAAAGTCAATGGCTCTTCTTTCCACTACCAGTCTTTTGACCATTCCGTCGAGGATTGTCATTTTCTTTGACAAAGCATATTTCCTGGAGGTATAATTAATAAATAATGCTGTCTTTTATTAGATGAAGCTACACATTGAAAGAAATGAGAACCAGCCTCTTCAACTGAAGTGGTTTGTGTGAAACCGGCTCTCTTACCCTTAAAAATAAATAGGTCACGAATCACCACATGCAGTCCCGCATTAACCCTTCTGTGGGCCCTGGTGCAGGAAAAATCACGGGGTCTCCCATATGCCCCCTCCTTCTGAAAAAACCCTCCGCTCCCCCCCATTATTTTTTTTCCACAATGTCAAAAATGCAGATCTTTTACAAACAAAAAAATGTTGAAATGTTTTCTTTCGGGGTCCCTTGGTTAACACTTGGGTCTCAAAGATATTGTTTGTAATGCATTTAAACTGATAAATATTATGTCAGCAATCAGAAATGACTTGATTACAAATACCCGCTAAAACCTGGGCACTAAACTTTGGGGCCCCCTGGGCAGGGGGGCCCTAGTTTGGTCACACCTTTTGAACCGCCCTTAATTTGGGCCTGGGCTCACATGCAACATCTTCGGATATAACGCAGGCGACAATTTACAATATATGTGTAGCTTATTTCCGTTTAAGCCCGATTTTGAACTCTCTGACTATAATGCTACCTTATTTTTCAGTTGTTTGCTCTACAAACTCTTGGACCAATCCAAAAATGCTGCTGCGATGCATTCACCCAACGAGTTATGGAGGTGACCAAGATCAACCAGGATAACAGCTACAAATTCAGCCAGCAAATCATAGCTATGATACCACAATTGACCACAACCGTTGGTCCAGATGAATGAGTACCTTCAACGTATTGGGAACACAAAATATATTCTGAGACAAAAGTTTTGTTTTTTCTTTTATAACATGCACTCTCCCACCACCTTCCACCCAGTTCATACAACTCCCTGAATTCTGATACCTTCTTTAAAATATTATATGTAAATCCCACAATTGTCAAGATCTGTGTTTTCAAACCTTTTTTTCCCATCGCCCCTTTTTCGTAAATAGATAAGCCCATTGCTCCTTTATGCTTATATAAACATCATGACGTTGGAAAGGGGGCAGATTGGAGGGGTTTTAGAATAATATCGCCTCCTATCGCTCCATCGCCCCCTTCGTAATTTTCGCCCCCAGATTGGGAGCCACTGGACTAAGTGGATAGAGTAAGAAGCAACATAAACACAATTGGGCTAGAAACCCGACATTTTTTTCACAGATTTTTTCCAACTGTATTTTTAGAAACAATGTTACTATTATTTGCAACAAAATTGCCGTATCCGTGATCGCTTTAGTAGATTGCAGCAATCAAAGAAGCAAACACACCTCTCCTCCTCACTCTCTCTCTATTTCTCTTTGGCAGTCTCAGTTTTATTGGTAGAATAAACATTGCAGCTCGCTCTGAAGGTTGCATCTGACATCTTCCACGTTACGTGTTTGAGTTTTATTTCCAATTTACAAATGAAGAAGTGAACGCCGTGCCGGGTCTCGTAAATTGAAAATGTAAACTCCAGCTCCAGCCAGGCTTAGAGAGGTACGCGATCTGGCTTACTCTATTTCAATCTAACGTGAAAACTGTATGCGAGAGTAGTTCACTTGAGCTCATCGTCATCATCATCACCGCTATCATCATTGCCAATAACATGGTCATCATTATCACAATCACCATCATCATTATCTACACTATCACCCTCATCATCATCACTCCTACCATCACCATCATCACCATCATTATCACTCCGACCATCACCATCATCAACTTATTATCACCATCATCATCACCCTACCATCACCATCATCATCACTCCTAGCATCACCATTATCTTTATCATCATCATTAAAAAAAAAAAAAAAAATTACGCTGATTTATTTGGTGAGCGCTGTTTTTGTGTGTATCACACCTCAAGAGCCCTCTGCGAGCTTGGTCGTCGCTGTAGAAAGCGCCAATTCTCAAGCAAGACCCAGTTGTTGTAAGGCTGGATGGACATTTTGATGACCGGTCTTTGGTAAAGGTTTATGAATTTTTCAACCCAGCGAAGAGCAAATTTGAAAATAAAAATGCTATATTTTCTGTGCTCCGCCGGGATTCGAACCCACGACCTTCCAGTTACGAGTCCGAAGTGTTACCACCTGGACTACGGACCGGTCGATCATTATCACCATAATCATCACCATCATCACAACCATCACTTCATCCCCATCCTCATTAACATCATGTATGTATATGGAATTTTCAACTCACATGTTAAAATACTTCGAAGGTTTTTGTTTTCCCTCATTTTTTACAACTCACTTTCATTCCCATCCTTTTTTTTCAATCTCTCTCCATCCCTTCATTATCCACGCATCACTTTTACTATTCTTTCTCTGATTTACCTAACCATCTCAACGCTTTATTCTTCCCTCATCTTTGTTTCACTTCCTTGCAGCTGTAAACAAACTTTTTCCATGTTAAAAATGTATTATGCAAAATCTCCTCCAGTTTTGACACCGAGATTTTCAGAGCTACAGGAAGCTAAAGATTCTGTCGCAGCATAAACCTGCACCCAGATTTAAACTCAAACCTCAAACTCAACAATTGCGTTTTAATAGAAATGCATGTTAACTTAAACAGCGCCGTTGGTGCGCTCTAGTTTTCTAACATTTTTGGTGGTTTAGATTAAGCTTAGTTGTGTGTACTCTATGTACAGACAAGTTCACTTGCTCCCACGGTCCAGTGTTGGACTGCAACGGCGAAAACATGTATACAATACGACCATGATAAAGAGAACTTCACACTTGTACTAAGAAACCTCAGTATTCGTGTAAAGTAAAAGTCATTCGATGCAGCTTAGTATGATGTCGATTTTAATTCATTTGGATTCCAGTTTTAAGCAAAGATTTACGTATCTTAATATTTATTTAAACTTTGTTCTGCGTTGTCGTCGAAGAGGTTGTTTTATGTTATAGGTCCGGTCGATAGCTCAGTTGGTAGAGTGCTTGCATTCAATGCCGAGAGCTCGAGTTCGAATCCCACCGAGGGTGTCAGAAATAATTTCCCGTTTCGGTGTTTATTTCAAACCACAAAATTAAATACCTACCGGCAAGGCTTACTCAGCCTTCACAAGAAATAGTTGGCCCTCTCGGGAGCTGGGAAACCACCACTTCAAATGAAGGGGTTGGCGTAAGGCCAGCCCCCTTACCTGTAAAAATAAATAGGTTCAACTCGCCACATGCGACCCCTTCGGGGATAACGCGGCAAGAAGTTACACTATATGTGTAGCTTAGTTGCGTTTTTTTTGTTCCTTGCCTAATAGATTAGGCTGACCCCTCATGCTGTATAAGTTTGGTTTACTTTAGCCGATTCCACTCCAGTTTCAGAGAAAGGTGGCATGATTTGCAAAGAGTACCTACCTCTGGAAACCCCCCTGAAAGAGCTGGAAAACCCCTTCTTTAACATGTGACCTCCTGTGGGAGAACGTGGCTTTTAGTTAGTAGCATGTTGCATTATGTCTTTGGATAACATTTAGTTGCTATGGTGATATGCTGCATCTTTTCAAGGTACTCTGTGACATAGAAGGGGACACACTAACACAGTGTCTTGAGAAAAAAAATCACTGTCTGAAAAATGGGTGAACCATCGTATGATAAAAAAAAAACTATGAATCAATCAAGCCACAAATGCCAAGGTTCTTTCTCGTATGAATACCAAATCTGAAATCCTGATGTCGGTGCTATGGCCAAAAGGGTAGAGGCGCATGTTTGACTAGCGTATTTTGGACAGAATAACGTTGGTTCGAATCTGAATCTGGCCCACTTGACCATAACTTCGACCCTAGTTCAACAAATGTCATTGCATGCACAGAAGCTTCTGCTTTCGCATGAAGATAACTGACCAGGAAAAATGGTCAGTTGTCTTCATGCGGTTTCTGAGCCTCTTTTACTTTGTGTGAACACTTGGGAAAGTGTAGCTTCACGGGAGGGCCTTCTGCCACTCGCATCTCACATAACTTTTGCATGCGAGTTCTGTGACACATCCCCGGATGGGATGGATATACAGGGCGTGGGTCAAAGGAGGAGAGACTGACCCTGAGAGAAGGTGGACCAGGAAAAAATGGTTGGGGAATTGCATCGCTTTCCACAAATCTGTTTAAAAAAAATATATTAAAAAAATGCTTTGTTGTTCAGCCACAATTCGTTCATACATCTCAAAACACAAGGAAGCATTGAGAGATGAAACTATGAGGTTTGGGTTAAAAAAAATATATCAAGGAAATACATTCGATCGACTTGCACAACAATATTCGGTTATTGAGGTAATTGTGTCAGCAGTGTGCGAATATAGAGGTTCTTGCGCAAGTGAAAACCTCACCAGCGGGGGTGGTAAGTTTTGTGTCTGCAAGAAATCCGCGTCTCCCGGCGGACTCGGATAGCGAGCAGCGACTTCCGCATAACTTTCAACGCGAGAACTTGTTTACCAACCGGATGGTCTCCGAGCAAGGCTGTGCGGTGGCACAGTTTATTTCTGGCGCATGAAAAGAAAAGATGGATATACTAAACAACCAGTCTTTCATTATTTTTCGTTTAAACTGTTTTATAATCTGACTGTGTATACTATCCATTAAAGCCGACTTTTTTGAATATCGAATCTGGAGGAAATGAGAGAAGTATGTAAGGACAGAAAGAAATGGCGGTTGATCTGTAATGTTGGCGGCTAGGGTTTGTTAAATTTGAATTTGTTTTATTTTTAGTTTTGATGATATTATTATTTACTGATTTATAAAATATAATTTGTCGTGTATGTTCCTTGACTTATAGGTTGGTATGCGGCTGACCACCCGTGCTGTAAAAATGTCACCCCTGTTACAGGGAAGAACGGCAAGAGTTGGAGGGTGAATGCCCATTTGAGAATCTGGTTTTTATGTTGTAGGTTCACATGAGGCATGTGCAAGCGCGAACTTGTACGTGTCTGGTTGTGAGAATGCATGTAATGTGAATCTCCAATGTAACATATCTTCGCAACTACAACATAAAAACCAAATCTCAAATGGACATACACCCTGCAACTCTTGCTGTCCGTCCCTGAGACAGGGGTGACATTGTCAAAGTGAATCATTTTTACAGCATGGCTGGTCAGCCGCATACCAACCT
Source organism: Agapetus fuscipes (assembly GCA_951799405.1). NCBI lineage: Eukaryota > Metazoa > Arthropoda > Insecta > Trichoptera > Glossosomatidae > Agapetus > Agapetus fuscipes. The sequence continues at coordinate 26,600,817 of OX637333.1, forward strand.
ATAAGTCAACGAACATACATGACAAAAATTACATTTGTTAAATCAATAAATAATAATATCTATGGACATCAAAACTAAAACAAAAAATTCGAATTTAATAAACCCAAGCCGCCTACATTACAGATCAACCGCCATTTTTTGTACTAAACATGTCTTAAATGAAGCATACATTTTCAATTAACTACTACCATGCGATGGGAAACATTTTTAAAGTCTTGAATTTTTCAGCGTTCCCCTACAAACGCTCGATCTGACACTCGTCGGAATTTTGAATTAAATTCCGAGCATTCTTTTCCTCTTTGTTTCGCTGTTTAAGAATCTCATTTTGTATCTAATGAACTTCATTAGCCAACTTTTTAATTGATTCCCAATAAAATGTATCGCTTTTTTTGTTTTTCCTCTTTATTTTTTCGCCATCCTCAATTTCATTAACTTTAATGTACTTTAAATTTTGTAATGATTGCCTATCTTCAAGGCATTTTCAAACGAAAAGTTTTCCATCAGGATTTTTTTTATTGATTAACAGACATGCAGTGTGAAAGTTTTTGTACATACATCTTCTTACATTACTGACTTCCCAACCGGCGCCGGATAGAGAAAACCATAGAAAAACCGGATAGCATGGTGATAGAATACATCTGCTGTGAATTTCCCGGCACAAAAGTATGCGGCTGACCACCCATGCCGTAGAAAATGCTTCACTTTTCCAAAGTCACCACAGTTTCAGGGAAGGTCTCAGACTTTTGTTGCAGGGCGCGTGTTCATTTCAGATTTGCGTCTTTATGTTGTAGGTTCATATGCGACATGTGCAAGTGCGAACTTATACGTGTCTGCTTGTGAGGATGGATATAATGTGAATCCTCAATTTTACATATCTTTGCAACTTAGATTAGATGAGAACGCTTTCTGTCAGGATTGTCTATGGATTACCGGACAGTGTGAAAACTTTCATACATCTCCAAACACTACTGACTTACTAACCGGCATCGGACTTAGAAAACCATAGACAAACCGGGCAGAATGTGTTTGGTGTGAAATGACTGTTAATTTTCAGTAAAGACAGGCAATCTTCATAGCAATTTGCAACATATTTTCTATGAACAAAGTATGGCTGGATCAGATTTAGTGAAATTGTGAAAGAATAGGATATAAGAAGCGAATTCAAAAGAAGTATAAATAAATAAAATAAAACATAAAAGTATTGTTGTGTTTTTAGGGTTCAAATAGTATTCAAATTAAAATAAATTGCACAGAATCTGTACTCGACTTTCTTGCAAAAATTATCCCACTGTATGACGTATGTAAAGCTAGAATCATCTACCGGCTTATGCCGTTTCAATAAAAAATATAATATATCAATTATAAATCAATTTTATTCCACCGCGGTGTGTACCTGCATACTCGTACAATATGGATATAGCCATATAAATACTTAAATGAATAGACATATTTGGTTGATTTATTTGTTGAACGCCGTTTTGTGTGAATCACACCTCAAGAGCCCTCTGCGAGGTTGGTCTTCTCTGGAAAAC